>CM019071.1:1194453-2524805 GCA_009667805.1 Leptobrachium leishanense | reverse complement strand
CATGGGGAGACGAGCCCAAATTGTTTTAATATTTTAAGCGGCTCCTTCGGGGGTGAGCGCTACACAAACAAAACAATTACAACAAAAACGATACCCTGTAATGATCACCCCACACGTCACAATCAACTTCAGATCCACCAAAATTTACACACTAAAAGTTATTTCACACGGTGACCAGCACTATGAAAATAACCCAGTCACACTTTTAAAACATCCAGCAAACTCCATACATAAACCCCGTACAAAGACCCTCTTGGCTGTATTGACCAGGGATTTGCAAAATATAGACTCTGTCCCCAGCCAATACCCCTATCCCTCTATGTACAGATATTAATCCCCTGTCCTTATACACAAAGAGTGAAAAAGCAAAAAGAAAGAAAGATTCTTTTGCTGGGCGCGGATTACCGCAACAGCTTGCAAAGAGACCAGATGCTGGTTCTAGGACAACAGAAATTTCAAAAACTGAAAAGAAAGTCTTACCAACTTCGCCGGCTTTTTCTGGTTGTCCAAAACCAAGAATCCAATCTCCCTCCCTTGGCAAGCTGCTCTGGAATCCACGTCAGCTCCTAATACAAGGCTCGCCAATTGTTATGGAAAGTTTGGCGTTTGCGCATAAAGTATTAAAGTGCGCCCAGTACAAACAAATCCATTACTATAAAAATACACGCTATATCTAGCTCTTTTTGTATAAGAACGAAGTACTTCTCTATCCCAGGAGGAATCCGACAGACACGCTGCTTCAAGCTGGAAAATCCTGTGGCCAAGTGCCGTTGTGGCTCCTGGATTGCTTAATTTATTAGACAATCGCACACACCCAGTAGCCCCCTGGCTGTACAAAAGAAAGCCAGGTTGCCTAGTATTTACATATCAAAAGGACAGGGGCGTGGACCAGAATGGCCGACCGGCCTCCTGGAGATGACTCATCCCTGAGCCATCTCCATGATCCCAGTCAGCCATGTTTGTCCCCATCCCCCGTCACGCATCAATATGGACCCCCACTCAGATACTGCTCAGATTGATCAGTATGAGAGTGAAGATCAATCTACTTGTTCCTACGGGTTATGGACATATCTGCGGGGACAAATAAAGTTATTATCTCAACACGGTACCAGTGTTGAGACAAGGCTCAAAAATGTCTTAAAAGCAGGTATGTCTCTAAACCCAAAAGAAGGTTTTCATACTGACGGTTTTGCCGCTGGTTTGGATTTAAAACCACATTCAAATCCAACACAGGGAGACAGATGACAAATTATTACGCACATCCTAGAATATAATGTCCACATAATAAAATTTCCACAACAGTCCCTCCTCTTTGTCATTTGCTCCCCAGTGTCCCTCGATGAATCTCGATCTTCCTTGGAAAGAAACAGTTCCTCTTGTAAAGTTCTGAATGTAAAAAAACCAAACAGATGATAGAAAACAACAGACAGTCCATCTTGACACGTAGAATCTTAACGCAAGTCTTAAAACAAATCTTGACAATTTCCACAACACCTAGGCTGCTTTTGGGAGGCACTGACCATCTGACCGAATGGCAGGGCTGGATTTATTACTAGGCAGAGTAGGCATGTGCCTACAAGCATCTGCAACTAATATATATATATATATATATGTATATATATGTGATTGACCGTCACAAATTAGGGATCAGTCTGCATAGTCTTCTAGGGCAAATTTGACAGACACTGGAAATCCCTTTAACAAGACTTTATTTGTTCAGGTAAATGTGTCTCACATGCAGCTCAAAATAAAATTAACCAGGAAAAAATCCTCGCTCTCACAAGATCACTAACTAAACACAGTCAATCCCTGACTAACACTGGATGGCTAACTCCATTTACCAGTAAAACAAAACGTTCATGCCATGGAAACACATATATATCTTTCCGTCCTTTCCACCTTGAAAGTTCTGTCCTTTCTTGTTCACCACCAGAAAAGGAAGACCAAGGCAATGAGCTGTTCCTGCTTTGAACTTTTAAACAGCATTTTTTTCCCTCAATTAACATTAGTACCAGGGCATGAGTAATCCCACACCTGCAGAGCTGCCTGCTGGGAAATGTAGTTCACCCATGTAGTGGGTACAGGCTATGTAGAATCCTAGGTCCTAAATACCTGCCTTCCACAACCACACCTCTGACAGTCACAATATATATATATATATATTTTTACAATCCCTTAGGGCCCCGGAGATACAGTGGTCTAAGGGCTAGATGGACATATGAGATATCATTGGAAAGGCCAGATTATGACCTTTCCAGTGATACCAAACAACCAGGTTTGAGTTATGTAAAAATAAATGAATATTATTCTATTTATTTTTTTGTTTGTAACGCAGCACTATTATTCAGTTTACAATTATAAAGTGGACAGTGATGCTGCGCTAACTTACCTTCTCATTTCCCACACTGCCAGCAAGTGTGGAGCTGATGATGCAATGCATTGTTTCATCGACAACCTAGACCGTGGCACCGCAGTGAGGAGACACAGGGGGACTTTGGAACCTGCATTTGTGACTTGTACAGCGCACAAGGTTATGTAAGGTGTCATTGGAACGGTTAGAGTCTGGTCTTTACAATGATACCAAACACGACCATATTATCTGTAAAAATAAAAAGATGTACAGTCAGGTCCAGAAATATTGGGACATCGACACAATTCTAACATCTTTGGCTCTATACACCAGTGGTCCCCAACCCTGGTCCTCAGGGCCCACTAATAGGCCAGATTTTGCAGATCACCTTGGGGAAATGCAGACTGAATCCTGCAATCACTGAGCAGCAAATCATAACACCTGTGCTGTGCTTCAGATATCTGGCAAACCTGGCCTGTTAGTGGGCCCTGAGGACCAGGGTTGGGGACCACTGCTATACACCACCACAAACTGCTGTAAGTCCTACACCGTACACCTGAGTTGGATGTACATACCCTCAAATTAAAGCTGACAGTCTGCAGTTAAAGCACATTGTGTTTGTTTCATTCCAACTCCATTGTGGTGGTGTATAGAGCCAAAGATGTTAGAATTGTGTCGATGTCCCGATATTTCTGGACCTGACTGTATATTGAAAAGTGTTTTTTTTTTTCTCTGTTCTACAGCAGGGTCAACATATGCATCTACACATAAAACAAACAATGCCGCTGCACTAACTCAACTAAGGCAAAGGATTCTACCCCTTCTTTTGATTTGATGCAGAGACAAACTGTTTTTCCGTTTAGTTTTTTTAATGTTTTTTTATTTTTTAGTTTACCCCAAAACGATAATTTAAAAAGTGTGTGTGTGTGGTGTGTGTGTGTGTGTGCTCCACATCTGTTCCTACAGGCTCCTGAGATGCCTATCCAGCCGATCCGGATGGTCAGTTTTTAGTAGTAACGTTGACCGTGTTAGTTTTGTGCGTGTTTGTGTAATATATATATTCAAATATATTGGTGTTTTATTCTGTCTTTTGTAATATTTTGGATGTGTCTATTTTTGTTTAAAGATTGTAGTAAACCTCCTGAAATCATGTGTTTTTAATCCTGCAGAACAAAACAGTTCCAGTATGGGGATTATTATTGGAGCTGTGGTTGGAGTGATCGTCCTCGCTGCACTTGTTGTCATTGGCGTTGTTATTTGGATGAGGAAGCGTTCAGGTGAGAAGCTGAGATATTCTGTTCTACAGGCCCTGAACTTCATTGTTAAAGAATGTTTCATGATTTGTTTTGAAGTCGGTGGTTCAGTCATAATGATTGAAACATGTTCCATAGCAGAGATTTTGTGAAGCCTTTAATGTTTATGTTCCCTCTTTGTCAGTTTTAACCATTTCATTTCTAATAAAGCAGCGACAATAAAACGTGAAACCCCGATTGTCTGATATAACAAATATCCAACGTGCCAATACGTGCTCTATATCCCATCTCCAGATACACTATCCTTCTCCATTCTGGTTTCGCTATACAGTTTGTCTAATTCTGCTTCAATACATGCTTGATTTGCCCAGATAGCATACGTAGCTGACTTTATTCCCCCCAGTATTTAATAATTTTTTTTATTTTTTTATTTCAGGGAACAAGCCTGCCTATGCGCCAGGTAAGTGTCATATTAACCGCAATATACAGTTGTGTTCAAAATTATTCAACCCCCAATGCTGTAAAGGGTTTTAGGGAATTTAGTGTACATTTGTAATTGTATTCAGAATGAAATCCTACAAGGACTTTTTAAAGAACCATATGCAACTAAAATGACATCAATTGGTTTTGTAATACAGTAGTAAATGTTTCTTTTGTGAATTCTTCATTGGCACAATTATTCAACCCCTTAAAGACTACCACTCTGAAAACACTTGAATGAACCTCTGTTCTTCAATCAGGTATTGAAAACACCTGTGGATGTCACGGAGCAGCAATAAACCATAATAAGCACCAATTAGGCAGCTTTAAAATGACTGTGATACTCAGCTCCTTCTAGACATTTACTGGTGTGGTTACAAACATGGTGAAGTCAAGAGAATGGTCCGGGAAGACAAGAGAAGAGGTGATTACTCTTCAAAGGAAGGGCAGTGGCTATAAGAAGATTGCAAAGATGTTAAACATACCAAGAGAGACCATAGGAAGCATCATTCGCAAATTCAAGGCAAAGGGCACTGTTGAAATGCTACCTGGTCGTGGCAGAAAGAAGATGCTGACTTCGACTGCTGTGCGCTACCTGAAGCGTAGAGTGGAGAAAAGTCCCCGTGTGACTGCTGAGGAACTGAGAAAAAGATTTGTCAGATGTGGGTACTGAAGTTTCAGCTCAGACAATACGGCGCACACTGCGTAATGAAGGCCTCCATGCCAGAACTCCAGGCGCACCCCCTTGCTGTCTCCAAAGAATAAGAAGAGTCGACTGCAGTATGCCAAAAGTCATGTGGACAAACCACAGAAGTTTTGGGATAGTGTTCTGTGGACTGATGAAACAAAATTAGAACTGTTTGTTTTTTTTTTTTGTTTTTTTATATTCCAAGTTTTTATTTTGAAATATGTCATCGTACAAGTAAACATATAATGAGGACCTCGCAGGGCCGCTCAGACATCAAAGAAAAGAACTATTTATCCAGGAAGCACTGCGATAGAAAATCAAGAAAAAGAGTCCGCTGAAAAAAACCCATCCTAAATAGTGCTTGTGTGGGGGAAGGGGGGAACAGAGGGAGAATAATAAGAGACATATATACCATACTCATTGAAGAGGCCATCAAAAACAATGCCGTAAATAACTAAGAAGTGTCCTCAAAATCATCCCCGATTGGGGGGTCTCATCAGAAACTGAAAAGCGAGAATGTCTTCAGAAGTCATCTGCAAAAACTCACGAAAGGCATAGGCTATAAAACAAAAATGCAACACGACAAATAAACGACTGCATAAAAGTACTGCTGTGGTAAGCGACCAAAAAGGGGGGGGGGTTAAGAGGGAAAAGACTGGCTTAGGCCAAAATTGTGCTTGCCCTGGCAGTTTCTCGTGTGGCTGTGAAACCATGGGGGGGGACCAGGGGGATAATGGCACCAGGCCCGGGCGGTTGGGGGGCCAAGCTGGGCACCAGGCCACTGTAGCACCTCCAATATATCCTGGATATGCCAGGGAGAGAAAAAAAAAACAGGAGGGGGGGGGGGGTATAGACATCAAAACGAAGGACTCATCTGGGAGAAATACCCCGGTGTCAGCATGAGGGGGGGGGGGGGGAGAAAAAAAGGGGAGAGGGAAAAAAAACCAAAAAAAAAAAAACCACATATATACATTTATATCGAAGGGGGAAACATCATGTAAAAAATAAAAGAGAGTCCCGCATTAGGTTTAAGGGGGTGAGTCACTTCAGCCCGCATCCAAGAACTGGATCGGGACTACTGCAGGCAGCGTCCCACAGAGCCATCCAGGTTGATCAGCCGCACTAGGTATACGGCCAGAGGTGAGCTCGATCAGGCAGTGAGGGGCCCGCCAAATGCCAGTGGACAGCATCCAGGAGCGCAGCGTCTCAGGTAACACAGGTGGTACGGGGGGACACACGGCAGCCGCCCCATCTAGCTGCGCGACATCCACATCCGGCGTCTGCCTGACACCACCGAACAAATCTAGCGTCGCTCCGGGAGGCGGAGAGTCCATCAGCCGCTCAGCACGCAGATCGCCATCAGCACGATGGGTCACCCCGACTCCAAGCTCCAGACACTCTTCCACCTGGTTGGAGGGTAGAGCCTCCACTGAATCACCTATCCCGTTGTCTTCGTCCTCAGTCGCGGAAACAGACAGATCCCTGTCAGGTAGGGCTCCCCCTGTCCCTTTCTCGGCTGGTACCTCCTGTTCCCGGTTGATCCGCAGCGCTGCCATCATATGGCGCCAGGCACCCCTCGAGATCGGTTCCTCTTCGTCACCCGTCATCTGAGCCAGGCAAGTCTCGAGCATGTCAAACATGGCCGCCAGACCTCCAGCAGAGGGAGGTTGTACCAGTTTCTCCCATCCCGTACCCTCAACCGCCAAAGGAACAACAGGCGCAACCGGAAGATGTGGGCCCTCCATCCCCCGACACACGACAGACGGTCGCCCGGCAGAGGGAGTCACTGGGAGAGACATGTGGCGATGCCGAGGTGTAGGCCCCAAGATGGCCGACGGCAGATCACTCTCTCCAGGAAACAAGAGGAATAATGTCAGCTGTGCTCCGGGTGGGGGGCTAAAACAGGTCCCGGAGCGTACCCCGCAGTGGCCAGCCGCACAGGGACTCCTTAACAGGACAATTTGGGGGAAAAACCGGGCAGAATTCCCCAATTTCAGCAAAGTCGAACAGAGCTCCCCTGAAGCACGTCTTTTCCCTGTTGCAGTCGGCCATGCCCCCAATTAGAACTGTTTGGACCCATGGATCAACGCTATGTTTGGAGGAGGAAGAACAAGGCCTATGAAGAAAAGAACAGCTTGCCTACTGTGAAGCATGGCGGGGGGGTCAATCCTGCTTTGGGGCTGTTTTGCTTCTGCAGGTGCAGGGAAGCTTCAGCATGTGCAAGGTACCATGAATTCTCTTCAGTACCAGGAGATATTGGATGACAATGTGATGCAGTCCGTCACAAACCTGAGGCTTGGGAGACGTTGGACCTTTCAACAGGACAATGATCCCAAGCATACCTCCAAGTCCACTAGAGCATGGTTGCAGATTAAAGGCTGGAACATTTTGGAGTGGCCATCGCAGTCACCTGATTTAAATCCGATTGAGAACCTCTGGTGGGACTTAAAGAAAGCAGTTGCAGTGCACAAGCCTAAGAATGTGACTGAACTGGAGGCTTTTGCCCATGACGAATGGGCGAAGATACCCGTAGATCGCTGCAAGACACTTGTGTCAAGCTATGCTTCACGTTTAAAAGCTGTTATAACTGTAAAAGGATGTTGTACTAAGATTGAATGTCACTTGGGGGTTGAATTAAACCTGATAATGATGTGAGCACAGAAAAACATTTGTGGTTATTTCATTATAAATGTTATGTTATATTTGTCTGACCTACACTTGCCTCTTTGATTTAATTGTAAGCAAGATGACTGATCAAAATCAATGTCAAACTGGCCAAAACACTCAATTTCAGTGGGGGTTGAATAATTTTGAACACAACTGTACATCCCATTCCACTGCATTCCTATGTTTCAGCATTTCTATACATAAAAATAAATCCTTTCATTTGCTCGTCATAAATTTCCAGCTGAAAACTAAAAAAAAAAAATAATTCTAACCCTTTTACTGCACAGCCACAACATTAAACCCACTGCCAGGTAAAGTGAATGCTATCTACTAAATGGTTGCAGTGGCACCTGTCAGAGTGTGTCATGATCTTGGTATATAGGGGAAGAGAGTAGGAGCTCAATATGTAGCTGATAAACGAGCGGAGCCACATAGATAGGATTGCAATAAATAAACCCCATTGTATCATACACAGGAATCACTAGTGAGGGCGAGGCAGGAATGGGGCTGCCTAAAGGAGTTTTGTATGTAGGGAGGAACAAGATACAGGGAGGCACTGTGGGTAACACAGCAGGAGACTTACACAAGACAGGTGGGATAGGAAAAGGGCTGACAGACTGAGAACCAGGATGCAGGGGTACAGGAGACGTGGACACAGTGATAGGCAACAATCCTAGTCATGTCCAGGCGAAGGGTCATGGCAGGCAGCTGGCAAAGGTAATCAAAGGCCAATACATGGGAATCCAAATAGAAGGAAAGGAGCATAGGTAGGGAGCAGGAGAATATATATCAGGAGAATATAAGCCAAGTATGTCAGATGTTGAAGCACTGCACTATGGTGTGAACCCAGCCTGAGGGAAAACAGGGCGCTGCAGGAAGGGGGCTGCCAAGGATATACTAGGAGTATGGGAAGAGTCAGTTCTTGAGTTTCATGTGTTGTAAGCAGAAAAAAATGGAAGAAAAGATCTGAGTGACTGTGACAAAGGCCAAATAGTGACAGCCAGACGACCGGGTCACAGCATCTCCAAAACAGCAAGTCTTGTGGGGTGTTCCCGGTATGCAGGGATTAGTAGCAACCAAAAGTGCTGCAAAGAAGGAAAAAAGGTAAACAGAAATCAGGGTCATGTTCATGCAAGACTCTTTGATAAATATGGGGTGTAAAAGGTTTGTTCAGCTGGTCTGATCACACAGATGAGCTACTGTTAAGCTTTTATTGCTGGTCATGATAGTGGGGTGTCAGAGCACACTTGACACACACCACCTACTTAGAGATTTTTGCAGACAATCTACTCCCCTCCATGGCCATGGTGCTTCCTGATGGCGGCTTCTTTCAGCAGAATAATCCCCCCCCCCCCGCCTCACTGCAAAAAACTGTTTAGGAATGGTCTGAGGAACATAACTGTAAAAAAAACACTGAATTGGACTTTTAGTCATACATTTGGTCAGGGGCGGACTGACAACTAATGGGGCCCCCGGGCAATAGGAGGTCATGGGGGGGCCCCCCTTGTTCTGCACCCACAGGAGGCCACACCCATAAACCCCACCCCCTACAACGCAACGCCCACATGTACATTATTGTGCTAAAGAATTCAATTCTGAACTCCTAAAAATAACCTTTTTGAAAATCCACTTGGACCCAGCAGCGCATTGTGCCCCCCCTCCATACTTACAGATGGCCACCGCACTGCTGCAGCAGCCATCACCCACTCATTGCAGCTAAGGCTACGCACCGGCACAGAAAGTCCCTGTGGAAAATGTGGGAAACTGCCGATCACTTTAACAGATACTGTAGACTCCTGACACGACACACTGCACGTCACAGAGCTCCACAGCAATAAACCTCACTGGAATGTGCAGAGTGTATGAGTGTATTACAGAGCTGCACAGCAAATAAACCTCACAGTAATGTGCAGTGTGTATGAGCATATCACATAGCTGCACAGCAATAAAACCCAAAGTAATGTGCAGCTCACACATGGATATATATTGCCCCCAGCAGCTCAAACATGGATATATATTGCCCCAGTAGCTCAAACATGGATATATATTGCCCCAGTAGCTCACACATTGATATATATTGCCCCCAGTAGCTCACACATTGATATATATTGCCCCCAGTAGCTCACACATTGATATATATTGCCCCCAGTAGCTCACACATTAATATATATTGCCCCAGCTCACATATGGATATATAGTGCCCCAGCTCAGACATGGATGTGTAGTGCCCAGCTCACACATGGATGTATAGTGCCCAGCTCACACATTGATATATACTGACCCCAGCAGCGGTTTTGTAAGGGACCAAGGCGGTGCACTAACAACCCGCCTCGTCGGCGGCGTTCCAGTATGCCTTCCTGGGTCCCACGTGCACCCTGCATTGACACCTCCCCCTCATCGGATGCGCGCGCTTCATGTGAGAGGGCGGCATCAATGCAGGGTGCACGTGGGGCCCAGGAAGGCACGCTGGAGCGCTGCCGCCATGGTCCCTTACAAAACCGGGCCCCCACTGACCCGCGGGCAGTGCCCGATGGGTCAGTCCGCCCTGCATATGGTCTTCTGGTCTTTGGGTAATGGTTTGCTGTGAATCTTTGCAGGTAATTCACATAAGTCAGTGCTACATAAAAGGAAGTAAAACTACTTACAAAGATTATAAAAAAATAAAAGGTTTATTCACAATGACTTCCACGACAGAGCTTCGAGACCGAATGATGTCAACAGCTGTTTCAATAAGTCTTTGCATGTAGCAGACAGACGCGGCCCTGGTATCTGTCGGCTTCAGAGATGGTCTGTCCTCGTTGGTTAGAAACCAGTAACTTAAATACTAAAAGAAGTGCAAAGCAATTGACTTCTCATTACTCCTAAAAGTCCTATATGTACAAGCAGTGATTCACTTCTCCAAATACAGAATGCAGCACTAAGCATTATCAAAGACTTCTCCTGGTCATCTTCTGGCCACCAAGTCCATGACCTATATGGATAAGCATCTGTTTCTCTACTCACAACCCATTCACTGCTATTGCTGACTGACTGTAAAATCTATATGAAATAGTCAACAAAGCCAAAGATTTCAAGATGTTGCCTTTGGCCTCCAAATGCCCCAGATCTCAATCCAATTGAGCACCTGTGTGATGTGCTTGAACAACAAATCCGATTCATGGAGGCCCCATCTCACAAGGTGTAGAACTTAGAGCAGTGTTTCCCAAACCTGTCCTCAGGACCTGCTGACACGCCACTTTTTCCAGATACAGTCAGGTCCAGAAATATTGGGACATTGGCACAATTCTAACATCTTTGGCTCCATACACCACCACAATGGAGTTGGAATGAAACAAACACAATGTGCTTTAACTGCAGACTGTCAGCTTTAATTTGAGGGTATGTACATCCAACTCAGGTGAACGGTGTAGGACTTACAGCAGTTTGCAGATGTGCCTCCCGCTTGTTAAGGAACCAAAGGTAATGGGACAATTGGCTTCTCAGCTGTTCCATGGCCAGGTGGGTGATATTCCCTCATTACCCCAATTACAATGTGCAGATAAAAGGCGCAGAGTTAATTTCAAGTGTGCTATTTGCATTTGGAATCTGTTGCTGTCAACTCTCAAGATGAGATCCAAAGAGCTGTCACTATCAGTGAAGCAAGCCATCATTAGGCTGAAGAAACAAAACAAACCCATCAGAGAGATAGCAAGAACATTGGGTGTGGCCAAAACAACTGTTTGGAACATTCTCAAAAAGAAGGAACGCACCGGTGAGCTCAGCAACACCAAAAGACCAGGGAGACCATGGAAAACAACTGTGGTGGATGAGCGAAGAATTCTTTCCCTGGTGAAGAAAACACCCTTCACAACAGTTGGCCAGATCAAGAACACTCTCCAGGAGGTAGGTGTATGTGTGTCGAAGTCAACAATCAAGAGACATCTTCACCATAGTGAATACAGAGGGTTCACCACAAGATGTAAACCATTGGTGAGCCTCAAAAACAGAAAGGCCAGATTAGAGTTTGCCAAACAACACCTAACAAAGTCTTCACAGTACTGGAACAAGATCCTATGGACAGATGAGACCAAGATCAACTTGTACCAGAGTGATGGGAAGAGAAGAGTATGGAGAAGGAAAGGAACTGCTCATGATCCTAAGCATACCACCTCATCAGTGAAGCATGGTGGTGGTAGTGTCATGGCGTGGGCATGTATGGCTGCCAATGGAACTGGTTCTCTTGTATTTATTGATGATGTGACTGCTGACAAAAGCAGCAGGATGAATTCTGAAGTGTCAAGTAAGAAATAGAAATAGGTGCAAATGATAAGTGGCCAACCACCATCATAAAGCCCCTATAGGTTGGGGTTAAAAAATATTAATTTTTATTATTGGACAATGCCAGACAAACAACATATATATATATATATATAGTGATAGACCAAGACAGGATGTCACATAAATGGTGTATACGAGCAGTGGAGATATCACATATGGACTGAAGTGATATCGAATTAATAAATAAGTGTAGAAAAATGGACGATTGAACGATATCGCCAATGCTATAGTGAAACCATATAGCTAATATAACTATCTCACTCAGAGAGCGTTGTAGACTTGATAATAGAATATTAGGGGTCTCCAGTGATATTGGTAGAAAGACTCTCTAATGTCTTGAAGGAGACATAAATAGGATTATAGCACTTGCTAATAATTGTATAAATACAGACTGTGCTAGTTAAATGGAGGAATAGTAGATAATCCCCTAATCATATTGAGTTCTCTAGTGGTATATAAATGGATAATATACAAGTTGCAATGAGGAGTGATTAACCAACAATCAAAATGATGAGGCAAAGCCAGCAGCTGTCTCAAACATGGTATCTCCGACATTGATTGATAATAACATGTTGGAACGGAGACCGCTGTAGAAAGCAATAGGCAGAACCGATATGGATATAGCCCAATAATAATTTGACGACAACAGTGTAGAAATACTGGATCAAATGAATTTGAAATCTATTAGGATACTCGATAACCCTCGGTCCACTGACCGGGTTGGAATCAATGGTACAACAGACTGAGGGTGAACACAGTAGTTATCTGCTGCCCAGTGTAAGCCAGGCACAATGATCTGACAGTTACCTAATGGCACACCGATCTACAACAAGATAATAATGGTAATATAGGGGTCTAAGTAGGTAAGATTAAACCAATATGAACAGCACTAAATTATTTGTATAATTTACATAAAAGAGGACCTCTATGTAGTATATTAACAGTGGCCCTTAAGGTCCGTGTAGATAAAGCTTGATCAGCTTACGGACAGAGTATCAAGCATAAGTATAGTCAATGGACGACTATTGTTGCTGGTAATGGAATGGTCTTAAAAGAAACTATTGAACCATTAAGGTTTCACTTCAATGAGTAGTCATATATAGTCATTGATTGAGCAACCGGTCTATATTTAGCAGCAATATGCTACACTGCAACAATATGAATGATACACTTGGTAAAGGGTCACTGTCAGCATATGCCAAAACCATGTATAAATTCCGAAAAAATATATATATACACACCAAATCTGGGTAAAGTGATGGACAACTGTTGGTGCTAAGAAGGTCTCTTGAAAGGTTAATCAACCCATTAGGAACTCCCTTAGATAGTTATATACTTATTAACAGAAAAAACCTCTAGATCGGTGTGACATCAATAGCCCTGTATGATCGAAGTTACACCATTAGTCTATACTAGCAGTAATTAACCAAGTTGCAGCAGATGGTAATTAAGATCTCTCGATGTAATGACCGGCTTAGATCGTTACTGCCAAGTTGATATTTCAATCAATGGAATTAGGCGAAAATAGTTGTAAATACATGACTTGTGGTACTAAGAAAAGGTAAAAAGAATAATAATAATAATAATAATTGGTTGATCCGGTATAGTTGTCTCAAATAGTATGGAATACAAAAGAAAAAGTCTTTAGAGCAATATAATTTAGTTTGCAATCAAACACATAGATGGAAATTGATCAATTGGTCATGTAATATAAATGTCCCGTAGTTGTTTATATAAGACTAGATGTAAAGCCTGCCCAGAGGGCAGTCTATTGAAAAGTGTGGTGTGTATGAATGTTTGTCGAAAGGAAAACACAGAAGCATCAAGTAACGTTAAATATCTTTAGTGACTATTTCGAATAAATTTCTTTAAACACAACATTTTTAGTAAAACATGCATCAGTCCCTGGTATTAGGTAGCCTTGTTCACGTCCATCGATGATTTTTATTTTAACGTGCGCAGAGCTCTTGACTCGGGAGAATGCAACATATAGTTGTCCATGGCTGAAGACGGGTTCTGTAGATATATGCCAACTCTGTCTAAGGTTTGTCCTTGAGATTTGTTTATAGTCATTGCAAAGGCCAGTTTAACAGGAAATTGTCTCCGTCGCAAAACAAATGGCAGTTCGGTGTTACTTGGTGCTAAATCAATTCTCGGAATGAAAATGTTTTTTGGTTCTGAGGTAGGTGTCAAAACTTTAGCAATGAGCAGATTTTGTCGCATAGCTGTCACAATCATTCTTGTTCCATTACACAGGCCTCTCTTTGTATTCAGGTTACGCAGGAGCATAATAATACTGCCATTTTTAGTTTCAGTTTATGAACTGGCATTCCTGAAGGAGTCAATTCATTTAAAAACTCAATGGGGTAATTATCCTTGTCTTCCTGTGATTCATCATCAATAGAATCAGTGCTTAAATATGTTGTGCTCTCACCTTCTAACAAACTAAGCACTTCTTCATTGATGTTGTCCACATCACAATTTTTGGGCATAAAATTGCAGTTTTTTCAAACTGCGAAATGTGATCAGGGTGTAAATGGTCACCATAAATTTCTTTGACAATGGAGTTGTTGCAGATCATTGTAGGTGGTATCTGAAATATATCGTGATGTAAGCCGTGTTCGTTTGTGAGTTTTCCATCGCCAAGTTTAATTAGCCAAGAGCTGAACTCTGGATCCACAGATCGTACATTTGTTTGCAGCTTTATGTTCTTGAATTTATCCCATAGTGTATTGAATTTAATGCTGGATTCAACGATTGCTGATCGACTGCCATGTGCCACAACAGGAAGAGTTTGTCTGAAATCACCTCCGAGGATAATTGTTTTACCGCCAAATGGTTTGCTGTTTTCATGAGCTCTTGCAGGAGTTTGTCAACGCATCTGAGAGCATTATTTGGAGCCATGGTTGATTCATCCCAAATGATTATTTTTGTTTTTCGAAGGATTGTGGCATCATTGGATGTTTGCCTCATTGATGATGTAGAAGTGTCCAACAAAGGAACAGGCAGTTTGAATTGCGAGTGATATGTGCGTCCACCCTCGAGTAAATTAGCAGCAATTCCAGTAGAAGCAACAGCTACTGCTATTTCATTGTTTCCTCTAAATGAATGTAATAAAGTTTGGTATAGAAATGTTTTGCCACTACCTCCAGGACCATCGATAAAGTAGCACCTTTGGGGTAAGGTATCATTTTGGGAGGCAGAAATAATGTCTTCAAACGTTTCTCTTTGCAGATCGTTTAAAGCCACCTGCATTTGTACTCCGATGTGACGTTGATGAACTGCATCATAAATGTCTGTTGTTTTGACGGTTGGGTAGTGGGTAGGCGTTGGTAAAGCGAAATCCTGACATTTTTCCCGTTAACAATTAAAATGTCTTGAATGTCTAATAGTGCACTATTGAGACATGTATGGCAGTCTGGTGTGTGGCCAGGTGTCTTGAGAAGTCTTCAATGAGTTGGTCTTTATATTTGTCAAACAGTTGTTTAGCATTTGGTGGAGATGCAAGGGCACAAATGTTGGCAAAAAGCTCTCGAAGCAGTTGAGGCATCATCTCACTTGAAGCTTCGTGAAGAGTCAAGTCCCATAATTGATCATCCTGAAACAGTCCGAGTCTTTGAGCGGCTTCTTTGAATGTTGGAAGGAGCACACCACCAACTGTTCGGATTTGTTCAAATGAGGTGGCTCCTTTAATATGGAGTAAAAGTAATCTTAAACAAAATCTCTCAACATCTGAATGTATGTTAACAGAGTACATTCGCCCAATCGTGTTATTCTCTCGATGTCTCAATCTCCTTTCCCATGTTGTTTTTTTCTGATGAAATACAAAATGTTGTGGAATATCAGTATACAGGAATTCACGTGCAGCCACATCTACTCTGTTTAAGGTGAACCAAGCTGTCAATGTTGTGTCTCTTGATTGTGTTCTTTCTATAGCGTTCCTGATGTTATCTTCAGTAAAGTATACCGACTGTTCGTCTGGAAGATGGATTTGTAAACGCACGATGGTATGTGTTTGATGGTGCATTTTGAAACCAAGAAGACGCCATGCCGCTTCTGGAGCTGTCACATATCTAGAATCCATGAAGGAGGTGATCTCATCATGATGGAGCGTTGCATGTTCCTTGATGGAAATATTTGCACAGTCATGTCCTTTATAGATGTATTTGAATAAATACTTTACACTTTTAATAGAAGCGCAGCTCTCAACGTTTATATGGCAGTTGTATTTTAAAGATAATAATGGGTTGTACGGCACAACCCAAGAGTTATTGATTCTTTTTCCATTTACCTCAATAGAAGCAGCTGTTTGTGTTCTCCGGTACAGTGGATAGCCGTCCATGTTTGACAAAGTTTCTTCTTGGTATGGTTTTGGATAATTTTTTGAGCAAACACCATCAGTCATGCAGGGTGAATTAATATTCTGAGGGCCACATGGTCCATGTATCATGTGTTTGACGACTATTGCATGTAATCGGGGTTGTGCGTGAATGTCGGGGATTTCTGCTGAAATGAACCTATCAATATCATCGGCATCCTTAAGCTTATCTTGTGGTGATAATATTAGTAAAATATGGGCATGAGGTAATCCACGTTTTTGAAACTCTATTACATGGATCTTGGCAACTGGTTTACCTAACACATGTTTGTTTGTGATGTCGTGTAGTAGTTCTTTTAGCTTTAAGTTGAAAACCTTGGCAACCAAATCAGGACGGTATTCCACTGCTTGACCTTCTGTAATATTTTCTATAATTTCTGGCCATTTGGGTTGCATGTCATTGTTATGAAAAAGTCTGGCTTACCATATTTTCGTACTATAGCCATGGCGTCTTGGTAGTTTTGCAGCATGTTTCTGGGACTACCCTGGAATGTTGAAGGAAGTATTATGGCTTTCCTGGTATCAAGCCCTGTTCTTTGGCAGCGTTTTGTAGATGGTCCATGAGACCTGTGTATTTTTCAACTCGTAGTTTGGACTGATTTTGTCGTACATAATTGAGACGGTTACCTTCGGTCTTAACATATGCGTCTACAAAATACTGTTGAGTTAATTTGCCTGCATTTAAAAATGGGTTGAAAGCCTTTCGGATCGAAAGCCTGTAGCTGTAAAATTGCATTTGAGTGACTCTTTCTCTTGGCTTCACAGACGAATGGCTGCGTATGGTTCACAGTAGTAGGGGTGTAGTTAAGTTTAATGCGTGGTGACCAGCTTTGGTCCCGAAAGGAATAAAAGTGGATATAGCATCGGCTCTAGGTTTGGATCTAAAATGCTTATTCTTTCTGTTTTTTTTCTGGGTTTTGTGTTCGGCAATGAATGATAAGATCTCGTTCGAGAGGAGGTTCTCCATCTTCATTTTGAAAATAATTGCAACCTCATTACTGCGAGGTGCATTGTATCTGCGTTGATCGTCCGTGCGATCTTGTACTATCGCCATGGTGACAGTTGGTGTTATAGTGCCATTTTGTATAGCCTCCTGTAAGGATTCTTGTTCAACCTCATATAACATCTTACAGGCCTCAGCAAATGGATTGTTTGTATCCATAAAAGAGCTTAACTCTATCATGAGCTCAGGGTTGCATTTTGAATTTTCATTAATCATGAGGCGTTGTTTAGCAGCCTCATCTGGATCAAGGATATATAGTTGTGCAAACTTTCGGTTATCCTCATTGTGTGGATGAAGAGATGCAGTTCGGTGGTAAATCTGGCCATTAATGCTAAAGCAGTATGGTCCATAACCAGGAGAGGAGTAATGTTTGCCCCCATGGAAGCAAACGCTAAGGAACTGTTGATAGATCGAATATTTTGTTTGAAATTTTTTGAATGCTTATGAGCGCCTGTCATTAGACTTTCTATTAAAGGTGCAACTTAATGGGCTCCATGTATACTTTTCCTTTGTTGCAGCATTGAGTGAATAGTCTGTCGGATGGCTGGTTCGTATCAAAATGAAGTGCATTGCATTTGTGCACAGAACATCGAGTTTGCCACAATAATGTTGCTGGACTGAATCATCCTGTTTTTTTTTTTTTTTTTTTTTTTTGTTTCTGCACGTTGTACTTTGTGTGCCAAATTGTTTTTATTCTTTCTTGACATCGTGCACTTTCATCCATTTTAGCTCTTTCCTTTTTTTCTGTTTTTTTTTTATTTCTGAAATGTTGTAGTTGCTCGTTCGGCGTGTCATCAGTGTCTGTTTGATTTACTCTCCTTTTTGCAACAGATTGTAGTTGTAAATCCATTTTTCGTTTGGGTGGCATTTTTTTTTTTATTGTGTGCCTTTTTATTGTGCTCTGCCGAGTTTATTCTGATGGGTTTTGCAGTTGTTATTCCGGTGTGCTTGGCACCGTGCGTGGATCAGTGACGTTTAATGTGCTGCGCTCTGTACGGGATATTGTGCTGTGCTCAGCTCGGTGGCATTTATTGTGCTTGGCTCTGTGGCGTTTATAGTGCTTGGCTCTGTGGCGGCTATTGTGCTTGGCTCTGTGGCGTTTATTGTGATGTACTCAACTCTGTGGCGTTTATTGTGCTCGGCTCTGTGGTGGCTATTGTGCTGTGCTCAGCTCTGTGGCGTTTATTGTGCTGTACTCAGCTCTGTGGCGTTTATTGTGCTCAGCTCTGTGGCGTTTATTGTGGTTGGCTCTGTGGCGTTTATTCAGTTGTGCTCGGCTATGTGTTGGCTCTGCGGCGTTTATTCAGTTGTGCTCGGCTATGTGCTTGGCTCTGCGGCGTTTATTCAGTTGTGCTCGGCTATGTGCTTGGCTCTGCGGCGTTTATTAAGTGTGCTCGGCTATGTGCTTGGCTCTGTGGCGTTTATTCAGTTGTGCTCGCTATGTGGCGTTTATTCAGTTGTGCTCGGCTATGTGCTTGGCTCTGCGGCGTTTATTCAGTTGTGCTAGGCTATGTGCTTGGCTCTGCGGCGTTTATTCAGTTGTGCTCGGCTATGTGCTTGGCTCTGTGGCGTTTATTCAGTTGTGCTAGGCTATGTGCTTGGCTCTGTGGCGTTTAGTCAGTTGTGCTCGCTATGTGCTTGGCTATGTGCTGGTTTACTGGCGTATATAGTGATTTGTGCCTCTTTTATACACTCCTGTATTTTCTTTTGCTTTGTTCTTTAATTTTCTGCTGTGCTGGGCTCTGTGCTCCTGGCTGGGCTCTGCGCTCGGTGCTGTGCTTCGTGCCGTGGCTCAGATTTCTTGTGGTGATTTCGCGCGCTTTCATTGGTGGATCAGCGGCGGGAGGCGCGCGCAAACTCCACAAACTGTTTTGGCGGGAGGCGCGCGTTGAGCCAGCTGCGTGCGCATCCTACCTCGCAAGACGCTTTTGGTGTTCTTGCGGCGGTGGGATGCGCGCGCACCTGGCTGGGTGAAAGTTAAAAAAAAATACTTCCCTGAATCGGCCCCGATCCTCCAGCGGTGACCGGCTGCCGAGCGGGCTGCTCAGCCGGCCTCCAGCCTCAGGCGGGCCCCGGCTCGGCTTGGGCCTACAGGCCCAGCCGAGCCGGGAAATCGCCTGAGCCTAGAGGCCGGCTGAGCAGCCCGCTCGGCAGCCGCTCAGCGCTGGAGGATCGGGGCCGAAGTTTAAAAAACATACATAGCCCCATAGGTCGTCCCTGAGCTCCAGCGGGGCCCGGCGGCCTGCTCGACGGGCCTCCAGGCTCAGGCGAGCCCCCGGCTCGGTTTGGGCCTACAGGCCCAGCCGAGCCGGGGACTCGCCTGAGCCTGGAGGTCCGCCGAGCAGGCCGCCGGTCCCCGCTGGAGCTCAGGGACGAAATACCCATAACATACTCAGATACATGGGCCCTGAACTCCAGCGGGGACCTCCTCCGGTCGGGCTGCTCGGCCGGCCTCCAGGCTCAGGCGAGCCCCCGGCTCGGCTTGGGCCTACAGGCCGAGCCGGGACTCGCCTGAGTCTAGAGGCCGGCCGAGCAGCCCGCTCGGCCGGAGGAGGTCACCGCTGGGGAATCAGAGGTACACGTGGTACACTAAACATACATATCCCCCTAATGCGTCCCTGTGCTCCAGCGGTGACCGGCTGCCGAGCGGCCTGCTCGGCCGGCTTTCACGCTCAGGCGAGGCCCCGGCTTGGCCTGGGCCTACAGGCCCAGCCGAGCCGGGGACTCGCCTGAGCCTGGCCGAGCAGGCCGCTCGGCAGCCGGTCACCGCTGGAGAATCGGGGACTAAATACCCAAAACTTACGCCCATAAATCAGCCCAGAGCTCGACCGGTGACCTCCTCCAGCTGAGCGGGCTGGTCGGCCGGCCTCCAGACTCAGGACAGCCCCCGGCTCGGCTTGGGCCTACAGGCCCAGCCGAGCCGGGGACTGTCCTGAGTCTGGACGCCGGCCGACCAGCCTGCAACAGTCGAATGACTGCCACCGGTTGAGCTACGGGCGATGTACACATACTCACCCACATGGGCCCTTAGCTCCTCCAGCGATGGTCAGCCCGCTTCCAGCATCTTCAATCTCCATTGGACGCCGGAAATGACGTCGCGAAAGCCTTTGACCCCGGGTCAACATGCCAGGGTCAAAGGGCTCGTGACATCATGCCGGCGACCAGCGGAAAGAGAGGACGCTGCAAACGGGACCGCCATCGCCGGAGAAGCTAAGGGCCCATGTGGGTGAGTATGTTTAGCCTATCCCCTACATTGACTCGGGGCTCCAGCGGTGGCTGTCACAGGCTGCTCGGCCGGCCTCCTAGCTCAGGCGAGCCCCCGGCTCACCTGGGCCTGTAGGCCAAAGGCAAGCCGGGAGCTCGCCTGAGCTTGGAGGCCGCCCGAGCAGCCTGTGACAACCACCGCTGGAGCTCCGGGCTAATGTAGGTGAGTATATGCTCTCAACACCCACCCTTTCTAAGTCGGCCGGTATCCAAGCTTAAGGAAAGCCCCCGGCTTGGCGTGGGCCTAGAGGTCCAGCCGAGCCGGGGACTCGCCTGGGCCGGGAGGCTCAGGCGAGTCCCCGGCTCGACTGGGCCTCTAGGCCCAAGCCGAACCGGGGGCTTGCCTTAATCCTGGATACCGGCCGAGCTATAAAGGGTGGGTTTTGAGAGCATATACTCACCTACATCGGCCTCGAGTCCTGCGCCAGTTGAAAACATACTCACCACCACATCGGCCCTTACATCCTCCAGCGATGGCGGTCTCAGCTCACAGCGCCCTCTCTCTCTTCTCTCAGTTGGTCGCCGGCATGATGTCACGAAAGCCTTTGACCCCGGGTCAAAGGCTTTCGTGACATCATGCCGGCGACCAACTGAGAAAGAGATAGAGGGCGCTGTGAGCTGAGACCGCCATCGCTGGAGGATGTAAGGGCCGATGTGGGTGAGTATGTTTTGGCAACTTACACCTACATAGGCCCGGAACTCCAGCTGGGGCTGTAGCAGGCTGCTCGGCCGGCCTCCTAGCTTAAGCGAGCCCCGGCTTGCCTTGGGCCTACGGGCCCAGCTGAGCCGGGGGCTCGCCTATGCTAGGAGGCCGGCCGAGCAGCCTGCAACAGTCGGCCAAACTGCTGGCTACTCGCCTGAGCATGGAGGCCGGTCGGCAGCCGGTCACCGCTGGAGCTCAGGGACGCAGTAGGGGGTTATGTATGTTTTGTGTACCGCGGTGACCTCTTCCGGCCGAGCGGGCTGCTCGGCCGGCTCTAGACTCAGGCGAGTCCCCGGCTCGGTCTGGGCCTGTAGGCCCATGCCGAGCCGGGGGCTCGCCTGAGCCTGGAGGCCGGTCGAGCAGCCCGCTCGACCGGAGGAGGTCACCGCTGGAGTTCTGGGCCGAATTTTTCGATTGTGTTATGGGTATTTCGTCCCTGAGCTCCAGCGGGGACCGGCGGCCTGCTCGGCGGACCTCCAGGCTTAGGCGAGTCCCCGGCTCGGCTGGGCCTGTAGGCCCAAACCGAGCTGGGGGCTCGCCCGAGCCTGGAGGCCCGCCGAGCAGGCCGCCGGTCCCCGTTGGAGCTCAGGGACGACGTATGGAGTTATGTATGTTTTTTTTGAACTTCGGCCCCGATCCTCCAGCGCTGAGCGGATACGCGAGCGGGCTGCTCAGCCGGCTTCTAGGCTCAGGCGAGTCCCCGGCTCGGCTTGGGCCTACAGGCCCAGCCGAGCCGGGGACTCGCCTGAGCCTAGAGGCCGGCTGAGCAGCCCGCTCGGCAGCCGCTCAGCGCTGGAGGATCGGGGCGGATTTAGGTGAGTATGTTTTGCGAGCGGGCTGCTCAGCCGGCCTCTAGGCTCAGGCGAGTCCCCGGCTCGGCTGGGCCTGTAGGCCCAAGCCGAGCCGGGGACTCGCCTGAGCCTAGAGGCCGGCTGAGCAGCCCGCTCGGCAGCGGTCACCGCTGGAGGATCGGGGCGGATTTAGGTGAGTATGTTTTGCGAGCGGGCTGCTCAGCGGCCTCTAGGCTCAGGCGAGTCCCCGGCTCGGCCTGTAGGCCCAAGCCGAGCCGGGGACTCGCCTGAGCCTAGAGGCCGGCTGAGCAGCCGCTCGGCAGCCGGTCACCGCTGGAGGATCGGGGCCGATTTAGGTGAGTATGTTTTGTGAACTTCAGCCCGAACCTCCAGCGCTGACCGACTGCCGGCGGCCTATTCGGCGGACCTCTAGGCTCAGGCGAGTCCCCGGCTCGGCTGGGCCTGTAGGCCCAAACCGAGCCGGGGGCTCCCTTGAGCCTGGAGGCCCGCCGGCAGCCGGAGGACGGTCAGCGCTGGAGGATCGGGGCATCTGGCGGCCGTGTAAACACGGGTAGCTGCGCGCGGCTCGTGCCGGTTTTTTTTTTTTCACGCGGCCGGCACGCGCAGCTACCTGTGTGTTTTAACGGCCGCTTTCAAAAGTCCGTCGCGCATGCGCAGACGGCTTTTGGCGACGGACGTTTTTAGGCTTATTCTATTATAGTATAGACAGTCTTGAATCAAGGAATTATCGGCAGCCACATACCAAGTGGAATGTTGTTTGTTGGAAAAATAGAAATGAGAAAAATACATATAGGCAACTGAATTGTCTCTCCGTGTGAGGCTTATAGCAGATCCTCTAACAGCCTTAATGCAATTTAGTTTAGATCCTATATACAGATTGAGAATAAATTGGGTTGATCACAGATACAAGTAACTCATTGTTGTTTATATAAGGCAATCCCTCGTAAGAGGAAAAATAGCGACCACACACCAAGTGGAAAATATTGAAATTGAATAAAGCATATAACCAACTAAAGAACCTCTTGTTGTGAGGTTTTCATATAAGTCCTCTATACAGCCTAAAGCTAAAGAGAGGGCAATATAGGCAGTATGCCAACATTGAATATAAATAGCTAGACGGAATAATCACAAGGTCAAAATGACTATGTCCACCAGTCCATAGTTAGTAAAATTCGATTGTGAAAATAGTGTTTAGCAGTTAAAAAGGGTAAAGACCCATCAGTATTGTACTGCGCTCAACGTACGTTTCGCCACCTATGTCATGTGGCTTCATCAGGAGCGTGATAGTGTACCCTCCATCGGTCTTAGTATATATAGAGCATGCATTCCCCAAAGTGAGGCCCGATTTGCGTAATTTAACCTGCTTCAGGTGCGTCTGTGCAAGGTTAATGTGCAAGACTTGTATTAACATACGCATCACGTGACTCACCCTAACCAATTCAGATGGAATACTCTTCCCCTGGAGAGCCCTTATGTTTAATATATCAGACTAATGGCATCCGTAATTTGAAAATAAGTACTATTATGGACCTCCAGTAAGGAGAGTATATACCCATTTCTTGAATAGCAGAATAGACCCAAAGAAGATTGGATTATATAACTGCTATGATGCAGAAGCATAGCCAACTCATATGGTTCGTAAAACGTAGTTCGTGTACCAAATTCGCAGCACAGCGTTGTGTCACATGGTTAGAGTACGCCGATCACAAAGCAAAACAAACTAGAGTACTTATAGGTGGTTTAACCAGATAGTGACCGATTTATGTGAATTCTGAAGTGTTTTGGGCAATATTATCTGCTCACATTCAGCCAAATGCTGCAGAACTCATTGGACGGCGCTTCACAGTGCAGATGGACAATGACCCAAAGCATACTGCAAAAGCAACCAACGAGTTTTTGAAGGGACAGAAGTGGAATGTTATGCAATGGCCAAGTCAATCACCTGACCTGAATCCCATTGAGCATGCATTTCACTTGCTGAAGACAAAACTGAAGGGAAAATGCCCCAAGAACAAGCAGGAACTGAAGACCGTTGCAGTAGAGGCCTGGCAGAGCATCACCAGGGATGAAACCCAGCGTCTGGTGATGTCTATGTGTTCCAGACTTCAGGCTGTGATTGACGGCAAAGGATTTGCAACCAAGCATTAAGAAGGGAAAGTTTGATTTATGATTATTCTGTCCCATTAGGTCCCTTAACGAGTGGGAGCATCTGCAAACTGCTGTAAGTCCTACACTGTTCACCTGAGTTGGTTGTACATACCCTCAAATTAAAGCTGACAGTCTGCAGTTAAAGCACATTGTGTTTGTTTCATTCCAACTCCATTGTGGTGGTGTATAGAGCCAAAGATGTTAGAATTGTGTCCATGTCCCAATATTTCTGGACCTGACTGTATGTGAAGCACAGCACAGGTGATATAATTTGCTGCTCAGTGATTGCAGGATTCAGTCTGCATTTACCCCAAGGTGGTCTGCAAAATCTGGCCTGGTTGAGGGTCCCGAGGACAGGTTTGGGAAACACGGACTTAGAGGATCTGCTGCTAATGTCTTGGTGCGAGATAACACCGGACACGTTCAGAGGTCTTGTGGAGTCCAGGGTTATTCAGAGAGCGGTGAAAAGCAGGAGAATGACTGGAGAAGTGAAAATTCTAGGTCAAAATAGCCAAACCAGAAAAATTCTCCCATTCATCTTATTTTCCAAATCGGCTATTTTGAGCTAGAATTTTCCATTCTCCAGTCATTCTCCTGCTTTTCACCGCTCTCTGAATAACCCTGCATGTCTTGATAAATTAGGCTTTTTGGCAGCACAAAGGGGACCTACACGATGTGGGGTTGGTTTTCATGTTGTGAATGATCAGTGCCAAAATCTATAATGTACAATAAAAAAAGTCTCTTTACTTTGTGCACGTTTACATATAAATGCACGCTCCTATAACTGCAGATATATTGGTGTCATTTCAGGTTTGCGCATATAAATAAAAAGACATTGGGTCCTATTCCATTATCAATAAAATGACTACAGGAGACGTTACACATAGCATCTCCTGTACTTATCTTATCACTGGGAATTACTATTCCATTTTTGACGCAAACCGGTCTTGCAGCACACGTGAAACGACTCCCTGCATCAGGTTACTTTAAATTAACGTCTCCTATACTAGGTATATGTTAACGTGCATCTCTGTGGCAGTGCAAGTTATTCCAACGCAGCCTGCGCTTCTGCCTGGTTGACGTTATTTCACTGCAAAATAATGTCTCCTTAACCCTTTCGCTGCTGAGGCTTTTCACACCTCTGTGCTGAGGTCATTTTTACCGGTTTTGCTCATCATGTTTAAACGTGTTTTGAAGGCTTATTTTAGTATATGACCCAGACATATTATATATCGTTCTTTCCGTCAGACTCGGTAGATTCATAATATGTCATTATTATATGTATACGTCATGACCTGTCTGTATATTATGTGACGTTTGGGGGCCCACAGAGCACGTGCACAATGTCTTTCACAAACAAAACAGTTTTATTCACCCTTTCAGGGCAGTCAAAAAGGCAACATAATAAGTACACGCTTGGGTTCAGCGAAATTAAAGCAAAGTCCTGATCTTCAGCACAAATAAACAGAGAAATAATAGTGGCTCACCAACGCTTTAAACCGTCCCAAACCTGGGGAATCCTTTCCCCAGTATGTAGAAGCCTCTCCAGCAAGGCACAGCACGTCTCCTGCTTTTTGGAACACAAACACACAGCTTCCACTGATTACTTTCCTTTTCTGAAATCCCACCATCCTCTCTGGGAGCTGCTGGCTTTAAAAACTCTTCCTGGACAGGAAGATTAACCCTGTGGTTGCCCTTAAAGGGTCCACAACCCAAATAGGGGTGAAACATATTGTCCATCCAGGACCCAGCCCTGCCGACCTCTACATATCCCCCCCTCTGTCTCAACGCGGAGGTGTTTGAGGCAACAGTAGACAGCCCACAATGCATCCGGGACAGGGCATCAGCATTTTGGTGCTGTTTCCCAGGCCTGTGTTCCACCACAAAGTTAAACTCCTGGAGAGACAGGAACCACCTGGTAACCCTGGCATTAGCGTGGCGGTGCTGCCTCATCCAGGTCAATGGGGCATGGTCAGACACTAAACGGAACTTCCTGCCCAACAGGAAGTATCTCAAAGAATCCAAGGCCCACTTTATGGCCAAGCCCTCTCTTTCCACCACAGCATAGTTTTTCTCCGCTGCCGTCAGTTTCCTACTAAGAAAAACCACGGGGTGCTCTTCCCCATTGACTTCTTGGGATAGCACAGCCCCCAAACCCTCACTTGAGGCATCCGTCTGTATAATGAACTCCCTCATGAAATCAGGGACTACCAGCACTGGGTGCTGACACAACGCATTTTTAAGCTTCTCGAAGGCATCTTCAGCATCGGCATTCCATGGAATCATCACTGACTTCCTACCTTTCATCAGGTCAGTCAATGGTGCAGCAATAGAGGCAAAATTGGGGACAAACCGCCGGTAATACCCCACTATACCCAGAAAAGCACGAACCTGCTTTTTCGTGAGGGGGCGTGGCCAGTTCTGGATAGCCTCTACTTTGTTAAATTGTGGCTTTACCAGACCCCTGCCTACGACATATCCCAGGTACTTAGCTTCTTCCATCCCTACCGCACTTTTCTCAGGGTTAACAGTAAAGCCCGCTTTTCTCAAACCGTCCAAAACTGTCTGAACCCGGGGAAGATGGGACTCCCAATCTGGACTGAAGATGACAATGTCATCCAGGTAGACCGAGGTATATCTCAGGTAGGGGCGGAGCACCCTATCCATCGCTCGTTGGAAGGTGGCCGGGGCTGAGTGTAACCCAAAAGGCATCCGCTTATAATGAAAATGACCCTCTGGAGTGGAAAAAGCAGTCTTTTCCCTGGCTTCCTTAGTCAGGGGTATCTGCCAGTATCCCTTAGTAAGGTCCAGGGTGGTGATATAACGGGCCGGACCCAATTTCTCTATTAATTCATCCACCTTGGCATGGGATACGCGTCAAATTTTGACACCTCGTTAAGTTTCCTGAAGTCATTGCAGAATCGCAGAGTGCCGTTGGGCTTCGGTACCAACACGACGGGGCTCGACCATTCACTCTGTGACTCCTCAATGACATCAAGCTGAAGCATTTTTTTAACCTCTTCAGAAACAGCCTTTCTATGGGCTTCTGGGATGCGGTACGGCTTTACCCGAACCTTTACATGGGGTTCCGTCACAATATCATGTTTAATCCCGGACGCGTGTCCCGGTAGTCCTGAAAACATGCCTTTGTTTCTTTGCAGAAACTCCTTAACTTCTTGGGTTTGGGGTTTAGACAGGGTGGCAGCAATGTGTACTGCGTCAACACCATCAGACTCTATACCCACCCCAACCATGGCGGACATCTCTCGGTCTCTCCAGGGTTTTAACAAATTTATGTGGTATATCTGGTATGGTTTTCTTTTCCCAGGCTGATGCACTCGGTAGTTTACTTCCCCTACTTTTTCAACCACCTCATATGGTCCCTGCCACTTGGCTAGGAACCGACTTTCCACCGTGGGTATAAGTACTGCTACCCGGTCCCCCACCTGAAATTGCCGCAGCTTGGCTGACCGGTTGTACACCCTTTTCTGGGCCTCCTGAGCTTTCTGCAAATGTTCCTGTACCAAAGGCATCACTTTAGAAATTCTCTCTCTCATCTGAGAGATATGTTCAATGAGCGATTTGTGTGGAGAGGACTCACTTTCCCATGTCTCCTTTACCAAATCTAGCAATCCCCGGGGTCTGCGACCATACACCAGCTCAAAAGGTGAAAACCCCGTGGAGGCCTGAGGAACCTCTCGAATAGCAAACAGCAGTGCGGGAAGCAAATGATCCCAGTCTCTTCCATCTCTCTGCACAACCCTTTTAAGCATCATTTTCAGAGTTTTGTTGAATCTTTCTACCAGACCATCCGTCTGAGGGTGATAAACAGATGTTCGCAACTGCTTGATTTGGAACAACTTGCACACATCTGCCATCACCCGGGACATAAATGGGGTCCCCTGGTCTGTCAAAATTTCCCTTGGCAGGCCAGTTCTCGAAAACATAAAAAACAACTCCCGCGCAATGGCCTTTGATGTAGGGTTTCTTAAAGGAACCGCCTCTGGATACCTTGTGGCATAATCAAGAACCACCAGGATATAGCGGTGTCCCCGAGCAGACTTCTCTAAGGGACCCACTATATCCATAGCGATGCGCTCAAAGGGCACCTCAATTATTGGCAGAGGCACCAAGGGGTTCCTATAATGGGGTGCTGGGGCAGTTAACTGGCAAACAGGGCAGGAGGAACAGTACCTCTTAACTGCGGCACCAATCCCTGGCCAGTAAAAACCGGTCTGTTATCCGGGCCGGTTTTCTCAGCTCCCAGGTGACCACCTAGAGCATCATTGTGAGCCAGATCCAGCACCATTCTCTGGTAGGGCTGGGGTACTAGTAATTGTTCCACAATTTCTCCCCGAATTTCTGATACCCGGTAGACCAGATCATTATTGACTGCAAAGTGAGGAAATCTTTTCTCTGCATCTGGTGCTTGAGGTACCCCACTGACAACAGTTACCTGTTCGCGAGCATTTATGAACATCGGGTCACCCATTTGAGCCCTGCCAAATGCACCTCTGGACACATCTAAGTCAGGGTGTACTGGATAAGAAGAACCCTCCCCCTCATCCACCCCAAGTGTAATATCAACAGGGGACAATTCCTCTTCATCCTCTCCTACCATAACCGGCACGGGAGAGGATTCCCCCTCCTTGGGTGTCAACTCAGGTTGAGGAGCTAGGACACTCACATCAGTTACAACATTCTTATTTTGAACACATTTGAGCAACTCCTCATCAACAGTGTCCACAGTCATGTTTGGTGGGGGTGACCCTGAATTGTTCCCCAGTTCGATGGGCAGTTCAGTTTGTGCCAAGCACCACAGTTCAGCAAACAAGGGGCAGTCCCGTCCCACAATCACATCATGTATCAGAGTACTCACCACCCCGACCTCTTGGGTGACCGAAGTGTTCCTGGCGGAAATGGTGACAGGGATCAGCGGATACTCCCGAGTATCCCCATGGATACAGACAACCCGGAGGGTTCTTTGTACTGGACCGAGCCTTCCGACTACCCGGGCATGCACCAGGGTGACCATACTCCCAGAGTCCAGGAGAGCTTTGGCTGGGCGGTGATTCACCCACACAGTACATTCAAACTGACCCCCCTCTAGGTCAAGGTGGGTAGTGCACGTTGTGAGGGTGTAGAAAGACACTCTCCGAGCGGATCCACACTCCATGGGCTCCTCCTGTAGCGGACACTGTGCCCGGGTATGGCCCCAGGCGCGACACCTCCAACACTGTATATCGCCAGCAGTTCGGGTAGCGACAGGCCTCTGCAGAACCGAGGAAGATGATTTTGGGGTGCTGGTTCCCGGATCCAGTGACGCTTCCCTCCGAGGAACTGAAGCAGGCCTCACAGGCGGTGGCAAGACTGGTCCTCGACGACTGGTTGGTCTGAGCAGGTCCTCCACCACGGTGTATCTCTCCACCATCTCGACTACCAGTGCTGCAGTCTTGGGGTCCCCATGGCTGACCCAGCGCTGTAGATCCTTTGGTAGAGACCTCAGGTAGTGGTCCATCACAACCCTTTCAACCATTTGCTCTCTAGTCAGGGTCTCTGGCTGCAACCACTTTTTAACCAGCTGTCCTAAGTCATGCATCTGGGACCGGGGTGGCTGGTCAGGGCAGTACTTCCAGCAGTGAACACGTTGAGCCCGGACAGCAACAGTTACCCCAAGGCGGGCCAGAACCTCAGCTTTCAGCCGGTCATAATTCTTTGCATCTTCTAGTGGCAGGTCAAAATATGCCTTTTGAGGGTCTCCTGTCAGAAACGGGGCAATGAGACCGGCCCATTGGTCTTGGGGCCACCCCTCTCTCGCAGCAGTCCTTTCAAACGTGGTAAGAAATGCTTCCACATCATCACTGGCAGACAGTTTTTGGAGGAAATGACTGGCCCTTATGGAGACATGGTTACCAGTAGTGACCACTGCTTGATCACGTCCAGGTGCAAGTTGCTGCATGGCCTCCCGCAGGGCATTGATCTGCGTCTGTGTGGCTACCTGCTGTGCTGCAAGTTGTGCAGCCAGCAAATGGGTGCTTTCTTGTTGGGCAGCAACAGCCTGTGCCAGGGCTTGTTGCTGCTGAGCCATCGCCTCTTCATGGCGAGTCTGGGCCTGCACATTGACAAAGACCATCTGCTTAACGAGCTCCTCCATAGCTGTGGACTTCAGTGCAGCCTTAGCCCAGGACATGCAATCAGAACACTGTCCTTTAAAAATGTCAGTTTTTTTTTTTTTTTTCTCTTTTCACAAAAATTCCTCTTGCTTGGCGTGTGAGGGGTAGCAAATTGCCCGCATTCGAAACACCAGTTGTGACGTTTGGGGGCCCACAGAGCACGTGCACAATGTCTTTCACAAACAAAATAGTTTTATTCACCCTTTCAGGGCAGTCAAAAAGGCAACATAATAAGTACACGCTTGGGTTCAGCGAAATTAAAGCAAAGTCCTGATCTTCAGCACAAATAAACAGAGAAATAATAGTGGCTCACCAACGCTTTAAACCGTCCCAAACCTGGGGAATCCTTTCCCCAATATGTAGAAGCCTCTCCAGCAAGGCACAGCACGTCTCCTGCTTTTTGGAACACAAACACACAGCTTCCACTGATTACTTTCCTTTTCCTGAAATCCCACCATCCTCTCTGGGAGCTGCTGGCTTTAAAAACTCTTCCTGGACAGGAAGATTAACCCTGTGGTTGCCCTTAAAGGGTCCACAACCCAAATAGGGGTGAAACATATTGTCCATCCAGGACCCAGCCCTGCCGACCTCTACAATTATACACAAAAATGCAATAAAATATGTATTTTCAATATTTACAATGTGTAAAGTGTTTTTTTTTTTCACATTTTAACATGCGAGCAATTGCGGTTATATTTTTGTATGGGGTGCGCTTGTTAAAAAAATTAGAGATGGGGTCTCGTTACATTTTTTTTGGGGAAAATTACACGATTTTTAACAAACGCACCGCATACAAAAATCGTTAGTGCAGCATCATTGTTCACATTATAATTGAAATGGGAACAATATTGCTGCATTAACGAACCAAAAAAAAGAAAAAAAAATGTTTCTTTTTTTTTTATAATTTTTTAAATATATTTTTATTTTTAATTTTTTTTTTAAAAAACTTTTTCACAGTAGTGTTTGCTATCGTTGGAACGGCCATGCTCTGGCCGATCCAACCATACCAAACTTTAACCCCTAGCTGCCACGGATCGGGAGATAGGGAGTTCATTGGAACTCCCTATCTCCACCGTTGGTGGCAGTTAGGGGTTAACTCTAGGACTGGCGTCATCGTGCTATGCACGATGATGCCAGTCCTCAGGGGGAGTTCCCGGAGGCTTGGCCGACATCCAAGATGTCGGCCAGCTCCGGGAAAGGATCACGAACCGGCGCTTTTCAGCGCCGATTCGTGATCCGGCTCCCCAGGGGTTAATGCCAGGTACCATTTGGAAGGGCAGGCTGTGCCCTTCCAAATGGTGCCTGGGTTAACCCCCGCAACGCCGCCGATCGGGAAGGAGAGAGGTCCGAAGGACCTTCCCCCCTCCCTTTCAGGCGCCTCCTCCGCACATGCGGGGGGTGCCTGAATTAGGTGTCATCGCGCTGCCGCAATGACACCTAATTTCATCGGCGGCGGTTCCGGATGCTGGGCTGACATCGAGGATGTCAGCCCGCACCGGGGGGGCCAGCGATCGGCCGGAACCCGGCCGAACACTGACCCCAAAGGGAGGACGCGCTGAGCGCGTCCTCCGCATGGAAGTGGTTAAAGCTGGTGTTAAGTGATTCTGCATTCGTAAAATCGCACCCTCCCCCCTTAATCCCATACTCTCCTCTCATCCTGCGATGATGGCTGAGCGATCCGCAGCTTCCTCTCCCCATTAGCGGAGTGAGACTGGGAACAAATAGTTCCTAGTCTTCCTCTAAGGCACTGCACAATCTCACGAGCAGCCAGGACGTGTAGAGCTCCATGAGCTGGTACTTGCGATGGAGAGGACGTGTAGAGCTCCATGAGCTGGTACTTGCGATGGAGAGGACGTGTAGAGCTCCATGAGCTGGTACTTGCGATGGAGAGGACGTGTAGAGCTCCATGAGCTGATACTTGCGATGGAGCGCCGCTGCCAGTAAAGGCACCACATGCCTAATTTATACTTAATGGATTAAACAGAGAATCACTACTGCCATATTTTAACAATTCCTATATAGATTTGGGGGTTAGACCAAGCTCTATTGACATGTATGTTTAGGGCTTTGCAGACGGTGATCAATGTCCTTATTACCACCTCCATGTGTCTTACTCAAGGTTCATTGAATGAGGATGAGCCTTAGAGAGCTGAAAGCCTGCACTCACTAATGTTCCCTTTGTGAAATCATTGGATACTCATTTGTGGTTTGCCCGAGGAGGGTAGATTGCATCCTGTTCAATGAGGATACAAGATAATGCTTGAGAGCTCAGTGATTAGTGCTCCAGCTGCAGTAACTGGATTGATTACTGGGAAGGTCAACTTTTTATTTCATAGGCTGATATAATACTCTAATCGAATGGGTAATAACATCTAGACCCCGGTATTTACTTTGAAATAAGGGAATAACGGAATGTTTATTTTGAATAATTAATTTTCTCCCTTGGATTATACCAAAACAGCTTGTTGTTAAGCAGGGGCTATGTAAGTGTATAGTAAGGTGTTAAATTACCCATACAACTGATTAGAAGTGCTTATTACAATAATTTGCAAAAAATATTTATATTTTCCAGCTGCCAACAAGGATATTTCTCTATCCTCCAGCAAAGATGCTTCTCCAGATCCATCTGTAGCTTGAAGGTGAATAAACGATACAAAACCTCATAACCTACGGACTATATTCTTAAGGAGAACCAGAAACGTACAGATTTCTGTCTGTATTCACTCTACTTTACATTAACAAACTATAATCCCTACAGGACAATAACCCCTAATTTACAGATTCCCAGCAGAGAATTGGAACAGAACATAGTGTAAAATATGGGAGACATTAAATCCTAGAGTGGAATAAATATGTAGCACCCTGTACTCGGATATCTCCATAAGTCACAGAGCTATTCCAATTTAGCGCTCTATTCTCAGCTTGAGCCGGCGTCCCTGAAAGAATTCTGGGAATCAGAAGCTGATGTTGTAATTTAGATTTTTGCTTTTGCAAAATCACGTAAAACTTAAAGTAATTAAACTTCAAACTTTCCTCTTATATCACAGCGAAGAGGACAGGGAGATCCATTACTTACTTTTTTTTTTGCCTGGGAACCAATAGCTTGCACAGGGTTTCGCTTGGCTCCATGGTGTCAGGTTCTTCTGCCAGAGTCGTTCTGTGGGTCCCAGCTACTGTGACTCAAGATGCTAATAGATCGGCTGGATTGGAATAGACCTGGGAAATGCTAAGGTGATCTATAAGGCTGCACCGATATTTTCCTTTATCGGCTCCCTGTGAATGACAAGTATAGAATAGGGGCCGAGAAGTGTGGAATCTATTCTGTTTGAATAACCCTGTATATCGATATTAAAGAGATCCGAATGGCTGGAGAAAGGTAACCGAACGCTGAAAATCAGCATTCGGGTACCTTTCTTGGCCATTTGGCTATTCAGAGAGCAGGCAATTTGCCAAATCCTGGAGAATTGCCTGCACATACAGTGCCTGTTCGAGGGCAGTGAAATCCCCATAAAAAAAGCACTGCTTCGTCTATTCAGAGAGCACAAACCAGCAGTGAATGGTTCCCGAAATGCCCTGCCATTCGGTGGTTTAATTCGGCACGTTTATTCAGGCGAATCCCATAGGCTTCAATGTTAAAAATATTCCCGTTTTAATTCAATATCTAATAAACCGTTCATTTATAATATTCTGCAGTAAAGAGTCTCTTTACTTATAGATTATTTAGGATATATTAATTATTTTTTTTTATTTTTTTTAAAAAGTCAGATTTTATTTTTTATTTTTTTAACTTATTTTTTCTGTTACAGCCCTTTTTATTATCATTCCTTGGACCTTATATGTAAATTTCAGACATTTTGCTCAGTTTCTTTGCAAACAGCGTTTCACTTTTCAATCATTCAAGCAAACTGTTTTGCTAATTTATTCACTGCCTTCTTCTGCGGTGTCGGCTTTTTCCGGCGGCTGCGCTGCGTGTGATCGGCTCCTGCTCGGGTTTTTCCGGTGTTTTCGGGTTAATCCAGATGTTTTTGCGGGTTTTCGGCGTGCATTCACCTGGTTTTCGCCAGGTTTTCGGCAGCTTTTCCCTGCACTTCGACAGCCCTGTGGTGCTTGCTGAATACACCGCAGGGTCGCTGAAATGGGATCGCCAATTTGCACCGAATTGAAGAGAACGAAAAGTCACCGAACGTGCAGTGACTTTTCGAATCTCTTTGAATAACCCTGATAATATTAATACAGTAACTGTTTTTTCTCTCTTACAGTTTGAAGCTACATTGAAATCCAGCTAAACACAGAATGGAATAACAGCCTTATGCTGCAATTGGGTTTTTCCATATCATTTCCAATCACTGTGCACAGATTCAGCTTTCTTAGTGATTTATTATTACTTGGTTTGAGATTTTACTTTATATTTAGCTTATTAATCACATGCCATATTAATCACAAATATATAAACCATCCTGATTGCTCAATAATTCACAAAATGTCTATTCTGTTGCTTTTCTTCAATAATAAAGAAGTTGTTTCATTTTATTTTCCTTGGTAAATCTCAGATTGCTCAGTATGAGCCCAGAGCTGAACGTGCGGAATAGGTTAGCGGGGTGAAGTGTTCATAATAATGGGGTAAATGTTTAATCTCTCATCATAAACTTTTTATGACCATTTTGTGTCCTGTTTTGAGCTATATAATTAGGGGGAAATTCCACAGATTTTTATATCGAAACCGTGTAATCCTTACACATTACTAGAATTCTCCTCCACTTAAGTACAACAGAACAATTTGCTATTTTGGTTTACAATTTGCACAGATCTGTAAATTTTATACTCACTGTTTTGTAAATAAAAATCCTCATCTGATTCCTGTGTTTGCAAAATTAGAGCGTGATCTTCCAGTGATACGGCAATGGCTTTCTCTCAGTGGAAACCTGACTGTCCTGGTGCTGTATTGCAGCCTTTTTTAGGAGACCTTATTGGTCACACTTGTGCTAAGCCCTGGAAATGTCATGATGTTCTATATATCAAAAAGTCCTCAAGATTGCTTTTAAGACCAGAGGTTAAACAGAAAACCAAAATATTTAAAGTGACACTGTCATGCTCAACACAAGCTGGGCCTATGTGGCAGGGAATCACTCTGTGTTTGTTATTTTTTGGTACATATTGTCCTGTTAATGTTTTGCTGTCCCTCATGTCACTGTGGCATGCCGCAGGAGGGAGTGACAGCTCTGAGAAGAGACATCTTGCTGAACAGCCCTCCTTTCAGTCCATGTGCACGTCACCAGTGAATGCCAATCACACATAGTTGCACGATGGCCCCCAGCCGACTGCATCCACAGAGGGCAGCACATGTCTGCCTATCGCTGGATCGAGGTGAGAACAAACTGATATCTCATCCCACAAGCTCTTTCAGACCAATGCAATGTCCATCCCCTGATAGGATAATGCAGAAAAAGTGCACCAGGGCAGAACTATATCTTCCACACCATGAGCAAAGCTCAAATGGACTATTATTGTTTGTATTTCTGGATTAATGTGTAGTGTTTATAAAAAAGACAGATTGGCACTTATTGATTTACATGACAAATGATAAAGATTTAGCTTGAAAGAAATGTTTATACTTTAATATTGCAATAAATAATAATTTACAATCTGGTGTATCTATGGTGTAAATATTCATGGTTGTTAAAACATTAATAAAATTCTATAACAAACCAGAGGGTTTTTTAATAGCTATTGTCTTGTGTGCATTTTATTTCAGCGATACATTCTGTAGTCCTGTGCCACAGGATCATGTGCGGGAAATTTTACCTCTAAGGCGAGATTGATTTCTTTGGGCAAATTGCAACATTTCTATGGTTTAGGTGTATTTCCCTATGTGGCAGAGATGTACACGGGACACGTCTAGTGGTAACATGTTGAAGGGTTATTTTGCTACTGTTTATTCTCAGTAGTATGATCATACATTAGAAGCCGGATGGTCACATTAGAGAAGACTGAGGTCATTCAATATATTTTTATTTATTTTAATACTCTAGGGAAAATAAATTATTTAGCTGCCACTTTATGATGCACCACTGAAAGGACTTACATATTTTATAAATAATCAGTATTGTGATCCAATGGCTTTTTTTGTTATTATTTTTTGCCTCCTAGCTCATGAAGCACTGTACCATTATGTAATCCACCTACTCCAACGCCTTAACCATTTACCTACAATCCACCTCATTTATTGAGATTGAGAACCACATTCACGGTTATTGACATGCCTCTCATGGACTTGCCTCTGCTTCGCCTAAGAGTCTCTGTGGTTGTCCTCGCATCACCTTTCAGAGGCCCACTCATCCTCCATTACATCAAGTCATTGCCACCCATGTATCCACACTATACAGCAATTGCCATTGTCCTGACACACAAACGGTCCTATCTGACGCACACATTGTGAACATACCAACACAATAAGTGCGGTGTGTCATCCAAAACAGTGCTGAAATACTTATTTTTCCCCACAGTTCCGTGTTTATCTTAAAGGAGACCAGATTACATAAACTAATATTCTCTGAACTCCATAGTTATTGTCAGGATCCGTATGCTCTGACCCCTGGCAGCCCCTTTAAGCCTGCACACAGGGAGAACATGTTATGTTCTGGATTAAGTTATGCAGGTTCCTGGACTCCCTGCCTATATGCCTGCAATCACTCTGAGGCATCAGGTGGACCTCATCCGGACTAATGAGGCCTGCATATGAGGAAGCTACACCCTGAAGTCCACGCTTCCTCATTGAAGTCCTGACTGTAGACCTAAGCAGACCTGTCTCCTGGATACTCAGTGATTTGCCTTATTCCTAAGACTTTCCTGTTACCTGATCAGTACCATAACTGGACATTCACAGCCTCAACCTACCGGTACCCTCCTTTGGTCCCTGTGCCCCACTACCGTGGATACCCTGTGTACCAGTTCCAGGGCCACCATCAGGGCATTACGCCCCATGCTGCCGTAAGGGGCCGGGGCCCAGGGGGGTCCCGGGGTCCCGTCGGCAGCGGCGTCGCCCCTTTTACAGCTCCGGTATCGGACTCGATGAGTCCGAATCCGGAGCTATGTCTCTGCTGCAGGAGCCAGAGGAAACACTGTGTCTCCTCCAGCTCCTGGCAGCTTCACTGGCTGGCTGGGTGGGGCCAAGCAGCATGTGGGGGCCTCCCAAGCATGTTGCTTTGACTCCGCCCCCTCCACTCAGTGAAGCTGCGCGCCTGAGATGGAGGGCCCGGGCTGAAGACAAAAAGAAGAAAAGAAGACAGAAGGAGAAGAAAAGACGAGCTGAAGGAAGGAAGACAGCGGAGTGGTGAGCCAGGGCCCAGACCCCAAGACCCAGGGACCAGACCCAGAGACCAGACCCCAGGGACCAGACCCCAGACCAGATTCAGGGCCCAGACCCCAAGGCCCAAACCCCAGGGCCCAGACCCCAAGGCCCAGGCCCCAAGGTCCAGACCCCAAGGCCCAGACCCAGGGACCAGACCCCAGAGACCAGAGCACAGACCCCAAGGCCCAGGGACCAGACCCCAAGGCCCAGAGCACAGACCCCAGGGCCCAGACCCCAAGGCCCAAACCAGACCCAGGGACCAGGCCCAGACCCAAAGGCCATCATATACAGCCCGTTACTGTGAGATGTATTGCTGTGGATTCTGTGATACATTCATACACACCGCACATTACTGTGAGTTTTATTGCTGGGGATTCTGTGATACACTCATACACACTGCACATTACTGTGAGTTTTATTGCTGGGGATTCTGTGATACACTCATACACACTGCACATTACTGGGAGTTTTATTGCTGTGCTATGTTATGTCCTTTTTTTATTTTTTTGAAGGGGAGAAAAGCTGTTAGAGGTTTAGTGAGTGCCGGGGGGGCCCCATCGTGAGGTTTAGTAAGGGGCCCCATCATTTCTGATGGCTGCCCTGACCAGACCCCTTTGCTTGGACTTTGACCACTCTGATTGTCCACTGCCTACCTAGACCCTTGCTCTGGATTACCGACCACTCTACATGCCTGATACTGTTGCCTCGTATATTTGACTTTTCTGTTTTATTGTTTATACAGTGTCTTCCCTTCCTATGTACTGTTAGTTCCCCTGTGTCTTCTTGCTTCTCTAGTCCCTTCTAGTGTTGTGTTCTTATCCTGCTGTTCTTTGTTTCTCTTAGTATTCTTCCAACCTCCATTCTCACTACTCTCAGCCCTCCATCTCCTCCTATGCTCCAGTCTATTCCCTATCTCACCCAGCCTCTTCCATTGTTTGGTTCATATCTCCTGTCTATGTTCTTGTTTTACTCAAATAAACCCCGTTGTTCCCCGTAACCTGTCTAATCTTATATTTCACTCTTTCCTGGGCTCACAACTAGGGATGAGCTGTTCGGTTCGATCAGTTCGGAGTTCGAACCGAACTTTGGTAGTTCGAAAGTTCGCGAACTTCAAACTTTTTGGGTGTGTTCGGTTCGAGTTCGCAAAAAAAAGAAATTTTGAAAACAGTATAGAAAATGCTTACAAAAATACTAAAAAATCTAGAAATAAAGAGACTCTTTACTGCAGAATATTATAAGCAACGGTTTATTAGATATTGAATTAAAAACTAATGTGTACGTGCAAAGATTCTCAACTCTAAATGACCTGTGTTTTTCAAACGGCATAACAGGTGTTTTTAGTCTGGTCTAATCAATTTGATACATTGTAGACTATACTGAGGGGGTGGGGTGGTGTCTGCTTCTGATTGAGATTTGAGAAGTGTTAATTTCCCTCCTAAAACTTCTAATATGCTTTTTTTCACCGCTGTGTGCTCAGCTCATTTTTACCGCTTTCGCTCATCATGTTTAAACGCGATTTTGAAGCCACATTTTGTTAAATGACCGACATGTTAGATATCGTTCTTTCCGGCAGACTCCGCAGATTCATAATATATCATTTTTATATGTATACGTCCTGTCCTGGCTGTATATTATGAAACAAATGCAATAAAAATAGAATTTTTAATCATCTGCAGTGTGTAAAGTGTTGTTTTTTTTCACATTTTAGCACATGAGCGTTTGCGGTTATGTTTTCTATGGGGTGTGCTTGTACAAAAACTAGAAATGGGAACTTGTTACATTTTGTGGGGGGAATTACGTGATTTATAGCAAACACACCACATAGAAAAAAATCATTATTGCATTATCATTCTCGTTATAATTGCAATGTGAATAATATTGCTGCATTAATAAAAATAACACGCAAAAAAAATACATGTTTTTATTTTCTCTTCTCTTTTTTTTACTTTATACCTGGTCATGTTGGTATCAGTCGAAAGGCCATGCTCAGGCCTTTCGATTGACACCCTCCATTACCCACTAGATGCCTGGAGATAGGGGGTTCATTTGAACCCCGATATCTCCACCAGGGGATTGGCCTGGGCAATATATATACGCATGATGTGAGCTGGCCTGGGCAATATATATATATACGCATGATGAAAATTTGCAAAGGATAAGGCACGCAAAGTGAAATTTTGATGTGTCTGAAATTGAAACTTACGTGACAACAATTTTTTTTTGTTATTTTATATTTGTTCGATACAGTTAATTTTAATTTGTTTAATAGAGTCAATTTAAAATGGTTTAATACAGTTTATTTATATTTATTTTACCTTTACTATTGGTGCTTTTCAAACTTTATTCTTAAGTAAAAAGAAATTTAGCAGTTTCATGTTGTGTCGTTTTTTTTTTGGGGGGGGTGGAAGTAGCTGCTCTTGCCTAGGGCGCTAAATAGTCTAGCACTGGCCCTGACCGCATGGTCCACCCCTGCACTCTTCCACAATACCACAGAGGGGTTACTGTATGATGGCATTTGCTGGCCTGGCACCAAAGGCACAATATTTGGCTGCAATGCCACTGACGCCTGTATCAGATTCATATCCTCAGAGGGGTGAGACTGTGTGACGGCACTGTTGCTGACGCTAAAGACCCAATTTTAGGCTAGGGTCAAACGAACGCATTTTTCGCAGCGAACGTCAAAAAGTGCGTCCGAACGCATTGAGGTGTTTTTTCACGGAAATCGCTTAAACGGTCATACGATGCGCATTTTTGTGCGTGATTTTTTACGATCCAAACCAGGAAACTTTGGGTGTCTGGACGTTATGTTGGCCGGACATGAGCAGCGTCTGACGTCTCCTAATCACTCACACACGCCGCTATGCGGACGCAGCGCACTCTGTACGTCAGTACTAGCGGTTCAGCGTTCTCGAAAAAATGCGTTCATTTTCCTCTTGCGTTGCGCGGCCGGACTATCGTGCGGCCGTACTTCGTATATTGGCCGTCATTGCGTGTCATTTGCTGCTACTGCGGCTGTGATTAAGTGCGCCTAAACACACGTTAAAAGTGCACTAGTCTGACCCCAGCCTTAAAGCACCTATTGTTACTTTCATCCAAAGCCTGCATGAGTTTCACAATAATTTAGCCAAAAAATCACTAAACTTTTTCTGTGTGTCCGAAAATGTCTCCTCTTTTCATACAGACTGCCGCCCCAAGCAGTTGTTTATGGACAGATTAAAGGAAAAGCATTTACCGTCATTTGAAACGTAATTTTTTTGTTTTTAAGTGTTTCTATACATCCTAGAAATCCGCCACTTCACGGGCAGGTTATGGGGACCTCCTAGGCACAATATTTGAAGGAATTTTTCGTTTTTATTTTTAACCCTTATTTCATGGAAAACTCACTGTCCCTTTAAAAACTTTTTTTTTTTACTTTTTGTCCTTGTTTTCTGTCCCCCAGGGCACTACCCGGACCCCCATACACCTTTTATGGCAAATATCTAGCATATATGCCCTCTTGGAGGGCACTCTAAAAACCGAATTTTCAGCACCATTGACTTGAATTGGGTTCGAGTTTGGGTTCGGATTCGAACATTTGGAAAGTTCGGGTTCGAATATGAACCGAACTCGGGCATGTTCGGCTCATCCCTACTCACAACCTCACGCCTGCATATGTTGCACAGCCAGATCGCTGACAGTTATAGTCACAATGTAAATAAATAAATCAGCTTTATTCGAAATATAACACCTAATAAAAGGTGCCATATGTTGGTGCAAAGACTTATATTCTTTATGAATTTTGCAGGTAGACATCAAATAGTTGTAAAAGTCGAATTGTAGTGAGTATGAAGAATGGTACAAATACGACGGCTGACAGATAACAGGTAACCTCTAAGTCATCAGTTAAGGGGTACAGTCTCCTCTGTATAACATGCACGATATGCAACATACGAAAAGACAAATCACTAAATCAGGTAGTTGGCACAGCAGTCGGTAGTCTCTGGGCAAGGATGTACCATGCATAAGGGGTAAAGAAAGTAGGAGAGCGTAGTAATAAGGAAGGGATAGGTGTCTTGCAATCTGTGCATGGTGTCTTCACAAGGAGTCCCAGAAAACGTTGTGTTGATGAACAGTTGAGCCGGCCACGGATGTAAAGGGAGAAAAGAATGCCAGGTAGGTAACTTCATCATCAAGCAGCCAGAAACCAGGGGCAATCTCGATAGAATTCAACACACACAGACCTAGCAGGAGTCCGGAGTGATGGCACCACTTTCAGGTAACTTAAATAAAACCAATTTATAACTAGGGATGGGCTGGCGGTTCGATCCGAACATGAGTTTGATTCGAACATTGCCCGTTCAGCAAACATCGAACATTTCCATGTGTTCGCCGCGTGTTCGCCCACAATGGACCACAATGCACTTTTCCACTGGCCTGAAGCTTGTAATTGGCTACAGCCTTGCACCTGACCACAGGTCAGGTGCAAGACTATGCCAATCAGGGCTCAGAGTCCTGATTGGGCAAATTTTGCCCAATCATGGGCTCGCAGAGCTAAGTCCCGCAGCACACTATATAAGGCTTCCCCGCAGCCCCAGCATGTGTTTTGTTTGCAGGAGTAAGAGGAGATTGTTCTTTTATGTGTGTCTCACAGACGTCTAGCAGATATCTGTGAATTGTAATCTGTCTCTTCTCCCTGCCAGCTATTGGGGTCTCACTTTCTTCTAGCAGATATCTGGGAATTGTAATCTGTGTCTTCTCACTGCCAGCTATTGGGGTCTCACAGACTTCTAGCAGATATCTGGGAATTGTAATCTGTGTCTTCTCACTGCCAGCTATTGGGGTCTCACAGACTTCTAGCAGATATCTGGGAATTGTAACCTGTGTCTTCTCACTGCCAGCTATCAGGGGGTCCCACATACTTCTAGCAGATATCTAGGAATTGTAATCTGTGTCTTCTCACTGCCAGCGATTGGGGTCTCACAGACTTCTAGCAGATATCTGGGAATTGTAATCTGTGTCTTCTCACTGCCAGCTATTGGGTCTCACAGACGTCTAGCAGATATCTGGGAATTGTAATCTGTGTCTTCTCACTGCCAGATATCAGGGGGTCCCACATACTTCTAGCAGATATCTGGGAATTGTAATCTAGAAGAAATATAGAAGAAAATATCACACAATGGATGCACCCAGTGACACATATAGAGGAAAATATCACACAATGGATGCGCCCAGTGACACATTTAGAGGAAAATATCACACAATGGATGCGCCCAGTGACACATATAGAGGAAAATATCACACAATGGATGCACCCAGTGACACAGAGGAAAATATCACACAATGGATGCGCCCAGTGACACATATAGAGGAAAATATCACACAATGGATGCGCCCAGTGACACAAAGAGGGAAATATCACACAATGGATGCACCCAGTGACACAAAGAGGGAAATACCACACAATGGATGCACCCAGTGACACATATAGAGGAAAATATCACACAATGGATGCACCCAGTGACACATTTACAGGAAAATATTTTCTTAACTAAACATACAAGAGAAAAACAAAGCACATGTAAGATATCAGCAACATCAAATAAACGCAATAAGGACATTGCATTTTTTGGTGATAGTGGCCCTTTAATATCCAGCCTAGTATGTACACTTTACGTTTGGAGCCTTATTGCCCCCTCCACTCCGGAAGGACCTGCACGGCCATAAATGAGGTAGCCCTCATTGGTCATAGGGGCTGCACCTTGGCTGCAGTCTTGTAGTTGGAAGGACTAACTCTTCTGGTTGGGGATGTGGTGATCACTCTCATCTCTCCATCACCAATGCACTCTGACACCACGGTCTACAAGCCTCAGAGTCATAGCTGGCACCATTCATCAGAGGACTGGTCGCCCCCCATGCTATGCTGCATGTGAAACAGCTACCCACATACATCTGGCCTCCGTCAGTAACTCTGCCAGGTTCACCTGCTACAGGGGAGTTGGTCCATGGCCTCTGATAACAAAACTGATTCTGAACCTCCATGGAACCAGTAACAAAGACTTTAGGGAAGTAAGGAACACTTGCAGGCTAGCCCGCCAGATTGTCACATGCAGTGCCACCTTCTGTCCTCATCGAGGGTCAAGGGACAGCAGCTCTCCGCACCATCAACCAGTATTACCAAGTTCCCCATGTGAGTCCACCTGGAGAAAAATTCAGTCATCTGGAAATTTCACAGTGGCGCTATTTGCACAAAGCAGTCTGACAAGTGGTTGGCAAGATCACAGTTTAGGAGGCACAATCCTGAAAAACAAGAATATAAGTGGTTGTCTTCTCGTATCAGAAGAGGCCAACTCCCAGCATACTTAAGATAATCCCAGCAAACTCAAGAAGTGATTTGGGCATTTCATCTCAAGTTCAATATGGCTTTATTGTGCCAGCACCATTCAGCGACGACGTTTCGACTCTCAAATGAGTCTTTTGCAAGTTTCAGACTTGAAAAAGATTTGTTTGAGAGTCGAAATGTCCCTGTCTCATGCTAGCCCAATAAAGCTAACCTGAACTTGAGTTGGAGTGCCCGTGTCATCTTTTGCTACAGAGGTATCAAAATTCCAGGCAGGGATCAGCATCAGAGGAGAATGTTTGAAAGTGGGAGAAAAGATGAACTGAGACAGAAGCACTTTATATTTCTGACCAGCATAAAGCTTTTCTCCTGCTGAATGCCTGAGGAAAATATCCAGGGTCTAAAAGCATTATAAAGTGGTCACGTTGTACAAAAGTACTCAAGTTCCTTGCAATGTGCAACTTGTGTATCATATGCAATGCAATTTGAGTAAGTAGGCAAACTGGGTAAAAAAGCTGAAGGGACTTCCGCATTTTGAAAGCCCTGAGCTGAAGAGGAGGAGCAGTGTGTGCCGAGGGAGACAAGGTGAGTATTTACACCTAAAATAAAAAAAATAGTAAAAATAGAAAAAATAATTAGGCAGAGCTCACAGCTGGGACATGCTGGACTTCATGGAGACCATGGACTCTGCCGATGGTATCAGGCTGCACCTCTATTTCATTCTGAGGCCAGTAGTTAATAAAGCATCTGAAATAGAATAGATGCTGTAAAAGGGTGATGGAAAGGAAAATGGGATTGCACCAATTATTTTACATGCTGTCTCCCTCAACTATATACAGAATGCACCTGTAAACATGTAACATAGTGACTATATACAGAATGCACCTCTAAACATGTAACACAGTAACTATATACAGAATGTGCCTGTAAACATGTAACATAGTGACTATATACAGAATGCATCTGTAAACATGTAACACAGTAACTATATACAGAATGCGCCTGTAAACATGGAACATAGTGACTATATACAGAATGCACCTGTAAACATGTAATATAGTGACTATATACAGAATGCACCTGTAAACATGTAACACAGTGACTATATACAAAATGCACCTGTAAACATGTAACAGTGACTATATACAGAATGCACCTGTAAACATGTAACACAGTGACTATATACAGAATGCACCTGTAAACATGTAACATAGTGACTATATACAGAATGCACCTGTAAACATGTAACACAGTGACTATATACAGAATGCACCTGTAAACATGTAACACAGTGACTATATATAGAATGCACCTGTAAACATGGAACATAGTGACTATATACAGAATGCACCTATAAACATGTAACACAGTGACTATATACAAAATGCACCTGTAAACATGTAACACATTGACTATATACAGAATGCACCTGAAAACATGTAACACAGTGACTATATACAAAATGCACCTGTAAACATGTAACATAGTGACTATTTCCTACATATTTATTTTCTGTTAATCTGTATATTGGTTTTGTGTTAAAATCTTGCATTTTACTACTTTGTTTTTCTGTAACCACTCAATGTTCTTGAACCCAGGACATACTTGAAAATGAGAGAAATCTCAATGTATCCTTTCTGGTAAAATCCTTTATAAATAAATAAATAAATAAATAAATAAAAATGAACAGTGTTTAGTGTCCTATAGTTTTAGCAGCGATAAAGTTTTTGGTTATTTCATTTAGGAAGTGTCATAAGCAGAGAGTGAAATCCAGATTGAAGACATTTAAAGAAAATGCTGGGGCAGGAGGCTTTAACCACTTCAATGCGGAGGACGCGCTCAGCGCGTCCTCCGCATTACCGCTGGTGTGCGGAGGACGCGCTCAGCGCGTCCTCCCATTGGGGTCAGCGTTCGGCCGGGTTCCGGCCGATCGCTGGCCCCTCCGGTGTGGGCTGACATCCTCGATGTCAGCCGCGCATCCGGAACCGCAGCCGCTGGAATTAGGTGTCATATTCAGGCTCCCCCCGCCGCATGTGCGGAGGAGGCGCCTGAAAGGGAGGGGGGGAGGTCCTTCGGACCTCTCTCCCTCCCGATCGGCGGCTCTGCGGGGGTTAACCCAGGCACCATTTGGAAGGGCACAGCCTGCCCTTCCAAATGGTGCCTGGCATTAACCCCTGGGGAGCTGGATCGCGAATCGGCGCTGAAAAGCGCCGGTTCGCGATCCTTTCCCGGAGCTGGCCAACATCTTGGATGTCGGCCAAGCCTCCGGGAACTCCCCCTGAGGACTGGCGTCATCGTGCATAGCACGATGACGCCAGTCCTGGACTTAACCTAACTGCCACCAACGGTGGAGATAGGGAGTTCAATGAACTCCCTATCTCCCGATCCGTGGCAGCTAGGGGTTAAAGTTTGGTATGGTTGGATCGGCCAGAGCATGGCCGTTCCAACGATACCAAACACTACTTGAAAAATTTTGTCAAAAAAAAAATGAAAAATAAAAATATTTTTTTTTTAAAAAAAAATTAGAAAAAAAAATAAACACTTTTTTTTTCTTTTTTTTGGTTCGTTAATGCAGCAATATTGTTCCCATTTCAATTATAATGTGAACAATGATGCTGCACTAACGATTTTTGTATGCGGTGCGTTTGTTAAAAATAGTGTAATTTTCCCCAAAAAAAAATGTAACGAGACCCCATCTCTAATTTTTTTAACAAGCGCACCCCATACAAATATAACCGCAATTGCTCGCATGTTAAAATGTGAAAAAAAACACTTTACACATTGTAAATTATTGAAAATACATATTTTATTGCATTTTTTGTTATAATATACAGACATGACATAACGTATACATATAATAATGACATATTATGAATCTACCGAGTCTGACGGAAAGAATGATATATAATATGTCTGGGTCATATACTAAAATAAGCCTTCAAAACACGTTTAAACATGATGAGCAAAACCGGTAAAAATGACCTCAGCACAGGGGCGGGAAAAGCCTCAGCAGCGAAAGGGTTAAAAAAAAAAAAGTTATTTTGATCTACAATTGTAATTCTGTATTCGCAAGTCCCCACTATTTCACCTCCACGTATTGAATAACCCCACAGGAATAAATAGATTCCTGCTCTTTCATGTTACAATGTGTCATGGTTATTTCCCAGAGCTTTACACACGCAAAACATTATTTACCCGGTTACTAGCGACATCATAAGTGACTTATTTTTGATTGGTTTCCTGTAATCATCCTGTTTCTTGTAAATCAGGTCGTTTTTTTCTACAGAAAGTCAGAATAATGTTCAGCCGTCAGGGGGCGCTCCGCGAATAAACATTCTAAATTACAAGTATAATGTATCTGAAAAGTGCTGAATTGATGGGAATTATAACCCTCTATAACACAAAAAACATACACAAACAACTAACTGCAGCAAGGACAAATTTATAGATCATCACGATTAACCTCCCGTATACTATCCAGGCAACTGTCTTTAGGACGTGTGTCACGTCCCTCTGATTCTGTTTATTATGTTGGATTGGAAAAGATGGCATATGTGTTTTAAGATTATTAATAATATTATTTTTATTATTAGACCGAGTAATTCCTTCTGGAGGTTTAAAGCTATGACCACTGTATTTGGCACAGACGTTTAGGCTAGGGTCAGACGAAAGCATTTTTCCACGCGAACGGGAAAAAGGGCGTCCGAACGCATTGACGTATTTTTTCACGGAATGCGCAAAAACGGTCAGACGACGCACATTTTCGGGTGTGATTTTGTACGGATCATCAATAAAACACTTTTTGCGTCTGGACGTTATGTAGGCTGGACATTAGCAGTGTCTGACATCTCCTAATCACGCACACACGCCGCTATGCCGCAGCTGCGCACTCTGTACGTCAGTACTAGCGGTTCAGCGTTCTCAAAAAAATGCGTTCAAATTCCACTTGCGTTGCGCGGCCGGACTTTTGTGCGTCCGTACATCGTATATTGGCCGTCATTGCCCGTCATCTGCTGCTAGTGCGGCCGTAATTATGTGCGCCAGAACGCACGTTAAAAGTGCGCTCGTCTGACCCCAGCCTTAGCGTGTTCTCTTTGACTCAGCATGCAATCAGGTCTATTCAAAGAAAGGTGAAACTCAGGAGAACGACTGGAGAAGTGAAAATTCTAGGTCGAAATAGCCAAACTTGAAAAGTTCTCCCATTTATCTAACTTTCCAAATCAGCTATTTGGTCTAAATTGTTCTCTTCTCCTGCAAATTCTCCTGGTTTTCACCTCTTTCTGAATAACCATATGTGAGTGACCTTGTGTGGGTATTTATATTGACATAAGCAAAAGTGTCATAGCACAATTCAGGGTTTGCATGCTGAGCCTGGAATGAGTGTTTGCATGTTTTCATACTTTATTGTGCGTGCATATTAAAGAGTGATATGTATATTCTATATCATGGGGTACAGTAACATAGTGACAGGCTTATGCAATGTATCATCATGTTTTGCAACTGAGTACTTGATTCTTTCCAGTCACGTGTGTTTAAAACCTTTGTGACTATATTGAAATAGAGCTCTCTTAACTTGGTGTATTAAATATAAATATATACTAATGTAAAGACAATCAGTTCTTTTCAAAGAAAGGTGAAAATCAGGAGAATTGGCAGGAGAAGAGAACAATCTAGTCCAAATAGCTGATTTGGAAAGTGAGATAAATGGGATAATTTTTCTGGTTTGACTATTTTCAGCTCAAATTTTCACTTCTCACATTCTCCTGTGTTTCACCTTTTTTTGAATAGACCTGAATAGATTAATGATAATTTTAATATTGTCTTTATATTTATTTGTTTGTTTCGTTTTGGCTACATCAAACCCTTTTCATGTTTTGCCCTGAGTGTTTTTAGAACTTAGCAAAGCCCCTGTCTAAGGCTAGGGTCAGACGATCGCAGTATTAACGTGCGTTTAGCCGCACTAAATCACGGCCGTGCTAGCAGCAAATTACGTCCAATGCCGGGCTGCATAGGAAGAACAGCCGCACGAAAGTGCGGCCGCGCAACGCAAGTGGCAAACGAACGCATTTTCTCGAGAACGTCAAACCGCTACTACTGACGTACAGAGTGCGCTGCGGCCGCATAGCGGCGTGTGTGTGTGATTAGGAGATGTCAGACGCTGCTCATGGCCGGCCAACATAACGTCCAGACACAAAAAGTGTTTTATTGATGATCCGTACGAAATCACGACCGAAAATGCGCATCGTATGACCGCTATCGCGTATTCCGTGAAAAAATACGTCCATTCGTTCGAACGCACTTTTTCACGGACGACGCGAAAAATGCGTTCGTCTGACCCTAGCCTAAATTTCATTTAAGTTATAAATGGAGCGAATTTCCAAAACAGACATTATCTTTTTTAGGAAAATCCATACATAGCCCTAATCTTCACAATGCAGAAAACATGGAGTATCTTGCTCCCCGGTTATGTTTTGATACAGTATTCTCACTTACTGTTTATAATGTTCAATGATTCTACAGCAAAACAGAGTGAAACAATTGCAAATGTTTTTCATTGCAAATTCTTGAATTAAAAAAAAATCTGCGAAAATAGTGAAAAAAAGTGAAATTATTTGGGAGGTGGGGTTGGGTGGCGCCAGATTTTTTTTGAAGTTTATACTTGGTGTGACCCAGTGGTCACGTCTGAAAAAATATTCCATAGTTGTCAACAAGATTTATTTATTTATAAAGGATTTTACCAGGAAGGATACATTGAGATTTCTCTCGTTTTCAAGTATGTCCTGGGTTCAAGAACATTGAAGTGTTACCAGTTACACAAATACAAAGTAATACAATGCAAGATATTAAAAAAAACAACACAAATATACAGATTAACAGAAAATAAATATGTAGGAAATATAGTCATTATGTTACATGTTTACAGGTGCATTCTGTATTGAGGTATATTAATAGGGAGCTCTTGAGTGACTTTAGACTGGGGGAAGATTTGATGGTGTCTGGGAGGTTATTCCATAATTGTGGTGCTCTGTAGGAAAATGAGGATTGAGCCACTGTCTTTTTGTATTGTGGTATTGCAAGTGAGGTGCTGGTCCTGGATCGGAGGTTATAGGATGAAGGAGCTGCTGGGGGAAGCAGTCTATTCAGGTAGGGTGGCAGCTTCCCAGAAATGCTCTTAAACACTAGGCTGGAAATGTGAAGAGTGCGTCTGGATTCCAGCGATGGCCAGTTTAGCTCTTTTAACAGGTCACACAATGGTGGGTCATGTAGTTACATTGTAGCGCAAAGCGGCAGAATGAGTTATACAATGTAGTAAGTTTATTACATACAATACAACTGTAACAATTTAATGTTGTCGAACCCAAGACATACTTGAAAACGAGAAAAATCTCAATGTATCCTTCCTGGTAAAATCCTTTATAAATAAGTAAATATTCAGAGTTATTCAAAGAGATCCGAATGGCTGGAGAAAGGTAACCGAACGCTGAAAATCAGCGTTCGGTTACCTTTCTTGGCCATTCGGCTATCCAGAGAGCAGGCAATACGCCAAATCCTGGCGAATTGCCTGCACATTCGGTGCCTGTTCGAGGGCAGTGAAAACCCCATGAAAAAAGCAATGCTTCGTCTATTCAGAGAACACAAACCAGCAGTGAAAGGTTCCCAAAATGTCCTGCCATTCGGTGGTTTAATTCGGCAGATTTATTCAGGAGAATCCCATAGGCTTCAATGTTAAAAATATTCCCGTTTTAATTCAATATCTAATAAACCGTTCATTATAAAATTCTGCAGTAAAGAGTCTCTTTATTTATAGTTTTTTTGGATATTTTAAGCATTTTTCTTGATTTTTTTTTTTCTAAAAAGTCTTATTTTTTTTTGATTTTTTTTAAGTTTACTTATTTTCTCTGTAACAGCCCTTTTTATTATCGTTCCCTGGACCTTATATGTAAATTTCAGACATTTTCGCTCAGTAGTTTCTTTGCAAACACCGTTTCGCTTTTCAAACATTCATGCAAACTGTTTTCCTAATTTATTCACTTCACTTCCGGAGGCTGCACTGCGCGTGATCGGGTTTTTCCGGCGTCTTCGGCGGGTTAATCCAGATGTTTTTGCGGGTTTCGGCGTGCTTTCGCCAGATTTTTGCGGTGACTTTTCGTCAGGTTTGCGGCAGCTTTTCCCTGCGCTTCGACGGCCCTGTGGTGCTTGCTGAATACACCGCAGGGTCGCCAAAATGGGATTGCCGAATCAGCCCGAATTGATGAGAACGAAAAGTCACCGAACAAACGTTGACTTTTCGATTCTCTTTGAATAACCCTGATTGTCTCCTGTAGTTATTTTATTGATGAGAATCGCTTTTCCATTCCTGCCACAAACTGAGCTTGCAGCTTAACCCCTTCACTGCTGAGCCATTTCACGTCTTAAAAAAAAAAAACATTTTTCCTTTTTTTTATTATTATTTTTTTACTTTAAACATGGTCATGTTTGGTATCATTTGAAAGGCCATGCCTGCTAGATGCCAACAGTCGGGAGATATTGGGGTTCAAAGGAACCCCTATCTTTCCTTAAGAGTCAATGAGGACGTTCCCCACACGTCCTCAGCAGTGAAAGGGTTAAATGCAGCGTTTCTCTCTGCGAGGTTACTGTACATTAACGTCTCTTATACTTATTATGGGAGAAGTTAATTTACACCTCCGCGTGGAATCACAGGCTATTCCGACATAGCCTGCGCCTCCACACGGGAGACGGTATTTTAGGGGGAAATAACATCTCCTCGAAGCTGGTTTTAAGTGATTCTGCATTTTGCAAAAATCACATGAAAAGTTCACCTAACCCCCACATTAAATTCCATACTCGCTTCTTGTTCCGTGGTGAAAAGGGCAGCCCGATCCGCCGCTTCTTCTCGCAGGGAGCAGAGTGAGACTGGGAACAAATAGTTCCTGAATCAACATGGAAACACGTCATTGAACGTCTAAATAAAAGCTTTATAATTAAGAGAACCATAAGGAACTCAGTTGACTCTGCAACAATAGTGGTGGAACTCCGTTCCCGTGAGTTCCTGATCGACTTTACTCCTGCTGTGTCCAAAAAAGTTTGAGAACCACTGCCTTAAATAATGTTATTACAGGTAATAAGTCAACGAATCCAAAATGTTTATTTCCAGATGCTTGTATTGAAATAAGTAGAGACCACTGTGTGTCTTAATACAGGAATGTAGCGATTTATAAATCCAGGCTCACACAATGCGGAACCTCAGCACGTCTTCAAATATACAAAAGTGGACAAATAAGCTCAGGTCACAATGTCTGACTAATTCTCTTAATTGTTACCCAGACCGAGGTGGTAGGGATCAAATATAAACATATTTAAACATCGCTCACATTTATTATCAATGCCGAAAAATAACATTGATGGAAATTATCATATTATTTTCTGCTTTTGCAAATACTCATTAAAAGAAAACAAATGTTATCAGGAGTGGGTGATTCCTCTGTCACATCTTGTGAGTGCTCTGTGTACAGGTATTCTGATTGATGGGACCTGGAGCTGCACCCCAGGGGTATCACATGAAGTCCCACTCTGTATCAATTAACTGGTGTCCACATTTTATTCCAGATACTTAACCTATAAGCATTATTTGCAGTTACAAATCGTAAAAGGTAGGAATGTCGTTCCCAGTTATGATATCTTCTTTGACTCCATCCTTGGTGACGGTCACAAGGTAAATAACTCCACCACTAGAGCCGTCTCTGTGCATCGCCAGGGAAAGAGCTGCAGAAGAGGGGATTACAAGCAAATAAGAACATGTCATTTTAATTTCTTAAAAGCATCAACAATAAGTGTCAAAGGTAATTCAGATGAGTATAATGCATTCTCTTAGGCTAGGGTCAGACGAACGCATTTTTTGCGTCATCTGTGAAAAAGTGCGTTAGAACGAATGGACGTATTCTTTCACGGAATACGCGATAGCGGTCATTCGATGCGCATTTTCGTCCGTGATTTTGTACGGATCATCAATAAAACCCTTTTTGCGTCTCGACGTTATGTTGGCCGGACATTAGCAGCGTCTGACGTCTCCTAATCACGCACACATGCCGCTAGCGGACGCAGCGCACTCTGTACGTCAGTACTAGCGGTATCACGTTCTCTAAAAAAATGCGTTTTTTGCCGCTTGCATTGCGCGGCCGCACTTTTGTGCGGTCGTACTTCGTACATTGCCCATCATTGGCCGTCATTTGCTGCTACTACGGCCGTGATAAAGTGCGGTGCAGTTCACCCCAGATCGCCGCAATTAGGTGACAGTGAAATTCTCCTACAGAGAAGGAATGGTTAATCTATGCAGAGAATGTAGAACAGTAGCAAAACGTTGGCATAATGCCCAGATTTTTGGTGGTTCAGTCTGACAAGTTTAAACTGGTGAATCCCATAGGTTTCACTGTAAGAAAAAATCACGTTTTTATTCAAACGTTTATTCTTTTTCATTTGCAGCAAAAAGTTTTTGTGCTTATTAATCTTTTACAATTTCTTTAGGCAATTTTCTGATTTTTTAGGCAAATTTTTTTAATGCCGTTTTTATTTATTCTGTAACAGCCCTTTTTATTAATTTCTATACCGGGCCGCTTTTATTTTTCCACGCATTTTCATGCATTTTTATTGTTTTAAACGGCTCTTAAAAAAATTCCTGTTTATTTTCTAGCCCCAGTTCGGCGGCAATCAGCTTTTTTCAGCGGCGTTCAGCGCGGTAATCGGCAGCCATTCGAGGACCCTGTGGTGAATGCTGAATTCACTACAGGGTCGGCAAACTGAAATCATCACAGCGCACCGAAGGGTGCCGAACGAGAGACAATACTATAATCTTAATACTAAAGGGGTTATTCAGAGAGCACCAAAATTTCATCGAATTTTTCGGTGCTCTCTGAATAACCCCTTTAGTATTAAGTTTATAGTAGCTGTTTGTTGTGGATTAAGTTACTGTCCCGTGTAGTTTCATTTGTATCAAGCAGCTACTACCTCAATACCACATTCTAGAAAATTCAGTCTGTGGCTTTGTCTGGACCAGTGTATAATCTGATGTAGTTCGCAGCTGTTCACACATACAGGGTTATTCCGAGAGAGGTGAAAACCAGGAGAATGACTGGAGAAGTGAAAATTTTAGGTCAAAATAGCTAAACCAGAAAAATTCTCCCATTTATCTCACTTTCCAAATCGGCTATTTGGTCTAGATTGTTCTCTTCTCCTGCCATTCTCCTGGTTTTCACCTTTCTCCGAATAAGCCTGATAGTATATATGTATACAACTGTGTCACCAAAAATAACACGAATCTGACTACTTAGTTATAAAAAACAGAGTATATTTCTTGATACAAAGTAACTTACAAATATATACATCTGTCCAGCTTGATAATGATAATACAAAAAGATGAGAGGGAGATGTGGTGATGTTCAGGCAAAAATGAAAACAATTCTTATGACATTTCACTAATATTTTTAGAAAAGGTGGAAAAAGTACTGGTTCATTTTAATTATGAATCTGTTCACTATTTATATAAGCAATTTGATCACGCTGATTATTTAACAGCTTCTCCTACGGCTTAGAAACCCGGAATCTTTGAAGGGATTGATAATCTTCATGCTTTAAAAGGAAAATAGAATATATAGATGGGATTTATAGTGAGTTATATCACATTCTCACCTTGAATAGCGAATCTCTTACAATCTTCTTTGGGCATCCCTGTCTTAAAGGCTGAGTCGACATAACCATAAATATAAGTACTGCCGGATCCTCCAATGGCAAAGGGCTGCCTCGTTATCATTCCTCCCAGTGTCCCATAGACCTGTGACACAGCGTAACACTGAGGTTATTCATTGCTGGGTTACTCTTTAAATCAGACATGTAACATAAAACCTTCCCTTCATACATGTTCAGTAAATGCTTTTAATACAAGCTCACCACCATGAGTAGCAGGTATACATATCATGTCATACCCCGTCATATAGGGTCTCTGGATCGGAGGCCAGGAAATTATTATATAACAATATCATCCATTCCAAGCACGGTTATTACTATTTATATCAATAAACAGTGGCATCTGGTGACATTTCAAGGTGGTGAGCGCAGGACTGAAACATTACTGTTTCAGGAATAGGGATATGTCTAAATGGCACTACTACCTCCAAAGTATGTGGACAATCCCACATATCAGGAATATATACCATATAGACATATTCCTATTAATGAGTCAAATAAAGTGGCCGTTTTGAGACTAAATTCTAATTTACAAGTGCAATCCAGAATTTAGCCACAACCTATATACATAACACATTACTCAGTGTGAAAAAAGTGATTTTGTTATTATTTACAAGGCAATCCTAACTAAACACTAATTCTACCCAATTGCCCCTAAATTATTCTAAAAATGCAAAATTTTAGTGTATCAAAGGGAAATAAACTGTTTACTATTGCTATTTAGCACATTAAGGCACAGTTCACATCTGCATTCTCTCTCATTAAAGGGTTAAGGCAAACTTCTGTTGTGGGAAGCAGACAAGATCTACATCAAGCCTGAAATAGCTTTGGCCATGTTTGTTTGGCTGTCCATCAGAGTTCAATAAGCCAGCAGCACAGAGCTTAAACACAGTTGTGGGGATGTGATCCTAAGGACCTCACATAGAGCCCTTATCAGATTTCTGGACAGAAGCCAAGACAAATTATATTATCTTTTTTTTTTACTCTACCTAGCAACAGTTGTGTAAGCTGCATAAAGGCACATAACACATTGTATCAATCAGGCACAAGTTAAATGACACAAAACAAAAACAATATATATACTGTATTTATATATATATATATAATTACATTTTTTTACAAATAAAATTGTAGGGTGCTGCCCCAAATGCCCTTGCAGATGAGCCTCCACTGGCAATAAGTGTAATTCCCAACAACATCGAGATCTATAATGCATCTTAAAATGCTAAGTGGAATCAATGCTTTACATTTGGGGAAAATATTTCCTGTCTTGTATTATTAATAGTGGTAAGACAGGTTATGAGATGGGTAAGGCACAAAGAATGTTATGATTCCATAATGCATTTCACAACCCATGACCTATAGGAGTCCTATCTATATCTCAGGGCAAACACAGAATGTGTGTACGAGATATTTTATCTCATTGACAGGTGACCTTTAGTAAATATAAGTCTATTATACTGTATCAATGGGAGAGGAGAATATCAAAAAAGTCTGTAGACGGCATCTTGAAGAGTTTGACTCTACCCCACACCTTCGCCACTAGAATATAATGAAGGGTTATGGGAAAAGATGAACTTCCAGGGACAGTATTATGACAAAAGCATTACACTTATATTGCACATGTGAATAAATTTGTACAGGGCCCTATAATAGGATGGCCAGCTATAAAAAACAATCTCAGTTGCATTTCACATAATAAAGAGATTATTTTTGCACTAGCCTTTCTTACAAACAGGCATTTTGGTTTGTTTCATGCTCAGCAACGTGTATGAGTAATTTACAGTCACCATGTTTTCTCACGTACCTGCCCTCCATTCCTTTCATCCCATCCTGCCACAATTAGATGTGCAACTATCTCCTCCTTGTACTTGTAGCTGATTCCTTTTACAAGGTTTGCAGCTGACATGACTAGAGGTGGAGCTCCCATTTCGATACTAAAGGAAAAGAAGATATAAAACAGAACACAAAATAAATATGAATAAAATACAAGTCACTATGTGAAATGACAACAGGAAGGCACAGGTATAACCACCATCAGATGTGATGGACAATACAGAATAGAACTGCATTCCCAAGCAACCTGGCCCCTGATCGCATTTCATTGCATCCTGCACATACACACATACTTCATGCAGCCTTTTGTTTTCAAATGAGCAAATAGTTTATGTATTTTATTTTCAAATCCATATTTGCCATTATCAAAGCCTTAAATTATTGCTAATTAATAAACGTTAAAATATTCTTAATCCACGTGGAGTGGTCATCTGTTTAGGGTTGTTTGAGGACATTAGAATGTTGAGGTTTGTGATGAAGTGTGACATTTTCATGTCAATAAATCTAAATATACAGAGAAAACCTGTGCACTCAGCAACGCCATAAACTTTTAAGAGTTTTGTCTAAGGCTAGGGTCAAACAAACGTATTATTCGCAGCGACCGTCAAAAAGTGCGTCAGAACGCATTGACGTATTTTTTTCACAGAATGCGCGAAGATGGTCATACGATGCGCATTTTCGCGCGGGATTTTTTACGGATCGTCAATGAAATTTTTTGCGTCTGGACGTGATGTAGGCTGGACATTAGCAGCGTCTGACGTCTCCTAATCACGCACACACGCCGCTATGCCGCCGCAGCGCACTCTGTCCGTCAGTACTAGCGGTTCTGCGTTCTCGAAAAAATGCATTCATTTTCCACTTGCGTTGCGCGGCCGGACTTTTTTTTGCGGACGTACTTCGTATATTGGCCGTCATTGCCCGTCATTTGCTGCTACTGCGGCCGTGATTAAGTGCGCCTAAACGCACGTTAAATATGTGTTAGTCTGACCCCAGCCTAAAGATAAAAATATTTCAAAAGCTACAAAACACAGTATATTGTTAAAGCACTCTGTTTATGTCCTGGGAAAGTTCATATTATGTAGAGTTACATATTATCACACACTAATGTCTACCTCTCCTCATCACATACAATCTATCGGAACATTATTTTTATTTATTCTATTTATCATTTGCATAATTCATGCCGGTCATTCTGTTCATCTCCATTCTACATTTTTATTATAAAAACAAGGGTTAGTACCTATCTAGGTGTGTATATATATCTGTGTATATTTATATCATTTATGATAATATTTTGAAAATGCAAAAATTTTGCTTTAGGAGAGATGGGGGGGGGGAATCCCTTTTAGAAGCATACATAACAAACTATAAAGTAACTGGAAAGCTCCCAGCAATGTGTCTAGAAACTGTATACACTTGGTGTGAATGAGATATTTTAAACTGATTTTAAAATATATGTTTAATCTAAAAATGTATTCTATTTTAGTTACATATGTTACATAAGTGCAATACAGTAATAACTTCAGAAAGTCACAAGATCTGCTCGCTGACTCAGAGATGTCCATTAATTAGGTTATTAAGTATTTAGGCTGGGGTCAGACCAGCGCACTTTTAACGTGCGTTCTGGCGCACATAATTACGGCCGCACTAGCAGCAAATGACGGGCAATGACAGCCAATATACGAAGTACGATCGCACGAAAGTCCGGCCGCGCAACGCAAGTGGAAAACGAACGCATTTTTTCGAGAACGCCGAACCGCTAGTACTGACGTACAGGGTGCGCAGCTGTGGCATAGCGGCGTGTTTGCGTGATTAGGAGATGTCAGACGCTGCTAATGTCCAGCCTACATAACGTCCAGACGCAAAAAGAGTTTTATTGACGATCCGAAAAAATCACGCACGAAAAATGCGCATCGTATGACCGTTTTCGCGCACTCCGTGAAAAAATACGTCAATTCGTTCGGACGCACTTTTTTACGTTCGCGTGTAAAAATGCTTTCGTTTGACCCTAGCCTTAAAGTGTTTATAATTCATACATTTATTACATCAAACAGTTTATTTTATATATCACACGGCCACAGAGGATCGTGGAGAATTATAAAGTTGTAGCAAGATACTGTGCTGTTACCTGTGTATATCCATATGGTAATTAGCCATGTCAGCTACAGCCTGTGCATCCGCTGCAGAGCCGGACAGGGCACAGTATATCTTGTCATGAATGACCGAAAGCTTATTAAACACCCGATTGACAACAGCATCTCTGAGGAACAAGAAAAGTACATGGTTAAAAACCAAAGGAATTGATTTGGGACTGACTTTCCAGCAGGATACTAACTCTAAACACATCATCAAAAAAACACATAAACGTAATTGATTTTAAAAAAGGGGTGATCAACCTTGGCCCTCCAGATGTTTTGGAACTATATTTCCCATGATGCTCTGCCAATATGATGAGTGACTGAGTATCATGGGAGATATAGTTCCAAAACATCTGGCAAAACAACCCCTGGTTTAAAACCATAAATATTAATATTTTTGTTCTGCTCATCAGATCTGATTTCAATTGAGAATCCTTTGTAAAGTCTAAAAATGAAGATTGCTCTCGACTTGAGCTATTGAACAATGTTTCCCATGCTACATATCTCTTAGATTGTAAGCTCTCGATTAGGGTCCTCTCTGCTACTGTTGTGTGTGTTTGCAATGTATGTATATTTGTTATTCTGACTCTCCCATTGTACAGCACTACAGAATTTATAGGCTCTTCATAAATGCTTTTAACTGTAACACAGAGAGCACCAGCAACTTTGGTAATAAGAATGATATAATTCGAATGTATACATGTCCAAAGCTGGGGAGAAGGAGGGGGGGGGGGAATTTATGCGCATCAATTAAAAATATTGACTTGAAAATCTGAGGCAAAGCACATACAGGCTGACAGAGATTTAGTGATCTTATCAAGATATTCATAGTGTACAAATGTTCAGATCTGGTAAAAAAAAAATTGTTACATATATCTACAGTCCAGAATCAGAGGAATAATTAATTGCCCAACAAACAACTACGTATCATTTCCTAATTATATTTTGTGTCAAATAAAAAGAAACAAAACAGTACAATATGTTACAAAGTAATGGCATGTTGGGAGTGGGTTAACCCTTTCACAACCAAAATCGAGTTCAATTTCGCACTGTATTGCATTGAAAACCACTCATTAGAATATCAAAAGACCATTTTCACACCTTTTTTTAACCCTTTCACTGCTGAGCCATTTTACGCCTCTGTGCTGAGCTCATTTTTACTGCTGTCGCTCATCATGTTTAACCGCGTTTCGAGGCCTTATTTTAATATATGACCCAGACATATTATATATCATTCTTTCCGGCAGACTTGGCAGATTCATAATATATCCTTATTATATGTATACGCCATGACCTGTCTGTATATTATAACAAAAAATGCAATAAAATATGAATTTTCAATAATTTACAATGTGTAAAGTGGTTTTTTTCACATTTTAACATGCGAGCAATTGCGGTTATATTTTGTATGGGGTGCGCTTCTTAAAAAAATTTGAAATGGGGTCTCGTTACATTTTTTTTTGGGGAAAATTTCGCTATTTTTAACAAACACACCCCATACAAAAATCGTTAGTGCAGTATCATTGTTCACATTATAATTGAAATGGGAACAATATTGCTGCATTAACAAATCAAACAAAAAATAACTTGTTTATTTTTTTTATAATTTTTTTAATATATATATATTTATTTTTTATAAAAAAAATAAAAAATATAAAAAAAATTATGATGTCATCGCGCTGCCGCGATGATTTCTATCTCCCCCCCCCCGGCATCCCGGAGTGCGGGGCTGACATACTAGATGTCAGCCCGCACCGGGGAGGCCAGCAATCAGCCAGAATCTCGGCTGATTGCTGCCTCCTGTGCTAGGACGCGCACAGCGCGTCCGTAGCACAGGAGGTGCACTTGGCAGGACGCGCTGAGCGCGTCCTTAGCAGCCAAGTAGTTAAAGCAAGATTAGTGGGTTCCCTCTGGAGTAATTAAATCTTTTGTTTTAGGTCTCTCCAAGCAAATAGCAGCCCTATACCTCACTGTAACAAAAAGTTCAGATAGACTACTGCAGCATTCCAGCAGCCAGGGATTTGGCAGAATACAGGGAGAGCTGTGGGGGTCAGCCACTGCTGTACAGGGATATAATTCAGGGGATTATAATGAGTAATGACTGAAAATCCCTGTACAGTATAGATACAAGGTGTTACTGTAATCTCCATATACAGGCATTATGTCACATAGAGATAATATTTTTATATTCTGTTGGTATTTTTTGTGGAAGCTGCATTGCTTATGATCTCATTGTGATCACTACAAACCCCCATAGGCAGGAGATCTGATCATTTATATTTATCACAGTTACTGGCCATATTACATAGCTGGTGCTAATTTAACCAGAGCTGTTGTAAACTTCCCAGAGCCATTATAGCCTATGGAGGTTTTACGTTTACAACAGCTCTGGTTAAGTTAGCACCAACATTGTAATATGGCCCACTGTCCCACTGCGTCTAACACAAAGGTCTTTTCTGCCTGTATGATAATAATGCAGACCCCATTTGAAGTTGTGTAAGTAAGATAAAGGACACCATCTAAAGCACAGAATCTTACATTTCAACAATATTTCTGTAAAGGATAAACAAATACATGAAAATGTAAAAATGAGCAAATTAACGTTATTTTCATTTTTTAACTATCTCAGAATAACAATTTCTGTACGAAACTATTATACTCTATATTTAATTTTTGACTTCACATCCCATGTTTCAAATAAATGTTATGATCAAATTTTTTTTAGCAGCAATTGTTTGGTAGTGAAGGGGTTAATACTATTGCAAGGCACTCTCTGGCAAATTAAAAAATATACATCTACCTCTATATGTAGATTAGATACTATATATACTTACCCTGCAGATACCCGAGAGTCAGAGCCTACAACAACTCCTCCATCAAACTCCACCGCAATAATTGTTGTCTGAGAAAAGAGACCATTGGGAACATTATATTTCTACCTATGCTGTAGCACCAATTCTATTTCTGGAACTAGGCATTTATTTTGGCCTAAATTGGTCGTTCTAATAAACCTCTAAATGTTGATTCTGTTTACTTAATACTAACTGATACCAACAGACACATTGTATTCTTTGATCTAGAAACAGCCGCTCACAATGTCATTTCTCCTATAGTGCCCTTTACATTGTTGATCCCGAGGAGACCCTGACATGTCTGAAATTATTCTAATAAATAATATTAGTTTGCAATAGTTAATGTCAGGTTGGAATTTAAGAATGGGTTACTGAAGTCAGCATAAGCACAAGCCACAGGACTAATGTCATGCACTTAAGCGGCACATTGCTGCTGACCTGAATGCAATTATTCACCTGTCAGTTTATTGTGGTTCATAGCTCAGAGAAAATGCAATAGTATACTACAAAAACACTGGAACTCTTGCAACAAAACCCTAAGCCACAATATTACAGCCATGTAACTGTCCATGTGAGTGGCCTTGGGTTTCTAGGGGACTCGAGTCTCGAACCGTTGACAAACTTTAAATGTTTTTGGTGACTGAAGCTGAAACAGAGACTTTAGTAAAAGCAAATTAATAACTTCCTGAGTGATACCATTTAGTTAGGAAGAGTTTAATATTAGGGGTACATATAGTGAAGTTAGAAGCAAGAGTGATCCAAGTTTCAGAGCGGGCATAACAATGCCAGGCTGAGCGGGTGCTAGATCACAGACTGCGTTCACCACACTCACTCTCTCTAGGACATTGCCACACAGGGTCTGTCCTCCTGACACTTAGGTGAAACCTGACAGACCCCACACAGTAATGTTCTGCAGCGAGAAACATGAAAGTGTGTTATTGCAGCAGCATCATTCACTTTATAATTGAAAAGCATACAATACTACTGTGTTAGAACAAATAAAAGGGAATTTTCTGTTTTTGTTTTGTTCATTTTAGATGGTCATGTTTGAATGTTTGCTATAACTGGAAATGCCAATGACATCTCTGCTGACCTTGTGGGGTGAATGGAACTGGAGACAGGCTCCAATGCACCCCTGTATCTTATATAATGGTATGGCAGCTCGGGGGGAGGGTGCATGTACCCCTCTGTCAGTGGTTAGGAGGCATGAATAACTGGGAGTCACTGATTTGTAACTGCGTTTGGACTCTGTATCATGGATACGCCCAGAAGGCTATGCAGCAATTTGGATGATCTCGGAGCAGTATCTGCGCTAAATAGTTGGGGTTTTAATCAGACCCCATTGGTCCGCACAGCTATAGTGCTTGGATTGCCACAGTTAGCAGCTCATGGACATTCTGGCCTACTGAACATTTGCTGATGGGGTCATTCAGAGCATCTCGTTCCACAGCTGCAAAGAGCACATCATATCTAAATTAAATGGCATTTTTCACCAGTCAGCATACGGTATTAAAGGCATTTTTGGTGCGATGAAAGGTATGGACGCTATGAGCAGGTGTTAGTTGTAAATTGCAGTTGTACTATACATTAACACAACTCTTCTTTAAGGCTAGGGTCAGACAAACGCATTTTTCGCGTTGTCCGTCAAAAAGTGCGTCCGAACGCATTGACGTACTTTTTCACGGAATGCGCAAAAACGGTCAGACGACGCGCATTTTCGTGCGTGGTTTTTACGGATCCAAACCAGGAATCTTTGGGTGTCTGGACGTTATGTTGGCCGGGCATGAGCAGCGTCTGCCATCTCCTAATCACGCACAGACGCTGCTATGCGAGCGCAGCGCACTCTGTACGTCAGTACTAGCGGTTCTGCGTTCTCGAAAAAATGCGTTCATTTTCCACTTGCGTTGCACGGCCGGACTTTTGTGCGGCCGTACTTCGTATATTGGTCGTCATTGCCCGTCATTTGCTGCTACTGCGGCCGTGATTAAGTGCGCCTAAACGCACGTTAAAAGTGCGCTAGTCTGACCCCAGCCTAAATCAACGCATTTCTTCTGGATCATTTGCCTGTAACAAAGTGTGCGAGAAAATTATCAAAGGAGGTTCAGAGAACTTCAAGGGTGAAGTGCAACATTTGGAACAATTTGCAGCACCATGTCTTCCTCATGACCGCATTATTGTAAATATACTTCCTTATATTAACCCTAGTGGTGCCGGGATACAGTAGGAAATCTCCCGCATTTCCTCCTTGTGACTAAAGGGTTACATGAATTTCATATTATAATCTCTATGTGAATATGTCCTCTTCCTCCTGTCACACAATCCCCTCACGCCCTGTCTCCTTCTTTCTATTTACACAATACAATCAAACTTCCCTTGTATTTCTCCTCCCCGCCCCCCCCTCTGTCCCCCCGTCTCACATTCAGCCGTCAGTATGTCCTCCTTACCCCTGTGGACACCTCGTATGAGGTATTGTGAGGGTCCCCAAAACCAGGCATTCTGCTTCTCTTTCTCTTGTCTTCAAACACAAGTGAAAGTGAAAGAAGCTGAACGCACTATCGTCGCTTGTGTTTGAGAGACGCGGATAGGGCTGGGTTTTAGGCTAATGTAGGACAATCTCACTACACATTATCAGGACAGGCTCAGATATTTTGCAGAAGATGCCATGTAAACTGGGTAAAATATCCCACAGCTCTGTACAATGAGTATAACACAAAAACATGAATTAACAAAATTAAAAGTTTCTTTTTTTCTTAAATTCAAAATGTTTTTATTGTGATATAAGGAAATTAATACAAGACAGTATCACAATATGACAGAATAAAAGTAGCGGTGCATTAACGTCATATGATGAGGTAAAGAAACTCAAGGAATAAAGGGTAAGAATGTCTGATGCCCACTGCAGGGCAAATATGGTGCGATTCGGCGACAGTGAAATCCCCCATAGAGACGTAATGATTAATATATTCAGAGAATGATGAACTGCAGCAATAAGTTGGCAAAATGCCCAGGTTTCCCAGTTATTTGATTTAAGTGTAAGTTTGATTTGCTTTAAGCAGACGATTCCCCAAGGTTTCAATGTAAAAAAACTTCCCAATTTTTCTTATTAATTTAACCGTTTATTCTTCTTATTTGCAGCAAAACGTCTTTTTATTAATTTATGTCTCAGAATTTTTTTTAGTAATTCTTCAAGATTTTTTTCAGCAAAATGTTTGATTCTGATTTTATTTTACATGGCATTTTTTTATTGTGTAACAGACCTTTTTATTGTTATTCATAGGACCTTACATATTATTTCCAGACATTTTCATGCACTAGTTGTTTTTAAACCACGTTTTAAAAGTTGCGTTTTTAGTTGTTGTTTTTTTTAACCCCTGTTCGGCGGCTGGTTGCTTTTTTCTGGCGACTGGTCGGAGGTTTGTTCGGTGGGTCGTCGGCTTTTTTCGGTGGGTTTGCGGTTGTGTTCGGCGGTTTGAGGATCAATTCGGTGGTTGTGCAGCGGTTTTTGAAATCGATTCGGCGGTTTGAGGATGCGTTCAGCAAGTTGATTCAGCGCACTTGGGGGACCCTGCGGTGAATGCTGAATTCACTGCATGGTCAGCTAATTTAACACGCCAAAGTGCAAAGAACAAGAAAGCACTGTAATGTTGGTGACATTTCAGTGCTCTCTGAATTACCCCTATAGTGTCCTTGTGTCTACCCCTAGTGACATGATGATGGCACTCACTAACTACTTAGTATCAGTGACTGTGTGGAATCACTACTTAGTATCAGTGACTGTGTGGAATCACTACTTAGTATCAGTGACTGTGTGGAATCACGCTTACTTGCTATTAGCACTTCTTGCACTTGGCAGCCAATTCCCTCTGTTATGTTTGACTACCAGGTAATGATAAGCTTGAAATATGACCCATAATCAGGACAGGCTCAGGCAGTTCCAAGCTTTTATCTAAATGGCTGTTTCTTCCTAATGCTATATGATATATGACCACAAAGTAACAGGGCAGGTCCAGACATATAGGAAATATTTGCATTACCCTGCAGGTATAGATCCAGCATCAGAAAGGGTTATTTTCGTCCCTTGGTATAACCTCATATAACATCATGCACAGCCAAATATTTCCTAGTGGAAAAATAATAAACACTTCAAGATACTATACACAGTATTATTGCTACCATCATTGCATCATATTTAAGATAGAACAGCATGGTGGTGTGTAGGGATGAGCGTTCGGTTCGGATCTGTTCGGAGTTTGAATCGAACATCGGCTGTTCGAAAGCTCGCGAACTTTGAACGTTTTTGGGATGTTCGCCAAAAGTTAGAAAAAAAATTTGAAAAAAGTCTAAAAAAGGAATATTATAAGCAACGGTTTATTAGATATTGAATTAAAACAGTAATATTTTTAACATTCTATGGGATAAAACATTGTTGTTACTAAAACATCAGGCAGAAATGGCCCTCTAATCAGGCACTGTAGAGGGCAGCCTGACAGGGCCTCCCAAGGATCTCCTTGAGGAGCATGCGGCCACCAGATGACAGAGCTGCGACTGTGCAGGCTAGCCGCCCGGGTGCATGTGGCAGAGTCAGGCGGCACAGGGAGGGAGCCACTGCACCTGCGGCCACGGCAGACCCCCCCCCCACAACCAGGATCCAGGGAGCCCTCACTGACCACCAGGCTATGGTAAGGCGACACATTTCTAAAAAAAATAAAATCCGAGGACATTTTTAAATGTCCCCGGAACATAAAATAAAACTTTTTTTTTCTTTCTCTACCTGGCTGAATGTATTTAATTATATATATTAGATACATTCAGCCAGGTAGAGGGGGGTGGCATGTGGGCTGTGAGGGGTCTCAGGCAGTGTTTTTTTTTTGTGTGTATATTTCTAGCAAATTTATAGGGGAAGGTAAGGGCAGGTATGATATATATATAGATAAGATATATATCTATATTCTTATAAATATATATATCCAGACTTGTATTACACACACATTTTGGCAACTAATTGCCTTCCCCATTTGGCTGATCCCTCCAGAAGAAATGTTGAACCTGATAGAGCAGAGAATATATATATTATTCTCTGCTTTGTCGGGTTCAACATTTCTTCTGGAGGGATCAGCCAAATGGGGGGAGGGAACATTTAGTTGAGATTGTCCACATGCCACCCCTCCCATGTGCGTATGTGTATATATGGTCTGAGGTCTGTGGGTGGGTGTATATATATATCTGCGTGTTGATATATACGTATATATAGGTCTGCGTGTTGATATATATGTATATGTCTGTGTGTGGTATCAATGCATCCCTACTCTATACACCGTGCTCAGTGTCCCTATAATATATATGATCAGGGGTAACCTTTTTTAATATTTTTATACTATTCCTATTAAATTAACAGTAATTTTTGATGTATTTTATTCAATAGAAACTTATTTTTGCCTATATAACATGTGCTTTGTGAAAATAAAACGGTTTTGTGTGAACATTTTAATTTAGTTAGTAGATTCCTGTCCAGTGCGGTGAGAAACAAACGTAATGCAGTGTAGACACACTGCGAGGCTGAGCGGAGTGAATGAAGCCTGCAAAATGTTTGCTTCCCTTTGCTTCGCTACGCTGTGCGTCGCTACACGCTCAGTGTGTCTCAGCCTTTATTCCCGCATCGCTAGCTTACCGAATCAGTTTGTATACTTGTTACTGACCCTGCTTGTTCTGAGGACCCGATCTGTTGCCGACTTTGCCTACCATTTGACTATTCTCTCTGTGTATTGCCTGCCTGTTCTGTTTGCTTCCTGTTGCTACTGGTGTGCGCCGATTCTCACCATATACAGTAGCGCCGTACAAGTGCCTAAACATTGCTGCCCTGGTTTTGTTATAGCTGTTGATGTAACTGAATAGATTGGGGATCTCTTATGCATTGCCAAAACCTCCACCACTGCACTCTTCCACAATACCACAGAGGGGTTACGGTGTGAAGGCACTTGCTGCCATCAAAGGCAAAATATTTGGGTGCACTGACGCCTGTACCAGATTCATATCATTTTAATATTGGACAGCACGGTCCAACCCTGCACTCTTCCACAATACCACAGAGGGGTTACGGTGTGATGGCACTGTTGCCGACACTAAAGGCCCAAAGCACCTATTGTTACTTTCATCCAAAGCCTGCATACGTTTCACCATAATTTAGCCCAAAAAAAATCACTAAACTTGTTCTGCGTGTCCAAAAATGTCTTCTCTTTTCATACAGGCTGCCACCCCAAGCAGTTTATGAATAGATTAAAGGAAAAACATTTACCGTCATTTGAAATGTAAATTTTTTGTTTTTAAATGTTTCTATATCCTAAAAATCCGCCACTTCACGGGCAGGTTATGGGGTCCTCCTAAGCACGATATTTGAAGGGATTTTTTGTTTTTATTTTTAACCTTTATTTCATGGAAAACTCACTGTTCCTTTAAAAATATATATTTTTTACTTTTTGTCCTTGTTTCCTGTCCCCCAGGGCACTACCGGACCCCCATACACCTTTTATGGCAAATATCTAGCATATATGCCCTCTTGGAGGGCACTCTAAAAATCAAATGTTCGAGTCCCATTGACTTACATTGAGTTCGGATCTTGTTCGAGTTCGAACTCGAACTTTTGAAATTGTTCGAGTTCGAAGTCGAACCGAACACGGGGGCATTCAGCTCATCCCTAGTGGTGTGTGCTGTGACGCAGTGACTCCCAGTGACGGCATAGACTGTCGTGCAGTGCTTTAAAGCCCAGTGATAGCATGGACTGTCATGTACTGAAATCCACATTCTGAGATACAGAGCTCATGGAAATCATGTTTTCTCTGTTTTTAACTGACTGACGAGCCATAAAGATCAGCAAACGCCATTTCTGGTGTTACTTGGCAGATTATTAATCAGACTGTCTTTGCAATGTGTGAAATTTCAGCATTTAGGCTAGGGTCAGACTAACGCATTTTTCGCGTTGTCCGTGAAAAAGTGCGTTCGAACGAATGGACGCATGTTTTCACGGAATACGCGATAGCGGTCATACGATGCGCATTTTTGTCCGTGATTTTGTACGGATCATCTATAAAACACTTTTTGTGTCTGGACGTTATGTTGGCCGGACATTAGCAGCGTCTGACGTCTCCTAATCACGCACACACGCCGCTAGCGGACGCAGCGCACTCTGTACGTCAGTACTAGCGGTATCACGTTCTCGAAAAAATGCATTCGTTTGCCACTTGCGTTGCGCAGCCGCACTTTTGTGCGGCCGTTCTTCGTATGCTGCCCGTCATTGGCCGTCATTTGCTGCTACTACGGCCGTGATTAAGTGCGCCTGCACGCGCGATCGCACTGCCTCAGTCTGACCCTAGCCTAATAGTAATACACTCCTTAGTGATTAATGAAGTATAAAAGAAAAGAAAGTACAGACATTCAAGATATAATGTATTCCCATGTTCAGTAGAAATCTCTGTATTTGCTCTCAGTTACATCTTTGAATTTGCTCTGTGTTTACAAATTGTTAGATACAAAACTGAAAAATGGTTATTTTATTTTTTCATAATATAAACACCTGTTGACTGTAAATAAAAAGTTGCATGTGGTCTTTACAGAATGGCATATAATATGCAGAGGTGCACAAAATAAGACATGGGAAAATCACAGGTGAACATGCACTTAGAAAAAAATGGCAAAATAACTCTGGCTCCTCCTGACAGCAGCAATGGTAAAAAAAACATTGGCTCTTAAAGGGACACTACCACTTATACGACCTGTGTAACTAGATTACTTGAGCATTACAAACAAAACCACCTTATAAAACACATTATAAAACACGGCTGGGTTTTTTTCTTTGAAGTAATTGCATGTAAAAGGACAGAATAAAGTTAGGGATTTTAGGATTCCTGTTTCCGGATTTTCCCCATGTTGCAATATTTACCAGAAGTTTTGCTTTTGCCTTAGTTTACTTAATTTACAATAACTAGCCTTAGCTAAACATTCCATCCTCCACCTCATTAACCACTATTATTCTCTAGTCTGACTGAGATAAGGCTGCAGGGGATGTGTTGTTCTCCAGGCTACCCGGATAAGAGATGGCAGCTGAATGAGATATGACAGCAGGGAACTTAAAAGGTTTCTAATCTACCCCTGGTGATGTCCTTTGAATACATCCCACACAATACAATGATGAGAGTCCGTGACTGACCCATTCACTCCATTCTGTGGCCAAAGCCACAGAGATGAGCAAGTGATGGAAAGATACTAGGGGGGGGGCAGTTTACAACACAAAATATCCCACAATGGATGCGCCCAGTGACGCATATAGAGGAAAATATCACACAATGGATGCGCCCAGTGACACATATAGAGGGAAATATCACACGATGGATGCACTCAGTGAACATATAGAGGAAAATATCACACAAGGATGCACCCAGTGACACATATAGAGGAAAATATCACACAATGGATGCACCCAGTGACACAGAGGAAAATATCACACAATGGATGCACCCAGTGACACATATAGAGGAAAATATCACACAATGGATGCACCCAGTGAAACATATAGGAGGAAAATATTTTCTTAACTAAACATACAGGAGAAAACCAAAACACATGTAAGATATCAGCAACATTAAATAAACACAATAAGGACATTTAATTTTTTGGTGGTAGTGGCCCTTTAAGGGGTTATTGTATCATTGCATAGTTTATATGCAGTATGTGCATACTGCTGGTGCTGGGTCTGTAGTCCATTCTCATGTTTATCTGGAAGAGCAAACAAAGCTGGGTTTCTGATTCCTACTTCCTATCCTAACCTGTACAGAAAGAATCTGCCTGGAAACACATGATGGTGATATATTACTGAATGCTCGTTGGCTTCTTCTTAGTAGATTCAAAAAACTCTGCTAACTCCACTAGTGTAATCCAAATATAATGGGGATACAATGTATAGTAATTTTTACAGGGAACTAAGGGGTTAACCCTCTAGCACAATGCAAGCTCCAAACTAATCATTTTCCCCTTTTCCACAGGACGGACAACCACAATTCTGTGAAGTTACTCTTGTTTTAAGGCTGGGGTCAGACGTACGCAGTGCGATCGCGCGTGCAGCCGCACTTTATCACGGCCGTAGTAGCAGCAAATGACGGCCAATATACGAAGTATGGCCGCACGAAAGTCCGGTCGCGCAACGCAAGTGGCAAACAAACGCATTTTTTCGAGAACATGAAACCGCTAGTACTGATGTACAGAGTGCGCTGCGTCCGCTAGCGGCGTGTGTGCGTGATTAGGAGACGTCAGACGCTGCTAATGTCCGGCCAACATAACGTCCAGATGCAAAAGGTGCTTTATTGATGATCTGTACAAAATCACAGACGAAAATGCGCATCGTATGACCGCTATCGCGTATTCCGTGAAAAAATACGTCCATTCCTTCGAACGTACTTTTTCACGGACGACGCGAAAAATGCGTTAGTCTGACCCTAGCCTAAAGCGTAACTTTTATTAACAAAGGGGTTGAAAAATCAAATAACACAGCAATAACACTATAAAATATATCCATAAGAAAAAACATATATATGCAACAATAAAATCAAAGTGATACACCTTTACCAAAAATAATAATTGTCAAACCACACACATGCTCCTATATATATAGTAAGTATACTAATATGTGTGGTTACTCTGCTTTATTGTCACGTACCCCCGTTCCGGCGGCGCCTGGCAGCAGCGTCCTCGCTGCTCGCTGGCCAGGCGCCGAGTAAATAGCGCCGGTCGCTTCCGCACACGTGGGACGCCGGGAGGCGGGGCCTCGCGTGATGACGCGGACCCGCCGGGTTTAAAACCCAGCTTCTCCACTATGCCAGTGCCCTGACGTGGTAGTTACTTCCCGCAGAGCTCTTGTGCGTTTCTGGCTAAGAATTATTCTGTGTATCGACCCCTGGCATTGGCAAAACGACTATTCTGTGTATCGACCCCTGGCATTGGCAAAACGACTATTCTGTGTATCGACCCCTGGCATTGGCAAAACGACTATTCTGTGTATCGACCCTTGGCATTGGCAAAACGACTATTCTGTGTATCGACCCCTGGCATTGGCAAAACGACTATTCTGTGTATTGACCCCTGGCTTTGGCGAACGAACCATTCCGTGTATTGACCCCTGGCATTCGCAAGTGACCATTCTGTGTCTCGACCCCTGGCATTTGTATCACTCCTCTATTCTGGTACGGAGGTCAGTCTGTGTGGCACCCTAGGCACATCAGACCACCCCTTGTATTTTGTATGTGCTCTGTACTGCCATCCTAGCAATCTGTCTAGACGTGCCGACCACTCTAAGGATCGGAAGGGTAGAGAGTGTCCTGTCTCAAGGGACTACTAGTCAGAGAGTAGAAAGATTCGTGACGTCTCTTTTGTATGTGCTCTGTACTGCCATCCTAGTAGTCTGTCTAGAACGTGCCGACCACTCTAAGGATCGGAAGGTTAGAGAGAGACCTGCGTATAGGGACCAACACTATAGTAATCAGGGGGATCCGTGACATTTATACTTGTAGTCACAGAAACGACTCCCTAATTTATTTCATTATCCAGTCACTCAGCTTCTTCTTATTAGTAAATACTACAGGGGCCTAATTCACACACAAAGAAAGAGGGGCTAAGTCTGTGTCACGTAAAAAAATGCGCTCTGTAGCCTGTCAACACTCAAATTCACCCCGATATCAGAATAACAGGGGGTCTGAAAAATCAATGATAATAAAAAAGCAAAAAAAGCATACAAAACCGAGTATATTTCATCCAAATGCAACCTTTGCGTAAGTCTAGATAGCTCCTAGCTAGATGCACCCTACACGCGTTTCGCCAAACTCGGCTCGTCGGGAGTGCTCCTCACAGTTTCTAAGATTATGGGCTTTCTGCTGGGTTTTTATTCCATTATCATGTGCTTTTTTCTGGCAGAGGAAACAAAGCTGAGTTTCTGATTTCCATTTCCTTTTCTAACCTGCACAGAAAGAATCTGCCTGGAAACACATGATGGTGATATGTTACTGAATGCTCGTTGGCTTCTTCTAAGTTCTTAGTACATTGAAAAAAAGAATCAATTTACATATTTCCTGCATTGGTTTAGCCGTCATCTAATGGACATAGGATGGAAACAAGAGGTGTAGAGGGCCCTGCTCTATCCTTGTTGTTTCAGGTCAGGTATGAATATATGTTTTAAACAAGAGTTACACCTGTATTCTCATTAAATGATTAAAGCACATAGGGACATTCTGGTGGTGTGTAAATGAAAATACATTATACGAGCTGCCAGGTGCATCATGGTTATTTCTAATTCGTTGTAATGGTTTGTCAACAGTTTTTAGTTGTTTAGAGAGAAGTGGATAATGTTTATTCTTTTAAAGCTGAGATTTTTGTCTTCTTGCTTCTGTCTCTGTAACCTGATACCAATCTTCCTCTCCTGCACAGAACACTAGAAACACCCAAAGCCTTTTGTGACATATCATAGAGCTGAGGTTGCAGTATTATAAAGGCTGCCAAAAATGGATTAACTCCTTGTAGGTAGAAAATACGTATGTTTAAATTGCTAAAATGCTTCTTTTACCACATTGGAGCCAAACAATTTAGTAAAGATCTGCTATGTAGATGGGTCTTTTTTTCTCTGCAGCTCTCTGATTGGCTGTTGTGCAAGGACTCAGAGGGAGGCGTTATCTGAAATCTGATTTTAACTGACCGGTATAATAAATCTGCTCTTAGGTGACCTGAAGATTGATGAATAGGGGACGTTCACTAGGGATGTGCGTTTCGGGTTTCGGAATTTTGGAATTTTCACGAAATTTCCCGATTCGTGTTTTCGGATGCGGCCGATTTTCCGAAAATTTTTAGATCCGAAAATGGCAGATCCGAAAAGTTTTCCGAGCCGAAACGAAATATTTCTGAAATTATCGAATGGACTTGAAATGTGTCAAATCGAAATTTATTGTTTTGAAACGAGGAGAACAGACGTTCCGAAAAAACGAAAATTTCCGTAATCACGAAAAGTCGATACAAAAAACGAGCAAAGTGACACGAAAATACGAAAAATGGTCGATATTCCGAAAACATGTACAATTCCGAAAAACTAAAATTTCCGAAACCACGAAAAGTCGATACAAAAAACGAGCAAAGTGACACGAAAATACGAAAAATGGTCGATATTCCGAAAAAAAATGTACACGAAAAACGAGTCGAGCCAAACTGAATCGAAACAGAAATCGGTCGAAATGAGCCAAATCGAAAAGTTTAAACATCCGAAAAATCGAACCGAATCGAACCGATAAAAAAATCGGTGCACAAGCCTAACGTTCACGCGCTTTGTGAATTTTGTTTGTTGCTTTATTCTCGCAGCTGCTCTTAGATTGTAAACTCTCGAGCAGGGTCCTCCCTCCTACTGTTCTCTGTGTTTAACTTTTAAGTATTTTTGTTATTCTGTCTCACCTATTGTACAGCGCTACGGAACTTGTTAGCGCTTTATAAGTACCTGGAACTGTAAATCGAGGACTTATAAACAGTTGAAATGTTGACGATAAGTGACACCTGCTGTTAGAAATCTCACATACTCAAGCTACTTTGCATGATCCAATAAAGATTTGCAGCCGTTAAACCACCACAAAGAGAAAGACGTTACAGAGCGGAGGGAACAGAAGCGGTGTGAATGGTAAATTTACAGCACCAAGTTTAATTGAGAGAGGGGAAGGGCACACGGGAACAGGATGGATTAATGCTAATCCCCACTGTGCCCCCCATCTGTTTTATACCTACAGTACCTCTTAAACTTCGCCCGACCAGACCATAGGAAGACAGGGAAAATATAGACAGACAGGACTATTCAGAGAAAGGTGAAAATCAGGAGAATGACTGGAGAAGTGAGAATTCTAGGTCAAAAGAGCCAAACCAGAAAAATTCTCCCATTTATCTCACTTTCCAAATTGGCTATTTGGTCTAGATTGTTCTCTTCTCCTGGTTTTCACCTTTCTCTGAATAATCCTCAGAGAGAATTAAAGTCTATCAGGGTTATTCAAAGAGAATCATAATGTCACTGCACATTCGGTGACTTTTCGTTCTCTTCAATTCGGTGCGATTTGGCGATCCCATTTCGGCGACCCTGCGGTGTATTCAGCAAACACCACAGGGCCGTCATAGTGCAGGGAAAAGCCGCTGCAAACCCGAAGAACACTCACCGCAAAACCCGGCGAAGGCACACCGAAACCCACAAAAACATCTGGATTGACCCCCCCGAACACGCCGGAGAAACCCGAGCAGCAGCCGAGTAGCAGCCGATCACAGCGCAGAGCAGCCGCCGGAAAAACCCAACACCGCAGACGAATGGAGTGAAAAAATAACAGTACGCTTGAAAGTTTGAAAAGTGAAACGCAAAGAAACTACAGAACGAAATTGTCGGAAATTTACATATAAGATCCAATGAATGACAATAAAATGGGCTGTTACAGAAAAAAGAAAAAACGTTTAAAAAAAAACGGAAAAAAATTTGCAGAAAAATGCCTAAAAGATCCTAAAATTTCTATAAATAAAGAGACTTTTTACTGCAGAATATTATAATCAACGGTTTATTAGATATTGAATTAAAACGGGAATAGAAACATAGAAAAATGTCGTCAGATAAGAACCTAGAAATCTAGTCTGCCCAATTACATGGATACTTTACCTGGATTTATCTTTTGTTTAGGATAGCCTTATGCCTATCCCATGCCTGCTTAAATTCAATTACTGTTTTGGCCTCTACCACTTCTACTGGAAGACTGTTCCATGTATCCACCACCCGCTCAGTAAAATAATGCTTCCTGATGTTACTTTTAAACCTTTGCCCCTCTAATCTAAGACTATCAGGGTTATTCAAAGAGATTCGAATTGCTTGAGAAAGGTAACCGAATGCTGAAAATCAGCGTTCGGTTACCTTTCCTGGCCATTCGGCTATCCAGAGAGCAGGCAATTCGCCAAATCCTGGCGAATTGCCTGAACATACGGTGCCTGTTCGGTGCCTGTTCGAGGGCAGTGAAATCCCCATGAAAAAGCACTGCTTCGACTATTCAGAGAACACAAACCAGCAGTGAAAGGTTCCCCTAATGCCCTGTCATTCGGTGGTTTAATTCAGCAAGTTAATTCAGGAGAATCCCATAGGCTTCAATGTTAAAAATATTCCCATTTTAATTCAATATCTAATAAACCGTTCATTATAAAATTCTGCAGCAAATAGTCTCTTTATTTATAGATTTTTTAGGATACTTTAAGCATTTTTCAGATTTTTTTTTTTTTTTAAAAGTCCGATTTTTTTTTTTGATTTTTTTTCAGTTTACTTATTTATTTTGTAACAGCCCTCTTTATTATCATTCCCTGGACCTCCTGTGAAAATTTCAGACATTTTCGCTCAGTACTTTCTTTGCAAACAGCGTTTCATTTTCCCAGATTCATACAAATGGTTTTTCTAATTTATTCACTGCCTCCTCTACGTCACAGCTGCTTCGGCTCTGTGTGATTCGGCTCCTGTTCGGCTCCTGTTCGGCTTTTTCGAAGGTTAATCCAGATGTTTTTGCTTGTTTTCAGCGTGCATTCGGTTAGTTTTCGTCAAGTGTTCGGCAGCTTTTCCCTGCAATTCGGGGACCCTGTGGTGTTTGCTGAATACACCGCAGGGTCACCGAAATGCAATCGGCAAAAGGGACCGAATTGAAGAGAACGAAAAGTCACCGAACGTGCGGTGACTTTTCGAATCTCTTTGGATAACCCTGTATGTCCTCTTGTTTTGCTACTTTGTTTCCGTTTAAATATACTCCCTTCCTCTACCTTGTGGATTCCCTTTACGTATTTAAATGTTTCTATCATATCTCCTCTGTCTCGTCTTTTTTCCAAGCTGTACATGTTAAGATCATTAAGCCTTTCCTGGTAACTTTTCTCCTTCAAGCCGTACACCATTTTAGTAGCCCTTCTCTGAACTCTCTCTAAGATGTCTATATCCTTCTGGAGATACGGTCTCCAGTACTGCACACAGTACTCCAAGCGAGGTCTCACCAGTGCTCTGTACAGTGGCATGAGCACTTCCCTTTTCCTACTACTAATACCTCTCCCTACACAACCAAGCATTCTGCCAGCATTTCCAAGCATTCTGCCAGCATTTCCTGCTGCTCTATTACATTGACTACTTACCCTTAGATCCTCTGAAATAATAACCCCTAAATCCCAACCCTCAGATGTATCAAATATTCTATATTCAGCCCTTGTGTTTTTACGTCCCAGGTGCATTATCTTGCACTTATCCACATTTTTTACATTGAAGCCTATGGGATTTACCTGAATAAGGAAATGTACAGGCACCGTATGTGCAGGCAATTCACCAATATTTGGCGAACTGCCTGCTCTCTGGATAGCTGAATGGCCAGGAAAGGTAACCGTACGCTGAATTTCACTGTTCGGTTACCTTTCGGCCACAATTCGGATCTCTTTGAATAACCCTGAATTTTCCTTTTTTATTAAAAAAAAAAAGTTCTGCACACTATCGGACAGCATTGAATTTTTGCAACCCTGTCCCTCCAATTTTTCAAGAAGAATGTATAAACACACTTCTTCAGAGAGCCCTATCAGCCACCCCATAACCCCCCATTGCACCATCTCCCACGCAGCCCCATGCACCCCATTACTTCTCATAATCTGTTTCCCTCACCTCTATATGTCACCTCTCTCCTCTGTAAGCTCTTGAGCAGGGTCCTCTTTTCCCATTGTTCTGTGTGTTTAAAGTGTGTGTTAATTTGGTTGTTTTTTCTACCCATTGTACAGCGCTACAGAATTTGTTGGCGCTTAATAAATCCTTGTAATTGAATTGCATATGCATTTTGCACATTTGCAAGGCAGGCTTAGGCAACACTTATTGTATATATCACACAATGTAGGGGGAGCTAAAACACAGCAAGGCTCAGACTGTGCTAAGTCTGTATAAAGTGCATTGGAAACTGTTACAGAATGTAACAGACTCAGAGGCCCTGACACTGCTTCCTCATCATAACCTGTACAGAAAAAAATCTGCCTGGTAACAGATGATGCATAAAGGTAACTAACCCACCATTGGAGATTCTTTCTGAAATCCCCTTGTACCTAACAATAGATAGGTGGTTTCCAAACCTGCTGGACAAACAAGTAAACATATGGTTTAAATAAAAAATAGAAGTACATGTTTTATTATAAACGTGTATTTTACTAAAAAAAATATTTTGACAAGAAAGCTTTACGTTTTACTTTCTCAAACTACTCATATTTTATGGCAGCATGTATTTTATTCATTTTTTTTGAGAAAGTATTTTCCCAGGAAGGATACATTGAGATTTCTCTCGTTTTCAAGTATGTCCTGGGTTCAAGAACGTTGAATTGTTACAGTTGTTACAGAAATACAAAGTAATAAAATGCAAGATATTAAAAACAAAACACAAATATACAGATTAGCACAGAAAATAAACGTGTAGGAAATATAGTCACTATGATACATGTTTACAAACAGGTACATTCTGTATTGAGGCATGTTAATAGAGATCTCTTAGGGACTTTAGACTGGGGGAAGATATGAAGATGTGCAGATGGGATATAAACTCCTGTCAACTACAGGACAGGTTAAATTTAAAGGTGCATTCTGGTGTTTTTCTGAACATATTATTTTACACCAGGGTTCTCAAATTTGACTCCCCCCGCCCCATGTTTGAAATACAACTCCCATGACTATATCATCATCTACTGCATTCAAAGAATTCTGGGAATTGTAGGCCAGAAACATCTGTGGGGACTAGAGTTGGAGATTCCTGTTTTACATCTTGATTGAAAGTCAAACTAAAAAAAGAGTTGCGCCTGCTCCCACAAATATATGTATATATAAAACTTTCCACAAATGCAGTAGCATTGATAAACGCTAACCTTTTTATATTTTTTTTTGTGAAAGGATTTTACCATGAAGGATGCATTGAGATTTCTCTAGTTTTCAAGTATGTCCTGGGGGAAGAGTATGTACCGTTAGGTGTCTTGCCCAAGGACACTTACTGGAGAGGTTGCTCGCTGGGATCGAATATTGGGCTTCTATTGATCTTTTTAGGTCACCAAAATGCTGGCTGCAATTTGTGGTAAAAAATACTGCAATCTATTTTATATATGATCCTATATCTGACATGTCTATATACTTCAAAGTGGATATTGTAACAATGACGCCCATTTATGTGTCACGGTTCAAAATAAATCAATATATTACCCCTAAAAGAATAGTAAGCTTCTGAAATCAACAAGTATGTACATAGGTAAGAAAACAATACAAAAAAGCGCAACTCTGTATATATACTTTATACTGTAACATTTCAATGTTCTTGAACCCAGGACATACTTGAAAATGAGAGAAATCCCGATGTATCCTTCCTGCTAAAATCCTTTATAAATAAATAAATTAAATAAATAAATACAAAAATACAGATGTTAAGCTGATGTAGGTGACCTGAGATCTCTGATAAGACAAATCAATCAAGGACCCTATTTCACGTCGATCAGTATCAGCAAGTTAGAGAAGTCTCACATATGTTCTATTCTGTGCTCCTGCTGCCTATGTGTTACTCTCAAACCCTGCACCTGTTGCTGGCAAGTGAGGGGTTAACTTCTGTGAAAGGCCCTTTCCACTGACCAGTAGGAAGGCGCATCTATTGAGTGTGCTCAAGGTGATCGCAGCAATAGAGCGAAGGGCCAGTTCCAGCAACATAATGCAGGGGGTGCTAAAACACAACATGGAAACAGGCTCACACTGTCAGGTCTATTCACTAAACGGTGAAACTCAGGAGAAGTGAGAAATCTAGGTCAAATCAACCAAACCAGAAACATTCTCCTGTTTATCTCACTTTCCAAATCAGCTATTTGGTCTAGATTGTTCTTTTCTCCTGTCAATTCTCCAGGCTTCACCCTTTAGTGAATAGACCTGTTAGCTTAGTCTGTGTAAAGTGGAACCTGTTTCTAAAATGTAAAAGAGTCACACAGGCTCTGACACTGTTTCCGCGGTCGCAGCAGATGAGAGTGGAAGAGCCATGATGACAGTGCTGAGTCTACATAATTAAATAAATACTGGAGCCATACATTGGCTTCCAAAGTTTAAGGTGTTATGCTAAACATCTTAAAATATTTTTTTACAGCTTGGACACATATTCTATTCTTGTTTGGTTGTGTGTATTAAAAGGATACTCTGTTTAAGGCTGGGGTCAGACTAGCGCATTTTTAACGTGCGTTTAGGCGCACTTATTCACGGCCGCAGTAGCAGCAAATGACGCGCAATGACGGACAATATACGAAGTACGGCCGAACAAAAGTACGGCCGGCCGCGCAACGCAAATTCAAAATGAAAGCATTTTTTCGAGAACGCAGAACCGCTAGTACTGACGTACAGAGTGCGCTGCGTCCGCTAGCGGCGAGTGTACGTGATTAGGAGATGTCAGACGCTGCTCATGTCTGGCCAACATAACGTCCAGAAGCAAAAAGTGTTTTATTGATGATCCGTAAAAAATCAAGCAAGAAAATGCGCATCGTATGACCGTTTTCGCGTATTCCGTGAAAAAATACGTCAATGCGTTCGGACACACTTTTTTACGGACAACGCAAAAAATGCGTTCGTTTGACCCTAGCCCAAAAATAGAGTTACCTTATTCTGCCCTTAAATAGTTGGGCAGAGGATTTGAGGAGTGCCCCACTTCTCCACCCTCCCCCGATCTGGTGAAATCATGGGGTGAAGTGGAGGAGTTTCCTCCACCCCACCCAGCGTTATCAGCAGCCAGAATTTTTGAATTTCCTGGCTGCCAGTCGCGAGATCAGTCGCTACTGACGTCAACCTATTTGAGATCAATCGCTGTAGCGAGCAGTCCAGAGAGTCAGCCGATGCAAATCTGACCATGTGCAGCTCCAATCCATTGTTCTGCGAAGCCAGGCGATACAGAACATGTGTGTACATAACGTTTGCAAGTTTGTATCGGTGCGCAATTTTCAGGGCCTACCTTTTATGCAAGTTGCATAGGAGCTCAAATTGCATAATAAAGGGGAGTCCCTGAGCCGAAGAGAAGGAGCTGTGCCCGGCGAGGGAGAAAAAGTGAGTAAAATCTGAATTAAAAAAAATAATTAGGCAGAGGCGGTCAGCAGCATCTGCCCAATTATTTAGGGCCAATGAAAGGGAGCTGTATTTTTAGTAGTATGGACCCTATATTGTTAGTGTCTGTCTACATCAAGGCTTGACGACTGTGATTGAAATTAAATGACCACATAATAAAGTAAATGAAAGTAGATAGCCTCGTGCTAAGCTGCACTGCTGTGTCTTTGTGTCCCTTAAACTGCAATGCAAACAGGATCTAAATTCATTTTAATAAACCCCCTCACAGACTTGTTTCCAGCCATGTTTATTTCTCCCTGCAGGGTGAGGCATTATCAGGAAACAGACCGAGTAACCCATAAAATTACTTTCACTTTCTGTTGCAGAAGCTTTAGCATTAGAGACACCGAGAAACCGGGAAAGAGACAGAAAAGAAAAGGCCGACAGAAATTAATAAGAGACGCCCTTCGAGAGCGCGGGACGGGAAGAGACAGCCACACAAAGACAGTCAGACGTGAAGCGGCTTCAAGCAAATCAAGGAGAGAGTAACCGTAACGTGGGGGAGAGACGGAGCCAGGAGGGAGCTCTGCATGAGAAACAGATTGGAAAGAGAGCAGAAATTTATACAGTTTCTCCTGATTTCTCCTCTCGTCGCTCAGTCATGGCTCTGCTGAGCATGTGTGGCCCTTCACAAAGCCAGGACTGGCAGTTACCATTATATGGGGGCAAAGTCTCCCCCACAATATCATTCAAGCCATATAACACCGAGCTGGCGGTGCCTCCTGGATGGCAGGTAATGTCATATTTTTAATATATATTTTTTGCATAATACATTATTTTTTCTCTTTTTATACTCTCTCTCTCTCTGTGCCTCTGTATAAAGGAGTGCGACTCCCATCACTCTCGGGTAGGATAGATATATCATTTTATGTTATCAGGAATCCTAATACTGAAGGATTATGGGCCTGTGGTTCACAGAGTAAAGTCATAGTGCCAAATTGTTTTTTAATTCACAGTGTATGCACTGCACAAATCTTACTCAATTCCCACCAATGTACAAGTTGCTTAATGATTGCTCTGAGCATGTGCAGGAAATTTTACGCAGCGTAGTGGCGTCAAACTACACTGATGCCAAATCCTGGATGATGGGAAAGGGTCCCAGCATTGGGCCATTTGATATATACAGTATATAGATATATACATGTATGTTACTGTTAAAGTCCGAAATCTGGATAATAGTAAGATTAACCGAGTAAAACGGACATTACTCTACCGTTGTTGGATAAAGTCTGATGTGAAATGAAACAGAGTATCCTAATGGTTATTATGTTTTATAAATTATGTATAATACATATGACACATAATAAATATCATGTCACTCTTTCACATTATTATAAGACACATATCCTGTTACTCTGTATATTCATTATATCCTTAATACATTTTTTTTGTGTTTTGCCATTTTCATTGACAATATCCATAGATAATAGCAAAATTCACTTTTACCCAAGAGGGGTTGGATATTCTGCACATTACCTAAATGAAGCCATGGATAGTCCTCAGAATACTCGGGTAAAGTGTGAAATTTTCAGCTCATCCAAACTGCGATTCAGCTTTACCCAGAGGATAAAATTACCCGGGTAAAGTCTGGATTTTTCTATTTTTTGTAGCTTTACCTGCCAGTTTTGGTTAATGTCCATTTTACCCGGGTAATCTTAAAATTATCCAAATTTCAGATTTTAACCGTAACATATATATAATGAAATAATCTGAATATTGCAGAATGCTATCATATACCTTTTTTGCAAATATAGCAAAAATACTAATAAAAAATACATGAAAAGCTTTCAAGAGTCTCCTCTTCAAGCTAGAAGCAAAATTATATATATATATATATATATATATCACACAAAAGCAGGCACACGGCTCCTCAAAATCACCATTAAGCTACTCACATATAGTTTCAACAAACCGAGGGCACTCCCGCGGGTCCATAAATAAAAGTCAAAATATTACTGCGAGTTAAGCTTGAATGTTTTGGATAGCTCAAGCCCTTGGCACAGCTATGGACGTCAGTGTGCGCATGCACAGTGTGGCTTTGGCGTAGCGTGCATGTGCAGAGCCGCACTTCTGATTTCACAGCAATGGAAGTGACATGGGTCTCAACTTGCCAGGGGTTCATTGAAATGATGGAACACATTATTGTTATTGAGGCTAAGATGAGGGATTGAGACAGTATGTCATACGTCTTCCCTCTCCATATACACAGTACCACCAATGGCAGAGTAAAGGATGGCTAGCAATGCCAATCATGCCACTCTTCACATATGCAGTATTCATTTGGGTGGCAAGATGCCAATGGAATTTGGGTGAATGCAAGGGCACTGGGCAGGCAGGGGAAATTCACAATAGATAAATAGAAGCAAATTGCACATGTTGTTATATCCGCAAACATTTGGACCAATCGTATTATTTTCCTCATGAAGCCAGCAAGGTTTCTGCGTCGCATGGAAGAAGGAGTGGATGGTGTAAAGATTGAGCCTTGGCATGGGACCACAACCCTGGCTTTCAAATTCCAGCACGGTGTCATCGTGGCAGTGGATTCCAGAGCTTCAGCAGGAAAATATGTCAGTAAGTGTGGCAGAAAAAATCTTCCAATAAACAAATTAAAATGCATCATGATTGTGGAAGAGAGAGCTTTTACAGTATGAAAACTTTATCTAGTAGTAAAAACTACATAGACATTGAATGCTACAATGAATACACAAAGTGAATATCAGTGTGTCAGTACTATGTGTGTCACAGACTTGACATATGTTGTCACCCTTGATCTGTCACTTAGCTTTCTCTTAGTCAGTGCCATACTGGGTGAAACTGTTGTACTTTTAGTTATGTTACATTGTCTTTACAACATCACTTATAAAATATATTTAACCTGTACTGATTATTTGTGACACTAGAATAAATAATTTCTAGCTATTTTGTTTTGCTTTTCTGGGGGCATAATGGGTGTTCACTATCATTAGGTTGGCACAGGTTCACTTTATTAGTATCTTCATTGGAAAAAGGTAGATAATAGTGTGGATATAGCGCTCATGAGAGTATTTAAAATAACATGAGGATGTACTCAGGTTTAAGAGGTGCTGCCTAAACCGGAATAAATGTGTTCTGTCAGGTATTTTCAGAGAAACACAAAATGGATGCCTGTAGCCATCTTGTTATAATGTAAAGTCTTTCTCGACTTTCGTCTAGTTTTTTAAATGAACTCAGAGATTTTTTTTCAGACAAGTTCATTGTAAGGTAACTGTAAGCTAACTTATTAGAAAGGAATGTGTTTAAGAATTATGTGTGTTTTTTTATAATCATTAGACTATAATCGCTAGATATAAAGTGTCTTTATATGATATAGGGCTGAGCCTAGTGCCAGACACGACAGACAAATTTATAGGTTTGTTTGTCCTCGAATTAAAGATATTTTCTTACAGACACATTTAAGGTTTAAAAAAATCTATGCAAATATATAAATACATTCACGAAATATTCACGTATATTAGGAGCACAGTGAAATGGTGTTTGAAGAGTGTATAACTATATAACAGTAGTTTGAAGAATAGAATTAAGTTGTTTTAAATGTATTCTACTGACTTAACTGTAAAGGAATGTTAATTGATAAAGGAGTACTTTAGTAAAAATCCTTGAAAAAGCAGAATAACGAGAAATATTAAATCAAATATGACAGGACAGACATACTGTCTGGAATCAGTGAAAGTTTCTTTGTTTAAAATAAGATATGGAGATTAAACTGTGACCTGTGATAAGAAAATAAAATTAATTTTTAAATATTTTTATTTGAAAAGCAACACTGCCATTTTGTGGTGTAGTAAAGGTTGACAGTTTATGGAAGTCCATAGAGATACATTATATGTAAATTAGGATGTAGATAAATGAGTGACGTGGAATTCCCTATAACTGGCCATGTACTGTTTGTTCAGGCATTCAGATCATTTCAGGACACGACACACAAAGCATTGATTCCAGAATATTACACATCATTTCAATTAAGACCACACCTAAATTCTCCCTCATGGGAATACACATATTCCTAATTCTTATGCATTGATTTATATCACTCATCTCACTTATACGAAGGAGATGCTAAAAGAAAGATACTCTCATAAAGAAACATAGAAACTAAGATATAACATCTTATAAATTTCACATATTCCAAGACAATACATTATATACAAAGAAATTATTGCTGCTGTAAGAAGACTGCAGAAACGTTCCAGATTTTGGACAGGTAATGTATGGAAAACAAATAGTGGCATTAATGTAATATATATATGTATGGGTGTGTATTTTTGCAATAGATATAGACTGAAATTTATTTCAGGTACTGTTAGATCAGAGTCTTCAAAAATATTTCTAACCTGCAGAATAGAAATATTAGAAAGAAGAATCTGATTAAAGGATAATTTGTCCTAAAGTATTTGTTGCAATGATATACAAAAATATATAGGTTGAATTTGGAAGTTACTGTGATTGAAGTAATTAAGCAAGGAATTATATAACCCAAATATAACAAGCCGAAGATTAGAATCTTAATTCTCGATATTAGGGGAGGATTCGCTAAATAGGTTTTTCTTACTTATCATTCTAGAAATAGAATAAGTGATAGCTCATCTTTTGTTGATCAAAGTAGCATAAGTGTCACGGTGGCCCCCGCACCCCCCCGGCGCCTGGCAGCAGCTTCCTCGCTGCTCGCTGGCCAGGCGCCGAGTGATATTGCGGTCGCTTCCGCACACGTGGGACGCCGGGGGGCGGGGCCTGGCGGGGAGACGCGGACCCGCCGGGTTTAAAGCCCAGACTCACAGAGACGCCGGTGCCCTGACGTGGTAGTTACTTCCCGCAGAGCTCTTGTATATTTTGGCAAACTAACGATTCTGTGTATGACCCCTGGCATTGGCAAACTAACGATTCTGTGTATGACCCCTGGCATTGGCAAACTAACGATTCTGTGTATGACCCTTGGCATTGGCAAACTAACGATTCTGTGTATGATCCTTGGCATTGGCGAACGAACCATTCCGTGCGTAACCCCTGTTATTGGCATTAACTCTTCTAATTCTGGTATTGAGGTCAGTCTGTGTGGCACCCTAAGCACACATCAGACTACCCCTTGTGTTGTTAGGGTCTTGGGAAGAGCTAATTATTCTAAGGTCTTGTGTATCATTCTATGTCTGTCTAGTCGTGCCGACCACTCTAAGGATCGGAAGGGTAGAGAGTGTCCTGCGTCTAGGGACCACTAGTCAGATAAGCAGAGGATCCGTGACGTCTCTCTTGTATGTGCTCTGTACTGCCATTCTAGTAGTCTGTCTAGTCGTGCCGACCACTCTAAGGATCGGAAGGGTAGAGAGTGTCCTGCGTATAGGGACCACCACTCTAGTATCAGGGGGATCCGTGACATTACGTCAGGGCCAATGGATCCCGCAGACCTCTCTAATCAGTTGACCCGTATTGCAGCCAGACAAGAAGAGCAGGACCATAGAATGGACCAGATTGCTCTTGCCCTGCAAACCCTGTTAAATCGATCCAGTTCTGGAACTGCAAGCCCTCCAGACCCAGTAGTGCCTAGGGTCAGTTCGGCCGCTCCCGAGGGATGTAGGCTCAGTATGAAGGCACCCGTACGCTATGATGGAACACCAAACTTATGCCGGGGCTTTCTGACCCAACTCGAGATCTTGTTCGAGAACAATCCAGGGTCCTGTATGTCTGATAAAGCCAAAGTAGGCTATCTGATTAATCATCTAACCGAAAAAGCTTTATTATGGGCCACGCCCTTGTGGGAGAATAAGAAACCCATCATTTATGACTATGAGGTTTTACCTCCGAGTTAAAGCGTACCTTTGATCCCTCTAGAAGGGCTACCAATGCGGGTAGATCCCTGTTTCACATCAAACAGGGCAATAGGAGGGTCTCCGACTATGCCATAGAGTTTAAGACTTTGTCTTCTGAGGTACACTGGCCGAACGACGTCGTTTTAACCCTAGCCTTTACCGAAGGCCTGAACGAGGCTTTTATGTTTGAGTTGGCTCCCTTAAAATTACCAGAACATCTGGATCATTTGGTTGATTTCTGCATTGCCATGGACGATCAAATCAGGGAAAGGAGACACCCCAGAGATAGACCCAGAAGGGTCCTGCCTCCTTTGCCCTAGTACCCAGACACACCACTACATCAGGCAACCCGGAGACCGCAAAGACTGATGTACCGGCCGTTGAACCCATGCAGATAGGAAAAACGGGTATTTCAGAGGCAGAAAAGAGCTCACAGAAGAGAAAGGGGGCTCTGCTTTTATTGTGCTGGGGCAGATCATTTCCGCCTTCAATGTCCTCAGAGACCCAGGGGTAGCAGGGGTGAGACTAACAAATCAGGTCAAAGAACAGCTAATACCCAGGTTATCGGTTCTCTGTATGCCTCCTTTGTGGACGATGAAAAAAAAAAAACCCGGATTCTGGTACCTATCTCCCTCATCTGGGAGGGGGTTCACCTCGAGACTGAGGCATTCCTAGACTCTGGAGCCTCAGGTAATTTTATGGACAGATGTTTTGCCGCCAAAAACCTCTTACCTCTGGTTCTAAAGGAGAGGCCTCTAATGGTGGAAGCCATAGACGGAAAACCCCTGTCATGTCCCCATATCACTCACGACACTATTGATGTATGCATGACTACAGGAGTTCTGCACCGTGAAACCATACGATTCCAGATTATCGACTCTCCCTCATGTCCTGTCGTTCTTGGGTTCCCATGGTTAATAGAGCATAACCCGGTGATTGATTGGGCCCAGCGAGATATAAAGTGTTGGGGTCCTAGTTGCCAGTCAAAGTGCCTGGGCAGGGTTAATGCGATTGGTAGCCTCAATATTGCTACAGCACCTCCTTTGTCCACCGAAGTCCCTGAATGTTATATGGCGCTAAAGGAGGTTTCTCTAAAACCAGGACTGAGGTCCTACCACCGCATCGTCCTTATGACTGTGCTATAGAGTTGCTCCCTGGTACTATGCCTCCTAGAGGACACGTATACCCTTTGTCACAAAAGGAAAACGACATTATGGAGGAATATATAAGGGAGAATCTAGAGCGAGGATTTATCAGACGATCCTCCTCTCCAGCAGGAGCAGGTTTCTTTTTCGTTTCCAAAAAAGAGGGTGACCTGCGACCTTGCATCGATTATAGAGGTTTGAATAGGATTACCATAAGAAATGCATATCCAATACCTCTTATAACAGAATTGTTCGACCGATTAAAAGGGGCCCGTATTTATACGAAGCTTGATTTACGCGGAGCGTACAACCTGGTCAGGGTTAAGAAGGGGCATGAATGGAAAACGGCTTTTAATACACGTAGCGGGCATTATGAATACTTGGTGATGCCCTTTGGGTTATGCAATGCGCCAGCCGTTTTCCAGGACCTCATAAACGACACCCTAAGGGACTTTCTGCAAACGTTCGTTATAGTATATCTGGACGACATCCTGATATACTCTCCTGATAAGGACACCCATCACGTCCATGTGCAACAAGTGTTGAAGAGATTATTGAAGGCTGGGTTATATTGTAAACTAGAGAAATGCTTATTCGACATAGAGACAGTGCACTTCCTTGGGTATATAATAACCCCTGAGGGTTTCCAAATGGATCCTAAAAAACTCTCAGCGATTCTTGACTGGCCTTTACCCCAAGGGCTTAAAGCCATCCAGAGGTTTCTGGGGTTTACTAATTACTACCGGAGGTTCATTAAAAACTTTTCGGCCTTGGTAGCTCCCCTCACGGCTATGACTAAAAAAGGGGTGGTGAATCAGAAATGACACCCAGGCCAGTCAAGCCTTTGAGGCACTTAAACAGGCATTCACAACTGCCCCTGTTCTCCGACATCCAGATCCGGCTCTGCCTTTCCAGGTTGAAGTTGACGCCTCCGAGCTAGGTCTTGGTGCAGTCTTGTCCCAAAGGGAGGCACCCGACAAACCCTTGCATCCATGCGGCTTCTATTCCCGAAAGTTGTCCCCGGCAGAGAGGAACTATGATATCGGAAATAGAGAGTTGTTAGCAGTTATCGCAGCCTTGACGGAATGGAGATACTTATTGGAGGGGTCTAGGGACCCCATTGTCATCATAACCGATCATAAGAATCTTACGTACATTGGAGACGCTAAACGGTTAAATGCCAGACAAGCGAGATGGTCATTGTTTCTTTCAAGCTTTAATTTCGTCCTCACATATAGACCTGGGTCAAGAAACATTAAAGCAGACGCATTGTCAAGACAATACGAATCCTACGAACATAACATCCAAGATCAGCATCCCATTGTACCCCAGGAAAGAATTATAGCCCTTACCACGATTAGTGTCTCGTCTCCTCTGATGTTAAGATTGCAGACCGCCCAGGGTACAGCTCCTGGGGGAGACCTCCTGCGAAACTCTTTGTACCTGAGAACGAAAGAAGAAGAAGTACTAAAACTTTATCATGATAACAAAACCTCTGGGCATATGGGGATCACCAAAACAGGTCTAGTATACGTAAACTCCTCTGGTGGCCCACGGTGCGCCGTGATGTTAAAGATTACATAACCGTGTGCGAGGTGTGCACAAGACATAAAAGTCCCAAAACAGCGCCCATTGGTTTACTCCAGCCTCTGCCAATCCCCGAACGACCATGGTCGCATTTAGCTATGGATTTTTAGTAGAGTTACCCGAGTCAAAAGGGAATACTGTAATACTCACGGTCATTGATCGATTCTCCAAAATGGGTCACTATGTTCCTCTTCGGAAACTTCCTTCGGCAGCCGAACTGGTGCCCATTTTCATTACCAATGTGGTCCGCATACACGGTATTCCTCTTGGGATTGTCTCTGATAGGGGGACCCAATTCGTCTCCAGATTCTGGAAAGGGTTTTGCAAGAATGTGGGGATAGACCTATCCTTCTCTTCGGCCTATCACCCCCAGACCAACGGAGCAGCAGAACGAGCCAATCAAAATATAGAGAAATATCTCAGGTGCTTTATATCCGAACGACAAGATAACTGGTCAGACCTGATACCGTGGGCAGAGTATGCCTTGAACAGTGCAGTGAGCGAAGCCACAGGACATTCCCCTTTCTTCACTGTTTACGGTTTTGATCCTCCCGTGCTCCCTGCTACGTTTCCTGATACCGCGATTCCTGCTCTGGATGAGCATTTAGCGTCATTGAAAGAAACTTGGGGAAGGTTAAAAGGGCACTGGAGGATAGCAGTGGTATCCAGAAGATCAAGGCCGACAGACACAGGAGGCCGGCACCCGTGTGTAAGTTGGGGACAGGGTTTGGCTTTCTTCACGGAACATCAAGCTCTTAGTACCCTCTATGAAACTGGCACCCAGATACATAGGGCCCTATAAGATTCTGCGGCGAATCAATCCGGTCTCCTATGCTTTGGCACTGCCCTCCCATATCAGGATACACAATGTGTTCCACGTGAGCCTTTTAAAACCACTCTTGTGTAATCGGTACACCAGGGTGTCCCCCCTCCTCCTGTCTCTGTGGAGGGCGAGGAGGAGTTTGAAGTTGAGGCCATTCTGGACGCCAGGGTTTCTAGGGGGGTCCTTCAGTACTTGGTTGACTGGGTGGGCTACGGTCCAGAGGATCGCTCTTGGCTCCCGGCTACTGAGGTTCATGCTCCTCGGTTGGTGAGGGCTTTCTATTTGGCTCATCCCCGCGCTCCTGGGGGTCGTCCAGTGGCCGCCCGTAGAGGGGGGGGTTCTGTCACGGTGGCCCCCGCACCCCCCCGGCGCCTGGCAGCAGCTTCCTCGCTGCTCGCTGGCCAGGCGCCGAGTGATATTGCGGTCGCTTCCGCACACGTGGGACGCCGGGGGGCGGGGCCTGGCGGGGAGACGCGGACCCGCTGGGTTTAAAAGCCCAGACTCACAGAGACGCCGGTGCCCTGACGTGGTAGTTACTTCCCGCAGAGCTCTTGTATATTTTGGCAAACTAACGATTCTGTGTATGACCCCTGGCATTGGCAAACTAACGATTCTGTGTATGACCCCTGGCATTGGCAAACTAACGATTCTGTGTATGACCCTTGGCGTTGGCAAACTAACGATTCTGTGTATGACCCTTGGCATTGGCAAACTAACGATTCTGTGTATGATCCTTGGCATTGGCGAACGAACCATTCTGTGCGTAACCCCTGGTATTGGCATTAACTCTTCTAATTCTGGTATTGAGGTCAGTCTGTGTGGCACCCTAAGCACACATCAGACTACCCCTTGTGTTGTTAGGGTCTTGGGAAGAGCTAATTATTCTAAGGTCTTGTGTATCATTCTATGTCTGTCTAGTCGTGCCGACCACTCTAAGGATCGGAAGGGTAGAGAGTGTCCTGCGTCTAGGACCACTAGTCAGATAAGCAGAGGGATCCGTGACGTCTCTCTTGTATGTGTTCTGTACTGCCATTCTAGTAGTCTGTCTAGTCGTGCCGACCACTCTAAGGATCGGAAGGGTAGAGAGTGTCCTGCGTATAGGGACCACCACTCTAGTATCAGGGGGATCCGTGACAATAAGAGATATATATATATATATATATATATTCATATATATATATTCTGGTGGCGCGATAGAGGTCGCTGGTGGTTCTCTTAGTTCATTTGTCCACATGGATCATATGAAAGAAAGCAGAACAATATAATCGTATAGACTGTTTTAAACAGGTTCTCAAAAAACCCGTTATATAATGGTTTCACTCACAAATCCAGAGCCCGAACACAGGCTCTGAGTGGATGAACGCATTCGGGGACTTAAATTCTCTGCTTGAAAAGGTGACCCACACCTTATTCTAGAGGGAGATTCTTCTCAAACATTGTTTTATGTTTTAATAAAATCTTTTAATTTTACTTATTTCATCCCCGTTTTTCTGGAAGTCCTGGAAGTCTAAAGGGTTTGTTGGACTTAACCTACAATAAGTCCATACGCGCGCACACCCCGAGCTTGGTCTTAAAGCTCCAACGCATGTGAGTTGGCAATCTCTACATCTTTATTAGTTACCGAATTCGCAAGATCTGCACGAGAAAGTTTTTCCTGTTTCTTGTATTACATGTGAGAAGAATCTCACTCTAGAATAAGGTGTGGGTCACCTTTTTAAGCAGAGAATTTAAGTCCCCGAATGCGTTCATCCACTCAGAGCCAGTGTTCGGGCTCTGGATTTGTGAGTGAAACCATTATATAACGGGTTTTTTGAGAACCTGTTAAAACAGTCTATACGATTATATTGTTCTGCTTTCTTTCATATGATCCATGTTGTCAAATGAACTAAGAGAACCACCAGATATCCATAAGCGACCTCTATCGCGCCACCAGATAAGTATTATTATACTATTGTTCCACACATTGGTTTGGGGGAAACCACTGAATTTTTGGTTTGGCTTTGGTTAACTGGTGGCGGTATAGGTTTTGGGCGCCGTCCACCTTTTTCGCATATATATATATGTATATATCTACAAGATACTAGCTTGTTTTAAATACTGGTTTGCTGGGAATACATGTTAATTCTTTTCTTTAAGCAGGATGTTTATTAATTGAACTAACCATCTGTGTATTAGTTATTAACTGATAAAGTAAATGGTATTAACCATATATATACAGTTACTAACAGGATATGTATATTAAAAAGCTAGAGATCTGTATGCTGATGGATGGATGTGGTGTTATATAAATCTTTGATCATGTGGTGAGATTAAATCAATTTTGTATACGTAATAAATATATATATTTGTATCTAAGCTGGTTGGTTTTATTTTTTAAAGCAAAACACGTACAATAAAAGAATTTAGGAGAACTGAGAAATATAGACGATTGATGTTTATATCTCGTATAAATTTCTTACCTGTAATATCTCCGACAGTTCACAACCTCAAAAACACAATACGAATCAGAATAGAATTCCAGGCGCACCTCAATAACCTTTTATAACACCGCAGCATACCATGTATAAACCGTATATGATACAAAGTAATAACTCAGCGTAAAAATCTCAGCACATTATCTTGTGTTTGTGTGTTGAGAATCCTTATACCCTATTACACTGCATTCTCAACACACACAAACACAACATTATGTGCTGAGGTTTTTATGCTAAGTTATTACATTTTATTATATACGGTTTATACATATGGTATAGTTTTATGCTGCGGTGTTATAAAAAGTTATTGAGGTGCGCCTAGAATTCTATTCAGATTAGTATCTTCATTGCAAGATATTATTTTTCTCAATGGGTAGAATATGTAGGTAACTGTATTTTGCAACTCCACAGATAATAAAAGGTGTGTATGGTCAATAAAAAGACAGTAGAATTAAAAATGCGCAATGTACAGAAAGTATTGTACTAGATGATTTTATAACGAATTAATTATCAACTCGTTTTACCTTCCAGGTACCATAAAGTTCAATAAAGTGATAGAGATTAACCCCTACCTGCTGGGGACCATGTCCGGAAGTGCCGCAGATTGCCAGTACTGGGAGCGGATGTTAGCTAAAGAATGCAGGTGATTTTCACAATATACAACTTTATTATTTGGTAAAACATTACATGGTACAGATTAAACCTGGAGTTTCAGATGGTTACAGATTTGATGTGTTTTGATAGACTATAGGGTTATTCAAAGCAAGCCGATTTTGCCACGAATTGTACCGAACAGTGAATATCCCCGTACGGTGCAATTTTGTGGCAATTCGACTATTCAAAAATCTGGCAATTCGCCAAACATTGGTGAATTGCCAGTGAAATATGGTGAAATTTGGCAGCAGTGAAATTCCCATAGAGAAGTAATGGCTAATCTATTCAGAGAACACCGCATAGCAGAGAAAAGTTGGCAAAAAGCCCAGATTTAAACAGGTAAATCACATACAGAGTTATTCATAGAGCGTGAAAAGCAGGAGAATGACTGGAGAACGAAAAATTCTTGGTCAAAATAGCCAAACCAGAAAAATTCTCCCATTCATCTCACTTTCCAAATCGGCTATTTTGACCTAGAATTTTTCATTCTCCAGTCATTCTCCTGCTTTTCACGCTCTCTGAATAACCTAGATAGGTTTCAATGTAAAAAAAAAATTCCTGTTTTTATTAAATTTTTATTCAACCGTTTATTCGTTTTCATTTGCAGCATAAAGTCTTTTTATTAATTTATTTTTTAGAAATTTTTTAGCCATTTTTCTGAATATTTCAGCAAAATTTTTGATTCGGATTTTTTTTAAATGGTTGTTATTAATGCTGTAACAGTCTTTTATTATTATTATTATTCATTTATATAACGCCAACATATTCTGCAGCGCTGAACAATGGGTACAACATAGACAGGGTTAAAATACATTGAGATTGAGCAACATTTGACAAACCAAAACAGGAAGAAATGAGGGCCCTATTCCCGTGGGAATTTGTTTGGATCATTGGCTGCATTCGGCGGTTTGTGCTGCGTTCAGCGGTTTATTGATGGCTTTCGACAGTTTATCGACGGCATATGGTGGGTTTATCTGTGGCGTTCAGCAGATTGATTCAGCGCACTTTGGGGACCCTGTGGGGAATGCTGAATTCACTGCAGGGTCGGCGAATTGAGTTCACCGAAGTGCGACGAATAAAAGAGCACTATAATTTCGGTGCTCTTTGAATAACCCCTTACAGCTTTGTTATGCTTTTCATGTCTGTCTCTTCAATTTACAGGTTATTCCAGCTGAGAAATAACTCCCGGATCTCAGTGTCTGCAGCTTCGAAGCTGATGTGTAACATGATGTTGCAGTACAGGGGGACCGGGCTGAGTGTGGGCAGCATGATATGTGGGTGGGATAAGAAGGTAGGTCTCATATGTTTATGTCTTACATACCTGTATATCTTAATTAATTCATATATTTTTCTGTACTGTATGATAATGTGGTGGAATATAAAGGTTCAAGCCAAATTGCTCCTCTGAAGCCAACACTTTGTGAAAAATAACCTTTTAAAATACAAATAAATGTTTCCATGTTGTAAAGTTGATCTTTCACACTTTAAGTTTGCACATTGCTCATGTCTCTATATTATGAGATTAGAGAGCGTTCTCCTTATTGTGCTCATTCATTAATTCCCTCATTTAGTGCTGTGACTGACACTGACATCATCAATGACAAGATATTGTGACATTACCTAAACCAATGAAAACGTCTGAAGACAGATAATAAAAGTCGCCAGTCCAGATGCTGATGCTGATCTTCTTTCTTCCTGTGCCCCAATCTTATAATCTACTGCAAACCTATCTTTTCCCTTCCACCTTTATCATGTATAACTGCGCACCTCATCGCATCACACCTCTAGTCACTCACGTTGAATCTCCCATTAAATTGTCTAGCAGCGCCCCCTTTTTTTCCCGTATTCCTGAAAGCCAATGTATTACTCTTCCTTACTCCCCATCCCCGCTATTGTTATCCTATTTCCTAAACCTCCTTCGCCTTCATTTTATTGTCCCACGCTCATTTATTTTATTTGGTATTCTCACATATTTTGTAACTTTTTTGTTAAACTCCATCCACCCTATAATAATCTCCTCTCTAAAACCCATTTAATTTCCCATCGGTTTATCTCTTACCTCATCTTCCCCTTTCTCCCGAGGTCTAGTTTTCTTTATGTAGCTGCAGGTCCTCGTCAGATTTTTACACTGTGTAGTGATAGGACTTTGACACATCACATGCGGTGCGTATGGAGGTCAGGACATGGACCGGCCAAGTTGAGCTGTACTTATTGCATAGATCCTCCTCTGAGTAATACATGTTCCTGTATAGGAAGGTGATTAATTTAACCCACTCGTGCAGGTAATTTTGACCTCTGTTCAATCTGTATAGTTCTTACGTTTTCACCCATTTCCTCTGCAGGGCCCTGGCCTTTATTATGTGGATGAAAACGGCACAAGATTATCTGGTGACATATTCTCTACAGGATCGGGGAATCCCTATGCCTACGGAGTGATGGACAGTGGATATCGTTATGACCTGACCCCAGAGGAGGCGTACGACCTGGGCCGCCGAGCGATCAGTTATGCCACTCACCGCGACGCCTACTCAGGAGGAGTGGTTAACTGTACGTACTATAAAGCAATACTCTTGTGAAATAACTTACATTTATTTCTGTACTCCTTTCCATCCTCAAAGAAATTCTGACCCTTAACTGATGTTTTTTTTATTTACTTTTTATTTAAATTACTGTCCTTTGCTGTCTACCTCCACACTTAAAACAAAGCTCAAATTAATCACATAAATAAATGAGAAAACCACTTTAGCTTATTAACCCCGATTTCATGCTGACATCATCATCTATGACCAAATGCTTGTAGCCGCATTCATTTGAGAAGGCAAACATGGGCTTAAGCTGCGCATGCAGCATCAATACATCCCTCTAACCAAGCGCTCGCAGCATCAATACATCCCTCTGACCAAGCGCTCGCAGCATCAACCCATCCCTCTGACCAAGCACTCGCAGCACCAACCCATCCCTCTGACCAGGGCCGCCATCAGGGCATTACGCCCATTACTGCCGTAAGGGGCCCGGGCCCGGTGGGGGCCCGGGCCGCCGGGGCCTGGGGGGAGGATCCCGGGCCCCCGACGGCAGCGGCGTCGCCCTTTAACAGCTCCGGTATCGGACTCGATGAGTCCGAATCCGGAGCTGTGTCCCTGCTGCTGCTGCTGCAGGAGCCGGAGGAGACTGAGACACTGTGTCTCCTCCGGCTCCTGGCAGCTTCACTTCCTGGCTGGGCGGGGCCAAGCAGCGTGTGAGGGGCCTCCCAAGCACGTTGCTTTGGCTCCGCCCCTCCACTCAGTGAAGCTGCGCGCCGGAGCTGGAGGGACCAGGAAGAAGACAGAAGAAAAGAAGAGAAGAAAATTAAAGAAAAGGTGAAGAAAAGAAGAGCTGCAGACAGAAGAAAAGAAGATAGAAGACAGCGAGTGGTGAGCCAGGACCCAGACCCAGACCCCAGGCCCCTAGATCCAAACCCAGGGCCCAGACCCCAAGGCCCAGACCCAGACCCCAAGGCCCAGACCCAGGGCCCACACCCCAAGGCCCAGACCCCTAGGCCCAAACCCATGGCCCAGACCCCAAGGCCCAGGACCCAGACCCTAGGGCCCAGACCCTTAGGCCCAGACCCAGGGCCCAGACCCCAAGGCCCAGACCCCTAGGCCCAAACCCAGGGCCCAGACCTCTAGGCTCAGACCCAGACCCCTAGGCCCAGACCCCAAGGCCCAGGACCCAGACCCTAGGGCCCAGGGCCCAGACCCCTAGGCCCAAACCCGTGGCCCAGGACCCAGACCCTAGGGCCCAGACCCCAAGGCCCAGACCCCTAGGCCCAGACCTCTAGGCTCAGACCCAGACCCAGGACCCAGACCCCTAGGCCCAGACCCCAAGGCCCAGGACCCAGACCCTAGGGCCCAGACCCCTAGGCCCAGACCCCTAGGCCCAGACCTCTAGGCTCAGACCCAGGGCCCAGACCCAGGACCCAGACCCCTAGGCCCAGACCCCAAGGCCAGGACCCAGACCCTAGGGCCCAGGGCCCAGACCCTTAGGCCCAGACCCCAAGGCCCAGACCCCTAGGCCCAAACCCATGGCCCAGACCCCAAGGCCCAGGACTCAGACCCTTAGGCCCAGACCCCTAGGCCCAGACCCCTAGGCCCAGACCTCTAGGCTCAGACCCAGACCCAGGACCCAGACCCTGGGCCCAGACCCCCTAGGCCCAGACCCTGGCCCAGACCCCCTAGGCCCAGACCCTGGGCCCAGACCCCCTAGGCCCAGACCCTGGGCCCAGACCCCCTAGGCCCAAACCCAGGGCCCAGACCCTAAGGCCCAGACCCAGGGCCCAGACCCTAAGGCCAGACCCTAAGGCCAGACCCTGGACCCAGACCCTAAGGCCCAGACCCCCTAGGCCCAAACCAGGGCCCAGACCCTAAGGCCAGACCCAGGGCCCAGACCCCTAGGCCCAGACCCCAAGGCCCAGGACCCAGACCCCTAGGCCCAGACCCCTAGGCCCAGACCCCTAGGCCCAGACCTCTAGGCTCAGACCCAGGGCCCAGACCCAGGACCCAGACCCCTAGGCCCAGACCCCAAGGCCCAGGACCCAGACCCTAGGGCCCAGGGCCCAGACCCTTAGGCCCAGACCCCAAGGCCCAGACCCCTAGGCCCAAACCCATGGCCCAGACCCCAAGGCCAGGACTCAGACCCTTAGGCCCAGACCCCTAGGCCCAGACCCCTAGGCCCAGACCTCTAGGCTCAGACCCAGACCCAGGACCCAGACCCTGGGCCCAGACCCCCTAGGCCCAGACCCTGGGCCCAGACCCCCTAGGCCCAGACCCTGGGCCCAGACCCCCTAGGCCCAGACCCTGGCCCAGACCCCCTAGGCCAAACCCAGGGCCCAGACCCTAAGCCCAGACCCAGGGCCCAGACCCTAAGGCCAGACCCTAAGGCCAGACCCTGGACCCAGACCCTAAGGCCCAGACCCCCTAGGCCCAAACCAGGGCCCAGACCCTAAGGCCAGACCCAGGGCCCAGACCCCTAGGCCCAGACCCAGGGCCCAGACCCCCTAGGCCCAAACCCAGGGCCCAGACCCTAGGGCCCAGACCCTAAGGCCCAGACCCAGGGCCCAGACCCCCTAGGGCAAACCCAGGGCCCAGACCCTAGGGCCCAGATCCCTAGGCCCAACCCAGGCCCAGACCCCTAGGCCAAACCCAGGGCCCAGACCCCAGGCCCAGACCCCAAGGCCCAGACACCAAGGCCCAAATACAGACCCAGGGCCCAGACCCTAGGGTCCAGACCCCATACACAGGGCCCAGACCCCAAGCCCAGAGCCAGGGCCCAGACCCTAGGGCCCAGACCCCAAGGCCCAGACCCAGGGCCCAGATCCTAGGACCCAGACCCCAAGGCCCAGGGACCAGACCAGGGCCCAGGCTAGACCCCAGGGACCAGACCTCAGGGCCCAGACCTCAGGGACCAGACCTCAGGGACCAGACCCCAAGGCCCAGTCCCAGGGACCAGACCAGGGCCCAGGCCCAGACCCAGACCCAAAGGCCATCATACACAGCCCGTTTCTGTGAGATTTATTGCTGTGGATTCTGTGATATGTTCAGACACACCGCTCATTACTGTGAGTTTTATTGCTGTGGATACTGTGATAAGCTAATACACACTGCACATTACTGGGAGTTTTATTGCTGTGGTGCTATGTTATGTCCTTTTTTTTGAAGGGGGAGAAAAGCTGTTAGAGGTTGAGGGGGGGGGGCCCTGGGGGGCCCCATCGTGAGGTTTAATAAGGGGCCCCATCATTTCTGATGGCTGCCCTGCCTCTGACCAAGCGCTCGCAGCATCAACCCATCCCTCTGACCAAGCGCTCGCAGCATCAACCCATCCCTCTGACCAAGCGCTCGCAGCATCAACCCATCTCTCTGACCAAGCACTCGCAGCATCAACCCATCCCTCTGACCAAGCACTCGCAGCATCAACCCATCCCTCTGACCAAGCGCTCGCATACCTTGTGTGAAAATTTCGCAAGATACGCAATTTGCGTATATACGTATGAAAGTTTCGTACACTTCGCAAATTGCTTATTTATTTATTTTTACAGAAAATTCCTTTTTAAGTAAAATTTATCCTATGAATCGATTAATCAAAATAATAATCGGCCAACTAATCGATTATGAGAATAATCGTTAGTTGCAGCCCTAAGTATACTGGGCGCTTATATTGTATCTGGATTATCCATTTAATATTGTTTCCTCTCTCCTCAGTGTACCACATGAAGGAGGACGGTTGGGTGAAAGTCGGTCAGTTTGATGTGGGTGATTTACTACATAAATATGCAGAGGAGAAGTTGAAGTAACCCGGATACTGGTCACACTGATTTTACCTTTCCTGCGTCTTGAAAAGACCTACAGACTGCACAACTGTTCTTGCACAAATTCAAATAAAATTTTAAAAATAAATGCAAATCATATAAAAATGGCTCCTATGTTTACCATTGCAGAGATATTATGATTTGATGCATATAAGCAGTGCTGAATTACGGGCTTCATGTGCCTGGACCGGAAGATTACCGTGTGCTTCTGTCACATTGCTGTCAGCCCCATTGTTCCTGTGCCCCATTCTTCTCAGCTCCCTGCCCCATTTGTCTCTCATACACTCTATGATTGTTGCAAGAAAATACATATCTGGTCTGCGCGAGGTTAGACGCTAGGGAACTCGGACTGGTCTCTCAAATGACGTCACCAACCAAATAACATGTTGGAATGGAAGCACAAAAAAATACAATTCTAAGTGCAGTATAATAACAGTAGTGGATGATGGATATTCGTATATGGTGGAAAAACTCACAAACAGAGAGCCCATTCACTGGCTCTGAGTGGTTTGTTGCCTTTAGGTTGTTTGTCTTCAATCACTTCTCAGGAAGTTCGGGCATTCGGATGGTATAGTGTGGGCGCTTACCAATTTTCGTTTCTACTCTATGATTGTGTACTTGTCCTGTCCTCTTAATCTCACTGTGTTGGTGGCTATTGTTGCCTTTAGACATAGCTATGTTTTCTCTGGGTTTATTGTGAGATTTGGGCCTGGAGCTGAAGTTACAGTATCCTCTATGTTAATCTGGCCCTACATATAGGACAAATGCATGTAAATTTGATTAAGGCTGATTAATTCTCAGAGTGCTCAGAATCTGATAAGAGTTTATAGAGGGATCTTTTTGGAAGATACTATGGATAAACTGTTCGCTTAATAATTCTAGTTTAGAGTTCTTTGCCCTGCCCAGGGGAACAACTACCAGAGGTTCTGTGGGTGCCATGGCACCCGGGCCCTTGAGTCCAACACCGAGGGGGCCCACAATAGGCTGCTGCAGGACCTGGGCTTTGCCTATATGCATGAGTTCGAGACCTTCACTGGGGCCTGGGGTGGGACCTCGTCTGGGGCTGTGCAGCTGCTGGGGCCTTGCCTAGGCTCTTTCGCAATTTTAGAAATTATGCTTCATTGACCCTCCTTCCCACATATACTTCCCCCTATGTATACGATGCTCTTGACCGCAGAATATTCTGACATGTCTATGTCTATCATACAGTACAAAGTACAAATGTATCCAATGGTAATGTAACAACCGCAGGTGTGTGTAGACATGTGAGCCCACTCCTTGCATTGCTCCTGGATTTGACCGTTTGACTTTCAACATGTCCTGTTTGGATTTTTCTCATTTGTTTCACGATAAAGAACATGGAAATTTACACTACAGGTTTTATTCAGAGAGCACCGTGACATTTCGGCGCTCTCTCGTTCACCGTACTTCGGTCAGTTAAATTCTCCAATGCTTTTGGTGAATTCAGCAATCAACACAGGGTCCTCGAAGTGCGGCGCATTGACCTGCTGAACGCCGCCGATAAACCTGCCGAATGCAGCTGCTGACTGCCGAATTGATTGGAAAGAACACCAAATGACAATGAAAAAACACCAAACGCACCTGAAGATCCGCTGGACACTGCTGAACGCACCCGCAGCCCACTCTGACCTGTCCAATGACACCTAACTTGACTTTGAGGGGAGTAAAGAATGGAGATACGGGGAACCAAAGTACTCCCTCCTTTCCTCGCTGCAGCGCGGTGGCTTGTGTTTCAGGTGAAACAATGTGAAATGACGTGCTGTGCCATCACTGCGACATTTGCTCCCGGCGTGGGGAAGGAGTGCATGAGCTATTGCTGCCGCGTTATACTTTATATGTAAAAGCGCATAATGACCGGCCTTAGACCAGAGAAAATGGAAATCTCGCATTTATTTATTTATTTGTTTGATTATTTATTTCATATTGCTTAAAGAAAGCTGAATTTTTACTCTGCAAAATCTTGGGGTGAGGCTGTAGAAGGGGTTTGGGTAGGAATAAGGGCATGGCACAGATGCGGCCTGAAGTGGAGTCTGGGGGGGGGGGGTTCTTGGTCTGGGGGCCCCAAGTGTTGCCAGTGTGGCCCCTGGATATGAGAGGATAAATGTCTCTGTTTCTGGCTGTGGCTCTCCCTGGCCTTTCACTGTCTGTCCCTCTGTCAGTCCGTGTCTGTCTGTCCCTCTGTCAGTCCGTGTCTCCCTCTGTCAGTCCGTGTCTGTCTGTCCCTCTGTCAGTCCGTGTCTCCCTCTGTCAGTCCGTGTCTGTCTGTCCCTCTGTCAGTCCGTGTCTCCCTCTGTCAGTCCGTGTCTGTCTGTCCCTCTGTCAGTCCGTGTCTCCCTCTGTCAGTCCGTGTCTGTCTGTCCCTCTGTCAGTTCGTGTCTCCCTCTGTCAGTCCGTGTCTCCCTCTGTCAGTCCGTGTCTGTCTGTCCCTCTGTCAGTCCGTGTCTGTCTGTCCCTCTGTCTTCGTGTCTGGCTGTCCCTCTGTCAGTCCGTGTCTGTCTGTCCCTCTGTCAGTCCGTGTCTCCCTCTGTCAGTCCGTGTCTGTCTGTCCCTCTGTCAGTTCGTGTCTCCCTCTGTCAGTCCGTGTCTCCCTCTGTCAGTCCGTGTCTGTCTGTCCCTCTGTCAGTTCGTGTCTCCCTCTGTCAGTCCGTGTCTCCCTCTGTCAGTCCGTGTCTGTCTGTCCCTCTGTCAGTCCGTGTCTCCCTCTGTCAGTCCGTGTCTGTCTGTCCCTCTGTCTTCGTGTCTGGCTGTCCCTCTGTCAGTCCGTGTCTGTCTGTCCCTCTGTCAGTCCGTGTCTCCCTCTGTCAGTCCGTGTCTGTCTGTCCCTCTGTCAGTTCGTGTCTCCCTCTGTCAGTCCGTGTCTCCCTCTGTCAGTCCGTGTCTGTCTGTCCCTCTGTCAGTCCGTGTCTGTCTGTCCCTCTGTCAGTTCGTGTCTCCCTCTGTCAGTCCGTGTCTCCCTCTGTCAGTCCGTGTCTGTCAGTCCCTCTGTCAGTCCGTGTCTGTCAGTCCCTCTGTCAGTCCGTGTCTCCCTCTGTCAGTCCGTGTCTGTCTGTCCCTCTGTCTTCGTGTCTGGCTGTCCCTCTGTCAGTCCGTGTCTGTCTGTCCCTCTGTCAGTTCGTGTCTCCCTCTGTCAGTCCGTGTCTCCCTCTGTCAGTCCGTGTCTCCCTCTGTCAGTCCGTGTCTGTCAGTCCCTCTGTCAGTCCGTGTCTGTCAGTCCCTCTGTCAGTCCGTGTCTCCCTCTGTCAGTCCGTGTCTGTCTGTCCCTCTGTCTTCGTGTCTGTCTGTCCCTCTGTCAGTCCGTGTCTGTCTGTCCCTCTGTCAGTTCGTGTCTCCCTCTGTCAGTCCGTGTCTCCCTCTGTCAGTCCGTGTCTGTCAGTCCCTCTGTCAGTCCGTGTCTTCCTCTGTCAGTCCGTGTCTGTCCCTCTGTCAGTCTGTGTCTGTCTGTCCCTCTGTCAGTCCGTGTCTGTCTGTCCCTCTGTCAGTCCGTGTCTCCCTCTGTCAGTCCGTGTCTGTCTGTCCCTCTGTCAGTCCGTGTCTGTCTGTCCCTCTGTCAGTCCGTGTCTCCCTCTGTCAGTCCGTGTCTGTCTGTCCCTCTGTCAGTCCGTGTCTGTCTGTCCCTCTGGTCGCCCTACATGTGGCTCCTCTCCCCCGGAGAGTTGGGGATCCCCCGTGTCTGCCCTCACAGCAAAGTGAAAGTGAAAGGCACAGAGCTCGCTCTCTTTTCTTGTAAAGCTCTGGGATACAAGAACACCCTGAGCCGCCTCACTCCTCACCCGGCATCGAGTCCGCAGCAGCCCCGCATCTCCCGCACAGCGCGCAGGGTCTGCAGAGTGAGCGGCTCCCGGGGGGCGGGGCCACACACCGCGCTACAGTAAGTGTCTGTTACATTGTGTCTCCATATAGCGCTGTCCATGCGCCCGTTAACTCCTAATAGCGCAGCCCCCTCCTGTACTCTCTTTATTATTAGGTTATTTCACACATTAATCTAAATCAAACCATATATCCCTGAATGTCACGTCTCACCCCCCTATGGGGAATCTTCACGTCTCACCCCCCTATGGGGAATCTTCACTTCTCACCCCCCTATGGGGAATCTTCACGTCTCACCCCCCTATGGGGAATCTTCACTTCTCACCCCCCTATGGGGAATCTTCACTTCTCACCCCCCTATGGGGAATCTTCACTTCTCACCCCCCTATGGGGAATCTTCACTTCTCACCCCCCTATGGGGAATCTTCCCGTCTCACCCCCCTATGGGGAATCTTCACTTCTCACCCCCCTATGGGAAATCTTCACGTCTCACCCCCCTATGGGGAATCTTCACTTCTCACCCCCCTATGGGGAATCTTCACGTCTCACCCTCTATGGGGAATCTTCACGTCTCACCCCCCTATGGGGAATCTTCACTTCTCACCCCCCTATGGGGAATCTTCACTTCTCACCCCCCTATGGGGAATCTTCACTTCTCACCCCCCTATGGGGAATCTTCATGTCTCACCCCCCTATGGGGAATCTTCACTTCTCACCCCCCTATGGGGAATCTTCACGTCTCACCCCCCTATGGGGAATCTTCACTTCTCACCCCCCTATGGGGAATCTTCACGTCTCACCCCCCTATGGGGAATCTCTCGGACCCTTCTTTCTCTCGTTTACTTTGCATTTCTTTCATCACTTTCCTGCTGATTAGGTTCTATTGGTAATTCCAGTCAGTGCCCACAGGGGGAGCCAAACTCCCAGGATGTGAATGCTGAGTGTGCAGGGGGTTCATATCACTCATTACTGATGTTATAAACTCATATAATGCAGGGCTGTATTCTTCAACAAGCCAAGGTCAGCAGATTGGGGGGGGGTGGATTTTTTTCTGTCTTTTCTTTTGAAGCTTCAATATATTTATTGATTCTTCCATATATTCAGGGTGTGTGGGTGTCTTTTAGGGTGTCCTCCATATATTCAGGGTGTGTGGGTGTCTTTTAGGGTGTCCTCCATATATTCAGGGTGTGCGGGTGTCTTTCTAGGGGCTCCTCCATATATTCAGGGTGTGCGGGTGTCTTTCTAGGGGCTCCTCCATATATTCAGGGTGCGGGGGTGTCATTTCGGGGCTCCTCTATATTCAGGGTGTGTGGGTGTCTTTTTAGGGGCTCCTCTATATATTCAGGGTGTGTGGGTGTCTTTTTAGGGGCTCCTCCATATGTTCAGGGTGTGCAGGTGTCTTTTAGGGGTTCCTCCATATATTCAGGGTGTGCGGGTGTCTTTTTAGGGGCTCCTCCATATATTCAGGGTGTGCGGGTGTCTTTTTAGGGGCTCCTCCATATATTCAGGATGTGTGGGTGTCTTTTTAGGGGCTCCTCCATATATTCAGGATGTGTGGGTGTCTTTTTAGGGGCTTCTCCATATATTCAGGGTGTGCGGGTGTCTTTTTAGGGGCTCCTCTGTATATTCAGGGTGCGTGGGTGTCTTTTTAGGGGCTCCTCCATATGTTCAGGGTGTGCAGGTGTCTTTTAGGGGTTCCTCCATATATACATCAGGGTGTGCGGGTGTATTTTATGGGGCTCCTCCATATATTCAGGGTGTGTGGGTGTCGTTTTAGGGGTTCCTCCATATATTCACGGTGTGCGGGTGTATTTAGGGTTCTCCTTCATATATTCAGGGTGTGCGGGTGTCTTTTTAGGGGTTCCGCCATATATTCAGGGTGTGTGTGTGGGGGGTGTCTTTTAATGGTCTCCTCCATATATTCAGGGTGTGTGTGTGGGGGGTGTCTTTTAATGGTCTCCTCCATATATTCAGGGTGTGCGGGTGTATAACAAACAGCCACAAAGCAATACAACTTCCAGCTACGAGTCTCTAACCAGGTTCAAATAAGATGCTTTGCTTTTGCTCCAAATTACAATGTATTGGTATAAATAGTGAGATAGGCTGTGAATATTTGCCTGTTTACAATCATATGTAATTGAAATTTGAATTGAGGGCCAGCAGAATTTGGAGTGTCTGAGGCAGCACCAACCCTATATATGTCCCGGAAAAAAATATGCATAATTTTTACTTAGTTTCAAATAAAATGCGTTGCCGCAACCTTATAAACAGCAAGTAATATGCACCATATTATACAATACTACAGTTAGAAGCATTTATAAAGCGCCAACAGGTTCCGTAGCACTGTACAATGGGATAGACAGAATAACAAATATACATACACATTACACACACACCAAACAGTCGGAGAGAAGACCCTGCTCGAGAGCTCGCAATCTAATACTACTATTTATATATAATACTGCATAGTAAATAATAAATACAAACAAGAAAAAATGGTGCAGTCAGAGCTTCCTTCAACTGTTAGTCTTTTTCCAGGTCTTCCACCATTTAAGGTTGATTGGTACCTCAAATAAAACAGAGAGAGACCATAGTGCAACAAGCGGAGTGCAAGAATTAAATAGTGCAAGAGAGATATTACTCACATTCTGAAGTGTCTCAATCAGACACCAGACTTATCGGCAGCCAGTGATATTAGCGGGAGCACCGGACCTCCCACGCAGCCATCAGGACGCTGTCAGTAGCGCATAATAATAAAGATGCGGTGGGCTTAAAATTAAGCTGGTTTATTATTTAAAAAAATAATTAAAACAAAAGGGCAATACACCCAGACGCGTTTCGCGAATTGAATAGCTTCCTCAGTAGGTGAGGAAGCGATTCAATTCGCGAAACGCGTCTGGGTGTATTGCCCTTTTGTTTTAATTATTTTTTTAAATAATAAACCAGCTTAATTTTAAGCCTACCGCATCTTTATTATTATGCGCTACTGACAGCGTCCTGATGGCTGCATGGGAGGTCCGGTGCTCCCGCTAATATCACTGGCTGCCGATAAGTCTGGTGTCTGATTGAGACACTTCAGAATGTGAGTAATGGCGGTCTGGATGTTCTCTCCCTGCGCCATGGACGCCGATCCTCCGCTGGAGATGATCCCCTACTGTCGCCATTACCCGACTGCAGTAGCTCTTGGACAGAAGTGCCCCGAGCCTCCGCGTGAGAATGCAATTGGCCCAGCAAATTTTCCAAAGTGGAATCCATCAAAACTTCTCCTTCTGCCAGCAGCCAGGCGCAAAGAGTCAGGGCCCTCCCCTTCACGGCCTTAAATATACCCTGCTGCCACAATGTTGCCACGATCCTGCGTTCTGCCAATCACCATAACTTACTGTCCGGACCATGCCCGCTGTCATGTCCCCCCTCCCGAAATGGTCCGGGGGATACCTATTTAATTCTTGCACTCCGCTTGTTGCACTATGGTCTCTCTCTGTTTTATTTGAGGTACCAATCAACCTTAAACGGTGGAAGACCTGGAAAAAGACTAACAGTTGAAGGAAGCGCTGACTCCACCATTTTTTCTTGTTTGTATTTAGTTGTTGGTGGGTTTTGGATATACCACCTTATGGAGAGAGACAGATGCTAAATCAATCAAAACATTTTATTGACTTTTTGATCCTTTTATTGAAATGTAATTTTGTACACAATTGATTTTTTTGCCTTGCTTAAACACCTCTATTTTGTTACACAAGTAATATTGATATACCATTGTGTTTTTCAGGTTTTTGACTCTTAAAATCCTATATCTCACCTCCGTGATGATCTCATTATGGTTCCACGTCCCTCTCCTCTTACTGGACTCCTCTCTCACATATATTTCCTCCGGGATTGTCTACACGCATTACCCCTCTGACCTCCTAGCGGCGGCATGGATTGTGTCCCTGGTAAAATTCCTGATATTGGGCTTAGTGTCCCTCAAGCTGTATCACCCAGCCTGGGTGTCCTCTTCTCCTCTGTATGTACTCACTGTGTGTCTGACCCCTCCGTTACACCAGACACTCAGACCGTATGTCACCTCACACTCCCCGGAGTTATACTCAGGACTATCCGGCTCCCTGATCTCTCACATCACTCTGCTCGCCGCCTGTCTCATATGGGATCTGGCGATGCCCAATAAAATTCCACAGCCACCTTCTGGAGAAGACAGTAATGGAAAGGAGAAGAACCATGAGAACTTCATCCGACTCCTGAAATATTCCAAACCGGACTGGATACCCCTGAGCGTGGCCTTCATCTTCATGGCTCTGGCTCTGATCAGTGAGTTTTCATGACATTCGCTGAGAATATTGTATGGATGGTTGTGGCTGTGTGAACTGAGGTGCAATGGGTTTACAACCTGAAACCAGTAAAGAGATTGATGACTGGAGACCACAAGAGGATACGGTCAACTGGGACCTAACATCAAAATCCTTGCTGTATGGAGAAATAAATGATAAAAAAATAACCACCATATCGAGAACATTTATTATGTTGACGAGTAGACAATCCAGTTGTAGGATTAAATGAAATGGAACTGTAAAACAAAAAACAATGGATGTGTCAAACATCAACAACATTCTAGAAATGTCTTTAGATATGACAACAACAAAAAAGATCAAAACAGACATATCAGAAATTAATTTTTTTATATTAACTGCGGGACTAGGTCTTAGCAATCAATTAAAAAGATAAAAACATGATGAGGTGAATGTGTCTGATATTGCTGTGACAAGATACAAATTATCCACAAAATGTAAAGGGGGTGTACAGGAAGAAGAGGGAATTGCTTTGTGGGTGTGCTGGGTTTGTCAAGGCTCAATATAAATATATGGATACATTGTGAGACAGATACTTTGAATAGATATAGAGATAGTTGATAAAATTGCATAGTAATAAATAAATAACAATAATTTAAGAAACCCTAATAAAGCGTGTAAGGCTGGGTAAGAAGATTAAGCATGTTTTTGTTTTCCTCTACAGGTGAGATGTTTATCCCGTACTACATGGGCCGCGTGATTGACATCTTGTCTTCCAGCTACAAGGAGACGGTGTTTTTGATGGCCATATTTTACATGACAATATTTTCTATCACAAGGTAAATACTAAACATATGTAAAAGATGCAGATACAGAGACAGGATGTCTGCCTTCCCTCCTCTTTGCCCCGGAGCCTGCAGGACAGTAATGGCGGGCTGTGTCCCACATGACCATGCTGACGGACTACCTTTCTACCCAGTTCTGTCTTTGTAGGTTGCCGTGGGGGACTTTTCACGTTATGCATATCTCGGTTGACTCAGCGACTGCGGCGCCTTCTCTTCCGATCTGTCATCAAACAAGAAATCGCTTTCTTTGAAACCACGAAAACAGGTGATGTATTTCCTGTCCAGACTTTCATGGTTGAGCTCCAATAAAAAGGAAATGAATATGTCTTGTGATGTTTGTGTTTTCTATAATTTCAACGCAAGGTGTTTTGTCTATGTTTCTTTAATGAAATAAAATGGGTTCAAGTAATACTTCATTAACTGACCCTTATGCCTGCGACAGCCAAGCTTGATATATTCTGTACTACATGTCCCATGATGCTCTGTTAGTCTGTAAGCAGTGTGACAGGGCTCCTCCTTTAGCCACATCTTCTAGGGCGCCAAAACACAGCAACAGTGTAAAGTTCTAGTTCTAGATTTTTATTTCCACACCGCACTGCAGTGGTGGTACACAGCAATTCAGTAGTTCACAGCAATTCAGTAGTTCACAGCAATTCAGTGTTTCACAGCAATATAAACCATTTTCTTTCCATCTGCTCTCTCCATATGCTGAACACTCCTCCACTTACACCAGCTTCCCTTATATTAAGGCTGAGCAACCCTGCAAAGCCACACCTGTCATTCAGGCTTCTGGGATAATGGCCCACCCTTCACTCCAGTATTCCAACCGCAGGGACCAGACTACAACACCCAGCATGCCCAGCTACAGCACACACACTGATATACATATATAATTTCCCTGGGGTTTTAGCAGAAGGGAGGGATGTAGTTTAAAAGTTCTTGTCTTACATATCTCCCATTTATAACCATGCGCTGCTTCCTGCCACAGCAGATAAATGTATTTATGCTACAAGGGAAAAGCAGTTAATACCAGTATCACCAGTCTCAATTATGAGAAAGCAGTTTAAACCTCAGCATTGACCAGTAATATTGATATCCAGCAACAATCCTGAGTGCTGGTATGTGCAAATCCATTCATATAAACCTCAGAGCAGGAATAAATAAAGCACCGAGTAAAGCTTTGCATGTTCCAAAAGAAGCAGCAGAATCTGTTCCCTAAAAATGAAGTGAACATGCTAGAATTGTAATAGGGATTGCATATAAAAATGGAGAATCTGTTGGTTACGGTTAATGTTTAAGGTTAACCCCAACCCCAAAAGTGACCCTAATACTATTACTAACCCAAACTCTAAAACTTGCATTATTTTTGTACTTTATGTCATAAAAATGATGCATGTATGGTGTGAATTGGCTTTGAAAAACTGATACAATTGCAATGATGTTATGAGTTATCTGAATTTCCACTACATTTTTAAGTCTGCAGCATTTTTGCAAGGCGGTGGCTTCACTATAGTAATCCTGATGTAGACATTAAATAAAATGAAAATGTTAATGTATTCAATATAATTTCTTCAATTTACAAGAACTTTAGTAAGAATAAGTGGCTGATTGGTTCCTATACCTTCCCCAGGTGACATCACGTCTCGCTTGTCTAATGACACATCACGTGTGAGTTGGTCTATCGCTGGCAATGTGAACATCACTTTGCGTACATTGGTGAAATGCATCGGGGTTTACTCCTTCATGATCTCCATCTCCTGGCAGCTCACGCTCCTCACATTTCTAAGTTCTCCGCTTACCTGGATCATACAGAAACTTTACAATCGCTACCATCGGGTATTTATATTTTGGATGTGAATATTGGATTTATTGAGAATCACAGGTTGTGGGTGAAATCAGAAATGAGTTACTGGTAATACTGAGTGGGTATTTAAAATTGGTCACTTTCATTAGCTCAGTCACAGTTCTTTAGACTACGTCTGACCACCTCTTATTAAATGTTGTGCTTCCACTAATCCACTGGCTGCGTAGTGATCCGCCACATATTTTCTCCCCAAACTAATCAGAATACTGACTAGTTGTTACTGACTAGAGCGGAATAGGAGCCTTCATAAGTTGTAGCCTATTGAATGCCGTGATTTACAGTAGTGATGACGGACCTTCGTACCCCAGATGTTTCTGAACTACATGTTCCATGATGCTCAGGCAACCATAAGTGTGAGTAAGCTGCATGGAACAGTTCCACAACTTCTTCGGTGCCAAGGTTCATGTCACTGATCTACAGCTAGAAGTTAAATTTCCGTCTAATGATGAACGCTAGATGTGGAAACCATGAGAGCTTCAATTTGTTGCATAACATTAATGCAATACGTTAATAAACAAACATGATAAGAATAAAATTCCTGTTGAAGCTACTTTTTGTTAGGGATAGCAGCAGCGGGTCACATCCCATTTGGGGACTTCTAACTTCATTTACAATAGGGGGTTGTGGGATACATAGTCTTCTTCTCAAAGCAGTTCCCGTCACCATAATGAATTGAACAGTTGTGTAAGATACAAGCAGATACACAGCGGATTGTCAGACAGATTTACCGCTTTCTGAATTGTGATGGGTGCAGCTTTTATCAGTTTTTATGAGAGCTGATATGTATATATCCAGGATGCAGAAAAGTGAGATAGAGGTCATTTGCATATCCTACCCAGAATTCCTTGCTGCATATGGGGAATGTGGCACAGGAACTCTGGGATGCAATTCTTTGAATTGTTATGATGTGCAGGTGGCTTCTGCTATATTAAACACACTGTATATATGTATGTGATAGGGGTTTATATTGTATATGCGCAGAATACACAAACACTGCACCAATCTGTTCAGCAAACAAGGAATAGTTTTTTCTGATTACGTTTGTATCGTCTTTCAGGATCTGGTGCAGAAGGTGCAGGATTCTGTTGCAAAATCAAGTGACATCGCCAAAGAGATCTTGGAATCGGTGAGGACGGTGCACAGTTTTGATGCAGTCGAAATTGAATCAAAGAGATATGACGCGTCACTCGACGAGATACACCAACTGCAAAGCCGCAGAGACTTTGTTAGAGCCTTGTACTTACTCGTGACGAGGGTAAGTATTAATATTGTAAAAATATCTTTATCTTTCCACAATGAAAAAATTATACTGAAATGGTGGAACAGAATGCAGCGTTATATATTATACTATAGTTTTTTTATTAAGCTTTTTCAGATTGTAGAATAAAGGTTATGACATTAAATGCTCATTAGTACACATGGACAGGACCATACAATAGACCCAAAGGCAAAGCAAACATACAACTGACAGTAAAACCAGCACGGGTGAGGGTCTTTCTGTGTCGCTTCCACTCCCCTGGACCAGTTGCGTTACATTTGTATAAATAAGCACACATGCTGCTGTTTTTTTTTCTTTGTTTGAAGTAATAGCATGTAAAAAGGTAAAATAAAATTAGGTATTTTTATCTCCGGGTTCCAGTTTCTGGATTTTTCCCATGATGCACCATTTACCAAAAGCTTTGCTTTGTGGCTCTTGATTACTTAATCTACAATATCCAGTTAATGAGGTCTAGGAGGGAATGTTTAGAATGAGCTAAATCAGGGAGTTTAAAAGACTTCTAATCTCTCCCCTGGTGATGTCCTTTGAATACATCCCACACAATATAATGATGTGAGTCGGTGACTGACCCATTCACTCCATTTTATGGCCAAAGCCACACAGTGAGGCGCAAGTGATGGAAAAATACAACACTAAATATTACACAATGGATGCACCCAGTGACACATATAGAAGAAAATATCACACAATGGATGCGCCCAGTGACACATATAGAGGAAAATATCACACAATGGATGCACCCAGTGACACATATAGAGGAAAATATCACACAATGGATGCACCCAGTGACACATATAGAGGAAAATATCACACAATGGATGCACCCAGTGACACACATAGAGGAAAATATCACACAATGGATGCACCCAGTGACACATATAGAGGAAAATATCACACAATGGATGCACCCAGTGACACATATAGAGGAAAATATCACACAATGGATGTGACTAGTGACACATATAGAGGAAAATATCACACAATGGATGTGCCCAGTGACACATATAGAGGAAAATATCACACAATGGATGCGCCCAGTGACACATATAGAGGAAAATATCACACAATGGATGCACCCAGTGACACAGAGGAAAATATCACACAATGGATGCACCCAGTGACACATATAGAGGAAAATATCACACAATGGATGCACCCAGTGACACATATAGAGGAAAATATCACACAATGGATGCGCCCAGTGACACATATAGAGGAAAATATCACACAATGGATGCACCCAGTGACACATATAGAGGAAAATATCACACAATGGATGCGCCCAGTGACACATATAGAGGAAAATATCACACAATGGATGCGCCCAGTGACACATATAGAGGAAAATATCACACAATGGATGCGCCCAGTGACACACATAGAGAAAAATATCACACCATGGATGCACCCAGTGACACATATAGAGGAAAATATCACACAATGGATGCACCCAGTGACACATATAGAGGAAAATATCACACAATGGATGCACCCAGTGACGCATATAGAGGAAAATATCACACAATGGATGCACCCAGTGACACATATAGAGGAAAATATCACACAATGGATGCACCCAGTGACACATATAGAGGAAAATATCACACAATGGATGCACCCAGTGACACACATAGAGGAAAATATCACACAATGGATGCACCCAGTGACACATATAGAGGAAAATATCACACAATGGATGCACCCAGTGACACATATAGAGGAAAATATCACACAATGGATGTGACTAGTGACACATATAGAGGAAAATATCACACAATGGATGCGCCCAGTGACACATATAGAGGAAAATATCACACAATGGATGCGCCCAGTGACACATATAGAGGAAAATATCACACAATGGATGCACCCAGTGACACAGAGGAAAATATCACACAATGGATGCACCCAGTGACACATATAGAGGAAAATATCACACAATGGATGCACCCAGTGACACATATAGAGGAAAATATCACACAATGGATGCACCCAGTGACACATATAGAGGAAAATATCACACAATGGATGCGCCCAGTGACACATATAGAGGAAAATATCACACAATGGATGCGCCCAGTGACACATATAGAGGAAAATATCACACAATGGATGCGCCCAGTGACACACATAGAGAAAAATATCACACCATGGATGCACCCAGTGACACATATAGAGGAAAATATCACACAATGGATGCACCCAGTGACACATATAGAGGAAAATATCACACAATGGATGCACCCAGTGACGCATATAGAGGAAAATATCACACAATGGATGCACCCAGTGACACATATAGAGTAAAATATCACACAATGCGCCCAGTGACACATATAGAGGAAAATATTTTCTTAACTAAACATACAAGAGAAAAACAAAGCGCATGTAAGATATCAGCAACATCAAATAAACACAATAAGGACATTTCCTTTTTTTGGTGGCAGCTTTAATCTTCTGTATGTATATTGTTTGGGATGCAGCGTTTCCAAAATAGACATCCAAAACATTTGTTTGTGGCAAGAGTCGATGTCTATCGCTTCCCCTTGGTGGTTTCGTAAATACTTCAATTCCAGTAAATGGACCGGGCAGGAGAGCGTCCCAGAAAGTCAATGTATTCTTTTATATTGGTGGAGTGGTTTCCCAGACGAATTGGTGTTTTTCCATTATAGACAAATTACATGAACAATACATGAAGATAACTGTATTGCATTCTAGAAATGACTATCAGGGTTATTCAGAGAGTGGTGAAAAGCAGGAGAATGACTGGAGAATGGAAAATTCTAGGTCAAAATAGCCAAACCAGAAAAATTCTCCCTTTCATCTCACTTTCCAAATCGGTTATTTTGACCTAGAATTTTTCTCTCTCCAGTCATTCTCCTGCTTTTCACGCTCTCTGAATAACCCTGACTATGAGTATACATACACCCTGGATAGCTTAGCATGGTACAGGTCCTAAACAGATATTTTAGCCCAGTAACCTCCTGCCAACCCAAAACGACATTATGAGGTCTATTCACTAAAGGTGAAACTCAGGAGAATGACTGGAGAAATGAAAATTCTAGATAAAAATAGTCAAACCAGAAAAATTCTACCATTTATCTCACTTTCCAAATCGGCTATTTGGTCTGGATCGTTCTATTCTCCTGCCAATTCTTTGCCGCAAACGCGCCGCCCGCTGCTGCTAACCTGCCGGACAACCACCGCAAACCTGCTGGAGGGCCCCCAAGCGCAGCCGATGAGCTGCCGGACACTGCACTGACCAGCCACAGAAGAAAGCCGACAAGCTGCCGGACAGATAAAAAAAAAAATAATACGATTGAAAGTGTCAAATTTGAAACGCTGTTTGCAAAAAAACTGCTGAAAGAAAATGTGTGCAATTAACACATAAGGTCCTATGAATGATAATAAAAAGGACTGTTACAGAAAAAAGAAAACGCTATTTAAAAAAAAAAAAATCCCGAAAAATGCCTATAAGATCCTAAAAAAAAAAAAATACAGGTCTATTCAAAGAAAGGTGAAAAATCAGGAAAACTGTCAGGAGAAGAGAACAATCTGGACCAAACAGCCAATTTGGAAATTGAGATAAATTGGAGAATGTTTCTGAATTGGTTAACCTAGATTTTTCACTTCTTCTGCCAATTCTCCTGACTTCACCCTTTAGTGAATAGACCTGTATGGCTTTTTTTAATATAACCAGAGGCGAGCGGACTATTGGCCTTGTTGAGGTTAAGGACAGATGGGCCGTCACAGGGATCCGAATAGAGTCCTCACAATGTGAGTAAAATTCCCAATTATAAATTCAAAAGCAAAAATGTATATTATTTACTGGGGTCATAAATAACAGATTTTTATGTAAAATCCAGATAAACAACATGCATCTTTGAATAGCATAATCTGCAATGAGATGGGATGAGGATCCGGCTTTCAATCATCAGTAAGGGACACATTAAAAGAAAGTAATTCAGTTTTAACCCATAGTTCTTTTTTATGCATATGCTGTTAAATTTCTGGTTCATCTTCAGATCGTTAACCTCGCTGCTCAAGTCGTGATGTTAATATATGGGCAAACCTTGATTGAGAACGGATTTTTAAGCAGCGGGAAGATGATGTCATTCATCCTGTATCAGATGGAGTCTGGATCCTACATACGGGTAAGTGTTTAATATCTTTAAATAAGTTGTAACCTTGTATCAGGGTTGCCATATTGTCCATTATTTCCTGGACACAAATTACTCATGTAAACGGAGAGCTCAGCAAAGGATTGGCCCTGTAACATGCATAATTCATATGCTACAAGAGGAAAATCAGTTAACTCCTGGGATTCCTGTTTAATTCCTCAGCTGCAGCATATAGATTCTACATACTGCAGGGTTGCATTCAAGTGCTGCCCATCAGCATGAATAAATCATATGTGCCGAGAATAATCTGGCCGATCCCAGCCTTGTAACCTTTTTGTGATAAATGTTGCAGTTCTTTTTTTTCCGCTCCCTCGTGTGTGAAACGGCTTTCTGTGTATATTTTGTATCACCCTTTTTGTGATGTCTGTTTCTATTCGTCTCTTCCTCTCTTCTCAGACCCTGGTCTACATGCTCAGCGAGATCACTCATTCAACAGCAGCCGCTCATAAGGTCTTCCATTATCTGGATCGGGAACCACAGGTCTCCACCTCTGGCTCTTACCTTCCAGACAAACTTAAAGGAGGCTTTGAGTTCAAAAATGTCACCTTTTCATACCCATCCCGCAAGGACACTCCTGCCATTCAGGTAACTTTATGGTTGCTTTGCTGCTTTGTTTGTTCGTTTGGGAACGTTGATCTTCTTACCTGCAGGAGAGATCATAAAACAATAAAGGATCTAATAACTAAGGGGTTTATTCACAAAGCACCAAAATTGAACGCAATTTCGTTACTTTGCATTTCAGCTCACTTCAGCCACCCCATTCAACCGAAAATACAGTGCACTCACTATTCAACAAATGGTCACTGTATTCCGCTGAAAAATGGAGTTATCAGACATCAGCGAAAAGTGTTGTATTATGCCAATAAGCGCCGAATTGCCTTGGAAAATTCCATCTAAGAAAAAATAATTCCATCCTCTTAATAGGAGCTTAAACTAATTAAAATATTATTATTATAATTTAAGTGCCGCAGCGCTGTACAATGGTGCAATGGGTAAAGACCTATTTGGTCTAGATTGTTCTCTTCTCCTGCCAATTCTCCTGATTTTCACCTTTCTTTGAATAGACCTGTATATGTGTCACTGGGTGCATCCATTGTGTGATATTTTGTGTTGCAAGCTACCCCCCTCCCCCATGTCTTTCCATCACTCGCTCCTCACTGTGTGGCAACTTAAACTCTATGGGTCACAATTCCAGAAAACTGACCCATTGATTTGCATTGTGTGGTTTTATGTACATTACATCACCAGGGGTAGCATTCAGTGTTGTTAGCCCACTATTGGATATCATTCAGTTGCCATCTCTTATCTCTAGACAATGCAATAGTCTTGTTTAAACATTCGCCCCCCCCCCACTCCATTGCATCTTCACTACTGTCATATCTGCTGATACCACAGATGTAAAGTGAGACTTGCCGAAAAATTTTGGTAAATGTTGCATCATAGGAAAAATCCACAAAATAGAAACGGGAGAAAAACACCTTCGGTAATTTGTCCTTTTTACATGAAATTACTTCAAACAAAGAGAAAAACAGCAGCATGTGTTTTATAAGGTGCTTTATAATGTGTTTATTTTTGTAATGCACAAGTAATCTAGTTACAACTTATGTTAGTGGCAGTGTGCCTTTAATTTTCTGTTACTTATATATACCTCCTATATCATTACTATATAACCACTAAATCAATGCTGCAGCGGAAAAGGACTTTTTAATGGCTGTGGGATATTCTGGGGTTCTAAGCTATTTTGGTATTAATTATTCTGATTAAAGTGCACTTGTCTAATGCAAATTGGGCTTATTTTACCAGCAATATCTTCCTATGTGTATTTTAGTGGATTTTTTCCCCCTCAGTCTGCAGGCTGTAGATTGTGTATTAAACTGGGAGTAAATAGCACAGGCGAGCTTGCATAGTGCTCACACAGGGGGCCGCTTGGGTCCATTGAGTCGTCCTGTGGACAATAGGATCCAATAACAGCAGCGGTGCCTCTGGTATCTACAAGCCCAACTATTCTGCCTCTGATACTATAACTACATAAATACTTTAATTTATACGCACTGAGTTTAGACAGGATGATAAAATCATTCTTGCAGATCTGATTGTTACAGTTATGCAGAATTGAATGTTCATTATTAATATTGTAAAGACTGTTACTATTTATTCCTCTTGTTTTCTTTAAACCTAATTCTCCCCCCCCCACAGGACATCTCCTTTAAACTCCCCCCGGGCAGCATCACAGCCCTTGTCGGCCCCTCTGGCGGTGGTAAGACCACCTGTGTGTCCCTCCTGGAGCGTTTCTATAAGCCGGATAGTGGAGAAATCCTGCTGGATGGAATACCGATACATCAGTATCAGCATAAATACCTGCATACTAAGGTACCTACAGTGCAGTGTGTGTGACCTGGTGATATAAGGGTCCTTAGGGGCTTTTTAGACACAGCAAACTGTTCTTTTATGTTATCATATTTTCAAGCTCCAATTGCACAGATCTGCCCAGTGTTTGAGGTCGCATTGCACAGATCTGCCCAGTGATCGAGGGTGCATTGCACAGATCTGCCCAGTGTTTGAGGTCGCATTGCACAGGTCTGCCCAGTGATCGAGGCCGCATTGCACAGATCCACCCAGTGATCGAGGCCGCATTGCACAGATCTGCCCAGTGATCGAGGGTGCATTGCACAGATCCGCCCAGTGATCGAGGCCGCATTGCACAGATCTGCCCAGTGATCGAGGCCGCATTGCACAGATCCGCCCAGTGATCGAGGCCGCATTGCACAGATCTGCCCAGTGATCGAGGGTGCATTGCACAGATCCGCCCAGTGATCGAGGCCGCATTGCACAGATCTGCCCAGTGATCGAGGTCGCATTGCACAGATCCGCCCAGTGATCGAGGCCGCATTGCACAGATCTGCCCAGTGATCGAGGCCGCATTGCACAGATATGCCCAGTGATCGAGGCCGCATTGCGAGGATCTGCCCACTGATCGAGGCCGCATTGCACAGATCTGCCCAGTGATCGAGGTCGCATTGCACAGATCTGCCCAGTAATTGAGGTCGCATTGCACAGGTCTGCCCAGTGATCAAGGCCGCATTGCACAGATCTGCCCAGTGATCGAGGCCGCATTGCACAGATCCGCCCAGTGATCGAGGCCGCATTGCACAGATCTGCCCAGTGATCGAGGCCGCATTGCACAGATATGCCCAGTGATCGAGGCCGCATTGCGAGGATCTGCCCACTGATCGAGGCCGCATTGCACAGATCTGCCCAGTGATCGAGGTCGCATTGCACAGATCTGCCCAGTGATCGAGGCCGCATTGCACAGATCTGCCCAGTGATCGAGGCCGCATTGCACAGATCTGCCCAGTGATCGAGGCCACATATGTTTGTTTCTATTAGTTGCTATTCCATGTAATGAGTTTTAGGATTGTCCCTTATATTTCTGGTCTCATTCTCTGCCTGCAGGTCGCGCTTGTGGCCCAGGAGCCTGTCTTATTCTCTGGATCAGTGATAGATAATATTAGTTATGGCCTTGACTCCGCCCCCGAGGAGCAGCTGAAAGAAGCAGCAAGGAAGGCCAATGCAGAGGCTTTTATTCAGGGAATGGAGAAAGGCTATGATACAGGTGAGAGAACAACATGTGCTGATACACTTAATAAAAGATCCCACATTAGATACACATTATACAGTTGTTACCTTTTCAGTAATTTAGAACTAATACGTGCATTCTGGGACACCTTAGACCCGTGTCAGATGAACGCATTGATCTTGTCCGTGTTGCCGCACAGTTTAACATAAAATAGAGTAGCATAGAATCATGAGCAATAGAGACCCACACACAAAGTACGTGCGCACTGAACTGCGCACACACAACGCACGTGGCAAATGGACGCAAGTTAGGAAAGAACGTAAAACCGCTAGGACGGATGCGCACAGTGCGCCACATCCGCGTAGCGTTCTGTGTGAGTGATGAGATGTCAGACGCAGCACATTTGTGACGTCCAGCACCTTGACGCACACAATGGATTTTCATATCCTTTTCAAATTTTTATCATTTTTCATATTAATTTTGTTTCCCATAATTCCCTTTTTTCCTACGTCCGTCAAGAAAAACGGACCGTGTGGTGTCTACAGTATCTTCCGTCAGTACGTCCGTCCGATGTGCACGCACGCAGAGTGCGCTCAGAATGCGCTCGTCTGAAATTAGCCTAACTCTGTATAAAAGGGGACAGACCTAATTATGGGCATTTTCACCCAATATATGAGTTGGTAACAAAGTAGAAAGGGTCATTCATTTCTAGACAGACCTCTAACAGATGATGACTTAGATGTTTGGTGTTTGTGCGATTTCTGCTTAATTGTTAGTGGTTTTATTTATACCAGTCACTTGACGTAAAGTATCTGCTCCTCGTGTGTTTTTCAGACGTGGGTGAGAATGGCTCGCAGTTAGGAGCTGGACAGAAGCAGCGTTTGGCTATGGCGCGCGCTCTGGCACGGAAACCAAAGTTACTGATCCTTGATGAAGCATCAAGCAGCTTGGACGCAGAGACAGAGCACGAGGTACTGACACGATCCCGTTGTCCTGTTACCAGCTGTGTAACTTGACTGGCCTTCCATTAAAACCCTGGTCCCGGGCTTGGACATAGAGAGTTTCATGATACAGTGACAGCAGTTTCACCATGCAATCTTTATTGGCAGGTGATCTTAAAACTTTAAAAGCCATTTAAATAAACTAAAAAACTCTCTCTTTTTTCCGTTTAGCTTGCATTTGTGAGACTCAAATCTGGCCATGATGGCAAAGGGTAGAAGGAGCTGGGGGTGGTGTGAATGTGTGTTGATTTTAGGCTGGGGTCAGACCAGCGCACTTTTAACGTGCGTTCTGGCACACTTAATTACAGCCGCACTAGCAGCAAATGACGGGCAATGACGGCCAATATACGATGTACGGCCGCACAAAAGTCCGGCCGTGCAACGCAAGTGGAATTTGAACGCATTTTTCTGAGAACGCTGAACCGCTAGTACTGACGTACAGAGTGCGCTGCGTCCGCATAGCGGCGTGTGTGAGTGATTAGGAGATGTCAGACGCTGCTAATGTCCAGCCAACATAACGTCCAGACGCAAAAAGTTTTTTTGACGATCCGTACAAAATCACGCCCGAAAATGCGTGTCATCTGACCGTTTTTGCGCATTCCGTGAAAAAATACGTCAATGCGTTCGGACGCACTTTTCACGTTCGCGGGGAAAAATGCTTTCGTCTGACCCTAGCCTTATTCTGGAAGTGACCAGGCGCTTACATGTTTATTTTGTATGTTATTTTTTATTTCATAGATTCAGAAATCATTGAGTGGACTTGATGGTCTGTCCCTGCTGATCATCGCTCACAAGCTGCGCACCATACAGAAAGCCGATCAGATCCTCGTCCTGGAAGGAGGGCGATTAGCAGAGTGCGGCAAGCATGAGGAGCTGATAGAGAGGAAAGGCGTCTATTACAGGCTCCTGCATGGACATATTCTGCAAAATGGGGAGTGACGCGCAAAATCAGGATGAATGACAAAGCTTGTATGAGTGGTGACAGGAGAAAAAGTGGTGTATAAGAAGAGTATGTCATGGATTAAAATGATTGAAATGCGTGGGGAGTGTGTAAGACAATCAGAAATTGCACTATTACGTGACCAAATTTTTTTTACACTAAATATTGTAAGGTGTTTTAGATTAGAGGAGTTTATACATTTTAGCCGAGGTTTTGTTGATATTGTAGCTCTTTGCTTCTGTGAAATTGTTGCAATGCGGCCACATGATAAGGGAAGCATTTAATGCTTGAAAATGATTTGTTTAAATCTCTAGAATTGTGTTTTCAGTTTTGAAAAAAGTATTATTAATGGTTTGGATTCAAAGTCCTATAAAAGATATGGTGACGATAAATAAAGTTGTTTTTTTTTAAAAAAAATATGTCTTTCTGGTTTGTGGTTAAATGTGGTAAATCATTCTGAAACATTTTTCGTGCAGAATGTTTAGACGGTTGTCAGCCATTTTTAAGACAGGCTGACTTGGATCATCTTTCATTACCGATTCAGGGTGGTTCACCTCACTTTAGAGGAAATATAGGTGGATTCTTAGGATAAGAGATATGTGTCTATTACTTTCCAACATTAAGTCACACAATGTATTTACGTGGATCAACTATGGTGAATTCAATATTGTGATTATTCACTAACCATCATTCTGTCATTGAAAGAACAGTGAAATTAACCTCAAGGAACTACAGTCGAGCAACTACGGTGATAGCACAGTGAATTCACTGTTTAGGGATCCGCCACCATAGTTCTCTGTAGGTTTTACTATTCTTCCCTTTATAGTCTTCACTTTAATTACAGCCAAAGGTGTTTAGTGATATCATTGTTACTGTTGCAGGTCAATGGAAGTCACCACTTTAAAATGGCCCATGTTTATTCACGGGGTTTACAAACAGTGATCAAACGTTGCTGAATGCAGAATAGCCGTAGCATACTCATGTTACAGAAAAATGACAGTGTACTCTCCAGCATTTGCCGTTGTTTGCCTCCCCTGCAATTGTTGCTTCTCTGGGTACCTGAAGTTTACCATAGTCGCATCAATGGTGATTTTTATAGTTGTTATTGGGCAGACTAGATGGGCCGAAAGGTTCTTATCTGCCGTCATTTTTCTATGTTTCTATGTTTCGCATTGAGGGTGAACTTCATTGCCACATTGTAGTTCGTTATATTTTTCAATGTTATTCAATTGCATTTGTTCAGTGTTGTTTTCCCTGTTCTGCCTTTTGCAGTTCAATGAAGATCGCCACTTTAAAACCACCAAAGTATATTCACCGGTAGAAATGAAACAATGTTATATCTCCACAGTGGGACTACATTCTTTGTAGGTACAAGTAATCAGGGCCAGCACTCCCGCTAGGCAAACTAGGCACCCGCCTAGGTTTCAATGCTGCCTAGGGGCGCAGCCAGTCCGACCTGGGTTACATTATTGTACCCGGCTGTTCCTCACTGCTTCTGAAATACGAATCGGGTAAATTTTGTCTGAATTTTGATTCGAAATGAAACGCACTGCTCTAATAATAACTGGAAATATTTTGCACTTGTCCTTTCTCAAGCATACAGAAAGGCAGGGTAACCTACAGTGGCAAGAAAAAGTATGTGAACCTTTGGACTTAATAACTGGTTGACCCTCCTTTGGCAGCAATAACCTCAACCAAACGTTTCTTGTAGTTGCAAATCAGACCTGCACAACGATCTGGAGTAATTTTGGACCACTCCTCTTCACAAAACTGTTTCAGTGTAGCAATATTCTTGGGATGTCTGGTGTGAATCGCTCTCTTAAGGTCATGCCACAGCATTTCAATCGGGTTGAGGTCAGGACTCTGACTGGGCCACTCCAGAAGGCGTATTTTGTTTTGTTGAAGCCATTCTTTTGTTCAATTACTTGTATGCTTTGAGTCATTGTCCTGTTGCATCACCCATCCTCTGCGGAGCTTCAGTTGGCGGACAGATGGTCTTACGTTTTCCTGCAAAATGTCTTGATAAACTCTGGAATTCATTTTTCCATCAATGACAACAATCCGTCCAGGCCTTGAGGCAGCAAAGCAGCCCCAAACCATGATGCTCCCTCCGCCATGTTTTACAGTGGGGATGAGGTTTTGATGTTGGTGTGCTGTGCCTTTTTTTCTCCACACATAGTGTTGTGTGTTTTTTCCAAACAACTCAATTTTGGTTTCATCTGTCCACAGAATATTTTGCCAGTAGTGCTGTGGAACATCCAGGTGCTCTTTTGCAAACTTCAAACGTGCAAAATATTCTTTTTGGACAGCAATGGCTTCCTCCGTGGTGTCCTCCCATGTACTCCATTCTTGTTTAATGTTTTCCTTATTGTAGATGTGTCAACAAAAATGTTAGCATGTGCCAGAGATTTCTGTAAGTCTTTAGCTGACACTCTAGGATTCTTCTTTACCTCATTAAGCATTCGGCGCTGTGCTCTTGCAGTCATCTTTACAGGACGACCACGCCTAGGGAGAGTAGCAACAGTGCTGAACTTTCTCCATTTGTAGACAGTCTGTCTTACCGTCGACACATGAACATCAAGGCTTTTGGAGATACTTTTGTAACCCTTTCCAGCTTCATGCAAGTCAACAATTCTGGATCGTAGGTCTTCTGAGAGCTCTTTTCTGCGAGGCATGGTTCACATCAGTCAGTGCTTCTTGAAACCAGTAAACCCAAAACTGGTGTGTGTTTTTAAAGGGCAGGACAGCTTTCAGCAACACATCCAATAATATCACACTGATTGGACTCAAGGTTGGCTCACTCCTGACTTCAATTAGCTCTTGGAGAAGTCATTAGGCTAGGGGTTCACATACTTTTTCCTCCCTTCACTGTGAATGTTTACATGTTATGTTCAATAAACACATGAAAACATATAATGTTTGTGTTGTATTATTTTAAGCAGACTGTGTTTTTCAAATTGTTGTGTCTTAGATGAAGATCAGAGCACATTTTATGACCAATTCATGCAAAACTCCACGTAATCCCAAAGGGTTCACATACTTTTTCTTGCCACTGTACTTGTGAGTGGCATTGGATGGTAATGAATGACAAAAGGATGTTAGACGATAGCTATTCTATTTTTTCCAGTTACTTTTTTTTTTTATAATATTTTTTTAAGGTATTATATTTAAGAGTATTATATAAATAAGAGTCACTTCCAGTCTCGTTTCCCTTTTTTCCAAAAACATTTTTATTTGGTCAAGCACAAGAAAGGAACTATACAAATATCAAAACAACATAGAGTAAGTGCAAGACATCTCAATCCTATCCTAGTGCAAAATCTGATGTATAGAAGTTTCATATAGGTAAAGTCAATGCATTTATGACGTAGGAGTTCAGTCATTGGTCCTTAAGGGGTTAATCCCTGACAACCACACCATAGGCACCGGTGTGCCGAATCACTAACCAGCCTGAAACAGGAGGGGGGGGTGAGCTTTTCCCCTCTCATAATTTACTTAGAATACCATGTTGTGTTAAACAAGAACATCTTAGTGCACACTTCATAGAAATCAGGAGTAACTTTTCAGAATTCCGGTGGAAAAAAAAAAATGTTGATATCCCTATTTTATGCTCAGACATTTCTGCCTCAGTGGAAAATCATCATAGAGTGGCTTTTTTATCCAGGAACAGCCAATAGGCATTGACGATCCTATTGTCAAAACCTCTTGTAATCTCAGGTACCCAGATGTCTATGTCTAGAGCAGCCCATTTTATGGGGAACTGCAATTTAAGACCAAGAAGGTGGATATCAAAGACATGTACGGAAAGGTTTTCCTTCAACAATCCGAGTAGGGTCTGCAAGCACTAACTGGATATGGTGTGAAACTTAATAGTCCACACTGGAGAAAGAATGGTTGTATTGAGAATAAACGGATAAGCTTAAGTAATATTTGTTGATGTCAGTCAGGGCAGCCATCAAGGGGTCCCAGCCCATGATATGTTCAGGGGCCCAGTTGCTGAAAGGGGTCCTGGCCCTTCCCAAACGCTGTGTCACTTGATGAAGTGCCTCAGGGTAAGGCCCCTCCATGCCAAACTGAACTGACCTATCGGGATACCAGGAAATTTCCCGGTGGGCCGCAGCATCTATGGCCGGTAAAAGCACTCTAGCTGATCACTGAGGGAGCGATTAGTATGGTCTGCGCCAGGCAGAGCGAACACTTTCCCATCAAGAAACACATTTTATCCACCGGGGACTTAGCCCACAGATTTCTGATGGCAGCCTTGATGTCTGTAATAAAACAGTTTATTTATAAATCTGCCGAAGAACAGCTCATACAATACACACCGGCCTGAATCAATCTGAGAAGAATTAATACTAATGAAATAAAACATTGGCTTTGGATGAAAATACATTTAAAAAACAACATTCTCTGCTTATGTCAGACAAATAGACGCTCAACCACCCAAAATCAACAAAGCAAGTTACAATTTAATGGGTCCGTTTAGACAATCCTTTGAAAATATAAACATTACCTACAAGTAGTATTTGGTGGTAGAGCAGAGCCTATAAGAATAGACAGCTATGCGATGTTGTGCTGTGTATCGTTACAGTTTGCTAAATCCTGAAACCTGGCCTTAAAAACCTGATCTACTCAACTAAGCAGCGGAATCCTGACCCGTCACCTGCAACTAAATATACATTATTATCTGCAGGAAAGCTGCAAAGGTCCATCTACGGAAATATAATTCATATATCAATACAGTGCAAATTTACAGAACACATATCTTACATAGAAATGTTAAGAACATTACTTATCTCTAAAAATGATGAAGCGTGGCTGAGTTTCTGTATCAGAGCAGTGCATCTGGCGTCTTATCGGAAAATTTAGTTTTGATAACGTTCATCTGGTATGTTGTTGGCAGGCGACAATTTCATTGCCCAATACATGTCAAAACATCAGTTATGAGCTAATTAGAAGCATTAAACAACATGCTAATTATTTATCCACTTAATACAACTATTAACTGCAAAACTAAATGTATTAAGAAAACAATTTAATAAATACAAGCCGAAAAAATGGAAAGTACATGTTTAATGTAAGATTACCTAGCGCAATTTTCTGACATATTGTACATATATCTGATATATAACAGAAAAAAAACCAGAAAGCACAAACATAGTGTAGATTGGAAATAAATGGAAAAATATACAGATCGTCACATTTACAAATACGGCATAGTCAGCAATTCAAACGACTATCACGTTGGAGAGGATCAATTCTTTGGATGTAGTTTGATCCAAATTATTTTACCACTGCAAGTCAAACTCTATCCAATCCAGAGATTTCTAAGCATAAAATTATTTTTTATTACTAAATATATCTTTCTTTAAAAATAAAAATCTTAAAAAAACCTGCGACAACGCAGTATTTACCTGAAGTGATGGAATACTGCATTTATTTGCAATCTACACAATATTTTTTACTTCTGTTTTGGTCGGGTGGTAAAATTAAATAGATGCCCTATGAAAACACTATCAAAATATATATACAGTATATCAGAAAACTGGTTTGAGTAATTATACGTTAACATTTTCCATAAAATGTGTGGTTTCAGCTTTTTTGCCAATGAATGTCATTGTGCACGTTCTCTTATACAGCAAGAGCAGTATTGATAAAGGTCGAAATTAAATTATTAGGGACTATCAGGTTTTAAAAAAAAGAAAGTATAGTCACACTGATTGTCCTCCTGTGCTGTTCAACACTGTGTAATGTGTCATTGCATTAAAAAGGAAAGAGCAATATTTCTAGTATAACCAGGGACTTCCCGCTTGCTAAACTTAAAGATTAGGCTCATTGACTATGATAATAGATGTCATTCAGCCGCATGGCATTATTGTGCACTTTGAGTCCTTTGTAATCTTCAATTCCTACCTAAGCAACATAAAGGTAACCTAACTTGAGGAAAATGTCAGCCGCTGTGGAGAGAGATGTTGCCCTTGACATAAAAAATAAAACTGATGTTGATTAATGTATCATGTAGGATCTTTGCTACTGAATCATGAGTCATTGTTCTGTTTCCTCTGGTTCCTGTTTCTCTCCGTTCGCTCTGTGGAAACTGCTCATCTGCTTCTGCCAGAGCCTCCAGTAGCTGCCCTCCTGCGCCAGCAGCTGCTCATGGGTCCCACGCTCTGTGACTCGACCTCCTTCTAGCACCAGGATGTGGTCTGCCTTCTGAGCTGTGTTCAAGCGGTGGGAGATGAGCAGCACGGTTCTTTTCACTTTATTCTCATACAGGACATTCTGAATCTGATGAGAGAAAAACAGTTATATAGGTGCGACGGTAGTCACTTTGAACTCGGGGTACATGGACCTAGAGATGCGTTATGTTGTTTCCCTGCCCTCTCCTATGTTAAAGTCACCCTGTACCTACAGTTCTAGGTGCAAAGTGTTTGTGTCTCCTTTGCCCTATTCCCTCATGTATGTGTTATATTATTCCCTTATGTATGTAATGCAGAGTGTCGTGTGGTATATACTGTGCTGTTTTCCCTATGTGTATCTGTAAGTAATGGATTCCTTGGTTTTTCCCTGCTTCCATCAACACTACCCTCCAGGAACTGGCTTAAACCAGATCTCCCTGCCACCTTCCACAGCCAATGTGTGTGTGTGTGTGTGTGTGTGTGTCTATTCATCATGGAACCACTGGGACGTGTTTTACCTTTGTATTCTGCACCTCCCCATGCCTGCGTTTGTAACTGTAAACCCTGAATAAAGTCTTTCCCAGTTTGATTTTCAACCTGCAAGGAGTTCCAGCTATTGACTGCGTGGGTTTGGGCCGGAATCAGTACTTCTTCGGGATACTGAGGGTGATGGGAGCATTCTGCACATGGATATGGGACCCCACGTTATAATAGATGAGATTTAGGGATACTTATTGTGAGTCTTACAACTCCTAGACATTGGTTTATGTTGATGGTGCAGGGTCACGCATTTGATCCCTTTGTGTTATTAGTCGCTCCTTCCCTTCCCTTTTCATGAATAATGTTAATGGCTGCTAAAAAGAATCGGGTGGTGGTGCACATTTTTGTGTATAAGGAATACATTTTGGATCTATTAGTAGATGTTGGAGGCTTATGTGTTATTCTTACTGGAGACTGATAGGGTGGGATTTAGTTGTGAAAAGGATTGCCTATGACTGTAAAGAAGGTTGCCTGTTACATTTTGCTTTTGTGGAGAATAGAGAATGTTTTGTGTTTTTGTAAGAGCAATATAAGTATGTAGAAGGAAAAGTGTGTGATTCTGCGGCATCTTGTGTAGCAAGGGTGGCATTTGTTTTATTGTGAACAGTAATGTTAATACAGTTTGGCTTTATGTGCAGATACATTTCACTGACGTCTGTGAGTTTGTAAGAGGTTGCATGTGACATATTTGTTTTTGACAGAGATTGTTAGATATTTGTTTATGTATGGTAGATTGTTGTGGGCAGGTGTAACAAATAAAAGGTAGGTAAGACTGTATAGAGGAACGTTGGGTGCACACTATGTTTGAATATCAAGATAGACTAGCAATCAGAGATTGGTTACATGAGTATACCTAGACTCACCTTTAGCTCGCTCTCTATGTCAAGGGAACTTGTGGCATCATCCAGAATAAGGACCTTGGGATCTCTTACAAGAGCTCTTGCCAGCGCTATCCTCTGCTTCTGCCCTCCAGAGAGCTGTCCTCCCTTCTGTCCGGCATCTGAAGAACAATGGACATACTTATTATTTGGAGACGAAATATTATAAAAGAATAGGCTGAAGAAGCATGTCATTGGTCGGCTAGAGCTGCGTGGCCCCCCGGCATGGTGGATAGCGGTACATGGAGGCTTAGGGCCCCTGAGGAATAATGTTGTGTTATGGCTCTCCATCTTTGTTACTTTGTAGATTAAGTAAAGGTGTTCTAATCGGTTTCTTTTTGTACCTGCCATGTGACAAATATAAAAAGAAGTCCTGTTTAACATTGTAGTAAAAGTACTCAGCCTGTACCTGTGTGATATCCATTGACCATTTCTCCAATGAAATCATCAGCATACGCAGCTTTAGCTGCATCCTGCACACGTTTCAGGGACACCTGGTCCATCCCATAGGAGATATTGTCCTGCAGGGAGCGGGAGGTGAGGGTGGGTTCCTGACTGACTACTGACACCTGCAAAGAGAGGAGGGAATGGAGGTAACACAAACCTGGGTACAACGAGCTGAGGAAGTCACTGGAGGAGATCTCAACAGGCGAAATGCATTCTGGTCATTTATTTCCCTAATTGTTTTAATATATTAAATTGTTTTGTATTTTACTTCACTGCATGGGGTTATTATTTGAAGTTGTACCCTATCAACAACTTCTGAGCCTGAATCCTAAGGACCTAGGCTATGTCCTGCAAAGTGTGAGTACATTTCTACTCTATTTTTTGTTTCCATTTGGCTACGGTCTATGCTATGCTCCTTCTTCAATTTTAAGGTCTCAAGAATTGAGGTTTGAAGTTCCACTTTATCAGAAGGGCACGTGGGTGGCCGGTTAACATTCACGAGGCACATCACCCAGAGCCAGGAGGGCTCTATTATACGTGAGTGTATAGACTCTCTTTTTGGATTTTACATATTTTTCAGCAGATCGCACTTTCCTTTTTCTGAGGTCATCTTAAGAAGAAAGTATTCTTCATGATCCAGGACATTTGTCCCCAACATCTAAGGACAGGAACATTGTCTTCGCTGCACTCCATAATTTTCTTTTTTGCCTATGGTAATTCTGTTGTGGTTTAAGACAGGAACCACATGTGAGGGCTTGTAGCGATTATTCCTAAGAACTTTGTCAGCGCTGCCATATTGTGTTTGTATAGCTGTGGTTATATTTACTGTACATGCTAAGATCATCATACCACATAGAGAAATACCAGTAGTATATTTTCCAAAGATGATAAAAAGATCTCAATGTCCAGATTATATCTAGTAATCAGTGATAGATTATGATTTTTAGATTTATATATATAAATATTAATATACTATAAATAGAGTCTGACGTACGTTTCGGCGGTAGAATGAGTTCTCATAGTCTGCTAATGGTTTTTCATCCATTAAGATCTTTCCTTCCTGAGGTTCATAAAATCTCTGTAGAAGTTGCACTATTGTGGTCTTTCCTGCGTCACACGGACCGACCAGAGCTGTTACCTGACCCGGAATAAGATCAAAGCATATATCCTGCAGAGAAAGGTTATAATCAAAGATACGGTCACTGAATCTCTCTAACTAGAATAAGTATAATATATGTCCATATGTTTCTAGTAATACCTGCAGGACTGGGGTATCTGGGTTTTTGGGATATGAGAATGTTACATTCTGGAATGTAATGCGTCCTTTCATATCGACGGGAGCGTAAGTGCCCGACGGGGGCATCTGCGGTTTGCGGTCCATATATTCAAAGACCTTCTCTGAGGACCCCACTGCTTTCTTGACATCAGGATACATACGAATCAGGACCTGAGCACAGAAAGGAGCGAGGAAATTGGAATGAAGAACATTACAGCACAAATATAACTCAAGCTAGAAAAGAACAAGATTCAACCTTTAATATATCCTGGTTTCTGCTGTTCAATCAATACAAGCGACAAACACAGATTCCTAAGTATGTATCAAGAAGAAATACATGAGTAATTCAGTAAGTATTTAATAATGGTGCATGACACTACACATGCTGATACTATATGCCCACTGAAAGCAACACCTGTCATGCACGAACAACCAGCCTGACATTCGTCTTTGTGGAAATATATAACGTTGGAACAATTACTGTTACTGACATCTAGCAGTGGATCTCTATGGTTTAAAGGAACAATTTAAAAAAATAGAGTTTCCTTCTTTTCTCTTAAATAATTGGGTAGAGTTTGCTGGCAGTCTTTGCCCAATTATTTAATTATTTTGTTTCTATTTTTGGTTATTTTATTCACCTTTTGTCCTTTGCCGTGCACAGCTCCTCCTCTTCAGCTCAGGGACTCCCGAACCCCAAAGTCCCTGAGACTACTTGCGTAGCGTAGGAAACGCAAATTGTACACGGCTACGGAGCGTGCAAACTTTACGCATGCAAGTTCAGTAGCACCTGTGCAGAGGGATGGACTGGAGATGTACGCATGCGCAGATCTAATCTATCAGCTGTCTCTCTAAGAATGCTCACAACAGCGACTGGTCTAGGAGAGTGGTGCCAATAGAAATTTATTAAGGTAGGAGAAAGCAAACCCCACTAAATCAAGTGTAACGTTTCGGCCGAAATCATAATCTTACTCTTAGAGGGTGACGTTGCATGCACTCTGCGCGCTGATGTCACTAGTGACCGATCTGGTGACTGGCAGCCGCAACATTCAAAAATCCCGGCTGCTGGTGATTATGGGAGGCTGGAGGAAACTGCTCAACTTCAGCCCTCAATTTCACCAGAATGGGGGGGGGGCTGTGGGGGGGCACTCCTCACATTAAGACCACTTTAAAAAGATAAAGAAACACTCTGCTCATCCTGACCACTTTATCTAATAGATATGATTTAAATAATAGAACCTATGATTTTAATGGAGAGCTTGGAATGCAATGACACAATTTAGTTGGAGCTTCTTTGAAACTTGAGCAAGATCTCAACAACGATACATTTCCTTCATTCGTCTTTTATTGGTGGTCTCATCATTTTGCTTCTTGTTACAATTTTTCTAAATAGAAAAGTGTATAACTTTAGGGCTACGTACACGTCGCCTGCTCTGGTAGACTTCCTAAAACCATAAAAATCTATGTAGTTTGTAAAATTTCATTGAATCTGTGTTTGTAAATTCGAGTTTACACTGGACACAGAATATAGCAGTTACTTTACTGTCTGGAAGCACGCTTCCTAACAACCTGGTGAAGTCTACCAGTATATAAACCATATAATAGAGATTTGTAACATAAATAAGATCGTCACACATAACACATCATGAAAAACAGATCCCTCACTCACCTCCACACCGGACGTGAACTGGAGCTCGTACAAAATAAATGACACCAGGTCTCCCCCGCTGACTTCTCCCTTGGTCACTAAGAGTCCTCCAAAATACAGAATCCCCACTTTCAGAGCCAGACCTGCAAACTGCGAAGAGCAATGGGAATTACTAAACAAAGACTTGGAAACATTGGAAATGTGCATTAATTATAACACAGAACAATAGAATCACAAACACAACACAATGCACAAACAAAGGAGACTATCTATACACAGTCACACAAATATTGATTCTATGCTCGATGTACACATTATAAGGTTAGCTTTTTTCTAGTACTCGCCAATACAAAACGAACGCCAAAAATCATGAAAAAAATCAATTAAGTTATTTCTTGCAAAAACAAGAACTGTAAGAAATATAAATAAATAACCTTTACCTGTATGTGCATTTATTTCAGTCACTTATACCTGGTTGGTGTTCCAGGACTACTTTTAGCCTCGATCAGCAGTCATAGTTACATAAGCCAAAATAAAAGACGTGTGTCCATCGAGGTCAGACTTTCACACATCACCTACTGCTGTTGATCCAAAAGAAGGCAAAAAACCCAAGAATTCCTTCTTGACCCCAGATGGCGTCAGATTTCTCCTTGGATCAAGCAGCTTTTACCCACATATTAAATATTATAGCCCTTAATATTCTGTGTCTGCAGGAAGTCATCCAGTCGTTGCTTAAGAGTCTGTACAGACTCTGACCCAACCACCTCAACAGGCAGAGAATTCCTAGACAGTCCTAGGTTTTGGTATGGCCATTCTGTACATTCCTACCTTTTGACTACAACTTCCATTTCATTGTTTTTAACAACTGTTTACATATAATGGTTTTGGCAGAGAGTTAAGATTACCAAATTGTACCTACATACCCCTCAGACTCAAGATTGGACAAAACTGCATTTTTATTTATTATTTTTTTTAATACAGAGTACTGCATGTTCATGCAAACTATTAAGAGGAACGCTGGGATTTTCTACCTTCCTGTTCTCTAGATATGGAATGTAAGCTTTGGAATAAGTATCTCCCCTGGAATGACTGGAAGATCTTGAAGAACATGACCAAATAAAGTCACGATTTCAGCGTCACTCACACTATTAGCCACCAAGGAGAAGCCATAGGCCGCGGCCTCCTTCTTGTTGAGCTGGTAGGTATCATGCAGCCTCCTTTCATAGCGCTGGCTTTCACCGTCCTCATTGGCGAAGCTTCTCACGGTCTTCATGTTGGAGAAAGTCTCCAGGGCCACCTGATTAGCTTTAGAAAGTGAGGTCTGGAGCTGCACGGCCAATTTCTGTGGAGGAAAAATTGGGGAGAATGTATGGCACGTTCTACAAAATATACGGGGCAAAAGCAAATTAAAGAAATTCCAGGACTCGTATCAGATGGACATTTATCATATGTTTTTATTGCATTCCTCCTTTTTTTTATATATATATATATAAGAAAAAGCCACCTGCTGGAAAAGAATAAAACCTATCTTACATCTTAATCAAAACATAAAAACTTAATTTAATGAATTTATTTCCCATAATTCATTTATAAATGGAAACCTACATGCTGGCTATAGAGAGCGGAATCATCATATCTACATTGATTGGAATTAGCGGGTAAATTATAAATATGATCTCACCTGGGAAAAGGTCCCTGATAGGTTTGGCACGAGTGTGATGACAGAGAAGCACATAATGGTGAAGAGTGTCAGCTTTGGGGACAAGCTCATCATATAAGCACTCAGGAATATGACTCTCATAAAGTACCACATCAGCAGGCTCAGGTTGCTGCTCAGAGATTCGCTCATGGCCGTGATGTCTGTAGTAATGCGAGACGTGACGTCACCTGGAAAGGGATATATTTACAAAGAGATCAAATATATTGTTGCAAAACAAAGACTTGCAAATATAATAAATGTACTGTGAACCAATGAAAATAATATGTATTATTGCAAATAAAAATATACTGATGTTTACCTGTTGACTCAAAGTCAAAAAATGCAATTTCCTGCTTAAGGACAGATTTCAGAACCTGCCCCTGGGTCCGGGTGTGTACCCTGCTCATGGTGACATTGTAGATACAGTCGCACAGGAATTCAGACACCGCACTGCAAAAAGAGTATAAATACATCCATTGTTAAATCACAGATGGGGGAAAGTAAATAAAAATCGAATTTCTTCTATATCATCTATAAAAGTGCACGACGAAGTTTGTCAAAACTGTAAAATATTCCAAAACAGGATGGAAGCTGGTTCACAAAAAAAGGATTTAATCAGGGATCCAGCTGAGAGGGAGACCCTGGGAACGCAGTTCCACCAGTATATTTGCAGAGAGAATTGAGGTCCCATTCAGCCAAACCACTGTAATGCTTTTACTTTAGAATTTAATTTAATTTTCTCATTATTTCACATTAAATGTAGGATATTTACTATGATTTTCATAATAATTCCTTAAAACCAAGCACAGGTATTTAAAATAAAAATTAATATCAAATAGAAAAGTGAGGTGCTGGGTTAAGTGCAAGGTGACATTCGATAAATTGGCTTTCCAGATAATTTTGCGAGTTCCCACCCTTGTTGTTTTAGGCTTGACCCCTGGTGTTTGACATCTCTTACCTAGAGATGGTTATTACAGTCATTATAGTGATGGCGTTACGGAATGCTGAGGGGTCCTCCTTATTGAGAATCCAGTCGGTCATGCGTCCTGTGTAAGCCGGCAAAGCCATCTCCCCTTTAACGAGAAGAGAATAAGAGGATGGTTCATATTGTTAACATTATAATAGCACAGTGGGACAACCTACTCCATGATAAACAAACCCTGACCCTAAAATCCAAACATTCACATGAAGGTATTTTAACTTAAATTGCAACAATAATGCTCAAAAGAACTTTAGCCAATTTGAAAGTTCTCCCAAATCTGCCTATACAATGCGTTAGCCAAACTGCTGACATATGGATAAATTCCTTGTAAAACAATCTCCCTGAGCTTACTGTTTGCTGTTAGTGCTGCGGCATGCCACATGATATGTTTCCCTGGGGAGTGACGTATGACTCTCACAGCAGGAGGCACTGCATTCGCCAGGTTTTCCCTGCACTTCGACAGCCCTGTGGTGCTTGCTGAATACACCGCAGGGTCGCCGAAATGGGAAAGCCGATTTGCACCGAATTGAAGAGAACGAAAAGTCACCGAATGTGCGGTGACTTTTCAAATCTCTTTGAATAACCCTGTTGGGTTCATAAACCAGATATATATACACAAATGGCACCAAAAACATAAAGTGACGTGTGTATTTTTTGTTATAGAGAGGCTTGACATTACATCACAGAAAGGCCTGACATTACATCATAGAGAGGCCTGACATGACATCCTAGAGAGGCCTGACATTACATCATAGAAAGGCCTGACATGACATCATAGGAAGGCCTGGCATGACATCATAGGAAGGCCTGACATTACATCATAGAGAGGCCTGACAGCAATATACACATTTTCAATCAATATAAAAGGAAAATAAGGAATAAAATCGATAACTTACCCCAAGACGAGAGAACCAGAAATACTGTCACCACCATGAACCGGTACACATAAGGCCTCAAGAGGGAGAGAAGTCGACCCACAGAAGCTGATGGAGACTTAGGTCCTTCTTCTTGTTTTGCAGAAGCGGGACTGAGCTGATGCCACCAGACAGCAGAAATCAAAGTGAGGACGTAGCATAGGATGGAGAGGTCCCAGCGCCTCCAGCTGTACAGGATCTCCAAACCACTACTTGGTGACACTAAAGTGGATACGGTGACACTGAGGGGGATAAGTAGACTCAGGACAATGCTGGGCACTGGAAGTGGATCTCCCACCAGCCATGGGGGCAGCTTAGACCAAGCACTGACCATCCGCACTCCTAGATTCAAGATCGAAAATCGAGAGAGACCCACGAGCCAGGCCCCGAGGACGGGCTGACCCAGAGTTATTATCTGAGGAAGACATATCCCGAACAGCTGCAGGACGGTAACATCCAGAAAAAGCAACGATAACAGGATCCACAGAGAGGAGACCATGATGGGCGAATCTGCAAGTCAACAGGAGAGCTACCTATAGAACAGAGAAGACAAGGGTACATAGAGGTCAAACAGAAAAGGGGTCCGAGCAGGCAAAAATATAACAAACGACGAACACATAAAAAGTTTAATAATAGAGATTCATAACAAGGAACACAATCTGATCCAGGAAAAGCTAAAATTATAAAAGATGGCGGCAAAAACATTCCACAGCAATGAGATGTATCTGTCATACGGGATAAAGTACAATCTGTCCATCAGTAATGTAACAACATTAAGAAACTTGGACAAAAATGAATAATATGAAACTTAAAGTGTATGATGTGAGTGGGATTCTTATAAACGTGTCGGGGATAATCGCTGGAGGCAGGAGTGACATATAATCATTTTGGACGCCGCCAGCTTGTAACGTGTTTGTTATTAGAGACTCAGATCCTGTAACACTCTGTGATTCCCAGAATATAATCCGAGGTTTAAACCAAGCTTAAAACATGAGAAAAGCACTAGTTTTTATGTTGGAGGCAAAATTAAAGGCTTGCGAGGCAATCCTGTACCCCAGGAGCTGACAGACAAATTGTACATTTTATTTTTAAATCAAGAAATTTCCTAATAATTTCAGTAATTTTGGCCTAAAATGAGCAATAATTTTAACAATATTATAAATATATAAGAGGAAATAACAACTATGAAAAAACCAAATGACCTGGTTACAGGTGTCCCTTGTTTCCTCCAGACCTCTGTCTCTTGTATGATCCCTGTCTGTCTGTCTGTCCTGCGTTTCTGTCTTTATGACCAGTGTCTGTAGGACCTGCTTCTGTCTGTCGCTTTCTTTGCCCTGAGTGTCTGCCTATCTGTCCCTTTGAATGATCTGTGTGTCTGTCTGTTTGTCTCTTTATATGTCCTGCTTGTCTGTTTCTGTGTCTCTATGAATGATCTGTCTGTCTGTCTGCCTCGTTGACTGTATGTCCTGCTTGTCTCTATATTTGTATGTCCTGGGTGTCTGTGTCTCTGTATAGCCTGGCTGTGTGTCTGTCTCTCTGTATAGCCTGTGTATCTGTCTCTCTGTATAGTCTTTGTGTCTGTCTCTCTGTATAGCCTGTGTATCTGTCTCTCTGTATAGTCTTTGTGTCTGTCTCTCTGTATAGTCTTTGTGTCTGTCTCTCTGTATAGCCTGTGTATCTGTCTCTCTGTATAGTCTTTGTGTCTGTCTCTCTGTATAGCCTGTGTATCTGTCTCTCTGTATAGTCTTTGTGTCTGTCTCTCTGTATAGCCTGTGTGTCTTGTGGTATGCTCTGACTGTGTGTCTGTCTCTCTGTATAGCCTGTGTGTCTTGTGGTATGCTCTGACTGTGTGTCTGTCTCTCTGTATGCTCTGTGTGTCTGTATAGCCTGTGTGTCTGTCTCTCTGTATAGCCTGGCTGTGTGTCTGTCTCTTTCTATTCACTGTGTCTGTCTGTATGCTTCTTGTTGTGTCTGTCCCTCTGCAAGTCTTTTCATCGGACGCTGTTTACCTGCCTGTATTTGCTGTCGTTCTGTCCGCCTCTCGGTCCCTGTCTGTGTGTCTGTCTGTGGGTGTCTGTGTGTCCCTCTGGTCTCCCCGCTGCATGTGGCGTGTGTCCCTGCAGGGCTGGTAATCCTCTTGATGGTAAAGTGAAAGTGAAAGTATCTGATACAAAGTGTCCGCGCCCATTTCCTGGAACAAGCGCTGGAATACAAGAACAGGCAGAGCCCCCCCTCACCGAGCCCGCAGCGCCCCGCATCTCCCGCGCGCGACAGACACCGCACAGCGCGGGGCACCCGGGAGCTGAAACCGCACACCGCGCGCTACCGTGAGTACCTGCTATTCCTCCGTATAGCGCCGCTCCATGCGCCCGCACACTGCTTATAGGTTATACAGCCTCCCCGGCCCCGATACCCCTGCTCCTGCTCCTGTCCCCCATTCCAGATAGTGCCCCATCATTAATCGCAGTGAAACGGTCTGCATTTCCTTCATTCTTCTTGCCCTGATCTGCTGTGTTGGTAATTCCCATTAGTGTCCACTGGAGGGCGCCATACTCACTGCATATTGTATGCGGGGCACTGGTGGAGGTCAGTGTATATACCAAGGGGTCAGTGTATATACCAAGGGGTCAGTGTATATACCAAGAGGTCAGTGAATATACCAAGGGGTCAGTGTATATACCAAGGGGTCAGTGAATATACCAAGAGGTCAGTGAATATACCAAGGGGTCAGTGAATATACCAAGGGGTCAGTGAATATACCAAGGGGTCAGTGTATATACCAAGGGTCAGTGAATATACCAAGAGGTCAGTGAATATACCAAGGGTTCAGTGTATATACCAAGGGGTCAGTGAATATACCAAGAGGTCAGTGAATATACCAAGGGGTCAGTGTATATACCAGGGGTCAGTGAATATACCAAGGGGTCAGTGTATATACCAGGGGTCAGTGAATATACCAATGGGTCAGTGAATATACCAAGGGGTCAGTGTATATACCAGGGGTCAGTGAATATACCAAGGGGTCAGTGTATATACCAAGGGGTCAGTGAATATACCAAGAGGTCAGTGAATATACCAAGGGGTCAGTGTATATACCAAGGGGTCAGTGAATATACCAAGAGGTCAGTGAATATACCAAGGGGTCAGTGTATATACTAGGGGTCAGTGTATATACTAGGGGTCAGTGTATATACCAGGGGTCAGTGTATATACCAGGGGTCAGTGAATATACCAGGGGTCAGTGTATATACTAGGGATCAGTGTATATACTAGGGGTCAGTGAATATACCAGGGGTCAGTGTATATACCAGGGGTCAGTGAATATACCAATGGGTCAGTGAATATACCAAGGGGTCAGTGTATATACCAGGGGTCAGTGAATATACCAAGGGGTCAGTGTATATACCAAGGGGTCAGTGAATATACTTAGAGGTCAGTGAATATACCAAGGGGTCAGTGTATATACCAAGGGGTCAGTGAATATACCAAGAGGTCAGTGAATATACCAAGGGGTCAGTGTATATACCAGGGGTCAGTGAATATACCAAGGGGTCAGTGAATATACCAAGGGGTCAGTGTATATACCAGGGGTCAGTGAATATACCAGGGGTCAGTGAATATACCAAGGGGTCAGTGTATATACTAGGGGTCAGTATCCTCAGCCTTCCAGATGTTTTGAAGCATTTCCATGGAGACTTAGCGAGACTAATGAGTAGAGGAGGATCCTGGGAGAAGGTACTTTCCAAACACATGGGGCTCTATTCCCTAATGAAAGCTAATAGTGTTAATAGACACAGGTGGTGCAGTAGACATTGTTTATTTAGATTTCAGTAAGGCTTTTGATACTGTTCCGCATAGAAGGCTTATCAATAAATTGCAATCTTTGAGCTTGGATGCCAATATTGTTGAATGGATTAGGCAGTGGCTGAGTACAGACAACAGAGGGTTGTGGTAAATGGAGTTTATTCGGCACAAGATCTTGTTACCAGTGGGGTACCTCAGGGGTCAGTACTTGGACCCATTCTCTTTAATATTTTTATTAGTGATATTGCAGAAGGTATTAATGGAAAAGTATGTCTTTTGCTGATGACACAAAGATTTGCAACAGGGTTGACGTTCCTGGAGGGATCAGCCAAATGACAAATGATTTAGGTAAACTAAAAAATGGTGGGAGCTGTGGCAATTGAGTTTTAATGTGGATAAGTGCAAGATAATGCACCTGGGACGTAGAAAACCCAAGGGCTGAATATAGAATATTTGATACATCTGAGGGTTGGGATTTAGGGTTTTATTGCAGAGGATCTAAGGGTAAGTAGTCAATGTAATAGAGCAGCAGGAATGCTGGCAGAATGCTTGGTTGTGTAGGGAGAGGTATTAGCAGTAGGAAAAGGGAAGTGCTCATGCCACTGTACAGAGCACTGGTGAGACCTCACTTGGAGTACTGTGTGCAGTACTGGAGACCGTATCTCCAGAAGGATATAGACATCTTAGAGAGAGTTCAGAGAAGGGCTACTAAAATGGTGTACGGCTTGAAGGAGAAAAGTTACCAGGAAGGCTTAATGATCTTAACATGTACAGCTTGGAAAAAAGACAAGACAGAGGAGATATGATAGAAACATTTAAATACGTAAAGGGAATCCACAAGGTAGAGGAGGGAGTATATTTAAAAGGAAACAAAATAGCAAAACAAGAGGACATAGTCTTAGATTAGAGGGGCAAAGGTTTAAAAGTAACATCAGGAAGCATTATTTTACTGAGAGGGTGGTGGATACATGGAACAGCCTTCCAGTAGAAGTGGTAGAGGCCAAAACAGTAATTGAATTTAAGCAGGCATGGGATGGCATAAGGCTATCCTAAACAAAAGATAAATCCAGGTTAAGTATCCATGTAATTGGGCAGACTAGATGGGCCGAAAGGTTCTTATCTGCCGACATTTTTCTATTTTTCTATGTGTTCGGATGTGTAAGCGTTAGTGCCAAGATAAGTGACTGTAACGCATCCATACTACCTTCCTGACGCTAAACCCGATAGAAATCCGTTAGCGCATCATTTTTCTTGTCCGAGCTTACTGTACTTTGCGCATCCTATACTTCACATGGGGAGCGCAAACCTACATTAGCGTTTTGGTAAGTAATGTATTACAAAGTGCTACCGCTAAGTACCGCAGGGATGTGGAAACCAGAATATTAGCGACTCCTAAACCACCCCCCCCCTAAATCCCATACTCACCTCTCGCGGTGAGAATGGTGGCCCGATCCCCTGCTTCTTCGTTAGCACTGCATTCCAGGGTAAGGTGCTGAAGTAGCCTCGAAAATCGTGCTAAAATTGGGACGCTACAGGGAAACCTGCAGGCGCCAACTATGGAATAGGGCCGCTGGAGTGGCAAGATTGCTGGTCTCCTGGTACACACAAACAAACACAGACGGGTACACACAAACACACATAACCACAAACACACACATTTCACTTTTGTTGTTAAGGTGTAAATAAAATATGACATTGTTATTTAATATCATAAACGTCATGAAAATGCTATATTATACAAGTTTAAGATTAGATCAGACTCATAGGGGCGTTTCATCCATCTATCTGTCTGTCTCTTTATATAGCTATCTCATATCTGTATATCTATCTGTCCGTCAGTCTCTATCCATCTAGCTTCACTTTCTTCCTACCTACCTGTCTTCCTGTCCGTCTTATGCGTCTTTCTTTCTGATTCTTACATTTTGTTACACACTTCTAATGGTCACATACCATTGTATTTTTCAGGGTATTTTTCCTTTCCCCAAAATCTTCTCACCTCCGTGATGATCTCCTTAAGGTTCCACGTCCCTCTCCTCGTACTGGATTGCCTCCTCACATATATTTCCTCCGGGATTGTCTACACACATTACCCCTCTGACCTCCTAGCGGCTTCATGGATTGTGTCCCTGGTAAAATTCCTGATATTGGGCTTAGTGTCCCTCAAGCTGTATCACCCAGACTGGGTGTCCTCGTCTCCTCTGTATGTACTCACTGTGTGTCTGACCCCTCCGTTACACCAGACACTCAGATCATATGTCACCTCACACTCCCCGGAGTTATACTCAGGACTATCCGGCTCCCTGATCTCTCACATCACTCTGCTCGCCGCCTGTCTCATATGGGATCTGGCGATGCCCAATAAAATTCCACAGCCAACTTCTGGAGAAGACAGTGATGGAAAGGAGAAGAACCGTGAGAACTTCATCAGACTCCTGAAATATTCCAAAGCGGACTGGATGCCCCTGAGCGGCGCCTTCATCTTCATGGCTCTGGCTCTGATCAGTGAGTTTTCATGACATTCGCTATAAATATACTTTTACAATGGTTTATATGGATGGTTGTGGCTGTGTTTTCTGAGGTTGGGTGGGTTTCTATAGCTGGATCTTCAGTAACGGGACTGATGAAAGGAGCGCACACGAGGAGCGGTTCAGTTAGGACAGAGCAGTTGTGTCTAAAAATCCTTGTTTTATGGAGAAATAATAATAGATAAGTAACCACAATCCAAGGAACACGCCGTTTTGCTCCAGTACAAAGCCTTGATTATAGGATGAAATGAGACAGATCAGATGTGGACATGTCTCCACCAAGAACATTTTAGAAAGCTCTTAATAGATAACTGTAACAGTATCCATAGAAAGCAGACATGGCAGCAAGGTGCTGTTGAAGTTAACTTTTGGAGTAAGTCTTAACAATTAATAAAAAGTCGACGTGGCAAATCTGTCTGGATATCAGTGGGGCAAAGGTGGACACAAAATCCCAATGGTGATGTGCAGGACAACGAGGAAATCTCTGAGAAATGAGCCGGGCTCTGTAGAAATGCACAGATGCATCATATATCTTGAATACTTTGATTTATTGAGAGAGGAATTCAATGGAATTAAATAGTAATAAATAAATACTCGAAGAAACCTTTGTCCGTAGAGTGTAAGGCCGCATTCGAGGATTAATCATGTGTCTGTTTTCCTCTACAGGTGAGATGTTTATCCCGTACTACATGGGCCGCGTGATTGACATCTTGTCTTCCAGCTACAAGGAGACGGCGTTTTTGATGGCCATATTTTACATGACAATATTTTCCATTACAAGGTAAATAGTAAATGCAGAGGGTCGTAACAAATCCAGGAGCCGTTCATGTACAGTAACCTGCCGCTAACTCTGGGCCGCGAGCACGGCGGCTGGAAACGTTACTTGTCAAAGCTCCACGCAATAACTTAATGGCAGGGTAGGAATAGGGCCTATGGCTCAGAAATAAAACAATAAAGAGCATTTTTCAGATAGATTCATATATATATAATCAGAAATAGAAATCATGTTACGTTTCTACTGCCACGTTAAACTTAACCTGTTGAATGAACGTTTGGAAATATAACTCTGTCTCTGGTGTCTGGTTTATTAGGAATGTTGGACACTAGAAAAATTATGTATGACCAATATGGGTTTCTAAAATACAATACAAAAAAGATAACACATAGGGTGACACCCCCAATAATAGAAACCAAAAGCTGAAGCGCCAAATGGCCCCCCACAAGACAGAATTTGATTGCAGGCGCTTCATTTAAGCCATATGGAAAGTCCTCCAACGTGTTCACAGCTCATCAGTCCATAGCACAAGAGGGTTAATATCTGGAATGTGACTCAGAATGCTCCTGACGAAGTCTAGGACAGACGAAACGCGTCAAGCAGAGCCACATTCCAGACAGAGCTGTGAACACTAGAGAGTCTATGACATGTGCAAGCAGATTATGTTTTACTTTATTCCCTCTAATGAACAGATGTTTGATGAAAACCTCAATGTAATATCTAGTTATCATTCATTGCCAGGCAGAGGATCCGGAGACACAGGCAGGATATCTGCCTTCCCTCCTCTTTGCCTGCAGGAAAGTAATGGCGGCCTGCGTCCCACATGACCATGCTGAAGGAATCTCTCTCTCTCCAGTTCTGTCTCCGCAGGTTGCCGCGGATGCCTTTTCATGTTATCCATGTCTCGGTTGACTCAGCGGCTGCGGCGCCTTCTCTTCCGATCTGTCGTCAAACAAGAAATTTCCTTCTTTGAAACCACAAAAACAGGTGATGTGTTTCCAATCCTGACTTTCATGGTTTATGGATGAGGTCCAATAAAATGGAATTTAATATCTGGTGTGATGTTTGTGTGTTATAGAATCTTGGGTTACGCATTATAAGAAATCAAAGTACTGGATAGGTTAGAGAAACGAGTGGGAAGTTTATTAGTGAAGCTCTAGAAACAGGTGTTATTCTGGGTAGTTCTTTATAAAGAGGCTCTTATGCCGGTGACAGCCAGGCTAGCCGCGTGCCGCGTCCCATGATGTTCAGCCAGTCTGTAAGCAGATAAATATATTCATGGTACAAGGAGAAACCAATTGAGAAAGCATCAGCATTCACAAGGCTAGTTATTAGGATAAATATATTGACCAGTAATACGATTATACAGCAACAATCCTGCTTCCTATATGTATGTGCCTATTCATTTACATAACATTCAGAGCAGGAATAAATAAAACAGCGGTTCAAGGATGGCACGTTGGTAAATACAAGGTTTCTGTTTTTACTGCCCTTTAAATTAATTAAAATATATATATATTTAAAAAGGTATCACTACAGACAGCTATACTCGTGATTTTTATATATATATATATATATATATATAATATATAAAAATCACGAGTATAGCTGTCTGTAGTGATACCTTTTTTATTGGACTAACGTTACATTTACACTACACTATATTGCCAAAAGTATTCGCTCACCTGCCTTGACTCGCATATGAATTTAAGTGACATCCCATTCCTAATCCATAGGGTTCAATATGACGTCGTTCCACCCTTTGCAGCTATAACAGCTTCAACTCTTCTGGAAGACTGTCCACAAGGCTTAGGAGGGTGTTTATGGGAATTTTTGACCATTCTTCCAGAAGCGCATTTGTGAGGTCACACACTGATGTTGGACGAGAAGACCTGGCTCTCAGTCTCCGCTCTAATTCATCCCAAAGGTGTTCTCTAGGGTTGAGGTCAGGACTCTGTGCAGGCCAGTCAAGTTCATCCACACCAGACTCTGTCATCCATGTCTTTATGGACCTTGCTTTGTGCACTGGTGCACAGTCATGTTGGAAGAGGAAGGGGCCAGCTCCAAACTGTTCCCACAAAGTTGGGAGCATGGAATTGTCCAAAATGTCTTGATATGCTGAAGCATTCAGAGTTCCTTTCACTGGAACTAAGGGGCCAAGCCCAGCTCCTGAAAAACAACCCCACACCATAATCCCCCCTCCACCAAACTTTACACTTGGCACAATGCAGTCAGACAAGTACCGTTCTCCTGGCAACCGCCAAACCCAGACTCGTCCATCAGATTGCCAGATGGAGAAGCGTGATTCGTCACTCCAGAGAACGCGTCTCCACTGCTCTAGAGTCCAGTGGCGTTGTGCTTTACACCACTGCATCCGAAGCTTTGCATTGCACTTGGTGATGTATGGCTTGGATGCAGCTGCTCGGCCATGGAAACCCATTCCATGAAGCTCTCTGCGCACCGTTCTTGAGCTAATCTGAAGGCCACATGAAGTTTGGAGGTCTGTAGCGATTGACTCTGCAGAAAGTTGGTGACCTCTTCGCACTATGCGCCTCATCATCTGCTGACCCCACTCCGTCAGTTTACGTGGCCTACCACTTCGTGGCTGAGTTGCTGTCGTTCCCAAACACTTCCACCTTCTTATAATACAGCTGACAGGTGACTGTGGAATATTTAGGAGCGAGGAAATTTCACGACTGGATTTGTTGCACAGATGGCATCCTATCACAGTTCCACGCTGGAATTCACTGAGCTCCTGAGAGCGACACATTCATTCACAAATGTTTGTAAAAACAGTCTGCATGCCTAGGTGCTTGATTTTATACACCTGTGGCCATGGAAGTGATTGGAACACCTGATTCTGATTATTTGGATGGGTGAGCGAATACTTTTGGCAATATAGTGTATATATAATAAATTGGAGCTGTCACGATTCAGCTCGCAGGGTTGCATGGTCAGACATAATATGTGATGGCACAAAAGGAGGATAGACAAGTATATCCGATAAAGGATATTTATTTAGATACACAGAATTATAAATACTAAGACTGAAGGAGCTGAGTAAACAGGAGAAACAAGGAGGACAATGAATAATAAATAATAGGGTATAACTAAGGAAACTGAGACATGATAGGAAGTGGTTAGGCACTGAATACACAGATTAACAGGGAGCAAGGATAAACTAATAACAGAGGTACTGAATATACAGAAGCAAAACGCAGGGAACAGGATTAATTAATAACAGAAGCACGGAATACACAAATGGAGAACAGGATTAATTAATAACAGAAGCACGGAATACACAAATAGAGAACAGGATTAATTAATAACAGAAGCACGGAATACACAAATGGAGAACAGGATTAATTAATAACAGAAGCACGGAATACACAAATGGAGAACAGGATTAATTAATAACAGAAACACGGAATGCACAAATGGAGAACAGGATTAATTTATTACAGAAGCACGGAATACACAAATAGAGAACAGGATTAATTAATAACAGAAACACGGAATACACAAATGGAGAACAGGATTAATTAATAACAGAAGCACGGAATACACAAATAGAGAACAGGATTAATTAATAACAGAAACACGGAATACACAAATGGAGAACAGGATTAATTAATAACAGAAACACGGAATACACAAATGGAGAACAGGATTAATTAATAACAGAAGCACGGAATACACAAATGGAGAACAGGATTAATTAATAACAGAAGCACGGAATACACAAATGGAGAACAGGATTAATTAATAACAGAAACACGGAATACACAAATGGAGAACAGGATTAATTAATAACAGAAGCACAGAGTACGCAGATAAAACAGAGATAGAACCAGGGAACAGGATTAATTAAGAAGAGGCACTGGATATATAAACAAAAAGGTAGAAACAAAGAAGAATAGAGTCTTTAAATGAATAGAGCGGAGTTCCAGCAGTAAGGGTATCAATAGGGATCAGGCAAATGGAGTCCAGTTTACTAGCAGAGCTCGGCAACAGTATTTCAAAATAGAGGGGTTCAGCAGTAAGCAAAGTCCAGGGCAACCAGCAGGGTTCGGCAACAGATAATCAGATATAGGGGTTCAGCGATAGTGTATCAAGCAGGGTTCGGCAATGGTTATTCAGTATAGACGTGGTTCATTAACTAGACAGGAAACAGGAGCTTGTTGCAGCTTAGACAGATACTGAGTGGAACAAATAGTCAATGTAAAAGCAAAGCACCCATGGTGCTTTGCTCCTTTGGTAGGGAAGTGCAGGCTTATAGATTAGGAGCACCTGCACCACTCCAGGCTAGGAGAGACAGAGAGGTGAGACATGAGGGGCAGATTTAGGGTTTTAGGAATATACCAGCGTCAGATTTGGTTTCCCTGCGGCGGCGACTGGGTACATGACAGGAGCCAGCAATGAGGTTAAAGGCACCATGCATCACCAACAGTATCAGGACATAGATAATATGCGGACAGGAAATGCTAATCGATTGAGTGGAAGGTTTTGAATAACTGTTTCCTATCCCTTCCCCAGGTGACATCACGTCTCGCTTGTCAATCGATACAGCCCGCGTGAGTCGCTCCATCGCTGCCAATGTCAACATCACTTTGCGTATGTTGGTGAAATGCATCGGGGTTTACTCCTTCATGATCTCCATCTCCTGGCAGCTCACGCTCCTCACATTTCTAAGTTCTCCGCTTACCTGGATCATACAGAAACTGTACAATCACTACCATCAGGTATTTATATTTTGGATGTGAATATTGGATTTATGCAGCATCGCCGCTTGTGATCGAAGTCAAAAAATAGTTACTGGTGATACTAAGTAGTCATATTTAAAACTGTCCATCTTCATGACCATCAGGACATGACACCAAAGATGAATGAAACTACTGCATAAGCAACAAACAGACATAATACCGCTGCTTCCAGCTCATTTGCTGTTTTATGCTTTGCTTTTTACAACTTTTACCGAGCTGCTATCACACGCACAAAACCACGAGTATGGGGTAAATATTGCATGTTCTATACACAATGTGTTCAGGAGAGGAGGAAGGTTCTTTCTGGTTGCAGAGTAAAGGATGTTTCGTCTTTCAGGATCTGGTGGAGAAGGTGCAGGATTCTGTTGCAAAATCAAGTGACATCGCCAAAGAGATCTTGGAATCGGTGAGGACGGTGCACAGTTTTGATGCAGTCGAAATTGAATCAAAGAGATATGATGCGTCACTCGACGAGATACACCAACTGCAAAGCCGCAGAGACTTGGTCAGAGCCTTGTACTTACTCGTGACGAGGGTAAGTATCATAGTTTTAAAAATTTGTGAATCATTTCTATTTTCTCACTGTGGATGTTCATACTAATATAATGGAACAGTGTGCAGCGTTAGATATGGTACAATAATGTAGTTTTATGGTTAAACCTTTGTTCTGCTAGGGCAGTGATGACGAACCTTGACACCCCCAGATGTCCCATGATGCTTACAGGGTTATTCAAAGAGATTCGAAAAGTCACCGCACGTTCGTGACTTTTCGTTCTCTTCAATTCGGTGCAAATCGGCTTTCCCATTTCAGCCACCCTGCGGTGTATTCAGCAAGCACCGCAGGGCTGTCGAAATGCAAGGAAAAGCTGCCGAAAACCCGGCGAATGCACGCCGAAAACCTGGCGAATGCATTCCGAAAACCCGCAAAAACATCTGGATTAACCCATCGAAGACGCTGGAAAAACCTGAGCAGGAGCCGATCACATGCAGCGCAGCCGCCGGAAAAAGCCGACACCGCAGACGAATGCAGTGAATAAATTAGCAAAACAGTTTGCATGAATGATTGAAAAGTGAAACGCTGTTTGCAAAGAAACTACTGAGCGAAAATGTCTGAAATTTACATATGATCCAATGAATGATAATAAAAAGGGCTGTTACAGAAAATAGAAGTAAAATTAAAAAAATCCAGAAAAATGCTTAAAATATCCTAAAAAATCTATAAATAAAGAGACTCTTTACTGCAGAATTTTTAATGAACGGTTTATTAGATATTGAATTAAAACGGGAAAATTTTTAACATTGAAGTCTATGGGATTCTCCTGAATAAACTTGCCGAATTAAACCACCGAATGGCAGAGCATTTCGGGAACCTTTCAGTGCTGGTTTGTGTTCTCTGAATAGCCGAAGCAGTGCTTTTTCATGGGGATTTCACTGCCCTCGAACAGGCACCGAACAGGCACCGTATGTGCAGGCAATTCGCCAGGATTTGGCGAATTGCCTGCTCTCTGGATAGCCGAATGGCCAGGAAAGGTAACCAAACGCTGATTTTCAGCGTTCGGTTACCTTTCTTTAGCAATTCGGATCGCTTTGAATAACCCGGTTAGTCACAGATAACGCTGGTTGAGCATCATGGAACATGTAGTTCAGAAACATCTAGGGTGACAAGGTTCACTAAGGCTAGGGACAGATGAGCGCATTTTCTGCGGCCACCGTCAAAATGTACGTCGATGCGTGCGCACGCATTTTTTCACGGAATACGCTTAAGTGGTCAGACGATGCGCAATTCTGGACGTATTTCATGACGATGGGGTGAAAAGAAGTCTAGGGAAATCCGGCTGTTTGAACGTTATGTTGGCCGCACACTAGCAGCGTCTGACATCTCCTAATCACGCACACACGCCGCTATGCGGCCGCAGCGCACTCTGTACGTCAGTACCAGCGGTTTAACGTTCTCCAAAAAATGCGTTCATTTTCCACTTGCGTTGCGCGGCCGGACTTTTGTGCGACCGTACTTCGTATATTGGCTGTCATTGCCCGTCATCTGCTGCTAGTGCGGCCATGATTATGTGCGCCAGAACGCGCGTTCGCACTGCCTCAGTCTGACCCTAGCCTAAAACTCCCCGCTACACCTAGAAATGAGCTGCGAGATGTTGGGAGGATCTATGTTCAGTAAATGTAACACTCAATAGAAGTGAAGCAGTAAAATCTATCCCTTACAAGAACAGTATAGGGGCTAGAATTCACAAATGATGGAGGGAAGACCCCTGGAATGAATGATTGTTTTTTTTAGAAGTGATAATGCTATACATGCGTTATGTATGTAAGCAATGTGCCTTTTGGTAAAGACAATATAATTCATTAGAGAGAAGCTTTCAGTGTTATATGCTCTGCGGAATATGGTGGCGAGATCAAAATAAACCAATAATAACAAAATAATTAGGGCCCTATTACACTCTTCGTGCAATTTCGTCCATGCAGCGCTTTTTTTTTGCGCACAGCAAAATGCGTTATCGCGCAAAAATTAACTCTGGTATTACGATCCGTGCACATTTTTTTCATCCGTCAAAAAAATTTTGTGCATAAAAACGATGCGCATGAACGTTGCGCGCAGAAATCAGTGGGCACTCAGAATTAAGAACCACAATTGTCTCCTGTTCAGTTTTTGCGCCTGCCAAAATCAATCGGAGTGTATATGCTGCAGCAATAATAAAAACACGCACAACCTCTCCATTTTATTGTTTGGGTATGTGTTGAATGTGTAACTATACTGTTCTGTATTTTTTTTTTTCGTGCTGGTGTATTTGGGTTCGGCCAGAATGTTCAGATTTGCAGTTACCACCAGCTTTTAAAAGACGTTAAAAAAATGCACGCAAATATCATTCGTAAAAAGTTGCGCGAAGATTGTAATACCAGCCGCGTACCAGCGCAAGAACGCATTTGCCCTCGCAATGTTAAGTATGGGATGCGCGCACGAACTTTCGTTCGCGCAGGGTCACTCGCTGTAGACGTTAACGCGCATCATTTGCGCGAACGTCATAATACGACGTTCAGCACAAATGGTTTTGCCCCTCGCGTTATTGCGGTTTTGCGCACGCGCACTTTTTTTGCACGAAGAATGTAATAGGGCCCTTGGAGTACACAAAATGTAAGTGTTTAACTAACCTGTAATAGCCAAAGTTTTTTTTTAGTTTTGTCTGTGTACAAGCAGAGATAAAGCCTTTCAGTAGAGATGAGTGACCAGACTCATGTGATAATCCTATGGCTTGGCCATGACTGGTGCAGAATGCGTAGAATCAGTAGCGCAGAACAAACCATCAAGTAATAGACAGGGAGTAACCGGACTGTGTTGTAGGAGAAAGTCTTGCTTGCAGCCGGTATAAAAGCACTAAATTAGCTTTGGCATCTGCTTCTGAGCAGACGGCCGGCATGTAGTTGTTCCTTTGGGTTGTCAGCTCATTTGCAGAAACAATACTTGATTTTGGTCAAATTGGTTATTTTTCTAAATATGATAAATTTTTAGTGTAGCTTTTAATGGGATTATTTGGGAAGAGATGGGTTGAGGAAATGGGATTTAGTGCTGAGCGAGGGAGACATTGGAAGAAAGAAATCAATTGGTTCTCTTGCGACGCTTTTTTTTTACGCGCATGATGTCATACCTGTGTTTCACCTTCAGATCGTTAACCTCGCTGCTCAAATCGTGATGTTAATTTATGGACAATCCTTAATTGAGAGCGGGATTATAAGCAGCGGGAAGATGGTGTCATTCATCCTGTATCAGATGGAGTCTGGATCTTACATACGGGTAAGTGTGAAGAAGAAACATATCATTCTGGCGGGGGCCGGGGGGGGGGAGAGTCCACTGGAAATGAAATGCATTATTTTCATGAAATATCAGTACTTTCGTTAAACTAAAATTTCAAAATGAAAAGAGAACTTTCCAAATAAACTTCAACAGATCATCAGTTTTTCATCATATGGAGACGATGATTTCTATACTCAGAAATGTCTGCATGTCCTGTTTTATGTACTGATCTAACGAGCACCGGGTGCAATGATAAAATGACTTGGGGATTTTCTTACTAGACAGAGAAACATTGTATCAGGCCATGAACAATAGTCTTTCCCTTATCTTTATGTACAATATCAGATCTATTAACTAAAGGGATTATCCAGAGAGGTCAGAAATGTCGTTGACACGTTTGGGGGCCATTCGGCTATTCAGAGAGCAGGCAGTTTGCCAAATTTTGACGAAATCCCCCATAGAGAAGCAATGGTTCGTCTATTCAGAGAACACTGAACAGCAGTGAAAAGTTGCTGAAGTGCCCTGCTGTTCGGTGGATTCATTACGTGTGAAACGGCTTTTTGTGTATATTTTGTATCACCCTTTTTGTGACGTCTGTTTCTATTCGTCTCTTTGCTCTCTCAGTCCCTGGTCTACATGCTCAGCGAGATCACTCATTCAGCAGCAGCATCTCAGAAAGTCTTCCTCTATCTGGATCGGGAACCGCGGGTCTCCACATCTGGCCGTTACCGCCCAGAGAAACTTACAACCGGCTTTCAGTTCAACAACGTCACGTTTTCATATCCGTCCCGCAAGGACACCCCTGCCGTTCAGGTAACTTCATGACGGCTTCCTCCGTGCTTTATGTTTTCACTCTGACCTTATTTACAGGAGAGATTATACGGATACTTCACTAGTGGAGTCTATTGCTAAAATACGTTCTGCTCTTTTATCCCATGAGACAACCATAGAAATATACCGACACACATCAAGCAGAGGCTGAACGTTTCGTGCTATCAATTACAATGTTTTTCAACATGAGCTTACAAACAAGTCTTATTTAAAAAAATATTTTCCAGCCAAGCAAGCATTCTTCAGACCAGTGGCGTAACTAGAAACCTGAGGGCCCCGGTGCAAGAATCCATGAAGGGCCCCCCCAACCCCCCCAAAAAAAGATCCATATTTTTACCTTTTTTTTTTTCCTGCAATATAAAAAAGATAGTATTGCCCCCAGCTCACATGGACATATATTGCCCCCAGCTCACATGGACATATATTGCCCCCAGCTCACATGGACATATATTGCCCCCAGCTCACATGGACATATATTGTCCCCAGACCACACATGGATATATTGCCCCCAGGCCACACATGGATATATTGCCCCAGCTCACACATGGATATTTTTGCCCCCAGCTCATGGAAATACTGCCCCAACACATGGATATACTGCCCCAACAGATGGATACTGCCCCAGCACATGGATATACTGCCCCAGCTCTGCCCCCCAGCTCATGGATATACTGCCCCAGCTCTGCCCCCCCCAGCTCCTCATGGATATACTGCCCCAGCTCTGCCCCCCCAGCTCATGGATATACTGCCCCAGCTCTGCCCCCCCCCAGCTCCTCATGGATATACTGCCCCAGCTCTGCCCCCCCCAGCTCCTCATGTCCTCATGGATATACTGCCCCAGCTCTGCCCCCCAGCTCATGGATATACTGCCCCAGCTCTGCCCCAGCTCATGGATATACTGCCCCAGCTCTGCCCCCCAGCTCATGGATATACTGCCCCAGCTCTGCCCCCCCCAGCCCCTCATGGATATACTGCCCCAGCTCTGCCCCCAGCTCATGGATATACTGCCCCAGCTCTGCCCCCCAGCTCATGGATATACTGCCCCCAGCCCAGCTCTTACCTGCTCTGCTGGCCCCAGGCCCAGGGCAGGCTCCGCCGGCGTCTTCTCCTCCTTGGCGAGCGGCCGCTGGAAACATGCAGCTTGGCCGCTCGCCGGAAACCACCTGATCAGCGCGAGGTCTCGTGCGCTGGTCAGGTGGTTTCTCTCCCACGTGAGCGGCCAAGCTGCATGTCAGCGGCCACTCGCGTAGGGAGAGGGACGGCCAGCGCGCGGCTCCCAGATTCCGGCGCTGATTGCCGGAATCTGGCGGCGGCGCTGGGCCCCCCTCCAGTGGCGGAATGCCAGGGCCCGGTCGCAGCTGCGACCCTGGTACTTCCGCCACTGCTTCAGACATTTCTCTATCAACCATCTTCCTCAGTTTATGCTATATACAGAAAATCTACAATATACATATCACCATAGTATAGCAGTACATAGTGTTAGCTTTTTTATTTGGACCAATCCTACATTTAAAAGACAAGCTTTAGTTTGGAGAGTGTAACTCTCTTCTTCAGGTCTGGAAAGTTTGTCTTTTAAATGCAATGTAAGTCCATATAAAAGGGGTATCACTATGTACTGTTATACTCTGGTAATTATGGCATCTGGGCTAACGCGGCTTTATATATACAGTATATGATCCAATGCACGGCGTGTGATAAGGGCTGCTATATTGGCGAAACTAGCCTTAAACTAAATCTCAGAATGAACCAGCACAGACACTCCATCAGGAACCACCAGGAAAACACATATTGTACCCCAGTGGGACATCACTTAAATCTAACAGGCCAGTCCATCCAAAACCTCAATATTAAAATCCTCAAAGGACGTTTTAAAGACCACCGTGAACGCAGAACATATGAAATGAAAATGATCACATATTTTAACACTATAAATGCTGGGCTCAACGTGGACTCTGGGTTTTTAACCCATTATCATAACGTCACATAACATTCAAAATTCTGGCTAAAGCTTGTTTTTTCCCCTTTTTTTTTCATGTCTCTTTCAGCCTTCACTGTTTTTTATGTTTTTTTTGGGGGGTTTTCTGTTTCCCTTTTTTTTTCTTTTCCATTCAAGTTGTATGATCTTATCTCTGTTGTTTTATTATGGGCCCAAGATCCCTCATGCGTTCATTTTCCCATTTTGAGCATACCATTTGACTCTTTACAACATCTAACCCCACCCATGTGACCCTTTATGTCCTAATGTTTAATTCTAGGAACTGATCAGTATAGCATCCAGACCTGAGGAAGAGAGGAATCCTCTCAAAAGCTTTTCTTTTAAATGTTATGTTAGTCCAATAAAAAAGGTATCACTACGTACTGCTATACTCGTGATTATATATATATATATAGATTGTTTGGCCAGTTTACCCCAGGTTATATGTTTAATGCTACATATTAATCATCCTGATCCTCTGGCTTCGAGCAGCAGCTGCCAGACATGACGGCCCAATCTGAAAAGCTGTAATAATATGCCATGTTCTTTATCGTGCTAACATTTCAAGTCTTTTCGCAGTCAGCTTAAACAGGATTAATCGAGTCATTCTTGCAGATTTGATTGTTTGTTGTTTCTGTTGTAAAGATTCAGTGTGATCTGATACTATTTATTCCTCTTCTTTTCTTTAAATCTCATTCTCATCCCCCCACAGGACATCTCCTTTAAACTCCCCCCTGGCAGCGTCACAGCCCTTGTCGGCCCCTCTGGCGGTGGTAAGACCACCTGCGTGTCCCTCCTGGAGCGATTTTATGAGCCGGATAGTGGAGAAATCCTGCTGGACGGAATACCGATACATCAGTATGAGCATAAATACCTGCATACTAAGGTACTCCCTGAGCACTGAGTGAGTTTATAAGGGTCTAACAAATCTGTCTTATCAAAGCACCAGCATTTACGAATTAAATGCAAAAACTGAATGCCTATTCATCTCTACTTTGTACTTATTCATTGCACAGATCTGTCCAGTGATCGAGGTCACATTGCACAGATCTGTCCAGTGATCGAGGTCACATTGCACAGATCTGTCCAGTGATCGAGGTCACATTGCACAGATCTGTCCAGTGATCGAGGACACATTGCACAGATCTGTCCAGTGATCGAGGACACATTGCACAGATCTGTCCAGTGATCGAGGACACATTGCACAGATCTGTCCAGTGATCGAGGACACAATGCACAGATCTGTCCAGTGATCGAGGCCACATACATGGCATAGCAACTATTGTAATGAGTTTTACGAATGCTCCTAGTATTTCTCGTCTCCTTCTCTGCCTGCAGGTCGCGCTCGTGGCCCAGGAGCCTGTCTTGTTCTTTGGTTCGGTGAAAGATAATATTAGTTATGGCCTTGACTCCGCCCCCGAGGAGCAGCTGAAAGAAGCAGCAAGGAAGGCCAATGCAGAGGCTTTTATTCAGGGGATGGAGAAAGGCTATGATACAGGTGAGAGAACAACATGTGCTGATACACTTAATAAAATAGTAGTTTTATGCTACAGGTTAGATACATATTACAGATCTTTCCTCATTAGTAAACTAGAACTGGAATACACACACTGATACATCCCTTACTCGGTATAGTGGATCTGTCACTCAGTATAAAAGGGCATTGGCCTAATTTAGAACATCTGTCACCTCAAATATTGATCTGTAACAAAGTAGAAAGGGTCATTCATTGCTGCCTGAGTTTTTACAGTTTGTGACTCGTGTATTCGATGTTTGACCATGTGAAATTCCTGATGAAAACGTGACGTCTTGGATTAGTCTCATGGAATAAAGTATCTGCTCTTCGTGCATTTTATTTTTTCAGATGTAGGTGAGAGCGGTTCGCAGTTAGGAGCTGGACAGAAGCAGCGTTTGGCAATCGCTCGGGCGCTGGCACGGAAACCAAAGTTACTGATCCTCGATGAAGCATCAAGCAGCCTGGACGCAGAGACAGAGCACGAGGTACTGACACAATCCCGCTGTCCTGTTGGATAGTTTAGATGGAGTATGGGCAATCCATTCCCCAGGCTTTACTGCAGCTACACAGTAACTTCACTGGCTTCCATAAAAACCCCACTAGGAGACGGTGCACGGCACAATGCAACATATTATACAGAGCTAATATAGAGTTTGTCAGCGTGTGATCTTATATAGAGCTTCTCAGTGTGTGATCTTATATATAGTATCATGATACAGAGCTGGCATCGCCTCCACGCCTCCCAAACAAGCAGTAGTGTCATTCAGCAGGCAGAAAAAACAAGTAAATATGAAATTTTTTTCATATTTGCCCGCTTTTCTATCTTAATGTTTTCCACGCCCACCTCAGGAGGCACTTTGAGCTAACCAATCAGCGTGCATACCTAGGTATACATTAAAACACACTGAGCATGTGCATCTGAGTTGCTCCTCCTCCGTCCTGCACTGTGAGCTGTGGGGAGGGCGGGGCTTAGTGCCATTCCAATTCATTTATCTCTTTCACCCCCAACTACTGCAGAGACAGGGAAGGAAAGAAATCCATACACACAGGGAGAAAAAGGGACAGCAGAGAGAGGGACAACAAAAAACCAGACAGACACAGCAAGAAAAGGTAAAGAGCGAAAGACAGCAGAATAAAGCAGAGAGAGCACAAGAAAAGAACAGCAAGAGAGAATACACATAAGAGACAGACACCACAAGAGTGTGTGAGTGAATGTTTGAGGGAGTTTGAGTGAGACTATCAGGGTTATTCAGAGAGAGTGAAAATTCTAGGTCAAAATAGCCAAACCAGAAAAATTCTCCCATTTATCTCACTTTCCAAATCGGCTATTTTGACCTAGATTGTTCTCGTCTCCTGCCGATTCTCCTGGTTTTCACCTCTCTCTGAATAACCCTGAGTAAGTATGTAAACCATGAAAGAGGACCTTTCATTTTCTGGTGGTCCATTTAAATACTGTATCCTTAGGCCCCTATCACTGACGTATTGTGATCATTAATGCTTTGTGCACATGTAGAAATATGCACTGATTTTTTTTTTTCTTAAGTGAAACTTAATGTAGCATGTTTTTTATTTTGGACATATCCCTCGGCCATTTTCATATTTGCTTGCACTGCTGGGTTTGAATCATATGTTTTACATCTTCGATTACATCATTTCTATCGATGTTGATCCTGTAAAACCAGTCTGTGCTGAGAGACCCGCACAACATTCTTTATTTTAAAATACTCCCAGGGCATTTTCTGTGTATGGTGAAATAATTAAACGCACCTTTCATTCCAGACGTTTTTTTATTTTAAAGTTGTACATATCCATTATTAATACCAGAGACATGTGAATGTAAAACTGAATATATAAGTATTATTAAACAGACCCTTATGTTTATTTTTTTTTTTATTACTTTCATAGATTCAGAAATCACTGAGTGGACTTGACGGTCTGTCCCTGCTGATCGTCGCTCACAAGCTGCGCACCATACAGAAGGCCGATCAGATCCTCGTCCTGGAAGGAGGTCGATTAGCAGAGAGCGGAAAACATGAGGAGCTGATAGAAAGGAAAGGCGTCTATTACAGGCTCCTGCATGGACATATTCTGCAAAATGGGGAGTGACGCGGAAAATAATGGGATTCAGATGGTTAAATTATTACTGTATATTTTTCTAAGTCCCCCATCTGTCTGTTCTGCAACAGAAAGATCTATAAACACCTGTGGGTCAAAGGTTCTCTCAAAACGTCACTGAGAATCACTATTTTTAGGTCATGAGAGTTTCTATATTAAAGCTATGGGGCTTTTTAGTTGATATCATAGCTCTTTGCGTCTGTTAAATTGTTGCAATGTGCCCACATGGTAAGGGAAGGGGTTTATGCTTAAAAAAAGACCTGTTGGAATCACTAGATTGTGCTTGGTGTGTTGAAAAAGTATTATTAATGATTTGGATTTAGCGTTGTTTAAAAGATACGGTGAGGTTAAAGCTTTTCATTAAATAAAGATAAACCTGAGTACTTGTTTCCTTAAAAAAAAAATCTTAAAATGCACTGATTCAGTCTGAAATGTTTTCCTGTGAAATGTTTAAAGGGACACACAGAGCGTGCTGACATCATCGGTCCCCGGCAGGCAAGATATTCAAAATCAGGGGTCTAGTCCTAAATTAATAAAGGGTTTATTCAGAGAGCAGCGAAATTTCAACGCTGTCATCTTTTGGCAACTTCTGCTATTCTTCCAATCGGTGTTTAAACCAATAGAAATGTATTAAAATCTGTGTAAATAATTAAAAACATCTTATAAAAAATTTATAAAGCGGTTTGGGATTCAAAAATTTTCTCTGAAAAATACAAAAATATGTTCCAAAAAAGAAATAAGAAAAAAAAACATTTGCTAAAAAGAATAAACGGTTGAATAAAAAAGATATTTTTTTCGTTTGTTTCATAAATATAGTTTTATTAAGGGTATATCATAGGGACAAACAACTCTGCACAGGGGGAGGCATTCAGGACAACGAGCAATGGACTCGCAGATCCCATGGTAAAACAGGGTCTCGCAGGATCTCCGCGGTACAGGTATATGATCGTAAATCCATTTCAGAAAAAATAACACGATAATATTTTTTTACATTGAATCCTGTGGGATTCGCCTGTTTTAAATCTTTCAAACAGAATCACCGAAAATCAGGGCATTTCGCTGACACTTCGTTGCACTTCAGCGGTCTTTGAATAGATTAACCATAACTTCTCGATGGAATTGTGGCGATCTGCACCGTATTTTGCTGTCAATTCACCGGTATTTATGGGTTGTGGTGTAGACCTTACCAGCCTTACAGGGTTATTCAAAGAGAATCGAAAAGTCACTGTACGTTTGGTGACTTTTCGTTCCCTGCACTTCGGGGCGATTCGGCGATACTATTTTCCCTCCCCTGCAGTGTACTCAGCAAGCACCGCAGGGCCCCGGTAGTGCAGGGAAAACCCGCCGCAAACACGCCGAACACTCGCCGAAACTTGCAGAAAACAGCTGGATTAACCCCGCCGAACACGCTGGAGAAACCCAACTAGCCGCTGATCACATCGCAGAGCATTCGCCGGAAAAAGCCGACACGCACGAGGTGGAAAAAAAAAACTGTACGCTTGAATGTTTGAAAAGTGAAACGCTGTTTGCAAAGAAACTACAGAACGAAAATGTCTGAAATTTACATATGATCCAATGAATGATAATAAAAAGGGCTGTTACAGAAAAAAAGAAAAACGATTTAAAAAAAAAATACATGTATTTTACCCTATATTAGTTAACACTGTTAACTTCACATCCCATGTTTCAAATAAATGTATGATAAACGAATTTCAACAAAAATCACTCGGTAGTGAAGGGGTTAATGTGAGTAAGTTCCAGGAAAGTCTCAACGGCATTTCAAACGAAAGGGGAATTTCGCAACCTTTGAATCTGCTTGTTATCACATCACTCATTTACTCATATTGCACGTTTAAGAGCTTGATTTACAGGTGAATATGTGTATATAAACAGAGATCACATAGGAGGACGCGTGGGACGCATCTGATTCCTATGGAATTAGTTCATGAGGAATACAAAGAAATGACTTTCAGCTTGCAAATTTTACCCAGGATTAATCGAGTTGAAATATTATTCCAGCTCACCTTTAGTGACTGACACCAAACGCACTGTTCAGTGAATAATCCCAAGTGAATTTACGATAATCGTTTTGTTTTAATGCAGCATATTCTCCATCTAAACTTGTCATAAACCCAGAGAACAGGACCTTAAAGGGTTAACCCAGGACATACTTGAAAATGAGAGAAATCTCAATGTATCCTTCCTGGTAAAATCCTTTATAAATAAATAAATAAATAAAGGTGTACTTTACAAACCAGTATCCCAGATAAAAGCAAACATCTGACCAACATTCACTGGTTGTATAGACACTCTATAAGCACAACATAAAAAAGTGTGGGAACTCGCCAAGATTTCTGTCTCCCTCCCCCTATCTAATCGTTTTCACGTCTCCCTTAGCCCACGCTGAGATTTGAGATTGATAATAAAATTATACCCAGCCTGGGTGTTAGGATAATTATTATAAATATTATATATTTCTTGTCACTTAATGGAAAGCTGTAACTTGTACCTAAAAAGCAAAGCTTGGACCAAACGGGAACTCGGTTCCTCTTGCAAAAATAGTGGAGGAACTATGTTCCCACACGTTCCTGCTCGACTTGAGCTCTGACTATAAGCGGCACTTTGTCGATTCCTTACTGCAATATCTTCCTTGTATTATAGTGATGGAATTATTATTACACAAGGTGGGGATTATTAACTAAACGCTGCCTGTGAATTCATTGAAATAATGGTGGTTTAACTTCAGCGAATTGCAGTGTTTGTGCAGAGTTTATTCAGTGTATTTGTCAGGTGTAGGCGATGTTTGTGCTTTAGGTTCTACTGGAGTTTCAGTTGAAGATGTCGCCAATATGCAACATACTGGGAAAAAACTCCTTCTTGACCCCAGATGGCGTCAGATTTCTCCTTGGATCAAGAAGCTTTTACCCACATATTAAAAATTATAACCCTTAATATTCTGTGTCTGCAGGAAGTCATCCAGTCATTGTTTAAAAGTCTGTACAGTCTCTGCCCCAACCACCTCAACAGGCAGAGAATTCCACAGCTTTATTGTTCTCACCATAAAATAACCCTTCCTATGCTTTAGGCTGAATTTCCTTTCGTCCAGTGTAAATGGGTGACCTCGTGTCCTGTGTATAGTCCTGTTAATGAATAGGTTATCAGACAATGGTTTATAATGGCCCCGTATATATTCATATTGATCGATCATTTATGTGCTGGCACTCTGTCGATGCATTCGGTAAGTTTGGGCTAAAATTACTTACGGTCCAAGAGGTACACTTAAATGTGACGTAGTCTACGGGCTACAGAAAGTCCATATCAGAAAGTCACACACTATTAACCTTTGTGAAGACAGATCATGAGCAAGAAAATGTAGTGTTTACAAATCTTAAAAGAAGCTAAGCCGGTGGCGTGTCCACAGCGCCAACCAAGATGGCCGCTTGAGCTGAGAGCTACGCTCGGACCCACCAGATTCGCACCTACCGTGACCCGCTAGCTCTCTCTATGGGGAAGGCAAACCGCTCTGCGAGCACCCCACGTCCCCAAGCACCTGCCAGCCAAACCACGGCCTCGGCGCTGCGGGCCTTTTTGGTGCTGCTGACGGCTGCTGCAACCACGTGGTCAGACGGCTCTCAAGCCTCGCAGGCCTAAGCACCGCGGTCCCCTGGATCCCCTGCGACGGAAACGGCCGGAGACCCGGGAATGCAGCATTCCTATGGCGGTCTGGATTGGGCCACCCTCTTAGCCCAATTGCCCACAAAAGAAGATTTGAAAGAGGCAAACGCAGCCATCATGGCAGAATTACAGCAGGTCAGAGGTGACTTGCAGGGCCTGCACGCTAAGATCCACACTGTGGAAGCTACCTGTGACTCTCTACGCCTACAGCAAACTGCCACCTCCTACACGCTTGACACACAGACCGAACAACTTCGAGGTATGGCGCTCCACCTGGAAGACTTGGACAACCGTGGCTCCATACCCTTTGTTCATGTTGACACATTGACGGATGGATGCGGGCGTTATGTTGTAGTAAAGGCACGATTTCAGACCGCACATACACCTTCGCTAACGTATACGCACCTAACAAGGGGCAGCATAAATTTTTAGCTAAATTTCTCACAACTTTAAATGATTTTTCAGAAGGTTGCCTGGTCCTAGGTGGGGACATTAACCTCCCGCTAGATCCCTTGCTTGACACGTCCTCAGGACGATCCGCCATCCCCACTCATATCTTGCGCCGGGTTGGATCGCTCCTCCATTCACACAGGTTGGTGGATTGTTGGAGGGCGCTCCACCCCGCTGACAGGGATTACACCTTTTTTTCCCACCCGGCCCAGATTTATTCTAGGCTGGACTATTTTTTCTTATCACACTATCACTTACAAGACCTTCATTCTGCAACAATTGGTAATTTGACCTGGTCCGACCATGCCCCTATCACGATGAATCTCGCCTCCTCACTCTTCCGAACCTTGGCCCCCGCCTGATGCCTTAATGATTTCCTTCTCTCCGATCCGACCGTTGTCCGAGACTGCACACATGCTCTAGAGCTTTACTTTAGGGAAAATGTGAACCTGGACCTAGCTCCACTGACGGTATGGGAAGCGCAAAATGCGTATTGAGAGGCCTCCGAATTTAAACGACAGAAATCAGCTGCCCTCTCTGACGCGCTCGCACGCGTCGCAACACTGGAGGCTTTACATAACGTCTTCCCTGACCCGGATGGTTTGATTGAGTTGACTGTAGCGAGACGAGACTTGACCACCCTTTTAAATTCAATCTACCACCGTCAATACCAACGCTCCAAAATGTTCTTTTTTGCTCACGGTGATAAGAGTGGACACACTATTAGGACTTTAACTCTCACACATAGGGCACAACGTCGAGGGGAAGACTTGCTGTTATTGTCCACTGATGCCGAAAAGGCCGAAAAGGCTTTTGATCGGGTCAACTGGGATCTTTTATTTGCCACACTTGAGCATATAGGCCTCGGCCCACATTTATGTGCTTGGATCCGAGCCCTTTATGTTAACCCTACGGCCCGTGTCTGTGTTACGGCATGAATACTGCCCTGTTCCGGATCCGTAATGTGACCCGGCAGGGCTGTCCCCTTTCCCCCCTCCTTTTCACGCTAGCACTGAAACCCTTCCTGTCCGCTGTACGAAATTCCCCAGATATCCAAGGTCTGAGAGTGGGCCCCACCGAGCACAAGATTGCGGCTTATGCCAATGATTTATTATTTTTTATCTCCCGTCCGGAGACAACTTTACCCAACATTATACAAGCATTTCATGGTTACGGCCTACTCTCGAACCTGAAAACTAACTGCTCTAAATCATATATTCTTAACGTATCCCTGTCCACACGTCGGACCATGGTCCTCACACCACGCTTTCCCTTCCAATGGGCCACCACACGTATCAAATATTTGGGTATCTGGGTAACTCAAATCCCCTCTCACATGTTTCGAGAAAACTTCCTACCCCTCCTGGATACCTTTATCACTGACCTTAAACAATGGGATTACCCGCACATCTCATGGTTGGGAAGAGTTCAAGTACTTAAAATGAATCTATTACCCCGTTTACTGTACTTATTTCAGACAGTCCCCACCTCTATCCCCAATGGCTATTTTCACTCCCTTCGCTTCCTGACCACCACTTACATATGGCGCGGTAGCCGCCCCCGACAACGTTTTACATGTTTGACTCTGCCTAAACTGGAGGGAGGTTTAACGATCCCTGACTTCTTTCTTTATTACAAATCCTGCCACATGGTCCGGGTGGTGGAGTGGACGAGACTCGGTCCGGCAAAATCCTAGGGAGAGATAGAAGTGATTGAAGCCAGCGTTCCGATCTCGGTGCTGCCATGGCTACCCCGATGTTGGGGACGTCGTCTTGCGCGCTCCCTGCTTTACACGTCTTCGTCCCTACAGATCTGACACCGGATGAGACAACCTCTGGGACTTTCCTCTGATCCCTCCCCTCTCACCCCACTAATCTACCACCCTGATTCCCCCCTGACCTTAACCCTTTAACCTTCCGAGACCTTCTCAGCTCGCCTGCGCCACGCATTTTCCACATTTTTCCGGCCGGTCACTTCATTTCCCTAGAGGATCTGGTGGGCGGGAGCGTTGCCTCTCTCGCCCTCTACCTTCCCTACCGACAGATATTGAGTTTCGTTAGGTCCATCCCCAGCAATCCCACCTGAAAAGACCCCTCATTGAATTTGAAGCCATTTGCTGCCGCCAGGGCCCACTATCGCATGGCGTGTCCCACCTTTACTCTCTTCTCCTGCATGCCTCTAAGATTCAGCCCCCCGGATACATTGGGAGGTGGGAGACAGTGTTAGGGATATGCTTGTCTGAGACAGACTGGAACCGTATATGCGACCTCACACACCACTGCTCTGTTTCCACAAGAATTCAGGAATCAGCTTATAAACTCCTTTCTATGTGGTATAGAACCCCCAGGTCCTTTGCCGAATGTATCCAGTGGTTGTCGATAAATGCTGGCGCTGCGGTGACTCACCAGGTTCCCTCCTACATCTCTGGTGGGACTGTCCCTTGATACGTCCTTACTGGTTAAAGATACATCGCCTGCTGGGTCTTTTTACTGCCCCCCCCCCTGATTTCCTACCAGCACCTATGTTACTGCACCACGTCCCATACTCCAGGTCTGCATACAAAAATGTTGTGGGTATACGCATGCTTAACACAGCGAACAGCCTGATTCCTCTGTTTCGGCGACGCACTGACTGTCCACCCTTAGCGCTCTGGTTATCCAAGATGGAGGAGCTGCAAACTACAGAACACTTGTATTTCACTGCCAATCACCTGCTCCCACGATACTTGACTATCTGGACCAGATGGCTTTTACTTTCTTCAGGGTCTGAATTCAGAACGATACTTGCCGATACACCTATAATTGTTCCTCCATATCGGCGATCTCTGTACCTGTTTATATTCTTATTCCCTTGTTCACCTCGATATAGATTTTTGGTTTAATTTCAACGCCCGTATCAGTGCTGACTCAGATTTCATGCATGGTGGGTCTCTCATATTCCCCTCTTTTTGGTTTTCCCTGGTTCCCCTGGTTATGTACCCTCTCTCTTTTGTCCTGATCTCACTTTCCCTCTTTCTGTATGATACAGTAATGTTGTTATTTGACTGGCCGCGGGCCGAATCCTTTTTATATTTCTGCGAAAGTTTGTTATTAAAATATAATAAACATATATTTACAAAAAAAAAAAGAAGCTAAGCCCTCGGTGTACGGCTGCAAATGGAATAATAATAATAATAATAATATGGAAATCCATTTAAGGTTTAATATACACTTTGCTATTCATAGTTTTGGCCACTAGGTGTCACTAGTCAACAACAAACTGCATCTTCATAAACTGTACTGGCAGATAGCGTTGTGTGTTATGCAGCAGCGCCCTCCTGTGGATGAGTTGTAATGCAACTCCCTGAGCTTAATCCGGGAATCCCCGGCGCATCCACCGTGCGCGTGCTCGACCCTCCTAAACCTCATGGCTCCTGTGCTGTCCTTTGGAAAACCCGATACATGCAATTACACGTCTTGTCCACAAGGTGGCAGCAAATACTAACATGTCAGTGCCATGTGTCCGCCGAGCAAAGCGGTGACATCTAGTGGACGAGTTAGGTTACTGCATGTCGCGTTTTAAGTCCCCTTGTTCTCACTGACGGAGTGAAAGGAAACTCCAAAGGTAAACGGCATCACTCGAATATGATGTAATTTGCAAAGTGGTGTACATAAACAATATGTTGTGTTTTCATATCTTCTGTTAAAAGGAAAAAAAATCACAATCTATCTGTGGTGCTCGCGTTAATGTGAGTTTTTGTGGTCAGGGATATGCTACTGCCTGCAATTGCTAACTTTGTCCACTAGATGTCACTAAAGGATAACAAATACAATGTGCGCCTCCTAGACTAGAGTATTTCCTATGTTACATACACCGCCCTCTTGTGGATACTTTTGATAACTGCATGGCGTTTTTGTTTACTTTTCTTGACATGTCATAATAAAATGCACAAAAGGGTATTTCTTGTATTACTATATCATAGGCATTTCTAAATGTTTGGCACAAATATCACTATAATTTTCTGCAGCATTTATAGTGAGATTTGGCCATACATATGGAAATACCTATACCCTTTAGTGCATGTAATTAATTTAATTAGGACTTTTTCTATGCAGAGCTATAACCTTTTTGAGTTACTAGTGACCCATATGTTTTATTGTAAATTATTTTCTAATTTTTTATTTGTGTAATTTTTTTTCTTCATCGGTACCGAACAGAACAGTTTTTTTTGTCTAGTTATATTGCTATAAATCATTTGAACGGCTGTTCCTTGATGAAACATGAACACCTGAAAAATTGGGTTTGCATAGTTTGAGTACATTTTTAAATTAAATATGAATAATTAAATATCAGATGCATGCTATTACACGCAATGTACACAGGGTGGCGCAGCGGACATGAATTGACATTCTGCTGTTTCAGCACTGGAGATGTTTGTTTATACAATGCTGACATCTAGTGGCTGAGTTGGGTAACAGCATCACTTAATTATTAATGAGGAAAATTTGTTTCCTCAGCGTATAAAACAAACTGCAATCATAACCGGTGTGTCTCTAATGCGACATGATACACATCTTCACGATAACATGTCTATTTAATGTACATAATTACCTGCTTTGCCTGCAAGATACGAGTCACCGAAATATATTTGTGTTAATTTGTGTTAATTTCTTGCATTTTACTATTTTGTATTTCTGTAACCAATCAATGTTCTCGAACCCAGGACATACTTGAAAACGAGAGAAATCTTAATGTATCTTCCTGGTAAAATCCTTTTATAAATAAATAAATAAAATATATTTATTTTGAAATGCAGTTACATGCGATTACTAACTTTGTCCACTAGATGTCAGAAGAGCACCGCCAATTTGAGCTCATATACAATGGCGACATCTAGAGGATGTGTTGTGTAACTGCATTTCATGTTCTGTCTCCATGTTCCATCGGGACTTTGTGAAAACAAACTCCAAAGGTAAGAGGTATCACTCGAATATGATGGAATTTAATTTAATTTAGCAATATGTTCTGTTTTCAGACCTGTTAAAGGGGAAAATAACATTTTATAGACAAGTTAATGTAAATACTGCATGTCTGGTTTGGATTTCAATATGTATTATTATTTTTTCTTATTCTTATTATTATTCAAGATATAAGTCAAGACACTAGGATTTGATTACATTTGTATAATCGACTCCACAGGTTTGCACAATTTCCTGTAAAAATAAAGAAGCTGTAGTTTTAGTACTGTATAGTAAATATCCATTCATTTACAGGATATGTCCACTAGATGTCACCAGAGGATAACACATGACATGCTGATTGCGTTTTGTTATACAATGGTGACATCTAGTGGCAGAGCTGAGTCACTGCAAGTTTTTTTTTTTGCACAGCGTTCAGTATTGAGGCAATTAAACCTGGTGTGTAAATTATCATTTTACTCTAATTAATAATAATGAAGTGTCAGTTATTAAACTGTGAACTGTTAGGAATTGCTCGAGAAATTCTAAACTAAACAGAGAGTTCTAATGGACGCCATATTGGAAGAGGCAGGGATGGGTTGCCATCTTGGTAGTGGCAGGACAGCGTCACCCCCCCCCCCTCTCCACATTGGATGTGGCAAGACTGTCTGAGCTGCCTGAGTCTGCTCACATGTGGCTCTGATTTCATTCATTAATTAATAAGAGGAGCTGTTCAGGAGGCCTGTGACCCAGTGAGGAAGCCTGATACAGGGACAGGTAATAAACAAAGCAATCAGCATATATTTATTATTCCAGGTATTATTTGTTACATAATAATGATGAACATGTAATTCAGGTCTCCTGTATCTGTGCAGAATGTTTCTAGAATAATTAATTCGAAGCGGCCCATGGCTGTATCTTTAAATGTTATTTTTATTCAGCTTTTCTTTTGCAGTTCCTGGGTTTATACATTTCAATGGGTGATTAAATTTAAACACTTTCTCTTTTTATTTTGTTTATAAATATCACTTTATCTTCCATGCTCTGTGTTCAGCTGTCAGAAAGCCCTCCTGTAGGGGGAGCACAGGGAAAAGTGGTGCCCTGCAACATGTATAATTCACATGGCAGGAAGGAAATCAAGGCCGGTCACCTGGGATTCCTTTTGATTTATTACCTGCAGCACATGAGTCAAACCATGCTACAGGGTGGCATTTTTCATGGTTAAGAGGTGATGCGGGGAGAAGCTAGGCGCAGGTCACTGTTTGACCTTAGGGAGCGGGCTGGGGTGTATTTGGTGATTAGTGAGGACAGGTAGTGGGGCGCTGAGTTAGTGAGGGTTTTGTAGGTAAGGATAAGGATTTTGAACTTAATTCTGCAGTGGATGGGGAGCCAGTGAAGGGACTCGCAGAGGGGAGCGGCAGAGACAGAGCGGCGGGTGAGGTGAATTAGCCTGGCGGAGGCGTTCAGGATGGATTGTAGGGGGGAGAGGCGGGACAGAGGGAGGCCAGATAAGAGATTATTGCAATAGTCGAGTCGGGAGATTACCAGGGCGTGTATGAGTTGTTTTGTGGTGACAGCGGTAAGAAATGGCCGAATTCGGGAAATATTACGCAGTTGGTATCGGCAGGAGGAGGAAAGAGACTTGATGTGGGGGATGAAGGAAAGAGCAGAGTCCAGTGTAACTCCAAGACAGCGAACTTGGTTTGATGGGGAGATGGTGATACCCTCCACCGTGATAGAGAAGTCAGGAGGTGGGGAGGCATTGGAGGGAGGAATAAGTAGGAGTTCAGTCTTTGACATGTTGATCTTTAGGTGGTGGGAGGCCATCCAGGAGGAGATGCCAGATAAACAGTCACTGACTTTTGAAAGGACAGGGGAGAGAGATCAGGGGTAGAGAGGTAGATCTGAGTGTCATCAGCGTAGAGGTGGTAATTAAAGCCAAAGCTGTTGATGATTTTGCCCAGGGAGGAGGTGTAGATGGAAAAGAGCAGAGGACCAAGGACAGAGCCTTGAGGTACACCAACAGATAGAGGCAATGAAGAGGAGGAGTTACCAGCAAAGGACACACAGAAGGACCTGTTGGATAAATAGGAGTCAACCCAAGCGAGTGCAGTGTCACCGAGACCCAGAGAGTTGAGTGTCTGTAGAAGGAGGGGGTGGTCAACAGTGTCAAAAGCAGCCGAGAGGTCAAGCAGGATGAGAATAGAATAGTGGCCGTGTTTTTTAGCAGTTAGGAGGTCGTTGGTGACTTTGAGGGCAGTTTCAGTTGAGTGTAGGGGACGGAAGCCAGATTGCAGGGGGTCAAGTAGGGAATTGGAGGACAGGAAGAGGGAGAGGCGGTTGAAGACTAGTTTTTCTAAGAGCTTAGAGGTAAAGGGAAGCAGGGATACAGGGCGGTAGTTGGATGGAGAGTTGGGATCGAGGGATGGTTTATTTAGTAAAGGGGTAACTAGCTCGTGTTTGAAGGCGGATGGAAAGGAGCCAGTGGAGAGAGATAGGTTGAAGATGTGTGTGAGAGCAGGGGTGAGGGAGGAGGAGAGGGGAGGAATTAGATGTGAGGGAATGGTGTCGAGCGGGCACGTGGTGAGATGTGAGGAGGACAATAAGGAATTGACTTCCTCCTCCAGTCAATCATAACCGGTGTGTCTCTAATGCGACATATCTTCACGATAATCTGTCTATTTAATGTACATAATTACCTGCTTTGCCTGCAAGATACGAGTCACGAAATATATTTATTTTGAAATGCAGTTACATGCAATTACTAACTTTGTCCACTAGATGTCAGAAGAGCACCGCCAATTTGAGCTCATATACAATGGCGACATCTAGAGGATGTGTTGTGTAACTGCATTTCATGTTCTGTCTCCATGTTCCATCGGGACTTTGTGAAAACAAACTCCAAAGGTAAGAGGTATCACTCGAATATGATGGAATTTAATTTAATTTAGCAATATGTTCTGTTTTCAGACCTGTTAAAGGGGAAAATAACATTTTATAGACAAGTTAATGTAAATACTGCATGTCTGGTTTGGGATATCAATATATATTATTTTTTCTTATTCTTATTATTATTCAAGATATAAGTCAAGACACTAGGATTTGATTACATTTGTATAATCGACTCCACAGGTTTGTACAATTTCCTGTAAAAATAAAGAAGCTGTAGTTTTAGTACTGTATAGTAAATATCCAAGTCACATTCATTTACAGGATATGGCCACTAGATGTCACCAGAGGATAACACATGACATGCTGATTGCGTTTTGTTATACAATGGTGACATCTAGTGGCAGAGCTGAGTCACTGCATGTTTTTTTTTGCACAGCGTTCAGTATTGAAGCAATTAAACCTGGTGTGTAAATTATCATTTTACTCTAATTAATAATAATGAAGTGTCAGTTATTAAACTGTGAACTGTTAGGAATTGCTCGAAATTCTAAACTTTAAAGCCAAAGCAGTGACATAAAAAAACGAATCAGCTGAGTCTGAGAATCTCCATGTTGCTGCTATTGTGCCCTAACAGTGCCTGGCCTTGTCTGACAATTCAGTTTAATGAAAAACCTCAGATTATCTCTCAGAAATTACTTCCCAGAGAGTTATAATGGACGCCATATTGGAAGAGGCAAGGATGGGTTGCCATCTTGGTAGTGGCAGGACAGTGTCACCCCCCCCCCCTCTCCACATTGGATGTGGCAAGACTGTCTGAGCTGCCTGAGTCTGCTCACATGTGGCTCTGATTTCATTCATTAATTAATAAGAGGAGCTGTTCAGGAAGCCTGTGACACAGTGAGGAGGTCTGTGACACAGTGAGGAGGTCTGTGACACAGTGAGGAGGTCTGTGACACAGTGAGGAGGTCTGTGACACAGTGAGGAGGCCTGTGATACAGTGAGGAGGCCTGTGATACAGTGAGGAGGCCTGTGATTCAGTGAGGAGGCCTGTGATTCAGTGAGGAGGCCTGTGATTCAGTGAGGAGGCCTGTGATTCAGTGAGGAGGCCTGTGATTCAGTGAGGAGGCCTGTGATTCAGTGAGGAGGCCTGTGATTCAGTGAGGAGGCCTGTGATTCAGTGAGGAGGCCTGTGATTCAGTGAGGAGGCCTGTGATTCAGTGAGGAGGCCTGTGATTCAGTGAGGAGGCCTGTGATTCAGTGAGGAGGCCTGTGATACAGTGAGGAGGCCTGTGACACAGTGAGGAGGCCTGATACAGGGACAGGTAATAAACAAAGCAATCATCATATATTTATTATTCCAGGTATTATTTGTTACATAATAATGATGAACATGTGATTCAGGTCTCCTGTATCTGTGCAGAATGTTTCTAGAATAATTAATTCGAAGCGGCGCATGGCTGTATCTTTAAATGTTATTTTTATTCAGTTTTTCTTTTGCAGTTCCTGGGTTTATACATTTCAATGGGTGATTACATTTAAACACTTTCTCTTTATTTTGTTTATAAATATCACTTTATCTTCCATGCTCTGTGTTCAGCTGTCAGAAAGCCCTCCTGTAGGGGGAGCACAGGGAAAAGTGCTGCCCTGCAACATGTATAATTCACATGGCAGGAAGGAAATCAAGGCCGGTCACCTGGGATTCCTTTTGATTTATTACCTGCAGCACATGAGTCAAACCATGCTACAGGGTGGCATTTTTCATGCACTGCCAATCAGCATGAATAAATTATATGTCCCGGAAATCTGGCTGACCCTGCGATCCTAATTGGTGTTGCCACATCTTTTCGTTTTTTCTGGATGCATATAATTTATTCATACTGAAGGGCACAGCATAAAAACACAACCCTACGTTCTGTAGCCTTCATGTGCTTCAGGTGACAAATCCGTACCCGATCAACCAGGCGCGTTCCGTTGCTCAGCCAAGTTAGCAACTTGGCACTGAACGCTGTGCTGCAGCTCAGCACTGCTAACTAAGCCCTGTCTTGCAGCTGAGTGTGACGTAGGAAAGATGGCCGCCTCCACGCAGCAAATAGTCCAATAAGGAAATGTTCAATTTGACGTTTTGGTGGAGCTAAATGTAATGTAAACATTAACACTAAAGTGCTAATAAAATGGACAAAAGTGGATTTTGCAGCAACGGCAGCTTTCATTAAGCGATTCTCTGCCCTTTCACTTCAATATCCACAGCCAAAGCGTTCAGTGAGACGGCTGCGGCCAACTGAACAGCTGCAAAAAAGCTATTCAGCAGCTGCTGAGGAACTGAACAGAGCCCCGTACCTCAGCAGCTGCTGAATTGCTGCAGCAGTGTCATTGAACGCTTTGGATGCGAATTTCGAAATAAAATGGCCGATTTCTTAATTAAAGATTCAAATTGTTTTTCGTATCACTCGACAAAATATAATAAATAAAAGCAGTCAGCGCAATTCCGTTTTGTACGCGCACACCACAAATGATAGTTTTTATTGAATAAACGTTATGTTTACTTCTGAAACAAAATATAAATTGAGCTGTAATATATGTCTATGTGCAGGGGGAAATAATAAGTAAATATTTTGTGCTTTGGTGAACAAAAACCTCAAAATTAACATTGCTGTACGGAGTTGTTACTTGTTTCATGGCGGCGGCCATCTTTACTGCGTCACACTCAGCTACTCGCAGCATCTCCTCGGGTCGCTGCAAGTGCTAAATTAGCAGTGCTGAGCGCAGAGCAGCTGAACGGTGTTCAATGGCAAATTGCTAACTTGGCACTTGCAGCGGCTGAGGTACTAAACGCGCCTCTGGCCTCTGGATTAGGAAAGTAATTTCCCTCCTGCGGCAGAGATGGATATGATTTTATGGCAGCACCTCTCCTGTGCTCTCCCTCTGCATGGAATGGATGGTTATGAGTTCAGGTGAACACGGCAATGTAGCAATCCTAGTTATAATCATATATTGGAAAGGGTTTTTCTTTTTGCTTTTGCAGAGGTTATATATTGAGTGATTAGTTTTATATTGTGAGTCCAGACGCTCAGACAGAGCCGCGAGTGAAGCTCAGACAGAGCCGCGAGTGAAGCTCAGACAGAGCCGCGAGTGAGGATCAGACAGAGCCGCGAGTGAGGATCAGACAGAGCCGCGAGTGAGGATCAGACAGAGCCGCGAGTGAGGATCAGACAGAGCCGCGAGTGAGGATCAGACAGAGAGCCGCGAGTGAGGATCAGACAGAGCCGCGAGTGAGGCTCAGACAGAGCCGCGAGTGAGGATCAGACAGAGCCGCGAGTGAGGATCAGACAGAGCCGCGAGTGAGGATCAGACAGAGCCGCGAGTGAGGCTCAGACAGAGCCGCGAGTGAGGCTCAGACAGAGAGCCGCGAGTGAGGCTCAGACAGAGCCGCGAGTGAGGATCAGACAGAGCCGCGAGTGAGGATCAGACAGAGCCGCGAGTGAAGCTCAGACAGAGCCGCGAGTGAAGCTCAGACAGAGCCGCGAGTGAAGCTCAGACAGAGCCGCGAGTGAAGCTCAGACAGAGCCGCGAGTGAAGCTCAGACAGAGCCGCGAGTGGAGCTCAGACAGAGCCGCGAGTGAGGATCAGACAGAGCCGCGAGTGAGGATCAGACAGAGCCGCGAGTGAGGATCAGACAGAGCCGCGAGTGAGGATCAGACAGAGCCGCGAGTGAGGATCAGACAGAGCCGCGAGTGAGGATCAGACAGAGCCGCGAGTGAGGATCAGACAGAGCCGCGAGTGAGGATCAGACAGAGCCGCGAGTGAGGATCAGACAGAGCCGCGAGTGAGGATCAGACAGAGCCGCGAGTGGAGCTCAGACAAAACATAAACAATACATGGTGCCACGTACAATAAAACTCTCACATGACAATCCGGATCCTGGGCTCCGGCGCGGGGCCATACTGTCTGTTTACATACACATCATGTATTGTTTATATTGTTTACTCTCTGTTTACCTGTTTTTGGACTCCGAGCCTTTGGATTCTCGGTATAAATGTTTTATTTTCTGGGGTCTTTTAGTGGTGACACCATTTTTGTGCAGGGATAGGTTTAAATCACACACAGCGCTTGCACATGTTGAATGTGGGCGCATAAAGGTTCATTCTGTGACATTTTCTGTGTTTGCGTAGTGTTTGTTTTATTGTTTTGTCCAATATGGCAAAGGGTAGAAATAGTGACTCATTCCACCGTTCCTCGGGACTGTTCTCACCAAAAATGCTTTGATTATATGGGTTAATGAAAGTCCCTGCACGTTCGGTGACTTTTCGTTCTCTTCGGTTCGGCGATCCCATTTCAGCAACCCTGCAGTGTATTCAGCAAGCACCACAGGGCCGTCGTAGCGCAGGGAAAAGCCGCTGAAAACCTGCCGTGCAATCACAGCAAAACCCAGGCGATCGCTCACCAAAACATGTTTAAACATCTGGATTAACCCCGCCGAACACGACGGAAAAATACAAGCAGCCGCTGGGAAAACCCGACACTGCAGACAAATGGATTGAAAAAAGTTTGCTTGAATGTTTGAAAAGTGAAACACTGTTTGCAAAAACGTACTGAGTGAAAATGCCTGAAATTTACATATAAAGATCCAATGAATGATAATAAAAAGGGCTGTTACAGAAAAATGGAAAAAACGTTTATAAAAAATAGGAAAAAGTTTTTGAAAAATCCCGACAACTGCTTAAAATTTCCTAAAAAAATTTATAAAGGGCCTCTTTACTGCAGAATATTATAATCAACGGTTTATTAGATATTGGATTAAAACGGGAATATTTTTAACATTCGAAGCCTATGGGATTCGCCTGAATAAACCTGTCGAATTAAACCACCGAATGGCAGGGCATTTCGGGAAACTTTCACTGCTGGTTTGTGTTCTCTGAATAGCCGAAGCAGTGCTTCTCTATGGGGGATTCACTGCCCTCGAACAGGCACCGAACACGCACCTTATGTGCAGGCAATTCGCCAACATTTGGCAAATTGCCTGCTCTCTGGATAGCCGAATTGCCTAGAAAGGTAGCCGAACGCAGATTTTCGTCAGCTGTTCGTATCTCTCTGAATAAGTGTGTGTGTTTTTGCTTGGTGCTTCATTTATTCAGTAATGCTCCTCTATAATTGTACATAACCTCGCAGACAGCCCTGTGAATCCAGGGGTTAATGTGCTGGGGGGGGGGGGGGTAACAATACACACAGGCAGAATGGTTGGTTATTAAATTTCGTCGTGTAAAGATCTATAAAATCCAATGTGCTGGAAACAGATGGGTATAAAACGGGTGTAGCGGGGTGCAGGGGGTGTGGCTAATCTGCCGGGACACAATGTATCACTGGTCAATTTGTTTCTGGGTGTCCCCTAATTACACTTTCTGGATGTGCCTTATCTAGCAGTGGTTCCCAGCCCTGATCCTCAGGTCCCCCTAACAGGCCAGGTTTGCAGGATATCATTTGCTGCTCGTGATTGCAGTATCCTGATGGATCTCATGGGCTGCAGATGGCGGGGCTTGCAGGTGAGGTTTGCCAATTAAATAATATACCAAGGTGTGTTTGTGTTCACAGATGAGGTGGATTTCCTAGAAAGGGGGGGGGGTGTTTGCATTCACCGAAGGATGAGTTGTTGCCAATTAGTGCAGCTCTTTTGTAGCAGTCGAGTCCCGCTCGTCCTCTGCGGCTCCAGCCTCCAGTAGTTTCTTGCTATAGGCCAGGGTTAGGCAACCTTTCTCTGAGCACCGGATGCAACAACTGTGAATGCATGGAGGGCCACATTCCCCTACAAAGCTAATAAATGATAATATTGCAATAACGCAACAATCACAGATTTAAAATAACGTTTACTTTTTAAACTTTAAGATAAATATTGTAATAATTCTAAACAACAAACACAGGAAACTAAGGTTTTGCTTTTCAGAATTAAAATATTTAATATCAGTAATAAATATCAAACACAGAAAACTTTTTTTTTTTCTTAAATTTTACCATGATCCACCCAGCTGGCATATTTTCCTGTGATTCTGCACTTTGTTTCGCGCCGAACTTTGTTTTTCCAGGCTCAGTTTAAGTTTTTTTTATATTCCTCCTTCCTTGCTTGACCACTAAATTCACAGTATTTTGGATGTTTTGTCTCGATGTCGCCTGAGGTTGAACTCCTTGTTCACAGCACCATTTGCGTGGCAAATTCGGCATACGGGCTTGCCGTGGTGTTCTGTGAAAAAGTATTTTTCTGCCCAAGTGTTTTGGAAGACTCGGCATTCAGCATCAACCTTTCTGTGTTTTGACATTGTGGTTTTCTGAAGGGAAGTCCTGGGACGTCGCCGCGCCCTCTCTAATCTGAGGTGCGTGGCGACGTCCGTGCCACATCGGTAGTGCCATGAGGTGATTATGGAGGAGAAGGTGGACTCTCCTGCTCCTCCGTCATTGGGCGCTGCAGGCTGGTGACTGTCATCAGCAGTAGGGATGAGTCGAACACTCCCCGAGTTCGGTTCGAAGCCGAACCCGAACTTTCCAAATGTTCGGATCCGAGCTCGAACTCCATACAAGTCAATGGGGTTGAAAATACGGTTTTTAGAGTGTCCTCCAAGAGGGCATATATGCTAGATATTTGCCATAAAAGGTGTATGGGGGTCCGGGTAGTGCCCTGGGGGACAGGAAACAAGGAAAAAAGTTTTAAAAAAAACGTTTTTAAAGGAACAGTGAGTTTACCATGAAATAAGGGTTAAAAATAAAAATTCCTTCAAATATCGTGCCTAGGAGGTCCCCATAACCTGCCCGTGAAGTGGCAGATTTCTAGGATGTATAGAAAATAAATATGTAAAAACCAAACAATGACATTTCAAATGACGGTAAATGCTTTTCCTTTTAATCTATCCATAAACAACTGCTTGGGGCGGCAGTCTGTATGAAAAGAGGAGACATTTTCGGACACGCAGAAAAAGTTTACTGATTTTTTTTGGCGGTGAAAAGCAGGAGAATGGAAACTTCTAGGTCAAAATAGCCAAACCAGAAAAATTCTCCCATTTAGGCTAGGGTCAGACTAGCGAATTTTTAACGTGCGTTTAGGCGCACTTAATCACGGCCGCCCTAGCAGCAAATGACGGCCAATATACGAAGTACGGTTGCACGAAAGTCCGGCTGCGCAACGCAAGTGGAAAATGAACGCATTTTTTTGAGAACGCAGAACCGCTAGTACGGACGTACAGAGTGCGCTGTGTCCACTAGCGGCGTGTGTGCGTGATTTGGAGACGTCAGACCCTGCTCATGTCCGGCCAACATAACGTCCAGACACCCAAAGTTTCCTGGTTTGGATTCGTAAAAAATCACGCACAAAAATGCGCATCGTATGACCGTTTTCGCGTATTCCGTGAAAAAATACGGCAATGCGTTCAGACGCACTTTTTGACGGTCGCTGTGAAAAATGCGTTAGTCTGACCCTAGCCTTTTCTCACTTTCCAAATCGGCTATTTGGTCCAGATTGTTCTTTTCCTGCCATTCTCCTGGTCTTCACCTTTCTCTGAACAACCCTGAGAGAGAGGTGAAAGCCAGGAGAACTGGCAGGAGAAGATAACAATCTAGACCAAATAGCCAATTTGGAAAGTGAGATAAATGGGAGAATTTTTCTGGTTTGGCTATTTTGACCTAGAATTTTCACTTCTCCAGTTATTCTCCTGCTTTTCACTGCTCTCTGAATAACCCTGTAAATGTTTAATCCTGAGGTGAAAAATAACATTGCTTAAGGCTGGGGTCAGACGAGCGCAGTTATCACGTCCGTGTTGCCGCACATTTGTACGTCCGTGGCAGCATAGCATTCTGACCAATGAAGCCCCACACACGAAGTACGTCCGCACGGAAGTGCGGGGGCTGACAGACGCTGCAAACAGACGCAGGTTAGGCAAGAACGTAATACTGCTAGAACGGACGTGCGGAGTGCGCCACGTCCACAACGTCCGCATAGCTTTGTGTGTGAGTGATGGAACAAGGTCAGATGGACTGCATTTATACTGACAGAATGTTTTTTCATTTTAATTTATTTTCCCTGCTACATCAGTCAAAAAATACATCAGTGAGAAAAACGGACTGTGTGGCCACTACCTTGTCAGTAAGTACGTCCGTAATGCACGGACGCACAGTCCGTACAAAATGCGCTCATCTGACCCTACCCTTAGATGTTATTTTGAATTTTTTACAAACACCAGTTAACCACTTGGCTGCTATGGATGCGCTCAGCGCGTCCAGCCAAGTGCTTCTCCTGTGCTATGGACGCGCTGAGCGCGTCCATGCACAGGAGGCAGCAATCCGCCGGATTCCGGCGGATTGCTGCGCCCCCCCCCCCGGTGCGGGCTGACATCTTGGATGTCAGCCCAGCACTCCGGGACCCCGGCGGAGCAATTAGATGTCATTGCGGCGGCGCGATGACATCTAATTCAGGCGCCCCCCCCCCCGCGGAGGAAGCGCCTGAAAGGGAGGGGGGAGGTCCTTCGGTGACGTCAGTCCTGGAGTTAACCCCTAGCTGCCACCAATGGTGGAGATAGGGGTTCCAATGAACCCCCTTTCTCCTGATCCGTGGCAGCTAGGGGTTAATGTTTGATATCATTGGATCGGCCAGAGCATGGCCTTTCCAAGGATACCAAACATGAGCATGAAAAATGTTTTAAAAAAATAAAAAAAAATTATTTTTTTTTTTTGTTAATGCAGCAATATTGTTCCCATTTCAATTATAATGTGAACAATAATGCTGCACTAACGATTTTTGTATGCAGTGCGTTTGTTAAAAAAAGCGAAATTTTCCCCAAAACAAAATGTAACGAGACCCCATTTCTAATTTTTTTAACAAGCGCACCCCATACAAAATATAACCACAAACGATCGCATGTTAAAATGTGAAAAAAAACACTACACATAATAAATTATTGAAAATTCAAATTTTATTGCATTTTTGTTATAATATACAGACATGACATCACGTATACATATAATAATGACATATTATGAATCTGCCAAGTCTGCCGGAAAGAACGATATATAATATGTCTGGGTCATATATCAAAATATGGCTACAAAACGCGGTTAAACATGATGAGCGAAAGCGGTAAAAATGACCTCCGCACAGAGGTGTGAAAGGGTTAAATGCAGCATATTAGGATGTTTTAGGGAAATTAATTCTCAAATCTCAATCCGAAGCAGACACCACCCCACCCTCAGTATGGTGTACAATGTATCAAATTGGTTACCAGACTAAAAACACCTGGTGTTATGCCCGTTTGTGAACAGAGGTCATTTAGAGTTGATAATCTTTCCACGTACACATTCGTTTTTAATTCAATATCGAATAAACCGTTGCTTATAATATTCTGCAGTAAAGAGTCTCTTTATTTCTAGATTTTTTTTAGTATTATTTTTTTTAAGCATTTTCTATACTTTTTTTCAAAATTTCTTTTTTTTCGAACTCGAACCGACACACCCAAAAAGTTCGAAATTCGCGAACTTTCGAACTGCCAAAGTTCGGGTCGAACTCCGAACCCGAACAGCTCATCCCTAATCAGCAGGGTCCAACCATTTTGGCAGAGCCCGCTGCCCCAAGCAAATCCGAATCCCAGATGCCTGGGGTTTCAGATTTTTATCGCGGGTCGGGTGTCTGATTTTATCAGACACCTGCGGGCTTTAACAGGGGCCGCGGGCTGTAGGTTGCTGACCCCCTGCTATCAGCAGACGCGCTCAGCCTTGGAGCTCCAGATATTTTGCAATTGCATTTCCCACAAGGCTCTGATGACCTAAAGAGTGGATAAGCATCATGGGAGATGTAGTTCCAAGGCTGAGCGCCCCCGGCATAAGGGAAAGCAGCAGATTTCATTGAGTGGAGCATTTATAATTGGCTGATACGTTTTGAAGGATTCACAGAATTTTTTTTTAATTGTTCCTAAAATCATAGGTGTGCCCAGGGGGTGTGTTGTTGTGCCCAGGGACACCCTAATGCTGGATGAAGGGGTCCTTTCACCTCTTACATTGATATTTTAGATGTTCATGATGTATATCTTTAAAAACACGGATTACAGGCTTTGTTTTTTCTAATGAAAAATGAATTTTGTGCAAAATCTTCTAAACGTAAGTTTTCAATCATCATTAAATGTTCCCTGGGTGCGCACGCTAACGCAACGGGCCGCGCACGCCAGTGCCTAAACTACAAACTTTTCAAAAGGGGTAGACAGACATAAATGAGGTCGGGGACACCAATTCACCCATCATTGTGGTGTCTGGGCACAGCAGCCCCTCCCCTTGCGCTCGTCTACAGAAGTCATTCATTATATTTTTTCTCCTCCCACGGCAGGTTCTGTGATAATGCTGTCTCGCCAGCGATCCACGTGTTTCCTTCTGGACCCTCCGCGGGTAAAAGGTGGGGACTTTGTGGAGATGCTCCGTCTGGTTGGTTACCCGGGAGCCGGCGAGCTTAAGGGGGAAGATTTCGACTGGCTTTCTGAAGGGAACGAGGAGGCGGAGGCGTTCCTGGGCTCGCTCTGCGGGCTCGTGGATCAGCGCAATGTCCTCACCGAAGAGCAGCTGGTGGCGTATCACGACCTCTCCTCATCGGGGAATCCTTTCTTCGAACTTGATGAGCTTCAGAAACTCTCCAGCGGACGTGACCACGGTGATGACGATGAGGACCTGGACCTGCAACTGGAAGAGCATAAAACCTTGGAAGAGCTCGAAGCTGAGGTACAAGACCTGAAGAACCTCCGGTCCCACCGGCTGCACATCCGCAATAAATGCGAGTCCTTGGGTTTCACTTTGCTGGCCAGTCGACTTTCGCAGGAAAAGTATGAAAAGGAACAGGAGAAGAACCTGAATCGTGTGAAGGAAGGCCTAGCCGCGGTCAACTCAAAATGCAACACGGCCATGTCAAACCTGAGCGAGCTCACGAAGAGCCTCGACGATCTCTACAACCCCACCGCAACCCCCGATCTCTTTCTCTCAAACCTCGATATCGAGAGCAACATCTGCATGGAGCAACGTTGCTTTGAGCAGATCCAGTCGATGTCTCTGACATTGTTGGCACAAAACAACGAAGAAATGGAAAAAAGGAAACCACAGTTGGAGATGGAAGAGGAAGCCGAGCGGCTCAGAACCGCGTGGACATCTCAAAGGGTGAATCTGAGCATGGCACTGGGCACCATGTATAGCAAAGAGGAGGCGCTCACTTGGGTTCACAGAACCAGGGAAGATCAGGTAAGAGGCCTTTCCGTTCGTTACCATATGGCACGTTTCCATGTATAACATTTAATGGTTGTTTCCATCGTTCCCAGTCGTGGAACCATCAGCAGATCCCGTCGCTGGAACGAGAGATTCAGTCTCTGGAAGCGGAGGTGGAAGTTCTGCAAACCGAACATGTTCCCGGTCTAGTGTGTGCGTCCTCCATAGGGCCCCACCTGTCTACCCAAAAGGAATGGATAACGATCGAGGGACAGAGACTGATACAGGTGGAGAAACTCCAGGCCCCCATGATGGACGCGATGATCAATCAGATGGCCCGCCTGCAATTCATCGAGATGGGTCTGCGTGAAGAGAAGAAGTTTCATGAAGGCACTGTTAAGGAGCTGGAGACGGTGAAGGGGGACCTGGCCAGCAGGGCGACCGAGATGGCCAGACGACTGCAGGGGCCGAGAGACCTTTGGGTTTCAGCACAAATGTTGAGTCCGATCCGCATCGCCAGTAAAGACCACACGGCAGTGAGGTAACTATCACCAGCCGTTCTTTAGGGGTGTTGGTTTTTTGGGGTCTAGTTATAGCAGCAAGATGTGCCATATTGAATTAGCTTTCGTAAAGGAATGTGTTTTACGTAGTCACGTCCCTATCAAACCTGTGCAGAGATACACGAGGGGAACATTCCTCTTCCATGAACACCCTGACTCAGCCGACCCTAATGTATGATTGGAAAGAAACAGAAGTTGCGCGGTCAGCAGGAAGGGTCACTTGGGTTCCCTGGTGGCTGTCATTTTAATTTGGCCTAAGATTCTCTTGCGTTGGCCATTTTAAGTTCCTAACGATATGTCAGACGTGAATGAAGAGAAGGGTAACCAAATTCCCTGACGTGGTCTCCCCCTGTTCCCCTTGGAGGTCAAGCTCTGCTCCGCGTTGATCTCGTTTTTATAACAGATTTTAGGCTTTTGACTGTTACTTTCAAAACGTTTTTGTGAAACGTCCCCTCAATCTCGTTTAACCCCCCCCCCCCTTCCCGTCCTTCCTCCCCTCTCAGGCTCAACTCGATGATGACTGACCCCGGCATGCGGAGAGACTTCTTGCCTAAATATGAGGCTTTGGGGATAAAGGGAGAGTGGTTCGTACGAGAAGTGGCATCGCTGAGGAAGAGTCTCGGTGGGACGCTCCCGCAGATCTCCCGTCTGGAAACTGACTACAGCAAGCTGAGTAACGGCCTGATGCAAGCGAACCGCAACCTGCACCTGAGAGACCCCGTGAGTGCATCGGACGGTTTATGGCTTTTTCATAATGACTGTTACCGGCCTGGTGTTCCAGAGATTGTAATTGAGGAGAACCCCCCCCCCTCCGCTGTAAATTGAAACATTCATTTAGACGCCTGTATTTTAGGAGCCCTACTCTACAGAAGTGGCCAAAATAGTGAACAAAAAGTTAGCATTCAATAATTCTAAAAAAAAAAAAAAAAAACTGAAGAAGATGGGCAAACCTATAAGATTAGGCAGAAAGAGGCAAAGCAATTTAGAAGAGGTTCCAAAGCACACGCAGAAGAGAAAATAGCTCGGTCAGTAAAAAAGGGGGACAAAACATTTTTTAGATACATAAACGAGAAAAGTAAAACCAGGATTAGTTAGATTAAAAACGAAGGAAGGTATGTAGAAGAGGATAAAAGTCTCGCTGACTGCCTCAATGAATATTTTTGTTCGGTCTTTGCAGAAGGAAAGGGACCTCAGTTAGGAGGAAACCCTAAAGAGACATTTACATATGAGTTTACAGAGGAGGAGGTTCTACAGCAGCTGTCTAAAGTAAAGACATAGGGTGGATCCCATCAGGCCACATTGACTTAAATTATTAAAAGAGCTCAGTGGTGTAATAGCAAAACCGTTAACAAGGATTGGTTAAATCTTATCGGGAATCGTCCCAGAAGACTGGAAATTAGAAAATGTTGTGCCCATTTACAAGAAGGGTAGTAGGGAGGAATCGGTGAACTATAGGCCAGTTAGTCTTACGTCAGTAGTGGGGAAATTAATGGAAACCATGTTAAAAGGAAAGGATTGTTGAACATCTAAAAACACATAGATTACAGGATCAGCAACAACATGGGTTTACCTCGGGGAGATCATGCCAAACTAATCTTATTGATTTTTTCTTTTTGATTGGGTAACAAAAAATAATAGACACAGGTGGTGCAGTAGACCTTGCTTATTTAGATTTCAGTAAGGCTTTTGATACTGTTCCGCATAGAAGGCTTATCAATAAATTGCATTCTTTGAGCTTGGATTCCAATATTGTTGACTGGATTAGGCAGTGGCTGAGTGACAGACAACAGAGGGTTGTGGTAAATGGAGTTTATTCGGCGCAAGGTCTTGTTACCAGTGGGGGTACCTCAGGGGTCAGTACTTGGACCCATTCTCTTTAATATTTTTATTAGTGATATTGCAGAAGGTATTAATGGAAAAGTATGTCTTTTTGCTGTTGACACAAAGATTTGCAACAGGGTTAACGTTCCTGGAGGGATCAACCAAATGACAAATGATTTAGGTAAACTAAAAAAATGGTCGGAGTTGTGGCAATTGAGTTTTAATGTGGATAAGTGCAAGATAATGCACCTGGGACGTAAAAACCCAAGGGCTGAATATAGAATATTTGATACATCTGAGGGTTGGGATTTAGGGGTTATTATTGCAGAGGATCTAAGGGTAAGTAGTTGTAGCGCTCACTCCCGGAGGAGCCGCTGAAAATGAACCACGGGTCAGTCTCCCCGCACTAGGGAATAAATATACTCCAACACGCTGGACAGTTTTACAATTTAAAAGGTTTACTAAAAGGTTTGCAGCTCTTAAGACACGGTATATGCAGGAAGATTTACAGTACTTTCGTAACACGATAAACGCGTGGCGGTAAAAGAAACGAAAACACGAGGGCTTCGTATTTTCGGAAAAAAACCCCGACCGAGCAGAAAATTAAAAGATACGAAATTCGAGGAAAAACCGCGTAGCGGGACACAATAAAATACACAGTTCTCGTATCACGGTGAACGCGCAGCGGGAACAAAAAAAGGAAAAATGTTCGGAATGTAACTTTAACTTTGCCCCCTTGTCCCGGTTCGGAAAAGGAAAATGAGTCCTGCACAGGTTAAGTCCCAGAACATGAGGTGATATGTATTGTGTGTGTAGGGTACCCGGGTACTTCTCAACTGGCCAGTGAGTTTACTTTAGCGATGTCTTCGACTAGTCAGTTGGGGCCCTGTGGGTTTTAGAAGGAAACAGCAGCGTACGCTCTTATTTAAACACGGCCTTGGGGCCTCTCACCCATCCAGCGCAAGCTTTAGATTCGGCTGGCCCAGGACGCCTCTCCGCTCGATGTTGCCGGGGATGCCGACCACCGGATCTGTTGTCTGCCCTCTGTCTGTCAGCCGCGACTCATCCAGCTTACCGCCTGCTCCCCGCTTCGATCGACCGCGGTACTCCTCACTCCTGGGGTCTTCTCTCCTTCAGCTGCACTTGAATAGCATAGAGGGTGAGGTCTGTGTCCCGCAAGCTGAGTGAGCCAATCCTGAAAGCCCGATCCACTCTGTCCGCGCCCCGGCCTATCTTTGGTCTCTCTCTTTACTTTGTGCATCCGCTCTCCTTGACTCCCTGGCGCGCTCTGCCTGTTCTCCACGAGGTGCAGGATGTACAGCTCTCCACAAACCCACCCACTTCCTGTTTCTTCGCAAAGCATGCATGGACATGTAGTTCAAGTGTCCAGGGTCTTTAATCGTGACAGTCTCCATCTTGTGGCCAAAAATGGGTACTGCCACAGTAAACTTTAACACATCGCTACATAGTCAATGTAATAGAGCAGCAGGAAATGCTAGCAGAATGCTTGGTTGTGTAGGGAGAGGTATTAGCAGTAGGAAAAGGGAAGTGCTCATGCCACTGTACAGAGCACTGGTGAGACCTCACTTGGAGTACTGTGTGCAGTACTGGAGACCGTATCTCCAGAAGGATATAGACATCTTAGAGAGAGTTCAGAGAAGGGCTACTAAAACGGTGTACGGCTTGAAGGAGAAAAGTTACCAGGAAAGGCTTAATGATCTTAACATGTACAGCTTGGAAAAAAGACGAGACAGAGGAGATATGATAGAAACATTTAAATACGTAAAGGGAATCCACAAGGTAGAGGGAGTATATTTAAAAGGAAACAAAGTAGCAAAACAAGAGGACATAGTCTTAGATTAGAGGGGCAAAAGTTTAAAAGTAACATCAGGAAGCATTATTTTACTGAGAGGGTGGTGGAGCCTTCCAGTAGAAATGGTAGAGGCCAAAACAGTGATTGCATTTAAGCAGGCATGGGATATGCATAAGGCTATCCTAAACAAAAGATAAATCCAGGTAAAGTATCCATGTAATTGGGCAGACTAGATGGGCCGAAAGGTTCTTATCTGCCGACATTTTCTATGTTTCTACCGACCAGAAGGTCATGTAAGGTAACAATGGAAAGGTCAGAGGATGTTTCCAATGGTGCCAAACATGACCAGGTTTATGTAGGTGGAATTTTTATATTTATTTTTAAGGCAACACTATTGTTCATTTTACAATTCTAAAGTGAGAAGTGATGCTGCGCTAACAATCCTTCCCATTTCCCGCACCGCCAGCAAGTGTGAAGGTGATGGCAAAATGTGTTATCTCAAAACCTAGAACGTAGCACTGCAGCAAAGACACACGGGGGGGGGGGGAAGACTTTGGAACTCTGCATCTCCCCCCCCCCTTTATTTTTTCCTTCTATACCCCACACAAGGCTGAGGTGTCATTGGAAAGGGCGGAGTCTGGCCTTTTTATATCGATGCCAAACATGACCATGTAATGAATACAGCTAATAGGGGCGAAAAAAAAATGTAAATACAAAATTTCCCCTGTTCTAAGGTTCTTTTTACTTACAAAACAAACCATGACTCTGCCCTAACTCACCTTCTCATTTCCCACACTGGGAACAAATATGGAGGGGATGACGTAATGCATTATTATGCGTTTATTCATTGTTTCTCAACCCTAGTCCTCAAGTACCCCAACAGGTCAGGTTTGCAGGATATGTGAAGCACAGCACAGGTGATAGGATTTGCTGCTCAGTGATTGCAGGATTCAGTCTGCATTTCTCCCAAGGTGATCTGCAGAATCTGGCCTATTAGGGGGACTTGAGGTTGGGAACCACTGGTCTACAACATAAGCTCTGCTGAGGGGGGGGGGCTATGGACTTCTGGCAGCAGATAATCATTTGGAGTTTTTGCATGCAAATCGTTTTAAGGGAAATCGTTTTTTTTTGTTTCGGTGCAAAAAACCGAAGGTAAACCTGACTTAATGCCTCTTATTGTCCTCTGCTGTATCTGTCCTTGTCTTTCTGTCGTTGTCGTGGTTGCTGCCCTCACATTGTCCCCTTCTCTCTCGCGCAGGCGCTCGCACACGGTTTCGACGTGCTGAACGGGGCCGTCTCCCAGTTTAACCAGTGGTGTCTGGACTGTCTCCGGGATCTGGAAAGGAGGAAACACTGTATTCAAACCTCGCGCCTCGAGCAGGAGAGAAAGCTGTACATCTTCTTCTATCGGGACCCCGCTGTGCTGGCCCGCGCCGTGCAGGAGCTCGAGCAGAGGGTGCGGGAGCTGACGTCTGAGAAGTCCTGAGTGTGTGCTCCTCTGCTTCATAAACCCAGTGTTTTGTAACTCTGCGATCCATATCGGATTATGACTAAAACGGCAGAGCCTGCATTGACTACATGTCCCATAATGCTTGTGGCTTATCACTATGGGGAATTCTATTGCTGCTGGTGTTTCCAGATTATCCAGAACTATGGGGAATCCGAGCGCGTCACAGATTTTTACGTTCAGCCCTCCCCTATTTATCTTTCTGTCCTGGACTTTTCTTTTTTTTGTTTGGCAGAATAAGGGCCTCACAAATCTGTTAAATGGGAATTGACTGGAATTTGCGTTTATAGCAAACCTAGCAATGGTATAAAAAGCCAAAATAATGACATTCATTGGTCCAGTAAATGTTGGTGATGATGTGCGGCCGAGCTGTAACACCCCCCCCCCCCCACACACACACCCGATGCCAAAATCAAAGCTGTTTGGTGGGAAACGCCTGCTCAGAGGGTGAAAATCAACCTGGTTATTTATAAATAAAGCATTTGAAAATAACTTTAATCGCTGTTTATTTACATTTAATCCAGTGTTTTGAGTTTTTATGATATTCAGAAACCTTTAGAATCTGACTTGCAAATGGGATTCTGTGCGACTCGTTCTAGGCATCGTCGGCTGTGTAGTCGGGGTCTGCAGCCATGGCCCTCCAGGTGTTTTGGAACTACATCTCCCATGGTGCTCAGTCACTTGCTAGGTTAGAGCCTCATAGGACATGTAGATCCAAAACATCTGGAGGGCCAAGGTTGCCGACCCCCTGTGGTATAGTAGACCTGTGCATCTGTTGTCGTCCGACATCTTTTTCTAATGTAATATCGGTTATTCGGAAGCTTCTGACATTCTAAACTACCTGAAAACCAATAAAACTGTGTCGCGTTGATATGAAATTTTTCTGATCCGTTCTAAATCACATACCTAACAGGGACTCTAACCCCCAACAATAACACAACCCTAACATGTGGAGGTGGTAAAGGAACGGGTAGGGGGTATAGGGACTAAAAATGCATGTGCCTGCAAAATTTCCGAAAATGCGTGGATTGAGGCAAATTTCCAAAAAATCTGCATTTCTGGTTCAGGAAATTTGCCAAAACTCTTTTGGGGGTTTTCTTTTGTGCAGTATAGTAGTTAAAATGTACTTCCAGCCAGGTCATCCCTGCAGCAAGATCCCGCTCCGTGTCTTTGTTTTCGATCCCAAAGTGGATTTTGTTTCTGGGGGAGCATAAATTAAGGCCCACCAGTCTACCTAATGTTTGACACGCAGCATGAGCAGGTATGGTTTGCTATACAGCAGCCTGTGGCTTCAATTTTGGATAGGACTCGCCCTTGTTAGAGGTGCCTTGACGCTGGCGGGCGAGCTTAGTCTTATAATGGCCATTGATAAGAAACCAAACCTCTAATTGTGTTTAGTTTCACATGGTATAATGGGAATAAGTGCAGATGACATTTTTTTTCTTTGTTTCATACATGTTGTTGGGCTGGATGCATTTGGTTGCAGCCGCCCCATCGGGGAATAGGCGCGACCCCCATCCCTCCTGTACTATGCGGTGCAGTATAGCCTGAAGTTGTGGGAGGGGCTTGTTCCAGCATTTAATTCCCGCGCTCCTCCCTCTCCCCGCATTTCTGTGGCGCACAGGTTTTCTCCCTGCTATATCTCTCTTCCTCCCCAGGAACGCCCCGTCTTGGTTTACTTTCGATGTCGGTTTTGGCACAACTCAACCTACCGTAAATATAACTCCTGTATGTCTTTACCCCAAAATCTATTACTCAGATCCACGGCGTCGCGTTACAGTCAAAGCGCAGGGAAAAGCTGCCGCAAACCCGACGAAAAGTTACCGCAAAAACCCGGCGAATGCACACCGAAACCCACAAAAACATCTGGATTAACCCGTCGAAGACACCGGAAAAACCCAAGCAGGAGCCAATCACACACAGTGATGCCGCCGGAAAAAGCTGATACCGCAGTCGAGTGAATTGAATAAATTAGGAAAACCGTTTGCTTGAATGATTGAGAAGTAAAACACTGTTTGCAAAGAAACTACTGAGCGAAAATGTCTGAAATTTACATATGATCCAATGAATGATAATAAAAAGGGCTGTTACAGAAAAAAGTAAACTTTAAGCATTTCTGTATTTTATTTTTAATTTCCTAAAAAATCTATAAATACTTTTTTCTGCAGAATTTTATAATGAACGGTTTATTAGATTATTGAATTAAAACGGGAATATTTTTAACATTGAAGCCTATGGGATTTGCCTGAATAAACCTGTCGCATGAAACCACCAAATGGCAGGGCATTTCGGGAACCTTTCACTGCTGGTTTGTGTTCTCTGAATAGACGAAGCATTGCTTCTCTATGGGGGATTTCACTGCCCTCGAACAGGCACCATATGTTCAGGCAATTCGCCAGGATTTGGCGAATTGCCTGCTCTCTGGATAGCCGAAGGGCCAAGAAAGGTAACCGAACGCGGATTTTCAGCGTTCAGATCCATTCGGATCTCTTTGGATAACCCTGAAAGTAAAAGGAGTGGATATTCCATGTGTAATAAAGTGCGGAACGCGTCTCGAGTCACGGATCCGTTGTATTACTGGGAGAGATTTTGGGTGTGTTCAGTAAAATCTGGCGTTATGCCCATTCTGTCACATTGCCCCAAATCCTACAAAATCTGGAAATTACTTTGGCCACAAACCCATCCACCTATAGATGCCACGTGACTGCGCCCCCTGATAACTTCCTAAAATGTGAGCGAAGGTGATGACGACAGATGAGCAAAAAAAGCCAAATTTCAATTCAAAGCTCTGAATCTGCCACATTTTATTTTCCGAAACATCTTTGACTCAAACTCCCTTTCACCGTGTTCGTCTGTGGATTAACCCCTTCGATGTTCGGTTATTTGGGAGCCGCTGAGTTATTCTGTTGCGAGTTTGGGATGTTTTGCCGGTTGGACAAGAAGTCGCCGCGTTGGGAATTTGCGTCAATGTAGCCGATGCTTTTCTTGTATCAGGAAACCTATAACCTAAGGAAAGACTTTTTTTTTTTTTTTTTGTCCAACATCCCGCAGCAGATCAAGCCCACGGCTCAAGCAAGAAGGCAAATGAATATACGCCGGAGTCATACGGCGCAGTGGGAGGAGCCAGAGCAGCTGATGCATAGAGTTTTGCGGCGCGTATACTGTAGTCCCTTCTGGTTTTGCCAATGTGTCAGTAATATTTCCCACAGTCCTCCCCCTCCCGTCTGGCCGGTTCTCAGGCTCTCCCCATTGTCTGTGGTCAGGAAGTGCACAGGGTGCAGTATGTCCTATAACGATATGGGGGGGGGCAGCGCTTTCCTGCCTCTGACCTCACGTATTCCTTATTGTATATTTGGGAAGGAGGTGTGCGTGTGGGATAAGGGGGGGGGGTTCGCATCGCTGAGATGCCTGGAGGCTGGTGAGAACCTGCCTTTTCTTGGCGAATTTGGACGCCATGATGGGCGCGCTCTGGACGTGGCTGTGCCTGCTCTACCTGCCTCTATGCCACGGTAAGACGCTGCAATATGGGGTGGGGGCAGGTGGTGGCGGGGCTCAGGAGACCAGAATAGATGGCGCTGACAGTCCTTAGCGCGGGGTCAGCGCTGGAATAGCAGAAGGAGCGGCCGGGCAGGATGCAGGTGCCGTGTGTTGATTTTTGGATGGGAAGAGGTCAATGCTGGAATAACAACGCGGGGGCCATGTCTGCGGGTCGTGGATAAAACCTCGCACAGGCAAACGCAGTGTGAAAAGACACATTCGGCAACAAAAATGGACAATGCACAAAGACGAGGGATCAGATTCCGAGTCCGGCGTAAATTTAAGCGCCGGTAAATTTAGCCGCTCCGCAGACTTTAATAGCTCTGGTAAGTTTTCACCGGACTCGCAATCTGGCCTGAGACTGGGTTTGCAATAAAATAAGTGGCTGGTGATACGAATTAACCAAGAATGTGTGTACAAGGGGTTAAACCCAGCTGTACTGGTGGTAACTCCTCTTGTTCTCCTTCGTCTAGATTGTAAGCTCCTGTGATCAGGCCCTCCGCGCCACTCGCCTCTGGCTCCTAAGTTTGTTTGTAATTTTGTTGCAATAAGAATTGGGGAATTAAAGTAATGCGCTGTGGAGACTGTTGGCGCTATAGAAATAATAATAAAAGTCTCGCTCTTCCCTGTCCCAGTGATTCTTCTCCCTGGAAGGGAAGTCCCTCCGCATTAAATGGAGATTTTTTTTGCGTGTGATCGTTCAGGAATATTAACGTTCTAGGGTGGAAATGTATCTGTAAATATATTTCTGTGCCTATTTGTTGGAAAATTAGGTGCACAGCTGGTAATGCAGGCGTCCGTGTGCTGGGACAGAGCTGTGTGTGTGTGGTTACAGTTACAAGCATTTATAAAGCGCTAACAGATTCCTTAGCGCTGCACAATGAGAGCGACAGAAAAATGAAAATATATATATATATACACACACAGAAAAGTAGAGGAGGGAGGGACCCTGCTCAAGAGCTTACAATCTAAACTCTCTACATTCTAGCGGATTCTTTTGTAACTGACAAATTCTTATTTAATAAAATTAAGATTATAACTAGGGATGATGGGAATGGTAGTTCTTCAGTAGTTCTATAAGGCTGACCTATTAACCCCTTCACATCCAGAGTAGAGTCATCTTGATTTTGCATTGTAATACATTGGAAAGCGCTTGTTAGCAAATCAAAACCCAATTTTTCACCTTTTTAAAAGGCCCCTGTGGAGAAACAAATTCCACTCCTGTCTCTCTTCAGGCACCCTGCAGAGACCCAAAACCTGCTGTAACTAGCAGCCCCAAACCTCACTGTAACAAAAAGTTCAAACACATTACTGTTGCATTCCAGCAGCCAGGGATTTGTCAGAATACAGGGAGAGCTGTGGGGTCGGTCACTGCTGTACAGGGATAAGATTCAGGGGGTTATAATGACTGAAAATCCCTGTACAGTACAGATACAAGGTGTTGCTGTAATTGCCATACACAGGCATTATGCGGCACATACAGATACAAGGGGTTGCTGTAATTGCCATACACAGGCATTATGCGGCACATACAGATACAAGGTGTTGCAGTAATTGCCATACACAGGCATTATGCAGCACATACAGATACAAGGTGATGCTGTAATTGTCACACACAGGCATTATGCAGCACATACAGATACAAGGTGTCGCTGTAATTGCCATACACAGGCATTATGCAGCACATACAGATACAAGGTGTTGCTGTAATTGCCACACACAGGCATTATGCGGCACATACAGGTACAAGGTGTTGCTGTAATTGCCATACACAGGCATTATGCAGCATATACAGATACAAGGTGTTGCTGTAATTGCCATACACAGGCATTATGCAGCACATACAGATATTTCATTCTGATCACTACAACCCCCCATAAGCAGGATATCTCACCATTTTTTCATCTGTCTGCAGCACATTTACTGACACAAGGGCCATTTCTGACTGTATGCTGATAATGCAGGCCCCCTATGACATTATATGAGATAAGGGACATCATCTAGAGTTTAGAATCTTCTTCCCAGTAATATTTCTGTAAAGATGAACAAGATTATGAAAAATTCAAGATGGGCAAATTTACACTTTTAATTTTATATCCATCTCAGATCAGCAATCTGTAGAATTTCTATTTCACCCAATATTTATTGTTATCTTTTCATCCCGTGTTTCCAATATATATTATGATAAAAACATTTTCAACAAAAATCGCTTGGAACTGAAGGGGTTAAGCGCCCCCTGATTACAGATGTCAGGGTGACCTTGCTGTGTCTGACCCGCTTGTTATTGTTTGTTAATTGTGATCTCGGGGATAAAGGGTCACGTTGAAGAAAGAATAATATTATTGTTAGAACTTGTATAAACCTCAGGCTTATTCATTCGACAGTATGACAGAGCTGTGCAATGTGATCCCACGGTGTACGATAATGTGTTATTCATGAGTATAATGTGCTCTAATATAGAAATATTGTGTATATTGTAAATATTCCTGTACGCGGAGCATTTTGTTTTTGTGTCTCTGGCTTTTAATTCCCAAAGCTTCCACATTTATTTAACTCTCAACAAAACAGGAAAAATAACAGGAAAAGAGAGTGTTCCCCACCCCATCAGTGTGCGCTACTGCATCTCACCCGCACGGATTTATCTCCCCATGGAAAATACATTCCTCAGCTTAATCTATAATTACACAGAGCTTTAAATATCCTTTATATACAAAGCTTTATATATCCTGTATATACAGAGCTTTAACCTTTATATATACATATATATATTGCTTTATCCTATATATACAGAACTTTAACCTTACTATAAACATATATATCTTTATATATCCTGTATATACAGAGCTTTATATAGGAGTTTTTGCAATTGGCTATTATTATTATTATTATTAGGTAATGGTTCTGAAACTGTTATGAGTTTGGGGAACCTTTGTTTTTAGGCTGGGGTCAGACGAGCGTAGTGTTCACGTCCGTGATTGCACCTAAAAGTACGTCCGTGATAGCATGAAAGAAAGTCCATTGGAGTCCCACACATGAAGTACGTCCGCACTGAACTGCGGACGCACAACGGCCGCGGCAAACGGACGCAGGTTAGGCAAGAACGTAATACTGCTAGAACGGACGTGCGCAGTGCGCCACGTCCACAACGTCTGCATAGCTTTGTGTGTGAGTGATGGAGCGTGGTCAGACGGACTGCATTTATACGTCCAGCATTTTTGACGGACAGAATGTTTTTTCATTGTAATTTATTTTTCCCTCCTACATCCGTCAAAAAATAACTTCAGTGAAAAAACGGACTGTGTGACCACTACTGCGTCATCCGTACTGACGATGTCCGTACTGCACGGACGTACAGTCCGTAGAAATCACGCTCGTCTGACCCCAGCCTAATACACACAAATAATAATAAGCGTATATGTATTTTACTGCCTCTATGTGTGTCTATTGATATATGTGAACATTTATACCCAAGACAAACTTGTGGCTTTTTGTGCGAGTCCTGACCTTACCCTGGGGTTACATATATATATATATATATATAAAACAATGTGGGGGAGACAACAACGGTCGTATAATAAATATATATATTTTTTATAATAGATTAAAAAGACATACAGATGTTTCAGCCCCCGGAGGCCTTTATCCCGGTGATACAATAAATCAACATAGGCGTTTATATAAATAAACTAAAGTACCCCTGTGCAGGGTGTCTCACCGGGAAAAATCCAGAAATAGCACCATTTTCAGGTTGTTCCTGGTGAGACGCCTGCACAGGGGTACGGGATTTGTGATTGTACATTATTTTATTTATATAAACGGCTATGTTGATTTATTGTATCACTGTGATAAAGGCCTCCAGGGGCCGAAACATCAGTAAGTCTTTTTAATCTATTATAAAAAATATATAGATTTATTATAAGACCCTTGTTGCCTCCCCTACATTATGTATGTGTGTGTATATATATATATACACATACAGTCAGGTCCAGAAATATTGGGACATGGACACAATTCTAACATCTTTGGCTCTATACACCACCACAATGGAGTTGGAATGAAACAAACACAATGTGCTTTAACTGCAGACTGTCAGCTTTAATTTGAGGGTATATACATCCAACTCAGGTGAACGTGTAGGACTTACAGCAGTTTGCAGATGTGTCTCCCACTTGTTAAGGGACCAAAGGTAATGGGACAGAATAATAATCATAAATCAAACTTCCTCTTCTTAATACTTGGTTGCAAATCCTTTGCAGTCAATCACAGCCTGAAGTCTGGAACGGATAGACATCACCAGACGCTGGGTTTCATCCCTGGTGATGTTCTGCCAGGCCTCTACTGCAACTGTCTTCAGTTCCTGCTTGTTCTTGGGGCATTTTCCCTTCAGTTTTGTCTTCAAGTGAAATGCATGCTCAATGGGATTCAGGTCAGGTGATTGACTTGGCCATTGCATAACATTCCACTTCTGTCCCTTCAAAAACTCTTTGGTTGCTTTTGCAGTATGCTTTGGGTCATTGTCCATCTGCACTGTGAAGCACCGTCCAATGAGTTCTGCAGCATTTGGCTGAATGTGAGCAGATAATATTGCCCGAAACACTTCAGAATTCATCCTGTTGCTTTTGTCAGCAGTCACATCATCAATAAATACAAGAGAACCAGTTCCATTGGCAGCCATACATGCCCACGCCATGACACTACCACCACCATGCTTCACTGATGAGGTGGTATGCTTAGGATCAGGGCCGCCATCAGGGCATTACGCCCAATACTGCCGTAAGGGGCCCGGGCCCGGTGGGGGCCCGGGCCGCCGGGTCCCGGGGGGAGGATCCCGGGCCCCCGACGGCAGCGGCGTCGCCCTTTAACAGCTCCGGTATCGGACTCGATGAGTCCGAATCCGGAGCTGTGTCCCTGCTGCTGCTGCAGGAGCCGGAGGAGACTGAGACACTGTGTCTCCTCCGGCTCCTGGCAGCTTCACTTCCTGGCTGCTTCACTTCCTGGCTGGGCGGGGCCAAGCAGCGTGTGAGGGGCCTCCCAAGCACGTTGCTTTGGCTCCGCCCCTCCACTCAGTGAAGCTGTGCGCCGGAGCTGGAGGGACCAGGAAGATCAGAAGAAAAGAAGAGAAGAAGATTGAAGAAAAGGTGAAGAAAAGAAGAGCAGAAGAAAAGAAGATAGAAGACAGCGAGTGGTGAGCCAGGGCCCAGACCCTAAGACCCAGAGCCCAGACCCCAAGGCCCAGGACCCAGACCCCAAGGCCCAGACCCCTAGGCCCAAACCTCTAGGCTCAGACCCAGGGCCCAGACCCTGGGCCAGACCCCCTAGGCCCAGACCTCTAGGCTCAGACCCAGGACCCAGACCGCTAGGCCCAGACCCCTAGGCCCAGACCCAAGGCCCAGACCCAGACCTCTAGGCCCAGGGCCCAGACCCCAAGGCCCAGACCCAGGGCCCAGACCCCAAGACCCAAACCCAGGGCCCAGACCCTATGGCCCAGACCCCTAGGCCCAAACCCATGGCCCAGACCCTAGGGCCCAGGGCCCAGACCCCTAGGCCCAGACCCCTAGGCCCAGACCCCTAGGCCCAGACCCCAAGGCCCAGACCCCAAGGCCCAGACCCTAGGGCCCAGGGTCCAGACCCCTAGGCCCAGGGCCCAGACCCCATGGCCCAAACCCATGGCCCAGACCCCAAGGCGCAGACCCTAGGGCCCAGACCCTTAGGCCCAGACCCCTAGGCCCAGACCCCTAGGCCCAGGGCCCAAGGCCCAGGGCCCAGACCCTAGGGCCCAGGGTCCAGACCCCTAGGCCCAGACCCCAAGACCCAAACCCAGGGCCCAGACCCTATGGCCCAAACCCATGGCCCAGACCCCAAGGCCCAGACCCTAGGGCCCAGGGCCAGACCCTTAGGCCCAGACCCCTAGGCCCAAACCCATGGCCCAGACCCTAGGGCCCAGACCCCTAGGCCCAGACCCCTAGGCCCAGACCCCAAGGCCCAGACCCCAAGGCCCAGACCCTAGGGCCCAGGGTCCAGACCCCTAGGCCCAGGGCCCAGACCCCAAGACCCAAACCCAGGGCCCAGACCCTATGGCCCAAACCCATGGCCCAGACCCCAAGGCCCAGACCCTAGGGCCCAGACCCTTAGGCCCAGACCCTTAGGCCCAGACCCCTAGGCCCAGACCCCAAGGCCCAGACCCCAAGGCCCAGGGCCCAGACCCTAGGGCCCAGGGTCCAGACCCCTAGGCCCAGACCCCAAGACCCAAACCCAGGGCCCAGACCCTATGGCCCAAACCCATGGCCCAGACCCCAAGGCCCAGACCCCAGGGCCCAGACCCTTAGGCCCAGACCCCTAGGCCCAGACCCAAGGCCCAGACCCAAGACCCTAGGGCCCAGGGTCCAGACCCCTAGGCCCAGGGCCAAGGCCCAGACCCAGGGCAAATGCCCAGGGCCCAGACCCCAAGACCCAAACCCAGGGCCCAGACCCTATGGCCCAGACCCAGGGCAAAGGCCCAGGGCCCAGACCCAGGGTCCAGACCCCTAGGCCCAAACCCATGGCCCAGACCCCAAGGCCCAGGACCCAGACCCCTAGGCCCAGACCCAGACCCCAAGGCCCAGACCCAGGGCCCAGACCCCTAAGCCCAAACCCAGGCCCAGACCCCAAGGCCCAGGACCCAGACCCAAGGCCCAGACACTAGGGCCCAGACCCCTAGGCCCAGACCCCAAAGCCCAGACCCCAAGGCCCAGACCCAGGGCCCAGGGTCCAGACCCCTAGGCCAAGGCCCAGACCAGGGCCCAGACCCAGGGCCCAGACCCTAGGGCCCAGACCCAGGGCCCAGGGTCCAGACCCCTAGGCCCAGGGCCAAGGCCCAGACCCAGGGCAAATGCCCAGGGCCCAGACCCAAACCCAGGGCTCATACCCTATGGCCCAGACCCAGGGCAAAGGCCCAGGGCCCAGACCCAGGGTCCAGACCCCTAGGCCCAAACCCATGGCCCAGACCCCAAGGCCCAGGACCCAGACCCAGGGCCCAGACCCCCTAGACCCAAACCCAGGGCCCAGACCCCAAGGCCCAGACCCAGGGCCCAGACCCCAAGGCCCAGGACCCAGACCCCAAGGCCCAAACCCAGGGTCCAGACCCCAAGGCCCAGGACCCAGACCCAAGGCCCAGACACTAGGGCCCAGACCCTGGGCCCAGACCCCCTAGGCCCAAACCCAGGGCCCAGACCCCTAGGCCCAAACCCAGGACCCAAGGCCCAGACCCTGGGCCCAGACCCCCTAGGCCCAAACCCAGGGCCCAGACCCCAAGGCCCAGACCCAGGGCCCAGACCCAGGGCCCAGACCCAAGGGCCCAGACCCAAGGCCCAAACCCAGGGCTCAGGCCCTAAGACCCAGACCCCTAGGCCCAAACCCAGGGCCCAGACCCCAAGGCCCAGACCCAGGGCCCAGACCCCCTAGGCCCAGACCCTAGGGCCCAGACCCCCTAGGCCCAGACCCTAGGGCCCAGACCCCTAGGCCCAAACCCAGGGCCCAGACCCCAAGGCCCAGGCACTAGGGCCCAGACCCAAGGCCCAGACCCCCTAGGCCCAAACCCAGGGCCCAGACCCCTAGGCCCAAACCCAGGACCCAGACCCCTAGGCCCAAACCCAGGGCCCAGACCCCAAAGCCCAAATACAGACCCAGGGCCCAGACCCTAGGGTCCAGACCCCAAACCCAGGGCCCAGACCCCAAATACAGACCCAGGGCCCAGACCCTAGGGTCCAGACCCCATACCCAGGGCCCAGACCCCAAGGCCCAGACCCAGGGCCCAGACCCCAGGGCCCAGACCCTAGGGCCCAGACCCTAGGACCCAGACCCCAGAGCCCAGGCTAGACCCCAGGGACCAGACCTCAGGGACCAGACCTCAGGGCCCAGACCCTAGGGCCCAGACCCTATTGCCCAGACCCCAAGGCCCAGACCCCAAGGCCCAGACCCTAGGACCCAGACCCCAAGGCCCAGGGACCAGACCCAGAGACCAGGGCCCAGGTTAGACCCCAGGGACCAGACCCCAAGGCCCAGTCCCAGGGACCAGACCCAGGGCCCAGGCCCAGACCCAGACCCAAAGGCCATCATACACAGCCCATTTCTGTGAGATTTATTGCTGTGGATTCTGTGATATGTTCAGACACACCGCTCATTACTGTGAGTTTTATTGCTGTGGATACTGTGATAAGCTAATACACACTGCACATTACTGGGAGTTTTATTGCTGTGGTGCTATGTTATGTCCTTTTTTTTTTGAAGGGGGAGAAAACTGTTAGAGGTTGAGGGGGGGCCCTGGGGGGCCCCATCGTGAGGTTTAGTAAGGGGCCCCATCATTTCTGATGGCTGCCCTGCTTAGGATCATGAGCAGTTCCTTTCCTTCTCCATACTCTTCTCTTCCCATCACTCTGGTACAAGTTGATCTTGGTCTCATCTGTCCATAGGATCTTGTTCCAGAACTGTGAAGGCTTTGTTAGGTGTTGTTTGGCAAACTCTAATCTGGCCTTCCTATTTTTGAGGCTCACCAATGGTTTATATCTTGTGGTGAACCCTCTGTATTTACTCTGGTGAAGTCTTCTCTTGATTGTTGACATTGACACACATACACCTACCTCCTGGAGAGTGTTCTTGATCTGGCCAACTGTTGTGAAGGGTGTTTTCTTCACCAGGGAAAGAATTCTTCGGTCATCCACCACAGTTGTTTTCTGTGTTCTCCTGGGTCTTTTGGTGTTGCTGAGCTCACCGGTGCGTTCCTTCTTTTTGAGAATGTTCCAAACAGTTGTTTTGGCCACACCTAATGTTCTTGCTATCTCTCTGATGGGTTTGTTTTGTTTCTTCAGCCTAATGATGGCTTGCTTCACTGATAGTGAACAGATTCCAAATGCAAATAGCACACTTGAAATAAACTCTGGGCCTTTTATCTGCACATTGTAATTGGGGTAATGAGGGAATATCACACACCTGGCCATGGAACAGCTGAGAAGCCAATTGTCCCATTACCTTTGGTCCCTTAACAAGTGGGAGGCACATCTGCAAACTGCTGTAAGTCCTACACCGTTCACCTGAGTTGGATGTACATACCCTCAAATTAAAGCTGACAGTCTGCAGTTAAAGCACATTGTGTTTGTTTCATCCCAACTCCATTGTGGTGGTGTATAGAGCCAAAGATGTTAGAATTGTGTCCATGTCCCAATATTTCTGGACCTGACTGTACATGTTTCTACAACTACTCTTTTTCCATCCCATTGAATAAAACGTTTTTCTATATACTCTGATTTTATCTGCTTCACTAGAGCCAAGTACTCGTCAAACTTGTGTAAATCCTCCAAACGGTCCCTATTGGTTTAGATTGAATTAACATCCTGATGGGATATTGCAAACAAAGTTCACCTGGCCGGGACATGCGCCCTTCAAGTGTTATTACATCATACACGCTGTCGGCCATAAATCGGTCACCCCTGGATGTATCTCTTTCAATTGGTGCTCGCCTTCCATTGGATAATTACTGCAGTAATTAATAGGTTTCAGCATAAAATGAGGTCATGTGACTCCCTGAATACAGTGATTGAGCAGGTTTTTCAATCAATGGGCTTTTCTCCCCTGATGGCACAGCGGGCATATTCCAAGATGGCAATGCCAGGATTCATCGGGCTCTGTTTGTGCAAGAGTGGTTGAGGGAGCACGAGACATTATTTCCACACATGGATTGGCCACCGCACAGTCCAGACCTTATATTCCACATGCAGCGTCACTCCATGCTTTAAAATGCATTTCATTTGATTGTTCTCTCTGCATTAGTTTATCTCCTTCTCTGTTTTCTAATCAATTCATGTTCCGGGGCTCCAGGCTTGCGGTGTGCGGATCCCGATGAAAGTTGTCATAATGGAGGTACGTGTTTACCGGAGCAGAATGGGACCCAGAGCTGCAGGTAAATATAACCGCTGTGTGATGTGCCGATACAATGTTTTCCTATGTGCTCACACTGACTGACCAATGGGGATTTAGATTATATGTTGAGAATCATAACATTTAATTATTAGAGTAATAAACATTAGAGATAAGAACATCCCTTATCTGAAATCCAAAACATTCCAAAACGCCAAAAAACTTTCTAAACACCAACATTATGCCACAAATGGAAAATCCCACCCCTGACCCCATGTGACGGGGGCAAAATGATTCAAACCCTGTATAAAATGTCCTTCAGGCAACAACATAATTGTTTAGATATGGGTCCCATTACCAAGATAATTCGTTCTTATATGGAAATATCCCGAAAAATAAAGAAATCCAAAATACTTCTGGTCCCGAGCATTTTGGGTAAAAGATACTCAAACTGTATTGAGGATAAAACCAGAATAACCATATAGAAAATCCAAAAGGAGAACCAGGCGCTCGAATACCAAAATGTGGCATTTTAAACAATGTTTCAGCGGATACAGTATCTTTTCATATCTCTATGGTTCATTATTAAATGGTCAAAATAATAACTTCTACGTTCAATCCTGTAGGTGTTCTGCTGGGTTTACGGGCGATCGCTGCCAGGTCGCAGACCCCTGCGCATCCGTCTCCTGCTCCAATAGAGGCGTCTGCCAGCGCCGCTCGACCGCAGATTATGAGTGTCAGTGCGGACCTGGATGGACAGGTGAGACGTCGAAAAAGAGGCAAAATATCACGCAGGCAAAATCTGCATATTCAGAATCATTTAAGAATTCAGCCACCAATAAATGATCATTTTACTCCTTATTCCTATAGAGTGTGTCTGTGTGCGCTTGTGTGTGCGCGTGTGTGTATGTGTGTGTCGTGTTTGAGAAAGCATGAATAATCTGTCACTAGAAATTGCGATGTATATTGAATGGGGGTGCTTGACCTTCTCTGTCCAGGTGTTTTTTCCAACTACATTTCCCACAAGGCTCTGTTGACCTAATGAGTGCCTGAGCATCATGGGAGATGTAGTTCCAAAACATCTGGAGGGCCAAGGTTGGGCATATCTGATATTAAATATACAGCATGTTATGGTTTCTAGATCATATGAGATCGTTTTTATTTTTAATCCATTCTGGAGGCTTCTGTACTAATACTCCCCATAATTCCTTGATATTTGGTTTCACAGTGTGCGGCATCTTAAATCCTAGGCCATTTTTGTGTCTAAAATCAATCCCAAGAGAACATACTGTATATATATATATATATAGAGCGATAGAAAGTATGTTGCATGGCATTATGGGAGCGCTGGGGCAACTCCATCTTTTGTGGTTGATTTTTACAGGTTGATTGTAAATTTCTCAAAATCAACACAAACTTTTATATTCCATGTTGATCCAGATAATGTTGTATTCAAACACAGGTCGAGTAACCCTTAGGGAAAGTCCCAATTTGGGAAACATGTTGAGCAAAAGCTTGACACTAAATGTTGAACATTCCCCACCCTGACCTCATGTATCGGGAGCAAAATGATTAAAAATCCTGTATAAAATGCCCTCCAGGCTGTGTGTATAAGGTGTGTATGAAACATAAATGCATTTCGTGTATAGACTCGGGTCTCATCCTTAAGATATCTCATTATTATTTGCAAATATCCCAAAATCCTAAAAAATCTCAAATCCAGAGCACGTCCCGTGCCGAGCGTTTAAGATAAGCGACAGCCTTTATATAATATTTTGTAAAATCGTTAATAATATTATGTATTAGATAAAAGGCGGCTGCACAGAGCGGATTCTATGTATCCTGTAATGTTTCTGCATTCTTTCCCTGAATGTAAAGCGCGTCCAGATCCTGATCTCCCCGGTCCAGGGTCTCTGCGCTGAATGTCAGCCGAGCCAGCTCACATCGCTTCCCTTTCCCTGCGTTAAAGAACATGACAGACATGACATTTTAATCAGATACGGGGAGAGGAAATGATGGAAAATACAGGGAAATTGCTTTGTCTCACAAGAATTCCTACTATTTAGATGCAGAAAGATTATTGTAGCAGAATATCTCTTTGCAGAACTGATCCCACGTTACCGAAACAGCGAACCCTCTGTGTCCCCGGAATTTTAAGGCTTCGACGCGTTGCTACAAAAGCTAATTAAATGATCAAGTCACCTTCCACCCCACATTCAGACCATCATTATGAGTAGGGATGAGCCGAACACCCCCGTGTTCGGTTCGCATTCGAACTCGAACAATTTCAAAAGTTCGAGTTCAAACTCGAACTCGAACCGAACTCAATGCAAGTCAATGGGACTCAAAAGTTCGGTTTTTTAGAGTGCCCTCCAAGGGGGCATATATGCAATATATTTGCCATAAAAGGTGTATGGGGGTCCGGGTAGTGCCCTGGGGGACAGGAAACAAGGACAAAAAGTTTAAAAAAAATAAGTTTTTAAAGGAACAGTGAGTCTTCCATAAAATAAGGGTTAAAAATAAAAACGAAAAATTCCTTAAAATATTCCTTCAAATTCATGAGACCAGACTAATTAGAAGCACGTTATTTCCAAACACTAATTGACACCTGTTGTTTACGCTGTTTGATCCACATCACCCATTGCAGCATTTTAAAGCTGAAACACACAGGCGGCGCAAAAAATCCTATGCAAGCCTCATGCACTCTAAGCACATGTAATTTTGAGGTGTGAAAGTTTCAGAAAAATGTCCACGTGTGCAAATATGTTAAATAAAGCCAGAATAATTTTATGACAGTCACATTTGTCTGACAAACAGATAATACATTACGTTGCAGTATGTGTTGACATATGTTGGTAGATGTGTGTTATGTGTATGTAACATGTTTATGCTATTATACATACCGCTTCTTGACGACGTACACAATCCGTCCATTGCCTCCCGCCGCGTTGACTGCGTCCGTAATCCTAATCATCGCCCACATGCGTGCCTTCTTGCCCTGGTTAGTTTTTTAATTCAATATCTAATAAACCATTGCTTATAATATTCTGCAGTAAAGAGTCTCTTTATTTCTAGATTTTTTTAGTATTTTTTAAGCATTTTTTTATACTTTTTTAAAAAAAAAAAATTCGAACTCGAACCGAACCTACAAAAAAGTTCGAAGTTCGCGAACTTTCGAACTGCCAATGTTTTGAGTCGAACTCCGAACTGATCGAACCGAACAGCTCATCCCTAATTATGAGACACAGAGCTTTATATAAATAGAACCTGCTGATGGAGAAATGCAGATTATAACCATGATCTTCTGGGACAATAAAAAAGATATCAGTGACCAAAGCAATATAGTGCCAAAAAAAATATAAGGCTTTAAGAACAAAGAGGAGATTCAGGATAGAAGATTGATTCAACACTCAGAGGAGCCTCAGCACAGCGAGTGTTATTACAGGGGGGGGGGAAGCCCCAAAAATGTATGTTTGCAAAAGAATGCATTGATGAACACAAAGGAGCGGAGCCTAAACACTGATCAAACAATACATAACAAAATGATAACCATGCAAAGCATAGCGGAGCGCAAGGAAAGTATATATTCAAAACAGAAGAGGCTTGAAATAGTAACCATGATACAACACATAGCTGACTGAGCTCCAAAATATATACTACACAAATCATAGAAAAACTCAAAAGTGACCACACAATACATAAGATGAATTAGTTCAAAAGTAGGAACTGCAAAGCTCATAGAGGATCAACAAAATGTAACCACACAAAACAAAGAGGAGAGCCGAAAAAAAGTAAGAATACAACACATAGATGAGCTCCAAAAAAAGTAACTATACAAAGCCCAGAGAAGCTTCAGAATGTAACTGTACAATGCATAGAGGAACTCCAAAAAAGTAAATATACAAAACAGAAGAGACTCAAAATAGTCACCATACAACACATAGATGAGGTCCAAATTAGAAACTACACAAATCATAGAGGAGCTCCAAAAACCATACAAAGCATAGAGGAGCTCCAAAAACCATACAAAGCATAGAGGAGCTCCAAAAACCATACAAAGCATAGAGGAGCTCCAAAAAGCAACCATACAAAGCATAGAGAAACTCCAAAAAGCAACCATACAAAGCATATAGAAGCTCCAAAAAGCAACCATACAAAGCATAGAGAAGCTCCAAAAATAGCAAACATGCAAAGCATAGAGAAGCTCCAAAAGCAACCATACAAAGCATAGAGAAGCTCCAAAAAGCAACCATACAAAGCATAGAGAAGCTCCAAAAATAGCAAACATGCAAAGCATAGAGAAGCTCCAAAAAGAGCAAGCATACAAAGCATAGAGAAGCTCCAAAAAGCAACCATACAAAGCATAGAGAAGCTCCAAAAATAGCAAACATGCAAAGCATAGAGAAGCTCCAATAAGAGCAAGCATACAAAGCATAGAGAAGCTCCAAAAGCAACCATACAAAGCATAGAGAAGCTTCAAAAAGCAACCATACAAAGCATAGAGAAGCTCCAAAAATAGCAAACATGCAAAGCATAGAGAAGCTCCAAAAGCAACCATACAAAGCATAGAGAAGCTCCAAAAGCAACCATACAAAACATAGAGAAGCTCCAAAAAGCAACCATACAAAGCATAGAGAAGCTCCAAAAATAGCAAACATGCAAAGCATAGAGAAGCTCCAAAAAGAGCAAGCATACAAAGCATAGAGAAGCTCCAAAAGCAACCATACAAAACATAGAGAAGCTTCAAAAAGCAACCATACAAAGCATAGAGAAGCTTTAAAAAGCAACCATACAAAACATAGAGAAGCTTCAAAAAGCAACCATACAAAGCATAGAGAAGCTCCAAAAAGCAACCATACAAAGCATAGAGAAGCTCCAAAAAGCAACCATACAAAGCATAGAGAAGCTCCAAAAGCAACCATACAAAGCATAGAGAAGCTCCAAAAAGCAACCATACAAAGCATAGAGAAGCTCAAAAAGCAACCATACAAAGCATAGAGAAGCTTCAAAAAGCAACCATACAAAACATAGAGAAGCTTCAAAAAGCAACCATACAAAGCATAGAGAAGCTCCAAAAGCAACCATACAAAACATAGAGAAGCTTCAAAAAGCAACCATACAAAACATAGAGAAGCTCCAAAAAGTAACCATACAATGCATATTGTAAATTAGTTTCAAAATACAAACTACAAAACACGTAGAGGAGCTGCAAAATAACTTCTAAAAAGGATAGAAGAGCTCCAAAAAGTAACCATACAAAGCAAAGAGGAGCTACAAAATATTAAACCGACATAAGGAAGTAGAGATACAAAATAGTAAAGTGACATAAAGGTAGAAGAAATCCAAAACGGTAAACATAAAAAGCATAGGAGAGCTAATATGGAACCATAGGATAAACTCTTCACGCAAATGTCCCACGAGGTGACGGTGGGATTGTCCCTTTAGCAGGAGAACCGAAACTCTCTACATATCACACCTTAAACACGTCTGACTGAGGTCACGAGTCGGATGAAAACAGAAAGCAGGTTCATATTATTTGATGAAGAACATGAAACATGGGCAGAAACCTAATATAACAGGTTTTTATGAGCTCACGATTATTCCTGACGTATGACACAGACAATATCAGATCAGTAAAATAGACTCATGTCACCAGCATCGAGCACATGGTGGATCTCCGTGAAACCTACAGAGGTGAGAAAGTTCTAATAAATTCAGTAAAATCTACTTTGGGATTTGGGAGATGAACAATAACTGGAATCGTGTAAATACTGGAAGTGAAACGGTCAGAAAGTGTCCACTTCAGAAACAGGTCATGGCACTTCCAGGAGGTTAAGTGTCGCACAATACACAATGACCTGGCACCGGCACCGCGCCGCTGTAGTTGAAGCACCTTTGTTGTGGTTTATATTGCGTTTGGCTCCGGTTCAGCTATAGTCTTCTTAATGCGCTCTTTGTGTTTTCCCATTCTTTAAGAGGATATTAGGCCGGTCCCTATAGGATTGTTGGAGACTGTCGATGGCTCGTCATTTTCACGTGCATTCATGTACGGGCCTGACCGGAACACTCTCACATTCATGATCATATTGTCCAGCAATTCCACTATGGTTTCAGCTTTGTGATTTGACTCATTGTCCCCCTGAAATATGAATTTCCTCCTCGGTTTTGGCCGACAACCGCGGCTTTTCCTGTTGGATTTTCCTTTGTTTTGGGAAGCTGGTATTCGTAGAGTTTCATCTGGAATGCCGCGCTCTTATAACGGGACGCTACCAGCGCTGAGGCTGAAATTATGGGTTAAACATGTTCGGTTTTTGGGAAATTTGGAGCATGAGACAGAAAAATAAAGGGTTTAGGATAAAATACACTTATGCCATGAACTGCTTGACAAAACCGGGCAGATGTTACAGCACAAGCTGACAGTGACAAATGTTCTTGGAATTGTTTTCATTTTTTAATTAGTAAATTAATTGAAAGGACACTCTAGGCATTGTGACCATTCAATGTAAATTGAGTGATCTCCGTGCCCAGAGTGTCCTTACCTCTCTTCTCCTTCGAGGGGGCTCTCAGAGGTTTGAGTCAAAGAAACAATGACTGGTGAGAAGAATGAGACAGAGGCAATGGAGCTGTGCAGGACGCAGCAGAGGCCAACTAAAACTGTCAGCTCCAGGTCCATGAATCCATTGATCTGGCACAGAAGCCCAGTCCTGAATTCAAGTTGTCCCAACCCATAGCTACAGCCCCATTGGTGAAATAGTACAACATGACGGACAGGGGTTGTTGGAAGGATGAGGTTGACGATATGGGATGGAAATGTTTTGTAGATGCAGGAGCAGCAGGGTCTGATTTGAGGAGCCAAGGATCACAAAGTCTCTCCGACAAACGTGCTGTTTTCTGCAGGGATTGGGTTATTTCCGTGTATTGCATTAATTTAATCCTTTTCTTGCAGGGAAAAACTGTGAGTTACTGGACTATTGCTCCACAAACCGCTGCTTGAATGGTGGAAAATGCGTCAACACTGTTCCCAGCTTTCTATGCCAGTGTCCCCATGGCTTTGAGGGGGAGGTTTGCGAGAAGGACGTAGATGAATGCCAAGCCGTTGGCACGTGTAAGAATGGTGGCACCTGCAGGAACCTGGTGGGCTCCTTCAAATGTCTGTGTTCAACCATGTACCATGGAGATCGCTGCGAGATGAGGCAAGGAGTGTGCACATCAAACAGCTGCTACAATGCAGGAAAATGTATCCAGAGGAATGTCCGCTTGTATGAATGTGTCTGCTCAACAGGTACGTAGCTACAATGTATCCCCCGGGGGGGGGCAGGGAATGAGTAATAAAGGACTCAGGAATCTCAATCTAATGGAAGGATTATATTCTCTGGAGTGCCATGTCTTGTGTTGTATTACAGGGTACACGGGGTCACAGTGTGAAGAGAATATAGATGATTGTATCAACCACAAATGCCAAAACGGAGGTTCTTGCAAGGACGACCTGAATGACTACTCCTGCCAGTGCACTACAGGGTGGCAAGGTGAGAAGTACAGATATTCCTGCTCTTCAAAAACCCTTCATTCCATGTTCTGCTACTCTGCTAACCGTCTCCTTATTTTCCTATTATTATACATTTTTCAGTATCTACCATTTAATACTCGGTCTTTCTTATCAGTTTATAAATAAATACCACGTAGCAGTAGTTCCAAAATATCTGGAGGATCAATCTGATCACCCGCCCCTGCCATAAAGCTTTTACTAAAGGATAGTTGTAATTTATTTTGAACCAGATCTTCTATGTTTTCCTGGACACATGTAGTCGATTCATGCTGATGGGTAGTGTGTATAAATGAACCCCTGCCTGCACTATGGCAGGTGAACCTCCATTATTAGGAACTTGATTTCCGTCCTACAGAATATGAATTTAATGTTCCGCAAGGCAACCCCGTCCCCCGTGCCCTCCCTCTGCTTTCCTAGTAATACGTGTCCAGTAAACCATGGCCAATCGTGAAACCCTGCCCTGATCCGTTGTTACAGTATCAGCTTATTATTAATGCATCCACAGGCTGGCGATGCTCCCACGACATTGATGAATGCCAGTTACCCGGCATATGTAAGAACGGTGGCACCTGTCAGAACACTCCGGGTGGATACAAATGCGTGTGTGTCAATGGCTGGAATGGAGAAAACTGCGAGCACAACATCGATGACTGCGCCACGGCCACGTGTGCAGAGGGATCAACGTGTTTGGATCGAGTGGGGGGGTATATCTGTCATTGCCCCCATGGAAAGATCGGTGGGTATTTAACTGGACTGAACTATCTGCATTTGGTGCAACAAACCTAGAAAACCTTAATGATTATACAACAACAAATCCTAATATGTGTCAACTGTGATCTGTATCCCAACGTATACTAAATAACAGATTTCAGCACCGCTATAACGCAGTGGCGGTTTTGTGAAATTATAATCTGTACCATGTTGGTATGAAGAAACCCGACTTGATTTCGCTCCTCCCCTGTCCCAATGTAAAGTGAATGGGTGACATCACAAGGCCATCCTAGAAGCACACTGAGCATGTCATAAATGGCCTCACATGGGACAGTTTTCATAACAATGTGAAAATATTGACTGTTTCTTTCAAAATCTTCCCCAGATAGCATGATAACTTGATGAAAGAATAATTTGAAAACTTTAAAGATTTTTTTACTGAACTATTTAAGATATACTTGAACTTGAACACACGCAGAGGAGGCCGGTTGATTTGGAGAGAGATACATGTCTAGACTATAACATCATAAAGCATACATAATGAACAGATCAAAGACGCATGAAGACATACGGAAAACCTCCATATTTCATGTTAAATGATGCAATAAATTTAAAAGACCCAATAGAAGAAAAATAAGAATTATATGGTTTAAAATTTTTATTACAAAAAGGAAAGGGAGGGCTCTGCCCCAACTGACCCAATCGACGAGCCTCCACTGATGGAAATATGTCAACACCAGTCTGCTTCCTGCTGGAAAATATTTTGTCTAACCCCTGACTTGTGCAGCCTTTTAAAACACGTCCACCTCTATTTCCACAGGTTTATTGTGTAACGACCAAGATGGCTGCCTGAATAACCCGTGCCACCCTGCCGCAACCTGTGACTCGCAACCTGCTTCTCACATGGTGCAGTGCCGCTGCCAGCCCGGGTACACCGGACGTACCTGCCACGAGGACCTGGATGAATGCCAGCTGGGTGAGAGATTGGGCACAACAACCCACATCATTTATATTTCCTCCTTATTTTCCTCAGTTTGTCCGTCTCCTTTTACCCAATTCTCAAGTCTGTAACGTCTTCATTCTCTTTTCTCTTTGTGTTTTGTTTATATTTTCGACTTCAGACCCTTTTAAATCCCTACTTCATGTCTCTTTGTGTCTATTTCCCTCTCGTTTTCTCTCCTTCTTGCTATTTATACGTTAACGTATCAGTTCAATCCGCCTGCCATGTCTGATCTTCCATATTTATTCCATACCTCTGAGTTATCGCCGCGTTCCTCTCTTCTCCACCATTAGGTCCATCTCCCTGTGAGCACGATGGGGAGTGTGTAAACACAGAGGGCTCCTTCCTGTGCCGCTGCCCCTCAGGTTACACCGGTACCCGCTGTGAAACGGATAAGAATGAGTGCCACCCCAACCCCTGCCAGAACAAAGCCACCTGCCTCGACCTTCTCGGAGACTTCAAATGCCTGTGTTTGCCGGGTAATGCAAAATCACTTAAAACCAGCTTTAAGGAGACGGTCTCCCAGACCGAAGTGCAGCCACCTTGGATTAGCTTGCGCTTCCATTCATAGGTGCAAATTAAAGCCTCCTATACTAAGTATACAAGGTATAGGAGATGTCAATTCACAGTAACCTCGTGCAGGGAATCGCAAAACACTCTAGCCGCAAGTCCAACTTGTAGCAAGAGTGGAATTGTGATTTGCATCGTTGAGATAAATACAGGAGACATTATGTATAACATCTCCTGTAGTTTTCTTGATGACGCGTGTGGAATAGGGGCTCATAGTCTTTGGAGATGCTAGGTTTATAACAGCTCTGGTTGCTTTTGCACCAAGGTTGGAATTGGGCTCTTGATGTTAGATGATGTCACTTTTATTCACTTCATCAGTCTCAATCTTACCTCTGCTGGGCCAGACACTGGATGCATCGCTCTTCGTATTATAACCTCGTTGCTCGATCTCTCACGTTTTTCCATCATGTGCCCCTTTTTCCAGGTTTTGAAGGTGATCTCTGTGAGCTGGAGAAAGACGAATGCCACAGCTCCCCCTGCAAAAACGGCGGTCTGTGCTCCACTACCCTGGGCGGCGTTCACTGCAATTGTCCTACAGGTCAGCAACCTTCACGCGGCCTTCAATAAATCAAGAATTATAGATATTGAGCAGAAAAAGACCTAAAATAGTAGAAGAAAAGATTAAATCTCGTAATATAGGCAAAAATTACGAAGAGGAGCCATCTGGATGATATACCGTAACTTCCCCTTCATTTTGGAAACCAATAACGATTTCCCAACAACAAACCTAAATTCACTAGAAACCCCCCCCTCTGCTCCCCCTGATACTGCAACACCAACCTATCAATCCACTACCATGTGTGGCGTTTATCTCTGAATGTGTGACGCGTCAGATTCTGATCACCACCCTCTGTCATAATGTGTGTTTCTAACGGTAGCCAGAGTGTTCTAAACACACGCCGTTGACCTTAAAAATGACATGTAGCAAACAATGATCCCTAGATAAAAGAATGAAAACGTGGAATTAAAAAAAAGTGATAATCATGTTAATAAAATGTAGTATCAGAGAGTAATAGACCCTGGTTACAGAAAATGACGTTGTATGATTGTGTTTTAATGGAGACGGCCAATGGCTCATGTCGACAATTTGCTAATTCTTCACTGGTTTTGTCTTAAAACTATGTGTTTGTGTCTGCTACTGTCCGGTCACTTACATACTGCACTGTAAATGGCAACACATCCCAAAGTACTTTATAAAGGTGCACTGCCAACACGTATCAGGACCAGTCAATTCCCAAGTAGTCATCCAAGTAGAACACGGTACGGGCACTTCAATCCAGCCTCCAAAGTCAAGGCAACATTTATTGGAACAACATCAGATAGTGAGACAATGTTTCGACTCACTACCTGATATTGTGCCGGTATAGATTACCTCGATGGCTGGCGCTCCTGTTCCTTCTTGGACTTGGATGACTCTCCGGTCACTTGTCAGTGTTTTTTAATTTATCTAAAAACAATATTATAATGATGGCGGCTCGTGTAGCCAACCCCGAGTGTGTTATTCTTTAACCTGCAGTGCTAATGACCGTGTTAAACCCGTACTGTGACCGTAATGAGAATGTGATGACGGTCCCTTTGTCCACCTGCAGGGTTTTTAGGTCCATATTGTGATGTCGATGTTGACGAATGCGCCAGCTTCCCCTGCCAAAATGGAGGGCAATGCCAGGATGGAACAGGCGGGTACAACTGCAGCTGCCCTGTGGGTAAGAGGCAGGTTTACACTGCTGTTTATGATTATAGAATTATTGTCGCTGTTATTATATTTATCCCATTTTATTCTCGTAATTTCTCTCCCGTGTCTTTCCACTTGCCGTGTCCTCTCTCCTCGTGAAAGGTTTTGAAGACCCTCGCTGCGAGACGGATATCGATGAGTGCTCCAGCTCGCCCTGTCAATTTGGCCACTGTGTGGACTATCCCGGATCCTATGGATGTACATGCTTTGATGGGTTCACAGGTGACACGTGTGAGCAGGACATCAATGAATGCCAGAGTCAGCCTTGTCAACATGGTGCTCAGTGCCAAGACCTGCCCAATGGCTTCCAGTGCTTATGCCAGCCGGGTACCACAGGTAATGAAGGCCTTGGCATCTCCCTTCCTGCCTTTCCTGGGGTTTCTCTATTGTCCCTTTGTAAATGAATTAGTGGATTTATAGATGTAGCTATTTTTCCTCTTTCTATCCTTTCCCATTCATTTCTTCTTCCAGATATTGAATTCTTTCCTCTCTTATTTTGTCTGTGTTCTTATTTCTCCAAACCCAGTATCATTTTGTAAGACGCCATTTTTGGGGAATTGTGCTTCCCTAGCTTTTGACACCAGTGGCTAAAGAGGATATGTTACACTTTTTGGTAGATGCTCCCTGCACGTCCACCAGTTAACTCTTTCCATGTCCTTTCCTCCTCCAAGGACCCACGTGTGATGCCAGTGTGGATGAATGTGCCAGCAGCCCGTGTTTACATGGACGATGTGTTGACTTGCACAATGCTTTTCAATGTTCATGCGATTCTGGATATGAAGGTAATAAATCGAAATCCCAACTGGTCAACCCGCACGCCATGACTTTACGTTTATTAATGACGACTGACGATTGTACACATTTATTTCTTCCAACAAACACTAGAGATGGGGGGGGGGTCTCTCATGAAGGACCGGTGCATGAGATGTAACCTTGCATTTTCACATTTTGGACAGAATAACATGTCTCCAGTTATTTTCCCGTCAGGTTTGCCAGTCGCGGTGTATTGAGCCGGTCATGGAGCAGCTCACACGACATGGGGCCTTAATTTAATGATAAGACATCAGCTGGAGAGATCCTCAAACAATGGGATATAAAGTAACACTGCCTGGTATTTGCCAGCTGTGTGGAATATAAAATAACAAACGCTACATATAAATATTGTGTTTTTTGGGTTATTTGTGACGATTGTAAGGTATGGTGTCGCATTCACATTGGCCCAAGGCATTGATGTGACTTGGGGACCCATAGGCAGTCGCTTGTCCTGTCCGAAAACCTAATAGTGTCTGTCCTACTATATTATTAATATAAACATTATTGCTGAATGGCAAGCGCCCTCCATATTTATACATTATACAAGTAAACCTATATGAAGGAATGATTATCCAGGCATATCCGCCCTTATTATTATTTTATTTATTTATTAAGTGCCACCACATCCCATCCCTCTAATACCTTGTGTTTAATCCATTAGACTCTCAGGCCACGTTAAAATCTTCCACGTGGTGTCTCTGATCCACCTCTTCGATGAGATGATAAAGATGTAAAAAAAGCTGATTTAACCCTCATTGATCTCTTTCTCTTTTTTTACACAGGTGTATTTTGTGATATCGATGTAGACGAGTGTCTGTCTGACCCTTGTCTCAGTGATGGGGTCTGTAATAACACAGAGGGGAGCTTCCTGTGTCTTTGCCCCCCGGGCACTGTGCCGCCGCTCTGCTCCCCTCTGGACAGAGAATGCAACCAGACGGGCTGCGTACACGGACGGTGCGAGACGCAGGACAGCAGGTCAGACCCAGTTACTTCACCCGTTTGTAGGGATTTTTTCCTTCCTCTGAAATCCCATTTTCCCAAAACAGCATTTTTACTCAATAACACCCTGATATTTTGTTTTCTCTTCTTTGTTACAACATATTTGTCAGTTTCTTTCTCAGTCGATACAGTGAGCACATGGGATCCACCTTATAAATACATAAGGGCTTATTCACTAAGCACCGATCTTCACCGTTGTTGTAACTATGGTGAACTTCAGAAAACCAGCACTGGCTGGCAATGTTCCTGCAACAACTCTGACCTCCCGGATACCTGTTATCTTTCTGTAAAAAGCTACAGCTGTGTCTTTTCTGCATTCATCGTTTATTTTTACAGCATTGATGAATATACATCAGAATTTTGCAAGCGGCGAGTTCTGTAGACCTCAGTAGACAAACTACGGTGGTAAAATGGGAAACAACTTCAACTGAAAAAACAGTGAAAATTACGGTTAAATCTAAGCTAAATTACTACGGCAGAAACTATGGTGAAAAGAACAAAGAATAACACAGAGAGCGACAGCGGCAGCTTCCAATATAGTGAATTCGCCGTATTTGCTGCCCTGATTTTGGCCAAAGTTAATGCACGGTTCTCATAATGAAGGAACAGTGATTAGTGAATAACCTCTATACTGTCGTTTATTTCTTAACGTTCGTAAACGACCTTGCGGCTTCATCCAGACGAGTTACAGTTTGATAGTAAGGTTGATGGACAGCATTGTGACCATGAACGAGGACGCTGCGATAACACCCAATGAAACAATAATCCTGTTTAAATGTCCCACGTGTCAATATTTTGCTCTTCACTTCTTCTTTTGCTACATTGTTACTCGTCACCTGTCTGACACCTTCTCTCCTTTCTCCAGCGGCAGATCTCAATGTATCTGTGACCCTTACTGGTCCGGCTCATCCTGTGACACCTTCACCCATGTGTGCGCCAGCAATCTGTGCCAGAATGGTGGGACGTGCCAGCCTCAGAACGACGGGTACAACTGCACGTGTGCTGCTGGATACACCGGTAACGTAATTACTGATCACTGGTGCCCTTCTACGCATTTTCAAGCAAATAAAGGAAAAATAACGATGGATCTTGTGTGGTTTTAGGTTCTCTCTGCGGCTCGGAGCTCAATGCCTGTTCATCTGACCCATGTTTAAATAGCGGAGTCTGCTCGGACGTATCCTCTGGGTATAACTGTTCCTGTGCCCCCCCATACACAGGTGACTTTAATTAATATTCAGTAATGAGAGGCAATAAGCATAACCTTTCTGTGTTTGTGCCGCTCCATTATCGGCTTGTATTTTCTCCAAGACTATATTTAGAGTTTCATTATTTTAGCCCCAAAACATCCTCTGTATCTCACTGCTTCCTTCCATTGTTAACCTTTTCTTTCCCTTCATTCCTTTATTCTGGCCGTCTCTTTCTGTCAATGTCTGAATTCTAAAACCAGATTTTTAGCCTTATTTTAATAAGAAAATAAGTTTTTATCATTATTTGTATTATAATGCATGTGTCGTTTTCTATCCTCTGGTTTCCCATCATGCAGGTACTCATTGTGAAGTCCTCCTTCCTGCCTGTTACTCCAACCCTTGTACGAATGGAGGGACATGTCACCAGCTTCCGAACCTCACCCTCCCTTACTGCAAGTGCCCTGCAGGGTGGCAAGGTGAGACCCCCCCATCCAGGAACGTTAAGGTTTTAGGATTGCAGCATCTTATTGACAAACTAAAAGACGAAAGTAGTGACTAACAGGGTTATTCAAAGAGAATTGAAAAGTCACCGCACGTTCGGTGACTTTTCGTTCTCTTCAATTCGGTGCGATTTGGCGATCCCATTTCGGTGACCCTGCGGTGTATTCAGCAAGCACCACAGGGTCCCCGAATTGCAGGGAAAAGTCACCGCAAAACCGCTGAAAACTCAATGCAAAACGAGGGCTAATGCACACGAAACCCGCAAAAACATCTGGATTAATCGCCAAAAACACCGGAGAAACCCAAGCAGGAGCCGATCACAGCGCAGAGCAGACGCCGGAAAAAGCCGACACCGCAGACAAAGGAGGTGAAGATAAAAAGAAAACCGTACGCTTGAATGTTTGAAAAGTGAAACGCTGTTTGCAAAGAAACTACTGAGCGAAAATGTCTGAAATTTACATATAAAATCCAATGAATGATAATAAAAAGGACTGTTACAGAATAAAGAAAACGATTTAAAAAAAAAATTCTTTAAAAATCCTAAAAAATCTAACAATAAAGAGACTTTTTCCTGCAGAATTTTATAATGAACGGTTTATTAGATATTGAATTAAAACGGGAATATTTTTAACATTGAAGCCTATGGGATTCACCTGAATAAACTTGCCGAATTAAACCACCGAATGGCAGGGCATTAAGGGAACTTTTCACTGCTGGTTTGTGTTCTCTGAATAGCCGAAGCATTGCTTCTCTATGGGGATTTCACTGCCCTCGAACAGGCACCGAACAGGCACCGAACAGGCACCGTATGTGCAGGTAATTCACCAGGATTTGGCGAACTGCCTGCTCTCTGGATAGCTGAATGGCCAGCAAAGGTAACCGTACGCTGAATTTCAGTGTTCGGTTACCTTTCGCCAGCAAATCGGATCTCTTTGAATAACCCTGTAAGTATCATAATAACCCAGTAACAATTTAAAATGATGCTAAAAGAAAGAGAATAGAACATAGTGTAAAAAGTAAGCTAGATACAGGAGGGTGATTGTGTTAGGGTGTATTTAGGTTTGGTGCTGCCCTAGTCATTACAGATTCGGCTGCCCCCCACACACACCTGATATCAGATAAATATAATCATGAACATAAACATAACATTAAGATACATTTTTACTGCATATCTGCACTATTTATATCAATAAAAATGTAATTTAGAACAATAGCAGAGAGTCTTACTTACAGCGAGCGATTTCTAACAACATTTATTATAGTTTAGAGACTCATTGCTGAGATTTTTACAGCCCGGCAGCTCGAATGTTCACTGTCACTTCTCAAATATATGGAGGAGCTCCTGAAAATACACCTACACACCCCAAATATCTGGAGGAGACCCTGAAAATACACCTATACACCCCAAATATCTGGAGGAGCCCCTGAAAATACACCTATACACCCCAAATATATGGAGGAGCCTCTGAAAATACACCTACACACCCCAAATATCTGGAGGAGCCCCTGAAAATACACCTATACACCCCAAATATATAGAGGAGCCCCTGAAAATACACCTACACAACCCAAATATATAGAGGAGCCCCTGAAAATACACATACACACCCCAAATATATAGAGGAGCCCCTGAAAATACACCTATACAGTTACACCCCAAATATATGGAGGAGCCCCTGAAAATACACCTACACAACCCAAATATCTGAATGAGCCCCTGAAAATACACTTACACACCCCAAATATATGGAGGAGACCCTGAAAATACACCTACACACCCCAAATATCTGGAGGAGCCCCTGAAAATACACCTACACAACCCAAATATCTGGAGGAGCCCCTGAAAATACACCTACACACCCCAAATATATGGAGGAGCTCCTGAAAATACACCTACACACCCCAAATATATGGAGGAGCCCCTGAAAATACACCTACACACCCCAAATATATGGAGGAGCCCCTGAAAATACACCTACACAACCCAAATATATGGAGGAGACCCTGAAAATACACCTACACAACCCAAATATATAGAGGAGCCCCTGAAAATACACCTACACACCCCAAATATATGGAGGAGACCCTGAAAATACACCTACACAACCCAAATATATAGAGGAGACTCTGAAAATACACCTACACACCCCAAATATATGGAGGAGCCCCTGAAAATACACCTACACACCCCAAATATATGGAGGAGCCCCTGAAAATACACCTATACAACCCAAATATATGGAGGAGCCCCTGAAAATACACCTACACACCCCAAATATCTGGAGGAGCCCCTGAAAATACACCTACACACCCCAAATATATGGAGGAGCCCCTGAAAATACACCTACACAACCCAAATATATAGAGGAGCCCCTGAAAATACACCTACACACCCCAAATATATGGAGGAGACCCTGAAAATACACCTACACAACCCAAATATATAGAGGAGCCCCTGAAAATACACCTACACAACTCAAATATATAGAGGAGCCCCTGAAAATACACCTATACACCCCAAATATATGGAGGAGACCCTGAAAATACACCTACACAACCCAAATATATGGAGGAGACCCTGAAAATACACCTACACACCCCAATATATGGAGGAGACCCTGAAAATACACCTACACACCCCAAATATATGGAGGAGACCCTGAAAATACACCTACACAACCCAAATATATAGAGGAGCCCCTGAAAATACACCTACACACCCCAAATATATAGAGGAGCCCCTGAAAATACACCTACACACCCCAAATATATAGAGGAGCCCCTGAAAATACACCTACACACCCCAAATATATGGAGGAGCCCCTGAAAATACACCTACACACCCCAAATATCTGGAGGAGCCCCTGAAAATACACCTACACAACCCAAATATATGGAGGAGACCCTGAAAATACACCTACACACCCCAAATATATGGAGGAGACCCTGAAAATACACCTACACAACCCAAATATATGGAGGAGACTCTGAAAATACACCTACACAACCCAAATATGGAGGAGCCCCTGAAAATACACCTACACCCCAAATATATGGAGGAGCCCCTAAAAAATACACCAACCCCAAATATCTGGAGGAGCCCCTGAAAATACACCTACACAACCCAAATATATAGAGGAGCCCCTGAAAATACACCTACACACCCCAAATATATGGAGGAGCCCCTGAAAATACACCTATTAAACCCAAATATATGGAGGAGCCCCTGAAAATACACCTACACACCCCAAATATCTGGAGGAGCCCCTGAAAATACACCTATACACCCCAAATATATGGAGGAGCCCCTGAAAATACACCTACACAACCCAAATATATAGAGGAGCCCCTGAAAATACACCTACACAACCCAAATATATAGATGAGCCCCTGAAAATACACCTACACACCCCAAATATTTGGAGGAGACCCTGAAAATACACCTACACACCCCAAATATCTGGAGGAGACCCTGAAAATACACATTTTAACACTGGCAGGAGAAGCTTCATCAATGAATCTCCTCCTACCCATGTTTAGAGGTTCACAAAAGGGAATTCCTTAGTTAATGGCATTTGCGTCTGTGTCAAACCCGCTGCTTATTGAATAACCCCCTGTGTCTTCTTCTTTTTTTTTCGTGCTGTATTTCCTTTCATTCGTTCACGTTTACTTTTCTCAGGTCCTCTCTGTGAATCTGATGTGGACGAATGTATCGAAAACCCCTGTAAGAATGAAGGAAACTGCTCTAACAGCCCCGGGATGTACAACTGTACCTGCCCAGAGGGCTTCACCGGACCCCAGTGTGACACCACCCACAACCACTGCCCACCAGGTCAGGGGTCTTATTAATGGGCAGGGGGCATATTAATGGTTAGGGAGCATACAAAGGGGCAGGGTCGCTTTTACCTGTCTCTTTAATCTACCAGTAGGGAATGGTTATTGGTTATATATTCTTTCCTTCTACATTTTTCATAATATGCATTAAATTCTATAACATTAGAAACAAAACATTGTATCTAACCTTTGCGATACATTTCTCATTGTATGAAATCTAGATATGTTTTGTGCAATGTGAATTTATTAGCTTTACAATTTAGACAATCATATTTTTAAGAGGCTGACATTTAATAATCACATAGAGCAGTGGTTCCCGACCCTGGTCCTCAGCTTCCTCTAACCGGCCAGGTTTGCCTGGTCCTGTTAGGGGACCTCACATGAGTACCAGCGTTGGGATCCACTGCGAAAGAGCAATAAAAATGATGTTACATTTTCTATATTTTGTTATTTCTTTTGCATTCTGGCATTTGTTTAACACTACTCCTCGTTCTCTTCTCCAGTAAATGGGTCCGATACATGATAGGATACGTTTTGGGAAATGTAACTCATTATGCTGGGTAATATCAGTGAATCTCTCTCATCTAACCGCTTTATTAACTCCTTTCCATTCCTCCCCATTCTCCATCAAAGCTTTTTTCATGTGTTTCTTCCAGGCATCTGTCAGAACGGAGGGACCTGTGTCAATCTATCTGACTCCTTCCTGTGCTTGTGTCCCCCTGGGTATATTGGGGACACGTGTCTGGAGGACGTTGACGAGTGTGCGAGTTCCCCGTGTCTAAACGGGGGATCCTGCAAAGATCTTATCAACTCCTATTCCTGTGAGTGTGAGAAAGGCTACGAGGGGGACAACTGCGAGGTGAACTCTCAGGACTGCACTGACAGGTGAGTGAGGGCGAGCGGAGGGAGAAGGTATGAAGACAAGAGCAAGGTGAACTGCTGTGGCTAACTGAAAGTTACCCACAGCTTCTGCGGAATCGGAAAGCACCAGCTGAAAGCCCCCCACCCAATAAATCAGATACTCATCCCACGGCGAGAACGGCGGCCCGATCCGCTTCTTCTTCTGGCAGCCGGGAGCAGAGTGAGACTGGGGACAAACAGTCCCCAGTCTCCCTCCGCGGCGACTCCACAGTCCTGCACAATCTCATGGCCTGGCAGCACAACCCTCCATGGAGTCCATGGCAGCGTGGAAGCGTTACCGCAAGTACCATGGAGGTTAGCGCTGCGTTACGGAACAGGCTGCTGAATTAGCGCCTGCCCCGTAATATGGGGCCAAAACGGGGACGCTAAAGGGGAATCTGCAGGCGCAGGTTTTTCTCGTTAGCGTCTGTGTTTTAGAGACATAAATGTAATACGGCCCTTACTTTATAAGACTAGAACCCAGGTAAGAATGATAGAAATATTTTTATAAAACAATTCATAGAAAGTAAAAGGTGCATATGTTTGGAGGCAGAAGACTTGCGTGCCAGCTGTATATCATTATATCAAAGCACTTCATGAAGATAATACATAACAAATGTATATGTCACCTCATTCCTTGATGTATATCTGCAGCTCCTGCAGGAATGGTGGCTCCTGTGTGGATGGGATCTCCAGCTTCTCCTGTCTATGTCCTGAAAGATTCTCAGGCGACCAATGTCAGCATGAACTGAGCGCCTGCGATCCATCGCCCTGCAACAATGGCGGCACCTGCCAAGATCAGCCAGACGGGTATCACTGCATCTGCACCCCCAGCTTTACTGGGACCAACTGTGAGGTACGAGAGAACCCCAAACTCTGTCAGATGATGGCAATGGGTGAATACACTTACCACTTACAGGAATGTTGCGTTATCTGTTTTCTTAGATAGAATCACCTTTTGTGACACTTCCCATAGGTTATAGGAGACCCAACCAGTGCTAGAATATCGAGCTGAAGAGTTTGGTTTGCCTCTGCCCATCCCTTCCACAACAATTGTGGCTTTGCCCCCCATCCCTCTAACCTCCATTGTTTCTTTATCATATCCAGGGGCAAACTGACAAGATTTGGGGCCCCCAGGCAATAGGAGAACATTAGCCCCCCCATTGTGGGGTTTGGCCCTCAACCTGACCTCCACGTGTAGGAGCTCATTTCCAGTGTGGGGCATTTCTGATCTTTTGAGGCCCCTCCTAGGTCAGGGCCCTCAGGCAGTGCCCTATTGCCCTAATGGTCAGTCCAGCCCTGATCATATCCTCTCCTTTCCCATTGATTGTGTCCTTGTTCCATCACTCTCTAGTTTGGATGTGGTTGTTGCCCACTTAGTTAACATTTCTCTGTATCTACGTTGAGGCCCTGGGCCAGGAGCCGCAGCTCAGGTAGCCGCTGGGTTAATCCGGCCGTGTCTGTCATTTAGAGGGAATCACATTATCTCTTTCCACAAATCACTCGCAGGTCCCTGTGGATTTGTGTTCTTTTGCTCCGTGCCAAAACGGCGGTACCTGCTCTCAGACGGGCACCAAGTACCGGTGTATCTGTGCGCTGGATGGATCGGCAATCAATGCGAGACGCCACTGATGACCTGCAAAGCGACAGCTGCCCGAGAAGGTTCTTTACCACTTCTAATATCTTTACCTGTATTGTCAGTCTTTGTTATTCATTACCCAATATCTAATTTCATGACCCGAGTCATTTTCTCATAAACCATTTTCTCTGTGAACCTAGTCCACTCCTTCCCATATAGTTGTCACGTCACTGAAGGCCATGTCTCTGTTTGTCGACCACTGATCTTTTTCACTCACCGTTTAACTTTCCTTGTCTCACGAGTCCATTTCTTTAATAGTTGATGTTGCTCCTCTTCTATCTCCTCACACGTTCACCTTCCCGTTTCCTTTTCTGTCCCATCCCAGGAGTTGATCCCAACTCTCTCTGCAGCGGACATGGAAACTGTGTGGACTCGGGTCTGTCCCACGTGTGTCGATGCTTTTTTGGATACTCCGGGCCGACGTGCCAAGAGAGGATTGATTTGTGCCAACCAAATCCATGTCTGAATGGCGGCTTCTGCAAGCAGGTTGCCAACTCTTTCTCCTGTCAGGTAAGAAAAAGAAGAGATAAGACAGACTAGGGGAGGTCAGCATCTCCAGCGATGGACTGGGAGATGTTTGGAGATTCCACGACTATCAATCATGACACAAAGCCATGGGATTGTCAAGGCTTTACTTAGTGTGAGGTAGAGGACCATACAAAATCAAACATGGAAGACCGTGAAGGTGAAGCAGACATTTTCAGTTGAACGCACGGCTCCTCAGTCCCCCAGGAAATGCAGGATGAAGATGCGATAAAATGAAAGGATATCCACTGTAATTCTGGCTGGTGTAGAACCGGATAAGAGTCGTAATTACTTGGGAAATAAACCATAGGTTAAGGGTTCTGGAGGCCGGCTCATATGTGGAAACATTGTCTCCGCTTGGAGCCAGTTACATTGAGAATAAAACCCTCAGTAAATGGTTACATTCTTTGCTATTTTTTGTGATTCTTGTCTTTTCTTTCCTAGTGCTCTCTGGGATACCTTGGTGACACCTGCACGGAGAGAGATCCTTGTATGTCACAGCCGTGTCACCATAATGGAGAATGTGTGGCACAGGGGGGCACCTATAAATGCGTGTGTCCCTCAGGAACTCAAGGTGAGGACCTCGGAGAGACTGGGGATCATATGGAGAAACAAATATGGTGGAGAGAAGTGGTAACATGTAGCCATTGAGTTAAAAGAGAAGGAGAGTGTCTAGTGCTGGTTTCACCATTGTTTCATTAAGAATTCATTGTTGATCACCAATTTAAAATCGCCAAAATATATTCCCCCGGTGTTACAAAGAACAGTAGAGCATCAGTGAATGGAGAATAGCTGCAGTTTACACATTTTAAAGATAAATAATAGTGGTATTCATTGCTTGCTGAAATGTCGCCGGCTGCCGGTGTGGAGAACACACCGTGACATTACAGTATGTCATTTAAAGCCTTTGCATAGCGTCTACATTACAAATCTGTCCTGGCAGTATTAAAGAACGTGTTTTACTGGCAGTGCCCCAGTGAAATGTTATTTTTTAATGTGCAAATTCATCATTTTCCTTTTGGATCTATATCTGGATTCCTTGTGGCGCTTCCATTGGATTAAAGTGGCGTCGTGGCCGTGGCGGTTAACGGTGAAATCTCAGTTATTCTGATTTCTCACGAGTCACCCTCTGTATACTTGGCATGTTTTGGAGAGACACGACTGCATCGAAGCTAATTACAAATTCTGCGCATGTTTCTAATATATGTTATAATGATGAGGGAGATCCTCCATGACCCTGTCTATGGTCTCTTTCTTCCAGGTGATCACTGCGAGATTAATTTTGATGACTGCTCCCCTGTGACGTCAGAGCCACGCTGCTATAACGGGGGGACCTGTAAGGATGGGGTGGGGGGCTTCTCCTGTCTGTGCCTCCCAGGGTATGTGGGGTCGCGGTGCGAAGGGGACGTGAATGAGTGTCTGTCCAATCCCTGCCACTCGCCGGGTACCAAGGCTTGTGTACCACTAGTAAACACCTACTTGTGTCAGTGCAATCAACATTACACAGGTACAGTATATATAGTCTCCACTGCTTTTTATGTCTACATTTTTCTTTATGTTTCTCTCCCAAACCTTTCACATTCCACAATCACTCACCCTATTCTCCTTCATTCTACCACATTATGTATCTCTAGACTTGTGCACCGATTTTTTTTCGGTTCGATTCGGTTCGGTTCGTATTTTGTAAATTTTCGTTTCGGCCGATTTCCGTTTCGGTTCGTTTCGTTTCCGTTTCGTATCGACTTTTTCGTAATTTCGGAAATTTTCGTTTTTTTCGGAACGTCTGTTCTCCTTGTTTCAAAGTGTCTATTCGTTTTGACGTAAACTAATGGTTTTTCGGATCCGATATTTCTGTCGATACGATAATTCTGCCATTGAGATTTCTCATGTTTTACAAGAAGGATACATTGAGATGGGAATGATACAAAATTACTGAATCAGCGATATAACCAAAAAATATGTTGTCCGAAATTACTGAAATGGAACCGAAATCAGGAATGGAGCCGAAATTACGAATGGAACGAAAATGATTTTTGATTTTACACATTTCTAATCCATTCGAAAACTCGTTTCGTTTTTGGAAAATTCGTAACTGAAAATTTTCGGAAAATAGGCTGAATCCGAATGCACGAATCTGGAAATTTCGTGAAAAAAATTCCGAAATTCCGAAACCCGAAACGCACATCCCTTTCTCCATTTCATCCCTTTTCCTCCCTGTACGTCATTCTTCTATATCCTCATCCCTTCTTCTCTTATCCTCCCTCTTTGCCTTACATTTTTTAAATTCCCCATCCCCTCTAATATACTTTATTAATCCCACTGGTACTTTCTCCATCTCTTCTTCCATCACGAATCCTTTCTTCCATCCTATTTCATGTCTTTCTTTCCTTCCCGATACTTCCTTTAATATATGTATCTTCTTTTCCCCTGACAATCATTTCTCCTTTAAACATCATTTCTCATTGCTCCATCCCAATTCCCTCTCTTCTCTCGTTTTCCTTGTGACCCGTTTTCTCGATTTTTTTTTTTTTCCCCCATAACCTCTCATATATCCTCATCTCCCCATTCCCTTCTTCCTCTCCTGTCCTATATCTCTTTCTCCTGACTATTACTCTTTACATTCTTCACTGATTCCCTTTTATTCTCTTGTTCCTCTATAGGGAGAAATTGTGAGAAGATAATAAATTTATGTGATAATAATCCTTGTCTTAATGGAGGTTCCTGCGCTGTTACGATCAACACCCCGCGTGGTTACACTTGCAGCTGCCCACAGGTAATTATATCTGCTTACTCTTTATTTGTATGATTTACAATCCCGTTCATCACGGGGAGGAACGTACGCCGGGTCTGCGCTACTGAATGTATTTATTTGCTAGACTTTTTCTACGTAGAGTTCAGCGGCCAAAAGAAAAGCCAAGAAATTCCTTAGACTTGGAGATTTGATAACGATTTATAAATGGTTTCCTATCGCCAGGTCGCCACCTTGTGGTCGCCGATAGTAATGCTGTGTCAAAAACGCCGAAGCTGTAAAAAACAGTACCGTTAATTTAACCGCTTTGCAAAACAGATTATGCAGCTTCTTACGCTCGCACCAAAAGAAGGAGCAGAATCTGTTGTTTAAAAATGAAGTGAGCACGATAGAAATTTAATGAAGCTTGTGCAGGAAAATGGAGCAGAATCTGATGGTTAGTTAGGTTACCCCTAACCCTAAAAATAACCCTAAAACTGACGAGCGTATGGTGCCAAGTTGTAGCAAACGTACACACTAAGCATCATAAGAGGAGGGAACAATAGCGTCTTGCAGTGTGACAGGTGCACTTTAAACGTTAATTTTCATGGTCTTGGTGCAAACATCAGTGACTCAAATACAGGAATTCTACAAATGTCCAGCAGTCTTGGATTTGCAAACTCGTATTCATGGACTGTATGACAGAACCTTTTTAACTGTGCTCTCACACTCCCCTGATCCCTGTAGCATCTTGCATGTAACAGCCATCCAGTATACCAAGTCATATACTGATCCCCTTACAGTAGGTGTCAGCGACCTTGACCCTCCAGATGTTTTGGAATTACATCTCCCATAATGCACAGTTACGCTGTAGACTGGCAGAGTCTCATGGGAGATGTAGTTCCAAAACATCCGAAGGGCCAAAGTTGCTGACCCCCTGGGTCACAACTGCCCCAGTTACTGCCAGGGCTGCAGGAAGAGCTTCCCCTTTATATTTCATGTTACTAGTGACACCTTGTGGTCACACTGTGCATTGCAATTTGATTTTCACTTTGCTCTCTTCTTATTGGACGGGCTCAGGAGGATTATGTCTATTGAATTCCCTATTATAGTGAGACTTGCAGTCACTGCGTCCATTGCACAAACAATAATACTATATGGAGGCACTAGTTATTCGTATATCATGTCTTAAGTCACTCAAGAGCTCCCTATTAACATACCTCAAAACGGAATGCACCTGTAAACATGTAACATAGTGACTATATACAGAATGCACCTGTAAACATGTAACATAGTGACTATATACAGAATGCACCTGTAAACATGTAACATAGTGACTATATACAGAATGCACCTGTAAACATGTAACACAGTGACTATATACAGAATGCACCTGTAAACCTGTAACATAGTGACTATATACAGAATGCACCTGTAAACATGTAACACAGTGACTATATACAGAATGCACCTGTAAACATGTAACATAGTGACTATATACAGAATGCACCTGTAAACATGTAACATAGTGACTATATACAGAATGCACCTGTAAACATGTAACATAGTGACTATATACAGAATGCGCCTGTAAACATGTAACAGTGATTATATACAGAATGCACCTGTAAACATGTAACACAGTGACTATATACAGAATGCACCTGTAAACATGTAACACAGTGACTATATACAGAATGCACCTGTAAACATGTAACACAGTGACTATATACAGAATGCACCTGTAAACATGTAACATAGTGACTATATACAGAATGCACCTGTAAACATGTAACACAGTGACTATATACAGAATGCACCTGTAAACATGTAACACAGTGACTATATACAGAATGAACCTGTAAACATGTAACATAGTGACTATATACAGAATGCACCTGTAAACATGTAACATAGTGACTATATACAGAATGCACCTGTAAACATGTAACACAGTGACTATATACAGAATGCACCTGTAAACATGTAACACAGTGACTATATACAGAATGCACCTGTAAACATGTAACACAGTGACTATATACAGAATGAACCTGTAAACATGTAACATAGTGACTATATACAGATTGCACCTGTAAACATGTAACACAGTGACTATATACAGAATGCACCTGTAAACATGTAACACAGTGACTATATACAGAATGCACCTGTAAACATGTAACACAGTGACTATATACAGAATGCACCTGTAAACATGTAACACAGTGACTATATACAGAATGAACCTGTAAACGTGTAACACAGTGACTATATACAGAATGCACCTGTAAACGTGTAACATAGTGACTATATACAGAATGCACCTGTAAACATGTAACACAGTGACTATATACAGAATGCACCTGTAAACATGTAACATAGTGACTATATACAGAATGCACCTGTAAACATGTAACATAGTGACTATATACAGAATGCACCTGTAAACATGTAACATAGTGACTATATACAGAATGCGCCTGTAAACATGTAACATAGTGACTATATACAGAATGCGCCTGTAAACATGTAACATAGTGACTATATACAGAATGCACCTGTAAACATGTAACATAGTGACTATATACAGAATGCGCCTGTAAACATGTAACATAGTGACTATATACAGAATGCACCTGTAAACATGTAACATAGTAACTATATTACTTACATATTTATTTTCTGTGTTAATCTGTATATTTGTGTTTTGTTTTTAATATCTTGCATTTTATTATTTTGTATTTCTGTAACGACTGTAAAATTTCAATGTTCTTGTACCCAGGACATAATGAAAACGAGAGAAATCTCAATGTATCCTTCCTGGGAAAATACTTTAGAAATAAATAAATAATAAATAAATGCCATTCACCTCTCTTAGATTGTAAGCTCTCGAGCAGGGTCCTACCTCCTTCTGTACCGTGCGTGTAACGTGCATGTATATTTGTTATTCTGTCTCTACCATCGTACAGCGCTAAGGAATTTGTTGGCGCTTTATAAATACTTGTATCTGTAACTTTGTTATTTAAGTGAATTATTTTTGGGATTCCTCCGTTGCAGTGACACCCTGTGGTTATTATGTGAATTACAGAAGCGCAGGACAGGGTGCCAACATGCTCTCTCTTATTTTGTCTCAATATTTCTTTTTTTATTCCCGTGTCACTATTTCCCCAGGGATATTCCGGAGACACCTGCAGTGACCCCATATCACAATGCGGTCCCTACACCTGCTATAATGGGGGTACGTGTGTCTCTGGCTTCGGGGGACTCCATCACTGTCTGTGCCCCATAGGCTACACTGGTCTACAATGCCTGGAACACCAGACCCAAACTGTGACAACTGCAAGCACCTTTCCGCCTGCTTTAGCAGGACCCTGGGAGCAATGCCCGGAGCATGAGTGCAGGATGAGGTTCAGCAATGGAGTCTGTGACCATGAATGCAACAACAAACCCTGTCTGTATGACGGCTTCGACTGCAACATCACCAGGTCCTGCAAGTAGGTCCATGCATTGCTCTGACAACATGTGTGGGAAACATCTATATCTATATATACAGTTGTGTTCAAAATTATTCAACCCCCACTGAAATTGAGTGTTTTGTCCAGTTTAACATGGATTTTGATCATTCAGTCATCTTGCTTACAATTAAATCAAAGAGGCACGTGTAGGTCAGACAAATATAACATAACATTTATAATGAAATAACCACAAATGTCTTTTCTGTGCTCACATCATTATCAGTTTTATTCAACCCCCACGTGACATTCAATCTTAGTACTTAGTACAACATCCTTTTACAGTTATAACAGCTTTTAAACGTGAAGCATAGCTTGACACAAGTGTCTTGCAGCGAAAATCTACGGGTATCTTCGCCCATTCGTCATGGGGAAAAGCCTCCAGTTCAGTCACATTCTTAGGCTTGCGCACTGCAACTGCTTTCTTTAAGTCCCACCAGAGGTTCTCAATCGGATTTAAGTCAGGTGACTGTGATGGCCACTCCAAAATGTTCCAGCCTTTAATCTGCAACCATGCTCTAGTGGACTTGGAGGTATGCTTGGGATTATTGTCCTGTTGAAAGGTCCAACGTCTCCCAAGCCTCAGGTTTGTGACGGACTGCATCACATTGTCATCCAATATCTCCTGGTACTGAAGAGAATTCATGGTACCTTGCACACAATGAAGCTTCCCTGTACCTGCAGAAGCAAAACAGCCCCAAAGCATGATTGACCCCCCGCCATGCTTCACAGTAGGCAAGGTGTTCTTTTCTTCATAGGCCTTGTTCTTCCTCCTCCAAACATAGCGTTGATCCATGGGCCCAAACAGTTCTAATTTTGTTTCATCAGTACACAGAACACTATCCCAAAACTTCTGTGGTTTGTCCACATGACTTTTGGCATACTGCAGTCGACTCTTCTTATTCTTTGGTGACAGCAAGGGGGTGCGCCTGGGAGTTCTGGCATGGAGGCCTTCATTACGCAGTGTGCGCCGTATTGTCTGAGCTGAAACTTCAGTACCCACATCTGACAAATCTTTTCTTAGTTCCTCAGCAGTCACACGGGGACTTTTCTCCACTCTACGCTTCAGGTAGCGCACAGCAGTCAAAGTCAGCATCTTCTTTCTGCCACGACCAGGTAGCGTTTCAACAGTGCCCTTTGCCTTGAATTTGCGAATGATGCTTCCTTTGGTCTCTCTTGCTATGTTTAACATCTTTGCAATCTTCTTATAGCCATTGCCCTTCCTGTGAAGAGTAATCACCTCTTCTCTTGTCTTCCTGGACCATTCTCTTGACTTCACCATGTTTGTAACCACACCAGTAAATGTCTAGAAGGAGCTGAGTATCAGTCATTTTAAAGCTGCCTAATTGGTGCTTATTATGCTTTTATTGCTGCTCCGTGACATCCACAGGTGTTTTCAATACCTGATTGAAAACACTTGAATGAACCTCTGATCTTCAGAGTGGTAGTCTTTAAGGGGTTGAATAATTGTGTCAATGAAGAATTCACAAAAGAAACATTTACTACTGTATTACAAAACCAATTGATGTCATTTTAGTTGCATATGGTTCTTTAAAAAGTCCTTGTAGGATTTCATTCTGAATACAATTACAAATGTACACTAAATTCCCTAAAACCCTTTACAGCATTGGGGGTTGAATAATTTTGAACACAACTGTATATATATATATATAGGGCCCTATTACATTCCTCGCACGCAATTTTGCGCGTGCGCAAAAACGCATTAACGCGAGGGGTAAAACCCTTTGCGCTGAACGTCGTATTACGACGTTCGCGCACAAAATGCGCGTTAACGTCTAACGCGAGTGACGCTGCGCGAACCCTTTGCGAGCGCAATTTAGTGCGCGCATCCTATACTTAACATTGTGAACGCAAATGCGTTTGTGCGCGCAAGGTATTACAATCTTAGCACAAAATTTAACGGACAACGTTTGCGCGCATAATTTTAACGTCTTTGAAAAGCTGGCGGTGACGGCAAATTGTAACATCCTGACCGTACCAAACTGCGGATTCACAACGGAGAACGTCGATGCGCACGTTATTTTTACTAGATCCGTCAAAAATGACGGCCACTACCTTGTCTTCCGTCAGAATGTACGTCTGTTGTGCGCAGTCCGCACAAAATGACGGACTCGCGTTAAAAATTACATTGCGCTCACCGATTTCTGCGCGCAACTGCACTTAGCGCGCATTTTTGCTCGTCGGTTTTACGAGCGCAATTTCCCGACGGATGACAAAATGCGTGAGGAATGTAATTCCAGCTATGATTTTCGTGCGTTAATGTTTAACGCTTGGTGGGAAAAAACACGCAATTGCGTGCGTTTTTGCGTTAAGTATGTAATAGGGCCCTACATGTGTTATTACTGTTACTGATAAACCTTTCCACGCATGTGTAAGCTCTTTACTCAAGGTGTCACCTTCTGCCCAGTGATTTAGTCTAAAACTGGCGAGCTTAGCCAGATACGTTAGGCCAAACGTCTTTGGAATATAGACTGGTGACCCCGTTATATAAAATTCTATTTGCTATGATGTCATTCTCTCCCACCTTTTATATCGCAGTCCTCTCTATGACAAATACTGCCTGGATCACTTCGCCAACGGACACTGCGAGAAAGGATGTGACAAGGAGGAGTGCGGCTGGGACGGAGGAGACTGCTCCGGGGATGGAAGTGACGCTGCGGGGGGGACACTGATCCTGGTGCTGAATTACGCTCCCCCCGTGCTGCACCGGCGAGACATCAACAACATTATGCGCTCTCTGTCTATCTTCCTCCGAACCAGCATGAAGATATTAACCGACAGCAAAGGCGACATGCTCTACAGGTACCGGAAAGGAGACAACCCCAAAGAGCTGTCATCGGAGGTGCTGCAAAGGTGGGAGTACGAAACGGCGAAGGCGCAAGAGGACGGCCAAAAGGAGGACCAAACCGTCGGGTAAGCTGGAGACACGGGGAAGTGATAAAACAATGAATAAATAAATTATAAATGAACGGTAAGGAACATTGCGAAAAAAAGATGCATAGTAGGTGATACGTTCTAGGTGGGTTTAAGAGTTGTTCTCCAGTCTCCAGGGATGGTGGCTTCTGCTCTCGAGGCTCTCAGGCTCAGCCCAACTGAATAATGGAGAAAACAGAGAGGAAAGTAGTCAATTGGCAACTGATAATGACTAAATAGGATAATCTTTTCATCCGATAAATTCATTTATAGGAAATGGTAATCTAACGTGGAATCAGCATCATCAGGTAAAGACGCCATGACGTGATGTGCGGGTGCAGACCGAGATCTAGACCTCACCACATCACTCGATACAGTGAGACGGAGGAAGGAAGAGATGGCGTCACAGCTACACAGGATGTTTACTACATAGCAGTAGAAATATCACACAGTATACACTAACGCGTTCATAAATAATTCTGTGATACTGAATGAGACGGGGTAGGGTGTTTGTTCTGGCGGAAGAGATGCCATGACCACGATGGGACAATCAAATCTATTTAGGCTAAGGTCAGACGAACGCATCTTTCGCGTTGTCTGTGAAAAAGTGCGTTTGAACGAATGGACGTATTTTTTCACGGAATACGCAATAGCGGTCATACGATGCGCATTTTCGTCCGTGATTTTGTACGGATAATCAATAAAACACTTTTTGCGTCTGGACGTGATGTTGGCCGGACATTAGCAGCGTCTGACATCTCCTAATCACACACACACGCCGCTAGCGGACGCAGCGCAGTCTGTACGTCAGTACTAGTGGTTTGACGTTCTCGAAAAAATGCGTTCGTTTGCCACTTGCGTTGCGCGGCCGCACTTTCGTGCGGCCGTTCTTCGTATGCTGCCTTGCATTGGACGTCATTTGCTGCTAGCACGGCCGCGATTAAGTGTGGCTAAACGCACGTTAATATTGCGCTCATCTGACCCTAGCCTTAGTTTAAGGTTAAAACATACATATATCTCAGCAACAGTTAAAATCTAGGTGCTCTATTACATTCTCCACGCAAATTTGAAAGTGCAGCGCAATTTTTTTTGCACGCAGCGTTAAACGTTAACGCGAGTAAATTAACGCAGGTATCACAATCTTCGCGCTTTTTTTCATCCGTCAAAAAATATTGCACGTAAAAAAAGACGAGCAAAAACGCGCGCGCATTAACATTGCGTGCAGAAATCGGTGTGCAGACTGTTTTTTTCCCACGATTCAGCCAATCAGAATTAAGAACCACAATTGTCTCCCGTTCAGTTTTTGCGCCTGTCAAAATCAATCTGAGTATATATGCTGCAGCAATAATAAAAACACGCACAACTTCTCTATTTTATTGTTTGGGTATGTGTAGAATGTGTATCTATACTGTGCTGTATTATTTTTTTCGTGCTGGTGTATTTGGGTACAGCCTAGGACGTTCGGATTTGCAGTTACCACCAGCTTTTCAAAGACGTTAAAATTATGCGCGCAAACGTCGCTCGTAAAAGTTGCGCGTCGATTGTAATACCAGCCGCCTACCAGCGCACGAACGCATTTGAGCTCACAATGTTAAGTATGGGATAAGCGCACAAACTTGCGTTCGCTCAGGGTCACTCGTGTTAGACGTTAACGTGCATCGTATGTGCGAACGTCGTAATTTGACATTCAGTGCGAAGGGTTTTTCTCCTCGCGATAATGCGTTTTTGTGCACTCGCACATTTTTGCGCAAAGAATGGAATAGTGCCCTATATATTTTATTAATGCTGCTGCTTGTTTCTCCGCACACTGAGCTTTCAGTAGGGACAGCTTTTTTGTGGCAGCGTCCTGGCTGTCCTGCTAGTAACGCTTGACATCAGATGTTAGTGCGCCATGTGGGAATGACGGGAACATGACGTGTTCTCTGTTCCTAAATCCAGTGCGGCGAGGGTCCGGCGTACTAAAGTTTTACCAGGTACCATCACTTCTGAAAGGTAAAAAAACAAGCAAACAATATCAAAATAAAATTGCAAATAAAGTCATACTTGGAGGGACAGGTCTATAGAGACACCTTAACCCCGCCTGCAGCACAATGTAATGCCATCTGATACAATGCCAACACACATTGTAATGCCATCTGATACAATGCCAACATCGATTGTAATGCCATCTGATACAATGCCAACACACATTGTAATGCCATATGATACAATGCCAACACACATTGTAATGCCATCTCATACAATGCCAACACCCATAGTAATGCCATCTGATACAATGCCAACACACATTGTAATGCCATCTGATACAATGCCAACACACATTGTAATGCCATCTGATACAATGCCAACACCCATAGTAATGCCATCTGATACAATGCCAACACACATTGTAATGCCATCTGATACAATGCCGACACACATTGTAATGCCATCTGATACAATGCCAACACACATTGTAATGCCATCTGATACAATGCCAACACACATTGTAATGCCATCTGATACAATGCCAACACCCATAGTAATGCCATCTGATACAATGCCAACACACATTGTAATGCCATCTGATACAATGCCAACACACATTGTAATGCCATATGATACAATGCCAACACACATTGTAATGCCATCTGATACAATGCCAACACACATTGTAATGCCATCTGATACAATGCCAACACACATTGTAATGCCATCTGATACAATGCCAACACACATTGTAATGCCATCTGATACAATGCCAACACACATTGTAATGCCGTATGATACAATGCCAACACCCATTGTAATGCCATTCCGTATAAAGACACTTGTTTCTTCAATGAGGTTTAAGTTTCTCGTGGCTGCAACTACAGTAAACATTGGTTCTTTCGGCATAACCCACTAAGATAAAGTTTTGTTTTGTTGTTTGTTTCTTTTAAAGATGCGTCCTGTACCTGCGTGTGTTTGGCACAAAGTGTGACCGTCCTCCCTGCCTTCATACGGCCAAGGAGGCAGCGAGTTTCCTGGAAGCGATAAGTGAAAAGAGAGAGGAAATCCTTCCGTACACTCTGCTCGGCGTGCAGCACAATGAGCCCGGTGAAAGTGCGTGTCGCTTCATGCAACCTGATAATTACAAAATTCCAATCACTCTTCTGTTCGTACCAGAACATTACTTTCCTTCACAAAGCTCACTCATCACCTCCACCTGAAAAGCTCGTCTGTTCCTCAGCTCTTCCTCTCCCAAAAATCTCATTGTACAATACTGTAACTCCTCCGACGCGTTCTAATTCCACTCAAACAACAACTTCTTACCTGATGTTCCATTTCATTTCTTTATGTATAAAATACCTCTTTTCCAGAGGTCAAGTCCTAAACTAATAGGTGTGGGAACTCACCATAATGATTACTGGGAGCCGCAGCAGCTGCAGCACCTCTTTAGGCGTCAGAATGCCATTCCTCTGGCAAACATTGAGAAATTGTCACTCCCATGCCTTTCCAATGTACTAAAATTCAGGATATACCCTTAAATATAGACAGTTTATAAAATTGTGCCTATATAAAAAGGTATTGCAGCTTCCCAGTATATCGGCCAAAAGGGAACCAAGTTCCTCCTGCTAAAATAGTGAGAGAACTGCGTTCCTGCAGGATTTGGCCCCTGTTCTTTTCCCAACATTGTCAACACTCTCCAGTTCAACCTCTCAAAGCCTGATGCTCCTTACATTAACTCCATAAACGCCTCCGATTCCTTGTATCCAGCTCAGCATAGAATACCCAAGAACTTCATTTCTTCTTCAATCAACTGCATCTTCTTTCTTTTCTCTCTTCTCCCGACCCATCCATTCTCTGTCTCCCAAACACCCCTTTTCCCATCAATCCCTCGATCACTATTAAAGTTATCCAATGCTCTGGTGAACTTACCAAAGTCATTAAGGTCTATGGAGTTGGTAAGTTTACCAGAGCGTTGGTTAATTTTACACCTGCCTCAGAATGCTGCACTTTCTCTACATCCATTCTGAAGATTTGTTATGTCCACCATAGGCCTCCTCTACATCTCATGGCTCCATCACCTCTGTTTCCCTACAGGTTTATCCAAAAGTATCCAGCTCCAATGGCCTTTGGTTGGGGCATCCATTGGAGTCTTGGTGGCATTAATATTAGGGGGGTTCCTCGGGGTGCACCTCAGCAGGAAGCGTCAGCACGGGGTCCTTTGGCTCCCTGCTGGATTCAGCCGCCATCGTGCTGCGGACGGAAGCAGGAGAAGAGAACCGGTGGGAGAGGACTCTGTCCGCCTGAAGTAAGTCTTATATACTTATTGTATGTAGGTGTGAGTTTAGTTATAACACCTGACAAAGTAACCGATGTGTTTTGCTATATGAAGAATATATAATTGGGAGTTTATAGAAGAGATATTAAAGTTACGGTGTTAGAAGTCTATGGGTCTCCCTCCCCAAAATATAGAAAGGCTGAACTTCTCCACATTGTCCCTTTCACATTCCCTTAGCTATAGCATTCAATAACTGAGTGATATTATGGAAATATATTTATTCCTTCACTCTTTTTCAGACCTTTGAAACGTGATTCTACTTACGATGACGATTCTGCCCCTGAGGAAGGGATCGTACAGCCGAAGTCCAGGAGGTTGAAGGTGAAATGCGTTTCCTCCATCGTCTTTCTATGTACACATTGTATTCAAGCTATATATTCTGTGTGTATTCACTATATGCTCAATATATATTTATTTATATATTCATTCATTTCTATGCTCTTCTTCGGCTGCCGTAGCTTGTGGAAGATTCCAGCATCCTTGATCATCGACAATGGAGTCAGAAGCATATCGATGCAGGGGTTCGTTTCCCACAATGCATTGCCCTGACACCCCCCCAGGAGGAACCGGAATGTAAAGATATCAACGTGAGAGGCCCAGGTACTTTCCAGTCTGTACCTGTTTAATAATCCTAATTTAACTCCGGGATCCAGCTGGAAATGCCGCGTAATGATTGTTGCATCATACATAGCATGAGGCGCGTTGATATCAGTGTTTTTATAGACTCGATGCTCTCTGTGATACCTTTATTCCCCTATAGATGGAGTTACTCCGCTGATGTCCGCGATCTGTGCCGGAGGTGGCCTGGAGCCAGTTGGAGGTGGAGGAGATCCTCCAGAAGTGGGGACTTCACCCGCCGTCATCGCTGACCTCATCAGTCAAGGGGCAAGTCTCAACGCTCAGACAGATTCCACCGGGGAGACCGCCCTTCACCTCGCCGCTCGATTTGCCAGGCAAGACGCCATCAAGTGCATGCTGGACGCCGGAGCGGACACCAACGTCAAGGACAGGCTCGGGAGGACTCCGCTCCATACGGCTATCGCAGCGGACGCTCTAGGGGTTTTCCAGGTGAATTAATGGGAGTTGAGGGGGTGCAATTCAAGTCAAACTTAAAGATACATATAAAATATTATTAAGTTGTGAATGAAATAACAGCAGGGAGGTTCAGCGATGAGACTGAGCTGCAGTGATAACACCATTTGGTGAGTGACTGTCAGGCATATTGACATGACTCTCTCAATTTAATGTATGATTTTTCCACGAAACACCAAAAACACAGAGGAAGAAGGAAACTCTGCACATTTCCGACTGTGCTATTATGGGGCATTGTTTGGAGACCCTGCTCTGGGCCGCTAAAACACAATAAGAGTGGTGACAGCTCAGATCTGAATATAATGTGTGATTGTTTATTATTTTTATACAAAGTGGCAAAGATTTAATCAGGTCTTTGCGACGTGTAAAATCCATATTCAAATTGTTGCTAAATAATGTTTAGATTCTGAAATAAAAAGTCATGTGATTATTATTTACAAATATAATTATTATTCTTTTATTTTACTACATGAATAAAAAAGCAAAAAAATAAATCTATATATAGCTATATCTATATACTGTATATTATAGCCAGTTTTGAACATAGTTAATAAAACAGTCTTTAAATGTTTTTTTTTCCTGGCTCGACTTTGGACTCGATTCTAATTGATCCCAATCACTGAATTCGGGACCTTTTTCAGCCAATTTTCGGTTGCGGAGATTCGGATCAAATATCGGCTCTTGCGGCTATACGTTATAATGGAAATGTCATAATTTTTTCAGCTGAATCAGCAGATATTTAAATAGACTTAAATCACGCCCTTTATTCTCTTTCTCTCTTTTTTAAGACGTTGTTAAGATGCCGACAAACAGACATAGACGCGCGTATGAACGATGGCTCCACTCCGCTCATCCTGGCCTCTCGCCTCCCGGTGCAAACCATGGTGGAGGAGCTTGTGTCGTGCGGAGCTGATATTGGAGCAACAGATAACCGGGGTATGAGGCAGCACATTGAGTGACAGGAGGATCCTGTTAGTAATTAGTTACATACAGCCCCTGTGTGTGTTTACATCTCTCCATTCATGCTCATCCTCTCCGCAGGTAAGTCCGCGTTGCACTGGGCCGCCGCCGTTAATAATGTCCCGGCATTAAAGACCTTGCTGTGTAATGGAGCAAACAAGGATCTTCAGGACAAGAGGGTAAGCATGGAGTAATGGAGATCATGAGAGATAAATAAAATGGTGTATCTCTCCTTGTTCACCTCCTACTTCTACTACCTTTGTGAATGTTAGAATAAAAATCTTCTTCGTTCTTCATCTCCTGGTCTTCTGCTTTCCTCCCACATTCAATCCTACATAACTGTCTTTTCCTGGGACTCGTGATTCATGTTTCCTCACACCTTACTCTTTCTTCCATCCAGGACCAGACGGCTCTCTTCCTTGCCGCAAGGGAAGGTAGTTTTGAGGTGGCCAGAATTCTCATTGAAAACCAGGCTGACCGGGATCTCACAGACCACATTGGGCATCAGCCACGGCATGTTGCTCGAGAACGTGGCCACCGGGACATCCAGCAACTCCTGGAAGAACGTGGACCGCTGATCACCAGGAATACTTCTGCAGCACTTCCTGCCGGAGGACCTCATTCCAAAAAGAGTCAACGACCTCGATCCAAGGACCTCGTCAAACCTCCCCCATTACCACACATAGACCTGAGCAGCTCGTGTTATCACAATGCTCCACCACTTTCAGCTCCGCCATATACACCTGGTCCACCACAGGACAGCAACTGCTGTCAGGCACACCACCCTATGCTCGGTTATGGTGTCAACTGCCCTCCCTATCCTCGCAGCGGCTCCTTCTCGTCTGGAGTGGCCCAGTGCCAGTGGGGGAATAGAGGTTGGAGAGTCCATTTTTGCTCCACAGTACCTGAAGCGCCTTACACTGGAGAAGTCCAACAGGTGTCTCCTCATGCACAGTGGCTTCCAGAGTCTCATCATCCTCAGTCTCCAAAATGCCAAAATCCCTCAGCCGGCTTCTGCCCTACACCTGCACTGGAGCCCATAAGCAGTAAGGACCAGCCCCGCACACCCACTGACCAACTGGGACAAAGCATATATCTGACGCCTCCTCCTTCTCAGTATGGTTACCCGTCCCCCGGAAGCCCTGATGAAATACCAACCACCCAGACACCTTGCATGCACCACCATCCTTTCCTCACTCCTTCCCCGGAGTCCCGAAACGCCTGGGGCATTGCCTCACCGTAAACTACAATATATCCTGTACATTACGTGCAATAAGTGCTACCCTGACCGACAGGGTAAATCTCTTTCATACATACTGGGTCCTTTTTGCTGGGCATAGTGATCCTGTGAATTGAATCTGTCTACAGATAATCTTGGGTCCATTAACTCAGTTGGTCTGGGCTCCCCTTTGTCACTTTGCGTTTGAGGAGGACAGGTCTCAGTGACCATGGGGCAGAGGTTTTGACAATGTAGCACAGATTGTACATACAGGGATTGCACTGAAACGGTGATGGACATATAAGAACATGAAGCTTCGCAGTGAAACATGGGATTCCGCAATCCAAAACCAATTTTCACCCATGTGAGCGCAGCCAATCATCAGGTGCAGAACAACCTAAAATGCGTTAGGCAAGCTGACTTCTCATAGTTTGCACTCTTACCCAAAAAAACAATGTTTCTCGCTATAACAGATTTCATAGAAGGAAAGGGAGTTTGGTGGAATGGACACACTGGCTGAAGACCAAACTGTCCCTTGTGGACGCATGTAGAATCGATGATTGATGGAGGCATTGGATAGGGATGTACAATAGATGCACTTTGTGACTATACAGCGACATTACTTTTCGGGAGCTGTAACCCTCGCTGACTAACCACTACATTTTGGGTCCCGGGTTGCCCAAACGAGTGAACACTTGGCAGTCATCATTAATCATCTCAATCCTGTCCATCAACAAATTAAACATAATATAAATTTCCTGTGTTATTTATTTGATACACTATAGTGGCTGGTAAGACATTGATACACTATGATGCTTAAAGTCTCTTTGTAACTTCATGTTCACCACCTTGAAATAACCATTCTTGTTGTTGTTGCTATTCCCTGGCTTGTTTTTACACGTTACTGTTTGATAGTCCCCTGTTTCATAATCATCATCACGGGGCAAGGATGACGTCACTGGCCTGTGGGATAAACCTGTTCAATTTGGCCTAATAAAATGTAAAATATCTGGAAAAAAGATAATACTAACTGATGGATTGACTCACCAGGCCTCGCTGACACAGAGGGCAGTATTACATAGTTGGTGTAAACGTAACCAGAGCTGTTGTAAACTTAGTAACTCCATAGACTCTAATGGCTCTGGTAAGTTTACAACAGCTCTGGTTAAGTTAGCACCAGCTTTGTAAAACTAGGGATGTGCGTTTCGGGTTTCGGAATTTCGGAATTTTCACGAAATTTCCCGATTCGTGTTTTCGGATGCGGCCGATTTTCCGAAAATTTTTTGATCCGAAAACGGCAGATCCGAAAAGTTTTCCGAGCCGAAACGAAATATTTTCGGAATTTTCGAATGGACTTGAAATGTGTCAAATCGAAATTTATTGCTTTGAAACGAGGAGAACAGACTTTCCAAAAAAAGGAAAATTTCCGAAATCACGAAAAGTCGATACAAAAAACGAGCAAAGTGACACGAAAATACGAAAAATGGTCGATATTCCGAAAACATCTACAATTCCGAAAAACGAAAATTTCCGAAATCACGAAAAGTCGATACAAAAAACGAGCTAAGTGACACGAAAATACGAAAAATGGTTGATATTCCGAAAAAAATATGTACACGAAAAACGAGTCGAGCCGAACCGAATCGAAACAGAGATCGGTCGAAACGAGCCGAATCTAAAAGTTTGAAAATCCGAAAAATCGAATCGAACCGAAAGAAAAATCGGTGCACAAGCCTATGTAAAACTGCCCAGAATGTATAAAAATATAAAGGTTGCAAAGTATTGTCCTATAGGTTCCGTCATCCCCTGCCAGCTCACTGCTCCTGTTAACCGCTAACAAAGGGCTTCTTTACAATAAACATTATGGGACTCTATCTGTGGAGGTTGCTTTTCTCCAATTCGGTCAATCTTTTTTTACATTTTCTGGTAAAATGAACAGGGTTATTCAAAGAGAATCGAAAAGTCACCGCACGTTCGGTGACTTTTCGTTCTCTTCAATTCAGTGCCATTCGGCGACCCTGTGGTGTATTCAGGAAGCACCACAGGGCCGTCGAAGCACAGGGAAAAGCCGCCGCAAACCCGACGGAAAGTCACCGCAAAAAAACAGCGAATGCACGCCGAAAACCTGCAAAAACATCTGGATTAACCCATCGAAGACGCCGGAAAAACCCGAGCAGGAGCCAATCACAGGCAGGGAAGCTGCCGGACAACACCATAGACGAGTGAAGTGAATAAATTAGGAAAACAGTTTGCTTGAATGTTTGAAAAGTGAAACGCTGTTCGCAAAGAAACTACTGAGCGAAAATGTCTGAAATTTACATATGAGGTCCAGGGAATGATAATAAAAAGGGCTGTTACAGGAAAAATAAAGAAAGTTTAAAAAAAATAAAAATCAAGAAAAATGCTTAAAATATCCTAAAAAATCCATAAATAAAGAGACTCTTCACTGCAAAATATTATAATGAATGGTTTATTAGATATTGAATTAAAACGGGAATATTTTAACATTGAATCCTATGGGATTCGCCTGAATAAATCTGCTGCATGAAACCACCGAAAGGCAGGGCATTTTGGGAACCTTTCACTGTTGGTTTGTGTTCTCTGAATAGATGAAGCATTGCTTCTCTATGGGGATTTCACTGCCCTCGAACAGGCAACTAACAGGCACCGTATGTGCAGGCAATTCGCCAAAATTTGGCGAATTGCCTGCTCTCTGGATAGCCGAATGGCCAGGAAAGGTAACCGAACGCTGATTTTCAGCATTCGGTTCCCGTTCGGCAGCAATTCGGATCTCTGAATAACCCTGTAAGATTTTCATCCAAGGAGAAATCTGACCACTAGAATGACCCTTCAAGTTACAAAGGATAAATAATATTATTTATACTTTAAGTGCTGTGACAACTGCTTCCATGGAAACATTAAAATATGTCTGTGTATAGTAGGGGCCACATTATGATCTTCACGCTAAAACAAGGACGCTAAGGAGAAAAACCTGCGCCTGCATGTTTCCCCTTAGCGTCCCCGTTTTAACGTGATATTACAGGGCAGGCGCTGATTCAGCAGCCGATCTCGCCGCGGTATGAGAGGTGAGTATCTGTTTTTTGGTATTTTTTTCGGCTGGTGCTGGCTGTTTCTGCAGAAGCGGAATCACTTAGCACCAGCTCCTAGCTGTGAGTAACTTTTCAGTTAACCGCAGCGAGGCGTAATTATTAGCGTTAGGACTTTGTAATCCTAACACTAATTAACTCTTTGCGCTCCCCATGTTAAGCATAGAGTGCGCAAAGTGCACCTCGCGCTGAAAAGCCCAAAATCCGAATCGCTAATGAGTTTTTCAACCTGCTAGCATTCGGCATGTAATATGGTGCGCCCGCGCTAGGGCAACCATTTCTAACATTAACGCGCACACAGCTGAGCGCTAAGGTTAGCGTTATTAAGGTAATATGGTCCTAAATAATATGGTCTTTAAATAAATTAAAATATTTGTTGATTTCCTTTTTAAAGAGGTGAAAAAAACCATCATGCTATAGTTACAGAGCATGTCATTATTACCTGTATGCTCTTTACTTCAGTTCCTGTTAAAAAAAGAAACAGTTACAGAAAGGCTGATACATTCATATTTTTAAACAAACCGATGCCACGCGATGACAGGTTTCTCAGTGCTCTTTCTGTAGAAATGAGTTGAAGAAACTCTTGATGGAATGAGGCTGAGCATGATCAGGGCCGTGTATATCATGTTGGAAAGCACACGATAATAAGATGCGTACGCGAATAATCTTATAAAAGACATGAGTTTTCTTTAATTCAATAAAACATTCTACAGCACATACAATCCCATTTCCTACAAGTGGCGCCTTGTGTGTCATGATCCCTCATAGCAGGCTCTTACCATCGAGTCCCAAGCATGGAGCATTTCGTCCACATGGAGGTAATGGGTAACATTTACACACATCTACTGCAAGCAGAGAAATGAGGAATACGGTGAGAGAAAGAGGGGCAAGCGGTTTCAGTATGAGGCAGTGAAGATGTTGGGGCTGTTCGTTTTGACAGTTGACTTGTGATGGCCAAAATCTTGTCCACTTGTTGTGTGTCCACTTTTGGAATTTGAGTGCCTGATCTTCCTGTTGGGTTTCCTTTTTTGGGGGTCCCAGCCCTAACTGGTAACTGCTCCTAAATCATGCTTCGGTGATGAACACGGTCTATTTAGAATCATTGTTGATGCAGTCTCCTAGTACTCCGCCATCAGGCACTATCCATATAGTCTTATGGTTGGCGAGCGTCCCAGGGATCGATCAAAAGAAAGCAGTCAGGGTGCCTACCGTTTCCAAAGACGTTTAACAATGAAATGACTGACGACAAATATATAAAATGTAAGACAAAACAGCCGGCCCAGAAACATTCCACGAACCTCTCATTTTCTGATTTTGCACCTTTGGCCTAATTGTTGCATCTGACCAGTCAAGTCACTGCAATGCTCTGCTTAATGGATAAAGCGCTATAACTGAAGCTACGAAGAAATTCCTGCAGATCTAAGACATAGACGTGAGGAGCATCACCTCTCCAGGATACTGTACACATGGAGATGTCAGGTGCGGAGAGATGTAGGCACGTTGTGTTGAATACAGTCTCCATAAACTTTCTTCAAGCTTTTGTTGTCAACGGGAGCCATTAGAGTCACTTGCCTTGATCAGCTGAACCCAAAAAAAAACGTATTATTCAAACTGACCTTCCCACCATCTCCCTTTGAGATAGTAATGTTCTCATGTCTTCGTCGGGCCTTGTTTCAAGCAGGGTTTCTCTCGGGACTAATCCAAATAACAACAGTGAACTGGTATCAAACATTACGGCCGTTCAATGGGCCAGGAAAGGACATATGGTTAGCTTTAAAAGGTAATGTATTTCCCTCCTCACTCCGCCTCGCACTGGGGGAAATGTTGGGGAGGAAGAACGTGAATAAAACCAAGTTCCTTTGTTATTATGTGACCCTCAAAGTTTGCAAGTCAAAAAACATGAGTGGGGGAAAGGGTAATGCTTCACCCGGTGTCGCTCTATGAGCAGGCGTTCTCCAACGCGGAAGGTAATTCCACTCTCTGCTCGTCCATACGGTTTCCCTGAACGCGGAAAAGGATCTCAAATAAATCGGCAGCGGATGATGGGAGAGGGGGAGAACTTCGCTGGTCCTCCATCCTCTGAGCCTGCAACAAGGAAAAAAGAGAGGTAATTACACCAAAGGGGTTTTTCAGAGAGGCTTGAAATGTAACCGAACAGGGAAATTCAGCATACAGTGACATTTCAAGACCAATTCGGTTATTCAGAGTGCAGGCAGTTCGCCACATTTTGGCGAATTACCAACACGTACGGTGCCTGTTCGACGGCAGTGAAATCCTCCATAGAGAAGCGATGGTCAATCTATTCAGAGAACAATGCTGAATTCACCGCTTTGATTCTCCAAAGTGCAGGGAACGAGAGAGCACCGATGTGTCGGCGACATTTCGGTGCTCTCTGAATAACCCCTCTAGAAACATAAATGGGTCTTTATATAGATGCATTTACATACTTTACTACCTACCTTTAGTAACAGTATTAATGATGAGCCAACCCGTAGATAAACAGATTGCAGAAAAAAATATATAAAAAGACATAACCCAGGCTCCCGACAGGCTCCCGACTTTAAAGTATAATCACAATTTACAAAGAGATATTAACCACAGTGCCACCACTGACCGCTTCCCATCATATCCACTGCACGCCAAAAATTGGAACGGGCACCTTGGAATCTCTTAAGACACATTTATTAAAGCAAACGTTTGGCCCACCTCTGAGCTTCTCTAAAGCCTGCAGGCTTGAAAAAAACACAGAGGGCCCTATTACAATCGTCACGCAAACGTTAACGCGCGCGCAAAAACGCATTAACGCGAGGGGCAAAACCCTTTCCGCTGAACGTCGTATTGCAATGTCAGCGTAACAAATGTGCGTATACGTCTACCACGGGTGAACCTGCGCAAACGCTGCGCGAGCTTACTGTATGTCGCGCGACCTATACTTAACATTGTGAGCACAAATGCGTTTGTGCGCTGGTATGCGGATGGTATTACAATCAATGTGCAGTTTGTAACGCACAGCCTTTGTGCGCATAATTTTAGCAACTCCTAAAAGCTGGTGTTAATCTGGCCAATCTGAAGGACCTGGCCGAACCCAAATACACCAACCCAAAAAAAACACGCAGCAAAGTATAGTAACACATTCTACACATACCCAAACCAATAAAATGGAGAAGTTGTGCGTGTTTTTTTTTTTGATACAGCATATGTGCGCAGATTGACTTTGACAGGCGCAAAAACTTAACGTGAGACAATTAAGGTTCTTAATTCCGATTGGCTGAATCGCGTGAAAAAAACAGTCCGCACACTGATTTCTACGCGCAACGTTGCTGCGCGTGCGTTTTTGCGCGTCCGTTTTACGTGCGTTATTTTTTGACGGATGAAAAAATGCGCCAGGATTGTAATACCAGCGTTGATTTACGCGCGTTAACGTTTGACGCTTCGCGCAAAAATTCACACATTTACAGTGCATTTTTGCATGAAGGCTGTATTAGGGCCCAGAGGTGGCAAAACCGGGACTGTTAGGAGGAGTTGAGGACAGGTTTGGGAACCACCGAACTAAGCAATCATTTATATTATACGGCATCATTTGCGAACACATGAAATATTTAAACAGGGGAATATTGTAAGTTTCTGGGTAAAAAGATGTTATGAAATTTGACATTTATTCCAGCACAATTATGTGAAATATCGCTCTTTTGTATCCTTGCACGTTCTTACCTGATGTCCTAGAATGGTGTTATACAGCTCCTCCTGGGCAGGGATCTTTATAGTGGGCGGTTTCTTTTTCTGGCTTCGTCCAGCCCACGACCCTCCCCTCCTGCGCTGGAACTCCGCGAGAAGGCCTTTGTCATCCACCGGCAGCGAGAGCTGGCGATAGCTGGGCACGGAGAAGTGGCGGGTCTGGCGCGGGCAAGCAGGGGGTAACTCCGCTCTCTGTTCCTCCAGTCGCCGGGTCTGAACGGTCGAGAGGAGTTCAAGGAACTCTTCGGTTTGCAGGGACAGGAGCGAGGACGAGATACCTGGGCGAAAGGAGGAGGTCAATGAGTTAAACAGACTATCAGTCTCGAAGGGTGAGTAAGACTCTACTTAGAGCGACTCTCAAAAGATAACAAATGCGTGTTGTTTATTTCTTAGCTTTTGATTAGCCTCTCCATGAGACCACCTGTATAACTATTAAATTAAAACCTTACAGGGTTATCCAAAGAGATTCGAATTGCTTGAGAAAGGTAACCGAACGCTGAAAATCAGCGTTCGGTTACCTTTCCTGGCCATTCGGCTATCCAGAGAGCAGGCAATTCGCCAAATCCTGTCGAATTGCCTGCACATACGGTGACTGTTCGGTCCCTGTTCGAGGGCAGTGAAATCCCCATGAAAAAGCACTGCTTCGGCTATTCAGAGAACACAAACCAGCAGTGAAAGGTTCCCCTAATGCTCTGCCATTCGGTGGTTTAATTCGGCAAATTTATTCAGGAGAATCCATAGACTTCAATGTTAAAAATATTCCCGTTTTAATTCAATATCTAATAAAACCGTTCATTATAAAATTCTGCAGCAAAAAGTCTCTTTATTTATAGATTTTTAGGATAGTTTAAGCATTTTTCTGATTTTTATTTTTTTTTATTAAAAGTCCGATTTTTTTTTTTTTTTTTTTTTTAGTTTACTTATTTTTTTTGTAAACAGCCCTCTTTATTATCATTCCCTGGACCTCCTGTGAAAATTTCAGACATTTTCGCTCAGTAGTTTCTTTGCAAACAGCGTTTCTTTTTCCCAGATTCATACAAATGGTTTTTCTAATTTATTCACTGCCTCCTCTACGTCACAGCTGCTTCGGCTCTGTGTGATTCGGCTCATGTTCGGCTCCTGTTCGGCTCCTGTTCGTCTTTTTCAAAGGTTAATCCAGATGTTTTTGCTTGTTTTCAGCGTGCATTCGTTAGTTTTCGTCAGGTTTACGGCAGCTTTTCCCTGCAATTCGGGGACCCTGTGGTGCTTGCTGAATACACCGCAGGGTCACCGAAATGCAATCGGCAAAAGGAACCGAATTGAAGAGAACGAAAAGTCACAGAACGTGCGGTGACTTTTCGAATCTCTTTGGATAACCCTGTAAATCTATTAATATCAACAGGGTTATCCAAAGAGATTCGAAAAGTCACCGCACGTTCGGTGACTTTTCGTTCTCTTCAATTCGGTTCCTTTTGCCGATTGCATTTCGGTGACCCTGCGGTGTATTCAGCAAACAGCACAGGGTCCCCGAATTGCAGGGAAAAGCTGCCGCAAACCCGACGAAAACTAACCGAATGCACGCTGAAAACAAGCAAAAACATCTGGATTAACCTTTGAAAAACCCGAACAGGAGCCGAACAGGAGCCGAAAAGGAGCCGAATCACACAGAGCCGAAGCAGCTGTGATGTAGAGGAGGCAGTGAATAAATTAGAAAAACCATTTGTATGAATCTGGGAAAAAGAAACGCTGTTTGCAAAGAAACTACTAAGCGAAAATGTCTGAAATTTTCACAGGAGGTCCAGGGAATGATAATAAAGAGGGCTGTTACAAAAAAATTAGCAAACTGAAAAAAAAAATCAAAAAAAAATCGGACTTTTAATTTTTTTTAAAAAAATTCTGAAAAATGCTTAAAGTATCCTAAAAAATCTATAAATAAGAGACTTTTTGCTGCAGATTTTATAATGAACGGTTTATTAGATATTGAATTAAAACAGGAATATTTTTAACATTGAAGTCTATGGGATTCTCCTGAATTAACTTGCCGAATTTAACCACCGAATGGCAGGGCATTAGGGGAACCTTTCACTGCTGGTTTGTGTTCTCTGAATAGCCGAAGCATTGCTTCTCTATGGGGATTTCACTGCCCTCGAACAGGGACCGAACAGGCACCGTATGTGCAGGCAATTCGACAGGATTTGGCGAATTGCCTGCTCTCTGGATAGCCGAATGGCCAGGAAAGGTAACCGAACGCTGATTTTCAGCGTTCGGTTACCTTTCTCAAGCAATTCGAATCTCTTTGGATAACCCTGCAAACAAATTAAATATCCCTGAACGAGACTTCCCAGCTGAGCTCGCTCTGCTCTACAAGACAAATACTGGACACCAGAATGTAGAAGATATGAGAAACATGACAGGAGTCGTAACATTAAGAGAAGCCCAAGACAGCGTACTGAGCTCATTACTCTATGGCTGCAAAATGTACAATGTGAGGTCATGTTGTACTGAGCTCATTACAGTGTGGCTGAAAAATGTACAATGTGAGGTCATGTTGTACTGAGCTCATTACAGTGTGACTGAAAAATGTACAATGTGAGGTCATGTTGTACTGAGCTCATTACAGTGTGGCTGCAAAATGTACAATGTGAGGTCATGTTGTACTGAGCTCATTACTGTTTGGCTGCAAAATGTACAATGTGAGGTCATGTTGTACTGAGCTCATTACTGTGTGGCTGAAAAATGTACAATGTGAGGTCATGTTGTACTGAGCTCATTACTGTTTGGCTGCAAAATGTACAATGTGAGGTCATGTTGTATTGAGTTCATTGTACATTGAGTGGCCACATAATAATGAACTCGGAACACCACGATCTCACATTGCACAATGTGTGGCCACACATTAAGGTGAGGTCATGGTACACTGAGCTCATTACCGTGTGGCTGCAAAATGTGCAATGTGAGGTCATGGTGTACTGAGCTCAGTATGGAAGATAACCTTCCTAATGTTATGTGGCTCGAGCAATGGAAAACCCAGAAATTTCATAATTACGAAAGAAACAGTCACATCATTTCCCTACCAGGCCGGTGGGGTAACTTCCTCGCCCGCTCCCTCCTCCCTTTGTTATTAAGCTGTAATGGTTTCAGTGTCAGGAGTGTCTCTATATAGAGGACATCTCTTTACAAGTCGAGCGTCACTTATGGCTGTCATTTATGAAATGTTTAGAAATAAATGTGGCTCAGCGTGATGTAATCGTTTAGTAAGTTTCACCTCCCCGGCCTGAGCGAGCCGTCACGTTACACCTCTTATTCAAGTCTGGAGACGGGATGAAGGGAGGCGTGGGCCAGACACGGAGGAAAAGAATGAGGTTTTGCAAGATGACAGCGAACGCGAACGCATGGTTCGAGGGTGAGAATTCATCAATGGTCTTGTGAGCTCTGACCCGGCCTGGTCTAGCATGAGGCTTTCTGTAATGATTTGAAACGTGGCAGAACACGCAATGCTCACTATCCATGTAAAGCACGTCGGAAGCCATGCTGTGCTAAACCAAGAGCTGGACCCGTCTTTTAATTAGTGAATCGATAGCGCCATCAAATAAAGTCACTGTTATAATTAAATCTACAGCCCTGGTTATAGCGGAGTGAGAAGACTGGGGGCCAAAGGTAATTATTATCTTCCTGCACAACTTGAAGCCCGCCGGCTTTATATATTTTTAAGACTGTATTACATTTATGTGAGACAAAACACCCAATACTGGGTACAAAAGGATGGTTCAAAGCAGTTATGTCAAGCTCCTGCCCCCCCCCAGATATTGCTGAATTACAACTCCCATGATCCACTGGCCATCAATTGCATTATAAGATTTCTGGGCATTGTAAGCATCGGCATGTGGGGGGGGGGTGGCTGGAGCTTGACATCCCTGGCTTAAGACACTAAGGCTGGGGGCACACTAGGCATCTTCTTGTGCACACTAGTGCACGTTACCGGTGCCCGGCGCAGCGTTGTGATGCTGCGGACGAAGCCGGTCACATGGTTGAGCGCGCGCACTTGGTGCGCGCGTAGCATGCGTGCACCTAGAGATCATCACTGTCGATGCGCTAGGATGCGCGTCGACGGGGCTTTGCAGCCTTGTGGAGGGGGTTAGGTGGGCGCCGAGGGGGGGCCGGTGCGTTAACGTTTTCTTTAACGCACGCTAATGCATTAAAGAAAACGCCTAGTGTGCCCCTGGCCTTAAGGCCCTACTCCTTTCCTAAAGCTAAAGTGGGGATGCTAATGGGGAAAACCTGCACCTGCAGGGTCCCCATTTTCATGTTAGATTCTGGGGAAGGCAGTACCTCGGAACTTTGGCCCGGAAAGCAGCGCTAACCTCAGTGATCCTCACGCTATCGCTTCCATGCTACCGCGAGTATCACCTCCTGGATTCCATAGGACTCCATGGATAGTTGCGCTTCCAGGCTGCGAGCCCTGCGCTATCTCGCTCCCACAAGATTGCGCAGCCGCCACGGAGTGATCGCGGAGGGAGACTGAAACTATTTGTCCCCAGTCTCACTCTGCTCCCGGTGACAAGAAGCGGCGGATCGAACCACCGTTCTCGCCGCAGGATGAAGATGAGTATCTGATTTATTGGTAGGGGGGTTTAGGGGAGGCTAAATTATTTAGCAAAAGTAGGATCAGTTAGCACCAGCTTTAAGGTGTAGCTAAAATTTCGGTTTGCGCATCGCTGTGGTAATTAGCGCTAGGACTCTGTAATACCTTACTTATCGAAATGCTAATTAATGATTGCGCTTCGGATGTTAAGTATAGGATGCACAAAGAACAGTAAGATCGCACAAGCTACTGCAATCACGACGCGCTGATTTTTCACAGGTTTAGCGTCAGGAAGGTAATATAGGGATATGCATTAAAGTCACTTATCCTAGCGTTATCAGATACTCATCTAAACGCTACAGTTCACTAGGGAATAGAGCCCCAAGCAGGGAAAGGTCTTTAGGAGGTTCAAATAAATCAGAATGATATCCAGACAGAGAAAGAAGAGTTTCACAGCCAGAAAACATCGAGTTCACTTATCACCTCTCCTCTCTGAGATTGGGGATGGGGGAGCAGATCTCCATGCTCGGGGTCTCCCTTCCTGATTGTCTTTAGAATCGTTCACATTATCCTGGAAAACAGATTCCTCTTCCTCGGGTTCTGGAACTGTCTGAGGAGGAATCTCCTGGAAGTAAAACGAGAGCTGATCAGAGAACGAAGTGACGGGTAACCACTGCCATTCCTGTATTACAGAGGATTTGCTATCCCATTGTTTCACTCAGTAACATCATAAATGTATCCCACCTGGATACAACGGAGATCATTGCATTCCAGTGACTCAGGGATCATTCTCATATCTTGATTGATAATTTTTTCTCTTTATGCTATTTTTCCCCCAAAACAGCCCCGTATCACACAGAGCAGCTTGAATAACACTGGTTCTATTACTGGAGAGTATTTATTACAAACTGATGCGCGCAGGGTTGTATAGGAGTAATGAGTATAGGCCGCACGGGAAAATACTCAGCTCTGGATATAATTAAAGAATAGTTTGTTTTTCTTAAATAAATAAATGAAAACAATGATTATAACAATATATGTTTTGGCTCAAACTCACCTGAGTAGCAGGAATCCTCTCACCATCTCCTGACATCTCTTGCGTTTCCACAAAGGTCTCTGAAGTCTCTTGCCTCTCCGTAAAGGACTCTGACGTCTCTTGCGTTTCCACGAAGGTCTCTGATGTCTCTCGCATCTCCATAAAGGTCTCTGACGTCTCTTGCATTTCCATGAAGGTCACTGTTGACTCTTCGTACTCTTCCTGCATACTCAGCCTGAAGACACCTTCTCACTCTTCCTCACTCTACATATGCACGTCTGTCTCTCCCGCTTCTTTCTTCTTCTCCGTTATTTCTCAGTGCTCGGTTTCTAGTTTCTACCAGACCTGGCAGACAAGACGGGAAAAACAGATCAAAAAGGGATATAATTTATATGCACCTCTACTGTCACTATCCATAATGTGCTTCCATGCCCACCATCCGCCAGGCAGATCGAAAGGTCCACTCATGTATTGAAGACCATCCGAAGATACTGTCCTGTTTATCTTAGTGATTACAATTACAAGTATTTATAAGGCGCCAACAAATTCCTTACTGCTGTACACAACCCCATGAACCTCTTCTGAACATTACATTATATAGAATACACCAGGAGGGCAGCAATCAACCTGTACCTATTGATCATTTGGTGACAAGAATAGGTACATTGATGTTGTGACAGACTTAAGCAATTTATGGCCATATATTATGAGCTAAATTACCATCATTTTTTTAAACAGAGCTTAGGGTTAAAAACCTTGTGCCCGCTAGCCCCCAGGCAAGGAAACCGGGAAGGTAGTCTCTGGCTTGGTCTGTCTGTAAGCTGGGAGGTGGAAACATGCCAAAAATTACTGTTATAGTGAGAAAATCAACATAAATGTGTGACTCCAGTCACAAGCCATGTGAAAAAATTTCATATACTCTATATGGAACAGCCCCATGCATCTTGTTCTGCAAATAGCATGCCACCAAGGTGTTAATTTTCAGTCTGAATGTGTCAATCTGACACAAAAGAGGGCATCGGTCTGGTATGTCAATCTGCTGACAGTGCGAGCCTGAATCCTGAAATGGGAAGGTCATGCATTTTGCGACACGTCTTCCACCCACGAAATGAGGTTATTCCTCTGCTTGCTGATGATGTTACAAAACAACTTTTTTCTTCTGCGTGGGCGAACATCAGAGGAAAAATGAAATGGTGTGCACATATCATATGTAAAAGAAAAACAAAACACACGCAAACATACAAAACGTTATACTCAAACATTTTTAATTGAATGTAGACAAATACCCTGGGGTGTCACTTCTCTATAAATATATACTATGACAAAAAAGCACAATATACAGTGAACGTCAAAGGAATGTTCCACCCACGTAATATTAATAATAATTATTTCTGATATTCATATGTTTATAGAGTATAATTTTTAGTGAGTCTTTAGTTGTTTGCTTTTGCTCCACGCTCATGTTTTGGACAATTTAGTATTTATTATGGGAGCATAGGCGTGCGCACAGGTTGTGCCTGGTATGCCCAGGTCAGGGCAGCCATCATGGGGTGACAGCCCATGACATGTTCAGGGGCCCAGTTGATCCAGGGGGCCCTTGCCAAACCCTATGTGCACCTTATTTGCCAAATAGGAAAGTCTAAGTCACCCAGGACTAGTCAACCAAGATACCAACAGTTTTCCCAGTGTGCCGCAGCATCTAGAGGCCGGTAAGAGCACTCGATTAGGGATTAGGGAGGGATCGACTAGTATTATCTGCTCCAGGGAACACTTTTTCCCCCTTGCTGGACCACCAGGGATTTAGCCCATTCCCAGTAAAACAAGGTTTGCAGAAAGAGGCAAAATGTTATATTTTCAATTAGTTTATTGAAATGAGTAGCTGACAGAAGGGGACCCTGACCAGTGGTTCAGGAGGGGCCCCAAGATTTCTGATGGCAGTCTTGGCCCAGGCATACCCTAATGTTGGGTAAAGGGTTCATCTTTGACCTCCTACATTGATATTTTGGCTGTTTGTTATCTGGTTCATGGTAAATAGCATGAAGAATGACTGCATCGCTGCATACACATTGGTAATTCCTAACTAAAAACAACTGTTCTTTACAAAGTTATCCAAGCAAAGATATGTAAATAAAAAGTGTTCTATGGGTGCGCACGTTAATGAAACGGGCTGCGCACGCCATTGTATGGGAGCTAAGAAAACAAAAACAAGGTACGAATGACAAACTTTGACCAATTATCAACATGCAGAAATGAGAACAGAAAACCCAGTGATTAGAGGCACACCTGTACAGGTAAATCAAGAGTCATGTTTAAGGGGAACGCATGGGAACGCAGTTACTCCACTATTTTTGCAGAGGGAACTAAGTCCAATACACTATAAAGCTTGTATACAGTCGTTCAATCATATCTTTCCCTGATAAGTCACAATAATTATAGGATATAATATACATTTTTGCTAAAATCCACGTTTACATAAAAACTTTGGATTTGAGTGTGTGTTAAGTGCTAAGCGGCAGACAGAAATCTTGGTGAGTTTCTATACTTTTTGGGGGGGGGGGTTGACCACTGTGGTAAACCATTACTGGTAAAGGAATTCAGCCGGCTTCATTCACCTGGAAAGGGACAAGAATGAAGTAAATTGGAGCTGGAGAGATTCATGTAAGAATATTTACCGTCCTATATCGCGAGGAGCCACACGCGTGGGTAGGATATTACAATAATACCACCAACAGTGTAAAGGCCATGGTTTGGTTTCCTCACACAGGACATATTGATTAGATTTGAGGTGTAAAGGAACCCCTGATTTTTAAATCAACTCCCCCTCCCTAACCCAACACATCCCCTACTATAAGGAACTGTGATCTGTAACACATCCTCCATTACCCAGGATGGGGGAAGAAACGGAAAATCTACAATTAGCTGAAATTATTGCCATAAAAAAGAAAGTTCCATTGCTTTTATTCTCAGACATTTTCCTCTAGCGCTACTTCCTACCGCAGAGCCCCGGGTTCCTGTCACTGTCATTATGTATCATTTACAAAGAGGGAAGAGTTTACATTCTGATACAATGAGGAAAAATACAATTTTATCTATTGTTCTAAGGTGAAAACTATAAACGCTCGACCTACTGCGAATATAGTGTAAAACAAGTAAGGGTTTCTTATATTGCAAAGAAATCTTTTATACAGAGATTTATATAATACGGTGTAAATTAGCATACCGTACGGATTGTGTGTTTACTATGATATAGCGCAGAGAGAGCGTGGCCTCTGGAAATATGTTCCATTAAGACAGTGCTTCCCACACCTGGTCCTCAGGTCGCCCTAACAGGACAGGTTTTAAGGATCACCTTGGGTAAATACAGACTGAATCCTGCAATCACTGAGCAGCAAATCCTATCACCTGTGCTGTGCTTCACATATCCTGCAAACCTGGCCTGATAGGGGGACCTGGCGACTAGGGTTGGAAACACTGCTTTAGAGGACATTCCAGACTTTTCACATTGTTGGATGTGGTTAAGATATTTTGTGTTGGGCGTATTGACTCGGAACATGAGACCTAGGCCTAACCCCGTTCACACTGTTCGATTTGAAAATCGCGCGATTTTCCACACGATTTTCATATATTCGCGACATAGTGCGATAATGTCGCGCGATGTCGCGGTTTTGTGCGATTTTTGCAAAGCACCACCAATACAAATTGCAAAATCGCAGATAGCAAATCGCAACAAAATAAAGGGTCATGTACCAGCGACATGCTAGTGCAACGCGCGACATGCGACGTCGCGCGGCAAGATGTGAACAGCTCCATTGAAATGCATTGGAGAAGCTACACTGCGCGACGTCGGGCAGATTGTGCTGCGACGTCGCGGCAAAATCCGCGTGACAAATTGCACAGTGTGAACGGGGCCTGATACAAATGTAGAGAAAGATGGACGCTGAGAGTCATGTTGATGTTTTCCCCTCTCTCTCTCTCTAGAACAGGGTGAACTGAAGACAGTCCACATCTTTAAAACAAAAGCCTTGATTGAACACTCCATTCCTAAATAAAATATCAATCTGCTCAAGAGTTCTGACATTTGATAAAAGGAGCAGATTTTCCATTGAATTCACAAATCCCTATATTTTTTCAGATATTCATCAGAAATGCGGATTTATGGTTTTTTTGTTGGTGATGGGAATTCACCTGACTTATTTTTTATCATTTAAAACTAGGTAAACCCAGTATTTTGTATTCTGAGCTGTTTTCGTCCAGATGATCCCTTCGTTCCTCCTCGCACCATAACCTCTAGTCTGGATGAAAACCTGCTCGTCGCTGCTGAGTTTGTAAATATATAAGGGAACACGCGAGCGCTTTTTGCATAGCGAGGCCTTTATTGTGCCGACGTGAAGGAAGTAAGGCAGGGGTGTGGTTGGTACGGTTCCCCCTGAGTTGTTTATTGATATTTTTGCTCAGGAATGTAGCACCGCTTTGCTTGGGGTCTCCCAGGCCCACCGGGACCAGCAACTCCGTATCATAATATGTGGGATATTCCTAATGATGCAAACAATACACACACAAACAATATTACCTAAAGAAACCCCAGAATATGCCATGGCGGAAATAACCTGTGCACAGGAGGCATCACTCATCAACCATGGAAGATGTAATATATCCACCTGTGCTCAAGCAGGGATTTCAGCTTGGATAGTTTGATGCATATTCACCCAAAAGTGAAAAAAAAATGACTTGATTCTCTCAGATAAACCTCAAGTGTCCCAGTAATCCTCACAGGGAGTGAGCTTGTCACAGAGAATATAACATATCATCTCATATCAGTTGTGGGCACGATAAGACATATCAGGGACTGATAGCTGTGTGCATTACATATATAGATCTGTAATACATCAATGTGACTGTGTCTCCTTGTGTACAGAAACCGATGTATATCGACGTGATAAAGATAAACCTCCTTACATGTCTCTCGGTAACATAACTATATATCAGTGAGACAGAAATATATATCTCATGACATGTATATGTTGCTGTAGCAATAAGTGCAAGTCTCTGTATGAGACTGTATCAGTGTGAGAGAGTTATATGTATCAGATTACACAGATAGCTCCATACATCAGCTACATGTATCAATGTGACAGCTATACGTGTCATTGAGACAGGCAGCTATACGTATCAATGTGACAGATAGCTATAAGCTATATAAATGTGACAGGAAGCTATATGTCAACATGAAAGCTATACCGATCAACATAACAAACAGCTTTAGGTATCAGTGTGCCAGATATAGCTATATGTATCAATGTAACAATCACCTATATAGCGATCAACTTGAGAGATACCTCTATGTATCAATGTGACAGATATGTATCAGTGTCGCAGCTATATCAGTCAACATGACAGACAGCTATAAGTATCAATGTGGCAGATACCTATAGCTATCAACGTGACGCCATATATCTCAGATGTGACATATAATGGTGTGTTTTCCTGTGGCAGACAACTTTAGGCGTCAATGTGACTGAATGCTTTTCCCATTGAAAGATAGCTATGACTGACTACAGATCGTTTGTTTGTTGGAGTGACAGATAGCTGTGTGTGCCATCGTGACAAATGACTGAGTACACGCAGACTCTCATGACTTACCTAGTAGGGCTTTTATCCTGAAATCATGCGCCGTACAAGGCTGGCGAGGCAATACCTTCGGTCAGCGGGTCAGATAGCTGAGGGTTTGCCGTCGTGGCAGATAGCTGCGTACAGTAATTCAATAAACGGCTCAGTACCAGGTCTCTTATCTTACATCGCATACTATACCTATCGGGATGGAGCAGTCCCTCTGTCTGAACAGTCACTTCCCCCCGCCTCTCCTTCCGCTCACTGTCTCTTCCTCTTTTCTTCTTCTCTTCCGCTATCTGCACGTCTCCTCTCGTCGCTTTCTCCCTCTGGTCACGCTCTCTTTACAATAACCTCCTTATCTGCCTCTCATTACCCTCTCCAGAGGACTCTTGTTCTTTCTGGCCTCGTCCACTCTCTACATCTCTATAGATCTTTACAATCCCGGCCCAAACCATCCTGATAATATCTCTCTTTCGCCACTGTCCTTCAAACAGTCTCACTCTCTCAGCACTTGTATTCTTGTGCTGTCTCTTTGTTACTTGTTGTCTCGCTCTTTAGGTTACTCTTGGGATGTCTCTACCATTCTATGTAGCTCTCTTCTGCTCCTCTCACACTGTTTTTTCTCAATGGATGTTACCTGCTGTCTCTCTCGTCTCACAATCTGTCTCTCTCAAACGTCTCCTCTCTGTTTTCATCTTCCCCACGTCCTGGCTATTACTCTCTGTCCCTTCTTACAGAAGGTCAAACTCTCTCCTCTGGCTGGGGTGTCTCACCATGTCTTTGTCTTCTTTTGCTTCACTCTCTCCTCTTTTCACGGGCTGGGATTCACCTCTCGCTCTCTCTCTCTCTCGCTCTCTCTCTCGCTCTCTCGTGCTCTCTCTCGTGCTCTCTCTCTCTCTCTCGCTCTCTCTCTCGCTCTCTCGTGCTCTCTCTCGTGCTCTCTCTCGCTCTCTCTCTCTCTCTCGTGCTCTTTCTCACTCTCTCTCTCGCTCTCTCTCTCTCTCGTCCTCTCTCGCTCTCTCTCTCGCTCTCTCGTGCTCTCTCTCTCTCGGTTTCTCTAATTCTGACTGCTCCTCACGCTTCTGCCTTATACAATGAATCAGCCGCTTCCTTTCCATACCATTCTGTGGCCGCTGTGTGGGTTTTCCTGTGCATACACGAACAGACACTTTTGTTTTAACTTGTCAAGGGTCAAAGATTAAGCGACACATTGAGACGGGTCTCTGTGCAAACACACACATAATTACATGTGAATAACACGGCAACCCTAACCATGCGTCTCCGGCGGTGTATGTGAGCGCTGATTTCCGGGGTAACTTCGCGTTACTGTCATTTTATTGTGGTAAAGCAACAGACACATCTGGCAGACAGGAAATTACATATACGCTTTTAGATACATATCTTATATCGAGAATCACATACTGTATCGGTAAGAGCGGGAACATGTCCGCAGCATGTCAACATTCTCATTATACTCACATGTTTCAGAGCATAACATGCGCTCATCATATTAGATGTGATAACCAGTCACAGGACCTCTAGCAGCAGGTGCCCCGTCCACCTCCAGGTATTAGGTGGGAAACATAAAATCCACCAAAAGCTACAATATGTCTTTACATGCTGCTGGAATCTAATGACAATGGATTGTACAATGATATCAATACCATGTCCCTTTATATGCAAATTCCAACTCAATGAAAGGCCCTAAAACAGGCATCAGCAACTGCGGCACCCTAGATGTTTTGGAACTACATCTCCCATGATGCTCAGTCATTTATTAGGTTGGCTCTGCCTCAATGGAGTTGTAGTTCCATCTGGATGTCCGTGGCTGCTGATTCCTGCTCTAAAAGAACATTGTGATCCTTATATTGCAATGACCCCGATTAACTACTCAATGGTCTGACTTTGTAAGATAAAACATAGAAATCCTTCCCTCCAACTGTAGGACAGAGGCAAAGTGACGCCCAGGCCAGACATGCAGAGATTGCCAGATTTACCACATATTTACCATATATTTCCTTCCCTCTTTTGCAGGGGTCTAGTTGAGCAGGAATGCTTGGGAATGCAGTTCCTCCACTCTTTTACCAGGAGGATCGGCGTTCCCTTTTGGCCCACACACTGAAACGTTTTTAATAAGTTAGGATTATATGTTTCCTTATTAAGTCACAAGAAATATAATATATTACAATTATCTTAAACTGGGTTTTAGGGCCTCATTATCGTGGTATTTAAACATTGATATCAAATTTTTAGTGTGGGATTGCAGGTTAAGTGCGACATGTCAGTGGTTAGTTGGGAACAGAAATCTTGGAGAGTTCCCACACCTGTTTTTTTAGAACTAGACCCATGCTAGTCTAGTGTAACATCATGTTACATACAATAGAGTATATTTCTCATTGATACAAATCACCTATTTGATGTTCTGACCCCGGACCTAATTAAGCCATTTCTGTGCACTTTGCTCTTCCCTTTGTCATTCCTTTGCATGTGTTGGTGCTACCTCACCATTTCCTTAGCGCTGACCCTTCCTCTAATTTAGCAACTCGTCCAGTAAAGGAGAAGTATATCAGAAATCAAGTCTTCCCCAATGTTTCTATTTGCTGTTGCTTTGCCGAATTGGAAGATGATCAACAATAACAAATGTCTAAATTAGTTCATGTGACTTTTTTGACCATCATTATCTTGGCCTAAATGTTGCAAGTTGTTTGTCACTTCATCGCAACTGTAATTTTTTAAAGAAGTCGTACGTAGACCTCACGGTCTAAAATCTGCGTATTCGGCTGGAAACTCTAGGAATCCAGTAGTTCGCTCGAGCCTCAAAGATCTATGAATCTTTCCGTTCAGCCCCCAGTCCCCTCTCTGAAAGCAGTGACACCGCATTTTTGAACGCCCACATGTCACCAAATGTTTAGAATTAAATGAAATTTGCTTCAGCTTGCGTCCCTGAGAGCGTGGTTGTTTACGAAGTCCCTGGCCCAGATTCACTTAATGTCACCTTGGCCTGAGTATGGGTATTGATGCCTCCACACTTAGCAGCGCCATGGAAATTCAATACCAGTGAGACCCGTGGCTTGCATGGTGGTCCAGTAGAACAGCAGTGTAAGAGATGGGGAATGAATTCAGTGTAGCACAAACCTCTCCCAAGAGGAGTGGACATCTAGAAATACACTTGACCTTTAGCACACACTGAGGTGTGAGGTGTAGGGATACATTTTGTGTTGCACAAAGCTATTTCTCTCTTATGAGCATTATCTGTATTGTAGAACGCATTCCCCAAGCCTCTTTGCCGCTGGTCCACTGGGTCACCATAGCACAGGATCATTTGGTGTGGTCCCACAATCACATTTTTCACAGGGCTCAAACAGGGTGAGGGTGACTTTATCTTTATTGACAGATACTCTTTAAATATAGTTTTAATGTGTCTTACGAGGACATTTCAAAGGGACAATAAATAAATGTTACCCCTGGAGCTGCCTGCACGGAGCACCCAGGTTTGCTCGGCCACATTGCGTCGACATTTACTACACATCACATAGAGCTTACATCTTCAGTTTGTGTATCTGTCCTTCACTCTGAGAAACTGCACAATTGTCGGGAATATCTGACGAAAGATAACCATTCTGCTTGTGACCTAAACAACGCAGCCTGTATCAGATAAGAAGAACGTTAGAATATTTATTACGTGTATATTCATTGATGTCAGTAGACCTGAGGATAGATGTACAGGGTAGGCTTGTGCACTGATTTTTTTTTCCGTTCGATCCGGTTTGGTTCGTCCAGATTTTGTAAATTTTCGTTTCAACTCGTTTCGGACGATTTTCGGTTCGGTTCGTTTCGTTTTCGTATCGACTTTTTTTTCGTGATTTCGGAAATTTTTGTGTTTTTCGGAACGTCTGTTCTCCTCGTTTCAAAGTGTCTATTCGTTTTGACGTAAACTAATGGTTTTTCGGATACGATAATTATACGATACGACAATTCTGCCGATACGATAATTCTGCCATTGAGATTTCTCATGTTTTACAAGAAGGATACAATGAGATTTCTCATGTTTTACAAGAAGGATACTTTGAGATTTCTCTGGTTTCCCGGGAAGGATACATTGAGATTTCTCTGGTTTTACAAGAAGGATACATTGAGATTTCTCATGTTTTACAAGAAGGATACATTGAGATTTCTCATGTTTTACAAGAAGGATACATTGAGATTTCTCATGTTTTACAAGAAGGATACATTGAGATTTCTCTGGTTTTCCAGGAAGGATACATTGAGATGGGAATGATACAAAATTTCATTACAGAAATAGGCGATATAAATACGATGTCCGAAATTACTGAAATGGAGCCGAAATCACGAATGGAACGAAAATGAATTTCGATTTTACACATTTCTAGTCCATTCGAAAATTCCGAAAAGTTTTCTTTTCGGCACGAAAATTTGTTCAGATCTGCCGTTTTCGGATCTGAAAATTTTCGGAAAATCGGCCGAATCCGAATGCACGAATCAGGAAATTTCGTGAAAACTCCGAAATTCCGAAACCCGAAACACACATCCCTAGTACAGGGGGTTGTCATCCTCATACTTGCAGAGCTTTATCCACCTTCCCCTCTTCCTCATCTCATGATCGGTCATCCTGGTGGCATGACGTCTGAGTCTTTGGCCTAATTTGCCACTTGGCTTTCTGATTTTGTATTTTTTGCATCTCTTTGATGTTACAGAACATTTTATTGGATCTGCTACAATCTCTTAACCTCTGCAGCAATGATTAAAATTCATCCAAAACTCGTGTCCTCCTCCTACCTCGCACAGAGGACTTCACCTACAGCCCACTGTCTTAATTCATTGACGGACCTTGTCTTCATCCACCTCTGTATGGTCTCTTGGTTTTTCTTTGTGGCTGCAAACTCCAAAACCAAAATCATGTTACCCCCTGAGTCTTTATCTAATCTCACAGACGCCTCCATGATGTTCCTCACAGGATGCCAGGAACTCACTTTGACCCCTCATCCATATCTCATCTACAATACATATAACAGAGCTTGTTCTTCCTTGACATGTCTCTGGCTGCCCCGGCCCGCTATAAAAAAACGGCTATTTTTCAATATAGTCCCACCATGGCTTAATGCATTAAGGAAATCACACCTTCCAGCGGACGTCCTGTGCAAGGAGTGAGTTCATGCACCAGTCGACTCCGCTAATTAGCAAAATGCATTTATCATATTTTTTTACCTTACACATTTCTGACAGATATGTAGGGTTATTCAAAGAGATCCGAATGGCTGGAGAAAGGTAACCGAACGCTGAAAATCAGCATTCGGTTACCTTTCCTGGTCATTCGGCTATCCAGAGAGCAGGCAATACACCAAATCCTGGCGAATTGCCTGCACATACGGTGTCTTTTCGGTGCCTGTTCGAGGGCAGTGAAATCCCCATAGAGAAGCAATGCTTCAGCTATTCAGAGAACACAAACCAGCAGTGAAAGGTTCCCGAAATGCCCTGCCATTCGGTGGTTTCATTCGACAGGTTTATTCAGGAGAATCCCATAGGCTTCAATGTTAAAAATATTCCGGTTTTAATTCAATATCTAATAAACCGTTCATTATAAAATTCTGCAGTAAAGAGTCTCATTATTTATGGATTTTCTATGAAATTTTAAGCATTTTTCTGGAATTTTTTTAAAAAAAGTCAGATTCTTTTTTTTTTTTTAAGTTTACTTATTTTTTCTGTAACAGCCCTTTTTATTATCATTCATTGGATCATATGTAAATTTCAGACATTTTCGCTCAGTAGTTTCTTTGCAAACAGCGTTTCACTTTTCAATCATTCATACAAACTGTTTTGCTAATTTATTCACTTCACTCGTCTGCGGTGTCGGCTTTTTCCGGCGGCTTCGCTGCATGTGATCTGCTCCTGCTCGGGTTTTTCCGGCGTCTTCGGTGGGTTAATCCAGATGTGTTTGCGGGTTTCGGCGTACATTCGCCGGGTTTTTGCGGTGATTTTTTGTCGGGTTTGCAGCAGCTTTTCTCTGCGCTTCGTCGGCCCTGTGGTGCTTGCTGAATACACTGCAGGGTCGCCGAAATGGGATTGCCGAATCGGTCTGAATTGAAGAGAACGAAAAGTCACTGAACATGCAGTGACTTTTCGATTCTCTTTGAATAACCCTGATAGTATTATGAAATTACAGCTTCTATCAGAATTTATAGTATCGATAAAATTATTTTCTATCACCTACCAAACCGCTTCATGATTCTCTATAAACCTGTCAAAAGGCTTGGCAAACAATAAAATTTCTTACCTTTTGTTAGATGAAGAAGAGACCAATCTGTTGCTTCGTTTGTGCAGAGTCGTGTCTTCCTCTGTCACTCTGTAAGTTGATCTCAATCTTCCTCTTTCAGCACAGAGGTGCGTATAACACACAGAGCCTCAGCGCACTCTCCCTTAATCCTCTCCTCCGCGGCTCATCGTAGGTGCTGGTTGGCGACACTGAAAGCTGTACAGGTTCCAGATGGTTTAATTAAAATCCATGTTATTTTCATGACAATATAGATTGCTTTAGTCTGGATCAGTCTAATGGAAACAAAAGAGTTATTTAGTTTCTAGCAGAAAGGTTATTCTGTTTCCAGCATTTCCCTTTATGGTTACAGAGTTCGTAACATGCTTCAATTTTGGCTTTTTAAAGAGTAGATGCTATTCATATCTCTCGTGTTGGGAAGGAACAGGGAGACGTTTATAGAAACTCAATCACCACAAAGAACAGTAACAGGTAGAGAGCATCGATACTATGATTCCAATACGAAACTCAAATGTTCGTCTTACATTCCTCTTTCCATAACTTGGCGTGTAAGGGACATTAGTGTTTGCCGTGGAGACCTCAATTTTTTCTGTGCATTTGGCCAAAATCTGGGATAGCGATGGCCCCAATGTGTCTGTTCATCCCGCACCATGATCAGGATAACACATCACATGGCATGTTGGACAGTGATGGACGATGCTCCTGATCCACACGTATTGTCCATCTACACCTCTGGTCTCTGGTTCCTGTGTTTCTTTGTTATTTTGTCTCAATCCCCATTGGTTATTGTAAAGCGGTTCAGAACCTGTTGGCGCTACATAAATAATGATAATATTACATGCTTGATGCTTCTCCAATGTCCCCCCAACACCATGGAAGACGTAATTCTGCAACATCGTAGGGTGTCTGTCTTGGCCAAACCTGGGCCAATCTCACACGTCTGGCAAACATTCATATCCAGCTAAGTCGAAGGCTGGGCGTCCACTGGGTCCATAGTCGGACGACCGACTAAGGCTAGGGTCAGACTAATGCATTTTTCACGTTGTCCGTGAAAATGTGCGTTCGAAGAATGGACGTATTTTTTCACGGAATACGCGATAGCGGTCATACTATGCGCAGTTTCATCCGTGATTTTGTATGGATCATCAATAAAACACTTCTTGCATCTGGACGTTATGTTGGCCGGACATTAGCAGCGTCTGATGTCTCCAATTCACTCACACACGCCGCTAGCGGACGCAGCGCACTCTGTACGTCAGTACTAGTGGTTTAACGTTCTCGAAAAAATGCGTTCATTTTCCACTTGCGTTGCGCAGCCGGACTTTTGTGCGACCGTACTTCGTATATTGGCCGTCATTGCCCGGCATCTGCTGCTAGCACGGCCGTGATTAAGTGCGCCAGAACGCGCGTTCGCACTGCCTCAGTCTGACCCTAGCCTTAGCTGTCTGCCTATGGACATTGCCATCGGCCGACCAGGGTCGTCCACTGGAAGTGTCTGTGGACAACTCAGGTTTACTGATGGACTGGCAGCCGAACGAGAGGAAAAAAAACGCTGTAGGGGAAAAAAACCCTGTCCTTGGTGCTGCTGAAATAGGTTTCAGCACCAAGGATAGTGCTGCCGAATGAAGCTGGACTGAAGAAAGAAAAAAACATGCCATGCTCAGCTAGGAAAAAAAGCCTGGTCTTTTCAAAAAATATTGGGAATCAAAAATTTTGCCTAAAAAATATAAAAAATTCCAAAAAAGTCAATAAATAAGCTTTTTGCTGCGGGTGAATTATCGGTTGAATAAAAAAAAAATTAAAACGAAAATATTTATTTGCATTGAATCCTATCGAACTGATTCACTTCTCTATGAGACAATTTTCCTGCAGCAGCATGGCGGTTTAACTATACAATTTATCTTTTTTCATGTAACTTGTACCAGATCGTCCGGCTTCGTCCGACAAATCCCATTCAAATGGGAAAGAACGCTAGTCTGTTGTAGTTGCAAAAAATCGTCTGAAGTCGTCCGATAGAAGTTGGAGGCAGTGGAAGAGGACTGATTTTTTTTTTTTTTTGGAGAAAGGATTTTACCAGGAAGGATTCATTGAGATTTATCTCGTTTTAAAGTATGCCCTGGGTGGCGAGTATGTACCGTTAGGTGTCTTGCCCAAGGACACTTACTGGAGAGGTGCTCTTGCTGGGATCGAACCTGTGTCTCCACAGTCTCTCTCCACGGTTATAGAGCAGTGATGTTACCTCTACTCCATCACCTCCATGTTGTGGGATCGGTTGGACGACGACAGACGATTTCGGATGATCACACGAATACGGACCCAGTGGACGCCCAGCCTTAGGCTAGGGTTGCCAGATCGGCCAAGTTTTCTTGGATACATATTACTGTTTCATCTAGAGGGAAGCACAGGGAAAAGTGCTGCCCTATAACATGTATAAGTCATATGCTGCAGGAAGGAAATCAAGGCAGTTCGCCTGGGATTCCTTTTCAATTTCTTACTTGCAGCGTATGGATTCTACATATTACAGGGTTGCATTCTTCATGCGCTGTGCATCAGCATGAAAAAATTATATGTGTCCAGGAAAACACGGCCGATCTGACAACCCTATCTTACTCCCCAGTACCCCTGGTATTGTTGCCAAATAATGTATGAAGAATGGTACAGAACGAACCGGCGCAGCGACGATCATGTAACAAACATTATGCAAATGTGTCTTTTTTTACTAAAATTGCAGCGAATTTAATAATGAAGTCAATGAAAATTTTAGTCAAAATATCAAAATTTTAATGATCGAAAAAAATAAACTATAATACTAACAACACTAATAAAAAGTGCAAATAAGTTGTTCTTTTGGCCCAGAATTTTTTGCGCAATTTATGGGTAAAATCTCTGTTATTCTACGGATCGTGATAAAATTTACCAAAGCGACAACAGAAAACCGTAAGAAAAAAAAGGCCAAACAGAAAGAGCAAGACGAAACAATATAATGAAAAGACGGAGACAAATGTGCGGCAGAAAAGAAATAATTAGAGAAGGGCTGAGAAAGGGAAAAACGCGTGAAAGAAGTGAAGCGAGAATCAATAGAGACGGGAATGGGCTCTGCAAGGAGTGCGAGCGCGGAGCGTCTTCTCCCCATTTATCTTTGGATAATTAGATCCTAATTACCCGCCTGCTCCGTTTAATTAGCGCCGCACAGATGAAGTCCCCACCTCCCTCCCGCTAATTAATATCCCCGCATTAACAAGCACGATAATGAAATGTGCAAAAGGAAGAGAGAGCCAAGGGGTTAATGAATTGATACCCTGCAGGCTCTCATATAGAAGCAGACAGTCTGGTACGGATGGGGTTAATGGGTAACATCCTTTGATACTGTTATTAGGGTTCAGCTTTCTGGAATGGATGGGGTTAATGGAGCAAATGCAAAGGTTCTGGGCATACCTTTTGACCCCCTATACACTGCTTGGCATGGACTTATTCTCAATCCTGATTACCTGTCTGAGGGACCCTTTGGTGGCGGCCAATAGAGGGACACACAGAGGATAAAGTCACCCTGGACAGGGGACTTCATGGCAATAAGCCAAAGCTCTTCCAGTTTGGAAGGAGATGAAGCAAACTGGATTCCAATCGCTAATATGGTTAACACTTCCAAGCTTCTCTGCTGGCGTTTCAATGGTTAATGGGGCAGACCTTGTGTCCTATAGATCAGTAAGGATGCTTTGTATGGAGGCGAATAGACTACAATTCCTAATTTCAGTGGTTAATGTGGCACCATGGAGGTTTGGGAAAACAATGGTTAATGGATATCTAGAGTTTGCTTGTGAGGGTAGCAGTGTCCTGGGTATAGGACACTCTGGGCGCAGGGGTCAGCCACCATGGCCATCCAGATGTTTTGAAACTACATCTCCCATGTTGCTCTGACACTCGTTAGCTTGAATGAGCTTCAAAGGAAATGTAGTTCCAAAATATTTGGAGGCCCAAAGTTGCTGACCTCTACAATGGGATCTCCACCACGGTCTACATTATACCGGTATATTCCTGAAATATGAGTATGTACGTGCATGGTCTAAACACAAGAAGGTCTCAATGCTCCCGGTCAGGCCGTGCTGCTCTCTCTCTCCCCCCAGTGAATCCAACAGGAACTGCAAGCTAAAGACCTAATGGACTGTCACACAGGAGGCCCTGAGCCTGCCCTGGGATAATATCAGGGTGTTTACAGGGGTCAGGTCCAGGAGGAAAGCATGCAAACGGAGTTCCTGCACTAATTTTGCAGAAAGAACCGAGTTCCCTTTGGACCCATACACTATAAAGCTTGCATTCAGGTGTACAACCATATATTTCCCAGTTAAGTCACAATGAGTATATGATTTATCATATATTTTTGCTAAATTCATAAAATGATGTAATTTGAGGGTGTGTTTGTGTTAAGTGTGAGCTAATTGTTAATTAAGGGACAGAAATCTTGGTGAGTTCCCACACTTCTTTTTGTAGGATTTGACCCCTGTGTTTGGTCATTTGGTCACTGTGGGTAATGTGTCCCTTTTACGTATCCATATAAATTCTCACAATGGAATATTCTGCGAGCGCTGGTTCCTACATATGTCAGATAGGAGGTGTATACCCACATTAAAGTGGTGTGATGGTCCTCCTAGAAAATAGTCCATCTTTAACAAGTCTGAGATAGGACACATAAACCCACAGACCCTGCAAAGTGGCCGCCGTGTCCTCTGAGTGCTCCTTGTATGAGGTGAGGGATCATACACTTCTTGCTCTTGTTATTTAATTCCCTTTTAGTCTTTATTTTCTTCTCCTCCCATGTTTCTCCTTAATGTGTGAAGCGCGAGTGATCTCCTCCTTTAGTTTCTCTTTTCTCCCCATTTTCTTTTTTGTTGGTTTTGCACTTCTCTTTCTTGTAGACCTCCCTCAGCAAAGTCTCCCTCAGTCCCCTAATCCATATTAAATCCATCTCCCCCCCCCCGCCCGCTCCCTCTCATTACCTCTTTGTATAAAATACAACTCCCCTCCCCCACTCCTCAGGGGGCTCTATTCTTAGGACTGGGGTCTTCAAAGGGACAAAATTGCCTGTGTGTTTCCTATGTACATAGAAAGGCTTCTAGGAGCTCATTTTCAATCAAGTGCTGCGTATGATGGATGTTTACTGTTTTTATGAATATGTACACACTCCAAAAATAATGTTCTTCCTGTAGGCAATAAATTTAATATGCCTTTGTATCATTTGGTGTTTTTAGCATATACAGTATGTATGATCGTATCACAGAGCTCCACAGCAATAAAGCTCACAGTAATGTGCAGTGTGTATAAGTGTATCACAGAGCTCCACAGCAATAAAGCTCACAGTAATGTGCGGTGTGTATGAGTGCATCACAGAGTTCCACAGCAATAAAACTCACAGTAATGTGTGGTGTTTATGAGCGTATCACAGAGCTCCACAATAAAACTCACAGTAACATGCAGTGTGTATGAGCGTATCACAGAGCTTCACAGCAATAAATCTCACAGTAAGGTGCGGTGTGTATGAGCGTATCACAGAGCTCCACAGCAATAAACCTCACAGTAATGTGCAGTGTGTATGAGCGTATCACAGAGCTCCACAGCAATAAACCTCACAGTAATTTGCAGTGTGTATGAGCGTATCACAGAGCTCCGCGGCAATAAAACTAACAGTAATGTGCGGTGTGTATGAGCGTATCACAGAGCTCTGCAGCAATAAAACTAACAGTAATGTGCAGTGTATGAGTATATCACAGAGCTCCACAGCAATAAAGCTCACAGTAATGTGCGGTGTGTATGAGTGCATCACAGAGTTCCACAGCAATAAAACTCACAGTAATGCGTGGTGTTTATGAGCGTATCACAGAGCTCCACAATAAAACTCACAGTAACGTGCAGTGTGTATGAGCGTATCACAGAGCTTCACAGCAATAAATCTCACAGTAAGGTGCGGTGTGTATGAGCGTATCACAGAGCTCCGCAGCAATAAACCTCACAGGAATGTGCAGTGTGTATGAGCGTGTCACAGAGCTCCACAGCAATAAACCCCACAGTAAGGTGCAGTGTGTATGAGTTTATCACAGAGCTCCACAGCAATAAATCTCACAGTAATGTGCAGTGTGTATGAGCGTATCACAGAGCTCCACAGCAATAAATCTCACAGTAATGTGCAGTGGGTATGAGCGTATCACAGAGCTCCACAGCAATAAACCTCACAGTAATGTGCAGTGTGTATGAGCATGTCACAGAGCTCCGCAGCAATAAACCTCACAGGAATGTGCAGTGTGTATGAGCCTATCACAGAGCTCCACAGCAATAAACCTCACAGTAATGTGCAGTGTGTATGAGCGTGTCAAAGAGCTCCACAGCAATAAACCTCACAGTATGGTGCGGTGTGTATGAGCGTATCACAGTGCTCCACAGCAATAAATCTCACAGTAATGTGCAGTGTTTATGAGCGTATCACAGAGCTCCACCGCAATAAATCGCACAGTAATGTGCAGTGTTTATGAGCGTATCACAGAGTTCCACAGCAATAAAAAGCCAACTTAACAGAACCTGCTGTTTATTTTATTTTGTGTAAAGAGAGTAAGTTATTTTTCTAATGATTCCCCTCCATCCATCATGAGAAGACGTAAAACTGTGCTGTAACAATTTAACCGTGACCACACTATCTACAAAACACAAGGGTCTCTGTGAATGTTTGAAATGTCAGGCCGTGTGGGTAAAGTGTTTCTCGAATCAATAAACCACATTGGAAGCATTGCGTGATTAGAATTTTTGCAAGATATGGTTGCTTGCTAGCAGTGTTAGAGCAGCAGAGTTTCTGGTGAGGTGTATCGTGCAGGAGAGCTTTCATTTATTGTATGTGACTCTCATGTGTATGTAAATTAACAGAACTAAAACTGATAAAAAAAGACCGACAACAGGAGTCTGGGCTGTCCTGACCGTAAACCTTCAAAATACTGTGTTTATATTTATACATATCATGCGTACGCATGCATATAACAGTATGATTATTACTCAGCTCGATGGAATAAACACGAGAGTTTAATTAAAGATTAATAAGTAGTGAAAACAGGAAGTAACACTGGGGAACCTGCGGTGATAAACGCACTTAGGCAAAGACGCCTGCTGTGCTTAGTCTGATAAACCCAGGAAGAATAGATTTCCTATAGTTTGATTAGAAATGCTTATCAAAAAGATAAACTTTATTGAAACTATCCCAGAGACGACATCAAGGCGTATTACATATACACTATATTGCCAAAAGAATTCGCTCACCCATCCAAATAATCAGAATCAGGTGTTCCAATCACTTCCATGGCCACAGGTGTATAAAATCAAGCACCTAGACATGCAGACTGTTTTTACAAACATTTGTGAAAGAATGGGTCGCTCTCAGGAGCTCAGTGAATTCCAGCGTGGAACTGTGATAGGATGCCACCTGTGCAACAAATCCAGTCGTGAAATTTCCTTGCTCCTAAATATACCACAGTCAACTGTCAGCTGTATTATAAGAACGTGGAAGTGTTTGGGAACGACAGCAACTCAGCCACGAAGTGGTAGGCCACGTAAACTGACGGTGCGGGGTCAGCGGATGCTGAGGTGCATAGTGCGAAGAGGTCGCCAACTTTCTGCAGAGACAGTCGCTACAGACCTCCAAACTTCATGTGGCCTTCAGATTAGCTCAAAAACAGTGCGCAGAGAGCTTCATGGAATGGGTTTCCATGGCCGAGCAGCTGCATCCAAGCCATACATCACCAAGTGCAATGCACAGCGTCGGATGCAGTGGTGTAAAGCACGCCACCACTGGACTCTAGAGCAGTGGAGATGCGTTCTCTGGAGTGACAAATCACTCTTCCCCATCTGGCAATCTGATGGATGAGTCAGGAGAACGGTAGAAGGTTGCCAGGAGAACGGTACTTGTCTGACTGCATTGTGCCAAGTGTAAAGTTTGGTGGAGGGGGGATTATGGTGTGGGGTTGTTTTTCAGGAGCTGGGCTTGGCCCCTTAGATCCAGTGAAAGGAACTCTGAATGCTTCAGCATACCATGACATTTTGGACAATTCCATGCTCCCAACTTTGTGGGAACAGTTTGGAGCTGGCCCCTTCCTCTTCCAACATGACTGTGCACCAGTGCACAAAGCAAGGTCCATAAAGACATGGATGACAGAGTCTGGTGTGGATGAACTTGACTGGCCTGCACAGAGTCCTGACCTCTCATCCCAATAGAACACCTTTGGGATGAATTAGAGCGGAGACTGAGAGCCAGGCCTTCTCGTCCAACATCCGTGTGTGACCTCACAAATGTGCTTCTGGAAGAATGGTCAAAAATTCCATAAACACACTCCTAAACCTTGTGGACAGCCTTCCCAGAAGAGTTGAAGCTGTTATAGCTGCAAAGGGTGGACCGACGTCATATTGAACCCTATGGATTAGGAATGGGATGTCACTTAAATTCATATGCGAGTCAAGGCAGGTGAGCGAATACTTTTGGCACTATAGTGTATCATGAACATCCCTTATTAATGTGATACATCCTTAACCCCCATATAGATTTCATATTATTTGTCTCCCACGTTGCAGTCCAAAACCCCATAATCTATACTTAAACTTGGTGTTTTAAATCTATTGTAACGTTAGTCCAATAAAAAAGGTATCACTACAGACTGCTATACTCGTGATTTTGGCATCTGGACTAACACGGCCTATCTAATCTAAATCTGTTTATATATAGTTATAATTTTTTAAATAATATTTTTGTGGAGCTAAATGGACCTATTATTTCTAGGTCAGGCCTAGATCTAGATAAAGGCCATGGTTACTATTCCATTAGTGTCAGAACATTATCCTTTGTGTTTGGCTCTGATCTACCCCCCAGCACGCTTTCCCTTTCTGCCCATTTAAAAGGCTAATGATCAGTAGGAGTCACTGGCCCTTCACACCAACAGTCATTAAAACCAACAGCTTGAGAAGCCCAAAGAAAAACACATGAGAAGATATCTGGCTGTGGAGGAAGGCACAGGGAGATAGAATTTATCTATGGAGGGTTTACTCATTCCTGCTCATCAATTACCTGCAGGGATAGCAGATAAACAGCACCAGATTATTATCTCCTAATGTATCTCCACCACAAAGAGAACATCTAATAGCTCCTCCTGAAAGGAAAAATGACACAAAAGGGCATTTCACAATAAACACCAAGAAGATATATCAAAATAGAATTTGAATTGCTACGGAAATAAAAGACTGCAGAATTCTATTAATTTCACAATCGCATATTCTTATTGTCAGCTGAATCCTTCAATTTGTGTCAATGATCGGTGCTACAAAGAAAAATATTGGTATCTCTTTCCATATTCCTGATTTTCTTAATTATTTGATCGGCATTGTAAAGTTTTTAGGGCAAATCATAACAAATGTCATTAATTATAACTCATTGACAGGCAGAAAAAAACAGAATTGTTTGATTTTAAGGTGCTGATCTGCAGATTATAATACCACAAAATTAATCTGATTTAAGAATAATACATTTTGCCTTTTATTTTAAAATGTATAAATAAATAATTATATACCATATCACAAACCACATTCATTATCTCGCTCATTTTACTCCATGTATGTCTGATGGAGCACGGCCTGTACCATCTCTTGCATTTAATACTTTGTATTTCTGTACCTACTGTAAAAATTCAATGTTCTTGAACCCAGGACATACTTAAAAAAACGAGAGAAATCTCAATGTATCCTTCCTGGTAAACCACTTTATACACTGTTGACTATCTACTCTAGCCAATCATAATAACGAAGGAAATGACTAATAACTGATTATCAAATAATATATAAGAGTTCTAAAAGGATTAATTTGATGAAGGACGAGACTTGATAAGTAAATGGGAGTTATTATCCTTTCATTCATTATAAATTCTATTTGGAATTCGTTGATGATGGTAAGAATCACCCTTATTGTGCCATTAATGCTTTGGATACAAGTAATTTTCCACATAGTATGTATTTTTTGGATTTTATTGAATTTGTCGTGTTTAAAGAGCGAGTAAACTGTTTATCTGTGAGGGTGTTTATCCTATCTGAGCCTTGAGTTACAGAATGATTGATGGGGAGAGGGCGAGATCATGGAGGGGAGATTGGAGATAAAGGAGGGGAGAGATGGGGTAAAAGGGAGGGTGAGGATAGAACATATGGAACACAAAGAAAATAGGGGGGACAGACTGGAATAAACAGATGCTGAATAAATAGAGACTGGAGTGAAGCATTGAACCTATTGGAACCGAGAATATCAATGACCGGCTCGCAGACTGAGCATTTTATAAGACGTACTGTAAATGAAACGTCTGAGAAAATGTCAAACGAAAAGATTGGGTCATCTCCAGCTACTGTGAATGAATAAAATATAGGAAAGAATTGGATCTCATGGGATGCCATCAAGACGCTGGAGGCCTCGGGGTTATACAAGGTGAGGAAATTGAGTCTCATGTACGTGGGAGAGTGAGGAAATTAAAACAAAGACCAGGGCCTAATAACAGAGGAGTCTGAGCCGAACTCAGCTGCAACATCTGATTAAAAGGTGTATCTTTAATCCCATCGCTTGCGTACGGTCCACAATCACTGCGACTCTATTAGTAGGCCGGAAGAATTGGTCACAGTGACGGTTTGTGAGTTTTTTTTCTTATTTCCAAGGCTGCTATCTCCCTGGTAATAATCTGGAAAAGAGCTGCTACCAAATGGGCATTTTCTATCCCTGTATCTGGTTATTTGCCAAGTGGCACCTTGTGAGCATGCAACCATCATGCAAAATGAAAATGTATAAAAAAAGGGAAACCCAAATTCAGCTCAGAAGCTATTATCCCCCCCCCTAAAAAAAAAAGGCAACACTGGTTTTTACAAATCTACAAATCAATGTCAAAGCTCCACACCTTATGGCTTAGCATGCCCTCAATCACTGATACTAATGTAACACCATAAAGTTAATTACAGTGAAACAATAAAACACTGACAAGGAAAGTGAAGTTCAAGAAGTCATAGGCTTTGTCTGCCTCTGTATTCCTGCTGTGAAGCTGCCAGAGAAGGAAAATCTCCAAATGAAGCCATTCTACCCATATTCAGAATGGTCAGAAACATTGTAACAGTGTTTAAGGTGATTAGTGCCCTTTGTATAATGATAATAGAGACCCAGGAATGTCCTGGAAGTATGTACTGCTCATTAAGAGAGAGGTGAGAGTTTGAGTCATAAAGTGATGTTTGGTTGAAAGAACCAAGAGATAAATTTGGGACTAAAAGGATTTAAAGGACACAGGACGGATAGGAGGAAAGAGCGAAGCAGAGTGACATGTAATAAACTGCGGTACAGCAAAGAAAGGAGGGGTGAGACTCAATCTCATGTGTTTTATGGGAAAAAGATGGGACGTAAACATACAAAAAGATGAAGTGTAATCGGTTAATAATGGAGAAAAAGAGGGTGATAAAACTTCAGTATATCATGGCAGGAAGGGGCTACAGAGTGATAAGGAGCTTGAAAAATAAGAGAATCATCAGAGATAAGGAAAATGTGTCTGGGAGCTTTAAATTCAGATTACGGTGTGGACAGGATTTAGATAAAGAAATAAACTTGGATAAATAGGGGAAACAGACCATGATTAGGGTAATGATACTGAAGAGACAAGGCGGATAGAGAGGAAGCACATACTTCTATGCCTACAGGGCATACAGACAGGAACACATTCACCCAGAGAAAAAAATGAATATTAGGATGATCCATGAATTAATTCTTAGTGGGTTGGAAGTGGTTTATCCATCCCCTTGTCTACAGGATTGTGTGTAAACCCACCACCACCATTAAAATACCCAACACCTCACTGCACGTGGGAGGGAACCCAGGACCCCCAAACATGAAGTTGGTTGGTGTGGGGATGATTTGTATATTTATTTTATAATAATCTGAGGGAAGAGGACTCCCCTGGGTATCAGGCACTATTGGTGGCTAACACCGTCTCCACATCTATTTATTTGCCACATAGTTTCATATATCCAGGAGTTAATTATAGAGTTTGCTAGAGGTCAGACCTGCGGCTTTCCAACACGGGGATTAAATTATTCTACCTAGACAATGATACATTTTATGAATTATTTACATAGAAGTCTCTGGATGTTCTTATACAGCGGTCAAATCCTAAAAAGATAAGTGTATGCACCCACCAAAATGTTTGACCCCCCCAGTTAACCATTGTCACCTCTCACTTAAAACACCACCCACTACCCACACTCAAATTTGATATTAATGGTATATACATACTAAAGGGTCTATTCACAAAGCACTGGAATTGCGTGTAATTTTGGTGCTTTGCACTTCAGCCCATTTCCCCGCACTTCGTGATTCCATTTTACTGAAAATATAGTGAATTCACTATTTAGCGAATGGTCACCATATTTTCCGAAATTGAAGTCGCCAATGCAGTTATCATATGTCGGCGAAAAACACCGAATTGCACCAATAACCGCTGAATTGGCATTTGGCAAATTCTGCTGAAATGCAAAAAACCCTCTCCTATTCCCCTAATAAGAGCATAAATCAATAAAATGTAGTAAAAATGTGTCCAAATATTAAAAAGTGCTTTAAAAAAATAATAAAAAGGTCTGTCACAAAATAAAAAAAACATGTTTTAAAAAATAAGAAAACCAAAAACGTCATCTAAAAAATACAAATAGGTTTTCTAAAAACTAAAAATGTTTTTTTGCTGAAAAATGAAACGAATGAGGGGTCTTTAAATAAAAATATTAAAAAGATGTTTTTGCATTGAATCTTACAGGATTCACCTGTTTAAACCTGTCGAACGGAACCACAATCATGACAGGAATGCGCACAACTTTGGTGCTTTATGAAGACACTTGTGTGTTCGGAGAAATTGTAAAGAGTCTATTCACTAAACACCGAACTTGCCACCGAATAACACTGAACGGTGAATTTCACGACAGTTTGTCTATAGTATACAAAAAGCTCTCAAATCGCCAAACACAGGTGAATTAATGGAGAAATACGGTGCAGTTCGCCGATCTTTGGCAGCAGCGAAATTGTCCCATAGAGAAGTAATAGTTAATCTATTCACAGAACAATGACTTTCACCGAAGTGTCGGCGAAATTACCTGACTTTCGGCGTTTCAGCTCGACAGGTTTAAGCAATCTAATCCCATAGTATTCAATGCAAAAACACAGCATCATTTTTATTTAAAAAAAGTCTGTTTATTCCCTTATTTATTTTTTAGAACACCGTTTTGTATTTTTTGGATGACATTTTTATTTCCCAATTTCTTAAAAAGCGTTTTTTTTTCAGTCTGTAACAAAACTTCTTCATATTTTTAAAGGACTCTTCTTTTATTATTTAGAGCATTTTAATGAATTTTTATTAGTTTAAACACCTATTAGGAGAAGGTGACTTCGGCTAGTCATGGGTTTTTTTTTGCGGTTCGGTGGATTCTGCCAAAGGCTGCTTCGGCGTTCTTCTGTGACGTTTTCCAACTTTTTCTTGGGGTTTCAGAGACTCCATCTTCGGCGCACTACAGAGACCATTCGCTACTGAATTCACCAAATTTCGGTGAAAGGAAATCACTGAAGTGAAAGGCACAGAAATTTCAATAAAATGTCAGTGTTTAAAGTGTCTCTGTATACGCTTTCTGAAAATAATAGTATTTGACAATACTACAGCGTAAATACTGTTGTTTCAACAAAGCTGCGCATGACTGAATTCTGTGAGGAAGCGTGTCCCCGTGAGAAGAGAAGGCCCAAGTGCGGGAAAGAAGGAAGCAGTGAGAGGGGAGAAAAGTGATAGAGGACGACTGCTTCAACGTTCTCCAACTTTTTTTTTAAATTCTTTATTTTAGAAGTTTTGCATAGTCAGACAAAAAACCCAGCGTTGAGAGAATGGCCACACAGGGCCGCATAAAGCCATCTAAGTAAATACAGGGTATCGGTACAAATATAACAACATCTACCAATGGTCATAATGAGTCATCTGCAATAACACGCTGAAGGACAAACATGTCCTTTATAGAGGACAGTCTCATAGAAATAAAAGCATAGGTATAGGTATATTCTGTTCCGCAACCACATCCGAGGTCTGAGCCTGTATCGCCACCGTTTGAGAGCGCACCGACGCCACTTCGGTCCGCAGTCCAGACACCTCCGTCGTCCACAGGGATTTTATTTCCTCTATAAACCGGCGGTAGTCTCCCATCATGGTGGGACGAGCGTCGTCTAACTCAGTATTAGGGGCAGCTACAGAGCAGGGTTTCAAGGAAGGTGGACAGACATCTAAAGAGGCCTCTGTCCCCACAGAGGCATTCGTCTCCCGGGTCATATTCTCCCGTGGCGAAAGTACACACATCTGCGGTACCTCCACGCCGCTGAGTAAGGCTATACTATCTCCATCAGAGGGACCCCGTACAGGGCCTGCAGCAGATCCCAGGACCCCAGATGAAGCCGCGGCCGCTGCTTTTCTCAGTTTCTGTGCTTTTTTTTTTTGCCGCTTTTCCCTTCGCCGAACCATCTCCTCCCCGTGACAACGGAGCCAGCCAGTCTATTCCCGCTGCAGTATCTGTGGGCCAGGAACCATCATCCTCATCCTTCTCCAACTTTTTTGTGGGGTTTGATGGGGATTCCATCTTCGGCGCACTACGGAGACCATTCGCTAAATATTGAATTCACCAAATTTCGGTGAAAGGGAATCCCCAAAGTGAAAGGCACAGGCATGTCACTAAAATTCCGTTGCTTAACTGTCTCAGAAAAACGCTTTCTGTAAATAATGGTATTTGACAATACTACAGTGTGAATACTGTTCTGTTTCAATAAAGCTGCGCATGATTGAATTCTGTGAGGAAGCGTGTCCGCGTGAGAGGAGAAGGCCCAAGTGCGGGAAGGAAGCAAGGAATGAGTGAGTGAGTGTGGGGAGAAATGTGATAGAGGAAGGGAGGGAAAGGAGTGAGTGTGAGGTGGAGGAGGCGGCGGTATGTGCAGCGCGGCCTGCAGGGGGCAGCAGAGGGCTGAGGATGTGAGGGGAGAGGCTGCGCGGCCACATTCCTCCCCTCCTCCCTCCATTCTCCCCCCCCCCTCCTCTCTCCAGCCATTCACCATTTTACTCCTCTCTCTCTCCCGGCCGGATTATCGCTGCTGGATTAAAAGAAAACACCCGGAATCTGCGGGCTGGCCTGGGCCGGAGAGGAGCAGCCGCTTCCTGGGGCCGTATACCGAGGCAGGGAACTCTGTATACAGAGAGCCCTGAGCCTGTGAGCGCTATACAGAGGGAGCGCTGCGTTATACGGGGTATCGCAGGGGGAGCGAGGTCTATGAGGCGGAGAGGCTGAAGGAAGGCCTCAGGATGGATGATCAGGGCAGGCTTCTCCAGGCCCGGGGGGTGGGCATGGCCGGGCACCCCCTCCACGGCGGGCCCCAGACCCTCACCCCGCACCCCATGCACGACGCCTCCTCCGACAACGGCGAGCCCAGGAAGCAGGATATCGGCGACATACTGCAACAGATCATGACTATCACCGACCAGAGCCTGGACGAGGCCCAAGCCAAGTGAGTGAGGGGGGGGGGAGGGGTGACTGAGTGAGGCCTGTGTGTCCGACATTGTGAGGGGACCCCATGATGTACCCTATAAACCCCTCCAGGCCAGCATGCCTGCCCCACATACAGGCGCATTAACCCTTAAAGGCACGCAGGTACCCAGAAATTGCCCCCTGTCCAGCCTGTGACCCCCACGAACCCCAGGAAAATGAGCGAGAAATAAAAAAAAAAAAAGGCTTATTCACTAAATAGCGTGTTGGGTCAGGTGACAGGCACCCCGGGACATTTCTCACTCCTCCTGTCAGCTTTATGGCTTCCCTGTCCTGTGAATGGGCCCAGGAGCTCAGTGCCTGGGGGCTACAATGTCATCAGGCCCAGTGTTACCATTTACAATGTCACATCCGTATAACTTTATTAATATTTACAATGTCACATCACTATCTGTAATGAACTACATTGTCACGTCTGTTTAGTTTTATTATTTAAAAAGTCACACTCATAACTTTATTAATATTTACAATGTCACGTCACTGTCAGTAATAATGTAAATTGTCACATCTCCATAGCTTCATTATTATTTACAAAGTTGCCATCAATAATGTAATTTATATTGTAGAACTACTATTATTTTCATAGTCATATCGCTATTATTATTTACAATATCTTTTACAATATCATATTATTGGCTTATGAGTCCATAATATCCAGTGTCCATGCGGTGCCTTTCCTCAGTTTGGGGAAGCCGGTTACCTGTGACAGGGAAATATTATTTACACCATGTATTTACTATGTGCTTGGTGTGAAAGCTCCCAGTGATACTATTATAGCTGTTGCTTATGTGGGCCTCTCTTTTTCGATTGGGACCGTTGAGTACATACTTTAATCTGTTTTGGGTTCCTATTTTTAAATTCCATGCAGGAAGAATAAAATAATGAAATGGAAATGGGTTGCAGAAACGCGCTGTAAGCTTTTCCATAAAAAGTGGCTTATTGTTCACACTGCACATGTTTCAGATAAAAATAACTTCTTACTTTCCAAATTCTAGACAAAACAGAACAGACTGTTTAAATTATTGCCAAGAGTTGCATTTCTATCGGGGTGTCAAAATATACCCGATAATCCAGTTTGTGTTTCCCAATAGGAGACCATTATCTGTAGGGCAGATTGTAGAATTTGTCTGGTTTAGAAGAATAATCCTCCATAGTATCCTTATCTGTAGCTGGTGATATCCACTGTTTTATCTTCTAGTGAGGCCTCTTACACCTTGTGCGTTTTTAATTTGGTGAAAGGATTCAGCATGGTGTCCGTGGGACAGCCTGCATTTAGTAAATTTCTCATGGAATAAAGCACGTGTCTCACAGCCAGGAGATGCTTCCTCATAAAGGTTATTCTATGTTTTATTTTGGTTTATAGAGGCTGCAGTGTCCCTCGACCGCCTTCCTTTCCTAGGGGGCGCAGCATGCCAGCCCCTGGGCACGATACAGTCAAAGCCCCTGGAATAATGCCCCAGGAAGGCCCAGAGGCCTCATTATGGAAATGCTTCATAATCCGGATCTCCCACGACTGGTTTATATACTCTTATTTTGTTTGGCACAAAATCTTCTGACGTAAAGGCTCCTGCCATCCTTAGGGAGGAGAGCCGAGCTTTCTAGGAGCCTACAAAGGGCTTCATGTGCCTGCACCGTATCCACATTTAATGTATGCTTTACTTGCCTTTTACTGGATAAATATCCTGCCTGTATTAGTTTAACAATATATGGGCAAGAAATGGTTTTAAGAAAATAAACATGCATCCTGTAGACTTGACTGCATAATTCAATGATCTCATGTGGCATGGACCCCTATAATAAAACTTTAACAATCAGGTTACGTAGACTATTTCTATTAAAATCTTTATTGAAGAAGAGAGAAATCAGTGAACAGTGCAATAATTAGGTTAAAATAGTCTTGAGTACTGAAGAAAAGATGCTAATGGATAGCCTCAATCATTACATGTCTGTCCCAAATTAAACCGGTTAATATGTACAGACAGACAGACACACATGCATACTCAGATACATATGTTCACACATGCATTTTTCACAATGTGGCTGTTTTGTAAAACATATAGCATAACAAATTGCTATGATTTTTGACGGACGGGAAAACTTGGAAACCTTTTTAGCACACACTCGGCCAACCTAATGAGTGGCCAAGCATCATGAGGGAGTAGTTCAAAATATCTCTTTGGCCCAGGTTGCTGACCACCCCCCTTGTGTAAAGTAATGATTAAAATATGATGCAGCACAAGATTTATTAATGTATGTGTTTTATCCGTAGTGTGTAACAATAGGTGATGAACAATGTTACATTAACGAAAATCTCTGTTTTTTTAAATATGTATAGTTTTATTTAGGGATGCACTGATACCATTTAGACCAAGTCAAGTACCAATACTCCCCTCCCAGGTACTCACCAATGACGAGTAACGATACTTTTATTTAATGTCATGTGACCACTTTCCAATAAATATTTTAGGATTTTGCTGAAAGCTTGTCCAATTTATGTTAATAATGAATGCCCGTACACCCCAATATCCCACTTCGCAGGCCTGCACGCAGACGCCTCACTTCAGATATACACTATATTGCCATAAGTATTCGCTCACCTGCCTTGACTCGCATATGAACTTAAGTGACATCCCATTCCTAATCCATAGGGTTCAATATGATGTCGCTACACCCTTTGCAGCTATAACAGCTTCAACTCTTCTGGGAAGGCTGTCCACAAGGTTTAGGAGTGTGTTTATGGGATTTTTTGACCATTCTTCCAGAAGCGCATTTGTGAGGTCACACAGGGATGTTGGATGAGAAGGCCTGGCTCTCAGTCTCCGCTCTAATTCATCCCAAAGGTGTTCTATCGGGTTGAGGTCAGGACTCTGTGCAGGCCAGTCAAGTTCATCCACACCAGACTCGGTTATCCATGTCTTTATGGACCTTGCTTTGTGGTGCACAGTCATGTTGGAAGAGGAAGGGGCCAGCTCCAAACTGTTCCCTCAAAGTTGGGAGCATGGAATTGTCCAAAATGTCTTGGTATGCTGAAGTATTCAGAGTTCCTTTCATTGGAACTAAGGGGCCAAGCCCAGCTCCTGGAAAACAACCCCACACCATAATCCCCCCCTCCACCAAACTTTACACTTAGCACAATGCAGTCAGACAAGTACCGTTCTCCTGGCAACCGCCAAACCCAGATGGAGAAGCGCGATTCTCCACTGCATCCGACGCTTTGCATTGCACTTTGTGATGTACGGCTTGGATGCAGCTGCTCGGCCATGGAAACCCATTCCATGAAGCTCTCTGCGCACTGTTCTTGAGCTAATCTGAAGGCCACATGAAGTTTGGAAGTCTGTAGCGATTGACTTTGCAGAAAGCTGTTGACCACTTCGCACTATGCGCCTCAGCATCTGCTGACCCCGCTCCGTCAATTTACGTGGCCTTCCACTTTGTGGCTGAGTTGCTGTCGTTCCCAAACACTTCCATGTTCTTATAATACAGCTGACAGTTGACTGTGGAATATTTAGGGGTGAGGAAATTTCACGACTGGATGCCACCTGTGCAACAAATCCAATCACCGATACAACGCTGGAATTCACTGAGCTCCTGAGAGCGACCCATTCTTTCACAAATGTTTGTAAAAACAGTCTGCATGCCTAGGTGCTTGATTTTATACACCTGTGGCCATGGAAGTGATTGGAACACCGGATTCTGATTATTTGGATGGGTCAGCGAATACGTTTGGCAATATAGTGTATATGTATTCCCACACCACACTAGACAACAGACACATATATTTACTAACCTCAGGCAAGCACTGGGGCTGCTGGCATAATGCATTAATAGCATATTTTGCCATCATTCCCCTCTGGCTGGCCTCGTTCCACCGAGCTGCGGCTGGCTTGTGAAGGAAGTGACCTGCTCTCGTGACCCCTGCGAGACCTCCGCTGGAGGCTTCACAGCCCGGCGGCTGCTAGCTGGAGGGGAATGCTGGCGGAATGTTGCTAATGCATTCTGCCAGCAGCCCCTTGGAGACCGTCAAGCCAGTCCAACGCTGGCTTCTGGGTATCTGCAGAGGTAGCTAGGCATGAGTACCAAGTACTTGTGCAAATGCTGGTGTCGGCACAGGTACCGATACTAGTATTGGTATCGGTGCATCCCTAGGTTTTATTTTTAATTTTTTTTTCTATTGACCATTTTTAAATCCCCTGTAATATGCTGTGAATTACAACTTGCAATCTCCCTCCCACCCAAAGATGACACAAATCGTGATTTTTCTAGGACAAGGCCTTTAAAACCGAACAATATTTTTGATAAACAGCAGCTTCAACTTCCTTTTTAGTGTTCTCCCCAAACTTACAGAAAATTAATAAAACCCCGAAGTAGTGGATCAATTTCGTTCTGTTTTTATGTGTAACGTTGGCATCACACACACACGCTTTTACATTTTGCTAGTTATACACAGCTGTTATATTATCTAGCGTGCAGTCAGTTTCTGTGTTCTAATTAATTCACTTTATAGGTATTTAAATAATGTGTTTCTTCCACGTTTAGCAGTTATTACACCTTCAGTGGGATACTCCTTTTGAAGCGCCTTGATGTTTAATCTATCGGTGACACCTTGTGTTGTGAACCACTTACTTTTTTCCTCCCATAAAGAAAATAATGGAGAGTCTGGTTTAAAACTAAGGCTGGCGTCAGACGAGTGTATTTGAAGAGCAGAAGGATCGTCTGTGAGAGTGTACGTTCCTTCCACTCGACGCCCGTCTGGCTACCTCGCTGAGCGCACTTAGTGCGGTCCGCGCTGCAAGGCTCGATCCTTCTATGGAGGATCGCGCTTTGTAGCTCCGTCAACACGCGTCCTAGCGCTTTGACGGAGAGGGCTGCTGCACGGATGCAGCACGGTCGCTGTTGTGCTCACGCAACACCTTGTGGCTGGCCCCGTCGCAGCGTCTCAATGCTGCGACGGACGCCAGAAGGCATGTCAGTACGGGCATACATAGTGCGCTTGTCTGACGCCAGCCTAAATGGTAGAAATTCTTGAGCAAAAACATTTTTAGCAGGGACTGTCTATTTTATTGAAATATTTTCTTCCTTAATGGTTATAGGTCTGCAGTCGGCTATCTGTTTTTCTCGATATTAAGGATTATCGTTGAACTATTGTACTAAATTGGTTTTGAAGTAATAATTTTAAAGCTCTGGAAAAGGCAGACTTCTGGTAGACCCTGGCTCCTAAAATGTTTGGATCAATATACACAAACGTACCTAGAAACTTTGGCATGGCTGTTAAGTTTGCTTTCTGGCTGCTTAGTCTGATATACAGTTGCCAAGCCATAATTTTTACATTCTTGTCGGTAATACATTTTGTGACTGTTTCCTGAGCTGCAGACCCTATACCAGGAGTCATCAACATCGGCCCTCCAAATATTTTGCAACTACGTTTCCCACAAAATTCGGCCAACCTAATGGGTGTCTGAGAATCATGGGAGACGTAGTTCCAAAACACTTGGAAAGCCAAGGGGTGCTCAACTTTGGCCCTCCAGATGTTTTGGAACTACATCTCCCATGAAGCTCTGTTGACCTAATGAGTGGCTGAGCATCATATAAAATGTAGTTCCGAAAACAGCATCTGGAGAGCCAGGGTTGGACACCATTGGTCTAGACCTTCCCAGACGGTTATCACTTCAAGTAGACCTATCATGGGCCATTAGTGGCCTAGTTGACCACCAGTGAGGTCTGTGGGTATATTTCCCATAATGCTCACTCAGCTCTCCTAAAAGGCTGCAGTAATTTATCCCTGTCTTTTTATAAAGTTGTTCCTTGCAGACATGTGAGAGTTATGGGGTGACTATGGAGCATTTTACCAGCCGTGTAATCCACAGTGAATCCTCATACAATCTCAGAAGTTTGACTTTTTAGATATTTTTACTCCAGGAACAGTAAATTGTGTTGAGGTGAAAAGTTCACCGTGCATTTTGTGAGATCACTATTATTATGAAGATTTCAGTCAATATTGTTAATTTTATCTCCTTTCTCTGTTCTATGCCAGTCTACTATCTGATGTATTCATTACTTTGGTGCCAGGAGTCAATTGCCAAATGGAAAAACTGGAAACCCGCACAATGCTGATTCATTGAGGTGTCTGGCTTCCGGCTGTTGTTGGGGAATGATGGGACTTGCAGTCCATCTAATACTGGATGGAAGCAGGATGAGGCCTGTACCATACCATATCCATTATCCACTACCTACGTGAATAATTTGAGTTCCTACTCTACAAGTCATGCAGATAGTCAGACATGATTAAACATGTCATTGACTTGGGCAAACTGTGTAAACCGAAAAAAATTATTCAGGCGGACACATGTGAGGCTTCAAGGTTAATCCATGGAGGAATATGGCTAAAAAGATAAAATTAAATGTTTATTTTTTTATAAATGGGAGCCCTTTTTTGCTTTTTGAATGTATTAATACATTCACCATCAATACCCTTAAGATAGATCTAATTGTAAAGTCTTGTTGGCTTTGCTGTAAATCCCTGTAGTTTGAAGCTTTGGCGGTGAGATTTGGTCAGGAAGTGATTTGGCCAGTCAGAAAGCTCCATTAGCCCTATAGGGCAGTGCTGATCTATTATCACACAGCAGAGGGTTGTAGTTCAGTTTTAATTTTAAAGCTAATCTACAATTCCCAGACTTGCTTGCTGTGCCAGCATCCAGGAAGGGCAAGCATGTAAACTGGAAGTGACTTGGCTTCCTTCAGTATCGTTTGTGAATGTCTGTCTAAATCCACTATTGTGTCTTCCAGTTTAGGCTGGTGTCAGACGAGCGTTTGTTGAAGAGCAGAAGGACGATCCTTACACTCAACGCCTGTCTGGCCACCTCGCTGAGTGCACTCAGTGCCATCCTCCTATGGAGAATTGCGCTTTGCAGCTCCGTCAACGCATGTCCTAGCGCTTTGCCGGAGAGGCTTGGATAACGGACGCTTGTTGCGCTTGCATTTCGTGCGCATGCACAAGCCTGTGACCGGCTCCTTTGCAGTGTCAACGCTGCAATGGACGTCTGTAAGAACGTCAGTACGGGCGTACATAGCGCGCTCATCTGACGCCAGCCAGCCTTAGAAGCATAGGCTTGCTCAGTACTGGGTATTCTGGGGGGATACATTATTAAAAAGAAAAGCCTATTAACCAGAACAGATTTCTTAATTATTTAGTATATTGTGCACTTGTGGCCTGTATTTTCTATCAGAGGAATATTGTGTGTCTGCAGCTTTAAGCTATTCTGTGTATTTATTTATACTCTGCAATTTGCTCGCATATGGGCAACATTCACAAAGCCACTATGTTTATTTTGACTTTGATCACACCTCCATGAGGTTAAGCGACTACACCATGTTATTTGGTATAAATTATACTATTTGAGGTAGGGCAAATAAATTCTCATTTGTTAAGCTGGAAGATCTTTGGACAATTCACCCATCTTGGCATTTTTTTTTCTGTATTAGATCCCCCCCCCCCAAGTCAAAATTTAAGAGATTCCTTTTAATCCCTTCATACCCAACTTTGCTTCATTTTGTGGCTATTTCGCATTCTCAAAAGTAACATATGCACTTCAGGGGTTATTCACAATCTGATTAAATAAAATAAGTGTAAACTTTGTATACAAAAATTGTTATTTGCAAAGCGCCAGCGTTTGCTAGTATCGCAGCGCTGACAAATGATGGCATTTCTATAGTTTAATGAGTGACAAAGGCCACACCAAAGCTTTTTCTGTTGCTGTTTGGAGCTTGGTTTTGTGAAATGCCAGTGTTGGTGCTGCGACACAGCAAATACTGGCGCTTTGTGAATAACCCCCCCCCTTGTTTTTTCTCCTGTATACAGAGCTTGATCATTATTTTTTTTTCTTCTTAAATTATATTTAAAATCCCTTGAAGCATGTATAGTTTTTCTCCTGTGTATATAGTGATAACGGTTTATGCAGAGTAGGGCTGTGCAATTAATTGCAATCGCAATCGAATCGCGATTTCCGACCATGCAATTTCTAAATCGCATAAGGCTGCAATTTTCGGCTCCCTGTTAACTTCCGGCGGCATGGTGCTTTGGGCGCTCGCAGGGGGAACTACGTGATGAGCTGGGCAGTATATCCATGTGCTGGGGCAGTATATCCATGTGCTGGGCAGTATATCCATGTGCTGGGGCAGTATATATCCATGTGCTGGGGCAGTATATCCATGTGCTGGGGCAGTAATATCCATGTGCTGGGGCAGTATGTCCATGTGCTGGCAGTATGTCCATGTGCTGGGGCAGTATATCCATGTGCTGGGCAGTATATCCATTGTGCTGGGCAGTATATCCATGAGCTGGGCAGTATTTCCATGTGCTGGGGCAGTGTATCCATGTGCTGGGGCAGTGTATCCATGTGCTGGGGCAGTGTATCCATGTGCTGGGGCAGTGTATCCATGTGCTGGGGCAGTGTATCCATGTGCTGGGGCAGCGTATCCATGTGCTGGGCAGCGTATCCATGTGCTGGGGCAGCGTATCCATGTGCTGCAGCGTATCCATGTGCTGGGCAGCGTATCCATGTGCTGGGCAGCGTATCCATGTGCTGGGGCAGCGTATCCATGTGCTGGGCAGCGTATCCATGTGCTGGGGCAGCGTATCCATGTGCTGGGGCAGCGTATCCATGTGCTGGGCCAGCGTATCCATGTGCTGGGGCAGCGTATCCATGTGCAGGCAGCGTATCCATGTGCTGGGGCAGCGTATCCATGTGCTGGCAGCGTATCCATGTGCTGGGGCAGCGTATCCATGTGCTGGGGCAGCGTATCCATGTGCTGGGGCAGCGTATCCATGTGCTGGGGCAGCGTTTCCATGTGCTGGGGCAGCGTTTCCATGTGCTGAATACTGAATACATTTAGAATGTATGTAGCATGTTTGAAAAAGCAAAAACAATTGGCTAAATCGCAAATAAAATCGCAATCGCAATATTTATTCAAGAAATCTCAATATGATTATTTTGTCAATATTGCACAGCCCTAATGCAGAGTTTTATAATGAGTGTGAAGTAAACTAAACTGTAAACAAACCTGGTAACCAAAGATATAGGTGTAGAGGGCCTTAAAAAAAATATACATCATCCAATTATTATTATTAATCTTTATAAAACGCCAGCATATTCCGCAGCGCTGTACAATGGGCACAGTATAGACAGGGTTACAATACATTGAACAACATTTGACAACCAGTACAGTAGGGGATAAGGGCCCTATTCCTGTAGGAGCTCACAATCTAGAAGGGTTGGGTTGGAAATGTATTTTGAAGAAAAAAAGGACTCCAAATATACCCCATGATTGGGATTGAAAGATGTAAATGGACTCTGTGCAGCTTTGATGTTTTGACCTTGCAGCAGGTCCTTGACAATCCATCTATAACACAGTTCAGACGTTGCAGAGAGCGGCCTGCTGCTTGCTATAGAGAGCTAGGTGCTCTTTTTAGTTTAGACGCTCTTGCTGCTGCTGTGCAGGACTTGCTTCTCTCAGTACAAGTATTTTTGCGCTGTCATTTACGAAAAAAAGAATTCTCGTGCGGTGAATCAGCATTTTATTGGTATGAAGTGTACAGCAACATTTTGGCCATCGAAGTGACCTGTGTGAAACACTGTGATGGATCCCTTTCTTCCTTCAGACAAAATTATATTGGATTTGGCCCTCTGGAATTCCACAATCTGGAGCGGAACTGTATATTATTTATTAATCTACGTGCTCAACCACATTTAGTTATTTGCCCCCTTCCCCCTCCATGGGAACTGGCCCATCAGCCACAGTGACACACAACACATCCCTTATGACCAGCTTCTTGCCAGGCTGAGCTCTGGATCCGGCACAACCAGAGGCTCTGTTTCTCGCACAGCACTGGTTTCTTTACCGTGAGCAGAGCTTTGCTTTTTCAATACAGTAATTCCATTCCTTTGTTTAGGTGAACAGAGTTTGTACTGAAAGGTCTAGAACACAAATCCTTCTGCTCTTTGCCGTAAAGTGGCACGCTGGATTGGTTCCGACAGAGTAGCAGGCAAGGGCTTGTTCTGAGAGCCTTCATCCTCTCAGCTGTACACCACCAGTGTCCAACAATTTAACATTACCAGACTTTAGGAAACCTCACGGAAATGACATCTTGCCCATTGACATTTGCTGAGTTTACATAAGCGGGACTCTCCAGTGATGTCATCTTGTGCCTGCGCATGCATATGACCGGTGAACAGGAAAGATTTTGTTGCGGAGGCCAATTTAAAGGCTATTTGGCCATTTTTTCACAGCAGTTCTTCAGTTAAAGAACCCAGAGATTAATCACTTTATGGTCCATATGAAGCTTTTCCAACTCCATTAAACAACGATACCGGTGATTTCAAATGGAGTATGCTCCTATGACAGGCCTGCTTCAACACAGGTGATCAGGATGCAATGGAGGAATGTCTTATTCTAATCATGAGTGAGTGTTGTACATTCTGGATACACAAAGTCCTGAGTTCTGTATAAATAATATTAAATGTAACCTGGATATAAGCAGAAGCGATGTGCTGTGAGAGACCTCATGGTACCCACTGAGCAAGCTTATTTTATTGTCTACAATTGGCACCCGATACACTGTTACGTTATGTATACGTTCCTTTTATAAATAATACATCATTGTTCTGATTTATGCAATTTTCTAACGGTTCTCCTCATATCTTGCAAATTAAAGCATATATTGTCATTCATTTCTGAATCTAGGGGTACTTTTTTTTCCAACATTTTCCCCCCACTTCTCCGCCGGCTGTGCTGACCAGCCGAGTCCCTATGGAAATCAATGAGTCATGCACAGCGGATGACTGAATTCTGCTTGAGCAGAGGATCATGGGGAATCTGAGCTTTCTTTGATCAATCACTTTGTGTCTTCCTACAAGGCAGATATCGTGTAGGTGGGCAGTTTCAGGAGTCAACATATATGAAACAGAAGCAAATATGTTTCTTTCGGCTTGTGTATCTATATACACCTCCATACATTGTTGCAGTAATTGACAGAAACTTTAGACGGTTTAATTGTCTGGGTGCTTATACAATCAGCGGCATGTATGGCGACCTTTATTAAGTTACCTAGTTTTGTATTTTTTAATTATGTCGCTATAAAAGTAGAGTTTGAGTCCCACGAGTGCTCGCCGTATGTGCATAGGTATGAATATTGGTTTACACATCTGTTAATGGCCCTAAATCCACGTATAATTCAATTTGTTTTTGATGGCTCTAATATGCTGAATAACTGTTTTCCCGTAATAAAACCCTACACCGTAAATTAGCAGCACGTGTCCGCCGCTATCTCTATATGCTGATAATGCAATGAACCTGCTGCTCTCTGTACATGATGTACACACTGCGTTGGATAATATGTGTGTCCATTAATAATGAACATGCTGTGCTGTATAATGATGCTGAGTATCTATACATTAATAATGAGCACGCTGCGCTGTGTAATGACACAATTATTTTTGCGCTGACAATATATTTCGTATAATGATGCTGAGTATCTGTATTCTGATAATGAACATCCTGTCATATAAAATGATAATGAGTGTTCAGGGTAATGGATGCGCTGCACTGTATAGTGATCACGAGTATCTCTTCAATTGTCTGATTAAGCACACCATGCAGGATAAGGAGCAGGGGTTCATGGAGTGAACATGGCATGCAGCCTAGTGTGGTACCCAGTATATATGAGCTGGTGGTCTGTCGTTAAATAGGCGATTATCATCACACTCTGATAATGTGAAAAAGGAAATCTATGCTCTATCATTATAGGGCTGTGATCTGCTGATCCTCATTGTACCGAGTACTTGCGTTCGGTATTATCATTGTAAAGGGATCAGGAGTTCTGGATACTGTTGCGGCGAGAATCCAATGTGCTGATAATCCCTAATAATGCATTGGTTCCCTGAGTGCAGGCCCTCTGTATAATCTGTGGCCTGGACATAACTATACAGGTTGAGTATCCCTTATCTGAAACACTTGGGACAAGAAGTGTTTCAGATTTTGGAATATTTGCATTTAATAATAACTTGGATGGGATCCAAGTCTAAATGCAACATTTATTTATGTATCCTAGATATCTTTTACACACTGTCTTAAGTACATTTTATACAGGATTTTTTTAATGTTTCCCAGCCACATTAGTCAGGTGTTCCTCTTTTTTTCCTTTTTGTTACTATTGGTGTTAGGTCGACTGTCATTAAAATTTTGGATAAGGTATACCTAACCTGAATGTCTCTGCATAAAATTCGCCTGCCTAGAATCCTCTGTATAGTTAGAGGTATTTATAAAGCGCCAAAGAGTTCTGTAGCGCTGTACAATGGGAAAGCCAGAATAACAAATATACAAGTTAAACACACAGAACAGTAGGATAGTGGTCGCGATCAAGTTCTGTGAAATACAGTGTGTTTATCACGTAGAAATTAACTGAAAGTCGTCATCTGGTGTATAATAACGCTGAGTATTTCCATCTTGGTATTTTGTTGTGATATAACGAAGCTGAGTATGTGTTACTCATATGTGTTTTCTTGCTATAGGAAACATGCCTTAAACTGCCACAGGATGAAGCCGGCTCTCTTCAGCGTCCTGTGTGAAATTAAAGAAAAGACAGGTCAGTCCCCGGTCCCCCCCGCTTCATGTTCCCATTCTATGCTCAAACTGTTATTTTTTTGCGTCCTGTCGACTCTCTTAATCCTTTGTTTCTTTTCTTTACTATGATTTTTGGATTATTCGCTGTATAATCCTGCGGGCCCAGTCCTACGCTAACTTCTCTTATCCCATGTGTTTAGGGGTTATTGTATTGCTCCTTTTTATAATTCATACTTACACCGGGGTCTAACTCGTCCTCTTGCTGCCTCGGGTTAGGTGACTGCCGACTCCATAGTTTGTCACCACGGTTCGTATATCACCAATCCAGGACCGACCGCCTGGAAGAGAATTTGTCATTGCAGCAAGATTCACATTTTATCTAGTGATACAAAGACACCTGTTTCTCAGATTCATGGCACAAATGGGAATCCAGGCACTCCAAATGTCATCGTGATACGTTTATTTGGGGGAAAAGCCGCTTCGTTTTGGCTGACTTGCAAGCTTTCTCAAGCCTTAATGGGACTTGGGAAAAAGTTTGCTGCTTTTCCCCAATAAACTTGCCGCAATGCCATTTGGAATGTCTGAATTCCCGTTTTTGCTATGATTTACTTATTGGTTTTGGTTTGCTATAAATGTTCGTTGACGGGTATAGGCCGCTCTAGAATCCACGAACAGTCGTATCACTGCTAACGAAAAGGTTTGAAATTTTTGTGCAAATTTGAATGCTCTCCTCCTTTTTGTTGTGCAATTTTGTTTCAGGGAGGATGTCCTCCTATGTTGTTTTCCAGTGAACGTGCTATTTTTACAAAACCTATTTTTTTGCTCGTGGCGTAATCGGTTCACATTGAAATCTATTAATTTATTTCTTCTTTAAAGAGCTTTGATAGCTGGATAAGAGCACAGAAACCAGTCCTGACCTTTTTATATTTATAAAATATTTTGTGTCAAAGAACAGATACTTTCTGGCAATTTGATCTTGTTCATTGAGCTCTTCAACAGTGTGTACAGAGTCCCCAGGCTGTATATGGATAGAGGTTTAACTAGGAAAATTGTTTACACGTTCTTTATGTTCAGCTAGTCTGTGGATAATGCTCTAGTACAACTCGCATGTTGCTGGGTTTTAGATCTCCAACAGAACGAGAGAGAGAGTGGATGGGATAAAATTCATTCATGACTAGGTATATAAAATAAATTGGAAAAATATGTGGAGAGATCTTGCACGTTGAACGTGCAGTATGATAAGTATATGGAATACACACAATGGGTAAGTAAACCTGGAAAGGATCCTTTGTGTAATAATGGAGGTCCCCGCTCTATACCTTCTCCTCCCCTTCCCTTGTCTTTCTTGCGGATCCCCCCCCCCCCAGTCAGGCTGGTAATGGAGGGGGGTAGGGCAGGAGCGGATCAAATGTCTAACACAGCAGCGCACACACACCCCCTCTGATTACAATGAACTCTCTTCTCTGCGCGTTCCTCTTCCTGCTACATTTAAGTCTCCCTGCCCTAATTATCCGCTCACCTTCTACGTTCACCCCTTGATACACAGGGTAAATGCAGCTCTGACAATGTCTCTATTTAAATGCACGAATGCTCAAATAATGCACAGAATCCGTACATTAACCTGCAACATTATGATTCATCCTTTTTCTGGTCGCCACGGTTTTGTGTTTGTCCATCGTTTACAAGGCACATGATTAGGCTTCTTGGGGAGCAGAGCCTTCTCTATGCTTCGTTTCTCTATAACCATGTACTGTCCTAAATTATTGGAACCCCTGTACCATGTCAATGAACACGTTGGTGCAATACAAATAAACTAATAGTAATACATTGCTTTAAATGTGTCCGGGTTTTTCAAAGTACTAAAAAAGTACGACTTGTGGTTTGTTTTTTTTCCTTTCCTTCACGTTTAAAATTTTCCATGACACGGCGCAATGCACACATTTTTAAAACCACAGATTTCGCCCTAGATGTTATTTAGGCTTTTCAAAAGATAAAAGGCATGTAGTTACAGCTGGAACATGCAAATGTTTTAGATATAGAACAGTTTTGGAGCGGCTGATTTGGAAACATTTCAAGTATGTTCCAAATATTTAATTGCAAATATCCTTTTTAAATAAAATGTCTTCACACACGATTGTATTGAGTGAGCACTGGGCCTTTCTGTACCTGTGCCACGATATCCCTCAATCATCCAGGAGTGCTTTCCCCTCTTCTCACCTCATTCAGTGTACACTCAGAGCAGCCGAGACTTCACTGCGAGACCAACACAGGAACACTTCAATAAACCATGAGAACCTCAACTTCGGCACTTCAAGTAACTGACACTTGTGTCAATATCAAGGTTTGTGTCTGGATGAATACAGCACCTCATCAAGGAGACTAGAGTTATGCTATGATTCAACCCCCCCCCCCGCCTCGTTCTCACCAAATGCCTCTATACATCTTGTTTCCTAGGCACTCAGGTACTGGTTAATCACCTCTGCTGTGCCATTTTAGTAGATGCGCCCCATCAATGTCATTCTAAACCTTCACCCTACATTCTCACCTCTTATGTCTGACATCTTCCTACTGCAAAACTTTGTGTATTTTGAGGCCTGGACCACAGTGGGGTAGAGGAGCCCCAACCATCCTCACCCACTTCTTTCCTTGGTCAGCCAAAAGCACTATTTTATGGGAGTTGTAGTCCACCAGCTGGAAGATCATGCTCAGATGTGCCCTAGAGTTATTTTAATCTGTCTTCCTTTGTTACTTTCCATATACCAGCATCTATACCCTGACGACGAACACCAGATGACGAACACCAGATGTTTGGAAACAACATGTCCCATGTTGTTCATACAGCTTTAAGGCTGGCTAGGCATCATGGAACATTTAGTTCCAAAACATCTGGAGTGCCAAGGTTCACTGTCACTGCTCTATACTCAGGTTCACAGTTAAGGCTGGGGTCAGACGAACGCAGTGTGAACGCGCGTGCAGCTGCACTTTATCACGGCCGTAGTAGCAGCAAATGACGGGCAATATAAAAAGTACTGCCGCATGAAAGTGCGGCCGCGCAACGCAAGTGGCAAACAAACGCATTTTTTCGAGAACGTGAAACCGCTAGTACTGTCGTACAGAGTGCGCTGCGTCCGCATAGCGGCGTGTGTGCGTGATTGAGAGACGTCAGACGCTGCTAATGTCCGGCCAACATAACGTCCAGACGCAAAAAGTGTTTTATTGATGATCTGTACAAAATCACGGATGAAAATGCGCATCGTATGACCGCTATCGCGTATTCCGTGAAAAAATACGCTTGTTCGAACGCACTTTTTCACGGACAACGCAAAAAAGGCGTTCGTCTGACCCTAGCCTATATGGTAAATTCTAGCCATTCCAGAATTGACTTTTCACTTTTCTCAATTTTAATTTCCAAACACGCCACTCCTCTGATCTAATTCCCACTCTCTTCAATTCTGCCTATTGTTTTTCTTTTTTAACACCGCAAATAAGATTTTTTTTTTCTCTCCCCCCCCCCCCCCGAAAATCCACACTATTTGCTATGAGATTTCTAACAATGGAAAACACAAGTTATTTTTTATGACTTCACCTGCGCTTTATGTTCTCATTAAGAAATTTGCTATATAAAATAATGTCTACATCATCAGAGTTCTGATGTCTTGGCCAGGTCAGCCATGTTTTCCCAGAAATGTATTACGATTTCATGCAGGAGGAGAGCACAGGGAAGATGCTGCCCTGCAACGTGTATAAGCTATATATGCTTTAAGAAGGAAATCTGTTGCCTTATCTTGGCAGGTCACCTGGGATTCAGTTATGATGCTTCACCTGCAGTGTACGAATTTATACAATAATGCAGTAAGGGCCAGTGTGTCCGTCGCCACCCTGCCTCTGCGCATGCACGCGCAACCAGCTTACTGCTGGCTGCACGCACATCAAACCACTGCGGAAAAACTCTGTAGGGAAACAGCGAGACCTGCACACGCCACGCCTCTGCCCATCTCCCACATCATCCCAGCCCTGACCCTCTGCCCATCTCCCGCATCTTCCCAGGCCCGACCTCCCGCATCCAGAGTCCGACACTCCTTCCCTGCATGGCATCTCTGACGTCTCACCGGTTTCCGTCAGGGCACCCCAAACACGAAGGCCTGGCCCTCGGCCTGCCCCACCACCCAGCTGGGGTCAGAGAGGGTGGGCAACATCACAGTGAATCCCTGCAGCACCGCCGCGGCCACGCAGTGCTCGTGGGGCGGGAGGACACGGTATCGGATCCTCTCCCCCTCCGGCCTGCGGACCGCCATCTTCCTGTCACCCAGTACCGACCACTTCCGGAACGCACACAGCGACGTCCCATCCCATGAGTTTACAATCTATCCCATGAGTTTACATTGTAAGCTCATGGGACCCCCTTAGAATCTATCCCATGAGCTTACAATCTATCCCAGTCCCATGAGTTTACAATGTAAGGGGTCCATTATTTTACAATCTATGGGGGCCTGTTCCCGTGAGCTTACATTCTAAGAGGGGCCTGTTCCCGTGAGTTTACAATCGAAGAGGGAAGAGCAACCTGCTCTGTCAGCTGTGCGTGCACCCATCAGAGCTGCTCAGTTGGCCCTTCTGTTGCGGGTGGGATGGCGACAGACGCGTTACAAACGCATTTATATAGAGCGATACTCTTGGATAGGACATTGAAAAACAAATGTGGACATGAATTCTGAGCTGGCGACAACAACAATAGACTGCCCTCTGGGCACGCTTTCCACCTAGTTTTACATAATACAGGATTCAATTTTTCATGCCCTGAATATCCGTATGAATAAATCAGATTTGTCCAGAAAAACCTGGCCAATCTTACTTGGCCCTCTAACTGTATTCATGTATCATGGTCGACCCAGGCTATTTTCGATGTTTGTCTGGTCCTGTGAGCTGGTAATCAAATTTAATCCTTGTGGCTGCCATTGCACTATTCCTCAAATTTCAAGCACATTGCCTTCTCATGTTAAGCACGGTGTGTCATGTATCCTCTTATTTTTCTGTGGGGATCTGTGGCAGTAATATGAACGCAGATATCCTAGAGATATTTTTTCACGCCCTTTGCTTTTGATTTGGTTTAATCGTCACACACTGAACAACTTAATAAGGAGTATCAGTAAATTTAGTACGCATTTAATTCAACACAATTTGTGAACATTCAGTTTGTGAATGTGTTTCCACAGGGGCCTGGCGCAGTTTTACCAATCTGGGTCCTGCAGTTATGTTCAGTGAAAGCTAAAATTGTGTAAAAATTAACCCCTTCACTGCTGAGCCATTTCACGTCTTAAAAAAACACATTTTTCTTTTCTGTATTGTTATTATTTTTTGTTCTTTACTTTAAACATGGTCATGTTTGGTATCATTGGAAAGGCCATGCTCTGGCCTTTCTAATGATACCAAATATGACCCTGCTAGTTGAAAACAGTCGGCAGATATGTGGGTTCAAAGGAACCCTTATCTCCACCCCTATCTTTCCTTAGGAGTCAATAAGGACGTTCCCCACAGGTCCTCAGCAGTGAGAGGGTTAAAGGTTATCTGCAAAAATGATACACAGTGCTAGTTATTTGCACAGAAATCTGTAATAATTCCTCAATAGACGTGGCTTAATTTCAAATCCTAAACATGAAGCAACACACACATGTCCTCGCTCAGCACCTGACCTGGGGGAGATGAAAGCTTAATTTAAATGTTTAATGACATGTTTATAATGAGCGATATTAAGCAACAAAAAAAATCTTAATAAAAGAATCATGCAGGGCATTAGTCGCACGTTCCTGACGGGTTATATGGCCCATGAGGGCCACTTTGACAGTTCTGCATGACCGCTGCCTGGTAACCACTTTACATTGTATGCCTGTCTGTGTGTTTTGCTGGTTCTGGCTGCTCGTCACGTGTGCGCCCATTAAAATATCTGTGTCACACCATTGCCCAGCTCCCTCATTAATATCCCGGTGTTAATTACATAATTGTGATAGGGTTTGCAGAGGGGAGGGGGGCCGTGTAATTAGCTTTTATGAATCTTGTTCATCTGGGAGTGTAAACAAGGAGGCTCGTTAATCAGGGCTCATTAGCAGCGGACAGCCCCCTGATCATACAAATAAAACCTCAATTACAGGGTCACTTCCGCCTCCGATCAGAGTGCTCTGAGGACAGTGACTATCAGCTTCCCCTGTATGGATCGGGAACACCTCTTAATACCTGTATGGAATGGGAAGCACATGATACACAGACACCATCAAATTTTCCCCCAGTCTTAAGTCCCTTAAGAGTTCCCTATTAACATACCTCAATACGCAATGCACCTGTAAACATGTAACATAATGACTTTATTTCCTACATATTTATTTTTCTGTTAATCTGTATATTTGGTTTTGTGTTTAATATCTTGCATTTTACTATTTTGTATTTCTGTAACCACTCAATGTTCTTGAACCCAGGACATACTTGAAAACGAGAGAAATCTCAATGTATCCTTCCTGGTAAAATCCTTTATAAATAAATAATACACATTCAGGGAGAGCCGAAATTGCACCGAACGGTGAATGTTCGATGGCCGTGAAATCCCCATAGAGAAGCAATGGTTAACCTATTCAGAGACACTGAACTGCTGTTCAGTGGTTTCATTCGGCAGGTTTAATCAGGCGAAGCCCATAGGTTTCAATATAAAAATATTTCTGTGTTTACTCTATTAAACAGTTTATTCTTTTCAGCAAAAAGTAATCTTTTTTTTTTTTTTCCTTAAATAATTTTGAGGTATCTTTTTGTTATTTTTTTTTTTTTTTTTACCCTGTTTGGCGGATCGTTGTTTTTTCGGACATGTTATTGGACTCAATGTTTGCTGGCAGCTTATTGGATCTAATAATTTCAGCAGTTTTGCAGCGCTTTTTTTTTTTTTTGTCGGTGACATTTCAGTGCTCTCTGAATACCCCTATTGTCGTCTGATCTGTATGTAATGGGAATGCATGTTAATACAGTCTTGGGTTCTATGTGAATGCATATTAATACGTTGTCTCGGGTTCTGTACGGAATGCCTGTTCATGCACGTTGTCTCCGGGTTCTGTACGGAACGCCTGTTGATGCACGTTGTCTCGGGTTCTGTACGGAACGCCCGTTGATGAACGTTGTCTCGGGTTCTGTACTTAATGCACGTTGTCTCCGGGTTCTGTACGGAACGCCTGTTGATGCACGTTGTCTCGGGTTCTGTACGGAACGCCCGTTGATGAACGTTGTCTCGGGTTCTGTACTTAATGCACGTTGTCTCAGGTTCTGTACGGAATGCCCGTTAATGCACGTGGTCTCGGGTTCTGTACGGAATGCCCGTTGATGCACGTTGTCTCGGGTTCTGTACAGAATTATTATTATTATTTATTTATAAAGCGCCAACATATTCCGCAGCGCTGTACAATAAGCACAGTACAGACAGGGTTACAATACATTGAACAACATTTGACAAACAGTACAGGAGGAGATGAGGGCCCTATTCCCGTAGGAACTCACAATCTAGGAGGGTTGGGGTTGGAAACAGGAGGAGAGGACTGTAAGGTGAGAGTGATTGATGGTTGCGTCAGTGAGTTGGGTGGTAGGCTTCCCTAAATAGGAACGTTTTCAGGAAGCGTTTGAAGGAAGAGAAGTTAGGGGAAAGTCTGACAGCACGAGGGAGAGCGTTCCAGAGAGTGGGGGCTGCGCGTGAGAAATCCTGCAGTCTATCATGGGAAGAGGTGATGCGGGGAGAAGCTAGGCGCAGGTCACTGTTTGACCTTAGGGAGCGGGCTGGGGTGTATTTGGTGATTAGTGAGGACAGGTAGTGGGGAGCTGAGTTAGTGAGGGTTTTGTAGGTAAGGATAAGGATTTTGAACTTAATTCTGCAGTGGATGGGGAGCCAGTGAAGGACTCGCAGAGACAGAGCGGCGGGTGAGGTGAATTAGCCTGGCGGAGGCGTTCAGGATGGATTGTAGGGGGGAAGGCGGGACAGAGGGAGGCCAGATAAGAGATTATTGCAATAGTCGAGTCGGGAGATTACCAGGGCGTGTATGAGTTGTTTTGTGGTGACCGCGGTAAGAAATGGCCGAATTCTGGAAATATTACGCAGTTGGTATCGGCAGGAGGAGGAAAGAGACTTGATGTGGGGGATGAAGGAAAGCGCAGAGTCCAGTGTAACTCCAAGACAGCGAACTTGGTTTGATGGGAGATGGTGATACCCTCCCCGTGATAGAGAAGTCAGGAGGTGGGGAGGCATTAGAGGGAGGAATAAGTAGGAGCTCAGTCTTTGACATGTTGATCTTTAGGTGGTGGGAGGCCATCCAGGAGGAGATGCCAGATAAACAGTCACTGACTTTTGAAAGGACAGGGGGAGAGAGATCAGGGGTAGAGAGGTAGATCTGAGTGTCATCAGCGTAGAGGTGGTAATTAAAGCCAAAGCTGTTGATGATTTTGCCCAGGGAGGAGGTGTAGATGGAAAAGAGCAGAGGACCAAGGACAGAGCCTTGAGGTACACCAACAGATAGAGGCAATGAAGAGGAGGAGTTACCAGCAAAGGACACACAGAAGGACGTGTTGGATAAATAGGAGTCACCCAAGCAAGTGCAGTGTCACCGAGACCAGAGAGTTGAGGGTCTGTTAGAAGGAGGGGGTGGTCAACAGTGTCAAAAGCAGCCGAGAGGTCAAGCAGGATGAGAATAGAATAGTGGCCGTGTTTTTTAGCAGAATGTCTGTTAATACACGTTGTCTCGGGTTCTGTACGGAACGCCCGTTGATACACGTTGTCTCGGGTTCTGTACTTAATGCACGTTGTCTCGGGTTCTGTACGGAACGCCTGTAAGGCTTGGTTCACACCTAAGCGCGCTCCAGCACGCTGTAAAACGCTCAAACAGTGAAATCCCATGATTCCCTATGTGGGCATATCACACCTGGCCGTTTCTCAGCGCACAGGAACGCGCTGAGAAACGACCGATGCAAAAAGAAGTCCGGGAGCTTCTTTTCTGCATATAGCCGCGCGTTCGCGGCCATATCATAGCCGCAAACGCGCTGCAACGCACGTTCGCGTGTTTTTTTTGTATGCGCGTACGCGCGTAAAAAAACGCGCGCATTGCGGACGCTGCGCTACGCTGTGGTGTGAACCCAGCCTTAATGCACGTTGTCTCGGGTTCTGTACGGAACGCCTGTTAATGCACGTTGTCTCGGGTTCTGTACGGAACGCCTGTTAATGCACGTTGTCTCGGGTTCTGTACGAAACGCCTGTTAATGCACGTTGTCTTGCTACACATTGTCTGACATTTTATGTAGAATGGGAAATCTGGGGATGCACATTACACACTGGGGTTTTGTATGTCTCAGGAATGCACGTTATACACACTGTCTTGGTGTTTCTTCGCAGCAGGAACGTACATTGCTGTATCCTATATGGGAGGGGAGTGCCAGTCTAGATACATTTTCTCAGGTTATACTTTAGCTTTATTTTTTTTTTTTTTATTATTATTTTTAAGCGATTTGTTTTTTGTGTAATAGATTAAAGTTTGGGATGGTGCTATTAAGAATACTCTGATCGAAGTTGTCGTTTTATGTAAATTTCCCATTTATTATTTTTAATAAACCTGTGTAAGCGCAGTGGGTGTGTCCAGACTGGGATGGCTGAACCAACTTACCTGGTGAAAGACGCCGATCTTTATAATCCGTAGAGATGGCCATGTTTGGTTTTGTGAAACTCCTTTTTCCGTACCTCTTATTTTTTTGATACAAAAGAAAAGTTTGTTCTTATCTACATTTAATTGAATAAACCGAATGCACGGACTTCCCTGTAAGATGGAAAAAAATGGAGCAAGAAAGGTAAAAATAAAGTGGTGTTTAACTTCCTCATCATTTAGCAACCCATCATACCCCCCCCCCCAAAAAAAATATATAATGAAAAAGAAATCAGAATCTCGAGTGAAATCTTTACAGGGAAGTCGTCCTTTGTTTACATCAGGATGGGGCGAAGGTTTATTGATGTTGCCTCTCTTTGCCTTTAGTGATACTCTCATTTTTCTTCCTCCTTTCCTTGAGTCGTCTTATTTCTTCCCCTATTTCTCCCCATTTTCTTTAACCCTCCTCCCCCTTCCTTTTCACCGTTGCTATGGCAGCCATGTTTCCTCTGCTGTTGCTGTGGCGGGAGAAAAGGTCGTCGCTAGGTCGTCTCCACGGTGACGGTGGCTGGGAGCCTCTGCTTGTCTGTAGCAATGGATTGGTTAAGAGGGGGAGGGGCTGAAGGGGGGGGATTGGGCAGGGACCGGAGAGGGAGTCCCTCCTATACATACATGTACACACGTGTGTAACTCTGTATAGTGACGCGTGCTATACAGGATGCTCCAGCGCCTGTTACTTTCAGATTAGAGCTGACCGTGAGCATATGGGGTAAATGTCATGTGTGGGAGGGGGCTGATGGGTAATCTCAAGTGTGCCCCATTGGCCCTCACTGTAAGTGCCGTGGTGACGACAGCCATGTGTAGAGCACAATCCACACAGTAAATCTATGTGTCCCAGAATTCAGTGCACTCAAATGGGGGGGAAGCATAGGATGTCTTGGTGGGATGATCGTTCCCAAGTAGATCCTAATGGGATGAAATCTACTTGCTAAAAATCTATTCCTGTGCCTGGCCTATATGTGGCTCAAGGTGCGACCTGACCGTATCGCTATATAAAGTTTTTAAGTGCAACCGTGTATCTTGTGCTGAATAACATTAAGATATAATAAAGAAGAAATAAATTCCTGGCGTTGATCTCCGATGACACGTTCTACGTGCAGTGCTGGGGGAAAGTCACCAAGAAGCGTGCGAATAAAGGCAGCCGCCTGTGTGAGGGTTAAACATTCTTCAAGACTTTTTATTTCTCCTCTTGATAGCTGTTTTCTTTGCTCGTCTGACAATTTCTGTCGCATTTTGTCTTTGAAAAACGTCTTTAAATAACCCAGACCTTCACATGTTCATCACTTTATAAACTGTACCAAATCAAACCTCAGCAATACGAGAAAAGCCCAGTGTGAGGGGACCGTGGGTTTCTATGAGCGCTGATGTGTCATATGGAGACACCGTAACACGCCAAATCAGGGGGATGACTCCTAATTAACATATTGGCAGGGAGCGATTTGCTCTTTGAGGATGAAATGATTGACTGTTCACCAGAGCCTCCAGGTGGAGTTGACGCGACTCTCACAACCGTAAAGCATTTAAGACGCAGACACTATACGTTGCCCCAACTGGCTTCAGATGTAAAGATTTTAAATCCTTCCCTTTTAAATTAAAAAGACCAATTTCCTTTGCATAGAGCAACACTTTCAGGAGTGTGGCCCCTTGATTCTTAAAATCTTGATTGTCCTGCACATTAAAAGGTTGTCTGGCTCTTAAAATGTGAGGCTGACCCTCCTCCGGGGATTCTATATTGCATTGATCTTTATGAGCCGCACACTATCTGTGTATTGTAGGTAAAGTGAACATGTTGAGTGATTTGGTATAAAGTATTGTGGGTGTAAGATAACCCAACCCTCCTAGATTGTGAGTTCCTACGGGAATAGGGCCCTCATCTCCTCCTGTACTGTTTGTCAAATGTTGTTCAATGTATTGTAACCCTGTCTATACTGTGCCTATTGTACAGCGCTGCGGAATATGCTGGCGCTTTATAAATAAAGAATAATAATAATAATGTTACAGAGACATAGAGGAACACTGCAATTAAATACAATATCCTCCAAAGGTCTTAGGAAGTTGAATGTAGATGGCTGGGAACACAGGTATGCTCTGGAGTTCCCAAAAGGTAAAGTTTGTGCCACAGTGATTAGGAAAAACCACTAACGTCCCTTTTTAAAGGACACGACGTATGGAATATGGCTAGTTTTGCATTTCTGTGTACTGAGATTGTGTTGTATAATTAATTTACCAATCATTTCTTATGTACAGGTCTGAGCATCCGGAACAACCAGGAAGAGGAACCAGTCGACCCACAGTTAATGCGTTTGGACAACATGTTGCTGGCAGAGGGAGTCGCTGGGCCAGAGAAAGGTGGAGGATCCGCCGCTGCCGCCGCCGCTGCTGCAGCGTCTGGTGGCGTCTCTCCAGATAACTCCATTGAACACTCGGATTACAGGAACAAACTGTCCCAGATTCGGCAGATCTATCATGCAGAGCTGGAGAAGTATGAGCAGGTGAGAGGGTGTTGGAGCTGAGGGCTGAGAGGGAATGACCGAAGATTTTAGAGACCGCATCAGCTCTTCACTTCCATGAATTCTGTGGATTAAAACATATTTTTTTTCCCTCCTCTCAAACGAAGGCTTGTAATGAATTCACCACCCACGTAATGAACCTTTTGAGAGAACAAAGCAGAACCCGGCCTATATCTCCCAAAGAGATTGAGAGAATGGTGTCTATCATCCACCGGAAGTTCAGCTCCATCCAGATGCAGCTAAAGCAGAGCACATGCGAAGCCGTCATGATCCTTCGATCTCGTTTTTTGGATGCACGGTATGTGAAGAACTTTGTTTTACCTCTGGAGTTGAACCATTGGTTTCTTCTTTTCATTTCCTAGGTTTTTAGACACAGTATGATTTATTTTTTTCCCCTAAATCTGTTTCTGGTGTAAATTGAGTTGTTTATATGCAGAAACCTCATAAATCCCTTGACGAACACGTTACAAATAATGTCACATGACAAATCTATGCACATCTCCATCCTGGCTGTGACATATTACACACATGTGCCTAATATGACCTCACTAATTTTTATGCTTTGTTTATAAAGCGCCAATATATTCCACAACGCTGAACAATCCGTACAATACTTTGAGACGTCTTTTGACAAACATGCAGGAGGAAATGAGGCCATATTCCCATAGGAATTTACAATCTAGATGGGTTGGAAGAGCAAGAGAGGAGGAGAGGTCCTTTTAATATGTGTGGGTGAAGACTAGATTTATTTTCTGCCCCACTTCTGGTTTGGATGCTACGATCGGTGTGCATCTACCCTCACGGGCCCGAGGTTCTTTATTCCAACTTCATGGGATATCTTGTGTAAAAAGTCACATGGAAAGCAAACCCTTTAAACCTCTTTATTCACATTGAACATCAGAGTAAAAGAATAACAAACTGATTTGTGTTTCCAGGAAATAAACTAATTACAATCCGGCTTTTTCTGTACATGGCGTCCTCTGCTACAAATCCTTGGATTGTAACTGTGATTAAATTAAATTTTTTTTTTTTTTTTTTGTGTGCGTCGCCCCCCACCCTAGGAGGAAAAGAAGAAACTTCAGTAAGCAGGCCACGGAGGTCTTGAATGAATACTTCTATTCACACCTGAGTAACCCTTATCCAAGTGAGGAAGCCAAGGAGGAGCTGGCCAAAAAATGTGGCATCACGGTGTCCCAGGTATTAAGACATTACATTTTTTCTCCCCCCTTCTCAAGGTGTCAGTCTTACTTAACACAGTTATGCAGTAACGTCATTATTGATTTAGATAAAAATATATCTGAATATTAGCAAGAGAATTTTGTTTATATATTTTTGTAGAATAGTTCACTCATTTAGAAACGAGGGGTATAATTCTGGAAGCCTGTGGATACATGACCCCTGTATTTGTACAGCCCCAGTTTACACCTCTTTGCCAGGATGTTTATTGCAGATGGGGATATAATTATTAAAGGTTTTCAGGGGCAGGTGTAAGAGTGAAGGAATATGCTTTTCTTTAAATGCTCCAGTTTTTGCCTCATTGTTCACATTTTGTCTCATTCAGGTTTCAAATTGGTTTGGAAACAAAAGAATTCGGTACAAGAAAAACATTGGGAAGTTCCAGGAGGAGGCAAATATCTACGCTGTGAAAACTGCTGTTACTGTGACCCAAGGAAGCCACAGTGGAGCCAACTCTCCCACAACTCCGACGTCTGCGGGTAACTATCACGCCCAGAGGGCAGAAATATATAGAAGTGCTGATACCAATTGTGTGTGTTGCATGGCTCATCACGAGGTAGATTCTGAAAATGCTACCCAGCGTTTTGCATTTTAACCTACATGGATTTTTTTAAATATTGTCTTCAATTTGTAATTTTTCACTCTAAAGCAAAGACAATTTGTCAAAGGTGTATTTTCCTGATTTAGAAGCACACCCGAACCAGGTAGAATGACATTCTGACACCTGGCTCTATCAGCTACCGATCTGCAAAATATTTTGTGCTGTTTTTGGGGGCCGGCATTATCCTCCTCGTAGCATGGTGGCATTTAGGTTTGGATATCGCATGAAGTATCTTTTTAAACAGTTTTCACTGCTTTTGATTTCAGTGGAATTGCAATCTGATACACAAAGTGCTCCTAGGGTCACAGTGTTAGTATGCACTGGCTGTGTCAGCTTGATCTGGCATTAGGTCAGGGTTTGACAAACCTATAAGGAGCCAACTACGCTTCTGTAGGAGCCAATTTTGTCTGCACATATTTATGGATTAAATCAGACATCTAGGAGCTGGGGGTAAATGACCATACGCCAGCGGCAGCCTTGCTCCTGGACTTGCGTCGCTCTGCACTAGGTACATATAAAGCTCATTTATTGTGTTTCGACCTGTGATTATGTTTCATGGAGCGGTGCAGACTGTTTCAGATTATTTGCTTGATACTTTATGCTGTATCCGTTCCTACGAGTTTACAAGCAGAAATTGTACACCTCAACATGAACTCGCTGCATCTAGAAAAATGTATTTGATATATTGTTCTTCTTGCTGGCAAAGCAAAGATCCAATCATTAAATAAAATCCCAAAAGTCTCCTGTTGACTTTTGTCATCTTCCATCACACTATTTCCTACCCTCATTCCTTTCCTTTTAATCTTCAGTTTTAATTCGAGTCATCCTCATTCATGTACCTTTTTGGTATTCAAACTTTCCAGCTAAAACAATGCCTCACGTTGTTGGAGATCTATTAAATGTAGGGCTGTATAAAATGCGTTTCTGTACCTCGACTGGGGGGGCTGCTGCAGGCAAATACTATTGCTTGCTGTCATCTATTTTCTTATTCTTTAATCCGTCATTTCCATAATGCACATCTAATTTACAAACCTGCCCTTTCCATGTGCACGTCTAATCCCTATATCATTCTCATGGTGGTGTTCAGAAAGTGTCAGTGTTGCTGATGTTGCAGCGGCGACAAACACCGGCATTTCACATAAATGAAATCCGAACTGCAGTGGAACAAGCTTCACTATGATTTACTCTGATTTTTCTTTTGTGAAGCACCTGTGTTCCTCACCTCTACAACAACGGCAAACCTCAACACTTTCTGAAGAACCCTCTTTCTTAGCTTCTCCTTTCTTTCCACCATTTGGAAATATCTGTCGTACATCAGTTCTGCCCGTCCCAGAACATTCCCTTTTTAAGGTTCGCTTTCTCAACCTTCGCTCCCCTTCATTCCTCCTCTTCCACTCACCAGTGTTCTCTTCTTGCTTTCTTCCGCTCTCAGGTTCTGGTGGTTCATTCAACCTCTCTGGATCTAATGATATGTTCATGGCAATGCAGGGCTTAAATGGTGATTCTTATCCCCCCTCACAGGTCAGTTCCTATCCCCCTTTTTATACACATGCAGTTATTAGTAGTAACTCTATTTCAATCATATTATTTCTTGCTACATCCGTTTTTGCCGCCTTTGTGTGTTTTGGTTTTTCATTATCACTTGTTGTATTTCTTTTATCTGGTGCCTCTAATTTCATCCTAATCTTATTGGTGTATTTATTCTTTTTTCAGGTGGAGTCCTTGCGTCATACGATGGGTCCTGGTTACAGTGACAGTTTGTCAGCAAATCAGATTTACAGCCCCAGGGAGATTCGGGTAAGAGTCCTGTTTCTTTCAAACCTCTGACATCAGTTTCCAATTATTTTTGTCTTCTCACAAATTTTTGTTGGTGTCATTTACTTGCAGGCCAACGGAGGATGGCAGGAAGCAGTCACTCCATCCTCTGTCACGTCCCCAACAGAAGGACCGGGCAGCGTACACTCTGACACCTCTAACTGAGCTTTCTCCTCTTCTCTGCGCTTCTCGTCTCCCTCCTCCAGCAGACGGCTAGGCACCCTTACTCCAATATTGGGACTTTAAAAATGAGCGGGTGTAACCTCTGTGCTTAATATTTAGAAAGACTAAAATCCTCTGTTAAAACTGTACCTCTAAAATGCTGGCCACGTTCTTGCTGATTTTAAGTGTAGAAAATGTCAAGTCCTCCTCTTCTAAGAAGATCTTAAAACCATTGTTCACAGAAATATTTACACTTTTGGTGGTTTTCTGCACAAAGCACAGAAAAGAATATCGCCCGGACATTCCCCAAATACCATTTTGCAGAGCGATGTGATTGTGCAACTTGGCGACATATCCTCCTTTTTTATCGAAATCGAGGGGCTAAAGGATTTGAAGGCATCGGGACAGGGGGATCAAAGCGACGAAACGGGCGATCCAGATAAAAGGAGGGAGTCCCTGACATACAGGGGAGGGGAGAGAAGAGGAGCCAAACACACTAAGCGTTGGAAGTATAACCGAAAAGGGCAACCAGCAAGAGGAGATTAAACCGGCATCGGATGGAGAGAGGCGCAGAGAAGTAAACAAAGGACAAGGGAAACCTGGGACACAAGAAGGCAGGACCAAAAAAACCAAGAGAAAAAAAAAAAACTACAAATGGGGGGAGGGACATGATAGTGGAAAATAAAAAAAGGACTTTATCTCTTACTCCTGCCTTCTGGAGTTTACCCAGAATCCATTGAGGCTCAGCCAATCAAAGAACAGCGTTATTACCTCATAGCGGCTCACATAACCAATAGAAGACTTTTTTTGTTTATCTTTCTGAGTTTTCTTTATGTTGTTTTTTTTTCTTGTTTGTTTTTATTTTATTTTTGTTCACGCGTTCGCAAGTTTGACTACCTCCAAAGGGAAAAAAAAATAAAATTAAAATATATATATATCTCTCGCTCTGCACAGCGCGAGGAAGAGGTGAGGTGTATGAAAACAATCTCTCCCCCCTGGCCTGTGTTTCCCTCTACTCCATCTTCTTTTGGGGTGTTGGGTTGGTTTTAGGATCTTTGTGTTTAGCAGAGTCATCTTCGTTCGGTTGGGGGATTTCAAATTTTGTTTATACTGTTGGAGAAAAGGTTACAGAGATTGAGGGGGAGGCTGCGTGAGTGTATGTGTGTATATCTTTATATGTACGTGTGTGTGCGCTATACATCCTGGCTCTCATTTCCTTCAGGTTGTCCTCATCTGGTCATGGCTTTTACAGACTGGATAACGGCCCGAATGTTTTTATAGTAATTATTTTGGTTAAGGATAGCAGTGCATTGTTGGGATGCTTTTCTCCGGTTTCAGTCTGCCTTACCTTCCTGTCATGTGTTTATGCTTTCTTTAATATCAACCTCGATTCTCATGACCTTTCGTGTGTTCATCTTGATAATTGAACCCGGTTACCTGGTAGCCACAAACGCAGGTGGTGGTGTGTCACTAAAAGTGCAAGGTTGGACCCCTGGTGCACATATCAATGCTCTTTGAAATATAACCAGATCGTAGGTTTCTGTCAGGAGGTAGGACATCATCTGTCCAACGCATACACGCCTGACACGTCACCAGTTACTGCGTGTGACTGACTTGAGATTGTTTATATATGCATTGTGTGTGTCTGCATAATATGTGTACATGCATATACGTTCATACAGGTGTGTGTGCACACATACATGCAAACCTGACGCCCGGCGCTCCCCCTCTCCCCTGTGCGGGATGCTTGGAGCTTGATTGCAGTCTGAAAAACTGATGTGCAAAGAAGGCTTATTTTTATGTTTTTATTTTGGGAGGTTTGTGTGTGTGGATTATGTTTTTTTCGTTCCCTCTTTTTAGATGGGATTCTCTTTTATGGATTGTTATTTTTGGGTTCTTTTAGAATCAGTTTTTTTCACATTTATTAAAAGAATCACAGAGAAATCGTGTCACTTTGTCTGCTCTTTTCAAGTCAATTTTTTTTTTTTTAAAGATCTTTGTTCCCCCTCCATCGATTCCTGATTTCTATCTCCCAGCCTCCTCTCTTGTCACGCTATAATAGTCTCCCCATTTTTTTTATTAATCTTTTTTTTTTTTCCTGCCCCCCTTTACTCCATCTGCCACTATTCACTCTCCCATTTCCTCCCTTTGTTTATTCGCCCCCTCCTTCTCCTCTCCTCCCCTTATCTTCTCTAATGATTTTAGAAATTGCCTCCCTGGTTTCCATGGAAACTGTCACTGTCTTTAGATTCCTTTGTATAAAAGATGCCCCCTCCGCTTGTTAAACCCCTCTGCAGCCACAGACCTGAGTATGGAGTTACATGCTGGCTTTTTAATGTGGGAATGGGTTGCCCTTATCTGTCTATAAACCTAATCTCTCCCTGCTCTGCTCACAGGGCCTGCTCTCTGTATCACAGGGAGAGCTGCAGACCTGCTCTGTGTATTACGGGGTGAGCTGCAGACCTGCCATGTGTATTACGGGGTGAGCTGCAGACCTGCCATGTGTATTACGGGGTGAGCTGCAGACCTGCTCTGTGTATTACGGGGTGAGCTGCAGACCTGTTCTCTGTATTACGGGGTGAGCTGCAGACCTGTTCTCTGTATTACGGGGTGAGCTGCAGACCTGTTCTCTGTATTACGGGGTGAGCTGCAGGCCTGCTCTCTGTATTAGGGGGTGAGCTGCAGGCCTGCTCTCTGTATTAGGGGGTGAGCTGCAGGCCTGCTCTCTGTATTAGGGGGTGAGCTGCAGGCCTGCTCTCTGTATTAGGGGGTGAGCTGCAGGCCTGCTCTCTGTATTAGGGGGTGAGCTGCAGGCCTGCTCTCTGTATTAGGGGGTGAGCTGCAGGCCTGCTCTCTGTATTAGGGGGTGAGCTGCAGGCCTGCTCTCTGTATTAGGGGGTGAGCTGCAGACCTGCTCTCTGTATTACGGGGTGAGCTGCAGACCTGCCATGTGTATTAGGGGGTGAGCTGCGGGCCTGCTCTCTGTATTAGGGGGTGAGCTGCGGGCCTGCTCTCTGTATTACGGGGTGAGCTGCGGGCCTGCTCTCTGTATTAGGGGGTGAGCTGCGGGCCTGCTCTCTGTATTAGGGGGTGAGCTGCGGGCCTGCTCTCTGTATTAGGGGGTGAGCTGCGGGCCTGCTCTCTGTATTAGGGGGTGAGCTGCGGGCCTGCTCTCTGTATTAGGGGGTGAGCTGCGGGCCTGCTCTCTGTATTAGGGGGTGAGCTGCGGGCCTGCTCTCTGTATTAGGGGGTGAGCTGCGGGCCTGCTCTCTGTATTAGGGGGTGAGCTGCGGGCCTGCTCTCTGTATTACGGGGTGAGCTGCGGGCCTGCTCTCTGTATTAGGGGGTGAGCTGCGGGCCTGCTCTCTGTATTAGGGGGTGAGCTGCGGGCCTGCTCTCTGTATTGGGGTGAGCTGCGGGCCTGCTCTCTGTATTAGGGGGTGAGCTGCGAGCCTGCTCTCTGTATTAGGGGGTGAGCTGCGGGCCTGCTCTGTGTATTACGGGGTGAGCTGCGGGCCTGCTCTCTGTATTCGGGGGTGAGCTGCGGGCCTGCTCTCTGTATTCGGGGGTGAGCTGCGGGCCTGCTCTCTGTATTCGGGGGTGAGCTGCGGACCCGCTCTCTGTATTAGCTAGGGTCGACCAGACTGTTTTGTTCATATTTCTCTGGACACGTATTACTATTTCATGCAGAGGGAGAGCACAGGGAAAACTGCTGCCTGGCATCATGTATAATTCATATTACATAGTTACATAGTTATATAGGCTGAAAAAAGACATGCGTCCATCGGGTTCAGCCTCTCCCATAACCTACTGCTGTTGATCCAAAAGAAGGCAAAAAACCCAGTCTGAAATGCTTGCCAATATGCAACATACTGGGAAAAAATTCCTTCTTGACCCCAGAATGGCAGTCAGATTTCTCCTTGGATCAAGAAGCTTTTACCCACATATTAAATATTATAACCCTTAATATTCTGTGTCTGCAGGAAGTCATCTAGTCGTTTTTTAAAAGTCTGTACAGACTCTGACCCAACCACCTCAACAGGCAGAGAATTCCACAGCTTTATTGTTCTCACCGTAAAATAACCCTTCCTATGCTTTAAGCTAAATTTTCTTTCTTCCAGTCTAAATGGATGACCCCTTGTCCTATGTATAGTCCTGTTAATGAATAGGTTATCAGACAATGGTTGATAATGGCCCCGTATATATTTATATAAGGTTATCAGATCCCCTCTAAGGCGCCCTTTCTCTAAACTAAACAGGTTTAAGCTTGTTAATCTTGCCTCATAACTTAACCTTTCCATTCCCCTAATTAATTTAGTTGCCCGTCTCTGCACTTTTTCTAGCGCTATAATATCTTTTTTTAAGACAGGTGCCCAAAATTGCACGGCATATTCAAGGTGCGGCCTGACCATTGATTTATACAGAGGCAAAATTATGTTTTCATCCCGTGAGTGAACTCCCCTTTTAATGCATGCCAATACTTTGCTTGCCTTGGCGGCTGCTGTTTGACATTGCACATTGTTACTTAGTTTGATGTCTATGATTATTCCCAAATCCTTCTCCTGCTTGGATTTCCCTAACTCCGTACCATTTAGGGTATAAGTTGCTTATGTGTTCTTCACTCCAAAGTGCATAACTTTGCATTTATCTACATTAAATTTCATCTATCTAAATCCCTCTGCAGCGAAGTAACATCCTGCTCACATTGTATTACTTTTCCTAGTTTTGTGTCATCTGCAAACACTGATACATGACTTTCAATGCCTATCTCAAGGTCATTTATAAATAAATTGAGTAGTATTGGTCCTATAACAGACCCCTGAGGGACACCGCTTACCACTGGTGTCCATCTTGAAAATGTACCATTTATGACCACTCTCTGTACCCTATCTTTTAGCCAGTTTTCTATCCAAGAACAAGTATTTTCATCTAGACCAATTTTTCTTAATTTAAATAGTAACCTTTTGTGTGGAACTGTGTCGCAAGCTTTGGCAAAATCGAAGTAAATCACATCCACTGCGACCCCCTGAGCTATACTTCTACTTACTTCCTCATAGAACGTAATTAGGTTAGTCTGACATGATCTGTGTTTCATGAAACCATGCTGATTTTTGCCAATAACATTATACCTCCCAATAAATGCCTGAATATTATCCCTTAGTAACCCCTCGAATACTTTCCCAGCCACAGATGTTAAGCTCACAGGTCTATAATTCCCAGGCACAAATTTTAAACCTTTCTTAAATATAGGGACGACGTCAGCTTTTCTCCAATCCTCTGGTACTATTCCTGAAAGAAAAGAATCTTGAAAGATTAAGAACAGAGGTTTACATATTTCAACACATAGCTCCCTCAGTACTCGCGGGTGAATTCCATCTGGCCCTGGGGCTTTATTCACATTCACATTGTTTAATTTCTGTAAAACCTTGTCCTGAGTCAACCAGTCACTTTGTATTAGTAAGTTTTTATTAATGAATTGCATGTCTCCTGTTATAGGTTTCTCTTTGATAAATACTGAAGAAAAATAATCATTTAAAATTTCTGCCTTATCCTGATCTTCAGTTAACAATAACCCTGACTCAGATTTTAGTGAACCTACATTTTCACTCTTAGGTTTTTTGGAATTTATGTACTTAAAGAATCTTTTAGGGTTGGTCTTGCTCTCTCTGGCTATTTTTTTTTCATTTTCTAGTTTAGCCCATCTAATCGCATTTTTACATGCTTTATTGGCTGCCCTATATGCTTTATAGGATGCCTCAGATTTATCAGATTTAAAAGCTTTAAATGCTTTCTTTTTATTTTTCATTTCCCTAGTTACCTTCCTACTAAGCCACATATTCTGCAGGAAGAAAATCGTGGCAGGTCACCTGGGATTCCTTTTTTATTTATTACCTGCTACATATGGCTTCTACATGCTGCGGGGTGGCATTAGCCATGCGCTGCCCATCGGCATGAATAAATTATGTGTCCAGGAAAACCTAGCCGATCTGGAGAATATTGTCTTACGTTTCTGCAAATCTGGGGGGGGGGGGGGTGTAATACCTCCAAGGGTATTCCTTCAGTGCGATTGAACGGATAAGCAAACAATCTGAACCTCCAATACAGAGAAAGGTACAATAGTGCAGATCAACCAATATTGAATTATGCAGAATATAACCAGAGTTCAGTGTTTAAAAGTAACATCAGGAAGCATTATTTTACTGAGAGGATGGTGGATACATGGAACAGCCTTCCAGTAGAAGTGGTTGAGGCCAAAACAGTGATTGAATTTAACCACTTCCATGCTAAGGACGTGCTCAGCGCGTCCGACCGCATGTCACGTTCTCTCTTTGGGGTCAGCGTTCGGCCGGGTTCCGGGCGATCGCTGGCCCCCCCCCCCCGGTGCGGGCTGACATCTTCGATGTCAGCCCAGCGTCCGGAACCGCCGCCAGAGTAATTAGGTGTCATCGCGGCGGCGCGATGACACCTAATTCAGGCGCCCCCGCATGTGCGGAGGAGGCGCCTGAAAGGGAGGGGGGAGGTCCTTCGGACCTCCCGATCGGCGGCGTGCAGGGGGTTAACCCAGGCACCATTTGGAAGGGCACAGCCTGCCCTTCCAAATGGTACCTGGCATTAACCCCTGGGGAGCCGGATCACGAATCGGCGCTGAAAAGCGCCGGTTCGTGATCCTTTCCCGGAGCTGGCCGACATCTTGGATGTCGGCCAAGCCTCCGGGAACTCCCCCTGAGGACTGGCGTCATCGTGCATAGCGCGATGATGCCAGTCCTGGAGTTAACCCCTAGCTGCCACCAATGGTGGAGATGGGGGGTTCCAATGAACCCGCTATCTCCCGATCCGTGGCAGCTATGGGTTAAAGTTTGGTACTGTTGGATCGGCCAGAGCATGGCTGTTCCAACGATACCAAACACGACTGTGAAAAAAGTTTGTAAAAAAAAAATTGAAAAATAAAAGAAATAAATATAAAAAAAAAATCAAGTTTTTTTTGTTTTTTTTTGTTTTGTTAATGCAGCAATATTGTTCCCATTTCAATTATAATGTGAACAATGATGCTGCACTAACGATTTTTGTATGCGGTGCGTTTGTTAAAAATCGTGTAATTTTCCCCAAAAAAAATGTAACGAGACCCCATCTCTAATATTTTTAACAAGCGCAACCCATACAAAATATAACCGCAATTGTTCGCATGTTAAAATGTGAAAAAAAACACTTTACACGTTGTAAATTATTGAAAATGCATATTTTATTGCATTTTTTGTTATGACCTGTCTGTATATTATGACGTATACATATAATAATGACATATTATGAATCTGCCGAGTCTGACGGAAAGAACGATATATAATATGTCTGGGTCATATACTAAAATAAGCCTTCAAAACGCGTTTAAACATGATGAGCAAAACCGGTAAAAATGACCTCAGCACAGAGGCGGGAAAAGCCTCAGCAGCGAAAGGGTTAAGCAGGCATGGGATAGGCATAAGGCTATCCTAAACAAAAGATAAATCCAGGTAAAGTATCCATGTAATTGGGCAGCCTAGATGGGCTGAAAGGTTCTTATCCGCCTAACATTTTTCTTGGTTTCTATATTAAACTCACACTTTTTGAGTGCTCCCTAGCTCTATTGGAGTCGCGTCACGAACTGTTATGGGCCAGTCCGGTCGGCCAGGCTCCTTTTTTCAATATCACTTTTCTTTAGATATCAGAAAAAGAGGGGAGAACTCTAAGGATACAGTACTTTGCCATGAAAGACATACATCCTCAGAGATAAAGAATATTACTCACCCTCTGAGGAGCTACACCGAGCTCAGAGGGTGAGTAATATTCTTTACTGAGGATATATGTCTTTAAGGATACAGTACTTTGCCATGAAATAAAAGTGATATTGAAAAAAGGAGCCTGGCCGACCGGACTGGCCCATAACAGTTCGTGACGCGACTCCAATAGAGCTAGGGAGCGCTCAAAAAGTGAGTTTAATATACCACTGCACTCTGGTTAGATTCTGCACAATTTAATATTGGTTGATCTGCACTATTGTACCTTTCTCTCTTTGTGCATTGGAGGTTCGGATTGTTTGCTTATCCATTTAATCCCACTGAAGGAATACCCTTGGAGGTATTATCTCTTTCCCCCCCCCCCCCCCAGATTTACAGAAACGTAAGACAATTGCTGCCTTTTGGTGCACCTTGGTGTTATTACGTGGGACACGCGATTTGTAGATTAGGAAGGAGCGCTGTTCTTTAACTTGGTTCACATTTTTATTAACCTTTATCGTGGTGAAGGGAACACCACACTTGAAAAAACGTGTAGCGATCCGAGTTATCATCAAAGCACCATTTATACATCCGGTTTCTTTTTTCTGATCTGGAGAATATATATTACCAGATTCTCCAGGTTTTCCTGGACAGATTATTCACGCTGACAGGTAAAATCCAAATCCCAGATGACGTTATGGATAATACATGTTGCAGGGCAGCACCTTCCCTGTACTTTCTCTCTGCACAAGATAATAATGTGTCTAGGAAAACATGGCTGGCCTGGAGAGAGCCGCAGACCTGCTCCCGTCGTGCATTATGGGGACAGCAGCTTGGAATAAAAGAGATCATTGTTATGGAGACGGTGGATTGATGAGCGATGGGCATGTGCTTTGATCCAGCTGAATTCCTTACAACCAGAGCCTGCCTATAAATCGGCGTGTAAGAGGGACGGACCTGTAGCTACCTGCGTGTGGCTCATTCTGTAATCTCTCACACAGGAACACATGACACGTTTAAGGAATTATTCACATATTGGTGGAGAATTGCAAATTTGAAATTAATAGTCTACCAGAAGGATTATGGGAGTTCTGCAAACTTCTCAATCTCTATGTTGACTAGAATTTTGCGTTTTTTGCAGCCACAGTATGGGATATGTACAGGTATCTAGAAGACCTGCCTTGGCTGGTGAGTACATATGGCCTAACGGTGTCCCGACACAGAAATGTGCATTTTGGGGAACTTTGGTAGAGGCGGGGCCTGAGCCAAGGTCATCACAACCTTTTTATAGGTCATGGACCATCGAGTGATACGTGCAAGTAAAAATGTCATGTGGCACAAAAGCAGAGAATCTTGTTCACAGAGAGAGATGTCGAACAACATTTAATATAGTTAAGAGACCATTACTGGGAGGTTTAGTAATCTGCAACTCTGTTATACGCCCGCACACCCTGAATATAGGGGGAGCCCCTAAAAACAGGGAGACTTGTTTTAATGTAACACGGAGATCCGCTTCGTCTGCAGTGTATAGTGTTGCACTGCACTGGAGGAACATTGTGGGGTCTGTTCACAAAGCACTGAAATGGGATGAAAGTTATAGTGTTTATAAAGCGCTAACAAGTTCCATAGCGCTGAATCAATAGTTCTCAATGGGACAATTTCGATGCAGCTGAATTGTGGCAAAATGCACCGTATGTTGCTGTCAATATGCCTGTATTTTGTGAATAGTCATATTGCCCTGAAAAACCGTTTGGTGCAAATTCCGAGGTAAGTTCTTAGGGCCCGAACGCAAAATCGTACGCTAAACGCATTTTAAAGCATGACAATCACCACTGGAATTACATTCCTCGGGCATTTTTTTTCATCCGTCGGCAAATTGCAAAGTACCGTTGCGCGCAGAAATCAGTGAGCGCAATGTAATTTTTAACGCAAGTCATTTTGTGCGGACTGCGCACAACAGACGTACGTTCTGACGGAAGACAAGGTAGTGGCCGTCATTTTTGACGGATCTAGTAAAATAAGTGCGCATCGACGTTCTCCATTGTGAATCCACAGTTTGGTAAGGTCAGGTGGTTACAATTTGCCGTTTACCACCAGCTTTTCAAAGACGTTAAAATTATGCGTGCAAAGATTGTGAGTGCAAATGCATTTGTAATACCACAATGTTAAGTATAGCGCTAAATTGCATTCGCAAAGGGGTTCGCACAGAGTCACTCGCGTTAGGACATTAACGCGCATTTTATGCATGAACGTTGTAATACGACGTTCAGCGTAAAGGGTTTTGCCACTCGCGTTAATGCGTTTTTGCGCGCACAATTGTACGCGAAGAATGTAATAGGGCCCTTAGTCTTTTTTTTTGCCTCCTTTCTAACTTAATACAGAATACGCTCCACAGGATGTAAACACATGAAACGAAGCCGTACGTAACATTTACCTGAATCGACTCGCGCACAAATCACTATAGAAGGTTTAGAAAATCCCACGTGGCTTAACCTTTTCAGGAATGCGGTTTACCAGGCCGGTGTATGTATATATTTATCTGCAGGATAAATGATACCCTGCCTGCCTTTTATTTGTGTATTGAGCACAGGGGGGCTCTCTATGCGACTCACAGGGGGGCTCTCTATGCGACTCACAGGGGTCCTCTTCTCTCTGTATAAAGCACACGCGGGACCTTTCTCGCTAAGCATATAGTGTGCGTGGGACGCGCTCTGGTATATAACCGCTCTCTGCTGAATACTAATTATACCACAAGTTCGTCATCACTAGTAATCTAATTGCATTTTAATTAGGCATGTTAATTAGTCTAATTAGAGGCAGATAGCAGCAACACTGATACATCTGAGAGCAGGATGTGACACGCATCACGCCGCTCAAATACAGCGCGTTGCATGCGCTATTACACACACACACACACGCAACATAAAAATAAACTATGTGCAAACGGGCTCCTCGCCGCTAATAAAAGCCAGGCTGCTGCGGGTCGGGATCCAGGTGGGACTTTACACCGCGCTCCCCGTAGACCTAGTTTCTGGGATGGCCTTCAGAGATGATCTCTCACCTCGCTGTCAGTAGAACATCACATGAGTTGTCTAAAGCAAAGATCAGCAACCTTTGCCCTCCAAAGTTTTGGAACTACATCTCCCATGATGCTCACTCACTTATTAGATGGGCTGATCCTCATGGTAAACTACATCAGTGGTCCTTAAGGGGTTAATTATTATGTCACAAATACATTGACTTTAAAGACCCTTGGTCCTTAAGGGGTCAATATAAAACTTCTGGAGGGCCAAGGTTGCTGACTTCTGGTCTCCACCAAGGATGCCAAACTCTGCCCACCCACTACTGTTGTTGCTGAACTACAGCTCCCATGATACTTTGGCCTAGATATCTAGTGCAGGGGTCTTAGACTCCACCCCCCCCCCCCCTGATGTTAATAACCTGCAATTCCCAGAATTTTTTGCATGCTATAGGTTTGTGATAGCCAATGTCTGCACCCCTAGAAGTTTCGGAATTTTTTTCCCCATGATACCTAGCCAGCCTCGAGTTGCGAAGCATAATGTGTCATGTAGTATCAAAACATCTGGGATGCCTACTTTCACAATCACTGCTATAGATGGGCAGAGAATCATGGGAGATGTAGTTTAGAAACATTTAGGGGGGAGACAGCATGCGAGATCCCCTGATCTTGTGCATTCAAAGTCTTCTGGGAATTGTAGGCCATAAACATCTGCTGGAGATTGAGAGCCGTAGTGTACGCGGCCTTTAGATGAATCTGATGGTCACTGCTCAGCTTGGCGCCCTCTTGAGTTGGGGAAGCAATGACTGGGGCGAAAACGGGTGTAGGGAATTCCCGTCGCGCAGACCCCCCCCCCCCATTACCGGGGGGGGCAGTATCTAAGGCAAATAATTAACCATAAAGCGTATAATACAGAAGACACATTTGCAGTTCGGAGATTTTCTGATCGTTGCAGATTCCGCTCTAATCCCGTCTTTTAATGGATTTATGGCCTCGAGCAAAACCTTTTTATTTATTTCCCCCTGTTTTTAATTAGGTTGCGCTCTTGCATTAACGATGCCCTAATGACCCCAAACCTCTTTTGATTCATATGAAAACGCGTCCTCGTTCGCGCTCCCCGTCCTGATACTTTCTGCAGTAACGGAGATTACATTATTCCAATTATATCGCCGGGAGAAACGGACACGCTAATGGGATCGCGCAGCCCCCCTGAGTATACTCACACCGAGCTTGTGATAAACATGGAGATAGTTTCAGATTAAATTACATTTAAAGATTGTATCCTGTGTGTGTGTGTGTGTGAGACACGTCAAGGGCCACCAGCGATGGGCGACCAGCAATAAAGGATGATCCCTTAATCCCTGAGCTCGTCAATGTGGGGGTTGCTGGGGTCCTGCTCATTGACAATAGTAGGGGAGGAGGTCATTCTTTAAATCCTCCAGGCAAAGGATATGGGAGAAGCTTTTCAAATTGGATTTAGGCTGTTAGCTCTGACCGGCTGAGCTCCGGGGTCTTTAGTAACGTCACCCCGCCACAGCCATATCGTCCAGCCAGTGAGATGGTTCTCCTGACCACAGCTCCGGTCGATCACATTCCTAAAGTATTAGTATGACCCCCCCCCCGACGACTCTAAACCTTGAACGTGAACATGGAAAGGGAAGTCAGGTTTTAGGTCCATAAATCTGAATTTGACCCGTTTTCCTGCAGCTCAATTATTAATTTCGGCCTAATTTCTGTGTTTCGTGGTCGCGTTGAGCGCTGATACTACTGGGCAGAGGGTCAGCAACCATCCAGATTAGGAACTACACTTCCCATGAGGCTCAGCTAGCCTAAGCATCATGGGAGATATCTGTGTGGTTGCTGCCCCTCGTTCTAAACAGCTTCTGAATGCGTAGCCATCATTTTTAGGCGGTCGCTGTCAAGAACGTCTCCAGTGATCGAGGCGAAAAGCACCTGTATAAAGTGGTTGGATCTGGCCGGGGGGGAGTGCGCTGCCGAGGCACGGATCTCCATACTGTATAGGAGGCCAAGGTCTTCTTATAACCTGTGCAATTTCTGTGTCTTCAGGTCATGGTTTGTGTGGTGAGTTGATAAGCTTTATTTTCCCTATTAAAGCTAACTTTTCAGTAAAATGCTCTTCCTCCCCCGGGTCCCATCCCCAACATATATCATTTATTAAATGCAAATTCCCCAAAAAATCCAGATCCCTTCTGTCCTGAGCATTTCAGCCGGCACTGACATGTTGTCTCCAGCCCGTTCTACAAAGTAGCAAGGGCCGCAACACTGGCACAAATCAAACCCCCAAATCTCCTAAAATGGTTACATCAAAGGGAGATTTGAGCATCTCGAGGACAATCTGCACAGACCGACCTCCAGTGCCCAGGGAATCCCTGCCAGGAACAAAAGGTAAGAATGTGAAAAACAAGAAAGCGGGGGGATCCCTGGTATAAAGGGGCGCCAGATCCAACATGGTTTCCCCGACACTTTTTACGGTTTCGTGCAAAGTAGAGCACAGGGTGTAGTGCTGTCCTGCAACATGTAGAATTCATATTCTGCAGGAAGGAAATCAAGGCAGGTCCCCTCATCCAAGCTCTTAATATCTCCCATCTTGACTACTGTAACCTCCTTCTCTCTGGCCTTAAGAGATCCTAGATTCTCCTTCTGCAGTCTGTAATGAACGCCTGTGCCAGACTCCCCTCCCGCACCTCTCACCTCTCTGTCAATCTCTACACTGGCTCCTATTTCCTTCAGAATCCAATTCAATATATTGGTGCTCACGTACAAAGCTCTCCATAACCGCGCCCCTGCCCACATCACCTCCCTTATTAGGAGGTACATCCCATCCCGACCACTTCACTCTGCCAGTGATCTGAGGCTATCAGTTCCTCATACCCGCAACCCCAACTCCCGCCTCCAGGACTTCACTCGAGCTGCCCCCTTTCTATGGAACTCCCTCCCTGCAACATCAGACTCTCCCCGTCTCTCCAGTCCTTCAAGAAGTCTCTGAAAACACATTACTTTAGAGAAGCCTATCGGCTCACTCCCTAATCCCCCATTGTTCATTTCTTGCTCATCTTCCCACGCAGACCCCATGATGCACCCACTACCTCTCACTCAACTATTTACCTTAGTATGTCACCCCTCTCCTCTTAGAGGACCCTGCTCAAGAGCTTACAATCTAACGCATTTTTAAGGTGCGTTTAGGCGCACTTAATCACGGCCACAGTAGCGGCAATGACGGCCAATATACGAAGTACGGCCGCATAAAAGTTTGGCCGCGTTACGCAAGCGGCAAACACGCATTTTTTCGAGAACGCAAAACCGCTAGTACTGACGTACAGAGTGCGCTGAGTCCGCTAGCGGCGTGTGTGCGTGATTAGGAGACGTCAGACGCTGCTAATGTCCGGCCAACATAACGTCCAGACACCCAAAGTTTCCTGACTTGGATCCGTAGCAAATCATGGCCGAAAATGCGCATCGTCTGACCGTTTTCGCGCATTCCGTGAAAAAATGTCAATGCGTTCGGACGCACTTTTTGACGGTCGCTGCGAATAATGCGTTCATTTGACCCTAGTCTCACTTGTATGTATATTTATTGTTGTGTATCACTCACTGTACTATGGAACTTGTTAGCGCTTTATAAATACTTGTAACTTTTTGATTTCTTACCTGTTGGGTATGGGTTATACATGCTGCGGGGTGGCATTTGTAATACACTGCCATCCGCTTGAATAAATTATGTGTCCAAGAAAACATAGAGGATCTGGTAACCCCTACCTAGACTATCAGGTCTATTCACTAAAAGGTGAAACTGCGGAGAATTGGCAGGAGAAGAGAACGATCTAGACCAAATAGCCGATTTCCAAAGTGTGTGAGATAAATGGGAGAATCTTTCTGGTTTGGCTATTTTGACCTAGAATTTTCACTTCTCCGGCCAATTCACCTGAGTTTCACCTTTACTGTACATATATAATCAGATGGTCTCAATGTCCTCGTGGGTTTTCCTATACATGGTGTGGGTGACAATGAAGTTACAAAGCCCCCCCCCCCAATTCGTTATGACGGAGGTGCTATACAGATACATATATAAATATAAATTATATATTCAGGGAATTCCTCTATAGAACATAAACCTGTTTTTCTATTGACACGAAGGTCGCCGTGTCCCAAGAGCGGAAGGAACGTCCGTGAGATTGGACGTTCCTTCCACTTGATGCCCGTCTGGCCACCTCGCTGAGTGCAGTGAGGATCACGCTTTGCAGCCCTGTCAACACGCGTCATAGCGCTTTGATGGGGAGGCTTGCTGCACGGACGCAGCATGGCCACTCTTGCGTGCGTTGCTGACACTGCGACAGACGCCGGAAGGCTCGTCAATACGGGCGCACATTGTGCACTCGTTTGGTCCCAGCCTTAACCAACATCAGGAATTTGGAGGAAATTACAATAATTCGTCATAAGAAATATAATGTGCCATAAACCACACGTTTACAATGTAATCACTCCGTGCTGTTAAAATGAGAAAATAACGGGAGGGGCGGAGCTAGCCGAGGAAGCGAGCGGCTGCATGTTGAAGGAGCTCCGTGATAAACACGGTTTTTGAAACATATTTTTATTCGTCTCAGATCAAGATGAATTTACAGAAAAAGGGGTAACATTTTTTTTTTTTTTTTTTTTTTATCATGTACAATCTGTAATAATGTAAATAAAGAAGAAAAAAATCACAGTTTCCGGTGTTAATTAAAGTATTACATCACAATCCAGTACCGGAGTGTCATGGTAATGTCAGTATTTAAAGCTCAGAGGTGGACGGCTGGGTTGGGGCATCCCGGGAAGTGGAGGCAAGAAAGTTAACTAACAAGTGGTCAGAGGTATCTGAGGGGATCGGAGGGGTGTTCCGCAGCATTTGTAGGGAATACCATGGGGCATCGCAGAACGTGTTTCGTAGGGAGGTTTTGACCTCAGGTGGTAAGGCACAAATAAAAGGGGACCAGTGGGTAAAGAATTGTTGAGTTTTCTCAGTCTGATGTAGTGAGGCCTCAGACCAGTCAGCCAAGAATATGGAATAGATTCTGTCGTACATCATGCGGAATGAGGGAGGGGTACCGGATATCCATTGAGATAATATGGCCTTTTTGCCCGTCGCTGCTAGGAGACCTAACCAAAACCGGTGACTTCTAGAGAGGGGTTGAAGGGTTTGTGAAGGTGGTAAGTTGAAAATAGCCCAGTTAGGTGTGAAGGGAATCTCGATTCGGAGAACCTGGGAGCTGAATCGGCGTACGGTGTCCCAAAATAATTGAATAAAGGGACACGACCAGAGACAATGATGGAGGTCGGCTGGGGAAAAATTGCATTTTAAACAGTTGGCATTAGGTAATAGTCCTGAACGGGCCATTCTATCCGGCGCCATGTAGGCTCGGTGGAGTATCCTATAAAACATGTCCCAATAATTGGCGGATGGGAGAGTGCGTCTTGATATCAGAGTAGCCGACACTAGGTCGTTGGGGTAAGGTTTGGAAAAGTAGTGGCCCATCGAGAGATAGCCCTCCAGGGTTTCGAGGTGGGGAGCGAATGTTGTAGAAGTGTGTAAATGGTTGAAGTCGAGGGAGGAGATGAACTATGTACGAGTAATTGCGTGTCTAACTGGTTAGTTAAATCAGTGGGAGATAAGGTGTGCAGTTGTGCGAGAAGGAACTGTCTGAGTTGTAAGTAATAAACAGGGTGTATAGTTAATGGGGCAATGCGTTCTGTCAAGGCTGTGTAGGAATAAGGCAGACCTGATGCTCCATCTAGGTAATGGTGTAGGAGTCTAAAACCTCGTTGAGCCAGGGTTCGAAAGATAGGAGCTGGGGAGGCATTTTGAAAGTGAGGGTTATGCAAGATAGGAGACCAAAGGGATGTTTGCCAGGACAATTGGAGGCGTTTACGAATTCTGACCCAAGCTAATTTCGTCGTGGAGAGCAAAGGGTTATCGCGTAAGGGAGGGGGGATGGCGGGAGAGTGTTGGTGAAGAAATGCTAGTAAAGAGGAGGCAGGAAGTAGCGCCCGCTCCACATGTAAGGCTGTGAAGCGGGAAGTATCATTCAGCCAATCCGATACGTAACGATATAGTGCTGCTAGGTTATAATCTAGTAAATTGGGGAAGTTAATACCTCCCCTCGCTATCGGTTGCTGGAGGTTAAGGAGTGGTATACGTGCCCGCTTATCTTGCCAAATAAAGGACGCGTACAACCTGTTGAATAACTGAAGATCATTAGGTTTCAGTAGGAGAGGCAATACTTGTATAGTGTATAGTAATTTGGGAAATAAGGTCATTTTAATAAGTGAGGCCCGCCCCAAGTAAGAAAGTGGAAGTGAGCTCCAGGCCTCCAAAAGTGCTTTTGTTTGGGCTAAGTGAGGGTCTATGTTGAGTTTGTATAAGCGGGAGAGGTCAATCGGTAGAATAATACCCAAGTATTTAATATACGGCGAGGGTGCCCAGGAGAAGGGAAAGCCCTGGAGCCAAGAACCCTGTGGTTTGGGGCCTAGAGGTAGAGCTACTGTCTTGGCGTAGTTGATTTGGAAGCCGGAGGCTACATGGAAGGAGTCAAACAACTTCAATAGGGGGGGGATCGCGGAGGCGGGGTCTGAAAGGAATATCAACAAGTCGTCTGCAAAGGCTACAACTTTTAATACTACTGTGGGGGACAAATGAATTCCTGATATTGTTTGGGACATTTCTATGATACGTATTAGAGGTTCTAGGGCCAGGTTAAATAATAACGGGGATAGAGGACATCCTTGCCTAGTTCCTCGCTCTAGGTTAAAGGGGGCGGAGTTGAGTCCATTTGCTGTGATCATAGTGGAAGGCGTAAGATAGAGTGCACGAAAAAGTGTTAAGAATGTCTTACCAAAATGATGAAACTTAATAAATCTGATTAAATAATTCCATGAGATCCTATCGAACGCCTTATCTGCGTCACAGCTCAGTAAGAGGTTTGAGGATTGTGGCGTGAGGGAAGATGACCATATTGCCGCTATGGCTTTGCGTATATTGGTAGTGGAATGGCGGCCATTAAGGAATCCCGTTTGTTGAGGCCCTATGAGGCGTGCAAGAGGTTTTTGAAGACGGCGAGCCATGATGGAGGACAGTATTTTGAGGTCAGTATTTAGTAGTGCAATGGGACGATAGGAGGTTACCAGTGTTGGGTCTTTTCCCGGTTTGGGGAGAACCACCACCCGCGCCTCATTAAAGGTCGGGGGTGGGGTCTCACCCCCCAGGATATTGTTATACAGCGTAACTAAGTGGGGAATCACCAGGCCAGAAAGGAGTTTGTAATATTCCGCCCCGAAGCCATCTGGGCCTGGTGTTTTTCCGTTTTTAAGTGAGGTTATTGTCGCTTTGATTTCGGCGTGTGTGATGGGTACTGAGAGTGCGTCACGTTCTCCTGGGGAAAGTTTAGGCATTTGGGCTGTATGAAAAAGATTTAGTTGGGCGGCAGCAGTCATCATCGGGGCCTGCCTTATAGAAGTCCGCAAAGTAGGTACGAAAGTGATCCACTATGTCATTAGGTTTGGTAAGAATGGTTCCGTCTGAGGTCTTGAGTTTTGAAATTAAGGGTCTAGTCTGGGTCTGGGAGCGTACCAAATTAGCAAGAAGTCGACCTTGTTTGTTGCCAAAGCGGAACAGAGCCTGTTTTTTGACGTTGGCATGTACGGTGTGCCTGTTCTGTGGCCAGGGAGTCGTATCGCGTCTTGTCATTTTTGTATTTTTGGAGGGTCGTGGAGGTTGAGTCTAAGAGATAAGCTCTATAGCTGCTAAGGAGCTCTGAGTGGGCATCGGAGAGGTGTCTAGCAGTCTCTTTTTTTGTGCGAGCGGCATATATTCCATTATTTGACCCCGAAGCACTGCCTTCGACGCAGACCAAAAAAGGTTGACGTCGTCTACGTGCTCAATGTTATCGTCTGTGTAATTATTCCATGCCAGTTCAACGTGAGAGGTGAAGAGACCGGAGGTCATGAGATGCGATGGAAAGCGCCAATTCCTAGAATAGGGCACCGGGGTTTCCAATATGATTTCTAGTGTGATATGTGCGTGGTCCGTGAGAGTTATTGGGCCAATGTCTGTCCGTAGGGCACGGTTGGAAAGTAGGCTTGAGACCAGAAAAAGGTCTAGGCGGGAAAAGGATTTGTGCGGGTCGGAGTAAAACGTGAAATCCCTGCCCGTAGGGTGGTGGGAGCGCCACACGTCATCCACTCAAGTCAAATGGGATCTGAGGAAGGTCGGGCCCGTGTGTTGAGCACGTCCCCTAGCCATCGTACGACTGGGCGCTCGCGGTCTAAGATAGGGTCTGGGACCTCGTTGAAATCACCCCCCACAATCCTATGGGAAGAGTCGTGTAAATGGAGTAATGGTAACAGTGATTTAAAGAAAGTGAGATTGGGGCTATTGGGAGCATAGATGTTAAGTAGTTGTAGGGGTTCTTGTCCCACTGTTAGGGCGAGAAAGGTATATCTGCCTTCTGGGTCATTAATCTCAAGCAAGTCAGAGTATGGGAGACGTTTGTGGAGGAGGATAGTGGTACCACGTGATTTCTGCGTATGGACGGATGATGTCTGGAAGCCTATCCAGGGGCGCGCGTAGTGACTGGTTTGGGGAAGTCCAGTGCGTTTCCTGTAGGAAAATTATGTCAGGATCTAACTTTTTCAAGTATTGTAGTACTTTTTTCCTTTTGATAGGCGAATTAAGGCCTTCCACATTCCAGGACACCAGTTTCAACGATTTGCGTGTAAAAATCTGTGGTTCTATAGGAAGGGTACTTTCAGACATAGTTTCGTGGGTCATGGGGGATACCAATAGCGGGTTCTAAGCTTAACCGTCGAGAACAATTTGTTAAGTGGGGCCGGGAACCGTCCCAGCATCTGCTCCACAGCCCCACATACATTAGTAACCAGCGTCACCTCCTGCCTATGAGTCAAAAGGTTAATCAGAAACATTTTAAACATTAAGCACCCAACAGGAACATAGGGGTGCCTGCATCTGGAAGAAACAAAACGAACCAGAAAACAAACAGAAGAACCATAAACAATATAACCAAGATTAACCAAAAGGATCCGGGTGGTGAGTGGTAAACATACGGTTCGGACCGTGGTTGGATCTAGTCCTGTCCGTGGAGTCCAGCACCGGAGAGTTAGTAAAATCGAACAAAAGGGGAAAAAGTCGTAGGGATCCATGGCATCCCTAGGCCACGCGCGAGCCCGTTGTAGAGTCGGAGCTACAATCAGGTTGGGGGGTTCGATGAGCGTTGCCTTGTGGTTGTCGATGAGGGGGAACGTGCAGTGTCATCTTCCAATATGGTCAAGGCGTCGTTTGGTGAATCGTAAAAGGTGACTTGGCCGTGAAGGTGAACTCGCAAGCGAGCAGGGTATTGGAGCGTGAACCGCACATTAGCCGCCGCCAATTTGGAGCAGATGGGGGCGAAGGCCCTGCGACGGGCCGCCAGAGATGCTGAGAAGTCCTGGAAGAGGCGTAAAGTAGTTCCATTGTATTCCAGGGTACCGGCTTTCCTATACGCCTGCATGATGCGGATTTTGTCTGAGAAATTCAGCAGTTTAAATATGACAGTGCGAGGGCGGCCTAATGATGGAGAAAGGTCCGGTCCCAGACGATGTACCCGTTCCACAGTCAGCGTTGAATTATCCGCTAGTCCCAGGGCTGTGGGGAGCCATGAAGACACAACGTGGTGTAGTTGAGGACCTTTTACGGCTTCAGGGAGTCCCACTATTCTTAAATTGTTTCGACGGCTCCTGTTCTCTAGGTCGTCAACTTTGTCTATCAGGGAGGAAAGGAGTGAGTCGTGAGATTCCACAGATGTTTGGAGGGGGGTCAGTCCATCCTCCAGAGTGGACACCCTTTCTTCCACCTCAGTCAGTCTTTGTGCTTGCGAGGTGAGCTGGGAGAGAGCCAGGTCAATGGCGGTCGACAGTCGGCCCAATTTTTCATCTAGCAATGGCGAGAGCATAGCCGTGAATTCCGCCATCTGCATGACAGTAGTGGGCGGTGGAGGGGTATTCAGGTGTGGGCTGGAGGGTGGGCTTCCCAGATCAGATGTGGAGTGAGTCGGGGATCGTGTCGGGGCCGATGTACCTTTGCCCTGAGATTTGGTTGTAAGGCGTTTTGAACCTTTTGTGGATGATGCCACGAATTTATCCATGGTGGAGTGTAGGCCTGGTAACTGTAATATGCAGACAATGGGAGTGTCCGGAAAAAATGATATACAGACAGTGCGGAGTGTCCAGAGAAATTCTGATATACAGACAGTGTGGAGCGTCCAGAAAAATGATATACAGACAGTGCGGAATGTCCAGAAAAATTATGATACAGACAGTGCGGAGTGTCCAGAAAAATTATGATACAGACAGTTCGGGGTGTCCAGAAAAATTATGATACAGACAGTGCGGAGTGTCCAGAAAAATTATGATACAGACAGTGCGGAGTGTCCAGAAAAATTATGATACAGACAGGCGGAGGTGTCAGAAAAATTATGATACAGACAGTGCGGAGTGTCCAGAAAAATTATGATACAGACAGGCGGAGGGTCCAGAAAAATTATGATACAGACAGTGCGGAGTGTCCAGAAAAATTATGATACAGACAGTTCGGGGTGTCCAGAAAAAATTATGATACAGACAGTTCGGGGTGTCCAGAAAAATTATGATACAGACAGTTCGGGGTGTCCAGAAAAATTATAATACAGACAGTGCGGGACGTCCAGAAAAGTTGTGATATACAGACAGTGTGGGGTGTCCAGAAAAATTATATACAGACAGTGCGGAGCGTCCAGAGTGTTTTCTTGTTTTATGTGGTTTTTCCCCTTCTTTTCTCCCCCTTTTTTCCTTTTGGTTTTTTGTTTTGTGCGTTTTTTCCCTTTTCCCCCCCCCCCTCTTTTTTTCTTCCGTTTTTTTTTTTTTTTTTGTCCGTTTTATGTGGTTTTTTCTTCCCCCCCCTCCTCTCCCAAAAACTAAAGAGAAGGTAGCCTGCCTTAAGTGTTCTCCTGTTTAACACAGCAGGATGGCATGCAGGTAGCGGGATACACGGCCCGGGTCCAGGACTGAGCCCTCTGAGGACGGTGATGGGCGAGAGCACTCCCGCCGGAAGCTTCCGGCAACTGTTCACGTGCGCCAGACCAGGTGCCGCCAAACTGACCCCAGCAAACGGCGCTGAGGAAGCGCAAGATGAGGAAGCCGGCGCCTCAACACAGGGGTCCGAGGTAGCAGAGGGTAAGGGAATTGTCCACTCACCCCAACGAGCGCGGTAGCAGCGCGCTCGAGCGCAGCGTTAGGCTTCAGTCCGGGCCTACCGAGGGGTCACGCACCCGCACAGCCGTGCGGGTATGGAACGGCCAAAATCTGGCCCACGGACCTCCGGGGATGAAGAGGGCGACAGGCAGTTAGTCGGCAGCGGCGTGGCAGGCAGGGATGCCTCAGATGCCCACAGATGTAAACCTCTGCGAGTGGAGCTGTCTTAAAATGCGGCCATTACTTAGGCCCGCCTCCCGGAAGTCATAAACACGGTTTTAAAGTTATTTCCGCCGCTTGCTCGCACTTGAAGAAACGCTCTAACGGTCTCTGGGGGACTCCGGTGAGTTTGCCTTACCCCCGAAATTGACGCTCCGGAGGCGGATTAACCCCCGCGGCACAAAATCGGGCCTAGTACTAGCGCGCCATTTTTAGAAGCCTGGAAGGAGATTTCTGAGAACTTTTACCGCTCTTCTTCCTTGTGCCTGCGCTTTTGGTGACATGCCCACCGTCGCTCACAGAAGCTGCGGTCCAGACAGAGGGACATTCGGGACTCCATGAGAGGTGGGTCCACTTCGAAGGGAGATGCGATCTCCTCCTCCCTCCCCCCGGGCTATGACTTTTCGGAAGATGAAGAGGACCCCTGGCACTCGGGTGGTAGCTCTGCGATGACCTGGATCTCCCACAATCTCGTACACCAGACTCCAACCACTATCTGCAGCAGCAAAAAAAAGGGCGCAAAAAACGAAAAGCAGCGCTGACGGCGTCTTTGAGTGCCTCACTTACTGCTGGTGGTCTCTCTGACGGCGATTCGGCCGAGGAACACCAGCTTTCAGCCAGCAGTAGTGTGGCTTCATTACGACAGGACGTTTTGAGACCGGGTGCCCAACCGCAACAAACGAGAGCGGACCTCACTCGAAACCCGTATGAACACAGCCTGAGGAAAGTCGGCAGGAGGAGGATGATGATTTCCTCTTACGAAAAGAGACCTTCGGAGGATCCTGGATGAACTCCGGGAGATCCGGGGGTGTGGAAACCTGAAGTGGCGGCGGTTCGGGAGGAGGTTGCAACAATCCGTGCGCAGGTGACAGCAGTGCAGGCGACGACTTCTACAGTGCTATCGGAACATACTCACCTGTTGGGACAGTCGCTGGTCTAAGATCCCAGGTCGAGCTTTTGTCCCGCTCTGTGGAGATGCTGGAAACAAGACACCGCCGTCGTAACGTCAGGGTCAGAGGCATCCCGGACTCTGTGTCGTCGGATGAACTCCCAGCTTATGTGTCTCGTTTGGCCCTTCGGATGGCGGACTCCCTCCTGACAAGCCAGATGTGATCGGATCGGTATTCAGGGTTCGGAAACCTGCGGCGCTTTCGAAGGGGACACCCCGTGATGTCGTGGTGGCCTTTCGTGACGTAGCATTTAAGGTCAAGCTTATGTCTGCTCCTGGCGCAAGAGATCCAGTGAAATTTGAGGGCTCCACGTTGGCTTTGTAGCACGACCTTCCATTCCAGACTCTGCTTGCTCGCAGGCGGTTCCGTCCTGTGACTGCGGTTCTTCGTCGGAGGGGGATCCGTTATCGGTGGGGCTTGGCGGGAGCATTGGTGGTGACACATAATAATGTCCCCTACACCATCACTGATCCTGAAACCGCCTGGTCCGACCTTGAAGCGGCGGGCATCTCGCCGGACCCTCCGGAACTTCAGCCAGACTGAGACCTGAGCGATATTGTTTACCCACCCCCAGCTTTTTTCTTCTCTGTTTACGTGTCACTGGTCTATAGATAAGCTCTGAGTATAATTTATCAGGATAATTTATGGCATTTACGTTGATAGTCCTACATGCTTATGTGTTTCTTTTGTGTTTTCTTCCTTCACTGAGGTTGGGACTTCTTGCTTTTTGTTTTTATTATTCCCTTATTGACCTGTTACTACTTGCATCTTACATTATCTGACTGGCTGACCGTAGTTAGTTTGGCCAGCCCTAGACGGCTGTCTTTTTCTACGTTTGATTTCGTGAATTTCTTGTTATGTATAATTCTCTAAATAAAGAATTTAAAAAAAAAAAAAATGAGAAAATAACATGCCTGATCAGACGTGCAAAATGAGATTTAGACCGTCCGGTGCGCGCGCGTCACTTGAAATCGTGTGGGTTTTTCCACTTGTTTGTTCACAATTTTAACACAAACAAATCTACCTAAAGCAGCAGGAATGTAAGGAGGGAGCGATATGCTGCTGAATGAGGCTTTTATGCCACAGACAGGAAGTGGAGATATCCAAACAAACGTCATGTGCACACATCCCCCCCCCCTAGCCTATGTGACGTCATGACGGAATGCAAAAGAGCTGGAGTGCCACCTGGTGGCGCAGATACTCAACTACAGCTTATATATACATTTAAACCCAGAGAGCAGCGATCATGTGTTTTTGTAATTTAAAGGAATGAGAGATCTCAGATGGAATTTTTGAAGTTGTGTGACTGAGCATACTGTGTGTTATAGGAGGTGCAGGGAGTGAGCATACTGTGTGTTATAGGAGGTGCAGGGAGTGATCATACTGCTCAGGGAGTGTGTGTTATAGGAGGTGCAGGGAGTGAGTGTTATAGGAGGTGCAGGGAGTGAGTGTACTGCTCAGGGAGTGTGTGTTATAGGAGGTGCAGGGAGTGAGCATACTGCTCAGGGAGTGTGTGTTACAGGAGGTGCAGGGAGTGAGTATACTGCTCGGGAGTGTGTGTTATAGGAGGTGCGGGGAGTGAGTATACTGCTCAGGGAGTGTGTGTTATAGGAGGTGCAGGGAGTGAGTATACTGCTCAGGGAGTGTGTGTTATAGTGAAGTGGAAATAGGCTACAATAGGAGGTGCAGGGAGTGAGTATACTGCTCAGGGAGTGTGTGTTATAGGAGGTGCAGAGAGTGAGTATACTGCTCAGGGAGTGTGTGTTATAGGAGGTGCAGGGAGTGTGTGTTATAGGAGGTGCAGAGAGTGAGTATACTGCTCAGGGAGTGCGTGTTATAGGAGGTGCAGGGAGTGTGTGTTATAGGAGGTGCAGAGAGTGAGTATACTGCTTGGAGTGCGTGTTATAAGGCTAGGGTCAGACTAACGCATTTTTCGCGTTGTTCGTGAAAAAGTGCGTTTGAACGAATGGACGCATTTTTTCACAGAATACGCGATAGCGGTCATACGATGCGCATTTTAGTTCGTGATTTTGTACAGTTATCAATACACATATCAACACTTTTTGCGTCTGGACGTGATGTAGGCTGGACATTAGCAGCGTCTGACGTCTCCTAATCACACACACGCCGCTAGCGGACGCAGCGCACTCTGTACGTCAATACTAGCGGTTTGACGTTCTCGAAAAAATGCGTTCGTTTGCCACTTGCGTTGCGCGGCCGCACTTTTGTGTGGCCGTTCTTCGTATGCTGCCCAGCATTGGACGTCATTTGCTGCTAGTGCGGCCGTGATTTAGTGTGGCTAAACGCACGTTAATACTGAGTTAGTCTGACCTTAGCCTAAGAGGTGCAGGGAGTGAGTATACTGCTCAGGGAGTGCGTATTATAGGAGGTGCAGGGAGTGTGTATACTGCTCAGGGAGTGCGTGTTATAGGAGGTGCAGGGAGTGAGTATACTGCTCAGGAGTGCGTATTATAGGAGGTGCAGGGAGTGTGTATACTGCTCAGGGAGTGCGTGTTATAGGAGGTGCAGGGAGTGAGTATACTGCTCAGGGAGTGCGTATTATAGGAGGTGCAGGGAGTGTGTATACTGCTCAGGGAGTGCGTGTTATAGGAGGTGCAGGGAGTGTGTATACTGCTCAGGGAGTGCGTGTTATAGGAGGTGCAGGGAGTGCGTGTTGTAGGAGGTGCAGGGAGTGCGTATACTGCTCAGGGAGTGCGTATTATAGGAGGTGCAGGGAGTGATCATACTGCTCAGGGAGTGCGTGTTATAGGACGTGCAGGGAGTGTGTGTTACTATAGAATACACAGTATAGCCAAGATGTGTAGAATTTTTTATTTTTAATAAAATTAAAGACCCTTTTAACAAAATTTAATTAGCTACATTTCCTTTCGGCGATATGTATTAAGGGATTCTCAGAATGAGTGACCAGATTTCTGGATCCTGATTGGTCAGGAGAGACCATCCACTTGTATGGGAGATGTTTGATACATTGTATCAGGTAAACCTCTTATCTGGGACCATCAGTCTAGAAGCAGGGGTCACTTTATTTTGCGATGATGCAGAAAAAACATGTAATGGTGAAAATGATTTTCTTGGAAAGTAGTTAGTCTGTGATGGCGTGTTCAGAGCAGATACAGACAGGGTTATTCAGAGAGAGGTGAAAAGCTGGAGAATGGTCACAATAGCCAATTTGGAAAGTGAGATGAATGGGAGAATTTTTCTGGTTTGTCTATTTTGACCTAGAATTTTTCCATTCTCCTGCTTTTCACCTCTCTCTGAACCTCTATTCCTGCACCTATTTCCCTTCAGATGAATGGTGCCACCATTACTCCTACAGCTCAGACTCGGTGCTCTCTGACTCGGATCTCTCCTTTACTGCTCACGGTTACTCACCAAGTCCTGATACTTCCACCTAAAAAACATTGCACACATCCGTCCCTTTATTAATCAGGACTCTACTAAAATGCTCATCCAAACTCTTATCTCCCGCCTTGACTACTGTAACCTCCTCCTCTCTGGCCTTAAGAAATCCTAGGCTCTTCCTCTGCAGTCTGTAATGAATGCCAGTGCCAGGCTCATCCACCTCACCTCACGCCCCCTTTGTCAATCTTTACAATGGCTCCGTGTTTCCTTCAGAATCCAATTCATTATATTGGTCACATACAAAGCTTTCCATAACCGCGCCGCTGCCTACATCTCCTCCCTTATTAACAGAAACATCCCAGCCAGACCACTTCGCTCGGCCAATGATACAATCCCGCACCCCCAACTCCTGCCTTCAGGACTTCTACCGAGCTGCCCCCTTTCTATGGAACTCCTTCCCCCCAAAACATCAGACTCTCCCTGTCTCTCCAGTCTTTCAAGAAGTCTCTGAAAACATTACTTTATAGAAGCCTATCAGCTCACTCCATGATCCCTCCTGTACATTACTTACCCTCACCTAGTGTGTCAACCTTCTTCTTAGATTGTAAGCTCTTGAGCAGGGTCTTCCCTCCTACTGTGTGTAACTTGTATGTATCTTTGTTATTCGGTCTCTCCCATTGTACAGCACTACGGAACTTGTTAGCGCTTTAGAAGTACCTGTAACCTAGTTATAGCGTGTGATAGTGTCCCTTTTAACTGTGCCAGTCTCTAAATTTTGTGACTTCACTCATGCATGCCAGTCTTAATGCCAACCTTGCCAATCACATCTGAACAGACTGTGCCAGTCTCGCACACAATCCACAACCCATGCCAGTCTTTGCTGCACCATACTATAACTGTGCCAGTCTCGCACACAATCCACAACCCGTGCCAGTCTCTCCTGCACCATACTAGAACTGTGCCAGTCTCGCATACAATCCACAACCCGTGCCAGTCTTTGCTGCACCATACTATAACTGTACCAGTCTCGCACACAATCCACAACCCGTGCCAGTCTCTCCTGCACCATACTATAACTGCACCAGTCTTGCACACATGCCACAACCCGTGCCAGTCTCTCCTGCACCATACTATAACTGCGCCAGTCTCTCCTGCAAACACTCCCTCAAAAGCTGGCATATTTTTTCAGTAATGAGACAGATTAAGGAAGGAATCATTTTTAATGAGAAATCCAGTTTCCTGAAGTGCGTTTATTTGCACAGAGCGAGTGCATCATTACATGCAATAACAGGAGGAATCGGAATTCTGTAAAAGTGCTGCCACCTAGAGGGCAAAAGATAGTGACACGAATCCCAGCGGGTAAAGGGCCGGATGCGACAAGTCTGTTATGGAAAAGAGGCCCCGTATGGGGAATATAGTGCATTTAGCGCCCGTATCGCGGTTGCAAACCTGGTTAATTGACGTCACAGTCCGACGGCCGCGCGTTTTACCCAAAACAAGTTATAGTTGTGCTCGGTTCCAGTTCAACAACAAAAACTGCCACCGTACAAAGTGAAACAAAACATAGAATTATTCTGTGAAACAAGAAAAAAATAAAACTACAACGAAAATCAAGTTGTGTCTGGGCAGATTTATAGAGAATAAGCACCATAGTAAAACGTACCCACATTGAAAGCAAGAAATCAGCCGGCCTCGTCGGCCACTAATCCAGGAATTCCCAAAGGGGGGGGAGGGGTGGTAATTTACAATAAAAAAAAAAGAGAGGAATTAAAGGGGATTTAGAAGATTTACAAATATAAAGTGGGCGTATATTTTACAACATCCTGAACGTGGCCGTCTTTAAAGTGCCAAGCGGAAAAAAAAACAAAAAAAAAACATTTGTATGAATACATTGTCGTTGAAATACATGTTTAAACCGCGCGTTACGGCTTGGGAGTTATTCCTCGCAGGATTATTCCCGTAAGGGAGGGGTGAACGGAGGAGTGTAGTGTCTCAGGTCCAAGATGCTTTCTGTGGCATCAGCAATGGAGTGACATGAAAAGGGCTGCCTGGGCCTCACACGCTTATTAGCCAGAGGAAGAAGAAGACGGCGATGAAGAGGAAGAGCGAGTCTGGCAACCCGAAAAACCTTCCCTGAGCAAGTCCAGTTTCTGAGGGGAAAAAATAAATAAATTCAGTTTTTACGGCTTAAAAGAATATTTTACAGGAAATGTTTTCAAAACAAACAAGATAAAGACAATTTTATAAAATCTAGATAAAAGGTTTAATATTATCATTTGTGTAGCTCCAACATTTCCCGCAGCGCTGTACAATCAACTAATGGGAATTAAACTAAAAAGTGACAGATTTAGAAACCACAGACCGGAGGTGAAGCGAACCCTGCGCAGAGGAGCTTACAACCTAAAGAAGTTGGGATGGAGAGGAGTTACCATCTAAATAGAGGTGGTCATGATCAATAATACATGGATTTCTTTCAGAATTGGTGAGCGGTGTGGAAGTAATTAACCTCCCTGGCGGTCTAATTTTTTCAAAATTTCGTATCTAAAAGCATCTCAATTTTTTTTTAAAGGAAACGTGTTTCTGTACATAGTTAGCCTGTAATAATTAGGAATCACGGACTTGAAATCCGTGCAATCAAGAGTCCTTACTGGTAAAATCCTTTATAAATAAATAGTAAATACACTGAGTCCGATAAAGTTTGAAACACGACATAATAATTTATTATCCCAAAAATAATTATCCAAAATAATGCAAATAAATGATATTCAATAAAATAAAAAACAATAAACACTGAAATCTGTCTGCAAGCAAGGGTGAGACGATGTATGGTCTGTTTCTTATCCTGTAGTGCCACCTAGTGGCCGTTCATAAACATTGCACATTGGATTATACAGTGTATTATAATTTTTTTCTAAATTTGCTGTTGGTCCCGCCCCCCTGCATCGTGTGACTCGCAGGGAGCCTTACCAGGAAGCAACTCGCCGCGATCACACTGCGGGGGACAGCGAGGGAGCCAGGAGGAGGTGAGTACGCATCCAGCCGAGTGTGGCTCGGGGTTACCATTTGCGGTAGTGAAAATAACCCGAGTCACACTCGGAAATACCGCCAGGTAGGTTAAAGCTATGAAACTTATGATGTGGGGCAAGTGGTAGGGGGGCGAGATGTGGGCGCGAGGGGGGGAGATGTGGGCGAGGGGGGGAGATGTGGGGCGGAGGGGGGAGATGGGGGCGAGGGGGGGAGATGTGGGGCAGGGGGATAGATGTGGGGCGAGGGGGGAGATGTGGGGCGAGGGGGGGAATGTGGGGCGAGGGGGGGAGATGTGGGGCGAGGGGGGAGATGTGGGCGAGGGGGAGGATTATGTGGGGCGAGGGGGGGAGATGTGGGGCGAGGGGGGGAGATGTGGGCGAGGGGGGGAGATGTGGGCGAGGGGGGAGATGTGGGGCGAGGGGGGGGAGACTGTGGCGAAGGGGGGAGATGTGGGGCGAGGGGGGAGATGTTGGGCGGGGGGGGGAGATGTGGGCGAGGGGGGAGATGGGGCGAGGGGGGAGATGTGGGGCGAGGGGGGAGATGTGGGGGCGAGGGGGGGAGATGTGGAGCGAGGGGGGGGAGATGTGGGCGAGGGGGGGAGATGTGGGCGAGGGGGGAGTGTGGGCGAGAGGGGGAGATTGGGGCAGGGGGGGAGATGTGGGGCGAGGGGGAGATGTGGGGCGAGGGGGGGGGGAGATGTGGGGCGAGGGGGGGAGATGTGGGCGCGAGGGGGGGGAGATGTGGGGCGAGGGGGGAGAGATGTGGGGCGATGGGGGGAGATGTGGCGGCGGGGGGGGAGATGTGGGGCGAGGGGGGGGAGATGTGGGGCGAGGGGGGGCAGATGTGGGGCGAGGGGGGGGAGATGTGGGGCGAGGGGGGGAGATGTGGGCGAGGAGGGGGAGATGGTGGGCGGAGGGGGGGAGATGTGGGGCGAGGGGGGAGAGATGTGCGAGGGGGGGAGATGTGGGGCGAGGGGGGGGAGATGTGGGCGAGGGGGGGGAGATGGGGGCGAGGGGGGAGATGTGGGGGAGGGGGGAGATGTGGGCGAGGGGGGGAGATGTGGGGCAAGGGGGGAGATGTGGGGCAAGGGGGGGGGGGAGATGTGGGGCAAGGGGGGGGAGATGTGGGCGAGGGGGGAGATGTGGGGCGGAGGGGGAGATGTGGGGCAGAGGGGGGAGATGTGGGCGAGGGGGGGAGATGTGGGCCTGGAGGGGGGAAGATGGCGAGGGAGGGGAGATGTGGGGCGGGGGGGAGATGTGGGGCGAGGGGGAGATGTGGGGCGAGGGGGGAAGATGTGGGGCGAGGGGGGGAGATGTGGGGCGAGGGGGGGATGTGGGGCGAGGGGGGGAGATGTGTGGGGCGAGGGGGTGAGATTGTGGGGCAGGGGGGAGATGTTGTGGGGCGAGGGGGAGATGTGAGGGGGGGAGGATGTGGGGCGGGGGGGAGATGTGGGCGAGGGGGGGGAGATGTGGGGCGCGAGGAGGGGGGAGATGTGGGGCGAGCGAGGGGGGGGAGATGTTGGGCGAGGGGGGGGAGATGTGTGGGGCGAGGGGGGGGGAGATGTGGGCGGGGGGGGAGGGGAGCGATGTGGGGCGGGATGTGGGGGGGAGATGGTGGGCGCGATGGGGGGGAGATGTGGGGCGAGGGGGGGAGATGTGGGGCGAGGAGGGGGGAGATGTGGGGCGAGGGGAGGGAGATGTTGGGGCGACGAGGGGGGGAGATTGGGCGAGGGGGGGGAGATGTGACGGGGAGGGGGGGGAGAGGTGGATGAGGGGGGAGATGTGGGGCGAGGGGGGGAGATGTGGGGCGAGGGGGGAGATGTGGGGCGAGGGGGGAGATGTGGGGCGCGGGGGGGAGATGTGGGGCGAGGGGGGAGATGTTGGGCGAAGGGGGGAGATGTGGGGCGAGGGGGGGGAGATGTGGGGCGAGGGGGGGAGATGTGGGGCGAAGGGGGGGAGATGTGGGGCAAGAGGGGGGGGAGATGTGGGGCAAGGGGGGGGAGGATGTGGGCAAAGGGGGGGGAGATGTGGGCAAGGGGGGGGGAGATGTGGGGCAAGGGGGGGGGGGAGATGTGGGGCAAGGGGGGGGAATGTGGGGCAAGGGGGGGGGAGATGTGGGGCAGGGGGGGGGGGAGATGTGGGGGGGGGAAAGGTGGGGGGGGGGGGAGATGTGGGGCAAGAGGGGGGGGATGATGTGCGGCAGCTATAGGAGGATGATCCCCGCGGGTATATAGGAGGATGATGATCCCCGCAGTCATTGCCATTCCTGCTAGGCGCAGGTGCAGTAAGTTCAATGTCCGTCAGCAGAGTTTATGGCATAATCTAAATAAAAGTGACATTATCCATGGTGTACAAGCTCACTGGAAGCGCCCATTCAACAGGTTCAATGAATTGTGGTGAGTTACCTGCGCGCGGGCCCGAGTAGAAGTCGTTTGTATTGAAGACTGTGGTGAAAAAGCCGAAGGGGAAAGCTCCGACGCCAAAAGACATGTGGAACCCGGTGTCTGTGAATCCTGGTAATCCCTGTGACAACATAGGAGGTAAGTGAGAGGACGGCAGAGAGAGCACGAAGAGGAGGAGGACGGCAGAGAGAGCACGAAGAGGAAGAGGTCGAGAGAGCACGAAGAGGAGGAGGTCGAGAGAGCACGAAGAGGAGGAGGTCGAGAGAGCACGAAGAGGAGGAGGTCCGAGAGAGCACGAAGAGGAGGGAGGTCGAGAGAGCACGAAGAGGAGGAGGTCGATGAGAGCACGAAGAGGAGGAGGTCGAGAGAGCACGAAGAGGAGTGAGGTGAGAGAGCACGAAGAGGAGGAGGTCGAGAGAGCACGAAGAGGAGGAGGGTCGAGAGAGCACGAAGAGAGAGGAGGTCGAGAGAGCACGAAGAGGAGGAGGTCGAGAGAGCACGAAGAGGAGGAGGTCCGAGAGAGCACGAAGAGAGAGGAGGTCGAGGAGAGCACGAAGAGAGAGGTCGAGAGAGCACGAGAGGAGGAGGTCGAGAGAGCACGAAGAGGAGGAGGTCGAGAGAGCACGAAGAGGAGGAGGTCGAGAGAGCACGAAGAGGAGGAGGTCGAGAGAGCACGAAGAGGAGGAGGTCGAGAGAGCACGAAGAGGAGGAGGTCGAGAGAGCACGAAGAGGAGGAGGTCGAGAGAGCACGAAGAGGAGGAGGTCGAGAGAGCACGAAGAGGAGGAGGTCGAGAGAGCACGAAGAGGAGGAGGTCGAGAGAGCACAAAGAGGAGGAGGAGGTCGAGAGAGCACAAAGAGGAGGGGAGAGGTCGAGAGAGCACAAAGAGGAGGAGGTCGAGAGAGCACAAAGAGGAGGAGGCCGAGAGAGCACAAAGAGGAGGAGGTCGAGAGAGGCACAAAGAGGAGAGAGGTCGAGAGAGCACAAAGAGGAGGAGGTCGAGAGAGCACAAAGAGGAGGAGGTCGAGAGAGCACAAAGAGGAGGAGGTCGAGAGAGCACAAAGAAGAGGAGGAGGAGGAGGCCGAGAGAGCACGAAGAAGAAGAGGAGGAGGAGGAGGCCGAGAGAGCACGAAGAAGAAGAGGAGGAGGAGGAGGAGGAGGCCGAGAGAGCACGAAGAAGAGGAGGAGGAGGAGGCCGAGAGAGCACGAAGAGAGGAGGAGGAGGAGGCCGAGAGAGCACGAAGAAGAGGAGGAGGAGGAGGCCGAGAGAGCACGAAGAAGAGGAGGAGGAGGCCGAGAGAGCACGAAGAAGAGGAGGAGGAGGCCGAGAGAGCACGAAGAAGAGGAGGAGGAGGCCGAGAGAGCACGAAGAAGAGGAGGAGGAGGCCGAGAGAGCACGAAGAAGAGGAGGAGGAGGCCGAGAGAGCACGAAGAAGAGGAGGAGGAGGCCGAGAGAGCACGAAGAAGAGGAGGAGGAGGCGAGACGAGAGCACGAAGAAGAGGAGGAGGAGGCCGAGAGAGCACGAAGAAGAGGAGGAGGAGGCCGAGAGAGCACGAAGAAGAGGAGGAGGAGGCCGAGAGAGCACGAAGAAGAGGAGGAGGAGGCCGAGAGAGCACGAAGAAGAGGAGGAGGAGGCCGAGAGAGCACGAAGAAGAGGAGGAGGAGCCGAGAAGAGCACGAAGAAGAGGAGGAGGAGGCCGAGAGAGCACGAAGAAGAGGAGGAGGAGGCCGAGAGAGCACGAAGAAGAGGAGGAGGAGGCCGAGAGAGCACGAAGAAGAGGAGGAGGAGGCCGAGAGAGCACGAAGAAGAGGAGGAGGAGGCCGAGAGAGCACGAAGAAGAGGAGGAGGAGGCCGAGAGAGCACGAAGAGGAGGAGGCCGAGAGAGCACGAAGAAGAGGAGGAGGAGGCCGAGAGAGCACGAAGAAGAAGAGGAGGCCGAGAGAGCACGAAGAAGAAGAGGAGGAGGAGGCCGAGAGAGCACGAAGAAGAGGAGGAGGAGGAGAGAGCAGACTGGACAAAGCGTGGCAATAGGAAAAATATAAATAGAACGAGAAAATAAAGAATCAAAAAGGAAAAGTGCAACAAGACAAGGACGAAACACCACAGGAAAAAACTGATCGTTACAGAAGAAACTGCTGTGACACACACACACTGGAAAATATGATTTGAGCCGCGGCTGATTTTGTACGCTTTGCCGCTGACAAAGAAACGATCAGTCTATAATTTTATGGTTTATTGTAACAGCGAGAGACGGAATAACAAAAAATCCAGAAAAACACGTTTCAAAAAAGTTATAAATTGATTTGCATTTTAATGAGTGAAATAAGTATTTGATCTTCTGTCAATCAGTGAGATTTCTGGCTCCCAGGTGTCTTTCATCCAGGTAATGAGCAGAGATTAGGCGCGCTCTCTTAAAGGGACAGCTCCTAATCTCCACTCGTTACCTCGATAAAAGACACCTGTCCACAGAATCGATCAGATTCCAAACTCTCCACCATGGCCAAGACCAAAGAGCTGTCCAAGCATGTCAGGGACAAGATTGTAGACCAACACAAGGCTGGAATGGGCTATAAAACCATCGTCAAGCAGCTTGGTGAGACGGTGACAGCAGTTGGTGAGATTATTTGCACATGGAAGAAACACAAAATAACGGTCCCTGTGGAGGAGCTGATGGTTTGAGTTGCCAAATGTCAGCCTCGAAACCTAAATGACTTGGAGAGGATCTGCAAAGAGGAGCGGGACGCAATCCCACCTGAGATGTGGCAAACCTGGCGGCCAAGTACAAGAAATGTCTGACCTCTGTGATTGCCAACAAGTGTTTTGCCACCAAGTACGAAGTCGTGTTTTGCAAAGGGATCAAATACTTATTTCACTCATTAACCTCCCTGGCGGTATTCCTGAGTGTGACATGGGGTTAAATTTCGCTACCGCGATCCGTAACCCCGAGCCACACTCGGGCTGGATGCATACTCACTGCATCCGTCGCTCCCTTGCCGTCTCCGCAGTCACCTCAGTGTGATCGCGGCAGCTGGCGTCTTTGCTTCCTGGTTCCGCTCCCTGCGAGTCACACGACGCAGGGGGGCGGGACCAGGCAGCAACCAAATTCGAAACTGTAAAAAATAAAATATGACAGTAAAAACATTTTTTTTTCAATAAACTGCTGTGCAGTGGGTGTTGGGAATCCTGTCCAGATGTACAATCCTTTGCCAATGAAATATACAGGACACGGGGGGTACCAAAAAAAAGTGTATTTATTCTCAAAGCAGCTTTACGGAAATAAAAGGCGAATAAAAATCATTTCTAAAATGTAATAAGGCTTTGCAATACAAGTTTCGCTGGTGCTTGCCCAGATCCACCAGCGAAACCTGTATTGCAAAGCCTTATTACATTTCACAAATTATTTTTATTTGCCTTTTATTTCTGTAAAGCTGCTTTGAGAATACACTTTTTTTTGGTACCCCCCGTGTCCTGTATATTTCATTGGCAAAGGAGTGTACATCTGCACAGGAATCCCAGCACCCAGAGGAAAGAGGCAGGTTTTTGGTTTGTTTTTATTATTGAATATAATTTATTTCCATTATTTTGGATAATTATTTTTGGGATAATAAATTATTATTTCGTGTTTCAAACCTTCTCTGACTCCATGTGTTTACTAGCCTCTTGCTTGCTCGGATTTCAGTGAGTTATTCCTACAGAATACAGGCTTACTATATAAAACAACACATTTCCTTTCCAAAAAAATGGAAAAGCTTTTAGACACAAAATTTTGCAAAAATTAGACCACCAGGGAGGTTAAACGCAAATCAATTTATAGCTTTTTTTAAATGTGTTTTTCTGGATGTTTTTGTTGTTTTTCTGTCTCGCACTGTTACAATAAACTATTAAATTATAAACTGATCATTTCTTTGTCAGCGGCAAAACGCACAAAATCAGCCGCGGATCAAATCATCCCCTCCCCCCCCCACTGTATATCTCAAGCATTAACGTTACCATGTTCCCTTTTCTTAAGAGACAGTAACGGTGACCCACATACCCCAGCCGCTCTGTTCTCTGGCTCCGGCCTCTGTCCCGGAGGTCTTGGTGGAGTTTTTAACCTGAGGGATACGAAGGAGATGTGAGGGTTAATATATCTGCACACTCACATGTATCTCACCACCCACAGCGTGAGGACCAGGCCTGCAAATACCTTCTACATAGGACAGAGTGACTATAGTCACTAATCACCATAAGCAGCATGAAAGACGCACCGAGCTTCACCGCAACATCCCGGCCCAGCAGCATTACGGTCTTAATAAAGACAGAGCTACTGCGCGTTTTCCATTCTACTTCTCGATCGGACCTGGGGGTCCTGCACCCGGAAAAAAAAAAAAAAAAAACACACAGGGAAGTGCGGGGCACCTTGTTCCTTATTAGTCCTTTTTCTTTTTCTCAACCACTATAGACGCACTGCAACTAGAGGAAAAGACACACAGACATCCCTGGGGTCCTGCTGGTCAGACCTCCACCTATACCTCCCTGTACCTGCATGATACATCACTGTACCTGGGGCGCTGCTGCTAAACCCCCTTCCTTCCTTTCCTACAGGTTACTGTACCTGGGGTCCTGCCGGTTAGACCTCCTTCCTTCCTACAGGTTCCTGTACCTGGGGTCCTGCCGGTTAGACCTCCTTCCTTCCTTCCTACAGGTTCCTGTACCTGGGGTCCTGCCGGTTAGACCCCCTTCCTTCCTACAGGTTCCTGGGGTCCTGCCGGTTAGACCCCCTTCCTTCCTACAGGTTCCTGTACCTGGGGTCCTGCCGGTTAGACCCCCTTCCTTCCTACAGGTTCCTGTACCTGGGGTCCTGCAGGTTAGACCCCCTTCCTTCCTACAGGTTCCTGTACCTGGGGTCCTGCCGGTTAGACCCCCTTCCTTCCTACAGGTTCCCTGTACCTGGGGTCCTGCCGGTTAGACCTCCTTCCTTCCAACAGGTTCCTGTACCTGGGGTCCTGCAGGTTAGACCCCTTCCTTCCTACCTACAGGTTCCTGTACCTGGGGTCCTGCCGGTTAGACCCCCTTCCTTCCTACAGGTTCCTGTACCTGGGGTCCTGCAGGTTAGACCCCCTTCCTTCCTACAGGTTCCTGTACCTGGGGTCCTGCAGGTTAGACCCCCTTCCTTACTACAGGTTCCTGTACCTGGGGTCCTGCAGGTTAGACCCCCTTCCTTACTACAGGTTCCTGTACCTGGGGTCCTGCCGGTTAGACCTCCTTCCTACAGGTTCCTGTACCTGGGGTCCTGCCGGTTAGACCCCCTTCCTTCCAACAGGTTCCTGTACCTGGGGTCCTGCCGGTTAGACCCCCTTCCTTCCAACAGGTTCCTGTACCTGGGGTCCTGCCGGTTAGACCCCCTTCCTTCCTACAGGTTCCTGGGGTCCTGCCGGTTAGACTTCTTCCTTCCTACAGGTTCCTGTACCTGGGGTCCTGCCGGTTAGACCCCCTTCCTTCCTACAGGTTCCTGTACCTGGGGTCCTGCTGGTTGGTGCCTCCTCTGCCATATATTGGGATGACGTTTTCTCTGCTGACGCCCGCTTTACACACAGGACATTCCTGACGATCCGGCCGAGTCTCCAACCACTGAAAGACAACGCAGGGTCAATTAATTCGGTCAGTGATATAACAACACGTTGATAATCAGACGCACACGCTGCCTGTAATGACACATATATATATTCTGATGCAGGGCGCTCACCACATAACTATCCTGATCCTTATTCTAGACGCCCGGCTGCAGAAAAATCCTCAAAAAACAAAAATCTATAAATCCACAGAAGCAGCGACGCTCTCCAGCGCCTCATGCTCATAAAACAGGATCAACGTTTCGGCTCTCTTTGAGCCTTCATCAAGATATCCCAGAGATCCTGTTTATGTGAATAGAAGGTATGGATATTGCAGGCAGGATAAATCGTTTTGTTGACCGGTGACTCTGGTAGTTGCTACTCGACCCAGCGCGATGATGTTTTAGGCCCTGGAGTGATCCCGATGCCGTCCTGACATCCTGAATTTCTGAGCTGATACTCGTTAGACTCGACACGGGCCGAGCGGGGACTTTTTTCGATATGGTCCATTGCCCTGACTGAATGGCCCTGCCGGACGTCCCTACATGACAGCCATCGTGTGCGATCAGCAGCGCGTCCTCGGAGAATGTCTGCGGGACTAATAAATGGACGGCAGAAACGCTCCTGTTCCCCGCGAACTCTGACCGGTACAAAGATTAATGGAAGAACAGGCCGGGCTCTTCATATAAATCAGCGCCTCCCTGACGCCGGCCACAACACAGGACTCATTCATCCACGCCGGGAATGAACGCAGCCGCCCAGCCCGGCAATATCCAGCTATCTGCAAGACGACAGATTCGACACGCAGCGGCATATAATGGGTTAAAAAGCTGGGAGAGTCCCAAAACACGAATAAATGGATCGCTTGGACTCCCTTCATGAGTCACAGGACTCGCTACAGGTTCAGGTTGTTGCTTGTACCTGTGTGTGTAACAGTCACTCGCGGTGTATTCTGTGCTACAACAAACACCGCACGCGCGCGCACACACACACACACACGACAACTACAACAGACACCGCGCACGCGACGACACCGCACACACACACACACGCGACAACTACGACAGACACCGCACACACACGCGACAACTACGACACCGCACGCACACGCGACAACTACGACACCGCACGCACACGCGACAACTACGACACCGCACGCACACGCGACAACTACGACACCGCACGCACACGCGACAACTACGACACCGCACGCACACGCGACAACTACGACACCGCACGCACACGCGACAACTACGACACCGCACGCACACGCGACAACTACGACACCGCACGCACACGCGACAACTACGACACCGCACGCACACGCGACAACTACGACACCGCACGCACACGCGACAACTACGACACCGCACACACACGCGACAACTACGACACCGCACTCACACGCGACAACTACGACACCGCACACACACGCGACAACTACGACACCGCACACACACGCGACAACTACGACACCGCACACACACGCGACAACTACGACACCGCACACACACGCGACAACTACGACACCGCACACACACGCGACAACTACGACACCGCACACACACGCGACAACTACGACACCGCACACACGCGACAACTACAACACCGCACACACACGCGACAACTACAACACCGCACACACACGCGACAACTACGACACCGTGCACACACGCGCCAACTACAACCCGCCCCCGCGCACACACGTGCCAACTACAACAGACACAGCGCACACACGCGCCAACTACAACAGACACCAGAACAGGCAATGGAGCGCCAGTACAAAACTGGAGATACGAGAGTGCACTTTACATGTCCTTCGATCCTTCTTCCCAATCTTCTCAGTAAAATCACTCTTGAATAAAACCCCTCTACAAGAGAAAAAATATCATCGCGCAATATATTGGTTCACCGTATGAGGAAGATGGAAAAATGATAATTCTACTCACATATTCATGAGCCTAACCTAGGCTCTAGGGTGGATGTCTAATATGGGTCTTCAAAGGTATTCAGGTGCCCATGTACCCCCAATGTGGTGGTGGTCTTCAAACAGCTTTCCTCTACAGTGAATCACGGAGAGAGAAGAACAGTGCACTCCCCTAGTGCAATATCGTTAAAATATAATACAATAAAGTGATTTGTATAGTGCACTCACATGTGGGTGAGCCGCATTGGCTCCAAGACTTCGCATGGGAATTTTGAAGGAAATTCCAAAAAAACCTTCTTTAAAATCACGTACCAATTTTAAAGAAGGTTTTTTGGAATTTCCTTCAAAATTCCCATGCGCAGTCTTGGAGCCAATGCGGCTCACCCACATGTGAGTGCACTATACAAATCACTTTATTGTATTATATAATAACGATATTGCACTAGGGGAGTGCACTGTTCTCTCTCCGTGATTCACTGTAGAGGAAAGCTGTTTGAAGACCACCACCACATTGGGGGTACATGGGCACCTGAATACCTTTGAAGACCCATATTAGACATCCACCCTAGAGCCTAGGTTAGGCTCATGAATATGTGAGTAGAATCATCATTTTTCCATCTTCCTCATACGGTGAACCAATATATTGCGCAATGATATTTTTTCTCTTGTAGAGGGGTTTTATTCAAGAGTGATTTTACTGAGAAGATTGGGAAGAAGGATCGAAGGACATGTAAAGTGCACTCTCGTATCTCCAGTTTTGTACTGGCGCTCCATTGACTGTTCTATTGTCTATTCTTAGGTTCTTAGGGGAACCTCCATATTCATTGTGTAGCGTTTACGACCTTGCACTTATCCTGAGAGCGCTTCACTGTTCTTTCTATTTACAACAGACACCGCACACACGCGCCAACTACGACAGCGCACACACGCGCCAACTACGACAGCGCGCACACGCGCCAACTACGACAGCGCGCACACGCGCCAACTACGACAGCGCGCACACGCGCCAACTACGACAGCGCACACGCGCCAACTACGACAGCGCACACACGCGCCAACTACGACAGCGCACACACGCGCCAACTACGACCGCGCACACACGCGCCAACTACAACAGACACCGCGCACACACGCGCCAACTACAACAGACACCGCGCACACACGCGCCAACTACAACAGACACCACGCACACACGCGCCAACTACAACAGACACCGCGCACACACGCGCCAACTACAACAGACACCGCGCACACACGCGCCAACTACAACAGACACCGCGCACACACGCGCCAACTACAACAGACACTGCACACACGCGCCAACTACAACAGACACCGCCCACACGCGCCAACTACAACAGACACCGCGCACACATGCGCCAACTACAACAGACACCGCACACACACGCGCCAACTACAACAGACACCGCACACACACGCGCCAACTACAACAGACACCACACACACACGCGCCAACTACGACACTGCACACACGCGCGCCAACTACAACAGACACCGCACACACGCGCGCCAACTACAACAAACACCGCACACACGCACGCCAACTACGACACCGCACACACGCGCCAACTACAACAGACACTGCACACACACGCCAACTACAACAGACACCGCACACACACGCCAACTACAACAGACACCGCACACACACGCCAACTACAACAAACACCGCACATAAACACGACAACTACAACAAACACCGCACATACATGCGCCAACCACAACAAACATCGCACATGCACACAACAAACGGTGTATCTGAGGAACAGAAGGCCTGTGGACGGGAAATAAACAGCGCTCATTACAAAGACATGCTCTGGGATGAACAAAAGCGGAGATAGATCTGTCCTGGGTGACGGCAGCTTCCACCGCAGACGCACACAGATTTACAGATGCGTTAAATTACGCTGGACTGTATGGACACACGGCTTCCGGCTCTTAATGCAAGCGAGCTCTGAATACAGCGGAAAAGTATCTTATCCGGCTTTCAATTTTGTACACACACACACACACACACACACACACAATGTATTTCATTGACAGTGACATGGTGTTTATACTGTGCTGTTAATGAAGAGGTCACTAGATATGTCCATTAATCTCCACTATGACCCGTCACACTGTCTGTAATGAAATAATCCCGTCACCCTGTGCTTTTGTACAGGTTAGAAAATAGGTAAAAGGGTGACGAAAAAAAAATAATTCTAAAATGTCCTCACATTCCCCTCATTCACTGAACTCTGACACCACCTGGATTAAAGCGGATGGAACTGGAAAAGGAGCAAACCCTGGAGGAATAGGCACACGGGTAACACGCCATTACGGCAGCACTAGATTTTTTTGGGTTTTGCCTTATATGATTACATTTTTACTTTGTTTTCTTACAGGGTTTTTGCTGTTAACAAATAAAACACCTCCGGGTTAACGCGAGTTAAGGCTGGTGTCAGACGAGCGTAGTGTTCACGTCCGTGATTGCGCCTAAAAGTACGTCCGTGATAGCATGAAAGAAAGTCCATTGGAGCCCGACACATGAAGTACGTCCGCACTGAACTGCGGACGCACAACGGCCTCGGCAAACGGACGCAGGTTAGGCAAGAACGTAATACTGCTAGAACGGACGTGCGGAGTGCGCCACGTCCATAACGTCTGCATAGCTTTGTGTGTGAGTGATGGAGCATGGTCAGACGGACTGCATTTATACGTCCAGCATTTTTGACGGACAGAATGTTTTTTCATTGTAATTTATTTTTCCCTCCTACATCCGTCAAAAATAACTTCAGTGAAAAAACGGACTGTGTGACCACTACTGCGTCATCCGTATTGACGATGTCCGTACTGCACGGACGTACAGTCCGTAGAAATCACGCTCGTCTGACCCCAGCCTTAATGTTTACATAAACAAGGTGTGATCCGGGTCAGACGGACGTTTCAGACACTTTCTGGTGGGGCGAGACGTCACTTTGGGATGTAACCTTCAGGCGTTATGATCAGTGTTATTTTTTTTTCATTTTTAATGAATTATCTCCACATGTGCCATTGGAAGACGGGACAGATATCAGCTGGAGAAATTCTGCTCTGAGTGTCATATCAACCCAATGCGAGATCTCGCCCAGAATTGATAAACACTGGAGTAAATTCACTTTATATGTGCCAAGATCCAGCAAGCGTCCACCTAACTGCGCCTAAAGACCTGACCGGATTTATTCTGGCACGGGAGACCCCCCCCAACAGATGGGGGAAAAAAAAAAGTAAAGAAAACATCCTTCGGTGTCAGAGATATGGAATAACCTACGTGTGGACCACGCTGCGCCACCGCCAACCTTCAAAACAACAACTTCTGAAGATCTGCTGAGACACGACTGGGAAGTGGCTGCCATTTATCAGCCGATCCTTGAGGGCAGCTGGACAGGTTCCATAAAGCCCTGCACGGTGCAGATACACAGAGAGCAGCGCGCAGGCACAGGTCCGGCACTTTACATACTGAGGCCACGATCGTCTGATTGACAGTTCAGTTATTGTGATACAAAAAGAGCCGCCATGGATCCCTCACACCAAGCTGCAACCGGGTCTATGGGAAGACATGAGGACTTGCACTATGTGAAGGAGGGGACATCTCACTGTCACGGGGATATTTACACCATTAGACGTCACACAGACCCACAACCGGATGAAAACGGGTGATGATAAAGGCTCGGCTGGAACCGAAACAAGGTGGAGAATGGTGTAAATAACGCAAGTTAAATAAAGTGTGTATATACGCAACAATCACCACTCCCAGGCTGAGAATTATATACACACTATTTCTCTTCCATTATTTAAAAATATATTTTACCTCAATGAAGGCTCGGCTGGAACCAAAACGGTCTTTTCTTTTTTAACCCAGTCCTTAAGTGCGTTGCGATACACACATCACAGCAATTCAAAGAACTGCATCCCAGAGTTCATGTGTTTCATTCCCCAGTCTTTCAGCAGAGATCAGTTTATGCAACTGGTCAAAGCCTTAACCAGTTGCATAAAGCTGATCTCGGCCTTTTTTTTTTTTTATTAAATATAGCAATCATCTAATTAGCATGACACGGCATTGATTGACGGGTTGTGTGTAAAAACAGACCCAGGATGCAAAAAAGTGAGATGGACATCATTTGCATGTCTGACCCAGAGTTCCTTGCTGCATATGGGGAATGTAACACAGGAGCTCTGGGATGCAGTTCTATGAATTGCTGTGATGTGTAAATAACTATTTGCTGCGTGGAAGCTTTTTATCAAATTTTTTTTGCCCCCCACCACATCTCAAATAAGAGATAGATCTTCACGTGCGCGTCCCATCATCAATCCCAGCTCAAGGACACACCTAAACAAAAAAGATTACTCCCTGCACATAATAAACATCTACACAAAGAAAAAGCAAATTGTTAAAGCCTGTGATTTGCATGAAGCCGGGCTTTACGTGTGACGAGGACGTACCTGATGCAGACACGGCCAGCTGTTTGGAGAAAGAAAAGGAGAAGTGATGAGTACATCCACAGACATGAAACCAAACAGTGTGTTACTTGTGTTTATTATCCCCCTCCTGTGTGTATTAAGTGATTTTGGGATGAATGGACGGTCACCCTCACACCCCACAGAGATCTACACTATGTCAGGGGGGTCTGTCTGCGGGAAACCATGAAATGCATCACCCAGCAGCCTCTCCGCGTGCGACAAACGATCGCCACGAACCCAGACATGGATTTAATCTATGCTGACACTGCAAAGCAGAGACAGACAGGAATCCACCCGGGCCGAGGGCAGGAGCCTCCGGACGACAGGTCACACATTATGAAGAACTAAAATCGCAGAATTACCGACATGTTTAGAAAGAAGCCAAATCCCGAGCTCAGAGATTCACTAATGGGCACGCGGGGGGGGGGGGGGGGAGTCTTTTACTTTTCGCTTTTACGCTTTCTGCGAGGGAGTCGGCGCATTAAAACAAGCCTTTTCACGATTTCCATTATTTCCCACCTTTAGCGAGTTATTCCTATTTAAATGAAGAGTCTGCGGCTTCTCCCCCCGACCTAGTTACAAGTATTTATAAAGCGCTAACAAGTTCCATAGCGCTGTACAATGGTACCTAAACACATTAGCTTTACTCGAAAACCATGTCGCCTCCGGATTCTGCCGCGCACAGCTATGCGACTGGCGAGAGGGAGACGTCTGCGGACTCATCAGCTAAGAAGGAATAATTTGCTGATGGAAATCCCAGGTCCTCCAGATGAACACATGGATTAATCGCCGCCGCTCTGCTAATCACAAAATAAAGTCAATTCCTTATTCCAGAATAACGAGACTTTAACTTCTGAGATTATCGGAGCCAACCTCTGCGGCTACAAAACGTCTATGAGATAAGGGGGGGGGGGAGAGAGACGCCGTGACATGAAGGTCAGTGACATGAAAATACGCAAACGTACAGAATAAAAAACAAAGCAGCTTTCGGCTGTCATCATGTCCATCTATAGGGATGAGATTTCCCTGTGTCCTGTCTCTCGTAACTGATCCCACAACATCCACCGCCAACAGGCGCAGCACGTCCTCTCACCCTGCAGCGACACAGAGTCCCTAATCCCACACCGACAGCATGGGAAATGCAAAGAATTACAGGAAAAATGCAGCATCTACACATCCAGGATCCCAAGTGCCTGCGCGCGACCTGGGTGCAACCCCGCGGGCCGTGTGCCCCAGAGTGTCTGCGCATGACTGCGCGCGCCCCCAAGTGTCTGCGCATGACTGCGCGAGCCCCCAAGTGTCTGCGCATGACTGCGCGTGCCCCCAAGTGTCTGCGCATGACTGCGCGTGCCCCCAAGTGTCTGCGCATGACTGCGCGTGCCCCCAAGTGTCTGCGCATGACTGCGCGCGCCCCCAAGTGTCTGCGCATGACTGCGCGCGTCCCCAAGTGTCTGCGCGCGTCCCCAAGTGTCTGCGCATGACTGCGCGCGCCCCCAAGTGTCTGCGCATGACTGCGCGCGCCCCCAAGTGTCTGCGCATGACTGCGCGCGCCCCCAAGTGTCTGCGCATGACTGCGCGCGCCCCCAAGTGTCTGCGCATGACTGCGCGCGCCCCCAGTGTCTGCGCATGACTGCGCGCGCCCCCAAGTGTCTGCGCATGACTGCGCGCGCCCCCAAGTGTCTGCGCATGACTGCGCGCGCCCCCAAGTGTCTGCGCATGACTGCGCGCGCCCCCAAGTGTCTGCGCATGACTGCGCGCGCCCCCAAGTGTCTGCGCATGACTGCGCGCGTCCCCAAGTGTCTGCGCATGACTGCGCGCGTCCCCAAGTGTATGCGCATGACTGCGCGCGTCCCCAAGTGTATGCGCATGACTGCGCGCGCCCCCAAGTGTATGCGCATGACTGCGCGCGCCCCCAAGTGTATGCGCATGACTGCGCGCGCCCCCAAGTGTATGCGCATGACTGCGCGCGCGCCCCCAAGTGTATGCGCATGACTGCGCGCGCGCCCCCAAGTGTATGCGCATGACTGCGCGCGCGCCCCCAAGTGTATGCGCATGACTGCGCGCGCCCCCAAGTGTATGCGCATGACTGCGCGCGCCCCCAAGTGTATGCGCATGACTGCGCGCGCCCCCAAGTGTATGCGCATGACTGCGCCGCCCCCAAGTGTATGCGCATGACTGCGCGCGCGCCCCCAAGTGTCTGCGCATGACTGCGCGCGCCCCAAGTGTCTGCGCATGACTGCGCGCGCCCCAAGTGTCTGCGCATGACTGCGCGCGCCCCCAAGTGTCTGCGCATGCCCCCAAGTGTCTGCGCATGACTGCGCGCGCCCCCAAGTGTCTGCGCATGACTGCGCGCGCCCCCAAGTGTCTGCGCATGACTGCGCGCGCCCCCAAGTGTCTGCGCATGACTGCGCGCGCGCCCCAAGTGTCTGCGCATGACTGCACGCGCCCCCCAAGTGTCTGCGCATGACTGCACGCGCCCCCCAAGTGTCTGCGCATGACTGCGCGCGCCCCCAAGTGTCTGCGCATGACTGCGTGCGCCCCCAAGTGTCTGCGCATGACTGCGTGTAATCCCTAGTGACTGTGTGTGCCCCCCAAGTGTCTGCACGCGTCCCCAAGTGTATGCGCATGACTGCGCGCGTCCCCAAGTGTATGCGCATGACTGCGCGTGCCCCCAAGTGTCTGCGCATGCCCCCAAGTGTCTGCGCATGACTGCGCGCGCCCCCAAGTGTCTGCGCATGACTGCGCGCGCCCCCAAGTGTCTGCGCATGACTGCGTGCGCCAAGTGTCTGCGCATGACTGCGTGTAATCCCTAGTGACTGTGTGTGCCCCCCAAGTGTCTGTAGCTGTGTGAGAGAACAGTATGTGTATGTGACCCCAAGTGACTGTAGGGGACTGTGTGTGTGACACTTCAGTATAGAATTCAGTCCCCCCCCCTCTATGTAGTTCTGATTCCCCCGACAGAGTGTGTGGGGGGAGGGGCAGCACTGGGACCCCTGCATGCCTCGATTTAATCCCATATAGGCCCCAGTCATGACACCCCGCCGGATGTGTTGAACCGATGACATGACATGACCCCCCCCCCCCCCCTTCTGCTCTCTCACCAGTACAAGTGACCGCACACACTGACCACCGGCTCCCTGGCTGTCTCCAGGCAGATATTACACTCATACGCCACACCGGGGCTGCCAGCAGCCGCCGCCATGGCAACTGACAAGTCGGACCCTACCGGGCCAGGCAGGGAGATGGGGGCCGGCTCTCACGGGAGAGGTCAGAAGGCTGATTGGAAGACGTGGACTCCACTTGTCACATCTGATAGGACAATGCATGTGTTTATCACCGCGCTTCTCGCCGATTGGTCAGAGCGGGAGTCGCTTCCGTTGCGATTAATTTACGTAAGACGTACGGCAACGCAGTGATTGGCTGGGATGGACCAATTGCTCAGCGCCATTGGCTATTCCTATAGTCGGTCAAGTTACAAGTCCCACCTTCCCACGAACTTCCTAAATAAATAAAAGCGTTCAAAGGTGTCTGGCTGCAGACTGGAGCTCTACGGGACAGGAAACACGTGACCTGCACTTAAAGTTTTTTTTTTTATAAATCAACTTTAATGTAACAAACAATAGTAGACACAAAATCTGAACACTAAGCATTGTAAACGTTTTCTTGTTCTTAATGTTCATTAACGGTGCTTTATGCTTGATTTTCATTTATAAGGGTAAATAAGCTGCTGATTCCTTACATTAATATATATATAAATATAAGTCATGTTAGGGCAAAGTATAAACTGATTATTGGAAGTTATAAATACGTCGTCTCAGGAAATGACAGGATTAATTCCACCATAATCTTGAGTTTTCATGTATTATTTTATCCACTAACCTCAGAATTGGACGTTGAATGTCAATGTTCGGTGCAGTTCGTCTATTCACAATGCAGACAATTTGCCAAATACAGGCGAAATAAGGTGCAGTTCGCCAGCACAAAAATTGCCCCTTAGGAGACTGACATGTCTTCTATTCACAGAACGCCGAACTGAACCGAAGTATCAGTGAAATGCCATGATTGTCGATGCTTCACTCCAACAGATTTAAACAGGTGCATTCCGTCGGTTTCAATGTAAAAACTTAATTTAAAAAAAAATTAAAAACAAATATTTTATTCTATTTCAAATTCAGCAAAAACCCTTGAAGGGTTATTCAGTAAGCGACAAAACTTGCCACCGAATTGCACCGAATGGTGAATTTCACCATACAGTGCAATTTTGTGGCAGTTTGTCTATTCAGAAATCTGTCAATTCACCAAATACTGGCGAACTGACAGCGAAATACGGTGCAGTTCGCTGCAATTCAGTGATCTTCAGCAGGAGTGAGTTTGTCCCATAGAGAAGCAATGGTTAATCTATTCACAGAACGCCGAATTGTCAGAGAAATGCCCTGATTTTCAGTGGTTCAGTCTGACAGGTTTAACCACTTCCATGCGGAGGACGCGCTCAGCGCGTCCTCCACATGGCTGCTGCTGTGCGGAGGACGCGCTGAGCGCGTCCTCCCTTTGGGGTCAGCGTTCGGCCGGGTTCCGGCCGATCGCTGGCCCCCCCGGTGCGGGCTGACATCCTCGATGTCAGCCCAGCATCCGGAACCGCCGCCGATGAAATTAGGTGTCATCGCGGCAGCGCGATGACACCTAATTCAGGCGCCCCCCCGCATGTGCGGAGGAGGCGCCTGAAAGGGAGGGGGGAGGTCCTTCGGACCTCTCTCCCTCCCGATCGGTGGCGTTGCGGGGGTTAACCCAGGCACCATTTGGAAGGGCACAGCCTGCCCTTCCAAATGGTACCTGGCATTAACCCCTGGGGAGCTGGATCGCGAATCGGCGCTGAAAAGCGCCGGTTCGTGATCCTTTCCCGGAGCTGGCCGACATCTTGGATGTTGGCCAAGCCTCCGGGAACTCCCCCTGAGGACTGGCGTCATCGTGCATAGCACGATGACGTCAGTCCTGGAGTTAACCCCTAACTGCCACCAATGGTGGAGATAGGGAGTTTATTGGAACTCCCTATCTCCCGATCCGTGGCAGCTAGGGGTTAAAGTTTGGTATGGTTGGATCGGCCAGAGCATGGCCGTTCCAACGATACCAAACACTACTGTGAAAAAAGTTTTTTAAAAAAAATAAAAATTAAAAATATATTTAAAAAAAATTATAAAAAAAATAAACATTTTTTTTTCTTTTTTTTGGTTCGTTAATGCAGCAATATTGTTCCCATTTCAATTATAATGTGAACAATGATGCTGCACTAACGATTTTTGTATGCGGTGCGTTTGTTAAAAATCGTGTAATTTTCCCCAAAAAAAATGTAACGAGACCCCATCTCTAATTTTTTTAACAAGCGCACCCCATACAAAATATAACCGCAATTGCTCGCATGTTAAAATGTGAAAAAAAAACACTTTACACATTGTAAATTATTGAAAATACATATTTTATTGCATTTTTTGTTATAATATACAGACATGACATAACGTATACATATAATAATGACATATTATGAATCTACCGAGTCAGACGGAAAGAACGATATATAATATGTCTGGGTCATATACTAAAATAAGCCTTCAAAACACGTTTAAACATGATGAGCAAAACCGGGCAAAATGGACCTCAGCACAGAGGTGTGAAAAGCCTCAGCAGCGAAAGGGTTAAACAGGCGAATCCCATAGGATTCAATGTGAAAAAATATTATCGTTTTTATTTATGCAACCGTTTACTCTTCAGTTTCAGCAAAAAGCTTTTTTTATTTATTTTATTAGAATTTTTGGTATTCTGGATCTTTGAGGCAAAATTTTTGATTTCTATTTTTTTTAAAGGTGTCTTTTTTATTCTGCAACAGACCTTTTAATATTTTTTATAGGACCTTTTTTATTACTTTCGCACATTTTCATGCCTTTTAATTGTTTTAAATGCCTTTTAAAAAATAGCAGAGTTCAGTTTTTTTGCTTTTTTCTGCAGTTCGACGGGCTAACAACGGCTGTCTTCGGTGGGCTGATTGGAGGTCGGAGGTGGTGTTCGGCGACTCCTTGTTCAACGTACTTTGGGAATCCTACGGTGAATACTGAATTTTTTTCTTTTTGGAGAATGTATTTTACAAGGAAGGATACATTGGGATTTCTCTCGTTTTCAAGCATGTCCTGGGCAATTCACCACAGGGTTGGCGAACTAAAATCATCGAAGTGTGCCGAAACAAGAAAGTACCAAAATTTCACTGAAATTTTGATGCTTTCTGAATAACCCCTTTGCTATTTTTTCAATCTTTAGAACTTTTTTGTATTTTTTTAAATGAAATTTTTGTTTTTCTCTTTTTAAAATACTTTTTTATGTTGTAACAGACCTTTTTATTATTTTTAAAGGACATTTTGGACTCATCTACCCCATATTTTATTAAGTTGGAGTCGCCGAAGCTTCACGAAAAAGTTGGCGAACGTCGCTGATAATCGCCGAAGTGACCTCCGCAAATTCCCCTGAACTGGGATAAAAAAAAAGAAGTCACCTATTCCCCAAATAGGAGTTTTAATAAATAAAAATCTGGTAAAATGAGTCCAAAAGGCCCTTTAAAATTCATAAAAATGTCTGTTACAAATTAAAAAATAAAGTCTTTTAAAATTAATGAAAAACAAAAATTTCATTCAAAAAATATAAAAAAGGTGTTTTAAAGATTAAAAAAAAATAACAAGGGTTGTTGTTGAAAATTAAAAAAAATCATTTAAAAAAAAAACCTGCGCGACTTTCACTACGTGCCCGGTTTTTATGACAACCTGTACCTTCTGGGTTATGAGGAGTGCCCCCCTTTCCTCTCTACCCCGCCCTGTACCCCCCTTTCCCCCCATTATACTTGTTATATTGCTGAGCCTTGATATGTCTCTGTGAGGGCCCTGCGAGGCCGTCCACTTGTCTGATCATGCCAGCTCATGCCAAGGCTGCCAAATTGGCAATGTTTTCTTGGACACATAAAACGGTTTCACGCAGAGAGAGACGCGCTGCCCTGCAACATGTATAATTCATATGCTGCATTTAGAACATTGAGACAGGTCACCCAGCATTCCTTTTTAACTTCTTACCTGGCTGCAGTGTATGGATTATACATCCTGCCGGGTGGCATTTTTCATGCACTGTCCCTCAGCATGAATAAATTATATGCAACCAGGAAATCATGGCCGACCTGGCGACCCTGTCTCACGCGTATACACCATAATGGGAATTTCTGGCAGTTTTGTTTGGGATCTGGCTCCTCATTGGCTCATGCAGCGGTAGACCAGTGCCGTGCACAGGTTTCCAGACTGACTGCGCGCACCCCCAGGTCTGTGCGTCAGAGATAAGTGCGCTTTTACTTACCATGATTAATATTTAATCGGTATAAATAATTCAAAAGGGTTTTATGGGATGAGTAACTAAGACAAAAAAAGTGCGCCTTCTCCTTTGAGTCCTGTTATTGTGCAGAAATATGAGGATATTCATTACACGGGGAACTATGGGGATTTATGAGGGGACGGGAACTATGGGGATTTATGAGGGGACGGGGAACTATGGGGATTTATGAGGGGACGGGGAACTATGGGGATTTATGAGGGGACGGCAAACTACTCAAAAACAGCAGCAACCAAAAAAGTTCTTCACTTTAGGCTGAGGCCACGCGAGCGCGCCAAATGCATAGTGTTTTATATTTATATTTCATAGCGTCATAGTGACGCCCGTCATAGAATTCTGAAGTGTCATACACAGGGCCGGATTAAGGCTGGGGTCAGACCAGCGCACTTTTAACGTGCGTTCTGGCGCACATAATTACGGCCGCACTAGCAGCAGATGACGGGCAATAACGGCCAATATACGAAGTACGGTCGCACAAAAGTCAGGACGTGCAACGCAAGTGGAATTTGAACGCATTTTTCTGAGAACGCTGAACCGCTAGTACTGACGTACTGAGTGCGCAGCTGCGGCATAGCGGCGTGTGTGCGTGATTAGGAGATGTCAGATGCTGCTAATGTCCGGCCTACATAACGTCCAGACGCAAAAAGAGTTTTATTGACGATCCGTACAAAATCACGCCCGAAAATGCGTGTCGTCTGACCGTTTTTGCACATTCCGTGAAAAAATACGTCAATGCGTTCGGACGCACTTTTTCATGTTCGCGGGGAAAAATGCTTTCGTCTGACCCTAGCCTAAGATCTCTATGGGCCTGGAGCTGAATAGTTTGGTGGCTTTTTTGGAATTTAGTGAAATGAAAACATATTTTCAGTTATTTAATAGTGCAGACACAGGTATATCTAACCAGGCAGATACTGTGTGAGGAAATTTCCATTCACATTTCAATCATTTACAGCGTGTAAATTTTTTTTTCCCCCATTTTATCATCCAAACCTTTGTGGTTATATATTCTATAGGGAATTCTTGTTTAAAAAAAAAAGTGAAATGGGATCCTGTTACTGCATTTTCTAACAAATATACACAATTTTAACCAAAAAAAAATTTAATAAATATTTCCCTTGTGTTTTGGAGGACGGTGTTTTATGAATAATATGACTACGGTATGTATAAAACATTGACCTTGCTCCCAGTGTGGGAAATTAAAAGGTGAGTAATGGCCGTGGTATTGCTCATTTTATTCGTGACAAATGGACAATGCCATTGCCTTGGAACTAAAAATAAATAATAAAAAAAAATTGTTTTCTTTTAGATATTGCATGGTTAAGTTTTTTGTATCAATGCAAAGGCCAGTCTCTGACCTGTCCAATGGCGCCTCACTTGACCTTGTGAGGTGATTAGTGAGCAGGGGTCCAAAGCCCCCCCCCCAGTGGTCTTCGCTGCAGTGCTGCGGTTTAGGTTTCTGATGTAACAATTTATAACAATGGATTGGACCAACACCTCCACACTTGGTGACATGATAAATGTGATGGTGAGTTAGTGGAGCATCATTGTTTACTTTATAATTCAAAAGTGAAAAATATTGCTGTGTTAGAAAGAAAAAATAAATAAATATTTATTGTTACACAAAACCTGGACATGTTTGGTATCATTGCAAAGGTCATGCTCTGGCCATTCCAGTGATACCTCACATGACCCTGTAGCTGCTATGGAGTTGGAGATACAGGTGTCCAAATGCCCATCAATGCAGACATACAGGGTTATTCAAAGAGATCCGAATGGCTGTCGCAAAGGAACCGAACGCAGAAAATCAGCGTTCGGTTACCTTTCCTGGCCATTCGGCTAACCAGAGAGTAGGCAATTTGCCAAATCTTGGCGAATTGCCTGTACATACGGTGCCTGTTCGAGGGCAGTGAATCCCCATGAAAATGCACTGCTTCGGCTATTCAGAGAACACAAACCAGCAGTGAAAAGTTCCCAAAATGCCCTGTCATTTGGTGGTTTCATTCGACAGGTTTATTCAGGCGAATCCCATAGGCTTCAATGTTAAAAATATTCCCCTTTTAATACAATATCTAATAAATCATTCATTATAATATTCTGCAGTAAAAAGTCTCTTTATTTATAGATTTGTTAGGATATTTTAAGCATTTTTGCGTGATTTTTTTTTTTTTAAATTCCAATTTTTTTTTTAAGATAACTTCTTTTTTCTGTAACAGCCCTTTTTATTATCATTCATTGGATCATATGTAAATTTCAGACATTTTCGCTCAGTAGTTTCTTTGCAAACAGCGTTTCACTTTTCACACATTCAAGCAAACAGTTTTTTTAATTTATTCACTGTATTCGTCTGCAGTGTCAGCTTTTTCCGGAGGCTGTGCTGCGTGTGATCGGCTCCTGCTCGGGTTTTTCCGACATTTTCGGCGGGTTAATCCAGAAGTTTTTGCGTTCTCGGTGTGCGTTCGCCCTCGTTTTGCGGTGAGTTTTCGGCGGGTTTGTGGTTACCTTACCCTGCAATTCGGGGACCCTGTGGTGCTTGCTGAATACACCTCAGGGTCACCGAAATGGGATCGCCAAATCGAACTGAATTGAAGAGAACGAAAAGTCACCGAACGTACGGTGGCTTTTCGATTCTCTTTGAATAACCCTGATAGTTATCCTTTCTCTGGGCCTATTCTGGGGCATGGGCCTGGAGCTGCTGCTCCATCTGCCCCTATGTTAATCCGGCCCTGGTTATACAGGGAACAACACACAAAGTATTTGCTCGCTTTTCAACGCACATTAGAAAGGACACCGACTTTTGGTCGGTGTCGAATCATTAGGCCGGGCGTCGAGATGTGTTGCTTTCTATAGGCGGAACATTAGACGAGCCTCATCTGACATCTGTGTATAGGAGACGACAAAATGCAACGGCTTCTTCAGCTTTCAGATTTCTCCAGTTTTGTTTTATCGAAGGAAAGGGGTCAGACGAGCGCACTATGGGCCATATTACATACTTGGTGCTACCTTAACCACAGCTGTTGTAAACTTCCCAGAGCCATTATAGCCTATGGAGCTGTTAACAACAGCTCTGGTTAAGTTGGCATCAGGTATGTAATACTGCCCTATTTGCGCCCGTACTGACGTGCCTCCTGGTGACTGTTGCATCGTTATGATGCTTCAGCGGGGCCGGCCACACGCTGTAGTGCGTGCACGAATTGTGTGCGCTACATCGGCTGTGCTGAGAGCCTCCTTGTCGAAGCGCTATGACGCGCGATCCTCCGTAAGAGGATCGAGCTTTGCAGCGCTCAATGCACTAACTATGCTCAGCGAGGCGGCCAGACAAGCGTCAGAGTGGAAGGAACATCCACACTCACAGACGTTCCTTCCGCTCTTAAAAACGCTCATCTGACCCCAGACTTAAGGTCAAAATCCATGCACATCGTGTGGCGTTTGCAAATCCGTTCATGTAAGAGTATGTTTGTTACAGTGGATGCATCTAGTAAATGCAGGGATCAAGTCCTAAAAAAGAAGTGTGGGAACTCGCCAGGATTTCTGTCTCCCAATAAGCAATTATCACCTCGCACGTAACACAAACACACTCATAACATAAATATAGCAGTGAATATTATATCTATGTCAATAAGAAAGCAGACTGTACAACAAATGCTTATGCTGGCTATTGAATACGGAGATGTAGTGTATGCAGCTGCCCCACAAACACGCCTCCAGAAACTTACTACATTGTATAACTCATTCTGCCACTATGTGCTACAATGTAACTACATGACCCACCATTGTGACATGTTAAAAGAACTAAACTGGCCATCGCTTTAATACAGATGCACCCTTCACCTTTCCAACCTGGTGTTTAAGAGGTTTTCTGGGAAGCTGCCACCCTACCTGAATAAACTGCTTCCCCCAGCAGTTCCCTCATCCTATAACCTCCGATCCAGGACCTGCACCTTACTTGCAATAACAATACAAAAAGAAAGTGTCTCGATCCTCATTTTCCTACAGAGCACCGCAATTCTGGAATAACCTCCCAGACGCCATCAAATCTTCCCCCAGTCTAAAGTCACTCGAGATCTCTATTAACATACCTCAATACAGAATGCACCTGTAAACATGTAACATAATGACTATTTCCTACATATTTATTTTCTGTCTTAATCTGTATATTTGTATTGTTTTTTTAATATCTTGCATTTTATTACTTTGTATTTTTGTACCTATTGAACCTATTGTACGTGCCTGTGTGTGTGTGTATATATCCATAATATGCCTGCCTAACCATTTGTTACTTGTATTTCTGTACCTACTGTAACAATTCAATTTCTTAAACCTAGGACATACTTGAATACTAGAGAAATCTCAATGTATCCTTCCTGGTAAAATACTTTGCAAATAAATAAATATGTGGAATATAGCAAAAATATATCATAAATCCTATATTTATTGTGACTTAATAGAGAAATATATGATTGAACACCTAACTACAAGCTTTATAGAGTATGGACCAAGGGAACTCCGTTCCCTCTGCAAAATTAGTGCAGGAACTCCGTTCCCACGCGTTCCCCCTGGACTTGACCCCTGAGTAAATGCGTGTGGCCCAGCCTTAGGGTCAATTTCCTTTCAGTGGGTGATCCCCTTGGAATTCACCATATATTGAGAGAAAGGTCAGCTTTGCGGCCGAGGCTTGTTGCTGGGCGGTGCTTTTAAAGGGATAATCTATTCAATAATAGGGGGGGCGTGGCTGGCCAAGCAGGGGACAAGACGTGCTTTATGTGAGCTCCGCAGGAATCGGCTGAAAAAAGGGGATTGTTGTCTGTATTTCCCTGTGGCTTCCCTCTATTGAGTACCCCTGTCGGGCTGGCCATCGGGTGGCAGACTCCGGAGCTCGTTCTGACCCCCCCCCCTCCGGAGACACGCCGAGACAAGCTGAGAAAAAGGCCTCTGTTCCCTGGCCTGCTCCGGCCTGCTCCCTGTTTTTTATATTTGGGTGATCGGATGCTGTGTGCCGCGGAGATGGAGAGCCCCCATCTTGCTGCGGCGGCTGTCCCTATAGCGGAGAAGGTGGAGGAGGGCGAGAACAGGTGGCAGCTGACTCGTCCATCTTCCGCCGAGAACCTGGGAGCCATGCTGGATGGTCTCGAGGCCTGCTTGGACCAGTTGCCTGGGGGCGACGAGGCCCGCTTACGCGGGGTACATGGCACCGACTGATGGCCATGCTGGGGATACAGCTGCGACCTGAGGCTTCGGCTGGAGCGGTGTCGGGGAGTGCTTCCCCTGCCGGCCGCATGGAGGATCTTCCTGCAATGGAGGACAGAGAGCCGCGAGAGCCGTTTACACACGGTACGGAGCAACAACTGTTGGCGGTGATGGAGGTTGGTTGATGGAATGAGGCTTCGGATGGAATGAATCCGGCGGATGGACCCTCTGCGGGCTGCAGCGATGAGTACTTCCAAGGCAGCGCTCTTGGAGCAGTGGTGTTACCGGAATCCACTTGGTTCACTCGGGACGAGGCCGGACCAGACACGAGCAAGGATTGTCTGAACACGAGTCTCTTCAGGAAAGGCAAACTTTATTGTGATATCACAGATGCTCAGACAGGATTGAATCACAAAGACTGAGCCCCGAATTCACCCCGACAAGGGGTCTTATACCCCGAATACATAATTAGGTACATCCCAATTAGCCCACCTCCCGGTGACACTATCCCACCCCACGTGGGTTAATACCTCCCTTAGTCTAATACAAAGACATTCCATTACATTGGCCGTAAATTGGCAAACTTCATGTTAGTTTCGACAGATCATGATTAGCTACTACATTCAGTCTGGGCTGTGCTCGCCTCCCTAGCGCCTGTGTTTATTTGTTGCGGGTAACACCTGGTCTATCTTCTATACTTCTCTTTGTCTCTCTGCGGGCCTCTGTGACCTTGGTGTATCCACTTCTCATTCTGTCCCTTCGTGCCAGGAACAGCCTAGATCTTTCTCAGACTTTAATTGCTTTTCTGCTAATCTAAACACATTCCTAAATTTCTACGTATGCTTCAATCTAGTTTCAGCTAAAACCTACCTAGTTATATTCAAGTGAACAAATATTCTGAACAAGATGGCCGCCTGGCTTATAATGGCGGCCAGCTTCCAGCCTGATTCCACTTCATTCCCCTTTGCTCAAGCCTCAGGTTCTTCTCCTGAGACTTGTAGCCATTACACCTCACTACTATTATTCTTAAGTTCCTCATACTTTGGGGGACCTATTTTTGTTGGGAACATGTCTTGTGGGATAATCAGTGGTATCTTCTGTGTCTGTGTGGGTGTCAGTGCCCTCTTGCATAGTAGACAGAGCCCTATGCGGTACAGTAGTGTCCCTACGACCAAGATCACCACCACCATCAGAATCATGGATCCAATCTGTGAAATAAATCTCAGGATGGATCCGAACCAATCTCCGATTGCTCCGAACCCACGGAGTGGATTCCAGCCTTCAGCAGCGATCCTCCTTGCTGTGTTCTGCAACTGTGCTACCTTCTCCTGGTGATCTTGGATTACCTGGTAATAGTCAGGGACGTCATGTGTAGTGTTCTTGATGAAAGTGAAACATTCGTAGTGCATCGTCATCTCACACAATCCATTCAGAGCCGCACTGATCTGTTCCAGTGCCATATTATGTATCATTTGCACCTTTCGTATCTCCCGTACTTCCAGATTCAGTAACTGAATATCCATACTAGTCTTATTCAAAATCACATCCATCAAACTGGCATAACTGTTCATTCTTGCCATCAACTCTCTTCCCCATCCAGTCCATGCTGGAAGCCATGCCCATATTCGATCCGCTTTCTGGAATAGCTCCCTCTTCTGTCTTTCAAACACCAGTGGGTACCTGGGTGGAGTGTTGTGTCTGAATTAGTGTCCTCTCCCCTTACCCTCTGGATTGGGATCAATTTAGCCAGATAACACATTCCCGTTATTGTAGGTGGTACCCATGTGTAACACACTTTCACAGCACACCTGGTACCCTCCTTTCACTATAAATGGTGATGAATGTAGTGTTCCCTTTGATATCTCTATCGCAAGTTGTCTCAGCCATCTTATCATATCCACTGCACCCTGCCTCCCATTCGTCACATTCGCAATCACCGCCTCCTGGTCTCTAGTGAATTGCCTGCATCGTATGTATAGATAATTCGCCTTTTGTCCTATTTTGAATATGTAAATGTATGATGTCCAGTTGAACTGACTTGAGTTACATAACCCACCCTCGTTATCTGTTTCTTTATCTGGTCCTAGTTGAAAACACCATTCTGGTGGATACACTGGTCCTATTATAGGATACCCGGGACTGAATGATTCTGTTTTTTCCCTTGGTGCATCGACAGCATGTATTGTAACATTCCCTGATGCAAACATGCTCAAATTCATTGGAACAGAGGCAAATGGTATATGAATTGTCTCTACACACCCAGCATGCGGTTTGCCCCGACTTTTTAGCATAGTCATATTTGAATTGCACAAGTAAATGTCCTCTTGGGTTGGTTCCAGATAGCGCCTCTCGTTTTTGTCTCCACATGGTACGGTTCTCCATCACTGGGTGCGTACCATTCCAGATGTGGGAGATTTCCACTCCCTTGGTGGTGCTTGGGCACCTGGGGCATGCTCCACGTGATAGTCCATGAATCAAATGTGCAAGAAACAAAATCAGTACCAAAATCGCCCCAAATGTCAAAAACCCTTGGGCAATTCTTTTCAGTCACATAAACCCAATCCCTCCCCTCCGGAATTTCAAAAACAAAAGACATTTCCGGTTGATCACGGGTCGGGGCCGGGCCCCTAAAAATAACCCTTTCGGCATCCCTCATCAGTGGATAATCAGACCTTGTTGTATCCATCAAAACACCCGCGTGTTGAGTATCTTGGATGCTCTCAGTCGAATCTCTCAGGGGCTCATGACTGTGGTCTTTGTTAGCTTTAGCCTCAGTGGATTGGTCTCGTTGGTGACAACCTTCCATACTGGTTCAGGATTGGCTGCAGCTACCTTCAGTCTGGAGTGATGTATCCACGGGACCACCTCGGCAACCTTTACTGCTGTAGGGGTTGATAACAGGACAAAACGTAAGGACCTCTCCATTTTGGCCTAGTGGATCATTTTTCCACTCCTTCACCCATACTGAATCACCTGGACAATACTTATGCAGTGGGGGGTATAAAAAGTGAGGTATATTATCTCCCACCCAAGTATTTAATTTCTGCATTGCTTTACCCAACAGTACAACCTGATCATTTAATTTAGTTTCCCCCAATGCCCGAAGGTCCCCCTTAGTCCATTAATCAGAGGGGTAGGCCGTCCAAACATGAGTTCGTACGGACTTAGCTTCAATTGGGGGGTTGGCCTGCACCTAATGTGCAACAGGACTATCGGCAGCACATCCAACCAGTCTAGTGACGTCTCTTGGACAGTTTGGACATCAAAGTCTTTAGGGTACGGTTCATTCTCTCGACTTTTCCCGAGCTTTGGGGCCTGTAAGCAGTATGTAGCTTCCAGGTGATGCCCAATAGGCGGGCAAGTTGTGTAAACAGTTCTGTATAAATGCGGGCCATTGTCCGACCCTATTTCGAGAGGAAGTCCATAGCGTGGTATTATTTCCTTCATCAGGCTTTTCACCACTTCCACTGTCTTTTCTGTCCTTGTTGGGAAAGCTTCCACACACCCTGTCAGGGTGCACACCATTACCAGTAGATATTTATATCCTTTGCAGGGTGGCAGTACTGTAAAGTCTATCTGTAATGATGCCATTGGGGACAGCCCGATCGGCTGCTTCCCCAGAGGTTGAGATGGGCCTGTTCTTGGATTATTTTTGGCACATGTCACGCACTGCTGGGCTATTGCTTTACAGATCACTGACAGTCCCGGCACGTAGAAATGTGGCTCCAATTGCTGTTCCATCATTTCTCTTCCTCCATGGGTACTTGCGTGGAGCATTCTTATAATCTCAGGCGCCAGTGTTGCTGGTAGAACTATTTGTCCATTCTTCAACTGGAACCATCCGTCTTCTCCATATCCGCCTTGTTCTCCTGATAGCCATTTCTTCTCTTTCTCAGAATACACAGGTGTCCATTCACTCAGTGGCACCGGTAGGAGTGCAGCCACTACTGGTTTTGCTTTGTATTGTGCCAATTCTCCATGGTTTCCCCAGACAAATTCTTCTTTTGGGAAATAGTATCGCCAGGCAAAGAACAGCAGATCTTGTCTTTCCTGTGAATCTCTCACTGCTGGTATAAAAAAATTCATCGCACTTTTCTTCATTCTTGGCAGTTTGTTTATGATAAGGATCTCCTTGAGGAAGAACCTCACCAATGGGGCTTGGTATTCTTCTGCTCCCAATTCTCCCAAACTTAGCAGTATTCGTGTAATTCTCAGATTATTATGAGGGTTGGTTGATTTTTGAAAAGTGAGGCGAAATTTTCTGCTCATTCAACTTCAACTTCGGTTACTTCTGTATCTTCTCCATACTCCCCCATTAATTTTACGCCGAAGAATTTCCGCATCATTTCGTATGCTCTGCGGAGTCTTTGCTGAACTTCTGAGGTGTTAATCATAAGACAGGTCTCTTGAAGGTTCAGAGGAGTGGAGTAGAAATTTCGGCCTTGGGACCGGGTTGGGAAAAGCCATTGGATATAATCATGATTGAGTTCTAATAGTTCATAATCATTGTGCCATTTGTGCAGAATAATTTCAATAAATTCGCCTTTGGGTTCAAATTTTCTCCAATTCATGGTAGAACTGTAGTTTGGCATGGGAGGTTGGGCTCTTGCTTGCAGAGCAGGACTTTGGCTTGATCAGTTGTTAGCAATGGTTTTGCAGCCGCTTTGCGGCCTGGTCAGCGCGCCTGTTGCTTTTGGGATTTCATCATGACTTTCTGGTGGCCACGACAGTGCATAATACTGACAGCACTTGGTTTCCATACAGCTTCTAGAAGGGCTGTGATTTCAGCTGCATACTTGATTTGTTGTCCTGAGGAAGTAAGTAGGCCTCTCTTTGTAGAGTGCACCATGTGCATGGACAGTCATAAAGGATATTTGGAGTCAGTGTAGATATTCACTCTTTTGCCTTCGGAAAGTTGTAGAGCCTGGTTAGGGCGGTTATTTCAGCAGTTGTGCAGATGTATGGCCTGGTAGAGGATTTGCTTCAATAATTTCTTCTGTGGAGACGACTGCATAGCCTGAGACTTTCTTCCCATCATCCATGTAACTGCTACATCAGTGAATAGTTGTAGATCGTATTTGTCTAGGCGTACATCTTTCAAATCTGGCTGCTACTGAACACTTCTTCCATGACTTGGAGGCATTCATGATCTGGATCCTCTTCACAGTCTGGCAGTAAAGTAGCAGGGTTCAAGGTAGCGATGAGGTCCAAATGAACCCGTGGATTCTCACACATTATAGCTTGGTACTTCGTCATCCGGCTGTTGCTGAACCAGTAACTTCATTTTACATCAAGCAGGGCTTTGACAGCATGTGGCACCTTGACATGAAGAACTTGTCCAAGGGTCAGCTTGTCTGCTTCTGCTATCAACATTGCGGTGGCAGCCACGGCTTTCAGGCATTGGGGTAGGCCGCAGGCCACAGAATCAAGTTGCTTGGAGAGATAGGCCACAGGCCTTGGCCAGGAGACAAAACTCTGAATTAGTACTCCTGTAGCTGTTTGATTGTGTTCATGTACATACAGCTGGAAGGGCTTGCTGTGATCTGGCAGTCCCAGTGCTGGAGCTTCCATTAATAAAGTCTTTAATTTCAGGAAAGCTGCTGTTTGCTCTTCTTCCCAGAGGAAGGGGTCATGCTCTCCACCTTTGGTGGCTTGATGGGGGCTTAGCAATATCTGCTGCGAAGTTGGGGATCCACAGGCGGCAGAAGCCTGCAGCTCCTAGGAATTCACGGACCTGTCTCCTTGTCTTTGGTTGGGGTATTCAGCATACTGCTTCTTTTCTCTCTGCCCCCAATGCACGTTTGGTACCTGTTAATTGAAAACCTAAATATTTCAGTCTGTTTACATATTTGTGCTTTCTTTTTGGACACCCTGTAACCTGCAAGGCATAGCAGATGTAGCAGGGCTTTTGTGGCAGAAAGACAGTCTTTTTCTGTGGGAGAAGCCAGTAATAAATCATCTACATACTGTAGTAAAACAACTTTGTCTGGCTGAGCGTTGAAGGACCGGAGGTCCTGGCTGACCGCGCACCCAAAAATCGTGGGCGAGTTTTTGAAACCTTGAGGGAGGCGTGTCCAGGTCATCTGATGGCGCGCTCCCGTGGTGGAGTCTTCCCATTGAAACGCAAAAAGGGGCTGGCTTGCTGGAGCCAGGCGGATACAAAAAAAGCGTCTTTTAAATCAAGCACCGTGTAATATTTTGTGTTTCCGGGGATTAATGCCAATAAATTGTATGGATTGGGGACCACAGGGTGTAGGTTACTGTGGCTTCGTTAACCGCTCGAAATTCTTGGACTGGGCGGTACTCTTGTGTGCCCTCTTTTGTACTGCAGCAGGGGTGTGTTCCACGGTGACACGCAGAATTTCAATATACCGTGGTCTTTAAGTCTCTGCAAATGTGTCTGTATATTCTGCTTAGCTTTCTGTGGGATATGGTATTGGCTTAAAGCCACAGGTGTTGCACCAGGTTTTAAATCGACGTACACTGGGAGGGATATTTACAGCTAGCCCGGGCAGGTTCTCCTCCACCCAGACTCCAGGGATTCCCAGAAGTAGTGTGTACGGGTCTGGGTCGGCCGGCGGAGTTGGTGCCGTGCGCCATTCTTCTTCTCTTGCATAATTACTGCAATTTTTACAGGTTGGGTATGCTGGCTGGCTGGGCTGTGCTGCCGTGCAGAGCTGCCACTCTCAGGCAGGTCTAATGTAGCGTGACCCCTGGGGAGAAATGTAATTTGGGCTTGCAATTTGCAAAGAATATCCGCCCCAGGAGTTGGATGGGACATTCGGGCATACAAAAATTCATGTTCAACATTATGCCCACCCACACTACATTTTCGTGAAGCAAGGAAGGGTACTTAGCGGACACCCCCATTGCTCCCACAATATCAACTTCATTTCCTATTGCTTTGTTACAACAGAATATTCGGCACCGGTGTCAACCATAAAAATTTCATCTTCATTTCCCACCCTCATAGTGACTGTGGGCTCGTTATTACCGAGTGGGATGGGCCCAGGTCGTGTCAATATGTTACCTTGCCCCTCAAATGACGTTCCCGCCGCAAGCCAAACAAACCTGCACCGGCACCATCATTTCTCTCATATCTGCGTTTGTTACCTGACCATTGGAGGCCTGACCTCCCGACTCCCCAGCCTCCCCCGGCATCCCAAATTTAACCAAAAATGCCGACAATTATTTTTCCAGTAACCTTCGCCCCGGTACCAGGCGCACTGATTGGGTCCCAGGGGTTCCCTAGGGGTTCCCCTACCTCTGCCTCCCCGACCTCTCGCTCTCCCTCTGTCCGGGGCACCTCTTCCTCCATTTCCCATATATCCAACCACACCTGTGTGCCTTTTTGTCTCTCTTATCTCCTCCCGCTTTTCTTCCAAATCCCGATTATGATCACTTTATTAGCAATTTCAACTAATTCGCTAATACCTTTCCCTAAAAACCATCTAATCTCTGTATTTTATTCCGTATGTCTCTTGTGACTGACCCACAAAAGAATTAATTATCTGATTCTCCACTGCCTCAGGGTCAATAGGACTATACATCCTGTATGCATCTAGTAATCTTTCTAGAAATGCACTTGGGGTTTCTTTAGAATCTTGCACAATATCCGCTATTTTCCCCATGTTTGTAGGGTTCTTCCCTCCTTTGTTACCATTTTACCCGCTGTACGCGTACGTCTGCAGGTGGGCAATACCTGCGCGCGTATTGTACGGCCATTTGGGATCTGTTTTGGGGTAGTGTTCTTCTGCCACGCGCTTCTGGCTGGCTCTGGCATCTTCTACGCGCTTGGGCAAGTAAAATTTTCCGCGCTACTATTTATTCGGGCTCTTTCCTCAGTGGTGAACATTGTCAGCATTAGTTGTTGACAATCTGCCCATGTGGGGTTATGTGTAAGCATAACTGACTCTATCATACTGGCCACTGCCGCGGGATTAGTGGAGTACAGTGGTGTGTGTGTTTTCCAGTTAAATAGATCTGTCGTTGTAAATGGGACCTATGTGTATTGCACTGGCCCAGGTGCTCTGTTTTCCAGTAAAGGGCCTGGCACCTCCCGTAGGGGCATTTGCATCTTACTTTTGCTGGGATTGTGCTGATATGGGTCTCGGGGTTTATATATATTGTACGCTGCGCGAGTGGTAGCACCTTGCCTTACATCTTCACCCTCACCATCACTGGTCCTCTTGGGTTACTAGTTTATATACGTTCCCATCGGGCATTTCAATCTTTCCTGGTGGGACCTCTGTCTCCTCCACCCACTGCCCCCTCATCTTCCTCCGCAATACCGCTTGCCGGAGCGGAGAAAGCCGGTGGAGCAGTAGCTGCCACCCGCTCCCCCCCTCCGCCCGCGCAACCGCGGCACGCAAAACTTCTCTAGCTACCCCGTAATACGATGGATAGGGTGGGGACAGGGAATCAATCTCCTCCGGTTGTTCTACTAACACTGGTTTCCTTTTCTTATTATTTTCTCTATTTGGGGGTACCTGCTTCTTGTTACGTCCCGCCATCATTATAAAATGATTTTTATCTTTTACACAATACCTCCATATATCTATATATGGGTACTGTTCAGGATGTCCGCATTTCCCGGTTACTTGGGAATGCACTTTCTGTATTAGCACCGGGTCCATTGACCCCTGCTCTGGCCAGTCTGGAACTAGCAGTGGCCATACGATGGTACACATTAATGTTAATTTCTCTTAGTTAACTCTACACCATAATCATGTGTTGTATACAGTGCTTCAAAATTCGCACCATATACCCTAAGGGCGTCTCACCTTCTTCACCTTAGTGGGCTTGGATGACCCGTTACCCATTGTTCTCTTAAGGACAGTAACCTTCTCCAATGCAGATATTACTTTTAGCAAAAACACTTGAAATTTCTGTCTGGTATTCAGTCAACAATTCATATATATCGAATTCGCTTCCTCCGTCAGTAGCCGGACTGCAGTCGCCTGAGCCGGAACGTACCTTGGGAGTCCACTCTCAAGTTTGCTTTCTTGCTAGGCGAGTAGGCGCTCGATCACTCACAGCACTCTCAGCAATCATTCACAACCCATACTGTACCAGAAACTTTCAGCACAAAACAATACATAAACAATTCAACTCTTTCTACTAGCCGAGGGCACGCCGTCCCTCCTTTTGGCTCCTTATACCCCGTTAATTGAACTCTAACTCTTGACTGCTTGTGACTATGTGCACCCCGTTCTATAACTACACTTCCGTCTGCAATTCCAATTTGCCTATGGGTAATCTACCCACCCGGCACCACTATCTCTGCAGCTACCGCTGGCCCCAATGAGCCCTCTTCACTACACGACGTACACACTAGCACTGACTCAGGGCTCTCAGCCCAGTCACAGAAATCTCTCCTCCTTTCCTTTGTCCACGTGCAGAAGCTCTATTTACAAACACTGACTACGACTACGCAACTCCACATGGCTCCCTTCTCCCTCACATACAGAACTACCGTTGAGTTAACATCCGATCCCCCGGGTCCAGACACGCGCTAGCCACTCTGGCTCCTTTGCTTGTCCGTGCTTTCGGCGGCGGGTTCGGTATGTCAACGAGACCGTGGCCGCGGGTCTCCTTATCCGACTATGGCCGGACGTTTCCCTTTATACCGGTATCTCCATTAGACATACAAACATAGAAGACACTTTACCTATCGCCGCGCTGCTCACTGTTTCCTCGGACTCGGCGGTGTCCCAGCTTCCCGGGCCGGGGGTCCGTTTGGGACGAGACGAGGTCCACTGAACAGGAAATCCTGCTTGGCGCCTGTAAATGTCAGCTCACCTTCAATGGACGCCCAACCAATGGGATTACTCGCACCTGCAGTCAACCGCTACAGTGTCCAGCAATCGTTGCCGTGCCGGCAAAGGGCCTCGTATCCCGGCTATCGAGCCCCCAGAAATGTTACCGGAATCCACTTGGTTCACTCGGGACGAGGCGGACCGGACACGAGCAAGGATTGTCTGAACACGAGTCTCTTCAGGAAAGGCAAACTTTATTGTGATACAGATGCTCAGACAGGATTGAATCGCAAAGACTGAGCCCGAGTTCACCCCGACAGGGGTCTTACCCCCAAATACATAATTAGGTACATCCCAATTAGCCCACCTCCCGGTGACACTATCCCACCCCACGTGGGTTAATACCCCTTAGTCTAATACAAGACATTCCATTACATTGGCCGTAAATTGGCAAACTTCATGTTAGTTTCGACAGATCATGATTAGCTACTACATTCAGTCCGGGCTGTGCTCGCCTCCCTAGCGCCTGTGTTTATTTGTTGCGGATAACACCTGGTCTATCTTCTATACTTCTCTTTGTCTCTCTGCGGGCCTCTGTGACCTTGGTGTATCCACTTCTCATTCTGTCCCTTCGTGCCAGGAACAGCCTAGATCTTTCTCAGACTTTAATTGCTTTTCTGCTAATCTAAACACATTCCTAAATTTCTACGTATGCTTCAATCTAGTTTCCGCTAAAACCTACCTAGTTATATTCAAGTGAACAAATATTCTGAACAAGATGGCCGCCTGGCTTATAATGGCGGCCAGCTTTCAGCCTGATTCCACTTCAGTGGGACGGCGAAGAGATGCAGCCTGAGGAGACCCATGGGGTAACAGATAACGCTGTGCAGTACCCTAAGCCTCTACCAGCGTCAATCCTGCTGAACCCGTGGCGGATCTCCGGTAGGCGGTCTACTTACGGGCTGAAGCGCCTCGCTGAGCCCCGTGATGTAGGGGAATTGGCCTGGTGGTTGGATGCAGGCCGCACCATCCATGTAAAACCTCGCCATGATGGATCTGCCCACGCAGCCTCCCCGTTCGACACAGGCTGATCTTTTAGACGACCTGTCCCTCCTCATGCAAACATTTCCTTCTACTCCGATGACTCTTATTTGATTCCCCCCCCTTGCTGTGTTTTGATTTTAGTGTCTTATATGCGGTTTCCGAGGACTCTTTGACTCTAGCGAAGTTACGATGACTTTCTATAATATTTTTATTTTATTTTTTTATGACCCCTTTATTTCGGGACACTGAAGACTTTTTTGCTATAGTTCCCCGGCTGGGGCTTATTTTTGATTGTGTTCCCCCCTCCCCCCCCTGCTATTTGAGACACTGATGTTTCCCTCGGAGGAACCCCCCCCCCCCCCTTTATGCTTTATGTGTTTTTGATGCCTATTTGGCCCTGCGAGGCCTGCTTTGCCAGTTGGTGCATTATTCTTGCATGAAAATAAAAACTTTAAATACTGAAAAAAAATCTATTCAAAAATAGAGTTCCTTTTTTCGCCCTTGAGTAATTGTGCAGAGGCCGCTGACATCCTCTGCCCAATTATGTTTTCATTTCTTTTTTTAAATAATTTTACTCCTTCTGTCCCTCCCCACGCACCCCTCCTCCTCTTTGGCTCAGGGTCTTCCAAAACCAGAAGTCCCTGAACCTTTTCTGTGCAATTTGCATTCCTATTAAACTTGTAGAACGTAGAAACCGCAAATTGTGCAATTTACATATAGCGTCTGTGCAGAGTGATGGCTTGGAGCCGCGCGCGCATGCACAGGTTCGATCCAATGGCTGCATCTCTGAGACCTAGCGCTACCTGGTCAGAGACGGTGACATTGGCAAGCTGTCTGCGTGCCAAGGTCGCTGGTGACCGGTAGCCAGGAGATTCAAAAATCAAGGTGGGGTGGAGGAAACTCTTCCACTTCACCCAACGAGTTTACCAGATATGGGGCTCGTCACAATCTGATCACTTCAAAACTCTAAAGTGGTGAGGGTGAGTAGTGTCCCTGTAAGCCCTCTCTGCGAAGGAATGCAGAATTCATAAGCGGTAATAAAAGTGACTGCTCCTCGGAGCCAGTATGTCACCCTGTATTCTGTCACCCTGTACAGTCTGAATATCCCTTACACAAAAAGTCTGGGATCAGAATTGTTTGGGGTTTTGGAATCTTTGCATATAATAATGAGATCTTGGGGATGGGGACCCAAATCTAAATCCATAACTCATTTATGTTTCATACACACCATTGGTTCTCAACTCCAGCACCCCAGATGTTTCTGAACTACAACTCCCATGATTCCATGGCCATTTACTACATTCAAAGAACTGTGGGAATTGTAGGCTATTAACTTTTGGGAAAGCAGGGGAGCTCGGCCTTAGGCTGGCCGTCCATTGGATCCGTAGTCGGACGACCGACGTGGTTGTCTGGCTACGGACAACTCTTTTCGTACGATCTGGGTCGTCCACTGGAAGCGACTATGGAAGATCCAAAGAGATTCGAAAAGTCACCGCACGTTCGGTGACTTTTCGTTCTCTTCAATTCGGTTCCTTTTGCCGATTGCATTTCGGTGACCCTGCGGTGTATTCAGCAAGCACCACAGGGTCCCCGAATTGCAGGGAAAAGCTGCCGCAAACCTGACGAAAACTAACCGAATGCACGCTGAAAACAAGCAAAAACATCTGGATTAACCTTCGAAAAAGCCCAACAGGAGCCGAACAGGAGCCGAGTGAAGCAGCTGTGACATAGAGGAGGCAGTGAATAAATTAGCAAAACCATTTGTATGAATCTGGGAAAAAGAAATGCTGTTTGCAAAGAAACTACTGAGCGAAAATGTCTGAAATTTTCACAGGAGGTCCAGGGAATGATAATAAAGAGGGCTGTTACAAAAAATAAGTAAACTGAAAAAAAAAAAAAAAAAAAAAAAAATCGGACTTTTAAAATAAAAAAAATCAGAAAAATGCTTAAAATATCCTAAAAAATCTATAAATAAGAGACTTTTTCCTGCAGAATTTTATAATGAACGGTTTATTAGATATTGAATTAAAATGGGAATATTTTTAACATTGAAGCCTATGGGATTCTCCTGAATAAATTTGCCGAATTAAACCACCGAATGGCAGGGCATTAGGGGAACCTTTCACTGCTGGTTTGTGTTCTCTGAATAGCCGAAGCAGTGCTTTTTCATGGGGATTTCACTGCCCTCGAACAGGGACCGAACAGGCACCGTATGTTCAGGCAATTCGCCAGGATTTGGCGAATTGCCTGCTCTCTGGATAGCCGAATGGTCAGGAAAGGTAACCAAATGCTGATTTTCAGCGTTCTGTTACCTTTCTCAAGCAATTCGGATCTCTTTGGATAACCCTGCCAGGTTGACTGACAGACTGACGTACGTCGCCGAAGACCGCTCCGGACCACAAAACAACAACAAAAAAAAAAAAAACAACGTAGATGTTTCTAATAAAAAAAGTCTTTTATAAAGAATAAAAAAGTCTGTTACGGAATAAAAAAAAGCCTTTTTAAAAATATTTGGAAACAAATTTCGTTAAAAAAATACAAAAAAGATGTTCAGAAAAATAAGGGTTTTTTTTGCTGAAAATTAAAAGAATAAATGGTTTAATATAAAATGAAAACATAAATATTATTTTACATTGAATCCTATGTGCCTGTTTTACCTGTTGAACTGAACCACTAAAAATCAGGGTATTTTATCTTTCTGTACCAGGTCGTTTGACTTCGTCCGACAGATCCCATTCAAATGGAAAAGATCGCCAGTCTGATGTAGTCACACAAAGTTGTCCAATGGAAGTTGGAGGCCGTGGTAGAGGGTTGTTTCCCTCTGTGTTGAGGGATTAGGCCGGGGTCAGACAAGCATTTAGCAAAGCGGAAGGAACATCCATGAGACTGGACGTTCCTTCCACTCTGATGCCCGTCTGGTCACCTCGCTGAACACAGTGCGCTCTGCGCTGCAAGGCTAGATCCTCCAGGAGGATCGCGCTTTGCAGCCCTGTCGGACGCGCGTCGTAGAGCTTTGATGGGGAGGCTTTCAGAACGTCCGCAGCATGCACGATGTAACGATCGCAATTCGTACGCGCACTACAGTGTGTGGCCAGCCCTGTCGAAGCATCACAACGTTGCGACAGACACAGGGAGGCACATCAGTACGGGCGCAGAGCATGTGACCCACACAGCTGTAAGATATCATTGAGTGTGGGATTGCTGAGCTCTTTGTGGATAGTGTCACCAACGTTGATGTTTTAAAAACTGCCATAGTCCCCATTTTCATGTTTACAGGAAATAAATCTAGAATTCGAGAACTGTCAGAAAAATGTATAAATTACATAATCCTTTGTTTTGGGTCAAATAATTTTCTGTAGCAAAAAAATGACCTAGTAGTAGGCGCAGCTAGCCAGGGGATGGCCAGCGCCGCCTTGATCTCGCCAACAATGGTGGATACAAGTGACACGTCAGCAACCCTACAACTCGCAAACAAAAAGGTTTTATTTTCACATAAACACTGTGACGTTTCACCTCAAGTGGAATTTCCCGAGTCTGGCTTCTCCTGAACAAACACTTAACTGAGGGGTCGGTAACCTTGGCCCTCTTGATGTTTTGGAACTACATTTCCGTTGATGCTCAGTCAACCTAATGGGTGGCTGTGCATCATGGGAGATGTAGTTCCAAAACATCTGGACGGCCAAGTTTACCGACCCCTGACATAAGGGATTATTCACTGACTACTGTTCTTTCATTGAAAGATTGGTGGTTTTTATGAATTCACTGTTTAGTTATCTGCCCCATAATTCAGTGTTCTTTACACTGTAGCCGCTACTTAGTTGTTTAGCGCAGATTTCACTGTACTTTGTCCGAGTTGTCAAGCTTTTCTATGGAAGTTTGATAGAGATCGCCACTTTAAAAATCTCCAATGTACATTCCCCGGTGTTACAAAATCCACTGAATGGAGAATAGCTGCAGTTTACTCACTTTATGGAAGAATAATGGTGATGTCGCCTCCCCGTCCCCCCCGAAACTTCGCCCAGCAGGTATGCTTAGGATTGTCGCAGGATGGCCAATGTTTTCCTGGAGACCTATCAGTTATTCATGCTGATGGGTAGAACATAATAAATGCCACCCCGCAGCATGTATAATCCATGTGCAGCAGGTAAGAAATGAGAGGAATCCTAAGTGACATGCCAGGACCAGGTAATGGATTGACCTCCTGCAGCATATACAATATGTTATACATGTTACAGGGCTGATCTTTCCCTGAGCTCTCCCTCTGCATGAATTAATAGGTGTCCAGGAAAATATGGCCAAACTGGCAACCCTTGGAATGACAGGTGGCGTTAAAGCTAAATATATATATGTAAATCCCAAGTATAGCAGTACATAGTGATACCCTTTTTATTGGACTAACGTTACTACTGCTACGTAGTGCTATATTCGTGATTTTGGCATCTGGACGAACATGGCCTATCTAATCGATTTATATATAAATAAAACCATTTATATCGAATCCAGTTGGTTCCTCATTCTGGTTTATTTTCGACACGCCAGATATTCTGAATTGTGTTGTTTGTTCCCATTTATTCGCCTGTATCCCCTGGTACCAGCCTATGAATTAATAATAAATTCAGCCCATCAGATGGTTTCTCCGGTTCCTGAATAACATCCACAATGTGCTTCTAATTGGCTTCAATAAGTGACTATTACCTGCGCCCGGCTGGTGTGTCAGAAAAAAGCCAAGTGTTTGGGTATTTATGACTTGCAAATAGTAATAATAATAACACGACTGAGTATCCCCAGGAGCCTCCTGATACCATTTATATATACAGTGGTGTTCAAAATTATTCAACCCCCAATGCTGTGTTGGGTTTTAGGGAATTTAGTGTACATTTGTAATTGTATTCAGAATGAAATCCTACAAGGACTTTTTAAAGAACCATATGCAACTAAAATGACATCAATTGGTTTTGTAATACAGTAGTAAATGTTTCTTTTGTGAATTCTTCATTGACACAATTATTCAACCCCTTAACCCCTTAAGGGCCGCTGACGTACCCTGTACGTCCTGTCCTCGGGAATCCCCCTCCCGCCCGATACTCACCTCCCTCGTCGGATCCCACGGCGATCTGGCAGGGAGGAAGCCTGCCCATGTGATTTACATGGGCAGGCGAGGCTGATGACGTCGCCACGCTGCGTGGTGACGTCATCAGAAGGTGCCCCCATGTGATTCAATGGAGGGGAGGGTGGGCTCCTTCGGAGCCCTCTATCTCCCCAACCATTGAAGCTAGGGAGATGCCGTTTGCACCGCTGGAGAGGGGAGAGCCTCCCCTTTCCAGCGGTGTATGGCATTAACCATTTCGCCGCCGGATCACGTTGCGGCGCCAATTCGTGATTCAAACCTGGAGGGGGGCTGACATCTTGGATGTCAGCCAAGCCTCCAGGTCCCCCCCCACCCACTGACAACCTCACCATATGTGTGAGGATGTCAGTGGGCCAGTTAACCCTCTAGCTGCCATGTAGAGATAAGGGGATCCTAAGGATCCCTTTATCTCCCGATCCATGGCAGCTAGATGGTCATATTTGCCATCATTTGAAAGGCCTGATTATGGCCTTTCAAATGATACCAAACATGACCAGGTTTGGTTTTAACAAAAAATGTAAAAAAAAAATTAAATAAAAAAAAAAATTAAATAAAATAAAAAAATGTTTTTTTTTAAAAATGTTTTTTTTGTCTGGGGGGAGTTTAATTAAATAGGACCTAGGCTGTCATCTAAAATTAATTAGCACAAAATGGTCAGAATGAGCGCAGCGCACATAGGTGAACTGGCTCAGCAGTGAAAGGGTTAAAAGGTAAAAACATGTAAAAATTGGGTATTTCTATTCCCGGGATAAAATTTGGAAACTATTTAGCCGGGGTCTTTATTGGTGGTTATAGCTTTAGGGGATTAAATTACGAAAAAGTGTGTTTTTACCATTTTTTTCATCATATTTCATATTTTTTTTATATTAAATTATTGGATATGATGGAAATAATGGTATTTCTAGAAAGTCCATTTAATGGCGGGAAAAAGGGTGTATAATATGTGTGGGTTGAATAAACAAGTAAGAGGAAAATTTGATCTAAACACGAGCAGCGCAGAAACGTAAAAACAGCAGCGGTCACTAAAGGACGGATTTGTGTAAAACCGCCCGGTCACTAAGGGGTTAAAGACTACCACTCTGAAGAACAGAGGTTCATTCAAGTGTTTTCAATCAGGTATTGAAAACACCTGTGGATGTCACGGAGCAGCAATAAAGCATAATAAGAACCAATTAGGCAGCTTTAAAATGACTGTGATACTCAGCTCCTTCTAGACATTTACTGGTGTGGTTACAAACATGGTGAAGTCAAGAGAATGGTCCAGGAAGACAAGAGAAGAGGTGATTACTCTTCACAGGAAGGGCAATGGCTATAAGAAGATTGCAAAGATGTTAAACATACCAAGAGAGACCATAGGAAGCATCATTCGCAAATTCAAGGCAAAGGGCACTGTTGAAACGCTACCTGGTCGTGGCAGAAAGAAGATGCTGACTTCGACTGCTGTGCGCTACCTGAAGCGTAGAGTGGAGAAAAGTCCCCGTGTGACTGCTGAGGAACTGAGAAAAGATTTGTCAGATGTGGGTACTGATGTTTCAGCTCAGACAATACAGCGCACACTGCGTAATGAAGGCCTCCATGCCAGAACTCCCAGGCACACCCCCTTGCTGTCTCCAAAGAATAAGAAGAGTCGACTGCAGTATGCCAAAAGTCATGTGGACAAACCACAGAAGTTTTGGGATAGTGTTCTGTGGACTGATGAAACAAAATTAGAACTGTTTGGGCCCATGGATCAACGCTATGTTTGGAGGAGGAAGAACAAGGCCTATGAAGAAAAGAACACATTGCCTACTGTGAAGCATGGTGGGGGGTCAATCATGCTTTGGCGCTGTTTTGCTTCTGCAGGTACAGGGAAACTTCAGCGTGTGCAAGGTACCATGAATTCTCTTCAGTACCAGGAGATATTGGATGACAATGTGATGCAGTCTGTCACAAACCTGAGGCTTGGGAGACGTTGGACCTATCAACAGGACAATGATCCCAAGCATACCTCCAAGTCCACTAGAGCATGGTTGCAGATTAAAGGCTGGAACATTTTGGAGTGGCCATCGCAGTCACCTGACTTAAATCCGATTGAGAACCTCTGGTGGGACTTAAAGAAAGCAGTTGCAGTGCGCAAGCCTAAGAATGTGACTGAACTGGAGGCTTTTGCCCATGACGAATGGGCGAAGATACCCGTAGACCGCTGCAAGACACTTGTGTCAAGCTATGCTTCACGTTTAAATGCTAAGTACTAAGATTGAATGTCACTTGGGGGTTGAATAAAACTGATAATGATGTGAGCACAGAAAAGACATTTTTGGTTATTTCATTATAAATGTTATGTTATATTTGTCTGACCTACACGTGCCTCTTTGATTTAATTGTAAGCAAGATGACTGAATGATCAAAATCAATGTCAAACTGGCCAAAACACTCAATTTCAGTGGGGTTTGAATAATTTTGAACACAACTGTATATACACCGAGTGGCCAGATTATTATCACCACCCCATCAGTACTTGGTTGGGCCACCTTTTGCCTTCAATACTGTGGCGATTCTTCTCGGCATTGACTCCACGAGATGTTGAAAGGTGATGTGAGGAATCTGACACCATGCCTGATGAATAGCGCTGTCCAGTTCTGTGAGATTTGATGGTTGTGGAACCAGTGGCCTGATGACTCTTTCAACTTTGCCCCACAAATGCTCAATTGGATGGAGATCTGATGATTGTGGGGGCCACCTAAGCAAGGTAAATTCCCCCTCATGTTCTTGAAACCACTCCTGCACAATACGAGCACCGTGGCATGAGGGCGCATTGTCTTGTCGGAAGAAGCCATCTCCATTGGGATACACCATCAACATGATAGGATGAACTTGATCAGCAACGATGCTTTGGTATGTTGTGCTATTCAGACGCTGCTCCACACGAATTAAAGGGCCCCAATCCATAACACTGCCCCCACCAGCTTGAAGGGTTGTACTCATGCATGTGGGGTGCTGCTTTCATGCTGTTTCCGCCAAATTCTCACTCTGCCATCTGCACGATGCAACTGGAAACGTGATTCATCCGACCACATGACTTTTTCCCAATGCTCGACTGTCTAATCCTTGTGTTCCTGCGCGAATTGGAGACATTTAATCTCGTTAACTGCAGACAGCAAAGGTGTTGGAACAGACCTACGGCTTCCATATACCATACGATGCAGTGTACGGGGAGCAGTGCGTTCAGAGATCATTTGAGAGGATCCCTGATTGAGATCTGCAGTAATTTGATGCACTGTTGCTCTTCTGTTGTCTTGTACCAGTCTCGCCACTCTCCGTTCTGCCCTAACATTGACTAGTCGCTGACGACCACAATTCGCACGTTCACACCCAGATTTTCGACTGACGGTCCAGTCTTTAAACACTTTAACAACAGCTGCTCTTGAACATTTAACAAATTCTGCTGTTTTGCTGATACTCGCTCCATGGCTCCGAGCACCAACAATCATCCCATGTTCAAAGGCTGTTAAATCGCGTGGTTTACCCATATCTTCAGGAAAAAAAAAAAAATCACTTCTACTGTCGCGGTAAACAACCTGCTTCCCTATTTATAATGGTCAGGCCCTCTAATTCGCCTAAAAAAGTCAGGTGGTCATAATAATCTGGACACTCAGTGTATATATACTGGACCCACTGAGAATAGATTCTGTGCAAAACCCCTGCACTTATGGACTCCCAATGCTTGCAGTGCCCAGCTCAACAACAAAAATGCAAGCTGGAACAAGAGCTTGCACTCTAGGGTCTTAATATACATTGATAAAGTCTGTCATTTTATTTAATTAATAACTAAGTCAGCATTTCAGTTTACAGAAGGAACTTTCATCGGGCTCTGTCCTGACGAAAGTTCCTGCTGTGAGCCAAAACATAGATTTTCATTGCTATGCATTTATAAAAGTTTATTTTAAGAAAACCCTAGAGTTCTTGTTCCTATTTATATATATATATTATTATTAAGGCCAGGTGGAAATGACGAGGCTCCTTACTCCATGTGGTAGATGTGTATATACACTGCCTGCCGCTGTGAGTGCGGCACACATATGCCGTGGCATCATTTGGATAAGCTCATGCAATGTCACAGCATTTATTCCCGTCCAGAGTGGCATTAATTTGTGGCCAAGATCTTGTATTGATGATGGGAGAGTCGCAGCGCTGCGTAAAGTCTTCTCCAGCACATTATCCCAAAGATTAACCTCAATGGGGTTAAGGTCTGGACTGTGCGGTGGCCAATCCATGTGTGGAAATGATGCCTCATGCTCCCTCAACCACTCTTGCACAATTTAAGCCCGGTGAATCCTGGCATTGCCATCTTGGAATATGCCCGCTGTGCCATCAGGGGAGAAAAAACCCATTGATGGAAAAACCTGCTCATTCAGTATATTCAGGGAGTCACATATTAATCACTGCAGTAATTATCCAATGGAAGGCGAGCACCTATTGGCTGAGTTACATGGGGGGGGGGCATTTATTTTGACCAGTGTATATTTATATATAATGGTTCACAGGGGGATTAATTAGAAGGGATTTCATTGAAAGTGATCCTGGTCTCAGTGTAACTCAATGCATTGCTGCTATATATAAATTATGTCATTATGAGGAGGATATGAGCCTGTGAGGCTCCTCCATTGAGACAGGCGGGGGGGGGGGGGGTGCTGCTGTGATGGGGCCCCTGAGGCACTGGCTGACTTGCAGGGGAAGGTTCCCCGAGTGGGCAGGGCACCAGAGGAACTCTGAGCTATAGAGCCCTGCTGACACTACATTACCCATAACACCGCCTGGCAGCCCCTCCTCCTCCCTGGCACCCTGCGGGGACCCCCAGTATGGCCGCACCCTCGGGCCCTCATGGCGGCCTCTGACTGACTTGTCTAGGACCGCTTCCCGCGCCTGGTTCTGTCTCCTCACGGCCACGCCCCTAACCCCGCCTCCAGGCTGCCCAGACCCGCCTCCAGGCTGCCCAGACTCCGCCCCCAGGCTGCCGAGGCCCCCGCTGTTGTCGCCGCTGTCATCCTGTGCCCAGGCTGTGCTCCTCCTCAGCATTGGATTTATTGTCCCCCCTCCCGCTTTACATTGTACGCAGCGCGACCCCCCCCCTTATCCACCCCCCCATCGATTGTTTATTCCCCTCTCCCCTCATCACAACCCCCCCCCCCCCGTTTTATCTCTAGGCCCGGAGCAGGAGAAGCCGTTGTTGGACCCGGGATCCCCCCTCCCCTCGGGTCGGGGTCTGGGGGGGGTGACAGGCCGCCCGGACCCCCCCTCCTCTATCAGTCAGTAATGGGTCAATGGCATCATCACATCCATCAGGGCTGGGACCGTTACATCAGCACCGAGGGGGGGGGGGAGACAGGGATGGATGCGGACTGGACCAACTGGGGACTAGAAAGGGGACGGCGGTAGATACCGGGAGAAATTAGACCAACAGGGAAATGGGGGAGAAGGCCCTGTGGGGTGCAGCTTCCTTTGGGGTTAAGGGGAGCTGTTTCTGTGTGGGGGTTATGGGGGAGACGTTTCTGTGTGGGGGGTTATGGGGGAGACGTTTCTGTGTGGGGGTTATGGGGAGCTGTTTCTGTGTGGGGGGTTATGGGGGCTGTTTCTGTGTGGGGGTTATGGGGAGCCGTTTCTGTGTGGGGGTTATGGGGGAGCTGTTTCTGTGTGGGGGGTTATGGGGGAGCTGTTTCTGTGTGGGGGGTTATGGGGGAGCTGTTTCTGTGTGGGGGTTTTGGGGGAGCTGTTTCTGTGTGGGGGGTTATGGGGAGCTGTTTCTGTGTGGGGGTTATGGGGGAGCTGTTTCTGTGTGGGGGTTATGGGGAGCTGTTTCTGTGTGGGGGTTATGGGGGAGCTGTTTCTGGGTGTGGGGTTATGGGGGAGCTGTTTCTGGGTGGGGGTTATGGGGGAGCTGTTTCTGTGTGGGGGTTATGGGGGAGCTGTTCCTGTGTGGGGGGTTTTGGGGGAGCTGTTTCTGTGTGGGGGTTATGGGGGAGCTGTTTCTGGTGGGGGTTTTGGGGGAGCTGTTTCTCTGGGGGGTTATGGGGGAGCTGTTTCTGTGTGGGGGGTTATGGGGGAGCTGTTTCTGTGTGGGGGTTATGGGGGAGCTGTTTCTGTGTGGGGGGTTATGGGGAGCTGTTTCTGTGTGGGGGTTATGGGGGAGCTGTTTCTGTGTGGGGGTTATGGGGAGCTGTTTCTGGGTGTGGGGTTATGGGGGAGCTGTTTCTCTGGGGGGTTATGGGGGAGCTGTTTCTGGGTGGGGTTATGGGGGAGCTGTTTCTGGGTGGGGTTATGGGGAGCTGTTTCTGGGTGTGGGGTTTTGGGGGGCTGTTTCTGTGTGGGGGTTATGGGGAAGCTGTTTCTGTGTGTGGGGTTATGGGGGAGCTGTTTCTGGGTGGGGGGTTATGGGGGAGCTGTTTCTGGGTGTGGGGTTTTGGGGGAGCTGTTTCTGGGTGTGGGGTTATGGGGAGCTGTTTCTGGGTGTGGGGTTATGGGGAGCTGTTTCTGGGTGGGGTTATGGGGGAGCTGTTTCTAGGTGGGGTTATGGGGGAGCTGTTTCTGGGTGGGGTTATGGGGAGCTGTTTCTGGGTGTGGGGTTTTGGGGGGGCTGTTTCTGTGTGGGGGGTTATGGGGAAGCTGTTTCTGGGTGTGGGGTTATGGGGGAGCTGTTTCTGGGTGTGGGGTTATGGGGAGCTGTTTCTGGGTGTGGGGTTTTGGGGGAGCTGTTTCTGTGTGTGGGGTTTTGGGGGAGCTGTGTGTGTGGGGTTTTGGGGGAGCTGTTTGTGTGTGTGTGGGGTTTTGGGGGAGCTGTTTGTGTGTGTGGGGTTTTGGGGGAGCTGTTTGTGTGGGGTTTTGGGGGAGCTGTGTGTGTGGGGTTTTGGGGGAGCTGTTTGTGTGTGTGGGGTTTTGGGGGAGCTGTTTCTGTGTGTGGGGGTTATGGGGAGCTGTTTCTGTGTGGGGGGTTATGGGGGAGCTGTTTCTGTGTGGGGGGTTATGGGGGAGCAGTTCCTGTGTGTGTGTGGGGGGGGGGTTATGAGGGAGCAGTTCCTGTGTGGGGTTTATGGGGGTGCCGTTCTTGTGTGGGGGTCATCAGGATTGAGTGAGTAGGGGGACTGAGTTACTTTGATTTGTGGGTCCTGTATACTGACTGGAGGGAACAGATAAACTGCAATCATTCAAGGGGTGCAGGAAAATTGGAGAGCAGAATGGTGGTTCAGGCAGGGGCAGACCTGTAGATGGCGGGGTACAGGCAGGGGCAGACCTGTAGATGGCGGGGTACAGGCAGGGGCAGACCTGTAGATGGCGGGGTACAGGCAGGGGCAGACCTGTAGATGGCGGGGTACAGGCAGGGGCAGACCTGTAGATGGCGGGGTACAGGCAGGGGCAGACCTGTAGATGGCGGGGTACAGGCAGGGGCAGACCTGTAGATGGCGGGGTACAGCAGGGGCAGACCTGTAGATGGCGGGGTACAGGCAGGGGCAGACCTGTAGATGGCGGGGTACAGGCAGGGGCAGACCTGTAGATGGCGGGGTACAGGCAGGGGCAGACCTGTAGATTGCGGGGCACAGGCAGGGGCAGACCTGTAGATTGCGGGGCACAGGCAGGGGCAGACCTGTAGATTGCGGGGCACAGGCAGGGGCAGACCTGTAGATTGCGAGGCACAGGCAGGGGCAGACCTGTAGATTGCGGGGCACAGGCAGGGGCAGACCTGTAGATTGCGGGGCACAGGCAGGGGCAGACCTGTAGATTGCGGGGCACAGGCAGGGGCAGACTGTAGATTGCGGGGTACAGACAGGGGCAGACCTGTAGATTGCGGGGTACAGGCAGGGGCAGACTGTAGATTGCGGGGTACAGGCAGGGGCAGACCTGTGGATTGCGAGGTAGAGGCAGACCTGTAGATTGCGGGGTACAGGTGGGGACAGATTGAATGTATATAGACTGTGGCGTCAGATTTAGGGACACAGCGGGTACAGGTGGTGGGAGACTGATGGCAGATTGGGGGTACAGGTCGGGGTGGGCTGGATGCAGACTGTGGGTACAGATAGGGGCAGACTGGATACAGACTAGCGGTACAGAAAGCTTTGGTAAACAGATGGGAGCACAATTGGGGGGCCGGATAGGATGATGGGGGGGCAGGTGATGACAGGGAAGAAGCAGAAAGAGGAGGGGATTGAGTGAATGTAGGAGGGGGGAGAGGAGGAAGTGCATGGACAGTCAGAGGAAGGGGAATCCGCTGCAGGCACAGGACTCATTGTGTGCTATAGGGAGAGACGGGGCTCGCTGTGTGCTACAGGGATTGGAGACCCTGGGTGCTATAGGGAGAGGCGGCTGTTATTGGGGGAAGCAGGGCTGTGTATTTTGTAGAGCGTGTTCTAGGGAGAGACAGTGCTGTGTATTGTGCCCTCCCTGCTACAGCAGATGTTATTCCTCTCTCTATAGATGGACAGTACAGGCTGCAGCATGTCACAGCCTGGCTCCCAGCAGTACCTTCTGTCACTCCATCCCAGCACTGACTGAGACCCGTCAGGACCCCCGGACCCATCAGGACCAACGGACCCTGGCTGAGACAACTGCATACCGGTGAGTGCAATATGGCATATAACGTTCTATGATTAGCATTGTGTCTGTGGCATCCACAGTGTCCAACACGGTCACAGAATGATGACATTAACTCAGTGAGCCAAATCTGTGAGCTGCGCCCTGGGACTAATGTGTTAACGGATGTCCAGGTAAAAGAATCGCTCTGGATCTTTTAGAAACATTATACCTGTGGTTAAAATATATATATTTCCGTGTGGAGCAGTAAATCGATTTTTTTTTTCCCCTAATAAGTCAGCGAGGCGCCCCGGCTTCCCAGGCTGATTTGATAAATTTCTGTTTATATTGTGAATTCGCTGTTCTTTTTGTCTGTTTCTCGTTCACGAGCGCCGCGAGTCACACACAGTTAGGGAGAGCAACCTTTTCTAGTGACCAAACGTTAACAATAGTGATCTTTAAACCTTTTCCAAGTTCTCGTTTAGTGAATAATCCCCTAATGGGCTCATCACTTGTTGCATTAAACCGTTGCGTGTGTGCGTGTTCTGTATTAGCTCAACGTTGTATCCCTGTGTCGCGATATTACTGTACAATATGTAACAAAACCCTCTATTCATGACATTCCAGGAATAGCTCTCCCGCCGTGGAGCCAGGGGCGCTTATTTAGTGGTAAGGCTGGATTAAGTCCGCATTACGCTATTTTTGCTTTCATCAAGTAAACAGGAAGCGCGCGGGGGCCATCTGGCTAGGGATTTTTTTCCCGTGATTTTAATTCCTGTGTTTGTGCATGAAACGTGTCCGTCTGAGCCAGAACGGTGACTCCGCCACGTGATTGCCAGTGGTGACATGACGGCTTGGCATCGATAAGGCACTGGTTTCTAGGGGTGGTTTGGAGAGGATGGGCACTGGTTTCTAGGGGTGGTTTGGAGAGGATGGGCACTGGTTTCTAGGGGTGGTTTGGAGGGGATGGGCACTAATTTCCAGGGGCAGCTTGGCATCGATGTGCACTGGTTTCCAGGGTTGATCCGGGGATGGGCACTGGTTTTCAGGGGTGGTTTGGGGGGGATGGGCATTGGATTCCAGGGTTGATCTGGGGGGATGGGCACTGGTTTCCAGGCATGGTTTGGGGGGATGGGCACTAATTTCCAGGGGCAGCTTGGCATCGATGAGCACTGGTTTCCAGGGTTGATCCGGGTGCTGGGCACTGGTTTTCAGGGGTGGTTTGGGGGGGATGGGCATTGGATTCCAGGGTTGATCTGGGGGGGATGGGCACTGGTTTCCAGGCATGGTTTGGGGGGGATGGGCACTAATTTCCAGGGGCAGCTTGGCATCGATGAGCACTGGTTTCCAGGGTTGATCCGGGTGCTGGGCACTGGTTTTCAGGGGTGGTTTTGGGGGGATAGGCTCCCCCATTCCCGTGATGAGGATCCCTACCAGGTTTTGCTTTACATCGGTCTGTTTACATTCTCCATCCAGTTTGGTAAAGATGCAGGAATCTGGATACAAAGTGTTTGTGGGTATATAGGGGTCGGCTGACCTGTAGCACCATCCAGCTTTATATAAACGCGTCTCTATGCACAAACACGCCTCGTGCAATATCCCGTATCACGCTTACAACAAGCTGATACGTGTCGCACAACAACCACATGCACGCTCAGGGGACCCTGCCTCCCTGACACAAACTGCGTCCCTGATCCCAGCGTCTCCATGCGTATCCTCCTGTCTGCCGGCCGGGGAGACGGGGGGCGGACATACCCTGGGAGGAAAATAGAAGGCCACAGTACCTCCATGGGGGAGAAGAAGAATCCTATGGGACATAAGGACATGAGGTACACTGGGAAAGCTGTAAAATATGGAGGAGGAGCGGGTGAGGTGGCAGATGTTGGCATGGGTCCTGATGCATACGGGAAAGATTAGGCTTCTGGATAACATTGTGGTCTGTAGGGGGTCAGGTAATGTCACTGCTGGTGCTGGGAAAGCTTGTCATGTGTTAGCGGACACGGAAAAAGATCTCTGTAGGTTGATGTGATCAGGTTGGCTTCTTCTATTGGTGGAAATGAGAAGGACTGAGATTTGTGTTTGTGCATATGGAAAACATTGTGAAGTGTTAGTGCAGTGGCGGCGAGCCTTGGCACCCTGGATGTGTCTTCATTACATGTCCCATGATGCTTAGCCAGCCTTATGTGTGACTAAGCATCATGGAACATGTAGTTCCGAAATATCTGGCGTGCCAAGGTTGGCCTTAATTGTGTGGTTGGTTATGGACAGGGTTGTGACATGAGTGGTTAATATAAGTGACTTGTGTCTTTGTATCTGAAAGGCTTGGATGTTTGGGAGTGATCTGGAAACACATTGGCTGTGTTATATGTTTGTGTTAATACCCTGCCTGGCCAAAATAACCAGGATCACTTTCAATGACATCCCTTCTAATTAATCCCCCTGTGAACCATTATATATATATATATATATATATAACACACACACACACTGCCTGGTCAAAATAAAGCCCCCACCTGGATGAAACTCAGCCAATAGGCGCTCACCTTCCTTTGGATAATTCCTGCAGTGATTAATAGGTTTCCGCATAAAATGAGGTCATGTGACTCCCTGAATATACTGAATGAGTTTTTTCCTCCCTGATGGCACAGCGGGCATATTCCAAGATGGCAATGCCAGGATTCATTGGGCTCAAATTGTGCAAGAGTGGTTGAGGGAGCACGAGACATCATTTTCACACATGGATTGGCCACCGCACAGTCCAGACCTTAACCCCATTGAGGTTAATTTTTGGGATAATGTGCTGGAGAAGACTTTACGCAGCGCCGCGACTCTCCCATCATCAATACAAGATCTTGGCCACAAATTAATGCCACTCTGGACAAGAATAAATGCAGTGAAATTGCATGAGTTTATCGACACAATGCCGCGGCGAATGCGTGACGCGATCACAGCAAAAGGCAACACAACCAAATATTACAGCGTGTGGCCTTCTTTTATTTTTCTTTACCAGGCAGTATGTATGAACATTTGTGCGGTGAAGAAGTCGCAGGTTGGGATGTACTGGGTTTTTGGGAATGGTGCAGTGATCGAGGTTGGGGTGTACGTAGCCCATGGAAGAGGATATTTGTGGGATGTGTATTATCTGTGGAAGGTTTCTGCATGTCCTGAGGGTTGGGGTGTATGTGGAGGATATGAATAAGACTGGTGAGGTTCAGAAAGCGTTTCAGCTCCTCATGTAAATGGTGAGAAAGTGGAACAGGTTGTGATGTATTTGCATAATGATGGGTCTTGGGAGTTTTTGTTCATGGGTGTATTTTCACGGGAGATGCTGCCAAGAATGGAGAGAAATGGGAAATTGCTTTCTCAGAAAGGGGAAGATTAACTGCAAAATAATGATAAATGCATGGATTGGAACTAGTCACTGTTCCCATTTCAGTTTCGCTGTTTTTGCCGCGTGTTATTGACTCATCTTTTCCCTTTCCTCAGATTTCTAATAGGTATTTTTCCAAGGACCGTGTAATGTCATCAAATGTCGTCAAAGCATCTTCTCCATTGGCCAGCGCTGTGACAGGTAAGCCTCGCACAATACCACTTGTTGTGTAGATGGGATAGTGCGCCCCCCCCCCCCCGGTATGAGCGCTGCTTATAATTTGGGGTTCACAGGCTTTCTGCAAGCCCTCAAAAAAGCCAAATACAAAATATTCAGAATATTGTGCATTTGCTGCCGGTATGCGCGGTGGCCGCAGCACGTGCCGCGGAGCCGCATTTCATTGGGTGCCTCTATTGGAGTTTACAGCTGAGTCATCAGAGGAAAACCCGAGAGATTTACAGTCTTATTTATAGCGAATCACTGGAAGAGCTCAACACCGGCATTAATCATGTTTACCGTATTCCCGGTCAGCCCGGCAGAAGCTGGTGTTTGTCTTTATAGTAGGGAATAGCGCCACACGGGGGGGGGGGGGGTAGTATTTGTGCTAATAATCTGGAGTCAAACAGCAGTGTTTGTATTGTGGAGTAACACCGCAGGGCTGGGAGTGGTTTTTATTCATGTTTGGTGACCGTGCAGCAGCACACCTCCTTGTTGCGTCTTTCTTTCCTTTACACGTCCCTTCACTGTTACTTCAACATGTTGAACATGCGTTACGGAGTGAAGGATCTGATCCAGCACCCGCGTTTCCAATAGTTGCTCAGCCTGGACGCTGTATTTTTCCTGCTTTTGTCGGATTGCAGTGAGTGCTTGAGGTGATGTGTGGTTTGCATTGAGAGTTATGTATACACTGAGTGTTTTTGCAGGTTATAGCATGCACAGAGGGAGGCCACGAGGCCTTGTATCATTCAGAGATTTAAGGATACAGGGCCTGTCAATCTGCAACTCAGACTCTGCCAAGACATGAAACCACCTTTCCATCCATAGCGGTGATACTGGTGACTTGGTTTTGGCCTAGATAGATTCGGATAGACTGATGACCGTGTCCCTCATAGTGCTGTGCCCTGCAGTGTCGTGAGTATATGTGTAGATTCACTGCGCCCTGAGATTAACGCTTGAGTGAGAGGTTTCACAGTCCTCTCAGCTCTCTCAGATTGCGCCTGGCACTGGATGCATAATGTCACCGCACTGGGCTGAGGAAATGTCACTTCTAGAGATTCAACTTCCTCTTTACGGTTTCAGATCCTGATTAAGACACATTCTCTCGTTCAGCGGAAACATTAAGCAGATACACCTAGAATAAGAAGCGGCTACAATACGGGGAGTGGCAAAGTCAGGGCAACATCTCTGCAACTAGTCCATTGTGCATGCAGGAGAGGACACCGCGTCCTTGCGGGTCAGAGGCGCAGTGCGTGGCAGGACCTGCGGCGCTGGGAGCAGAGGGAAGGGTGCCTTGCGTCAGGCCTTGGTGGAGCCAAAGTAAGATAAGGGTTTATCACTATATTATTTAAAACTCCAATAACGGATATTATCTCACACCGCACCCAGGTGCAGCAACCACACGGTGATCGAGCGGAGATTTACTCTGTATGAGTGTGTTTACGGTGGATAAATATACTGAGTATACAGTGCTTGAAACATGGGAGGGTTACTACTATGGTGAAACTTCAGTGCCACAACAGTGCATGGTGTATTGCTCCTATGGTTTGTTCCTTGTGTGTATGAGTGTGTTGCTCTGAGAGTATGTAGCAGGGGTCGGCAACCTTGGCCCTCCAGATGTTGTCGAGCTACATTTCCTATGAGTCTCCACCAACCTAATCAGTGGCTGAGCATCATGGGAGATGTAGTTCCGAAACATCTGGAGGGCCAAGGCTGCTGACCCCTGATTCACAGCGCGCTCTCTGTCCCATGTTGTTATGGCCGCCTCGTGTGCATAACAAGACCCTCGGGGAGGGAGCCGGAGATCTGATCTTTGTAAAAGGCGTCAGACTGCTTTTTTAAAGCGCTAAAGTCAAACTATAAATAAGTTTGTACAAAGGTTACAGTGAGGGAATTAATGCAGAGAAAGCGGAGGAGGAATTTCTCAGAGAATTTGTGAGAAACGTGCCACCAGCTCCCGCCCATGGGAAGACGTCTCATGCCAAGACCGATTTTCTATGGGACCGTCTTGGCTACCGGTGGCTCCTGTGGTTTATCCTTTGGACGCTGTCATGTAATGGCCCTGTGTTTCAGGATTTCTGATCACATTTCCAAAGAGGCCTTTTTACTGTCACATTACTTCATCCCCTGGTTGTCACATGGAATCGGAGAACTCAAAGGAACTCTACTGAAAATGATGGTCCTTCTTTGCCCTTTAATAATTGGGCAGATGCTACTGACAGCTTGTGCCAAACTATTTTTTTACTTATTTTTCGTAGTTTTGTCGCCACGCGCTGCTCCTTTCTCCGCTCGGGGACTCTCAAACCCGGAAGCCCCTGAGTCTTTTCTGCGCAATTTGCTGTACTTGCATAGCATAGGGAATGCAAGTTGTGCACCGCAACAGGACTCCCGAAATTTACGTACACAAGTGCCGTAGCGCTTGCGCAAAACAATGGTTCGGAGCTGCCATGCAAATTCGAACAATCGGCTTTCTCCCTGACATGCCTGAGCTTACTGACGTCTTGGAGTGACCGACAGCCAGGAAGTTCAAACCTCCCGGCTGCTGGTCCTGTGGGGGGGGGGGGGGTGGAGGAATTTCTCCACGTCACCCCTAATTTTAAAGAGTTCGGGGGAGGATACTCCACGCACCGTGGACGCTTTATAAAGCTAAAGATATCAGGTGTGTCGAATATCCCTTTAACACCCCTGTGGATACAACCAAAAGCTTTCTTCCCTTTCCTCTTAATACGGTTTTGTTTCTTACAGCTTTCTATTCCAGTTATTTATGGTTTCACGAACCTCTATTTTAGGACTTTTTATTACACGTAATTCTAGAACATGTTATTCCTATGTCTCTGTAGGTGCAATGGAGCTGTCCGTGGCTCAGTGGCTTCTTGTGATCTGTCTTGTGGCTTTCCCTCTCCTCTACGAATGGAGCATCACCTTCAAGTACTTCTGCAAGATGGCGTTTTACAACGGCTGGATCTTGACTCTCGCCATTCTGGCCATTCCTATATGTGCCGTGAGGGGACGCAACGTGGAGAACATGAAGTAAGTCCTCCTGCTCTGTCCTCCTACACGTGGCATGTTTTTGCCCGTTGTGGACTATCTCTGATGGCTCCTCTCCCCGCTCCATCATGCAGAGTTCTCCGGTTCATGCTGCTGCACATAAAGTACCTGTACGGCATTAAGATTGAGGTCCGAGGCTGGGAGAATTTCAACATTAAGGAGCCATATGTTGTTGTGTCAAATCATCAGAGCTCCTTGGATCTGCTGGGTGAGATGGGTATACACAGCGGGCAGATTGGGTGGATGTTTAAAGTGAGCGGGAACGTGTCGGTCAGGATTGAGAAATGACAGACGGGAAGAGACAGCAGGAGGGACGTATTGAATTGAGCGTTTCATTGTTGCAGTTAAAGGATTGATTGTATTATTAGTCGGATGCCATGCGTGTTGGGGTCGCCAAGGGCTGGGAAGAGATGGCAGAAGTTGCAATTAAATGTCATAAAGTGGATATGAGAAGAGATATGCTGACGTCGGACAGGAGGAAGTTGTAAGGCACAGAGCCATGATCCAGCACAGGCAATCTGAAGGAAAATAATCTTATATTGTTTTTCTCCTGTAGGAATGATGGAAATCCTGCCAGGGCGCTGTGTGCCCATCGCCAAACGAGAGCTCATGTATGCTGGTACAGCTGGACTGGCGTGTTGGTTGGCTGGTGTGATATTCATCAACCGCAAAAAAACAGACGATGCCATCAGTGTGATGTCAGAGGCGGCAGAGACCATGCTGAAAGAGGATGTGAGTAAATCAGGGGGGCTTTCAGATGTTTATATATCCCTCCCATGTATTGTTTACTAATGGCGGAGGGGACCCTGTTTGTGAGGAGAATCTTTTTGAAGAATCTGAGGATGGATAATGTTTTTTTGACATTAACTGCTCTGTCAATGATAAATTTCTCCGGCGGGGAGAGGAAGGTCAACAGACCTGTTGACTTTGCACCATGCAGTCTCCTAGCTGCAGTTTTCCATCTTTCGGTTTATTCCTACTCATATCAGACATCATGGCCGCACCTCGCGTGAATGTAAACACAGTGAGCGTGTTCAGTTCACACCTCTTTGTGAGCGACCTAATCCGAAAGGAAAAGTAAAGCGGACGCTTGCTCCTGTTGGAGGTCAGAGATGTCAAGTGATAATCAAACGGTCATGTTGTGCTCTATCGGGGCAGGAATCCTCAGTGGATGTTTTCTTTCCAAAAACATGTTCATAGCCGGAAGCTGTCACAGGGAGCCGTGCAGGAATGTAACCAATTGGGAAAATAAAAAAAGATGTAATCATTGAAGTGGTTTGGATCGAGGTTTCTTAGATTGACACAAGTTGTTGTTACTTTCCATTCTTTTCCTTGTCTCATCTGTTTCCTTCTTCCTGTGTCCCAGGTGCGTGTGTGGGTCTTCCCAGAAGGCACTAGGAATCACAGCGGGTCTCTACTCCCTTTCAAACGCGGAGCGTTTCACCTGGCTGTACAGGCACAGGTAACCGTGCGGAGATCATTTCTAGTCGTCTTTTAATAATATTTACTTGTATCACTTAGGTTTGGTCTCTATCGTGTCCTATAACATTGTTTCTGCTTTGTTTCCCTTTTCTGCATTTTCAGTGGTTCTCTTATCCACTGTCTGTTCTATGTTGGTGACTGCTGTCCGTTCTGTTCCTGAACTACATTTCCCATAATTCTGGATTGTCTATTCCCCTTCAAATTGTCTTAAAAAATAATAAACAAAATCCTTTTCTATAAATCTTTATTTTTCCACGCATGATACCTTTCTTGGCTGTCCACGGTGGCCAGTTTGACTTGGGGCACAGGTGCTGGTTTTCCTAAAACTGGTATTTCTGCGCTTTAAAACAGATTATGTCTTTTTATCCTCTTTGCTTTGACTTTATTTCTGATCCTTTTGTTTTCATCCTCAGGTCCCCGTTATACCAGTCGTTATGTCTTCCTACAAGGATTTTTATTCCAAGAAGGACAGAAAGTTTGCTACAGGTGAGAGACGGTCACTGTGTGATAGCTGGAGGGATTCTGGCGTGTCATTTTCAGGCACCAAATGGATATAAGGTTAATACTGCATTAACTGCCCGCCATGTCAGCTTTATGGCAGCGCCTCTTTAGTTTCAGTTTACATTCCAACTGAATCATTCAGAAAATGCTAAACTTGCTTTGTGTATCATGAGATTTTTTTTTTTTAGTTGAGAAATGTGCTTGAGTTGGCCTAGACCTACAGGTGGTTTGCAAACTGGTTTGATTCAGAGCGAACGACCGTGGACCCTAGTTCGGCTTTGTTGTTGTCGTCGTCTTCTTCTGTATCATTTGTGTCGGACAGACCGGAGCGTAAAACCTACCGGTTCAGCCATTAATCCATACTGTGTGACTTGTCTCTGCTGCTCTGTGAATACTGTGTCTGGTTGCTTTAATTCTCATCTGTGCTTATTCCATCCTTTATTTTTAGGAAAGTGTACAGTGCGGATCCTCCCCGGAGTTCCCACGCTTGGGTTATCCCCAGATGACGTTCCAGATCTCACAGATCGAGTACGGGGGCTGATGCTCGATGCCTTCTCCCAAATGTCAACGGAACGCCCAGGGAAAGAACCTGGGGGGATACATTGACCCTTTTCCCATCATCACTTCCAGCCTTCCTGGGTCAAGGATCCTCCATGCAAGAGAGAAGAGCAGGAAGGGACCCCGTGAAGACAAACGGTGCATTTCGGCCTTCACTGGAAGTGGGACTAGTGTCAATCCCTTAGCAAACTAAAGGGGGGGAACCCCAAATTGAAAAATTAATTCCATAAAATGAAAGAGAAAACTGTAAAGTCTCTTGAGGGTGAGAGAGAGAGACGTAAACTTCCAAAGAGAGCGTTGCGAACGGACTGATGTGACATCATGATGAACGGATAACCCAGAAGGTTCAGGTGGAAAAGAAATACATTGAACAGGAAGATATAAAAAAAAAAATCTCTTTATTGAAACAGGAGGATTTACAAAGAAACCGGTAAAGGAGTGACTGGAACCAGGTGCCAAGAAATAGAACTTAATTTTGGGATAATGTTAACGTGGAGCGATTTGCAGGGAGGGGTTTGGTGGAGAATAACCTGCTAAAAATCTCCTTTTTATTTATTTTTAATTTTTTAAAATTCAGACAGTATGAAGGGGAAACCTGTGCCCTACAACCCTAAAACATATACTGATATCTAAAGAGAACCGCGGAACATTTTATAGGAAGCCAAATATTACTTAGTGATTTAGGACAAGATAATCCAATGAGAAGAGAAGCCGGGAAGTGTCGGAAGGGAAGCCGGACGATGGTTAAGGGAGTTGCCTGGGAATGAGAAGCAATCCGGCACGTCAGTGGCTTGAAAAAAGTTGAGAATTTGGAATCCATTCCCCTTTCGAAGAGGATGTGTTCGTATTTAGGGACAATGTGATTTGGGGGTTGGGTCATCAATTTAATTTATTGCTTTTTTTTTTCCTTGCCCTTCCTATATCCTCCACTTCTTCTCTTCCTATAGTCGTCTCTCTTGTTCTGGAGCTCGTGGTTTAATCTCTTCGGAGGTTTCCTGTCTCTCTCTCTCTCCTCTCGAAGCTCTCTTTCATTTTATAAAACAGACTGGCCAAGGTGCGACGTAAATGGCTTTTATTCCGGACTTTAGTGCAATGGAGATCGCTCGATTGTGACCGCCTTCCTCGCTCCACCATCTCCGTGAAATGTATAGACTCGAGACGATCATCAGAAAACGCTGGGCAAGAACCATGGACCTTCTCCATCCAAACGTGGCCTCTTTCCCCAGACTCTGTGACGACGCCGTTCCTTAACCACCGTGTCCTCAATCTCACAAAACGACAACCACCGACCTGCGACTGCCAACCTCTCCGCCCTCCGGTTCCTGTCTTGTGGCCTAAAAAAGAAAAGACGCCCCCGTTTTGTTACACTCCTCTCCTTCCTTTGTTGTCATATATGCCTCCCCTCGACCACCGTCCTCGCGTGTCCCTGCGAGGCGTGGGAAAGGATTTGTGCCAATGTACTGTAGTTACTGACTTGGGGGAAAGAGGTGACCATGTGGGTATGACGTGGGGTGGGACTTTTTGTGGGCATGAAGGGGCATATTAATCTATTGTCCTGTTAATGTGAAATTAGCGTTGCACAAACTTTACTGGGTCAAACGAGCGTGGATTTTGTTTCTCGTGCTTCATCCCACCTCCGCTGTCCTCCGTTTCATGGGCGAGGTGCTGATGCTGGGTCTTCATGCTTGTGATGAATGGTAGGATTGTGTTTTTTGTGTCGGACATGACGGTTGTGTTGTCGCTTTGTGTTGAAGGCTGCGCATCTCTCCACGATCTCTCATACAGTCACGTTCCCTATGCTCCCCATATACCATTCCATAATCCTCATCCAAGTGAGGGCAGGGCCGCTTAGCATTTCATAGCAATGGCAGCTCTCTTTACGAGTTGTGGGCTGGGATACCGGCTCCCCGGTCCCGGTTAGCACTTACCAGGCAGACACGTGCCTTCGGAAAAAGGATGTGCACTTATAAAGGCAGAGTTGGATGGAGGACACGGGTTATGAACCAGCCAAGCGCTCCTCCTGTGCTCCACTGTATAGGGATCTCCCTTTATACTGATTTAACCTCAAATATTATTATTTTTTCCTTTTTATTTATATTAAATTCCAGAGATGGAGGCTCACATACACCACGTCTCCAAACCAACCTTACATTAATAGACTTGTTTTGTGTGTCTTAAAACGGCTCCTCCCTTATAAAGCAAACCCAAAATAGGGGGCAATAATGTAAGAAACTTACTGTGTTCTGTACAGAGCAGCGACTGAAATATCCTATGTACGAGGGATTAATCCATCTATAAAGTGACCATACGTGATCTTGCTTTTAACATTGTCTTGTAGTTTGTGTGTAATGGGATGCACACAACGTGAGAAGAGGGTTAAAGAGCACCTCCATGGTTTTTGTTATTTTGCAAAAAATTATAATATACGGCGTGTGTGTGTATATATTATGTGTTTATTATTGCAGAAGCCACTTGCACATCACAGCAATTCAATGAATTGCATCCCAGAGCTCCTGTGCCACATTCCCCATATGCAGCAAGGAATTCTGGGTAGGATATGCAAATGACATCTGTCTCACTTTTCTGCATCCTGGGTCTGTTATTACACAGAGCCCTAAAATCAATGCTATGCCACACTGTGGCTTTTTGTCCTCCACTACAACCCTTGTAGATACTGATTGCCCTACGGGTCCCAAGCATCCATTGCATCTGGTCATGCCTAGCCCCTGCTGATGAGGGTCCCACAAACCCGAAACAGCGCTGTCCTAGGAGTGGCTTTGACCAGTTGCATAAACCTTATCTCTGCTAGAAAGTCACAGTTTGGCATAGCATTGGTTTTAGGGCTCTGTGTAATAACAGACTCAGGATGCATAAAAGTGAGACAGATGTCATTTGCATATCCTACCCAGAATTCCTTGCTGCATATGGGGAATGTGGCACAGGAGCTCTGGGATGCAATTCATCAAATTGCTGTGATGTGCGAGTGGCTCCTGCAATAATAAACACACTTATTATAGTGTGGAGGCTTTTTATCTCACTTTTTGTCCAGACAGCGCACACCGATCACAGAGGAAGTTTGGGCCTGTGATCAGCAAAGCTGGTGTCCTGGATGAAACACAGAATCCATGTCTTCATCAGGAAAAGGCTCCGGATAGAACACCTGGAAGGAAACAGAATTTCCTGCAAAACCATAATATATTTAAATTGTGGGTAAAAGCTTCTTGATCAAAGGAGAAATCTGACGCCACCTGGGGTCAAGAAGGAGTTTTTTTCCCAGTATGTTGCATTTTCAGCGAGTGCTTCAGATTGTTGTTTTTTTTTTTTTGTTTTTTTTTTTGCTTCGTTTGGATCAACCACAGTAGGTTGTGCGTGAAAGGATAAACTCGATGGACACACGGATTTCTTTTTCTGGCCTATGTATGATGTCTCTGCTCAGAACGAGATCTGAATAACATTCCATGGCCGGACAATCCCCTCCGTGTCATGTACCACTAACAGACAGTGATCATTGCCAACATTTCAACGATCGCTATCCGTGGACAGAAAGGACAGGAGTAAAAGACCGTGTTGAGGCTAATCCCAGCAGCACAGGAACGTAGGCACTACCAAGTGGCTGGGATTTTAGAGAGAGATGGGATGTCGACGGAAGCCATTATCCAATGCAGTGATTCTCCTGCAGCCGAACTCTACAAGAAGCTTTACACGCAGCGAGTTGAAGACCTGTTCTACCTGCCGAGTCTTCAAACTACATCACTGTGGGATTGTGTATAAGGGTGATCCATATATAAGGATGCAAGCACAGCGGCCGCTGGTTGGAATGGTTCAGGATGCAGACTGGCCATTGACTGATTGGCAGGGTGCAGGTAGAGGCCGCCAATTGGCAGGTTTTAGGATGCAGACTCAGCGGCCGTCAATGGCCAGGTTTCAGGATGCAGGCACAGCGACCACCGATTGCCAGGATTCAGGCGCAGAGGCCGTCCATTGCCAGGTTTCAGGATGCAGTTGCAGCTGCCGCCGATTGCCAGTTTTCAGGATGCAACAGCGTCCATTGCCAGGTTTCAGACTCCAGGCGTAGAGGCCGTCCATTGCCAGGTTACAGGCTGCAGGTGCAGCTGCTGTCCACTGCCAGGTTTCAGGTGCAGTGGCCGCCTATTGCTAGGTTTCAGGATGCAGGCGCAGCGGCCGTCCATTGCTAGATTCAGGATGCAGGCGCCGCGGCTGTCCATTGCCAGGGTGCAGGTGCACTGGCCGTCCATTGCTATGTTTCAGGATGCAGGCGCAGCGGCCGCCTATTGCCAGGTTTCAGGCTGCAGGTGCTCTGGCCGTTCACTGCTAGGTTTCAGGATGCAGGTGCAGCGGCCAAGCAGAAGGAATCCACCTTCCCATTGCTTTACTGGAAATGAAGAAGCCTTTCCTGTGAGCTCGGCCTCGTGTCTCCGGGAAATTCTCAGCTGATCCAAAATATTATGAAATCCTATCTCCGTCTAGACGACTCATCACGAGTGTAAACACACCCGGTGCTGACAGTCCGATCTCATCCGTAATATATATATATAGATATAAGTGTATCTGGGGACTTACTGACCAAAACATTGATTTCAATTACGTTAAGCACCAATACCATTTCTTTTAAGACAGAGCACCGATACTTTTTTCAGGTACTGGTTACCGATACTTTAAAGTCATGTGACCGCTTTCCAATAAATAATTTAGGATTTTTGGTGAAAACCTCTCCATTTTCTGTTAATATTAAAATGTATGGCCAGACACCCCATTTACCCCCTGCACAGGCCTGCATACAGCCTGACACCAGACCTCAGATATAACAGACACCAGACCTCAGAAATAAATACACTGGCCTCATTAACACAAATTGCTAATCAGCCAATCACATCGCAGCAACTCAATGCATTTAGGCAGCTAGACGCGGTGAAGACGACTTGCAAAAGTTCAAACCGAGCATCAGAATGGGGAAGAAATGGGATTTAAATAACTATACAACCAAGGTCTGCAGAATACCATCTCTGAACACGCATCACGTCCAACCTTGAAGCAGATGGGCTACAGCAGCAGCAGACCCCACCGGGTGCCGCTCCTGTCGGCAAAGAACAGTAAACTGAGGCTGCAATTCGCACAGGCACCAAAACTGAACAATAGAAGATTGGAAAAACGTTGCCTGGTCTGATGAGTCTCGATTTCAGCTGCGACGTTCAGATGGCCGGGTTCAGAATGTGTTGTAAACAACATGGAAGCATGGATCCACCCTGCCTTGTGTCACTGGTTCAGGCTGGTGGTGGTGTAATGGTGTGGAGGATATTTTCTTGGCACACTTTGGACCCCTTAGTACCAATTGAGCTTGGATTAATGCCACGGCCTACCTGCGTATTGTTGCTGACCATGTCCATCTCTTTATGAGCACAGTGTACCCTGTATCTTCTGATGGCTCCTTCCACAAGGATAATGCACCAGGTCACAAAGCTCAAATCATCTCTAACTGCTTTCTTGAACAGTGGCCTCCACAGTCCCCAGATCTCAATCCAACAGAGCACTTTTTGGATGCGGTGGAACCGGAGATTCAAATCATGGATTTGCAGCCGACAAATCTGCAGCAACTGCGCAACGCCATCATGTCAATATGGACCAAAATCTCTGAGGAATGATTCCAACACCTTGTTGAATCCATGCCACGAAGAATTAAGGCAGTTCTGAAAGCAAAAGGGGACCAACCCGGTACTAGCTGCCTTCTGGTATGGGGGGCATTTGTACAAGTACTCATGCAAACGCTCAGAATCTGCTCCAAAACTAGTATTATTCAGTAAGCGCCGGTGTTGCCGCAGTTGCAACCACAACAAACTTCAGGGTTTCACAAACGGCAAATTAAAGAAGCGGCATTAGGAGATTCATTGACGACGCATCTTCTGCCGGTGGTTGGATTCCTTTCTTTTAAAACGCCAAAGTTTGCTGTTGTTGCAAACACCGGCGCTTACTGAATAACAACCACAATGATGCCAAATAATGGGACGCTTCGATGGGAACGGGGTGAGGGTTATAAAGTACAGCGTTAAGATCAGGATGTGTATGTGAGCCAGATAATACTCTGATTCAGCGATGTCCCCAGCCCGGCCGATCACACTGAATAAAGCCCATTGTGTTCGTTCACATGATTTGTCATACAGTCACGCCAACGCAGGGAGCGAGGGAAGGAGCGTAACCTGTCTGGGTCAGGCAGCCATTGTGCAAAACCCACGGTCATTAGACTATAGGAAAGTTACTCTGGACGTGCCCTAGCATTGACTGTGCATTATTGAGGGATTGCAGGTTGTCCTTCTTGGGGCGTGTGATATGTTAGAGCCGAATAAGTTGCCATGTTTTCCTGGACACGTATCATTTATTCATGCTGATGGGCAGTGCATGAAAAATGCCACCCTGCTGCATGTATAATCCATACGCTGCAGGTAAGGAATCCTACGTGACCTGCCTTGATTTTGCTTCCTGCGGCATTTGAATTATACAGTTTGCAGGGCAACACTTTTCCCTGTGCTCCTTCTGCAATAAATAGCAATGTGTGTCCAGGAAAACATGGCCGACCTGGGAACCCTAGGGCCGCACTATCAGGGTTATTCAGAGAGAGGTGAAAAGCTGGAGAATGGAAAATTCTAGGTCAAAATAGTCAAACCAGAAAAATTCTCCCGTTTATCTCACTTTCCAACTCGGCTATTTTGACCTAGAATTTTCCATTCTCCAGTCATTCTCCTGCTTTTCACCTCTCTCTGAATAACCCTGTATATGTAATTCGGGCCTGTGTCGGTTACATCCACATTGGATTAGGAAACGCATCTCTGTTCTGATGTCCTAAACGGGCGTAGAGACCCACTCGCATTATCTGTGCTTTTATGGTTAATTGGGGGCTTTATTTTATACTTTTTATTATTTAGTTACAATATTCTACAGTTCCATCGATACAGACAATTTAACCCCATGTCCCCCAAAAGTGATCCCTTCCAGCCCTTAATATCTGGACAGAACTCAGAATGTTTAATTATGTATATATTTACCAATAGAAATTCAAGCAATAACTATAAATCAGATTTATTTGTGCTCAACCATGTATTAACAGCTTGGCAGTGGTTTGGACTGGAGGCGGCCATATTGAAATCATAGAATTGCTTTAACCCTTCATTGACCGTTCCTGATGTCTGGTCTGTGAGTGCGTAACGCTAGCAGCGGGTTACTTTATATTATACTGAGATAATAGATATTTATCCCAGGCTTCCGCCTCTAGGACAACTCTCTGAATGAGAGTTAAATCTTCTATAATATACAGAATATATAATGTATTCACCTACTTTATCATATCGCCCTCGTAATGCCTGTTCAGTTTATTTAAAGGCGCTGCTAACATTGCGGAAAAATAACTCTGAGCGCCATTTATAAATGTTTATGCTGGAGCCTGCTTTATTTTATCTTTATAAATGGCATTTTTTTTAATCGTTCAGCAGGGAAAAGGTTAAAATCATTTGCAAAGAAATGTTTGCAGTGCTCAGATCCACCAGCAGAGGGCAATGCAGGCTGACATTTTTATTCTTGACTCTTGAATTTGACTTTATTATCTGCACTTTCTGGCACTTTAAGGGTTAACGTGACACCAGCGTTTACTCAAACTGGGAATTTTGGTGAAATAACAAGTGAAATTGTACAGTTTAGGCCAGCTTTGTGATGATGCAAACCTGCCCCACATTTCCATTGGTCAAGGAGGAGTTACTTATCGCTTTTTGGGAGCGTAGCCGGAGTCGTGCCAAGAAAATAGGCCTTTTTGCCACTTTTTAAGGGACTTTATGAACCATCACAGTTATTTATGACAAGGAAAGTGTGAATTAAGTTTCATGGGTTATTTTATGCGTTTCAGTAAATTCTTCCCATAGTTTTTCACAGAGCTGCTCGTTGATATTCGCTGTATAATTTATGCTCATGTATCTAATCCTGGATTTTGACTTGCAGTCCCAGCTTGCTGAAGCTCACCGTTTAGCGGGTAAACCCCATCATGTGCTCACTGCTCAGTATCACTCTGTCAGTATCTGTATACATATGGCGCACATATATTCGCGCATGATATAAATGCGATTGTGAGACACCAGCGTGTAAATAGGGATTAGGGTTGCCAGATCGGCCACTTTTTCTGGACACTTATAATTTATTCATGCTGATGGGCAGTGCATGAAAAATGCCACCCAGCAGCATGTATAATCCATACGCTGCAGGTAAGAAGTGATAAAGGATTCTCCGGTGCCTTTATTTCCTTCCTGCAGTATATGAATTATACATAGGGATGCCAGGTCGGCCATGTTTTCCTGGCACATAATGTATTCATGCTGATGGGCAGTGCATGAAAAATGTCACCCCGCAGCATGTATAATCCATACGCTGCAGGTAAGAACTCAAAAAGGAATCACACCCAGGTGACCTTATTTCCTTCCTGCAGTGTATGAATTATACATGTTGCAGGGCAGGACTTTTCCCTGTGCTCCCCTCTGCATGAATTAGTAATATGTGTCCAGGAAACCATGGCCGACCTGGAAACCCTAATTATACATGTTGCAGGGCAGCACTTTTCCCTGTGCTCCCCCTCTGCATGAAATAGTAATATGTGTCCAAGAAAACATGGCCGATCTCACAAGCCTAGTGGTGATATGATGTCGCGGTATGGCATATTGTGGGCAAGCTCCTGGCATGGGCGCTGCTACCACCCTTCCCTCTTCTGTGGTCAGGAAGGGAGAGCCAGTGCAGCTCCTGGATATATCCTTATCTGCCAGCGGCACATGGCAAGGGGGAGGGTAACAGGAAAAAGGGAGGAGGCAGAAAGGGGCGCGGGTGTAAAAGCCTCCGAGAAATTTGGAAGAATAATAACGAGAGAAATAACGAGATGGAGAGATGTGATATCCTGGAGTAAAAGGAGATTCGGATCATAAAGCGAAAAGACGAGAGAAAACCACAGGAAGACGAGAATAAGCTCCAATAAACCCATCGAATGGCATGTAACGACACAATAAAAAGAATAACCCGGGGATTTACAGGAGAGCGAAGAATAGGAACCCGCGTAAAGAAGAAACTGCTGCAAGAATCTCCGCTAAACAAAACAATGAATGCGCTGAAACTTAGCCGCTCAGAGGGAAAAAGAAAATATGTATCATGTTTTGTAGTGTTTATATGTACCCTGACTTATAATATGTGTTATAAGGCTGTGTTTATAGGTACCCTGACTTATTATGTGTTATAAGGCTGTTCTTTAGCAAACATCACGATTCTGGTTAAAAAAATGTTTCCACCCTCAACGTCAGCCACGAAGACAAATGGCTCTATTACATTCCTTGCGCAAAAAGCTCGCGCAGCGCGTTAATTTGTGCGCAAAGCATTAAACGTTGACGCGTGTATATTAGCGCTGGTATTACAATCCTCGTGCATTTTTTCATCCGTCAAAAAATAATGCGCGCAAAAATGCCCGCACATTAATGTTGCCCGCAGAAATCGGTGTGCGGACTGTTTTTTCACGCGATTCAGCCAATCAGAATTAAGAACCACAATTGTCTCCCGTTAAGTTTTTGCACCTGTCAAAATCAATCTGAGTATATATGCTGCAGCAATAATAAAACCACGCACAGCTTCTCCATTTAAATGTTTGGGTATGTGTAGAATGTGTAACTATATTGTGCTGCATTTTGGGCTGGTGTATTTGGGTTGGTCCAGGACATTCAGATTTGCAGTTACCACCAGCTTTTAAAAGACGTTAAAATTATGCACGTGAGCGTTGTCCGTTAAATTTTGCACATAGATTGTAATACCGTTCGCGTACCAGCGCACAAACGCATTTGCGCTCACAATGTTAAGTATAGGACGTGCGCAGTACATTACGCACGCAAAAGGATCACACGCGGTAGACGTTAACGCGCATTTTTTGCGCGGATATTGTAATATGACGTTCTGCGCAAAGGGTTTTGCCCCTCGCGTTAATGCGTTTTTGCGCACGCGTTAACGTTTGCGCGAAGAATGTAATAGAGCCCAAAGGGTCCACAGACTCAGGACAGCCGGCTGACTACTAAGATTAAAGGGACAATCTACACATCCCTTCCTCTCTCTGGTGCAGTTCTGCTGTAATCACTGTGTGAAGCGGAGGAGTTTCCTCCACCCACAGCAGCATGTTCCAGAGCTGGGATTTAGAATTTCCTGGCTGCTGAGCTGGTTAGTCAGCACACACTCAGTGTGTCCACTTTGCATTCTTTCAGACCGCCAGCGACAGCGAGCGTTTTCAGACAATCGATGGATCGGTTCTGCGCATGTGCGCTCAGCTCCGTTCCATTGTTCTGTGCAGACGCTATGAAACTTGCATATGTAGGTGCACAAGTCTGTAGCGCTGCACGATTTACGTTGTCTATGTTATGGCAAATTGCGGTGGAAGCTGCAGGGACTTCTACGTTTCAAAAGTCTTTCAGCCGAGTGACAGGGAGAAACAGCGCCCGCCGAGGGAGAAACAGCGCCCGCCGAGGGAGAAACAGCGCCCGCCGAGGGAGTAAGGCTAGGTCAGACGAGCGCAGTGTTAACGTCCGTGTTGCCGCACATAAGTACGTCCGTGATAGCATACAATTGTGTTAAATGGAGCCCCACACACGAAGTACGTCCGCACAGAAGTGCGGGGGCTGACGGACGCTGCAAACGGACGCAGGTTAGGCAAGAACGTAATACTGCTAGAACGGACGTGCGGAGTGCGCCACGTCTACAACGTCCGCATAGCTTTGTGTGTGAGTGATGGAGCGTGGTCAGATGGACTGCATTTATACGTCCAGCATTTATACGGACAGAATGTTTTTTCATTGTAATTTATTTTCTCTGCTACATCAGTCAAAAAATCCGTCAGTGAAAAAAACGGACTGTGTGGCCACTACCTTGTCGTCAGTCAGAAAGTACGTCCGTACTGCACAGACACACAGTCCTTACAAAATGCGCTCATCTGACCCTAGCCTAAAATCACCTAAACTGAAAAAATAAGAAATAATTGGCTGGGGCTGACGGCAACATCTGCCCAGTTGTTTAAAGGCTAAAGGGGGGGGGGATTTTTGGTAGGTATGCGCTTCACCTCTTGCAGGGAAAAAATCAGTACGTTGTTTCAGTTGCTAAAATGATTCTTCCGATAAGACAGTAAAAAAAAAGTCAGCATCCTGTGAAAATGACGCCTCTGATACTGACGTGAAGATTGGGACGACTCGTTACAGAAAATGCGACTAAAATGATGCAATGAAAGAAGCCGCCGCACTAAAATAGACGCTGACATTGCGTCAACTTGTTACAAAAGAGGATGTAGAGGTTTCGGCTGTCACCTCCCTGCTGTGTCTGATCCGGGGATACTCGCGCCCTAATCACTATACAGGGTTTTCACTTTCTGTCCTCCCTTACTAGCAGTTCCTATCATTTTATTGGCTTTTATTATCTATTTGTGTATCTACCTGGATATTGTTTGCGTTTTATCTTTTTATGGCCTGTGGCCTAATAAAAGCTCTGACCCATTCCCTCACTCCTGCGGTCACTTGCCGTCCCGCCAGAGACCGTGTCCAGGTACAGGTTTATCACTGACTTATTACCAGAATCACCTCCGTATCACTTTACTGCCGGCGTATTATCTGGAATGACCCCGTATTATCTGGAATGACCCCGTATTATCTGGAATGACCCCGTATTATCTGGAATGACCCCGTATTATCTGGAATGACCCCGTATTATCTGGAATGATACGTGCGCAGCAGATAAGGATATTGATCCTTGGAAGCTGAAGTGAGAAATATCAGAGGTAATAAAGCACCTTAAAGGAAAACAGAATTATTGACTCTGTGTTCGCTGTGCTGCTGCCATAAACTGCCTGTGTCTTTCCTAGCGGCTCCGATGGGACGTGCTCAACAAAAGAGGAGGTACATTTCCTGAAACGCTCTTTAACTTCTATGCATTCCTTCAAAGCGACACTGCCACTTACATAAGCTGTAACTAGATTGCTTGTGCATTACAAACAAAACCATATTATAAAACACACGCTGCTGTTTTTTTTCTTTGTTTGAAGAAATTGCGTGTAAAAAAGAAAAATATAGTTAATTTTTTTATCTCCGTTTTCTATGTTCAGGCCTTAACCCATGATACAACATTTACCAAAATCTTTGCTGCTCTTGTTTATTTAATCTACAGTATTTACCGGTTAAATGAAGTGGATGAGAGAATGTTTAGATATGGCAGCAGGAGACTGTTGTTCTCCAGGCTACCTGTGATGAGAGCTGGCAGCTGAAAGAGATAAACCACGGAGTTTAAAAGACTTCTAATCTACCCCTCGGTGATGTCCTTTGAATACATCCCACACAATACAATGATGTGAGTCGGTGACACCGTCACGCATATAGACACATAGAGTAAAATATTTTCTTAACTAAACATAGAAGAGAAAAGCAAACACATGTAAGATATCAGCGACATCACATAAACACAATGAGGACATTTCATTGTTTGGTTTTAGGCTGGGGTCAGACGAACGCATTTTTCGCATCGTCCGTAAAAAAGTGGGCGCACTTTTTCACGGAATACGCGATAGTGGTCATACGATGTGCAATTACGGCCATGATTTTTTACGGATCCAAACCAGGAAACTTTGGGTGTCTGGACGTTATGTTGGCCGAACATGAGCAGCGTCTGACGTCTCCTAATCACACACACACGCCGCTAGCGGACGCAGCGCACTCTGTACGTCAGTACTAGCGGTTAGACGTTCTTGCGAAAATGCGTCGTTTGCTGCTTGCGTTGCGCGGCTGAACTTTCGTGCGGCCGTACTTTGTGTGCGGGCCTGCGTTGGACGTCATTTGCTGCTCCCACGGCCGTAATAAAGTGCGGGTAAACGCACGTTCGCACTGCGTTCGCCTGACCCCAGCCGTAGTTGTAAGATTTTTAACCAAAGGTTTGGGTCTATGTGAATCATCCTGTGTAAATGATAGAGCTGTCAGGCAGAGCAATGGTTAAAATAAAGATGGACGAGCTGTCACTTTCTCTCCCACTGACATTACTGCACAGATTACTGCGGAGTGTGGGCGAAAGAAAGACACTCATTTTGGTGAAACTATTTCCTGCCACTTGCCCCGAAAAGGGCTGGAGTTTGTAAAAAAGTATCTTTATTGCATATTTCATTAAAATCATCTTTATAGAAAACTTAGGATGTTTTTTTTAATGTTTTCTGATTGAAACACCGAGACCCGTTTGTTAATTGCTACAAAATATCCACATTTCAAAACCCATTTTCTATGGATGGAAACGTTGCGCTCTGCTCACTAAACGCGGAGCTCCCGCCAGACGGAGCCATTTCTCTTAGGGGTGCCAGATCGGACATGCACACACATTACTATTTCATGCAGAGTGAAAAGTGCTGCCCTGAAACATGTATAATTCATATGCTGCAGGAAGCAATTCAAGGCAAGTCGGCTTGGATTCCTTTTCGATTTCTTACCTGCAGCGTATGGATTCTACATGTTGCAGGGTGGCATTTTTCATGCACTGCCCATCAGCACGAATAAATTAGACTAAGGCTGGGAAACACTGCCCTCTATCACTGTATACATAAGGGGTTATTCAAAGAGCACTGAAATTTTGGTGTTCTTTCATTCGGCGCACTCAAGCAAGCTCAATTCACTGACCCTGCTGTGAATTCAGCATTCACCGCACGGTCCCCCGAAGAGCGCCAAATCGATCCCCGAACGCTGTCAATAAACCCGCCGAATGCAGCTGAAAACCACCGTACGCCACCGTTAAATTGCCGAACGAACACAGACGATGATCCACTGAGCACACTGCCGAAAAAAGCCGACCAGCTGCCGAACAGAGGTAAAAAAGAAACGCACGTTCTAAAACGATTGCATGAAAATGCCATGGAAATAATATATCAGGTCCTATGAACCCAGGACAAACTTGAAAACGAGAGAAATCTCAATGTATCCTTCCTGCTAAAATACTTTATAAATAAATAAAATAAATAACAATAAAAAGGTCTGTTACAAAATAAAAAATAAATTGGAATCAAAAATTTGGCGAAAAAAAAAAATCTGCCTAAAAAAATCCCGAAAAATTAAAAAAAAATAAACTAATAAAAATACTTTTTGCTAAAGAATAAACGGTTGAATAAAAATTTAATAAAAACTGGGATTTTTTTACGTTGAAACCTATGGGATTCGCCTGTTTAAACCTGTCGAACAAAAGCATCGAAAATCTGGGCATATCACTGACAAAAGTCAGTGAAATGCTGTTCTGTTCGGTGTCTCTGAATAGATTAACCATTGCTCCTCTATGAGGGATTTCTCTGCCGTCGAACAGGCACCATACGTGCAGGCCTATTGGCCTCGACATTGCACTGTATGTAGAAATTCACCATTCAGTGCAATTCGGCGGCCAATGCGACTCTCTTTGAATAAACCCTATAGCGTGAACATATTTTGGGTCAAAGGAAGAAGGATTCTATGGAGAATGCGGAGAGGAAAGCTTAAAAAAAAAATATGAAGGAAAGAAGGTCATGAAAAGGCGAGAGAATAAAGCGCGACAGGAAGAGAGCGAGTTTATAAAAATGCGAGTGCAGGAATAGAGGAAATCCAGTGAAAAGGTGACAGAGAGAGAGGTGAGCGTTACATTACCCAGACATAATACAGAGAGAGAGAGGTGAGCGTTACATTACCCAGACATAATACAGAGAGAGAGAGGTGAGCGTTACATTACCCAGACATAATACAGAGAGAGAGAGGTGAGCGTTACATTACCCAGACATAATTCAGAGAGAGAGAGGTGAGCGTTACATTACCCAGACATAATACAGAGAGAGAGAGGTGAGCATTACATTACCCAGACATAATACAGAGAGAGAGAGGTGAGCATTACATTACCCAGACATAATACAGAGATAGAGAGGTGAGCGTTACATTACCCAGACATAATACAGAGAGAGAGAGGGGAGCGTTACATTACCCAGACATAATACAGAGAGACAGAGAGGTGAGCGTTACATTACCCAGACATAATTCAGAGAGAGAGAGGTGAGCGTTACATTACCCAGACATAATACAGAGAGAGAGCGGTGAGCGTTACATTACCCAGACATAATTCAGAGAGAGGTGAGCGTTACATTACCCAGACATAATACAGAGAGAGAGAGGTGAGCGTTACATTACCCAGACATAATACAGAGAGAGAGAGGTGAGCATTACATTACCCAGACATAATACAGAGAGAGAGGTGAGCGTTACATTACCCAGACATAATACAGAGAGAGAGGGGAGCGTTACATTACCCAGACATAATACAGAGAGGCAGACGGCGGCCATTTTTGTAGAAATAGACTTTATTGATTGTGTCTGTATTACAGGAAAGATCAGGGATATAAATAAGGGGTGACGGGGCATAAATACATGGATCCTGGGAGGAGGACATAAATAAACAGGGGGTCTCGATCGTAGAGTTAACTCTTCAGATTTACAGGCAATTCGATCTCGTTACTGTTGCAGGAGCCTGGAGAGAGAGAGAGATCACAGTGAGGCAGGGAATTCAGGATGAGGGGAACAAAAGGTGTGTCTCATGAGACCAGGGCAATACCGGGGACAAATAAGTAGAAGATGGTTATGGAAGGAGTGGAAAGAGAGATACATGATGGGGATTCAGGGTCATGAAATAAGTTGTTTTTATGAAAAGGAGATTCGGGGCTCACTGGCCTCTACGTGACTTACACTCCCCAATCTTCTCCTCCATGAACATGAGTTGATCACTCAGCGAGTCCACTCGATCCAAACTGCGGATCCTTTCCCAGAATTCCTGGATCTGATCTGGGTGAATATCTGCCAGCTTAACGGGAAAGAGACGCTGCAGGGCTGAAACGGTGCTCTCCAACCTCTGCGACAAAAAGAAACAGATTTAATAAATGGCATTAATATGGCAGTCTTTATAGGGGCTCCTCCATATATTCAGGGTGTGTGGGTGTCCTTTTAGGGGCTCCTCCATATATTCAGGGTGTGTGGGTGTCTTTATAGGGGCTCCTCCATATATTCAGGGTGTGTGGGTGTCTTTATAGGGGTTCCTCCATAATTTCAGGGTGTGCGGGTGTCTTTTTAGGGGCTCCTCATATATTCAGGGTGTGTGGGTGTCTTTATAGGGGTTCCTCCATATATTCAGGGTGTGTGGGTGTCTTTATAGGGGCTCTCCATATATTCAGGAGTGTGGGTGTCTTTAATAGGGGCTCCTCCATATATTCAGGGTGTGTGGGTGTCTTTATAGGGGCTCCTCCATATATTCAGGGCGTGGTGGTGTTTTTAATAGGGCTCCTCCATATATTCAGGTGTGGCGGGTGTCTTTTTAGGGGCTCCTCCATATATTCATGGTGTGTGGGTGTCTTTTTAGGGGCTCCTCCATATATTCAGGGTGTGTGGGTGTCTTTTTAGGGGCTCCTCCATATATTCAGGGTGTGTGGGTGTCTTTATAGGGGCTCCTCCATATATTCAGGGCGTGGTGGTGTTTTTATAGGGGCTCCTCCATATACTCAGGATGTGCGGGTGTCTTTATAGGGGCTCCTCCATATATTCAGGGTGTGTGGGTGTCTTTTTAGGGGCTCCTCCATATATTCAGGGTGTGTGGGTGTCTTTTTAGGGGCTCCTCCATATATTCAGGGTGTGTGGGTGTCTTTATAGGGGCTCCTCCATATATTCAGGGCGTGGTGGTTGTTTTATAGGGGCTCCTCCATATACTCAGGATGTGCGGGTGTCTTTAGGTAGGCTCCTCCATATATTCAGGGTGTGTGGGTGTCTTTTTAGGGGCTCCTCCATATATTCAGGGTTGTGGGTGTCTTTATAGGGGCTCCTCAATATATTCAGGGCGTGGTGGTGTTTTTATAGGGGCTCCTCCATATATTCAGGGCGTGGGGGTGTTTTTATAGGGGCTCCTCCATATATTCAGGGTGTGTGAGTGTTTATTAGGGGCTCCTCCATATATTCAGGGTGTGCGGGTTTTGTTTTAGGGGTTCCTCAATATATTCAGGGTGTGCGGGTTTTGTTTTAGGGGTTCCTCAATATATTCAGGGTGTGCGGGTTTTGTTTTAGGGGCTCCTCTATATATTCAGGGTGTGCGGGTTTTGTTTTAGGGGCTCCTCAATATATTCAGGGTGTGCGGGTTTTGTTTTAGGGGCTCCTCTATATATTCAGGGTGTGTGGGTTTTGTTTTAGGGGCTCCTCTATATATTTAGGGTGTGCGGGTTTTGTTTTAGGGGCTCCTCTATATATTCAGGGTGTGTGCGTGTTTTTAGGGGCTCCTCAATATATTCAGGGTGTGCGGGTTTTGTTTCAGGGACTCCTCTATATATTCAGGGTGTGCGGGTGTTGTTTCAGGGGCTCCTCAATATATTCAGGGTGTGCGGGTTTTGTTTTAGGGGTTCCTCAATATATTCAGGGTGTGCGGGTTTTGTTTTAGGGGTTCCTCAATATATTCAGGGTGTGCGGGTTTTGTTTTAGGGGCTCCTCTATATATTCAGGGTGTGCGGGTTTTGTTTTAGGGGCTCCTCAATATATTCAGGGTGTGTGGGTTTTGTTTTAGGGGCTCCTCTATATATTCAGGGTGTGCGGGTTTTGTTTTAGGGGCTCCTCTATATATTCAGGGTGTGTGGGTTTTGTTTTAGGGGCTCCTCTATATATTCAGGGTGTGCGGGTGTTGTTTTAGGGGCTCCTCAATATATTCAGGGTGTGCGGGTTTTGTTTCAGGGACTCCTCTATATATTCAGGGTGTGCGGGTGTTGTTTCACTGGCTCCTCAATATATTCAGGGTGTGCGGGTGTTGTTTTAGGGGTTCCTCAATATATTCAGGGTGTGCGGGTTTTGTTTCAGGGGCTCCTCAATATATTCAGGGTGTGCAGGTTTTGTTTTAGGTTCCTCAATATACACCCACACACTCTGCAAAACAATAAAACTCCCAGCAAAGGATTTCCAAACTATAATAATGTTGTTATAACTCGTGATTTTGTTCTAAATTACATTTTTTTTCATATAAAGCTCTGATTGGTCGGGAATATTTGTCTTCATTTCATGTTTATGTTCGTGTTTACATCTGATATCGGTTTGGAAGGAGGCAGCAGAATCTGAAGCACTCAGGGCGGCACCGAGTCTAAACAGACCCCTGCATGGGGGGAATTATTGAAAGCTGACTCAGGCGTCACGTCGCGTCACAGGCCGCGTCATCTCATAATATTGTTCCTAGGATCCCTCACCTGCTCCAGTGATGTCACGAGGCTGCGCAGGTCCTGCACTTCGTTAGAAAGTCTCTGCGAAGCGTCTAGTGAGAAGGAAGCAAAACCGGCGACAATGTAAGGCCTGGCTCAATCACCCCCCCCCCCCGTCAGCACTTTATGTAAGAACATTCAATAAATCGTTTCTTTGTAACTTTGTAATTCTGATCATCTCGCCCCATTCTACAGGCTGAGTTGGTGTATCAGACCGGGCACCGGGAACGGCACAATGACACTAGAGGAGAAGAAGCTCCGGGCCCAAGATTAATGTTTGAATTGATTTGGCAGCTTATGATAAATGATCAGGACAATAAAGCAACATTATTATTATTATTATTATTCTTTATTTATAAAGCGCCAGCATATTCCGCAGCGCTGTACAATAAGCACAGTATAGATAGGGTTACAATACATTGAACAACATTTGACAAACAGTACAGGAGGAGATGAGGGCCCTATTCCCGTAGGAACTCACAATCTGGGAGGGTTGGGGTTGGAAACAGGAGGAGAGGACTGTAAGGTGAGAGTGATTGATGGTTGCGTCAGTGAGTTGGGTGGTAGGCTTCCCTAAATAGGAACGGTTTAAGGGAGCGTTTGAAGGAAGAGAAATTAGGGGAAAGTCTGACAGTACGAGGGAGAGCGTTCCAGAGAGTGGGGGCTGCGCGTGAGAAATCCTGCAGTCTATCATGGGAAGAGGTGATGCGGGGAGAAGCTAGGCGCAGGTCACTGTTTGACCTTAGGGAGCGGGCTGGGGTGTATTTGGTGATTAGTGAGGACAGGTAGTGGGGAGCTGAGTTAGTGAGAGTTTTGTAGGTAAGGATAAGGATTTTGAACTTAATTCTGCAGTGGATGGGGAGCCAGTGAAGGGACTCGCAGAGGGGAGCGGCAGAGACAGAGCGGCGGGTGAGGTGAATTAGCCTGGCGGAGGCGTTCAGGATGGATTGTAGGGGGGAGAGGTGGGACAGAGGGAGGCCAGATAAGAGATTATTGCAATAGTCGAGTCGGGAGATTACCAGGGCGTGTATGAGTTGTTTTGTGGTGACAGCGGTAAGAAATGGCATCACGTGGCATGTTTAATGGCTCCTTTGTTTAGTGGCTTGTTTTTCATGTTTAGTGGCTTGGGTTTAATGTCTAGTGGCTTGGGTTTAATGTCTAGTGGCTTGGGTTTCATGTTTAGTGGCTTGTTTTTCATGTTTGATGGCTTGGGTCTCATGTTTGATGGCTTGGTTTTCATGAATAATGTCTCTTTTGGCATGTTTGATAGCTCGATTGGAATGCTTAGTGCCTTTGGTTTTCATGTTTAGTGGCTTGGGTTTCATGTTTAATGGCTCCTTTGGCATGTTTGATGGCTCCTTTTATTTAGTGGCTTGATTTTCATGTTTAGTGGCTTGTTTTTCATGTTTAGTGGATTGGGTTTCATGTTTAGTGGCTTGGGTTTCATGTTTAGTGGCTTGTTTTTCATGTTTAGTGGCTTGGGTTTCATGTTTAGTGGCTTGGTTTTCATGTTTAGTGGCTTGTTTTTCATGTTTAGCGGCTTGGGTTTCATGTTTAGTGGCTTGTTTTTCATGTTTAGTGGCTTGTTTTTCATGTTTAGTGGCTTGTTTTTCATATTTAGTGGCTTGGTTTTCATATTTAGTGGCTTGTTTTTCATGTTTAGTGGATTGGGTTTCATGTTTAGTGGCTTGTTTTTCATGTTTAGTGGATTGGGTTTCATGTTTAGTGGCTTGTTTTCCATGTTTAGTGGCTTGTTTTTCATGTTTAGTGGCTTGTCTTTCATGTTTAGTGGCTTGGTTTTCATATTTAGTGGCTTGTTTTTCATGTTTAGTGGATTGGGTTTCATGTTTAGTGGCTTGTTTTTCATGTTTAGTGGCTTGTTTTTCATGTTTAGTGGCTTGGTTTTCATATTTAGTGGCTTGTTTTTCATGTTTAGTGGATTGGGTTTCATGTTTAGTGGATTGTTTTTCATGTTTAGTGGCTTGGTTTTCATATTTAGTGGCTTGTTTTTCATGTTTAGTGGATTGGGTTTCATGTTTAGTGGCTTGTTTTTCATGTTTAGTGGATTGGGTTTCATGTTTAGTGGCTTGTTTTTCATGTTTAGTGGCTTGTTTTTCATGTTTAGTGGCTTGGTTTTCATATTTAGTGGCTTGTTTTTCATGTTTAGTGGCTTGTTTTTCATGTTTAGTGGCTTGTTTTTCATGTTTAGTGGCTTGGTTTTCATATTTAGTGGCTTGTTTTTCATGTTTAGTGGATTGGGTTTCATGTTTAGTGGATTGTTTTTCATGTTTAGTGGATTGGGTTTCATGTTTAGTGGATTGGTTTTCATATTTAGTGGCTTGTTTTTCATGTTTAGTGGCTTGTTTTTCATGTTTAGTGGCTTGTTTTTCATGTTTAGTGGCTTGGTTTTCATATTTAGTGGCTTGTTTTTCATGTTTAGTGGATTGGGTTTCATGTTTAGTGGATTGGTTTTCATGTTTAGTGGCTTGTTTTTCATGTTTAGTGGCTTGGGTTTCATATTTAGTGGCTTGTTTTTCATGTTTAGTGGCTCAAGTAGTGTAGATATGGAGGCAGCGCTTCTTTGTATTTTAAGTATATACTAGTTAAACAAACATTAAAGTTGCTGCCGTAATAGAATATAAAGTGTCCACACACCAAGAACACAACAGAACATGAAAAGAACAAAATATTCCGGGCGCACCTTATCAGTATTTAGTACATTATCAAAGTACAATCTGTATAAGAGCGATTTGTAAAACGGATGTAAATACGTGCTCAGTGTTTTAGCACCAAAGTAAACAATCCGGAATGAAAAGGAAATGAAAGCAAAACATACAGGGTTATTCAGAGAGAGGTGAAATGCAGGAGAATGACTGGAGAATTAAAAATTCTAGGTCAAAATAGCCAAACTAGAAAAATTCTCCCTTTCATCTCACTTTCCAAATCGGCTATTTTGACCTAGAATTTTTAATTCTCCAGTCATTCTCCTGCTTTTCACCTCTCTCTGAATAACCCTGTATGTATTGCTTTCATTTCCTTTTCATTCTGAAGTGCTTTCTTTGGTGCTAAAACACTGAGCACATATTTACATCCGTTTTGCAAATCGCTCTTATACAGATTGTACTTTGATAATGTACTGATAAGGTGCGCCCGGAATATTTTGTTCTTTTCATGTTTGATGGCTCACTTGTCATGAATATGGCTCCTTTGGCATGTTTGATGGCTTGTTTGGCATGCTTAGTGCCTTTGGTTTTCATGTTCAGTGTCTTGTTTGGCATGTTAACTCGATTGGCATATTTAGTGGCTTTTTTCATGTTTAGTGGCTCGTTTAGCTTGTTTGATGGCTCGTTTGGCTTGTTTGATGGCTCGTTTGGCTTGTTTGATGGCTCGTTTGGCATGTTTAGTGGCTTTTTTCATGTTTAGTGGCTAAATTAGCTTGTTTTGATGGCTCGTTTGGCTTGTTTAGTGGCTCATTTTCATAGGTTTAATGGCATGTTTAACATATCGGCTGTCTCGTTTGGTTTGTGGTGGGTCACAGACACAGATTAATACTTAGGATCATATCGCTTGTGGTCCCATTTAAGATATATCAGGTCACATGGTCCATGCGATATCTCAGCTCGTGGTGAAATAATCAAACTGTAGCTCGTCTCGTTCCATCACCTGGCAGCGCCATCACACTGAACCAAGGGTAAGCGCGTGACGACTAGATGGGTGACCTGCGCCCACTCAGTCTGAACACGCCTATTGGCATAGGGGTCCGTCCAAATCTCTGTGCCAACATGATGGTCGCAGTGCAGGGGGGACTTTACTCATTATAACACAGAAGCTGCTCTGCATTGATACTTAATGTTATTGTTATGGGTATGAGAATATACAATACTGAATGCAGCCGGAGCATTAACCACTGAGCTATCCCACCTTTCCTATGGGTTTAATATATAAATTATTATATATATATATATAGATTTAGACCCTCTATAATATGTTCTGCCCCAAACCATACATATACATTATTAGTACAACAGACACATGGGGTTTCGCTGGAATGAGTTCGATCCGCTTATAATGAAGAATTTGGAATGTTTTTATGCTATAAATGCTTTTTTTTGCTTGTTACCATAGCAGATATTCGGGGTTAAGGCTAGGTCAAACAAAAGCATTTTTACACGCGAACGTAAAAAAAGTGCGTCCGAACGCATTGACGTATTTTTTCACGGAATAGTCAAAAACGGTCATACGATGCGCAGTTTCGTGCGTATTTTTTACGAATCCAAACCAGGAAACTTTTTGCGTCTGGACGTTATGTTGGCCGGACACGAGTAGGGTCTGACGTCTCCAAATCACGCACACACACCGCTAGCGGGCGCAGCGCACTCTGTACGTCCGTACTAGTGGTTCTGCGTTCTCGAAAAAATGCGTTCATTTTCCACTTGCGTTGCGCGGCCGGACTTTCGTGCGACCGTACTTCGTATATTGGCTGTCATTGCCCGTCATCTGCTGCTAGTGCGGCCGTGATTAAGTGCGCCAGAACGCACGTTTAAAGTGCGCTGGTCTGACCCCAGCCTAAAAGCTGGGGGAAATCTAAAACACAAATCAACCCTAAGAATAGTAATTCCTCGTTACTGCCTCCAGTTCCATTTTAACAGATTAAAACCCTTTGAATCCGCCGAGCACATGGTGAAAGCAGGTGCCATGTGAGTTAATTATAATCAGAGGAAATGCCCGGCTCGACTCGTTGAGAGACTCCGTCCAAACACAAAGGCTCCACATCTCCACTCCAGGAAACCGCCTTAAGAAGCGTTCCAGTACCAGGCCCCCAGGATCCGCCGGCATCACCGCCCCCTGGTAATTAGGCCCAAGGAAACATCAATTAGGTCCACAAATTGGCACATATACCGGGCAATGTCAGCAGGTCAGAGCAGGGGGTGATATTTCCATAAAAAGTCATATCAGTGACACTGGCAGCCAGGGGTCAAGAAGAGCAGTTCACTCACTCATTTTTAGCAGGTGAACTTAGTTCCCATTTCACTGATAAACCAGAAAGCTGCAACACCTTTCTAACTCAGAGACAACGTTACAAAAATCACTGTGTTTAAGGTCGTTTCCTGGACTTGAGCACAGAGGGAATGCCAGATATAAAGAAGTGATGCAGCAGCCACAGCTTCTGGTCTTCATTATGACAGAGATCTTGCAGAAGAAATAGTCACGAGCATTTGGTATAGACTTCTTCTTGAGTTCCCACACTCGCTCAGAGGCCGAGGTGCCGTCACAGGTTTGTAGACTCGCTTATTGGGAGCGCGGCAGAGCTGGAAGGCCTGCGACTAATCCATAGAGCAGGGATCCCAAACTACGGCCCCCCCAGATGTTTATTGTCTACAGTCCCAAAATTTTGGATCAACAGCAGCCGTAGGGATATGTGGAAGGCTGAACTTGATGGACATTGGTCTTTTTTCAGGCTATTTGACTGTGTATCTGTTGCAGGTTCCCGTTAATGTTGCGTATCTCGTTGTCGCTTTGTATCAGGTCTGTGGAATCGTAACAGTTTAACCGTCTGACTTTCTTTGATACAAGGTTCTCAGTGGAGTTGCTGTCACTCTGCGTACGTTCTGCTCGCGTCCTCATTGTTTCCATGTCGGAAGCGTCCGTCTGTGATATGTCCTCTGGTTTCCATCTGACCCCTGATGTGCCTCTCGATCCCGAGCTGGGAAACCAACATGAAAACCAATCTCCCATGGCCGCTCTCCAAAAACCATACTGCCAGATAAGGAGAACCAAGGTGGATAATGTCTGTTTCCCCATAACTCTCGCTTCTTGCCACGATCCAGCTCCGCCGCTCCTTCCCATGCGTCAGTAATTTTGTAATCCGGGGACTTTGCTGAGATAAAGCCGCCGGCACCTCCTAGAAAAAACTGATACACAGACCCAGGGCTGCCATCAAAAATTTTGGGGTGCCTTACTGAACCACTGGTGGGAGCTCCTGTCCCTCAGCTGCCCATTTCATTAAACTATAAAAATTTAATATTTTGCCTCCTCTCCTGCTTACCTTATTTTATAGGGAATGGGATAAATACCCGATGGTCCAACAAGCGGGGAAAAAAGACTTCCTTAGTGGTAGAGAGTTCATTCTTTTACCTCTACTCGGTGTAGACTATACTAAATCGCTCCCTCAGTGATGTTGGAGTGCTAAAACACTGGTCGTGCCTGGTGCTTTTAGAGGAGGTTTGGGGCTGCTGAAGTTGAATTTCGGGGTCCAGCTTGGAGAAAGCTAGCGCTTGACAGAGGCACATAGTCGGTGTGCCAGGCGGTCTGTCATAGAAAAAATAAACTAAAGCTGAACGGATTAAACTTTTTTTTGTGCTATTCTTTTAGCTACTATGGAAAATTCCATTTTTTAACAATGGATTGTGTAAGAGGGCTTTACGCTTTGTGATGGGAAAGGAAAACCTTTCACAAAGCATGGATCCCACCTGCTGGGCCCTAAAATCTATCAGGGGGGCAGGAACGCTCACTGTGTAGGTTGTAATCTGCTGTGAGAGGTAACAGAGATTAAATCACACAATTGCCGCGCATGTTTTATGACAATTCAAGACAAAAACTCAGGAACGCCATGTTTAATCCGTACATTCCACATCCGTAAAACAATGCTTCCTCATCACGCCGTATTCCGTTACCTTCCGCTTGCTGCACCGGGACGGGCGGTGGGGCCTTGATTTTCACACAAGTCTTTCCATCCTCGTCGAGGGCGAATCCAGAGTGACACTCGCAGCGGAAACTGCCCGGCGTGTTAACGCAGCTTTGGGAGCAGGCGTGAGAGGGCCGGCGACACTCATCAATATCTGCAAAGAAAAGCAGGATGGGGGGTGAATTTGGTGCCCACAGGTAACAGAAGGAGCGGTTTTAGGTCACGAGCAAAGTGATTGGCAAGACGAGACTATCAAAAAGGGGGCCGGCAACCATGGCCCGCCAGATGTTTTGAAACTACGTTTCCCATGATGCTCAGCCACTCATTAGGTTGGTGGAGGTTCATGGGAAATGTAGCTCCAAAACATCTGTAGGGCAATGGTTGCTGATCCCTGATCTATAATAAACATGGAAGCAGAGGGAGGAACGTTTAACGACAGACCAAGCAGATGTGATATTATAAAACCCAGGTTCCGTCCAATTATGAGAATTAAAGTCCCAGCAGTCGTGGGCTCTGCAGAAGTGTCTTTTTATTGGCTGCCTTATACACTAAGAAATGTTTCAGCCAACTGGCTTCTATCAGCTTCACGCTTTGATGTCTTGGACTTCATTCCGGGCAGGGCAAAATCCAAGTATTGAATGCACCGTGGAGCGGATCTGCCCCTGAGTGAGTGTTGTCTAAGTCTAAGCCCTCGTTTTGACCGTGTCAGTTATCAGCAATAGAATATTAAAAGGAGGGAGTGAGCGTGACTTACCCACATGGCAGTGCCTCCCGCCCCAGCCCGCCAGGCAGCGGCACATGTTGGGTTTGACGCAGGTGCCTCCATTCTGGCAAGGCTTGCGGCACACGGCTGGAAATAAGAGAATAAGAGAAGTGCCGGCGATTGCATTAATAGTACAGGGCGTGGTGAGGCTAATGTGGAAAGGGCAAGACAGATCGAAATTAGAGATTAGCAAACATCCTGCGATTCTTTTTATGAGACGGCCCGTCAGAACAGAATAAAAGTTTCCAGGTTTCCCGGTTTCTCCGACCAGAGAGAACAAACACACGGGACAATCAACTGCATTAAGAAACGTGATTTACACCAAAATGTGCCGGGGTATTTACTGTGACGTAGCTTTTTAGCCAGGGTAACACGGAATGTATCCCATGTATTCCTAGGGCAGTGATGGTGATGAACCTTGGCACACTAGAGGTTCTAGAACTACATGTCCCATGATGCTCTGCCAGCCTTATATGTGACTAAGCATCATGGGATACGAGATACAAAACATCTGCGGTGGCAAGCGTTGCCATTACTGCTATAGGGTAGAAGGTGTTGCTGTAATTGCCATACACAGGCATTATGCGGCACATACAGATACAAGGTGTTGCTGTAATTGCCATACACAGGCATTAATTCGGCACATACAGATACAAGGTGTTGCTGTAATTGCCATACACAGGCATTATGCGGCACATACAGATACAAGGTTTTGCTGTAATTGCCATACACAGGCATTATGCAGCACATACAGATACAAGGTGTTGCTGTAATTGCCATACACAGGCATTATGCAGCACATACAGATACAAGGTGTTGCTGTAATTGTCATACACAGGCATTATGCAGCACATACAGATACAAGGTGTTGCTGTAATTGCCACACACAGGCATTATGCGGCACATACAGATACAAGGTGTTGCTGTAATTGCCATACACAGGCATTATGCGGCACATACAGATACAAGGTGTTGCTGTAATTGCCATACACAGGCATTATGCAGCACATACAGATACAAGGTGTTGCTGTAATTGCCATACATAGGCATTATGCAGCACATACAGATACAAGGTGTTGCTGTAATTGCCATACACAGGCATTATGCAGCACATACAGATACAAGGTGTTGCTGTAATTGCCATACACAGGCATTATGCAGCACATACAGATACAGATATTACATTGCTAATAATCTCATTCTGATCACTACAAATCCCCATAAGCAGGAGATCTCACCATTTTATTATCTGTCTGTCTGCAGCACATTTACTGACACAATGGACATTTCTGCCTGTATGCTGATAATACAGACCCCATGTGACATTGTGCGAGATAAGGAACGCCATCTAGAGTTTAGAACCTTTCATCCCTGAGATATTTCTGTAAAGGATAAACCATGTTAACGTAATCCTCCTGGATTCTCACCTTCCTCGCAGGACTCCGATGTGGGGGTCTTTTTCCTCCACCCTGCGCAGCACACAGTCTTTACCTGGATCACCTCTCTCTTCACCTGCCTGACAGACACCGAGTACACTGTCCTGGGTACAACGGAAGGAAAGGATAAATAACTCAATCCATTGGACCCTGATGCTCAATATATAATAGTCTCAGATACTTACATGGCTATTCAGAGAGAGGTGAAAACCTCGAGAATTGCCAGGAAAATGAACAATCTAGACCAAATAGCCAATTTGGAAAGTGAGATAAATGGGCGAATTTTTCTGGTTTGACTATTTTGACCTAAAATTTTTCATTCTCCAGTCATTCTCAAGGTTTCACCGCTCTCTGAATAACCCTGATAGAGACTAACATGTAAAATATTGAATGATTAGCTTGTTATGAAGAGAAGATATTTAAATAATACATCTCTCACACCCAGGAAAGTCACGTATTTAAACCCCATGTAACACACACAGTATTTATCGGGGATTTTGTCCTTCTTTTGAATACTAAATAAAAAGCAAAGCTTGAGTCTGTGTGGCTTGAAATCAGTAATGTGTGAGTTGGATTTATGGTAATGTTTTTATATATATTCATCTGGTAAGTAAACACGTTACCTTTGTTACTACAAATAGAACATGCACGTGTTTAGGTTTGGTGCTGCCCCTGGCACTCCACATTTTTCTCTCCCACCCAACATCAAACAAATAAACATGAAATTAAAACCATTATCACAACATCAAGTCTATTAAATCAATTAAAATATAATTTGCAATAAAGAGCATCTTATTTACACTGAGGGGTTTCTGGCAACATTTATTATAATTTAGAGACTCATTGCTGCGAGTTTTATTGCTTTGCAGGATCCTAAAACACCCGCACGCCCTGTATATATAGAGGAGACCCTAAAACACCCGCACACCCTGTATATATAGAGGAGCCCCTAAAACACCCGCACACCCTGTATATATAGAGGAGACCCTAAAACACCCGCACACCCTGTATATATAGAGGAGACCCTAAAACACCCGCACACCCTGTATATATAGAGGAGACCCTAAAACACCCGCACACCCTGTATATATAGAGGAGACCCTAAAACACCCGCACGCCCTGTATATATAGAGGAGACCCTAAAACACCCGCACACCCTGTATATATAGAGGAGACCCCTAAAACACCCGCACAACCCTGTATATATAGAGGAGATCCTAAAACACCCGCACGCCCTGTATATATAGAGGAGACCCTAAAACACCCGCACGCCCTGTATATATAGAGGAGCCCCTAAAACACCCGCAAACCCTGTATATATAGAGGAGCCCCTAAAACACCCGCACACCCTGTATATATAGAGGAGATCCTAAAACACCCGCACACCCTGTATATATAGAGGAGATCCTAAAACACCCGCACACCCTGTATATATAGAGGAGCCCCTAAAACACCCGCACACCCTGTATATATAGAGGAGACCCTAAAACACCCACACACCCTGAATATATAGAGGAGACCCTAAAACACCCGCAATCCCTGTATATATAGAGGAGACCCTAAAACACCCGCACACCCTGTATATATAGAGGAGACCCTAAAACACCCGCACGCCCTGTATATATAGAGGAGACCCTAAAACACCCACACACCCTGAATATATAGAGGAGACCCTAAAACACCCGCACACCCTGTATATATAGAGGAGGCCCTAAAACACCCGCACACCCTGTATATATAGAGGAGACCCTAAAAACCCGCACAACCCTGTATATATAGAGGAGCCCCTAAAACACCCGCACACCCTGTATATATAGAGGAGACCCTAAAACACCCGCACACCCTGAATATATAGAGGAGACCCTAAAACACCCGCACACCCTGTATATATAGAAGGACCCTAAAACACCCGCACACCCTGTATATATAGAGGAGACCCTAAAACACCCGCACACCCTGTTATATAGAGGAGACCCTAAAACACCCGCCACACCCTTGTATATATAGAGGAGACCCTAAAACACCCGCACACCCTGTATATATAGAGGAGACCCTAAAACACCCGCACACCCTGTATATATAGAGGAGACCCTAAAACACCCGCACACCCTGTATATATAGAGGAGACCCTAAAACACCCGCACACCCTGAATATATAGAGGAGACCCTAAAAAGACACCCGCACACCCTGAATATATAGAGGAGACCCTAAAACACCCACACACCCTGCATATATAGAGGAGACCCTAAAAAGACACCCGCACACCCTGAATATATAGAGGAGACCCTAAAACACCCGCACACCCTGAATATATAGAGGAGACCCTAAAACACTCGCACACCCTGAATATATAGAGGAGACCCTAAAACACCCGCACACCCTGTATATATAGAGGAGACCCTAAAACACCCGCAGACCCTGTATATATAGAGGAGACCCTAAAACACCCGCAAACCCTGTATATATAGAGGAGACCCTAAAACACCCGCACACCCTGTATATATAGAGGAGACCCTAAAACACCCGCACACCCTGAATATATAGAGGAGACCCTAAAACACCCGCACACCCTGAATATATGGAGGAGACCCTAAAACACCCGCACACCCTGAATATATGGAGGAGCCCCTAAAAAGACACCCACACACCCTGAATATATGGAGGAGCCCCTAAAAACACACACACACACCCTGAATATGTGGCAGAGCCCCTAAAAACACACCCGCACACCCTGAATATATGGCGCAGCCCCTAAAAAGACACCTGCAGACCCTGTATATATAGAGGAGCCCCTAAAAGGACACCCGCACACCCTGAATATATGGAGGAACCCCTAAAAAGACACCCACACGCCCTGAATATATAGAGGAACCCCTAAAAAGACACCCACACACCCTGAATATATGGAGGAGCCCCTAAACAGACACCCACACACCCTGAATATATGGAGGAGCTCCTAAAAATACACCTGCACACCCTGAATATATGGAGGAGCCCCTAAAAAGACACCCGCACACTCTGAATATATGGAGGAACCCCTGAAAAGACACCCGCACACCCTGAATATATGGAGGAGCCCCTAAAACATTGACTTTTGACTTTGGTAAGGTTGCACTTTATTCAGAATCTAGCCATAGGTTTGCAGATTTCATCACATACTGCAGGGGAAACTATATTGGCAGTTCACATGCTTTGAAACTACATGTCCCATGATGCTCAGGTACTTCTTAAGTTGGCTGAGCCTAGTGGGAAATGAAGTTCCAAAACACGTGGAGGGCCAAGGTTACTTACTGAGCCCTGACATAGAGAAAGGTCAGCAGGTAAGAGTGAAGCTCGGGAATTTATCGTTTTATACAGTCGGCATTTGAGACATTATTGAGAATTCGGCGCCCGATCTGATCTTTGTTTTTATACACAGTACCTGTTCTAGGTGTGTGTCTCACCTGTAGGTGCTGCAGGCTCGCTGGCCCCGGCACATGGTCAGGTACGGCTGGTATAACGGCTGAATGAAGGTCTCATTGTATAAAACCGGGATCTTTTCCACCTCCTTGGAGCACACTCCACTGAGAAAACTAAAAACGGGACAAAGACGATGATAGTATATTGTGTATTGTTTATTTATTCTTATTTACGCAGCTTGGTGCTCTGGCACAGGATGCTCAGATTTGGCCCTCCAGTTGTTTCGGAACTACATCTCCCAAGGTCCTTAACCACGCGTTAGGTCGACTGAGCCTTGTGGGAAATGTAGTTCCAAAACATACGGAGGGTCAAAGTTGATGAACCTGTTCTAAGTTTATCCTGATCAAGTCAAGTAGACACTGACACAAACACAAACAATTCACAGTTGCACCTGTACAAACCACATAGATCTTCTTTTGATGTGAGGAACATTTTTTCCCTTATTCCTTGAGATTTAAACTCTGGGGCTGCACAGAATAAGGGCTGAATCTCAATCCCACAGATTTAGGATTCTAAATATTATGTTCTTTAGACATACAGGGTTATTCAAAGACATCCAAATTGTGTCCGAAAGGGAACTGAGCACTCAAATTCAGCATACGGTTATCTTTCCTGGCCATTCGGCTATTCATAGAGCAGGCAGTTCGTCAAATCCTGGCGAATTGCCTGCACATACGGTGCCTGTTCGGTGCCTATTCGAGGGCAGTGAAATCCCCATAGAGAAGTAATGCTTCGTCTATACAGAGAACACAAACCAGCAGTGACAGGTTCCCGAAATGCCCTGCCATTCGGTGGTTTCATTCGGCAGATTTATTCAGGAAAATCCCATAGGCTTCAATGTTAAAAATATTCCCGTTTTAATTCAATATCTAATAAACCGTTTATTATAAAATTCTGCAGTAAAAAGTCTCTTTATTTATAGATTTTTTAGAATCTTTTTTATTCCGTTTGTTTTTTTAAATGTTTTTTCTTTTTTCTGTAACAGCCCTCTTTATTATCATTCATTGGATCATATGTAAATTTCAGACATTTTCGCTCAGCAGTTTCTTTGTAAACAGTGTTTCACTTTCAAACATTCAAGCAAACTGTTTTTTTTTACTCCAATCGTCTGCGGTGTCGGGTTTTTCCGGCGGCTGCTCTGCGCTGTGATCGGCGGCTGCTCGAGGTTTCTCTGGAGTGTTCGGCGGGATTAATCCTGATGTTTTTTGCAGGGTTTTGCGGTGAGTGTTCGTCACGTTTGCGGCGACTTTTCCCTGCATTACGGCAGCCCTGTGGTGCTTGCTGAATACACCGCAGGGTCGCCGAAATGGGATCGCCGAATCACACCGAATTGAAGAGAACGAAAAGTCACCGAACGTGCAGTGACTTTTTGATTCTCTTTGAATAACCCTGATGGTGTAGGTGTCCATCTGTGGCCCGTCAGGTTTTGTCAGAATTTGATTGCATATTATATTCAGGCGGCAGCTGAATGGTTAAATACGGGCACAAATGAACTAAATGCCTGACCTGACACATTCCAAGACACCTGTATGTTAAAGATGCAAACTTTTATAAAAAAAATACCAAATTCTAATTAAAACTTTGCAACTGTTTCTGTATCAGGAAAATATAGATTTCTGAGACTTTCTGTAAAATGTTACATAGGAAGAATCCAATAACAGCAGGGCAGGGGGTCAAGTCCTGCAGGAACGCAGTTCCCTCACTATTTTAGCAGAAGGAACTTGGTTCCCTTCTGGCTGATATGCCGGGAAGCTGCAATACCTTTCTATATAGACACAATTTTATAAAACCGTCTATATTTAAGGGCACATCCTGGATTTTAGTACATTGAGAAGGCGTGGAAATGACAAGTTCTCACTGTTTGCCAGAGGAATGGCATTCTCATGCATAAAGAAGCGCTGCAGCTGCTGCGGCTCCCAGTAATCTTTGAGACCAGAATATACAGAAATGTTGGCAAGTTCCCGCACTTATTTTTTTTAGGACTTGACCCCTGAATAACAGCTACACATGAAAATCACACAGAATCATAAATAATGTCATAACACGTGGGACGCAGACATTCGGTTTTAAATCGGTGGATAACTTAACGTATTTTCTATGGGTTATTTAAAGGTCCATGTTATAATAAAGCCATTGTGTGATTAGTAATGCGGTGCGGGTGGGGGGGGGGGTAGAGGGGACGCTGTCCTCACCTGGCTTGGCCGGACACGTAGACTGGAGACATTGCAGCCACGAAAAGAGCAATCAAAGTCCAAGAGGACATGCTGATGATGTGGTTGTTGGGGTCAACGGTAGAAAATCTGCAAAGCAAAGACATGTGAAGATACGGCTGCGATGCATGACTCAAATGTAAGAATGTATCTAGAATAGGAGTCATTCGATTAGGAAGGACAGGAGCTGCAGCGGTGAGGTACACTGACGTTGTGGCAGGTTTATGTATTGAAAGGTCAGATTTTGTAACTAAATCCCCATTGTTTATTCCTAAATTGCCATTTTTTTAAAATCTTTAAAATTGCATTAAATTGGAGTGCTCGGAGTTTAGTATATATATATATATATATATGAAATACGGCGTGGAGAGGCACTCGAGGACTTCATAAAAAGATTTTCTTTATTGTTATAAGATTAAAAGGACATAATCCAACGTTTCGGCTCCACCGAGCCTTTATCAAGGATCCTTGATAAAGGCTCGGTGGAGCCGAAACGAGTGCCTCTCGACGCCGTATTTCCTATATTTACTCATGAGAGTCTACAGCACCGGGCATATAAGAAATCGTTTGGGTGAGTGCGGTTCACAGTGTGGACTTATATATATATATATATGTGTGTGTGTCTCCAGGTGGATGCACTTGAGGACTTACTTAAGGACCTTGATAAAGGCTCGTCTTTGAGCCAAAACTTTTTTTTTAATGAAATGTTAATAAATAATATTTTTTAAGTAAGTCCTGGATTGTATCCACCTGGAGACTTCCAGAATTAATTTGTATTTCCTGCACCAACGTGAGGAACCGGCAGAGGACATAAAAATATTGAGCGCTGGATATTTTTTTTTTACATATATATATTATTACTTTATATTTCTGTAACAATTTAACGTTCTTGAACCCAGGACATACTGAAACCAGAGAAATCTCAATGTATCCTTCCTGGGAAAACACTTTATAAATAAATACATATATACAAATGTTTGTGATGTATCTCTTTTAGGTGAGAGAGGATCCGCTCCATGTGGGGCGACACATTGGCCACTTAGTCTTGTATAAGATCCTTTTTGGAGTTGCAGGGATTGTGTTACAGGGTGTGTGTGCAGAATGTGTACTCTGCCATGGTATATATATATAAATCAGAGGTAACGTGCCATATGAACGAGTGTCAAATTAGTAAAAAATCAGGCAACATGCGAGTTTCTCATCCCGCTGGGCAGCACTCTTCATGCATCTGCAGACACGGCTATGTGCTCAGGTATAAATACACACAGACATGCCATCACACACATCCCCGCGTCCTGCCGCACAAACGCAGTGAAAATCCAAAAACCCCTCTAAACTCACAGCAGCAGCAGCAGCGCAGAGCCCCCTCGGATCCCGGGTGAGTAATGTCATGCTGCTCACGGGGCATGTGAGGGAGAATGTATGGGAGAGGAAAGCACGCCCCGACAGCACAATGACACCCCTCTGTTATCCCAGAGACACCCCTTTCCAGACTCCCCTATGTTATTCCATAGACACCCCTTTCCTGTTCTGGGCACCCCTCTGCTGTCTCTGAGACTCTCCTTTCCAGACCCTCCCGGGTTATTATTTCACAGACCCCCCCCTCTCGCCGTCATCTTACAGACATTGTCCGGCCGCTGCACAGACCGCTCGAACGTCTTCCACCAGGCACCTGCTGCTTATTCTGCGTATTTATAAAGCGACAAGTTCCGTAGCGCTGTACAATGGGTGAGACCAAAAAAAGAAATATACACTATATTGCCAAAAGTATTCGCTCACCTGCCTTGACTCGCATATGGATGGGTGAGTGAATACTTTTGGCAATATAGTGTACATACAAGTTAAACACTCAGAACAGTAGGACAGAGGACCCTGCTCAAGAGCTTACAATCTAAGAGGACAGAGGACCCTGCTCAAGAGCTTACAATCTAAGAGGAGAGAGGACCCTGCTCCAGAGCTTACAATCTAAGAGGAGAGAGGACCGTGCTCAAGAGCTTACAATCTAAGAGGAGAGGGGACCCTGCTCAAGAGCTTACAATCTAAGAGGAGAGAGGACCCTGCTCAAGAGCTTACAATCTAAGAGGAGAGGGGACCCTGCTCCAGAGCTTACAATCTAAGAGGAGAGAGGACCCTGCTCCAGAGCTTACAATCTAAGAGGAGAGGGGACCCTGTTCCAGAGCTTACAATCTAAGAGGAGAGGGGACCCTGCTCCAGAGCTTACAATCTAAGAGGAGAGAGGACCCTGCTCAAGAGCTTACAATCTAAGAGGAGAGAGGACCCTGCTCAAGAGCTTACAATCTAAGAGGAGAGGGGACCCTGCTCAAGAGCTTACAATCTAAGAGGAAAGGGGACCCTGCTCAAGAGCTTACAATCTAAGAGGAGAGAGGACCCTGCTCAAGAGCTTACAATCTAAGAGGAGAGGGGACCCTGCTCCAGAGCTTACAATCTAAGAGGAGAGGGGACCCTGCTCAAGAGCTTACAATCTAAGAGGACAGAGGACCCTGCTCCAGAGCTTACAATCTAAGAGGAGAGGGGACCCTGCTCAAAAGCTTACAATCTAAGAGGAGAGGGGACCCTGCTCAAGAGCTTACAATCTAAGAGGAGAGGGGACCCTGCTCAAGAGCTTACAATCTAAGAGGAGGGGACCCTGCTCAAGAGCTTACAATCTAAGAGGAGAGTGGACCCTGCTCCAGAGCTTACAATCTAAGAGGAGAGGGGACCCTGCTCAAGCGCTTACAATCTAAGAGGAGAGGGGCGACACACTAGCTGAGGGTAAATGGCAGAGTATGTGAAGCAGCGGGGGTGAGTGGGGGCTGTGGGGGAAGATAGAGCAAGAAATGTACAGGGGGGGGCGAACCGTGGCACCCTAGATATTTCGGAACTACGTGTCCCATGATGCTTAGTCACAGATAAGGCTGGCTGAGCATTGTGGAACATGTAGTTCAGAAACATCTGGGGTGCAAAGGTTGCTATATGAGACTTGATCTGGATAAAGTCAGACACCCGATACATAAACAGCACAATCAAACAGACTGGATCGAGATACACACAGGAAAACCTGTATTAAACAAAACAGCACAACTCATATTGGCGAGCATTTCAGACTGGGGTTTTTTGCTTCTTTCGAATCAACAGCAGTAGGTGATGTGTGAAAGGCTGAACCTGATGGACGCACGGCTTTTTTAAGCCTGTGTAACTATGTATCTATGTAACCTATGAGATCACATCTAGATACAAACAGGTGACAACCTGTAATACATTACTTTGCTATATTGCCAACATATTCCGCATATTAAACAGCACAACAACCTGAGATGGGATCTAGATACACACACAACAACCTGAGACGGGATCTAGATACACACACAACAACCTGAGACGGGATCTAGATACACACACAACAACCTGAGACGGGATCTAGATACACACACAACAACCTGAGACGGGATCTAGATACACACACAACAACCTGAGACGGGATCTAGATACACACACAACAACCTGAGACGGGATCTAGATACACACACAACAACCTGAGACGGGATCTAGATACACACACAACAACCTGAGACGGGATCTAGATACACACACACAACAACCTGAGACAGGATCTAGATACACACACAACAACCTGAGACGGGATCTAGATACACACACATCCCCTGAGACGGGATCTAGATACACACACAACAACCTGAGACGGATCTAGATACACACACAACAACCTGAGACGGGATCTAGATACACACACAACAACCTGAACGGGATCTAGATACACACACAACAACCTGAGACGGGATCTAGATACACACACAACAACCTGAGACGGGATCTAGATACACACACATCCCCTGAGACTGGATCTAGATACACACACAACAACCTGAGACGGGATCTAGATACACACACACAACAACCTGAGACGGGATCTAGATACACACACATCCCCTGAGACTGGATCTAGATACACACACAACAACCTGAGACGGGATCTAGATACACACACAACAACCTGAGACGGGATCTAGATACACACACAACAACCTGAGACAGGATCTAGATACACACACAACAACCTGAGACAGGATCTAGATACACACACACAACAACCTGAGACGGGCTCTAGATACACACACAACAACCTGAGACAGGATCTAGATACACACACACAACAACCTGAGACGGGCTCTAGATACACACACAACAACCTGAGACAGGATCTAGATACACACACAAAAACCTGAGACAGGATCTAGATACACACACAACAACCTGAGTCATCCGATACCACCGGAAAGAAATACTCAATTTCTAGAATACTTCCATAAAACCCACACGCAGACTTAAGGGGTTATTCACTAAACACTGTTGTGGCACTGAGTTTCACCACAGTTGTAAACGATTGCAAAAATCACCATTGTTGCAACTTCAGTGAATGACAGCGATGCACCGGCAGGTGATATTGATGCAAACAACGGCGAGCAACGGAATCACCCAAAATGAGTAATCTGCGGCTATAGTCGCCATTCTGCGCTGTGTGTAACACGGGGATAAACTCCGGCGATTTTAAAATAGATACAAAATATTCAATAGATACAACTGTAAAAACAACTTCAACTGAAACATCGGTGGAAACTATGGTGATATATATATATATATATATATATATATACTGAACAAACCTCAGCAGAAACTACGATGCAAAGTGATTTATGGTGGAACATCCCTAGAGAGTGAATTCTCTGTAATTTCACCAAACTTGATCCACCGAAGTTCCTTGAAGTTCTCCAAAATAAATCCACCGATCATTCAATGAGAGCAATGCTTAGTGAATAACCCCCTTAGTATTCTTGTATATTACGTGATCTCCATCACATCCATCCACACGGATCATAAAGAGGATCTACACGTCGTCCACTCCTGGAAAATATACCTTATTATGGCCCAGAATGACCGAATGTGTCTATAATGAAAAAAGTTGATCTAGAACGTCCGAGCGATATCCAGAGAGCAGTCGGGACGGCAGCTTTTATGAGTGTGGTCGTTTATCTCCAGCACATTGCCGCCTCTGTCCACCAGCTTGACCGTGACATCAGGACCCTGTATGTGCCAGCACAGCGCTGCATAGCCTCACGTAGCAAGTGTCTGAATGTCTCGATCCCCTGTGTCAGCTCCTCTCTACAAACACTCGCTATCTGGATACACATCCTTTTCCTGCTCTCTGAAACTTCACACAAACTGCCGGAATTCACACAAAAAAAAAAGTGAAAGCGTTTAGCCGCACGACGCCTCATTAGATTAACCGGGGGTCCACATCCGCAGCTGCCTGTAACGCTCTGCGCCAGAGGAAGGGTGGCTGCTTTATAACATAATATATAATATCAAGAAACTGCCCTTTATAATCTGCCTTTCTTTATGGATTCTATGGGGGATATTCACTAACCATGGCTCTTTCTTTAAAAGATCGGTGATTTTTGGTGGAACAACCGTGAATGAACCATTTAGGAAACATCCACCATAGCGTGCCGTACTTTATTCCACCATAGCGTGCCGTACTTTATTCCACCGTAGTGTGCCGTACTTTATTCCACCGTAGTGTGCCGTACTTTATTCCACCATAGCGTGCCGTACTTTATTCCACCATAGCGTGCCGTACTTTATTCCACCGTAGTGTGCCGTACTTTATTCCACTGTAGTGTGCCGTACTTTATTCCACCATAGCGTGCCGTACTTTATTCCACCATAGCGTGCCGTACTTTATTCCACCATAGCGTGCCGTACTTTATTCCACCATAGCGTGCCGTACTTTATTCCACGGTAGTCTCTACTCTGGTTATTTAGCGCAGATTTCACCGTAGATTCCATTGCTGTGTTTTATCATAGTTTGTATATGAGGTCTATAAGATCAACACTTTAAAATCACCGAAGTATATTCAACGGTTTTACAAATAACACTTAAACATCGGTAAATGGAGAATAGCCACAAAGTACATTCTTTTACAGAATAATAACAGTCACCGCTGTTTGTAGAAGATACACTTGCTGCTGTTGGATTATTTTCCTTCTTTTGATCACTGATGTTCAACAAAGCTGCAACAATTATAAACATCGGCATTTAGTGAAATACCCCTAAATTCTCTTTCTTTTATCTAAAATGTCATTATTTTACTTATCTTACATTTTCATTATTTTATATTATTTTACTTTTCATTCCTCTCTCCTCTCCCCTCTCCCCTCTCGCCTCTCGCCACTCGCCTCTCGCCACTCGCCTCTCACCTCTCACCTCTCACCTCTCACCTCTCACCTCTCTCCTCTCATCTCTCGCCTCTCACCTCTCTCCTCTCTCCTCTCTCCTCTCTCCTCTCTCCTCTCTCCTCTCACCTCTCACCTCTCTCCTCTCACCTCTCTCCTCTCATCTCTCTCATCTCACCTCTCTCCTCTCTCCTCTCACCTCTCACCTCTCACCTCTCACCTCTCGCCTCTCGCCTCTCTCCTCTCTCCTCTCTCCTCTCTCTCTCTCTCTCTCCTCTCATCTCTCACCTCTCACCTCTCTCCTCTCTCTCTCTCCTCTCGGCTCGCCTCTCACCTCTCTCCTCTCGCCTCTCTCCTCTCATCTCTTTCCTCTTGCCTCTCTCCTCTCGCCTCTCGAATCTCGCCTCTCTCTTCTCATCTCATCTCTCTCCTCTCGCCTCTCGACTCTCTCCTCTCTCCTCTCGCCTCTCTCCTCTCGCCTCTCTCCTCTCGCCTCTCTCCTCTAGCCGCTCACCTCTCTCCTCTCCTCTCGCCTCTCTCCTCTAGCCTCTCTCCTCCCTCCTCTAGCCTCTCTCCTCCCTCCTCTAGCCTCTCTCCTCTCTCCTCTAGCCTCTCTCCTCTCGCCTCGCACCTCTCTCCTCACGCCTCTCTCCTCGCGCCTCTCTCCTCACGCCTCTCGCCTCTGTTCTCTCGCCTCTCTCCTCTCATCTCTCTTCTCTCTCCTCGAGTCTCGCCTCTCATCTCTTGCCTCTCTCCTCTCGCCTCTCACCTCTCTCCTCTCACCTCTCGCCTCTCACCTCTCTCCTCTCACCTCTCTCCTCTCACCTCTCGCCTCTCTCCTCTCTCCTCTCATCTCTCTCCTCTCGCCTCTCTCCTCTCATCTCATCTCTCTCCTCTCGCCTCTCTCCTCTCTCTCTCGCCTCTCTCCTCTAGCCTCTCGCCTCTCTCCTCTCTCCTCTCGCCTCTCTCCTCTCTCCTCTCGCCTCTCTCCTCTCGCCTCTCTCCTCTCTACTCTCTCCTCTAGCCTCTCTCCTCTCGCCTCGCGCCTCGCACCTCTCTCCTCTCGCCTCTCTTCTCTTGCCTCTCTCATCTCATCTCTTCTCTCTCCTCTAGTCTCGCCTCTCATCTCTCGCCTCTTCTCCTCTTGCCTCTCTCCTCTCGCCTCTCACCTCTCGCCTCTCGAATCTCTCCTCTCATCTCTCTCCTCTTGCCTCTCTCCTCTCGCCTCTCACCTCTTTCCTCTCGCCTCTCGCCTCTTGCCTCTCTCCTCTCATCTCTCTCATCATCTCTCTCCTCTTGCCTCTCTCCTCTCTCCTCTCGCCTCTCTCCTCTAGCCTCTCTCCTCTCGCCTCTCGCCTCGCACCTCTCTCCTCGCGCCTCTCTCCTCGCGCCTCTCTCCTCTCATCTCTCTTCTCTCTCCTCAAGTCTCGCCTCTCATCTCTCATCTCTCCTCTCGCCTCTCGCCTCTCGAATCTCTCCTCTCATCTCTCTCCTCTTGCCTCTCTCCTCTCTCCTCTTTGCTCTCGCCTCTCGCCTCTTGCCTCTCTCCTCTCATCTCTCGCCTCTCTCCTCTCGCCTCTTGCCTCTCGCCTCTCGAATCTCGCCTCTCTCATCTCATCTCTCTCCTCTCGCCTCTCTCCTCTCTCCTCTCTCCTCTCATCTCTCGCCTCTCGCCTCCTCCTCTCGCCTCTTGCCTCTCGCCTCTCGAATCTCGCCTCTCTCATCTCATCTCTCTCCTCTCGCCTCACTCCTCTAGTCTCTCACCTCTCTCCTCTCCCCTCTCACCTCTCTCCTCTCTCCTCTAGTCTCTCACCTCTCTCCTCTCGCCTCTCTCCTCTACCCTCCTCTCGCCTCGCACCTCTCTCCTCGCGCCTCTCTCCTCGCACCTCTCTCCTCGCGCCTCTCCTCTCTTCTCTAGTCTCTCACCTCTCTCCTCTCCTCTCGCCTCTCTCCTCTCGCCTCTCTCCTCTCTCCTCGCGCCTCTCTCCTCTCTTCTCTCGCCTCTCTCATCTCATCTCTTCTCTCTCCTCTCATCTCTCATCTCTCTCCTCTCGCCTCTCTCCACTCGCCTCTCTCCACTCGCCTCTCGCCCAGTGGTGTATTTAGGTTTTGTGCTGCCCTAGGCCTGACTAAACACGTGCACCCCCCAATTTAAATTTGAGGCACCCCTTCCTGTCAAGGGCACACCTCTTCCTGGTTAATCCCCACCCTTGATCTTAAAGCCCCACCTTTTCCTCTTAGAGCTCCGCCTTTTCCTCTCTTTATATTAAAATGTGATACCAAGCGCCTACTTGTATATTTTGTATACCATTTCAAATGTATCTATTGAGATAAAGAAAATTATGAAATGTTTAAATTCAAGCATTTTTACAAAGAACAACCACGCATGTCAAGTAAGCGGGATCACAGCTGCTCTAATTGGTTGAACAATAAAATCCACAGAAACGTGCACTGCAAATGAGAGTATCACAGAACTGCACAGCAATAAAACTCACAGTAATGTGCAGTGTGTATGAGTGTATCCCAGAACTCCAGGGCAATAAAACTCACAGTAATATGCAGTGTGTATCACAGAATCCACAGTAATAAAACTCCCAGCAATGCAATGTGCGGTGTGTATGAGTGCATCAGAATTCACAGCAATAAAACTCCCAGCAAACCGAGTGTATATGAGCACACAGCAATTATGCTGTGGAGCCATCTTGTCAGCAGTGGGGTGCCACTGCCAGAGGGTGCACTGTAGCTTTGATTCCCTTCCCGGTGGGTGTTCAGTCCAGAATAGAGTCTGTGTTAACGAAAGGGTGGGCAGCTGCGCGCGTGCGTTTCACGTGGTTCGGCCAATCATGTGGTACTGAGACTCAGAGAAATGGCAGTGAAATGCCCTGATGTTCGGTGGTTTCAATCAGCAGGTTTATTCAGGCGAACCCCATAGGTTTCAATGTTAAAAATATTCCCGTTTTTATGCAATATCTAATAAATCATTTAATATTTTAATCTGCAGTAAAAAGTCTTTACTTATTGATTTTTTTTTAGTACCTGTTAGTCATTTTTCTGATTTTTTGGGCAAAATTTCCCCCCCTTTTTTTTAATAGCAGTTTTTCTTTTTTCTGTAACAGAACTTTTTATTATCAATCATAGGATCTTATATGTAAATTCCAGACATTTTCGTTCAGTAGTTCTTTTGAAAACAGCAGGCCACGGGTTTGCGGTGGCAGCATACAGCGGCCGACTCCATGCACTTTGGGGACCCTGCGGTGAATGGTGAATTCACTGCAGGGCTGGGAAATTTTATTCTCCTAAGTGCAGGGAACTACAGAACACCAAAAACTTGGCGTCATTTCAGTGCTCTGTGAGTAACCCATTTAGGCTGGGGTCAGACCAGCGCACTTTTAACGTGCGTTCTGGCGCACATAATTACAGCCGCACTAGCAGCAGATGACGGGCAATGACGGCCAATATATGTACGGCCGCACAAAGTCCGCCGTGCAACGCAAGTGGAATTTGAACGCATTTTTTTGAGAACGCTGAACCGCTAGTACTGACGTACTGAGTGCGCAGCTGCGGCATAGCGGCGTGTTGCGTGATTAGGAGATGTCAGACACTGCTAATGTCCAGCCTACATAACGTCCAGACGCAAAAAGAGTTTTTATTGACAATCCATACAAAATCACGCCCGAAAATGCGCGTCGTCTGACCGTTTTTGCGCATTCCGTGAAAAAATACGTCAATGCGTTCGGACGCACTTTTTCACGTTCGCGGGGAAAAATGCTTTCGTCTGACCCTAGCCTTAGTGGTGAGGTTTTTTGTTGCCCCCTGGAAAGTGAAAGCCTAGGCCTTGCCTACCCAGGACATACTTGAAAATAATGAAATCTCAATGTATCCTTCCTGGTAAAATACTTTGCAAAAGTAAAAAAAATAAATATATATATATTTTTTTTTAGGGGTGGGGCCACCAGTGCGGGCCGCCGCCCCCTGGAAAGTGCCGCCCTAGGCCTGGGCCTAGTCGGCCTAGGCCAAAATACACCACTGCTCTCGCCTCTCTCCTCTCGCCTCTCGCCTCTCTCCTCTCTCCACTCGCCTCTCGCCTCTTGACTCTCCTCTCGCCTCTCTCCTCTCGCCTCTCTCCTCTCGAATCTCACCTCTCTCCTCTCCTCTCGCCTCTCTCCTCTCGCCTCTCTCCTCTCATCTCTTTCCTCTCGCCTCTCTCCTCTCGTCTCTCTCCTCTCGCCTCTCTCCTCTCGCCTCTCTCCTCTCATCTCTTTCCTCTCGCCTCTCTCCTCTCGTCTCTCTCCTCTCGCCTCTCCTCTCGCCTCCTCCTCTCGCCTCTCTCTCTTCTCTCTTCCTCTCGCCTCTCTCCTCTCCGTCTCTCTCTCTCTCGCCCTCTCTCTCTCGCCTCTCTCTCTCGCCTCTCTCCTCTCACCTCTCTCCTCTCGCCTCTCTCTCCTCTCGCCTCTCTCCTCTTTCTCTAGCCTCTCTCCTCTCTCCACTCGCCTCTCGCCTCTCGCCTCTATCCACTCGCCTCCAGCCTCTCCTCTCCGAATCTCGCCTCTCTCCTCTCCTCTCGCCTCTCTCCTTTCTCTCCTCTCGCCTCTCCTCTCGGCCTCTCTCCTCTCGCCTCTCTCCTCTCGTCTCCTCTCGCCTCTTCTCCTCTCTCCTTTCCTCTCCCTCTCTCCTCTCTTCCTCTCGTCTCCTCTCGCCTCTCTCCTCTCTCCTCTTCCCTCTCCTCTCTTCCTCTCTCCTCTCTCGCCTCTCGCCTCTCGCCTCTCTCCTCTCTCCTCTCCTCTCTCCTCTCTCTCTCGCCCTCGCCTCTCGCCTCTCTCCTCTCTCCTCTCCTCTCGCCTCTCTCCTCTCGCCTCTCGCCTCTCGCCTCTCTCCTCTTTCCTCTCGCCTCTCTCCTCTCGTTTCTCTCCTCTCGCCTCTCCTCTCGCCTCTCTCCTCTCTCCTCTCTCCTCTCGTCTCCTCTCGCCTCTCTCCTCTCTCCTCTTTCCTCTCTCCTCTCTCCTCTCTCCTCTCGTCTCCTCTCGCCTCTCTCCTCTCTCCTCTTTCCTCTCTCCTCTCTCCTCTCTCCTCTCGCCTCTCGCCTCTCGCCTCTCTCCTCTCTCCTCTCCTCTCGCCTCTCTCCTCTCGCCTCTCTCCTCTCGAATCTCGCCCCTCTCCTCTCCTCTCGCCTCTCTCCTCTCGTCTCTCTCCTCTCGCCTCTCCTCTCTCCTCTCGCCTCTCGCCTCTCTCCTCTCGCCTCTTGCCTCTCTCCTCTCTCCTCTTGCCTCTCTCCTCTCCTCTCGCCTCTCTCCTCTCTTCTCTCGCCTCTCTCCTCTCTTCACTCGCATCTCTCCTCTCTTCACTCGCCTCTCGCCTCTCCTCTCTCGCCTCTCTCCTCTCGTCTCTCTCCTCTCGCTCTCCTCTCGCCTCTCTCCTCTCTCCTCTCTCCCTCGCCTCTCGCCTCTCCTCTCGCCTCTCTCCTCTCGCCTCTCCTCTCGCCTCTCTCCTCTCTTCACTCGCCTCTCGCCTCTCCTCTCTCTCCTCTCCTCTCGCCTCTCTCCTCTCGCCTCTCTCCTCTCGCCTCTCTCCTCTCGTCTCTCTCCTCTCGCCTCTCTCCTCTCGCCTCTCTCCTCTCGCCTCTCTCCTCTCGCCTCTCGCCTCTCCTCTCGCCTCTCTCCTCTCGCCTCTCTCCTCGCCTCTCCTCTCGCCCTCGCCTCTCCCCTCCTCGCCCTCTCCCCCTCGCCTCTCTCCTCTCTCCTCTCTCCTCTCGCCTCTCTCTCTCCTCTCGCCTCTCTCCTCTCGAATCTCGCCTCTCTCCTCTCCTCTCGCCTCTCTCCTCTCGTCTCTCTCCTCTCGCCTCTCTCCTCTCTCCTCTCGCCTCTCCTCTCTCCTCTCTCCTCTCGCCTCTCTCCTCTCCTCTCGCCTCTCTCCTCTCGCCTCTCTCCTCTCTCGCCTCTCTCCTCTCCTCTCGCCTCTCTCCTCTCCTCTCGCCTCTCTCCTCTCCCCTCTCCTCTCGCCTCTCTCCTCTCCTCTCGCCTCTCTCCTCTCCTCTCTCCTCTCGCCTTGAATGTGTACATTATTATAACTAGAAAGAGCTTTCTTTCATATATGTGTCATGTTTTCCCCCTAATTCTCTGCTTTTCCAGTCTCCTCCCCATTCAGCTCCTTTCCCCCCCTCACTGAAGCTGTTTTGTGCAACATAATCAAATCTTGTGATACAATAATCCTTTTCATGTATATTATTTTGTTTTTCCTGTACTTTGCTCTAATAGCCCCCCTTTTCCTGTCTGTCTCCTCTAGCCCCCAGTAACCCCTCTCATTCTCTGTATGTTGGTGAGGGAGATGTTTTGTACAGAGTAATGATATCCTGTGATATAACAATTCTTTTCATTATGTTATTTGGTGTTTTTCATGTATATTATGTTATTTTTCCGATGCTTTTCTCCCATACTCCTCTTTTCCTGCCTCCTCTAGCCCCCAGTAACCCCTCTCATTCTCTGTATGTCGGCGGCGGGGGGGGGGGCTGCTTTGTGCAGCGTAATAATAACTAGTAATATAATAATTCTCTTTCCCGTGGGTTATTTTGTTTCTCTCCTGCTTTTCCTCTTTTTCTCTCCTTTTCCTGTCTCTCTCCCTCCCTCCTTCCCCCGCCGCTCTCCTGTAGCCCCTAATAACCCCTCACATTCTCTGTGTGTCGGGGGGGGGTGCGTTATACAGTGTATAATAATTCCTATTCACTTTCCTGAGTCAGGAAGGTCTTTGGGTCTTTTTTTTTTTAAGTCTCGTCAAGGGGGCTAACAGGAGAGGGAGGGGAGGCGAATGCCAGTCTTTGCCCCCTATGTCTGGAATTCTGGCATCGGGGAGACGAGACAAGGGGATGTGTTGTGAGCTCACTGTGGCAAAATGCCCAAAATCTGCCCCCGGTGCCATGGCCAGAAACACAGATCTCACACACATTACTGGAGTTACAACTCTCTCAATGACTACACAGTGTGTGTACCCCCCCTCTCATTGTTTTATTATTATGGTTTCCCTGGCTACACATTATAGCGTTTTCTTCCTTAACATTCTCCGCGATCACTCGTTGCATTTCATGATTCATGGTAACATTTAGGACAGTGAATGTCATCATTTTTTAATAGTTGTCATATAGAACATAAAGCAGATTAGTGGCGGAGTCCAGGAATTCTTACCGACGTCTGGATATTCCTCCCGGGCAGCGAGGAATGTTAATCGCGATCTTTTCTGGATTTCCCTTAGCAGATACAGATAAAACATCAGAGACTGATAACAAAACACTCCGATACACCGATACAGCAGTGATACATTGTAAACTCAGGCAGCCAGGGCTGGATTCTTATACAGGCAAACTAGGCCTGTACCTAGGGTGGCCGATGGAAGGGGGCGGCATTTTTTCCCTACAGGGTTATTCAAAGATCTCCGAATTGGGGCTGAAAGGTAACCGAACGCTGAAATTCAGAGTGTGTTTACCTTTCCTGGCCATTCGGCTATTCAGAGAGGAAGCAGTTCGCCAAAAGTTGGCGAATTGCCTGCACATACGATGCCTATTCGGTGTCTGTTCGAGGGCAGTGAAATCCCCCATAGAGAAGCAATGCTTCGGCTATTCAGAGAACACAAACCAGCAGTGAAAGGTTCCCCTAATGCCCTGCCATTCAGTGGTTTAATTCGGCAGGTTTATTCAGGAGAATCCCATAGGCTTCAATGTTAAAAATATTCCCGTTTTAATCCAATATCTAATAAACCGTTTATTATTTTACTCTCCAGTAAAAAGTCTCTTTATTTATAGATTTTTTTGAATCTTTCAGGCATTTTTTAGAAAAATTTGTTTTCCTTTTTATTATCATTCATTGGATCATATGTAAATTTCAGACATTTTCGTTCTGTGGTTTCTTTGCAAACAGCGTTTCACTTTTCAAACATTCAAGCGTATTTTTTTTTTCATCTGCGGTGTTGCATTTTTCCGGCAGCTGCTCTGCGCTATGATTGGTGGCTGCTCGTGTTTCTCCGGCGTGTTCGGCGGGGTTAATCCAGATGTTTTTGCGGGTTTCGGTGTGCATTCGCTGGGTTTTGCGGTGAGTTTTCGTCGGGTTTACGGCGGCTTTTCCCTACACTATGACAGCACAGTGGTGCTTGCTGAATACACCGCAGGGTCGCCGAAATGGAATTGCCGAATCGCACCGAATTGAAGAGAAAGAAAAGTCACCGAACGTGTGGTGACTTTTCGATTCTCTTTGAATAACCCTGCAAATCTCCTTTCTTTCAGAGACCCAAAATATTTGATGTGTGCGAATGTATAACAGAGCAGCAAAGCAATAAAACTCCCAGCAATGAGTCTCTAGATCAGGGGTTCTCAAACTCAGCCCTACAGGTGTTTTGGAACTACATCTCCCAGAAGGCCCTGTCAACCTAATGAGTGACTGAGTATTGTGGGAGATGTAGTTCCAAACATCTGGAGAGCCGACTTTCAGAAACCCATGCGCTAAATCAAGGATCTCAACCCCCCCCCACATGTCTACTGGGAAATGTAGGTCATCAATATCTGGGGGGGCCGGAGTTTCCTCTAAACTATAATAAATCATGTTATATGTCACACGGGGTAAATAAGATACTTTGCATTTGATCTACAATACATACTGTATGTTATGATGTCAACGGCCCCGATAGGTTTTGGATATTTGTCTTAATATGATGTTATTGTTAAAATAAGGGGTTAATCGATAAGCGCCGAACTTGCCACCGAATTGCACCGAACGGTGAATTTCATCGTACGGTGCAATTTCGTGGCAGTACGTCTATTCAGGAGCTGTCGATTCACCAAATACGGGCGAACTGAAGGTGAAATACGGTGCAGTTCGCCGTAGATTGACAAATTTCAGCGGCAGCAAAATTGCCCCATAGAGAAGATATGGTTAATCTATTCACAGAACGACGAACTGCACCGAAGTGTCAGTGAAATGCCCTGATTTTCAGTGTTTCAGTTCGACTGGTTTAAATGGGTGAATCCCATAGATTTCAATGTAAAAAAAATATTATCCTTCTTTTTTTTAATTCAACTGTTTATTCTTTTCAATTTCAGCAAATCGTCTTATTTATTTATTGGGAAAAAAAATAAAAAATTTTTTTTAGGTGAAATGTTTGATTCCCAATATTTTTTAAAGGCTTTTTTTTTTAAATTCTGTTTTATAATATTTTTATAGGACCTTTTTTATTATTTACACACATTTTCCCACATTTTTTATGTTTTAAACACCTTTTAAAGAAAAGTGGAGTTATGTTTCTTTATACTCTGCAGTTCAACAGTGTTCGGCGGTCTGTTCGGCGGTCTTTGGCGGCTCCATGTTCAGCGCACTTCGGGGACCCTGCCGTGAGTAGTGAATTCACCCCGGGGTCGGCAAGATGGAATCGCCAAAGCGGGACGAACTAAATAGCACCGAACTTTCACTGACATTTTGATGCTTTCTTAATAACCTCTTTAGTGTGAAGCTAGCGTTGCCAGATCGGCCAAGTTTTCCTTGACACATATAATTTATTCATGCTAAAAAATGCCACCCTGCAGCATGTATAATCCATACGCTGCATGTAAGAAATCAGAGAGGAATCACAGGTGATTTCCTTCCTGCGGCATATGAATTGTTGCAGGGCAGCACTTTTCCCTGTGCTCCCCTCTGCATTAAAATAGTAATATGTGTGCAGGAAGACATGTCGGATCTGGCACCCCTATGTGTAGCGCATGGTGGAGTCCAGTCGTCACATGATTGTTTACTGTTTATAAACAGGCTAATTGATACATTATATTTACTTGATAATCGTAACTGTAAACATATGATTCTTCAGTTGTTGGTTTCTTTATGGAGTCGATGCGGTGGGTTTATGGTAATAATATATTGCTGCATTGAATTATTTTTTAGCTGTTTTATCACCTTTTCCCTCCAGCCAATAATCTGTACCATGACCTCTCGTCTTTTCGTGTGTCCCTCTCCGGTCCCGCTCTCTCCCCAGCTCGCTCTCTCTGCCACCATAAAGGTCACAGTCTCTCTGGATAAAACTCCTTCTTTGTCTGGGACACAATGGACATTTCCCTGCGTTCTCATGTCTGGGTAGATAATCATTTATTATACTGAAACAGAGCGCAGATCTCCCACAGATGCAGGTCACCGGCAGGACACACGGACACCATGAACCGGGACTCCATATTCCTTCCACAGCCAGGACCAGAGGCACAGTAATGTTCCATCTATATATATACCCAAAACAGGGGCACAGTAACGTACCATCTATATATACCCAAAACAGGGGCTCAGTAACGTACCATCTATATATACCCAAAACAGGGGCGCAGTAACTTACCATCTATATATTTATTTATTTATTTATTTATTTATAAAGGATTTTACCAGGAAGGATACATTGAGATTTCTCTCGTTTTCAAGCATGTCCTGGGTTCAAGAACATTGAAGTGTTACAGTTACAGAAATACAAAGTAATACAATGCAAGATATTAAAAAAATACAAACACAAATATACAGATTACAGAAAAAATATGTAGGAAATATAGTCACTATGTTACATGTTTACAGGTGCATTCTGTATTGAGGTATGTTAGGGAGCTCTTAAGTGACTTAAGACTGGGGGAAGATTTGATGGTGTCTGGGAGGTTATTCCATAATTGTGGTGCTCTGTAGGAAAATGAGGACCGAGCCACTGTCTTTTTGTATTGTGGTATAGCAAGTAAGGTGCTGGTCCTGGATCGGAGGTTATAGGATGAGGGAGCTGCGGGAAGCAGTCTATTCAGGTAGGGTGGCAGCTTCCCAGAGATGCTCTTAAACACCAGGCTGGAAAGGTGAAGGGTGCGTCTGGATTCCAGCGATGGCCAGTTTAGCTCTTTTAACATGTCACAATGGTGGGTCATGTAGTTACATTGTAGCGCAAAGCGGCAGAATGAGTTATACAATGTAGTAAGTTTATGAAGGTGTGTTTGCGGGGCGGCTGCATACACTACATCTCCGTAATCAATAGCCGGCATAAGCATTTGCTGTACAATCTGCTTTCTTACCGCGGGACTCAGGCAGGATTTGTTTCTGTACAGGGCACCTAGTTTGGGGTAAAGTTTAGATGAGAGTTTTTCGATGTGGGGGCCAAAGGATAGATTAGGGTCCAACCACATACCTAGATATTTGAGAGAAGTGACTGTGGTCAGCGTGCCATTTGATTTTGTCCCAACACATAGATGGGGATTTTGCAATTTGTGTAGTTTAGGTGCTGTTCCAAAGAGCATCGTTACAGTTTTGTCAGTATTTAAAAAAAGTTTGTTGTTTTTGATCCACTTTTCTACCTCTGTGAATTGTTCTTGCAGCACGGCCTCCAGCTGCGGGAGATTTGGTTTGCTGGTATAGATCACAGTGTCGTCTGCGTACATATGTACAGTTGAGGCTTTGCAGACGTTGGGCAGATCATTTATGAATATTGTGAATAGCAGGGGGCCTAGTATTGAGCCTTGGGGTACACCGCAAGTGACTGGGAGCGGGAGGGAGGAGCTGCCAGAAATTGACACATATTGTGATCGGTCGGATACATATGATTGAAACCAGGTTAGCGTGCGATCACCAATGCCAGAGTTTTTAAGTTTTTCTAACAAGATGCCATGGTCTACCGTGTCAAAGGCCTTGGCAAAATCAAGGAAGATGGCTCCAGTTAGGTTTCCTTGTTCCATCCCAGCCTGGATATCATTGCAGACTTTTAGAAGGGCGGTTGTAGTTGAGTGATTTGGACGAAAGCCTGATTGATCCGGGGTTAAGTAGTTCCAATATTGATAATAATCACGTAATTGTGTGTAGACACATTTTTCCAAGACTTTTGACATTACAGGGAGCAACGATATTGGACGGTAGTTGGATACCAAAGTATTGTCACCACTTTTATGGATAGGTACCACTCTCGCAGTCTTCCAGAGCTTGGGTATGTATCCAGTCGCCAGTGACTCATTTATTAGGGTTGCGACAGGATTTGCAATTGCAGGTGCACTGATTTTCAGCAGCATTGCTGGTATTTGATCAGGTCCAGACTGGTATTTCATTTTTTGCTTACGGAGAAGTTTAGTAATGACACTGACAGGCACTGGTCTAAAACTGAATTCCTGTCTGATACAGGGACTTTGCACAGTTGGGGGGGCCTGACCTGCATGAGGCCTCTCTGATTGCATGTCATTTCCTAGCTTGGCAATCAAAGTGGTGGCACATCCAACAAAAATAATCATTAAAGGCATTTGCTACATCTAGGGGGTGTTGCAGGGTTTGGTTGTTTACTTTGACAGCAGCTGGCTGGGAGTGGACTGGGGGTGCTTGTATGTTACTTATGGTTCTCCAAAAGTTTCTAGGGTTTGATATGTTATTGTTTAGATTTTCATTGAAGTAATGGGCTTTGGCCATTTTTGTTTGTTTTGTGCATTCATTCCGGCATTTTCGGTATTCGTAGTGATCGTTCATGGAACCAGTACTCTTGAAATTTGACCACCGTGAATCTCTAAGCTGGTACATTAGTGTAAGATCAGCTGTAACCCAGGGGAGATGAGTCCCTTTTACTCGCACTTTACGCAGCGGGGCATGGGAATTCCAGACTTGCAGGAGCTCAGACTGAAAGTATTCAACTGCACAGTCTAGGTCTGGGATTAGGTTTAGCCTGTACCAGGGGAGCTGTTTGAGATCACTTAGGAAGGATTCAAGAATAAATTTCTTGAAAGACCTGGTGGTTATTACCTTTGGGGGAGATTTCAAGGCCTTAATTTGCGCACGCAGTACACTAGACAATGGTCACTAAAGCTATTAGCAAGAACACCTGCCTCCTGTATTCTATCAGGAGATGAGGAGAGAATCCAGTCCAACAAGGTATGGTTAGGGCTTTTCATATTAATGCGAGTGGGGGAGGAGATTAATTGAGTTAGCTGCAAAGTTTTAAACAGCGAGCAGTGTTTATTTTTTAGGATTTAGCCAATCTGTATTAAAATCGCCGAGTACCAGCAGTTCACTTTTTTGGTTTTGGGCAAGTAGGTTATAAGGATTTGAGATATGTCAGAGAGGGAGTGCACTGGAGAGCTCGGTGGACGATAGAACCCAGCAACAATGATTGATTTACTGAATGGGATCTCAATTATACCAGAGAGGAAATCAAAGGTGACAGGAGAGGTAGAAGTCTGTAAGGGGTGAACTTTATGGACTCCTCAACATAAATAACAATTCCCCTCCTCTCTTTGCTCTGTCTTTTCTATAACATGAATATCCCTGTATTGATATGGCAGAGTCTGGTACTTTTGGGGTTAACCAAAACAGGGGCGCAGTAACGTACCATCTATATATACCCAAAACAGGGGCGCAGTAACGTACCATCTATATATACCCAAAACAGGGGCGCAGTAACGTACCATCTATATATACCCAAAACAGGGGCGCAGTAACGTACCATCTATATATACCAAAAAGGGGCGCAGTAACTTACCATCTATATATACCCAAAACAGCGCAGTAACTTACCATCTATATATACCCAAACAGGGGTGCAGTAACGTACCATCTATATATACCCAAAACAGGGGCGCAGTTAAGTACCATCTATATATATATACCCAAAACAGGGGCGCAGTAACGTACCATCTATATATACCCAAAACAGGGGCGCAGTAACGTACCATCTATATATACCCAAAACAGGGGCGCAGTAACTTACCATCTATATATACCCAAAACAGGGGCGCACTAACGTACCATCTATATATACCCAAAACAGGGGCGCAGTTAAGTACCATCTATATATATATACCCAAAACAGGGGCGCAGTAACGTGCCATCTATATATACCCAAAACAGGGGAGCAGTAACGTACCATCTATATATACCCAAAACAGGGGCGCAGTAACGTACCATCTATATATACCCAAAACAGGGGCGCAGTAACGTACCATCTATATATACCAAAACAGGGGCGCAGTAACGTACCATCTATATATACCCAAAACAGGGCCGCAGTAACGTACCATCTATATATACCCAAAACAGGGGCGCAGTAATGTACCATCTATATATACCCAAAACAGGGGCGCACTAACGTACCATCTATATATACCCAAAACAGGGGTGCAGTAACGTACCATCTATATATATATACCCAAAACAGGGGCGCAGTAACGTACCATCTATATATACCCAAAACAGGGGAGCAGTAACGTACCATCTATATATACCCAAAACAGGGGCGCAGTAAGGTACCATCTATATATACCCAAAACAGGGGCGCAGTAAGGTACCATCTATATATACCCAAAACAGGGGCGCAGTAACGTACCATCTATATATACCCAAAACAGGGGCGCAGTAACGTACCATCTATATATACCCAAAACAGGGGCGCAGTAAGGTACCATCTATATATACCCAAAACAGGGGCGCAGTAAGGTACCATCTATATATACCCAAAACAGGGGCGCAGTAACGTACCATCTATATATACCCAAAACAGGGGCGCAGTAACGTACCATCTATATATACCCAAAACAGGGGCGCAGTAACGTACCATCTATATATACCCAAAACAGGGCGCAGTAACGTACCATCTATATATACCCAAAACAGGGGCGCAGTAACGTACCATCTATATATACCCAAAACAGGGGCGCAGTAACGTACCATCTATATATACCCAAAACAGGGGCGCAGTAACGTACCATCTATATATACCCAAAACAGGGGAGCAGTAACGTACCATCTATATATACCCAAAACAGGGGCGCAGTAACGTACCATCTATATATATACCCAAAACAGGGGAGCAGTAACGTACCATCTATATATACCCAAAACAGGGGCGCAGTAACGTACCATCTATATATACCCAAAACAGGGGCGCAGTAACGTACCATCTATATATACCCAAACCAGGGGAGCAGTAACGTACCATCTATATATATACCCAAAACAGGGCGCAGTAACGTACCATCTATATATACCCAAAACAGGGGCACAGTAATGTTCCATCTATATATACCCAAAACAGGGGAGCAGTAACGTACCATCTATATATACCCAAAACAGGGGCACAGTAATGTTCCATCTATATATACCCAAAACAGGGGCGCAGTAACGTACCATCTATATATACCCAAAACAGGGGCGCAGTAACGTACTATCTATATATACCCAAAACAGGGGCGCAGTAACGTACCATCTATATATATACCCAAAACTAGGGATGAGCCGAACACCCCCGAGTTCGGTTCGCATTCGAACTCGAACTTTTCAGAAGTTCGAATTCGAACTCGAACTCGAACTCGAACTCGAACTCAATACAAGTCAATGGGACTCAGAGTTCGGTTTTTAGAGTGTCCTCCAAGAGGGCATATATGCTAGATATTTGCCATAAAAGGTGTATGGGGGTCCGGGTAGTGCCCTGGGGGACAGGAAACAAGGACAAAAAGTAAAAAAAAAAAACGTTTTTAAAGGGACAGTGAGTTTTCCATGAAATAAGGGTTAAAAATAAAAATGAAAAATTCCTTCAAATATCGTGCCTAGGAGGTCCCCATAACCTGCCCGTGAAGTGGCAGATTTCTAGGATGTATAGAAACATTTAAAAACAATGTCCGGGTCTGGGTAGTGCCCTGGGGGACAGGAAACAAGGAGAAAAAGTTTAAAAAAAAAGAAGTTTTTAACCCCTTCACTGCTGATGACGTGTGGGACACGTCCTCCGTTACTCCCGCTGTATGCTGAGGAGGACGTGTCCCACATGTCATCAGCTTTGCGGGACCCCCGGCGGAGATACTCACCTCTCTGTCCGGGGTCCCGCGGCTTTCTGACTTCAGCGTCCTCAGACGCTGAAGTCAAGCTCCTCCCGACGTAAATGACATCATCGCGCCATGCGCAATGACGTCATTTCCAGGCGACCCCCGGCAATGCCGGGAGATCGCTTGGAAGGGAGGGAGGGGGGATCCGTTCGGATCCCTCTCCCTCCCGATCGGGAGGTCCCACAAAAAAAAGCCAGGCACCGCTTAAAAGGAGAGAGCCTCCCCTTTTAAGTGGTGCCTGGCTTTAACCCCTTAGGCACCAGGTCGCACTTCGGTGCTTTGCGGCGCCGAAGTGTGGCCTAGCTCCGGTGGGGGCCGCCATCTTGGATGGCAGCTCCACCCCTGGGTAAGCCCTCACTGGCTGACGTCCTCACACATGATGACGTCAGATAGCCAGGGAACCCCTAGCTGCCCGGAATCCCCTGGTGAAGATAGGGGGTTCATTTGAGGGTTCACAGAGATGCTGTGAGGCTGTGTTTAGAGATGCTGTGAGGTTGTGTATAGAGATGCTGTGTGGCTGTGTATAGAGATGCTGATGGGGCTGTGTATAGAGATGCTGATGGGGTTGTGTATAGAGATGCTGTTTGTGTATAGAAATGCTGATGGGGTTGTGTATAGAGATGCTGTGTATAGAGATGCTGTGTGGCTGTGCATAGAGATGCTATGGGGCTGTGTATAGAGATGCTGTGAGGCTGTGTATAGAGATGCTGTGAGGCTGTGTATAGAGATGCTGATGGGGCGGTGTATAGAGATGCTGTTTGTGTATAGAGATGCTGTTTGTGTATAGAGATGCTGTTTGTGTATAGAGCTGCTATGTGGCTGTGTATAGAGATGCTGATGGAGTTGTGTATAGAGATGCTGATGGGGTTGTGTATAGAGATGCTATGGGGCTGTGTATAGAGATGCTGTGAGGCTGTGTATAGAAATGCTGATGGGGCGGTGTATAGAGATGCTGTTTGTGTATAGAGATGCTGATGGGGTTGTGTATAGAGATGCTATGTGGCTGTGTATAGAGATGCTGATGGAGTTGTGTATAGAGATGCTGATGGGGTTGTGTATAGAGATGCTGTGTATAGAGATGCTGATGGGGTTGTGTATAGAGATGCTGTGTGGCTGTGCATAGAGATGCTATGGGGTTGTGTATAGAGATGCTGTGAGGCTGTGTATAGAGATGCTGATGGGGTTGTGTATAGAGATGCTATGTGGCTGTGTATAGAGATGCTGATGGAGTTATGTATAGAGATGCTGATGGGGTTGTGTATAGATATGCTGTGAGGCTGTGTATAGAGATGCTGTGAGGTTGTGTATAGAGATGCTGAACGGGTTGTGTATAGAGATGCTGTTTGTGTATAGAGATGCTGATGGGGTTGTGTATAGAGATACTGTGAGGTTGCGTATAGAGATACTGTGAGGTTGTGTATAGAGATGCTGTGAGGCTGTGTATAGAGATGCTGATGGGGCTGTGTATAGAGATGCTGATAGGGTTGTGTATAGAGATGCTGTGTGGTTGTGTATAGAGATGCTGATGGGGTTGTGTATAGAGATGCTGTGTATAGAGATGCTGATGGGGCTGTGTATAGAGATGCTGATGGGGCTGTGTATAGAGATGCTGTGAGGTTGTGTATAGAGATGCTGATGGGGCTGTGTATAGAGATGCCTTGCAGCGCCGAAGTGCGGCCTAGCTCTGGTGGGGGCTGCCATCTTGGATGGTGGCTCCACCCCCGGGTCCCCCCTCACTGCCTGACGTCCTCACGCATAGCGTGATGACGTCAGATAGCCGGGGAACCCCTAGCTGTCCGGAATCCCCTGGTGGAGATAGGGGGTTCATATGAGGGTTCACAGAGATGCTGTGAGGTTTTGTATAGAGATGCTGTGAGGTTGTGTATAGAGATGCTGTGAGGTTGTGTATAGAGATGCTGATGGGGTTGTGTATAGAGATGCTGATGGGGCTGTGTATAGAGATGCTGTGAGGTTATGTATAGAGATGCTGTGAGGTTGTGTATAGAGATGCTGTGAGGTTGCGTATAGAGATGTTGTGAGGTTGTGTATAGAGATGCTGTTTGTGTATAGGGATGCTGATGGGGTTGTGTATAGAGATGCTGATGGGGTTGTGTATAGAGATGCTGTGAGGTTGCACATAGAGATGCTGATGGGGTTGTGTATAGAGATGCTGTTTGTGTATAGAGATGCTGATGGGGTTGTGTATAGAGATGCTGTGTATAGAGATGCTGTGTATAGAGATGCTGATGGGGCTGTGTATAGAGATGCTGTGAGGTTGCGTATAGAGATGCTGTGAGGTTGCGTATAGAGATGTTGTGAGGTTGTGAATAGAGATGCTGTGAGGCTGTGTATAGAGATGCTGTGAGGTTGCGTATAGAGATGCTGTGAGGCTGTGTATAGAGATGCTGTGAGGCTGTGTTTAGAGATGCTGTGAGGCTGTGTTTAGAGATGCTGATGGGGTTGTGTATAGAGATGCTGTTTGTGTATAGAGATGCTGATGGGGTTGTGTATAGAGATGCTGATGGGGCTGTGTATAGAGATGCTGTGAGGTTGCATATAGAGATGCTGATGGGGTTGTGTATAGAGATGCTGTGAGGCTGTGTATAGAGATGCTGTGAGGTTGCGTATAGAGATGTTGTGAGGTTGTGTATAGAGATGCTGTGAGGCTGTGTTTAGAGATGCTGAAGGGGTTGTGTATAGAGATGCTGTTTGTGTATAGAGATGCTGATGGAGTTGTGTATAGAGATGCTGTGTATAGAGATGCTGTGAGGTTGTGTATAGAGATGCTGTGAGGCTGTGTATAGAGATGTTGATGGGGCTGTGTATAGAGATGCTGATGGGGTTGTGTATATAGATGCTGTGAGGCTGTGTATAGAGATGCTGATGGGGTTGTGTATAGAGATGCTGATGGGTCTGTGTATAGAGATGCTGTGAGGTTGTGTATAGAGATGATGTGAGGTTGTGTATAGAGATGCTGATGGGGCTGTGTATAGAGATGCCTTGCGGCGCCGAAGTGCGGCCTAGCTCCGGTGGGGGCCACCATCTTGGATGGTGGCTCCACCCCCGTGTCCCCCTCACTGCCTGACGTCCTCACGCATAGTGTGATGACATCCGATAGCCGGGGAACCCCCTGGTGGAGATAGGGGGTTCATTTGAGCCCCGATATCTCCAGGCAGCTAGGGGGTCATGGAGGGTGTCAATCAAAAGGCCTGAGCATGGCCTTTCGAATGATACCCAACATGACCAGGTATAAAGTAAAAAAAAATAATTAGAAATATATAAAAACATGTATTACGCGGTTTGAGAACACAGGTCATTTAGAGGTGAGAATCTTTGCACGTACACATTAGTTTTTAATTCAATATCTAATAAACCATTGCTTATAATATTCTGCAGTAAAGAGTCTCTTTATTACTGGATTTTTTTGTATTTTTTAAGCATTTTTTAAACTTTCTTAAAAAAAAATTTTGCGAACTCGAACCGAACACGCTAAAAAGTTCGAAGTTCGCGAACTTGCGAACGGCCAAAGTTCGAATCGAACTCCGAACTGATCGAACCGAACAGCTCATCCCTACCCAAAACAGGGGCGCAGTAACGTACCATCTATATATATACCCAAAACAGGGGCGCAGTAACGTACCATCTATATAATATACCCAAAACAGGGGCGCAGTAACGTACCATCTATATATATATACCCAAAACAGGGGCGCAGTAACGTACCATCTATATATATACCCAAAACAGGGGTGCAGTAACGTACCATCTATATATATATATACCCAAAACAGGGGCGCAGTAACGTACCATCTATATATATATACCCAAAACAGGGGCGCAGTAACGTACCATCTATATATACCCAAAACAGGGGCGCAGTAACGTACTATCTATATATACCCAAAACAGGGGCACAGTAACATACCATCTATATATATATACCCAAAACAGGGGCGCAGTAACGTACCATCTATATATACCCAAAACAGGGGCGCAGTAGTACTCCATCACTTTATACCGAAACTCGAGGCTTCAGCAATATTCCATTACTTTTACTGAAAACCCATGGTCACAATAATATTATCACTATATACCCAACAGGAGGCCGTAGTAATATTCCATTACTATATACCCAAATCAGGGCCTTGGTAACTTTGCATCACTATATAACCAAACTGTGGCGGCAGTAATATATCACCACTAGATACCCAAATTGGGTGTCACCATAATATTACATCACTATATACCCCAATCGGGGTCACAGTAATATTCCGTCACTATCAGGGTAATTCAAAGAGATCCGAATTACTGGAGAAAGGTAACCGAACGCTGAAGATCAGCGTTCGGTTACCTTTCCTGGCCATTCGGCTATCCAGAGAGCAGGCAATTCACTAAATCCTGGCGAATTGCCTGCACATACGATGCCTGTTCGGTGCCTGTTTGAGGGCAGTGAAATCCCCATGAAAAAGCACTGCTTCGGCTATTCAGAGAACACAAACCAGCAGTGAAAGGTTCCCCTAATGCCCTGCCATTCGGTGGTTTAATTCGACAGATTTATTCAGGCGAATCCCATAGGCTTCAATGTTAAAAATATTCCCGTTTTAATTCAATATCTAATAAACCGTTCATTATAAAATTCTGCAGCAAAAAGTCTCTTTATTTATAGATTTTTTAGGATATTTTAAGCATTTTTCTGGATTTTTATGTTTTTTTAAAAAAGTCAGATTTGTTTTTTTTTGTTTTTAAGTTTTCTTTTTCTGTAACAGCCCTTTTTATTATCATTCATTGGATTTTATATGTAAATTTCAGACATTTTCGCTCAGTAGTTTCTTTGCAAACAGCGTTTCACTTTTCAATCATTCAAGCAAACTGTATTCCTAATTTATTTACTGCATTTGTCTGCGGTGTCGGCTTTTTCCGGCGGCTGCGCTGCGTGTAATCGGCTCCTGCTCTGGTTTTTCCGGCGTCTTCGACAGGTTAATCCAGATGTTTTTGAGGGTTTTCGGCGTGCATTCGCCAGGTTTTGCGGTTAGTTTTCATCGGGTTTGCGGCGGCCTTTCCCTGCAATTCGGGGACCCTGTGGTGCTTGCTGAATACACCGCCGGGTTGCCGAAATGGGATCAGCAAAACGAACCGAATTAAAGAGAACGAAAAGTCACCGAACTTGGCAGGGAAATCAAGGCCATAGTATTATTCTGTCACTATATGCCCCAATCAGGGTCACAGTATTTTTCCCTCTTTTTGCAAACAATCTTATTTATACTGTATTTTCTGGCAATATTGTTGGGAGTTTTTTGCTTTACAGCTCTGTTATACACCTGCACATCCTGCCCGGACACCAAACTTAATAATGAAAAACATTAGCGGACACAGATAGATAGATAGATACAGATAGATAGATAGATACAGATAGATAGATACAGATAGATACAGATAGATAGATAGATACAGATAGATAGATACAGATAGATACAGATAGATAGATAGATACAGACAGATAGATACAGACAGATAGATACAGATAGATAGATAGATACAGATGGATAGATAGATACAGATAGATACAGATAGATAGATAGATAGATAGATAGATACAGATAGATAGATACAGATAGATAGATAGCTACAGATAGATAGATAGATAGATAGATAGATACAGATAGATAGATGGGTGGATAGATAGATACAGGTGGATAGATAGATAGATACAGATAGATAGATAGATGGGTGGATAGATAGATAGATACAGATAGATAGATAGATACAGATAGATAGATACAGATAGATAGATAGATAGATAGATAGATAGATAGATAGATACAGATAGATACAGACAGATAGATAGATACAGATAGATACAGATAGATAGATAGATAGATACAGATAGATACAGATAGATAGATAGATAGATAGATACAGATGGATAGATAGATACAGATGGATAGATAGATACAGATGGATAGATAGATACAGATAGATAGATACAGATAGATAGATACAGATAGATAGATACAGATAGATACAGACAGATAGATACAGACAGATAGATACAGATAGATACAGATAGATAGATACAGATAGATACAGATAGATAGATAGATAGATAGATACAGATAGATACAGATAGATACAGATAGATACAGATAGATAGATACAGATAGATACAGATAGATAGATACAGATGGATAGATAGATACAGATGGATAGATAGATACAGATAGATAGATACAGATAGATAGATACAGATAGATACAGACAGATAGATACAGACAGATAGATACAGATAGATACAGATAGATAGATACAGATAGATACAGATAGATAGATAGATACAGATAGATACAGATAGATACAGATAGATAGATAGATACAGATAGATACAGATAGATACAGATAGATACAGATAGATAGATACAGATAGATACAGATAGATAGATAGATAGATACAGATAGATACAGATAGATAGATAGATAGATAGATACAGATGGATAGATAGATACAGATGGATAGATAGATACAGATGGATAGATAGATACAGATAGATAGATACAGATAGATAGATACAGATAGATAGATACAGATAGATACAGACAGATAGATACAGACAGATAGATACAGATAGATACAGATAGATAGATACAGATAGATAGATAGATAGATAGATACAGATAGATAGATAGATACAGATGGATAGATAGATACAGATAGATAGATAGATACAGATGGATAGATAGATAGATAGATAGATAGATAGATAGATAGATAGATAGATACAGATAGATAGAGATAGATACAGACAGATCAATAGATAAATCAGGGGGTCATTTCCATGGTGGTCACACACACACATAATGGTCTCGCAGACGTGTGAGAAACTGTGACAGGAAAGAAGCATTTTTATTCTATTTATTAATAAACCAAACTTGGCCGGAGAGAGCGTCTCAATGATGTCACTGGCTGAGATGACTTCACGGCTCCCTTGGGAAAAGTGACATCACGGGCCGAGGTGTGAGACAGGAAAAGCAGAAGGAAACGAGACAATGAGACACAGGGGCCGCAACAAGGAAACCTTTATTACTGAGAACGAAACGGACATGAGATCAGATGGAGGACAATCGAGAGAGCAGCAATCCATGGAGGCTCCCCAGGCCCGGATTAAGATCTCTATGGGCCTGGAGCTGAATATTTTGGTGTGTTTTTTTGTAATTTAGTGAAATGAAAACATATTTTTGGTTATTTAATAGCACAGATACGGCATATCTAACCAGGCAGATACTGTGTGATTAATTTTTCAGCTCTGCGCACCTAGACAGACAGCTCTGCGCACCTAGAGAGACAGCTCTGCACACCTAGAGAGACAGCTCTGCACACCTAGAGAGACAGCTCTGCACACCTAGAGAGACAGCTCTGCGCACCTAGAGAGACAGCTCTGCGCACCTAGAGAGACAGCTCTGCACACCTAGACAGACAGCTCTGCGCACCTAGAGAGACAGCTCTGCACACCTAGACAGACAGCTCTGCGCACCTAGAGAGACAGCTCTGCACACCTAGACAGACAGCTCTGCGCACCTAGAGAGACAGCTCTGCGCACCTAGACAGACAGCTCTGCACACCTAGACAGACAGCTCTGCGCACCTAGAGAGACAGCTCTGTGCACCTAGACAGACAGCTCTGCACACCTAGACATTCAGCTCTGCGCACCTAGACAGACAGCTCTGCGCACCTAGACAGACAACTCTGCACACCTAGACAGACAGCTCTGCGCACCTAGACAGACAACTCTGCACACCTAGACAGACAGGTCTGCACACCTAGAGAGACAGCTCTGCACACCTAGACAGACAGCTCTGCGCACCTAGACATTCAGCTCTGCGCACCTAGACAGACAGCTCTGCGCACCTAGACAGACAACTCTGCACACCTAGACAGACAGCTCTGCGCACCTAGACAGACAACTCTGCACACCTAGACAGACAGCTCTGCACACCTAGACAGACAGCTCTGCGCACCTAGACAGACAACTCTGCACACCTAGACAGACAGCTCTGCACACCTAGAGAGACAGCTCTGCACACCTAGACAGACAGCTCTGCGCACCTAGACATTCAGCTCTGCGCACCTAGACAGACAGCTCTACGCACCTAGACAGACAACTCTGCACACCTAGACAGACAGCTCTGCACACCTAGAGAGACAGCTCTGCACACCTAGACAGACAGCTCTGCGCACCTAGAGAGACAACTCTGCACACCTAGACAGACAACTCTGCGCACCTAGACATTCAGTTCTGCGCACTTAGACAGACAGCTCTGCGCACCTAGACAGACAGCTCTTTGCACCTAGAGAGACAGCTCTGCGCACCTAGACAGACAGCTCTGCGCACCTAGACAGACAGCTCTTTGCACCTAGAGAGACAGCTCTGCGCACCTAGACAGACAGCTCTGCGCACCTAGACAGACAGCTCTGCGCACCTAGACAGACAGTTCTGCACACCTAGACATCCAGCTCTGCGCACTTAGGCTAGGGTCAGACTAACGCATTTTTCGCGTTGTCTGTGAAAAAGTGCGTTCGAACGAATGGACGCATTTCTTCACGGAATACGCGATAGCGGTCATACGATGCGCATTTTCGTCCGTGATTTTGTACGGATCATTAATAAAACCCTTTTTGCGTCTGGACGTTATGTTGGCCGGACATTAGCAGCGTCTGACGTCTCCTAATCACGCAAACACGCCGCTATGCGGACGCAGCGCACTCTGTACGTCAGTACTAGCGGTTTCACGTTCTAGAAAAAATGTGTTCGTTTGCCACTTGCGTTGCCCGGACGAACTTTCGTGCGGCCGTACTTCGTGTGTTCCCCGGCATTGGACGTCATTTGCTGCTAGCACGGCCGTGATTTTGTGCGTCTAAACGCACGTTAAAACTGCGTTAGTCTGACCCTAGCCTTAGACAGACAGCTCTGCGCACCTAGAGAGACAACTCTGCGCACCTAGACAGACAGCTCTGCGCACCTAGAGAGACAACTCTGCGCACCTAGACATTCAGTTCTGCGCACTTAGACAGACAGCTCTGCACACCTAGACAGACAACTCTGCGCTAGAGAGACAGCTCTGCGCACCTAGAGAGACAACTCTGCGCACCTAGACATTCAGCTCTGCGCACTTAGACAGACAGCTCTGCGCACCTAGACATTCAGCTCTGCGCACCTAGACAGACAGCTCTGTGCACCTAGACAGACAGCTCTGCGCACCTAGAGAGACAACTCTGCGCACCTAGACAGACAGCTCTGCGCACTTAGACAGACAGCTCTGCGCACCTAGACAGACAGCTCTGCGCACCTAGATAGACAGCTCTGCACACCTAGACAGACAGCTCTGCGCACCTAGACAGACAGCTCTGCGCACCTAGAGAGACAGCTCTGCGCACCTAGAGAGACAACTCTGCACACCTAGACAGACAGCTCTGCACACCTAGACAGACAGCTCTGCGCACCTAGACAGACAGCTCTGCGCACCTAGAGAGACAGCTCTGCACACCTAGACAGACAGCTCTGCGCACCTAGAGAGACAACTCTGCGCACCTAGAGAGACAGCTCTGCACACCTAGATAGACAGCTCTGCACACCTAGACAGACAGCTCTGCACACCTAGACAGACAGCTCTGCGCACCTAGAGAGACAGCTCTGCGCACCTAGACAGACAGCTCTGCACACCTAGAGAGACAACTCTGCGCACCTAGACAGACAGCTCTGCGCACCTAGACAGACAGCTCTGCGCACCTAGAGAGACAGCTCTGCGCACCTAGACAGACAGCTCTGCGCACCTAGACAGACAGCTCTGCGCACCTAGAGAGACAGCTCTGCGCACCTAGACAGACAGCTCTGCGCACCTAGAGAGACAGCTCTGCGCACCTAGACAGACAGCTCTGCGCACCTAGAGAGACAGCTCTGCGCACCTAGACAGACAGCTCTGCGCACCTAGACAGACAGCTCTGCGCACCTAGAGAGACAGCTCTGCACACCTAGACAGACAGCTCTGCGCACCTAGACAGTCAGTTCTGCTGGGACAGAATGAACCAGTCAAAAGGAAGGCGACTGAGCCATCCTCTAGATCAGGGATTTCAGACTCTGACCCCACAGATGTTTTTAAACTACAACTCCCATGAGACTCTGACCATATGTTTCATTTAAAGAATTCTGGGAGTAGTAGGCAATCGACATCTGGGGGGCCGCAGTTTGAAATCCCTGATCTAAAGGATGATTTTAGGGAAACAAAATGCAAAGTAACCCGCCATACAGCCAAGCAACCCTGTGCCATGTATTTATTATAAATGGAATTCACTTAAGGGGACAGTCTAAGCAAAAACACGCTTTATTCTTTTCCAAGTATTAACCCCTTCACTGCAAATACCAAGTATATTTAATCTTCAAAAGCACCTGCCTGTGCCCCGATATCTAGTAAGCTGGATTTGGCCTAATTATGGAGCACTGAATTAGTTTGCAGATGGGCTCCAGGATGCGCCCCCAAAGTTTTAGCACCTTGGGCATGGCAGCCGAGGTGCTAAAACAGTTTGAGAGTTCTGCCTTTTTCTTCAAGGAAAATCAGATCCCGAGCTGTTTTGTAGAGCTTTGTGCTTTCTGTCCAGCAGGTGGCGCAATCTACCTGTCAAACAATGCATCCAGTTTTAAAATTGCGATTTTCAGGCACATTTTCACTGTTTGACTTTTGCAAAGTTGTTTTCCATAAATCCACTGGTTCCTGCCAGTGGTTTTATGGGGATACAGTGTGGTAGTGAAGGGGTTAATACCAGACTGACGCAGCCACTGTGATAGGAGTCAGCATTCTCCGAGTCCTGATGATCCATATCCAATCAAATGGTTCTCATGGTGAAGCAGTGAGGACATACAGAGGGGATATACACAAAACACACATATAATGACTGACACACTGCAAACTGCGGTGCAAAAACCCGTCACGCCGACACTTTGCACCGTTTAGTTAATATGGTACCAGTTCTGCCATGTTGTCCTGGAAACATATTACTCTTCCATGCGGGGGGGGGGGGCAGAGAGAAGGGTCTGTCCTGCGACACATAGATGTTTCATAAGCGACATAAATATTTAATCAAAGCAATTAATTTGGAAACCCGTCCTTACTAATGAATCGATTCCCTACGTGCAGCGTATACGTTCCACATACTGCAGGGCAGTACTTTTCACCCACTGCCCATCATCATGAAATAATATGATATGCTCCAGAAAAACATGGGGGATCAGAGGGCACTAATAATCCCAAATGTATATAAATACATAAACCCACATATATTATTTATTTATTTATAACGTATATTTTACCAGGAAGGATACATTGACATTCCTCTCGTTTTCATATACGGCACATTCACACAAATAATTAAATAATGAGAATAAATAGCACTTTATTATGCAATACCCTCATGTTACATGAATTGTTGCCTTGCAGGTTTAGTATAAAACGATCTTAGTCACAATCAGGGAGCTGCAGATCTGAATCTCTGGAAAGAAAAGGGTTAAAGGGTCACAACCACCAAAAACTGAAACGTTCTTATTTTATTCCATGTTACTGATATCTGCATGTGCTTTGTTTATCTCTTGTATGTTTAGTTAAGAAAAAAATATATACTATATATGTGCACTGTGCGTCTCCATTTTTGTGATATTTTCTGATCTAAACTGCAGCCCCAGTATCTTTACAGCACTTGCTCCTCACTTTGTGGCATTGGGCATAGAAAGGGACTCTACGGGTCTGTAGTTATTGAAACTACTCACATCATTGTATTGAGAGGGATGTATTCAAAGGACGTCACCAGGGAGCAGATTAGAAGTCTTTTAAGCTCCCTATCTTGTCTCATTCAGTTGCCAGCTCTTATCGCTGGTAGCCTTCAGAACAATAGCCCCCATGCAGCCTTATCTAAACATTCCCCCCTCCACCTCATCAACTGTTAAATACTGTATGGGGTAAAGCACAGCTGTAAAGTAAACCGATTGCGCAAATGTTGGTAAATGTTGCATCTTGTCAAAAATCCGCAAAATAGAATCAAGAGATAAAAAAAAAACTGACTTTATTTTTCCTTTTTCCATTTCAGTTACTTCAAAGAAAGAAAAAAAGAGCAGCGCCCGGTTTATAAAGTGTTTTATAATGTGTTTGTAAGGTTTTATTTATGTTTTTTGTTTTATTTGTAATGCACAAGTAATCCAGTTACGGCGTATGTTGGTGATAGTGTCCCTTTAACATCACGATTTAAGTAAAAACAGGCAAAAGTCTATTATTTTGTGCAGTTATAAAAGTATTCTTCAAGCGTTTTTCTTTTTTTAATTTGTGTAAGAATTTTATACATATTTTTGGTGTTTGAGAATTTTTTCCCTTCACTGGTTTAATAAAGAAAGTTCACGTTTTACTGAGATTTAATTCTTGTTTTGTTGTAACGATGCCAAGAAATACATTGTATATCTACAAGTATCCGCGGGGTTGTTATTTAGTTAAGGATAGAGAGGATCCCCGCTAATGATTTGACCCTTAAAACCCATGCTTTGACTTCCGCTGCGATTAAACACACAGACACCACCTAAACTCTGCGCCTTTAATAAAAATATACATTATCCTAATAATATTCTGAGCATATGTTTAACAGAGACATACCGCCACCTAGTGGCCAGATCCCGTACACCAATAATATCCATCCAGGGGCAGAAACAGTTAAACCTGGTGTACTAGTTATCTGTGACCTACATTCTCATATCTGGCAGGACTGTCCTGATTTGGAGACTCTGTTGACCTGTCCCAGATTTTTCTCCCCTGTCCTTTTTTAACCATCGTGACGTCCCCAAACAGATCAAACCACAACAATAAACCCACTCGAGTCGTGCAATGCCAGAGCAGGAGATGGATAGAGGCGTCTGTGTCAAGTAAAGACGTCCACATCTTTCTATTCCAGGGAATGCGCAAACTTGGCTGTTCAGATGTTTTGGAACTACATTTACCACAGGGCTTTCTCAACCTAATGAGTGGCTAAGCATCATGGGAGATGTAGTTCCAAAACAGCTAGGGCCTTATTACATTCTTCATGCAAAAACGCACGGTAAACGCATGAATTTTTCCACGAAGCATTAAACGTTAACGTGTGTAAATCAACGCTGGTATTACTCCTCGAGCATTTTTCATCCGTCACAAAATAACGCGCGTAAAACGGACGCGCAAAAACACGAGCGCAGCAACGTTGCGAGCAGAAATCAGTGTGTGGACTGTTGTTTCACGCGATTCAGCCAATCAGAATTAAGAACCACAATTGTCTCACATTAAGTTTTTGCGCCTGTCAAAGTCAATCTGCGCATATATGCTGCACCAATAAAAAAAAACCCGCACAACTTCTCCATTTTATTGTTTGGGTAGGAGTAGAATGTGTAACTATACTTTGCTGCGTATTTTTTTTTGGGCTGGTGTATTTGGTTTCGGCAGGTTGATAGAATTTGCCGTTAACACCAGCTTTTAGGCGTTGCTAAAAATATGCATGCAAAGGCTGTGCGTTACAAACTGCGCATAGATTGTAATACCATCCGCGTACCAGCACACAAACGCATTTGTGCTCACAATGTTAAGTATAGGACGCGCGATGTACAATAAGCTCATGCAGCGTTCGCGCAGGTTCCCCCTGCGGTAGACGTATACGTGCGTTTGTTGCGCTGCGATTGTAATACGACATACTGCTTCAAAGGGTTTTGCCCCTCACATTAATGCGTGCGTTTGCGTGAAGATTGTAATAGGGCCCCGGCCCCCTAGAGGGCCAAGGTTTGAGAATCCGACCCTAGCACATGCTATGCTATTTCTGAGCAGGGCTCTGTGAGCCAGTAAATATTATTATTATTATTGTTTAACCCCTTCACTACCAAGCGATTTTTTGTTTTTAAAAATATATCATAACATTTATTTGAAACGTTGCTCCACAGCAGGAGAGCCTCGTCCCCCAAATATAATGATATAAAAACAGGTCAATGGGCAACCCAGTGCTGACAATAAAGTGGGTCTTTAAAAAACAACCATAACAGCGACATTTCAGCCTAACCTGGCCTTAATCCTGCTGATAACATACGATACGGGTATCAGCATGATTAAGGTCATGTGAGGCCAAAACATCATCACTTTTGTTCTTTTTTTTGTCTCCAATAAAGACAAAAGAGCAAGTGCTGAATAGGCTTCCTGGAAAAAGGTCAGGAATGAACAAAGGTCATTCCCAACTCTAGCCAATGGCTATCAATGTGCTTGCATTGAGAGTCATTGGATTGGCTGGTCATTGACTCGAGCGTCCAGCCTTCCCGTGGTCACATGACGGCCGTGACGTGAGCAGAAGCTGTAGCGTGCAATACGGCCCGGAGAGGAAGCCCAACGCTGGATTCAGAGTATGTATTTCACTCACTAAATAGTTAAAACAGGAGTGGTGGAGTGGAGCGTTTATTGTTTAACCCATTCATCCCCTCCCATTTTAACTCTAGAGTGTCCCTTTAATTTTCACAGAGGCCACAGATGACATAACATCCCTGAAGCCGCGCAGCCTTGGGACCTTGTTGATTCCTGCCACCGTCGTTGTTTTGGGTCAATGACTTGCTGAGAACTTAACCAATATTTGCTTTTTGTCTTTTTTTTAAACTAGATTTCTGCAAAATCACGTGATCACCAGTTCCAGTAACCGCTCTGCGTGAGCACATGGAGGAGGGGGAGCGTGCGGCGGGTGGACTATGAGACACGAGGAGATCAAACTAACAAACGCGATGCTCAGAAACCTATTATAAAATGCATTTTACATGTACGGCTGGGGCTTAAAAAAATAAACGTAGCAGGTCATAATTATAAATTATACACAGAAAAACAGACTCCAGTGCAGCTTGCGTTTACATTTCACAGGCTCTAAGGAAAGATTATAATAAAAGAACGATGCAGACATCAGTAAACATACTTTCCTTATGAGATAATACAATAATGTTCATTAATACCGAGGGCTGTCATGGGGGGGGGGGGTTACAGCCCATAATATGTTCGGGGGCCCTGGCCATTGTCAAACCCTGTGCAGCTTGTCTGACTCCCACAGATGTAAGGGCACCTCCATGCCACCCAGGAGAGGTCCACCGGTATACCTAGAAATGTCCCGGTGGGCCGTAGCATCTGGCGCCAAAAAGAGCACTCTGACTTCTCACTGAGGGAGCGATTAGTATGGTCTGATTTCCGATGGCAGCCCTGTTTATACCTGAAAGATACTCCAACTACAAACACCTGCACCGTCCTTCTCAGTAAATCTTTTGAAAGGCTTGTCAAAACGTGACATTTATTCATTTTTGCCGGAGTATCCGACACATTCAGCTTGTTTCCTGACACTTTCTGCCTCTGTAAGCTGATCTATATACCTCCCCATCTCCTCCCCAGCATGGAAAACTTCTGTAGTGATGCCCACCCCCTGCTGTAGTCAAGGAACATAAGGGGTCTGCTGCAGGTATATTAAGGATGTTAAAGAAATAGGATTAAATCCATGGTGGCAGAAAATAAGTTCATAGTTGTCCCTCCCACCCAGGCTTGGTGCATAATTTCAGGCTCCCTTTCCAGTTGTGTCTACTTTTCTCTCTAATTACTCTTACTCGTCCCAAGCTTCTGGTCCTCCCATGCAATCCGCACTATATTCTTTCTAGCAACCAACTTCACCTTCCCTCTGCTCCTATCTGTTTCACTTACCCCCGTCCCTTAGATTGTAAGCTCACGGGGTGTCTGCCTGAGCACATGGTTAAAATGCTGTATTTCCTAGACAAGCTATCCTACGGGCAGGGTTGTCTTTTCCTTATGTATCATGTATGTCTCATGTTTGCGCTCCCCCGTTGTACAGCGCTGCGGAATCTGTTAGCTCTTTATAAAAACTTGTAACTGTAGTTTGATTTGTTAAAATGCTTATTTTATCGGACTGGATATATTAAGGGTAACTCTGAAAACCGCAGAAAATCACCAATATGACATTAAGATGCGATGGAGGGACACACATAGACCATTAGCATTGGATGGTCAGAGGTTACAGGTGGGGTCTGGCCGTGTCTGGACAAACCTCCATCTATCTGTGTATCTATACATCTATCGGTGTATCTATAAGGTTAAATATGTTATAGAACTTTAAGTATTCGTTTGGCATGTTTGATGTTTGCGCAGATGTCTTGGTTTTCGCGGGGCTGGAAGGGAGTGTAGGTATAAACATCCCTCACTGATAGCTCGGTGCCAGCCTGGGATATCGGTGAGATTGGGTCTCTGGTATCGCTTCGGTCCGTTATTCCTGTATTTTAAATCACTGCGGAGCTTTGCCAGCTCTTAGGAAATTGTTCGCGGTCAGCACATTGCCAAAGGAGATTAATTCCCCATAGCGATTGGGCAATCGATGTATAAAAATAACAAAACAAAGGGGAAGGGGCAGCGGCAGCGGCTCCTCATAAACACCATCGTCAAAGCACCCTTTCCAGAAAAAGAATTGCTGAAGAGGTCCTTCATAAGGTATGGCATGAATTTCCCTTAAAAGGCCACTACCACCAAACTTTCTGTTAAAAACCCTAAAGCTACCACCAAAAAATGAAATGAAAAGTCCTTATTGTGTTTATTTGATGTTGCTGATATCTTACATGTGTTTTGTTTTTCTCTTGTATGTTTAGTTAAGAAAATATTTTCCTCTATATGTGTCACTGGGTGCATCCATTGTGTGATATTTTCCTCTATATGTGTCACTGGGTGCATCCATTGTGTGATATTTCCCTCTATATGTGTCACTGGGCGCATCCATTGTGTGATATTTCCCTCTCCTCTGTGTGTCACTGGGTGCATCCATTGTGTGATATTTTCCTCTATATGCATCACTGGGTGCATCCATTGTGTGATATTTCCCTCTGTGTGTCACTGGGTGCATCCATTGTGTGTTTTTTTTTTCCCTCTATATGTGTCACTGGGTGCATCCATTGTGTGATATTTTCCTCTATATGTGTCACTGGCGCATCCATTGTGTGATATTTCCCTCTCCTCTGTGTGTCACTGGGTGCATCCATTGTGTGATATTTTCCTCTATATGCATCACTGGGTGCATCCATTGTGTGATATTTCCCTCTGTGTGTCACTGGGTGCATCCATTGTGTGTTTTTTTTTTCCCTCTATATGTGTCACTGGGCGCATCCATTGTGTGATATTTTCCTCTATATGTGTCACTGGGCGCATCCATTGTGTGATATTTCCCTCTCCTCTGTGTGTCACTGGGTGCATCCATTGTGTGATATTTTCCTCTATATGCATCACTGGGTGCATCCATTGTGTGATATTTCCCTCTGTGTGTCACTGGGTGCATCCATTGTGTGTTTTTTTTTTCCCTCTATATGTGTCACTGGGCGCATCCATTGTGTGATATTTTCCTCTATATGTGTCACTGGGCGCATCCATTGTGTGATATTTTCCTCTATATGCGTCACTGGGCGCATCCATTGTGTGATATTTTCCTCTATATCTGTCACTGGGTGCATCCATTGTGTGATATTTTCCTCTATATCTGTCACTGGGTGCATCCATTGTGTGATATTTTGTGTTGTAAACTGCCCCCCACACAGTATCTTTCCAACACTTGCTCCTCATGGGGTGGCAATGGCCATAGAATGGACTCCATGGGTCAGCAGTCCAGAAAACCAACCTATTGACTTCCATGGTGCAGGATGTATGTAAATGCCACACCAGGGAGTGCCATTTAGTGTTGTTAGCCCACTATCAGATATCATCCAGTTACCATCTTTAGCTCGGGTAGTATCCACTTCACAATAGATCCCCTGCTGCCTCATCTAAACATTCCTCTTCCACCCCATTACCTCCTCACTCCTGTTTTATTCTATACCACAGCTGTAAAGGGAGACGTGACATACTATTTTGGTAAATGTTGCACCATGGGAAATATCCACAAGATGGAAACAGGAGATAAAAAGCTAACTTTATTTTCCTTTTTACGTGCAATTACTTCAAACAAAGAAAAAAACAACCGCAGCATGTGTTTTATAATGTGTTTATAATGCACAAATAATCCAGTTACAGCTCATGGAAGTGGTAGCGTTGCTTGAACTGATTCTAAAATCACAGGATACGGCAATTGTTGGCTTAAAATGGGTTGTCAATCAGCCAAATGGCCACAATCTACCATATTATCCCACGTTCATCCTGGACGATGGAATAAGGGGCATTAATCGGATTGCGATGCACGTTTTGTTTGCTCTCTCTGTATCCCTATATATAATAGATCACACCGGAAGAATGTAAAACGGGCAATGCCCACTGAAAACGCATAGGAAGTAGCGAGGTGAAACAGATCCTGTGCTTGAAGACGCGTTTCTGGCTCTTACAGACCCCACAACGCTATTATCTTTTATAGACTGTTTTGGCAGTTTCCAAAAAAAAAAAGTTCATTTCAGTTTCGTTTCCACTGATGTTTGGACAAACTCTGATTCCCCGTCTCGCTCCCCTCTGGCATTGATTCTGTCTCTCTCTTATCTCTCGCAGCCCATCCTCCAGCATTTATTTATTTGTTCCTCATTGACCGGCTCCCGTTCCTCCTTCTCATCACTCTGTCTCTCTCTTTCGGCAGAGATGGCAAAGCCTCATCTCTTGTGGTGCCTCTTCTGGGCGGCGATATTTTCCACGGCAGAAGGACAAAATCCAAAGTGAGTACAAACCCCTAAGTACATTGTGTTTGCCTCCGTTACTCTCCTTTTTGTTCTTTAGTTCCTTCTCTCTCTGTCCCCCCCTTGCCGATAAACTTCAAGCACCCACCAGTTGTGTGTTTAGACCCTATAGTGTTAAACCGATTCTTATGCAATCAATATGTTATCTATACATGTGACTTTTCATCGATGGACCACCAACCAAACCATAAGGGATTCGCACGTACTTGCGTCTTCAAATTGTCTTCCTTCTTTTCCAGTGTCCTCCTCATGTCCAGTCTCCTTCCACGTACCTTCACTCCCTTACACCTGTTGTGTAGGGAGAGGTATTAGCAGTAGGAAAAGGGAAGTGCTCATGCCACTGTACAGAGCACTGGTGAGACCTCACTTGGAGTACTGTGTGCAGTACTGGAGACCGTATCTCCAGAAGGATATAGACATCTTAGAGAGAGTTCAGAGATGGGCTACTAAAATGGTGTACGGCTTGAAGGAGAAAAGTTACCTGGAAAGGGTTAATGATCTTAACATGTACAGCTTGGAAAAAAGACGAGACAGAGGAGATATGATAGAAACATTTAAATACGTAAAGGGAATCCACAAGGTAGAGGAAGGGAGTATATTTAAACGGAAACAAAGTAGCAAAACAAGAGGACATAGTCTTAGATTAGAGGGGCAAAGGTTTAAAAGTAACATCAGGAAGCATTATTTTACTGAGAGGGTGGTGGATACATGGAACAGTCTTCCAGTTGAAGTGGTAGAGGCCAAAACAGTGATTGAATTTAAGCAAGCATGGGATAGGCATAAGGCTATCCTAAACAAAAGATAAATCCAGGTAAAGTATCCATGTAATTGGGCAGACTAGATGGGCCGAAAGGTTCTTATCTGCCGACATTTTTCTATGTTTCTACACCAACTGTCTTGTCTCATTGTTGATCTTTCTCTCCTGTTTCTATGTTATTTTTTCTTCAGTTTTCTGATCGCGGCCCCCCGTATGCTGCACGTGGGGGTTGAAGAAAACATCTGGGTGCAATTCGAGTGGCCCCCAGGCTCGAAGCCTCCAGCCGGCGATGTCAAGGTTGAAATCATACTGCAAAATCAGATTAATCAGAAGAATTGCTCCAGACAAGAGATCCTTCTTCTGAACAAAGGGAATGACTACACCGCCACAAAATCTCTACAGGTGCGAAACGCGTCATAATGTTCCCATAGAGCTTACTGAACAGCTATAGGTGCCGTTTGTTCAAGGTTGACAGGCAATGCATGATGATAGAAGAATAAGGGGTGCATGATGAACCTGCTAAGTCACACAGCAATGGCTGCGTCTTTTGAAATGGTGATGGGTGAAAGTGTGTCCAAACAAATCCGGCAGATTACAGGACAAGTGGGACAAAGGTTTCTAAACGTGGAGATAAGAAACCAGCAATCCAAAATCACATACATAGATCGTTGTGATTGCAATGACGGTAGAACTTCTTTTGGGTTTCTATTCAGATGGTGCATCGATAGCCACGTCAGAGTCCAGGCTGGGTGGGGAATGGACGTATTTGACTGTAATCTGTTGTTCTCCTTCTCTTTCGCCCTAGCTCACGCCTCAGATGGTGGCGGCCTGTGAACTGAACAAGATGCAGAATGAAAGATACGTTCAGTTGGTTGCCAGTTGTCCAAGTGTCTTTGGAAAGTATCCGAAAATGTTAAACATTCCCGTGTCCTACAAACGGGGATATATATTCATACAGACAGACAAAAGTATATACACCCCCAAGCAGAAAGGTGAGTTAATTAATTCAATACAACAAGTCCATAGGATTCGGATTTTGCATATGCATGTGCATCTGTATGTGCTTGACTCACCACATGTGAAAACAAGGTCTCCCATTACTCCTTCATGTATTCTGAAAGAGGAAGCTTAACTGCTTTAAGTGCCCTTCATAACCACCCCGGGGTGTGTTCAATGACCTGTAGCATAAAGATAATCACAATCCATCCATAGTAGGGATGGCAAACTCTGGTCCCACAGTCGTTGATGGCCTACAATTCCCAGAAGTCTTTGAATACAATAGATGGCCATGGAGTCATGGGACTAGTTCAGCAACACCTGGGGGCGTAGTTTCGTATCCATGTTCTGCAGAAATATACAGACCCTGAATGGTGCAAGTTCTCAATCTGGCACTAATAATGCCAGAAATGCCACCTAAGTGTACTTGATGGTCCAAGACGTTCATTGGATGTCATTGATAACAGTGAGAGAGGCTCCAGCAGACCAACTAAGTGCAGACACACAGCTGACGGGAGACTAACAACAATTGTTTACAATGTTAGGTTCTTTGGTTTGCCCTTCATATTGGTTTTGCTCTCTCTTGCGTTATCAAGATCATATCAAAGTCCTATAAAACCCATTTGAGTGGTCTAGAGACTAATGTCCTATTGTTTCGGAACTTGACCGATTTCACATCTATAAATCAGACCGGTCATGCACCCTGGGAGCGGGAATCGCTCTTTGCTGATAAGAGACCGGGGTGATCGCTCAGTCCTGATCTATCTCTGGCCTCCATCAGACGGCAGAGGTTATATATCGGGCTTTGATGAAACAGAGTACATCGCTGTTCTTCTTGGTGATCCCTAACGTCTTGCTTGGGTGTTTTGGACCACGCGTGTGACCCCCTGTCTATTATTTTCCAGTTCTTATCCGAGTCTACACATTAGACCACGTGATGAGGCCAACGGAGGATGTGATCATTGTTACCGTCACTGTGAGTACATGATGGGCAGGTGTTTGTGCATGTATATCAATATAACTCATAATAAATATATTCCTTAATCATAAAAAAACCTGCACGTCACTTCTTCCCGAAAACTATGACACGGAGTCATAAAGGATGTTTCTAAAGTCCCAATAACATCTTCTTCTCATGCCGTCTCGATATTTATTCTATCAATGAACTGATGGTTTGGTGAAGTCCAAGAGTGTGCCCTGAGCATGTTGAGAAACATTAAATTAAGCTGGTATTCTTTACTGTTTATATCATTAAATATCCTACCCCTTCTTCCATCGCAACCATTCTATATCCTCCAAAATGAACCACATTGTGTCTTCTTTTCTATGAACTCACAGAACGCCCAGGGCTTGAAAGTGAGAGAGAACAGCCTTCGGTCCGTGGGATCGATCGTGTCTCCATTTGATTTCGAAATTCCCGATATTGCAAAGTGAGTGATGACAACAAAAATAACACAAATCATCAGACAGGTTGAACAACCCTTATCCAAATCGCTCCGGACCAGAAATGTTCTGGATTTGCGATTTTTGGGGGATTTTGAAAGATTTGCGTAATAATGAGACATCTTGGGGATGAGACCCAAGTCTATACACAAAATTCCTTTATGTTTCATACACACCTTAAACACACAGCCTGGAGGGCATTTTACACAGGACTTTTAATCATTTCGCCCCATCACAGGAGGTCAGGGTGGGATTTTCCACTTCAAACAACATGTCAGTGATCGGAAGGATTTCTCATTTTGGAGCATTTCGGATAAGGGACACTCAAATTGTGATGAAAAAAAATAACACAACACCAGAACACCTGAATACAAATCACCCAAAGAAATACCCTAATATATAAACAACTAAAGAAATATCATAATACATAAATACCCACCCAAAGAAATACACTAATACATAAATACCCACCCAAAGAAATACACTAATACATAAACCCAACCAAAGAAATACACTAATACATAAATACCCACCCAAAGAAATACACTAATACATAAACCCAACCAAAGAAATACACTAATACATAAATACCCACCCAAAGAAATACCCTAATACATAAATACCCAACCAAAGGAGTACCCTAATACATAAATACCCACCCACAGAAATACCCTAATACATAAACAACCAAAGGAATACCCTAATACATAAATACCCAACCAAAGGAATACCCTAATACATAAATACCCACCCACAGAAATACCCTAATACATAAACAACCAAAGGAATACCCTAATACATAAATACCCAACCAAAGAAATACCCTAATACATAAACAACCAAAGAAATACCCTAATACATAAATACCCAACCAAAAAATATCATAATACATAAACACCCAACCACAGCTGTATCTTAATAAATAAATATTTTGTCACATAAATCATTCCCCCACAGAAAAGCCTTTTCATAAACGTCCGTCAGCAGGGAGTCCCTTATCCCTGGGCCACGTCTTGCAGCGGCGATCCCAACACGTTACTGCCACCATTCCTCATCCACTGCCATGATTTTACCACAGAAATCCCTGCCACAGAAACATTCAACCGCGTAAATTCCCCCCCTTAACATTTCTCTACCACAGAAAAACCCTGCCGCAGACAGACCAGATCCTGGCACAAAATGGCAATTATTCTACCACAGAAATATCAAAGTATAGACGTTCCCCTCCACTAAAACCTAAGTGCCTTTTTAATGTAAATAGTGGCATTTTTTGGACTCACACAATGGTGAAACGTTTTCTGTTCCATTATACCTCACTCCTCCTTGACATTTTTTTCCCCGTCAGGCCCGGTATTTGGAGAATCAACGCTTTTTACAGCACCGCGCCAGAATCCAATTTTACCGCAGAATTTGAAGTGAAGCAATACGGTAAGTCTCGTGAATCCGTAGATATATATATCTCAATATACGCACTATAATCTATATATATATATACTCAATGTACTCAATCTCTCTCTCAGTTCTTCCAAATTTCGAGGTGAAGATCATCCCGAAAGTCCCATACTTTCTTATCTCCAAAAAAGACTTCAGTTTCCGCATCGAGGCCAGGTAATATATTAATGTATTAATGCTCACGTGAATACATGTACATCGATATAGAGGTAATATAGAGGTATGTGTGTGTGTGTTCATGATCTAGAATGTCACTTAAATAAGTTCAGCACAACATATTGGAATTTCTTTTTAATTTAAAGGGACATTATCCCTATAGAATGAGTAATCTGATGAACTAGGATCCAGGGGAGGGCGTACAAGGGCTAAATGAGGAAACCCTGGGGTTGTTGGTTCCATTTTTCTGCTACCTAAAAGCATCATTAGGCTCATGGTGCTGCCTATACACACAGCACTGCAGTGGCCTCCATAGGGTTAAACAGCCAATTTATAGGGATTTTAAAAGCACTAAATAAATGAAAAATTCCTAGAATTATTGTGTCCTATACAACTTCTCTGAATTGCGTTTAAATATTTTTTATATACAGTATATGTAGATTAGGTAGGCCGTGTTAGTCCAGATGCCAAAATCACGAGTATAGCTGTCTGTAGTGATACCTTTTTTATTGGACTAACGTTACATTTAAAGTACAAGCTTTGGAGAGGATTCCTCCCTTCGTCAGGTATAGAAGCTTACTGATCAGAATAATAGAATTGGACATTGGGACAGTCATAGAGCTCACAGTTAGGGGTGTTAGATGTTGTACATCGCCAAATGGCATGGTCAGAGGGGGGAAAAAAAAGGAAACATTTAATTGTCTCAGGCACGATGCAATCATGTCCACTTTAAAGGGAATGTGAAAGGACAGAAAGAAAGAAAGAAAAAAAAAAACACAACACAGTGAGTATGGGGAAGACACAGAAAAATAGGAATTATGAATATTATGTGACGTTATTATAGTGGGTTAGAAAACCCGAATCTATATTAAGTCCTTGTTTTATATTGTTGAAATATGTGATCATTTTCATTTCATATGTTTTGCGTTCCCGGTGATCTTTAAAATGTCCTTTGAGGATTTTGATTCTGAGGTTTTGGATGGAGTGGCCTGCTAGATTGAAGTGATGTCCCACTGGTGTACAATATGTGTTTTCCTGGTGGTTCCTGATGGAGTGTCTGTGCTGGTTCATCCTGAGATTTAGTTTAAGGCTGGTTTCACCAATATAGCAGCCCTTATCACAAGCCGTGCACTGGATCATATATACCACATTTGCTGACGTGCACAGGAATGATCCCTTGATGTTGTGAGTGGCGTTGTTGTGCCACGCAGTGCTGCTGTCACATATGTGTTGGCAGAGTTTGCAGCGGGGTTTGTTACAGCGTTTGGTCCCATTCTGTATGTCATCCTGTTCCTGAGCGAGTTTGCTGCGGACCAGTTTTTGCCTCAGGTTTGGGGGTTGCTTGAATGCCAGTAAGGGGGGCTGTGGGAATATTTCTTTGAGCGCAGGGTCCTCTGTGACCAGTGGCTGCAGATCTTTGATGATTTTGCGAATTCCCTCTAGAGTTGGGTTGTAGGAAACAACTAGAGGGATCCGTGTGGTGTTTTTCTTTTCATTGTAGCGTAACAGCTGTTCACTAGGTGTTTTCAGGGCAGATTTGATTTTTTCAGAGATTGTCCTTTCCTTGTAGTCCTTCCGCTGGAATGGTCAGACAGTTTGCTCAGGTGTTTATCCCTGTCCCCAGTGTCCGAGCAGATTCAGTGTATATACAGTGTATATGTATATATATATATATATATATATATATATATATAATATTATAATTATTAAGTTATAATTATGAAATTGGTGGGGTGGCATTTCATAGTTTGGACGCCAGTAAAAAAAAAGTAATCATGGAATAAAATCCCAGGTACATCTCTGCTTTAAAACAATCGATGGCAAACCTGAATCCCAATTTTTCAAGTATATGAAATAGAGGGTTTTTGCTTTTGGAGCTTCATCTCCTCTTTAACCGGTGTATCACTTCACTAGTGTCCGTTCTGTAGACACCGGTAATTCTGTTTCTTGACTGCTCCAGGTACGTGTATGGAGAGGATGTGGTGGGCACTGCCTATGTGCGAGCTGGAATTATAGACAAAGATGGCAAGCGGACCATGCTGAAGGGCCTTGAACAACAAGTGAAGGTGAGGAAGGAAGGGGATATGTCAGAGACCTCACAATGTAAAGATTTTATTCCATGGCAGTGATTTTCAACCTTTTCCCTGCATGGCACGCTGATATGGAGCTTAAAAAAAATGTGTATTAAAATGGTAAAATTACTAATTTTCCCTTTTTTTTCTTGGTAGAAAGTTAGAATTGCAATAAAGACTCGGAGGCGAGTATAGGAAAATTGTTTCAAGTTCTCTTCAATAACACATCTCCTCTTTGTGCCATTGTTCCATTACACCCACATTGTCTCACTGTCCTGTAAGTCCCATCTCATGCATGGCAAATTCCCACGTCACACCAAAGGATCATTTGCGGCCCCCCAGTAAGCCATGGCACAATGGTTGAAAAATCACTATTCTTGTGTATGCTGTTTTTCCATTTGTCTTCTTCCCCCGTGTGTCCATCACTGGTGACGAAACCTCGCTGGACTCCAGGGCACAGCCAGTATCAGTACACAATGATCCTTCCGCTTGTAGTTTTGCCAGGGACAGACATGGTCTTGGTCTTGACCCTATAAAATTGACAGTGGTCTCCATTTACAGTGACTTCTCCTACTTGCTGGATCTCAAAAGGGTTTAGTTGATCCCAAAGTCGTGTTTCAGCTTTATCCTGTTGCTCTCGCCAGTAAATTCCTTCGCACACTGAAGGTACACATCAATAAATCCCTCGTTTTACTCAATCTATATAAACAAGTGGTGTCCTCTGCCCAGTCCAAGCTTGTACCATATACTATTCATTAAATAAAATGGAATTATCTACCCCTTCCTCCGAAATGCCTATAGGGCAGGGATCGCAAACTCTGTCCCCCCCAGATTTATCTCTACTACAACTCCCATGAATCTCCACCTACTGCTCCACCATGATGACCACCAATGGCATTCAAAGAATTCTGGGAATTGTTGGCCATCAACACATGAGAGGCCAGAGTTTGAGATACTGGGCATAGGGAGGGCAGGCCCCATTCCCAAACATTTATGAGTAGATTAAACGTTCCTGAAGAAGACCCCATTGTTGCTTCATCCTGCATTGTCAGAGGATTGCCCTGTGTCTCGATGCTTCTGTGTACAATGAAATAGGTATTGTCAAAGATGGACAAAACAAAGAATAAAAGATTTTGCATCGGGATATGTTTTATGCTCCCGATCAGGGGTCAAGGCCATAAAAAAAACAAGCGTGGGAACTCACCAGAATTTCCGGCCCAATTTAAGCATGGCCAACTCACACTCAGCCACCACCGAGCACTCACATTTCACATTAATTGTGTAGATATACTGTGTTTTAAGCAGGGGTCAGGTCCAGCAGGAACTCTCGGAAACGTAGTTCCTCCACTACTTTCGCAGGAGGAACGGCGTTCCCTTTTGGCCCACAGGCTGAAGAGCTTTTCTTCGGTTACAATCATATGTTTTCTTACTAAGTCACCACCAATATATATTTATTTCAATTATCCTGAATGATTCCCTAAAACTGAGCTTATCGTGGTATTTATACATTGATACTGGGTTTATAAATAATTAAAATAGTGAATTTTCACGTCTGCATGTGATATAATCAGTTTATTACACAGTTTAGATAAGATGTTATGCTCTTTATCGAGATGATAAGTGCGCCTCGAAACCTGTGATCTTGTCCTCTGGAAAGCTGCAGATTTATTTTCTGTTAATCTGTATATTTGTGTTTTTTGTGTGATTTTTTTTTTTTTTTTTTGTTAATTTTTTTATGTGGCCACTAGATGGAGGATTTGTAACACAGATTTACCAACATTGGAGCTTTTTTCCTCAAAAATGTAACTACTTTAGGCTAGGGTCAGACGAACGCATTTTTCACGTTGTCCGTGAAAAAGTGTGTTCGAACGAACGTACGTATTTTTCCCGGAATACGCGATAGCGGTCATACGATGCGCCTTTTCGTCCGTGATTTTGTACGGATCATCAATAAAACACTTTTTGTGTCTGGACGTTATGTTGGCCGGACATTAGCAGCGTCTGACGTCTCCCAATCACGCAAACACGCCGCTATGCGGACGCAGCGCACTCTGTACGTCAGTAGTAGCGGTTTGACGTTCTCGAAAAAATGCGTTAGTTGGCCACTTGCGTTGCACGGACGAACTTTCGTGCGGCCGTTCGTCGTATGTTCCCCGGCATTGGAAGTCATTTGCTGCTAGCACGGCCGTAATTTCGTGCGGCTAAACGCACGTGAAAAATGCGTTCGTCTGACCCTAGCCTTAAACGGCAATTCAAAGGGCACAGAACAGTGAGTTTCCCCGTACGGTGCAATTTCTCTGCAGTTTGTCTTTTCAAAAAACTGTCCGTTCATCAAATACGGGCGAATTGACAACGAAACACGGTGCAGGTCGCCGCAATACGGCAATCTTCAGCGGCAGCGAAATTATCCCATAGACAAGTAATGGTTAATCTATTCACAGAACGACGAACTGCACCGAAATGTCGGCAAAATGACATGATTTTCAGCGATTGTGTTCGACAGGTTTATACAGGCGAATCCCATAAAATTCTATGTAAAAAAAATTATCATTTTTATTTTATTTTTTTATTCAACCTTTTTATACTTTTAATTTTCAGCAAATCGTATTTTTATTTATTTATTTTTTGGGGGATTTTTAGGCGAAATGTTTGATTCCAGTTTTTTTTTTAAAGCCATTTTTCCTTAAATTCTGTAACAGACCGTTAACTGGTACTTTCTTCTCTCTTGCAGTTGGACAGTGGGATTGCGCCGATCAGAATAAATAAAGCAGACATTTTATCGAAGGTGTCACAGCCGGAGGTGACGTTGCTGGGTTTCACGTTCTATATCGCCGCCAGTGTGGTGGAGTCGGCCTGTGAGTACCAGCTTTCTATTCCTCCCCCCTCCATACGTCTGTCTTTATCACATCAATTACTTACATTGCTTTACTTCTCCATCACAGAGACCAGCAGGTATGTGACCACGTTAGCAGGAGATCTCACCATTTTTATTATTTATCTTTATCACAGTTACTGTATCTAGCTCAAGGGTCTTTCCTGCCTGTATGATAATAATGCAGACCCCGTTTGAAATTGTGTAAGATAAAGGCCACCATCTAGAGCTCAGAATCTTACATTTTTACAATGTTTCTGTAAAGGATAAACGAATGCAGGAAAAATAAAAAAATGAGCAAATTCACATTATTTTATTTTCTTTGCTATCTCAGAATAACAATTTCTGTGCGAAACATGTATTTTACCCTATATTTAATTGTTAACTTCACATCCCATGTTTCAAACAAATGTGACGATAATTTTTTTTTCTCAAAAATCGCTTTGGTAGTGAAGGGGATAAACATATAACCCCTCCGCCTGTTATCAGTACTATATATATATTTATAATTTAGACTTGCCAGGCCCACCATGTCCATTTTTCATGCTGCTCCGCAGTGTGTAAAATTCAGCTGCTGGTAGAGGTAGAAAATTAAATAATTAATAAGTAGTGAGGAGCCGAACACCCCCAATTTCAAAAGTTCGAGTTCGAACTCGAACTCGAGCCGAACTCAGTGCAAGTCAATGGGAGTCAAAAGTTCGGTTTTTAGAGTGCCCTCCAAGAGGGCATATATGCAAGATATTAGCCATAAAAGGTGTATGGGGGTCCAGGTAGTGCCCTGGGGGACAGGAAACAAGGACAAAAAGTTTAAAAAAAATACGTTTTTAAAGGAACAGTGCGTTTTCCATGAAATAAGGGTTAAAAATAAAAATGAAAAATTCCTTCAAATATCGTGCCTAGGAGGTCCCCATAACCTGCCCGTGAAGTGGCGGATTTCTACAATGTATAGAAACATTGCCATCAGAGACCCACACACGACACCTAGCCACCCTTAAGGGGTTAAAATGCACAGGGACTGGCTACTATCCTGTTAGATGAGGGAATGTATTATATGTATAAAGCAAGGTATATATGACAATGGATAGTCAGAGACTCTAGGGACTCAGCTTGTACGCTTTATGATAGACATTTCTAACACAATAATAATTGTATGCTCACATAGGCCCTTCAGGAGAGGTACATGACATACAAATACTGGAATATTTCGTTTAAATCTAAGGATTGTGATAAAGATTTTATTAAGCCCTTGATGACAAATGACGTAACATCTACATCATTAATGATTGACTTTACAGAGCCCTGGTCCTTAAGGGGTTAAACAGCATATCAGAGAGGATCATATAGTAGAAATGAACACTTCTTAGAATTCAAAACAAGCACAGTGTTTGTTCATACATGTGCAGGAGCCCCCACCCAGTGAGGAGCCGCAACCCAGTCTGCAAGCAATGTATCAAATTCTAATTGCTAATTAGAAGCCCATGTTATTTCCAAACACTAATTAAACACCTGTTGTTTACGCCGTTTGAGAGCACAGGTCATTTAGAGGTGAGAATCTTTGCACCTAGACAATGACATTCGGTCGTTTTTTAATTCAATATATCTAATAAACCGTTGCTTATAATATTCTGCAGTAAAGAGTCTCTTTTATTTCTAGATTTTTTTAGTATTCTTTTTAAGCATTTTATATACTTTTTCAAAAAAAAATTCAAACTCGAACCGAACACGCAAAAAAGTTTGAAGTTCGCGAACGGCCAAAGTTCGAATCGAACTGCGAACTGATCGAACCGAACAGCTCATCCCTATTAATAAGCAACAATGTGAATGAATGAATGTATACTCTATGTCAGTGATTTGTAAATGAGTGTTATGTGTCCAGGGACCCCTCGGTCGTTCTAATTCCCTTCTTTCTGCTCGCAGCGGGGATCCTGGAAGAAAAGGAGCTCACCAATTTAAAGTTTGTGTCTTCCCCTTACAAACTGGATCTGTCCATGACCAGAACATATTTTATACCTGGCAGCCCGGCACAGATTGTGGTAAGCACTGGGTGAATTAAAACGCGCTGCTTTCCCGGTTAAACGATTCTCACAAGGGAAATATCATAAAAGTGTGTGCGTGTGTGTGTTTGTCATGAGTGTGTGTACGTATGTGTGATGTGCATGTGTAAATGCTGAATTTGTATGTGTGTTGTTCATGTGTATATGATGTGTTTGTGTGTGTAAGGGTGTCTGAGTGTGTTATGAGTGTGTTTCTTAGTGAAGTGCGTGTCTGTGTACTGTCTATGGGCCCTATTACATTCTTCGTGCACTTTCGTCCACGCAGTGCTTTTTTTTTGTGCACAGCAAAATTCGTTATCGCGCGAAAATGTACGTGGCATTACGATCCGAGCACATTTTTTCGTCCGTCAAAATTTTTTGTGCGTAAAAACGACACGCAAAGTACGTTACGCGCAGAAATCTGTGTTCGGACTGTTTTTTTCACGGGATTCAGCCAATCAGAATTAAGAACCAGCATTTTCTAACGTTAGGTTGTTGCACCTGTCAATCTGAGTATATATGCTGCAGCAAAAAAAAAATGTATTAATTTTACTGTTTGGGTATGTGTAGAATGTGTAACTGTACTGTGCTGTGTTTTTTTTTTGTGCCGGCGTATTTCATTTCGGCCAGGACGATCAAATTTACAGTCACCACCTGCTTTTCAAAGTCATTATGAAGATGCGCGCAAACGTTCGTTGCTTGAAGATTGTAATTCCATCCGCGTACCAGCGCACGAACGCATTTGCGCTGACAATGTTAAGTATAGGATGCGCGCACGAATTTTCGTTTGCGCAAGGTCACTCGCGGTAGACGATAACGCGCATCGTTTGTGCGAACGTCGTAATACGACGTTCCGCGTAAAGGGTTTTGCCCCTCACGCAAATGCGCATTTGCGTGCGCGCAAAAAACTGTGCGAAGAGTGTAATAGGGGCCTATGTGTGTACACTGTATGTAGGCTGTGTGCATATATACTGTACTGTGTGTTGTGTGTGCCTGTGTGCTGTGCATTTGTATATTCTGTGTTTGTGTGTGAGTATAGAGGTGTGTGTGTGTTGTGACTGTGTATCTATGTGAGATATATGTTAAATATTATGGGCCCTATTACATTCTTCATGCAAAAACGCACGAGCAACGCGTGAATTTTTGCGCGAAGCGTTAAACGATAACGTGTGTAAATCAACATTGGAATTACAACGCTCGCGCATTTTTTTATCCGTCAAAAAATAACGCGCGTAAAACGGACACGCACAAACGCGTGCGCAGCAACGTTGCGCACAGAAATCAGTGTGTGGACCGTTTTTTTCACACGATTCAGCCAATCAGAATTAAGAACCACAATTGTCTCACGTTAAGTTTTTGTGCCTGTCAAAGTCAATATGCGCATATACGCTGCATCAATAAAAAAACACGCACAACTTCTCCATTTTATTGTTTGGGTATGTGTAGAATGTATAACTATACTTTGCTGCGTGTTTTTTTGGGCTGGTGTATTTGGGTTCGGCAAGGACATTCCGATTTGCCGTTAACACCAGCTTTCAGGAGTTGCTAAAATTATGCGCGCAAACGCTGTGCTTTACAAACTGCGCATAGATTGTAATACCATCCGCGTACCAGCGCACAAACACATTTGCGCTCACAATGTTAAGTATAGGACGCGCGCAGTAAAGTAAGCTCGCAAAGGGTTCGCGCAGGTTCACCCACGATAGACGATTATGTGCATTTGTTGCGCTGACATTGTAATACGACGTTCAGCGCAAAGGGTTTTGCCCCTCGCGTTAATGCGTTTTTGCGCCGACGCAAACGTTTGTGCGAAGAATGTAATAGGGCCCTGTATGTCCTATATTTATAAATATATTGGGGTCTTGTTTTTTGGTTTTTTTACAACAAATGTGTGTATGTGTACTGCCTGAGTACCTGTGTGCTGTGCATTTGTGTGTGTATATAAAAATAGGGGTGTGTGAATGTGTGTTGTGTCTGTATGTGAGGTGTATGTGTGTCTGTTTGTGTATGCTGTGTGTGTGTTTGCATGCATGTGTATGTGTCGCTAGCCATTTCCTTGTCCATCAATCTTATTTCTCTCATTCTTCTCTCTGTTGTATCTCACTGTATCTCACTGTATCTCACTGTATCTCACTTTATCTCACTTTATATCACTGTATCTCACTGTATCTCACTGTATCTCACTTTATCTCACTTTATATCACTGTATCTCACTGTATCTCACTGTATCTCACTTTATATCACTGTATCTCACTGTATCTCACTGTATCTCACTGTATCTCACTTTATCTCACTGTATCTCACTGTATCTCACTTTATATCACTGTATCTCACTTTATGTCACTGTATCTCACTGTATATCACTTTATCTCACTGTATCTCACTTTATCTCACTTTATGTCACTGTATCTCACTTTATGTCACTGTATCTCACTGTATCCCACTTTATCTCACTTTATCTCACTTTATCTCACTGTATCTCACTGTATCTCACTTTATCTCACTTTATCTCACTTTATGTTTCTGAATCTCTATTCTCCTCTACACCAGTCTCTGTATTTCAGTCTTAGTTCTATTCACTTCTCTTTATTTCATTCTCTGAATCGTTTGCTCATATTTCCCCGCGCGTCTCACTTCTACTCCATCAAATATGATCTTTTCTCTCCCTCTTTGTCTTCCCTTGTTTTGGTCTGTCATTTCCATCGTTTACCTCTTCCTCCTCCTTTCTTTCTTCCCCCAATTTCTTCCTTCGTGTCTTTCCTCTTACACTCTCGTTGTTCTGTTACATTGTAATTATTCTGTTTTGTTATTCTGTAATCTTTTTATTTCTCTCCCCTAGCCGGGTTATTCAGAGAAAGGAGAAACTCTGGAGAACTTTTGGAGAAGTGAAAATTCTAGGTCGAAATAGCCGATTTGGAAAGTGAGATAAATGGGAGAATTTTTCTGGTTTGGTTAATTTGACCTAGAATTTTCACTTCTCCAAAAGTTCTCCAGAGTTTCACCTTTCTCTGAATAACCCTGTAGGTTTCTCCATACTCTCTTGCTCTTTCTCCACATGTTGTGTCTTGCACGTTCCCTTCTCTCTTTCTGATCTCCTCTCTCTCTCTTCCAGGCGGTGGTGTCTCGTGTAGACGGATCCTCTCCGGGTTCTGTCTCGGTTGAACTCTCTCACGCAAAGGGTGAAAAGCAGAAATTTACAACCGACAAAAATGGAGAAACAACCTTCCTCATCAACACAAGTCCAAATGACAAAACCTTGGACCTGGAGGTAATCATCTCCTAGACATCAGGGGGGGAAGGGGGGCTTGGGGTTTTTGAAAGAGCGTCGGTGTCGCAAACATTGTCAAAAATCGCCATTGTTGCAACGGAGACAAACGTCAGTGTTACACAAAATGGAAATCCAAACAGTGGCAGGAGAGGTTTCTCTGTGACACTGTTGCTCTTTGGAGTTCCACTTCGTGAAACGCTGGCATTTTTCGCCATTGCATCAATGGCATTTTTTCTAGTGTTTGCAACTTTGGCAAACACCGGTGCTCTTGTATAACCCACATGGCTCTTTTCCATAGTTGGTGCAAATGTTTCGTCTCGATATGTAATCGTTAGTGCTAGGAGAAGTAAGTTTAACAACTGGCATCGATATTCCGATATTGATGCTACACTGGGGTGAAAACATTTTGCGCCTCGCAGCTTGCGCGAGCTTACTTAGGCTGGGGTCAGACCAGCGCACTTTTAACGTGCGTTATGGCGCACATAATTACGGCCGCACTAGCAGCAGATGACGGGCAATGACGGCCAATATACGACGTACGGCCGCACAAACGTCCGGCCGTGCAACGCAAGTGGAATTTGAACGCATTTTTCTGAGAATGCTGAACCGCTAGTACTGACGTACTGAGTGCGCAGCTGCAGCATAGCGGCATGTTTGCGTGATTAGGAGATGTCAGACGCTGCTAATGTCCAGCCTACATAACGTCCAGATGCAAAAAGAGTTTTATTGACGATCCATACAAAATCACGCCCGAAAATGCGCGTCGTCTGACCGTTTTTGTGTATTCCGTGAAAAATACGTCAATGCGTTCGGACGCACTTTTTCACGTTCGCGGGGAAAAATGCTTTCGTCTGACCCTAGCCTTACTCAGCGTCTCCTATACCTAACATGAGGAGCGCAATCACTTTTTAGCGTCTCGACAAGTGAGGTGTTACAAAGTGCCGGCGCAAGTTACCGTCGGTACGCTCAAGCAAATATTTTAACACCTCCTAAAAGCTGGTGTTAAATGATTCAGTAAACGCAAAATGATTTAACACCCCCTAAAATCCCCCCATTAAATCCCATACTTACCTCTCATCCCGCCGCAAAAAGGATGATTCGATCCGCCTCTTCTTGTCCCCGAGAGCAGAGTGAGACCGGAAACAAATAGTTCCCAGACTCCCTCTGCAATCACTCCACTGCGTTTTCGATGTCGCGAGAGCGAGCTTGTGCAGGGTTCGCAGCCTGGAAGCGCAAGCCTCTATGGCGCAGATTTTCTTGCTTACCGTCTCCATGTTAATCCAGGATACAAAAACCGGTGTCAGGCGCTGGCACTTCTCTAATTCAGCTCCTATTCAGGGCTAACCAGCCCGCTTTTTCATCCTCCAAGGGTCGAATTTGATGAAGGGATATATAAAAATTAACCAGAAAAAATATTGTGCAGACTGTCTTAATCCAGTGCGAATAAATACAAAGTAGGAGATATACTCACACTCTGAGGTGCCAATTTAACCAAAAAGGCACTAAAACACACGCAGATCGGTGGATTTTACGTCAGGGGCACCGATTCCCCTATCAGCAGTCCAAGGAGCAGAAATCACGAACCTTAGAGATGTCTTTCCAGGATACCAAACGGATTAAATCACCAGGAGTCAATCGAGATGAGGCAATCCATAAATGGTTTAATACATAAAGTTAAAACACATAACTTTATGTATTAAACCATTTTAAGCCTGACACCGGTTTTTGTATCCTGGATTTTCGGCTCTAGCGGACTTGGGGATTTGCCGCTGTTCCTGGTTTGTCCGGCTGCTGCGTCCTCCCTTCGGCCAGTATCAAGTAACATTGACAGTTCTTATCATTTTTTGCCTCTTATTTTCTTTCGTTTTGGACTATAAGACCATTGGTTTTATCGTACTTTACATGGACCTATTTTTTACTTTTGTATATGCTGGGTTTTAATTCTAGACACCTTGTTTGTCTATATGTTTTTGTTCGATTTTCATATATTCCTTGATCAATTCTAATATATTTTTATCTTTTGCTCTCTATCTCACAGTATTATATAGTATCAATTTTACACCACTGTATGGTACTTTAAACTAATTCAGTTTGTTTGAAGTTTGTGAGTGGCTTAATTTTTAGCACTTTAATTGCTAGCACTTTAATTCTGATCTCCAGCACCTTATGTGTTAATTGACCATCTTTTGCTGGCACCTTGTAGCATTTTTTGGAGTGGATTAAGAGTCTTGCTCACATTTTCTAACAATTCACTACCTCAAACTGTAGCGTGTGTTTGTTTAATTCTCTCTCATTGTAGAGTTTCAGAGTATTTTTTGTATACACATTTATTTCATTGCTGATTTATTTTTATTATTTTTTTAATTTTATTTTTATTTGCATATATCATTTTTTCGACCCAGTTATCTTGATTAGATTAGAGCGATATACAGTCTGTTTCCTTTGTCAGTCTCACCATTCCCTATTTTGACAATAGAGTCATCTAGTGGCGCCACACAGATATTGCACTCTTTTCGTCTCCATGTTAACATCCGCGACGAAATATAGCGCAGGGCTCAAAATTTCAAGTCCCAAGCTACTGGCCAGGCCTTAAGAGTTACTCACCACTAGTTGCCCCACCTAACCCCTTATCCTGCCCTGCCTCTGCATTTCTACTCGCCCTCATGTAATTTCCACTCGCCAAATGCGAGCAGGCGAGTGGAAATTTTGAGGCCTGATATAGCGCATAGTATTTTATCATATATCTTAAAAGTAACAGATTGGGAAAGTACATTAAAAGCTCCTGGAACATAGAGAAGAGCAGGTAAATCAGGAGACAAATCCATCAGGAACACGTGGGAACGCAGTTCCTCCACTCTTTTCTCAGAGGGAAGGGAGTTCCCTTTTGGCCCACACAAGAAGAAACTTTTAATTGGTTCCTTTTTTTTTTGTCTTTTTGTAAATACATGTTTATTTGCATGAACGTTTAATTGATTCCAATCAAATGATTCCTCATTAAGTCACCCAACATATATCTTTAGTTTTTTTTTTTACAATTGTCATACGGTTTCCATAAAACCCAGCATGTCTTTATATTTAAACATTAATATCAAATGTGCATGTGGATTGGTGGGTAAATTACAACATGTCATTGGTTAAATGAGGAGCAGACATCTTGGAGAGTTCCCACACTTATTTATTTAGGACTGGAACCCTGAGAGAAAGAAATGTGTTATACGTTGTTACCTTACAACTGGTGATACATCCTAGGGTTTAGGGACATGGAAAAGTCTTTTTAATATTTGTATCTTCTCACAATTTCCAAAAAACACACACTTCTAACCTAACTTTGGGCAGGTTCGGCCTTGGCTTTGACAACACCCACCGCCCGCTTCGTGATATCTTATTGACATTTTTCCGTTTTCTTTACAGGTTTCTGTAAAAGAAAATGAAGGTTCTGTGCTGGAAAAAATATCTCTCTCCTCATTCATCTCCAAAAGTAACAGCTTCCTCTACATGAGCGCCGAACATCAGGTGCTGTCCCCCGGGCAGGCTGTTCGGGTCACGTTAAAGGTAGTGAAATCGGATCCTAGAAATGTGGCGAATATCCACTATATGGTGAGTGTCAGTGAAACGGAAAGTTATTAGTATGACCATCTCTACATATAAGACTCGCGCACAGGGAAAAAAATTTGCTTGTCCTCGGAATCTTTCAGAATCCCAAAATTTCAAATTCTGAAATATTTTGAACAAGCAAATGCAGAATATGGTAAACTTCCGATATTTCGGATCAGACTATTTCGAAATATTGGACGGGTCTGATAAATTCAGTCGCTTCCGATGTTTGGAAATAATAAAACCTACAGAATGATCCATGATTGGTTCTAGAATGACGCAGAGAATGACGCACAGGATGACGCTTGTGTCATGCGTCATTTGGACTTCGGGTGCATGGGCATGGAGATGGGTTTGGGGTGCTGGCCTGAGGTTCTTTATTATTTTCATTGCCCTCCCATGTGCAGAAGGTTTGTGTAATCTGTGATTATGCAAGAATGTTATTGTCTATCTGTTATTTGTTAAAGGACTAACGTCCAAGTTTACCCTGTAAAGAATGTGTTTATCTGTTTCTATTTAAGTAGGTTGTTAATCTGCTGACTGTAATCTGTTATTCCGATTCCCATTGTCCTGCATCGGAAATGTTAAGTAATGTTTGATTTAATTGTCTGTCCCTAATCTAATTATGTTTCACCTTCCAAAATGCAAATGTTTTTCCAATTACTGTATCTCTTTCAGTGTAATTAGGTCCCTCAACAGTTTCTAGTTTTTTTTTTGTCTATGTAAATGACCCATGTATGACCGTATAAACGTATGTGTGAGTGTCCCTCATTAAAACCAGTTCCATTCTAACCCTGAAAAACCTCAGATCCACAGCCTCGTCTTTTTTCTGGGGGATGCTAGGGGGCTCCCTATGTGTCCCGGTCCTTGAACTTCGTCTAAGGACTGGAGGGAGGCATGGGAGTCAGGCTGGGTAGAACATAAAGGGCCCTGAAAGGAAGCGGCATTGGCAGATGTGGCCCTGTCGGGGTACAGAGATCTGTCACATAACCCTCATGCACCAAAATGATGTAGAGAACAAAGCATGTGCGCCAAAAATGATGCACAGAATGGGGCATGTGCACAATAAAATGACACACATAATGACACATTGGCGTCAATAAAGCTGTGGAGCATTACGCATTAATATGAACATATCTGATTATATCCAGATCTTGCCGATTTATAAATGGATCGGTTCGGGTCAAATTCGAGATGTTTTTATTCGGAGGGCGATCCGGTTCACATATCGGCAAATCGAGAATTTGGATTGACCCGAATTTCCATTTATTTGATCAAATTCCAAAGTGAATCGCACATGTCTACTACATATTACACTGCCCTTCATACCATTCAGATCCACAACTTTCCTTCCATCTTTATCTTCATGTTTTTGATGCGTCCCTCACACTCATTTTGGACAAACCCGTGAAGTTTCCTGAAGTATCATTTATTACTTTGTGTATATTTTCTCTATATATCTGCCCCGTAGCACATTCTTTCCCAAATTATCCTTTTTAAGCTCAAGGACAATTCTGGAAAGAATACAGAATTGTAGCACACACACACACACACACACACGACAGGCATTTTTCTTTTGTGTAACCCGATGTACTTGTCTCTTGCGAAGGTGTTGAACAAAGGTCAAATCCTCCTCCTGAGATCCATTAAGGCAGGTGACCTGATAAATATCCAGATCCAGGTGACCTCTTCCATGATTCCCTCCTTCCGTGTTATCGCCTATTATTACCTGGGCTCTGAGATCATTGCCAACTCGCTCTGGTTGGACGTGGCTGATGAGTGCGAGGGCAAGGTAATGTACACACACAATGGTATGTTGTGAATTTTACTTACAGATATGTGTTTTTTCTGGCTAATGGAGCGGATTTGGAACTTCTTATTATTCAGTTTGTGATAAGTCTTGAAGAAAACGCGGTCTTTAGACCTGAGGAATCCTTCAAACTGAAAGTGGAAACAGAGGATCTGACCACCGTGGGATTGGTGGCCGTGGACACGGCCGTGTATCTTCTAAACTCCAAGAACAAGCTGACACCCGACAAGGTGAGCCTCTATCTCCTGTATTATTTATATGGCAAGTCACTACATCCTGTGTGTATTAACGGACTGTGTTAAGACGTCAGCATTGCTGATACGTAACTTTTTCAGTGAGGAAATGTAATATACCCTGCCCGGCCAAATAAAAGTCACACGCTGTAATATTTGGTTGTGTCACCTTTATCTGTGATTGCACGTCCCGTCTAGACAACTCCGGTCGGCAGGCGATCTCCATCTGTAATCTGTCTACACCGGCACGGCCAACTCTCGCCTCCAAGACTTCTCAAAGGCAGCTCCGGTCCTGTGGAATGACTTGCCTCGTCCTATCAAACTCTCCCCTGATCTTCAGGCCTTCAAGAAATCCCTCAAAACCCATCACTTCAGATTAGCGCCACATCACTGACGCAACTCATTCCTCTGCTCACCTACTCACACATGATTGAAGCTGCTTCTATGGCCCCACCATTCCAAAACCAATGTCACTAATGATCCTGCCGTCCAGTAAAACTCCCCGGGTCTTCCGCGACCCCAATCCCTTTAGATTGTAAACTCCTATGAGCAGGACCCTCTACACCTCTTGTTTCCATTCTATGTCTGTTTATCTGTATCTCGTTCCCTTTGGTTATTGTAAAGCGCTGCGGAAAATGTTGGCGCTATATAAATGATGACAATAATAATAATTGTGGGATGCATTCGCCGTGGCATCGTTTGGATAAGCTCATGCAATGTCACCGCATTTATTGGCATTCATTTGTGGCCAAGATCTTGTATTGATGATGGGAGAGTCGCAGCGCTGCGTAAAGTCAGTGCCGAGGTAGCGCCTGTCACGGAATGTCGCGTTAAAGTGGGGATTCCACGGGGAAACCTGCAGATTTTCCCCTTCATAGCATTAACCAGGGAATAGGGCCCAAAGCTGTACTAAATAAAGGCAACTAATGCTTCTCTCCTCCAGATGTTCAAAGCCATGAATGCCTATGATTTGGGCTGCTCGGCGGGAGGAGGGAGAGATTACAGCCACGTGTTCACAGATGCTGGGCTGGCGTTCACTTCCTCTGCTGGATACAGTAATATACAAGGTGAGAGGCTCGTGTAGCCAATCAGGTAAACCATTAACTCTTTAACACTGCTCCGAGGGAACGTTAACTCCTACATGATCTTATATGTTATCCCACTGCCTCATTCCTTAATCCACGCAGGTGTTTCATAGACAACAATTATCCCCATATTTCGATATACTAGGGTTGCCAGGTCGGCCATGTTTTCCTGGACACATAATTTAACCATGCTGATGGGCAGCGCATGAAAAATGCCACCCTGTGACTACAAGGAACAACCTGTTTACACAGAGCACGTCACACCTTTATTCGTCTTACTATCAAGAACCCTCGTGGCAAAATCTCCTTTCTCCAAGTCACCATGAAATACCTCTTTTCCCTTGATTTAAGGGGTTATTCAAAGAGAGACGAATTGGCCACCGAATTGCACCGAAAGGTGAATTTCCATGTACGGTGCAATTTTGTGGCAATTTTGGCTATTCGAAAAAGATGGCAATTCACCAAATAGTGGCGAACTGCCAGCGAAATACGGTGCCTGTTCGGCAGCAGTGAAATCCCCCATAGAGAAGCAATGGTTAATCTATTCAGAGACACCGAACAGCACCGAAACGTTGCCGAAATGCTCCGATTTTTGGTGCTTTCGTTCGACAGGTTTAAACAGGCGAATCCCATAGGATTAAATGTAAAACAATATTATCGTTTTCACTTATTTTTTATTCAACCGTTTATTCTTTTCAGTTTGAGCAAACAGTCCTTTTATTTATTTATTTTTAGATTTTTTTTTTGTAATTTTGTTTGAATTTTTTTCCTGCTAAATTTTTGATTCCTTTTTTTTTTTTTCTTCAATGCCGTTTTTTAAAATTCTGTAACAGACCTTTTTTTTTTTTTTATAGGACCTTTCTTATTATTATTTAGACACATTTTCATGCATTTTTATTCTTGTAAATACCTTTTGCATTTACAGACCTCGGATGCAAAGTTTCAAGTCGTAAAAAGAGATCGGCAGAGGCGACCCAGCTCGCAAAGGACAAAGGTAAATTAAAAACATGTCCAAATATTTATTATAATATAGGGATGTGCATAACTGAAAAATTCGTTTAGTTTGGTTTAGTTTCGTTACGTTTTTAAATAATTTCATTTTTGGAATTTCGGAACGTGTTTCGTTTCGTGTTGATTTGAAATTTCCAATCGATTCGATAGTTGTTGATAACCATTCATTTCAAATTCGATAGTTGATATCAATTATTCAAATTTTTCTTTTATGATGATGACACAGTGTAAAACAAAATAAATTTGTTATATACCGTTTCGTTTCGAATTTGCATCGATTCGTTATTCGGAAGTACTTCCGAAATACGAATTATCAAATTTCATTCCAAATTCCGCATTTTTCCGAAACAAATGCACAACTGTAATTAGTAATACACTGCCTGGCCAAATAAAGCCCCCAACCTGGATGTAGCTCAGCCAATAGGTGCTCGCCTTCCATTGGATAATTACTGCAGTGATCAATATGTTTCAGCATAAAACTAGGTCATGACCCCCTGAATATACTGAATGAGCAGGTTTTTCCATCAATGGGTTTTTTCTCCCCTGATGATAGCCTATTATTAGGTCCATGGAGACTCATGGGAAATGTAGTTCCAAAACACCTGGGTGGCTGTAACTTGAATCCCCTGGTTTAGAGCCTCATTGCTGGGAGTTTTATTGCTTTGCAGCTCTGTTATACACTCGCACACCCCAAATAAACTGGACCTCTACAAGAAGGGACATCAGGGAAAGAAATACTACCTGAAAATAGTGTTTTGTTCCCATGTTCTCGCTCCGTTTGAACTTTTTCTGATTCCTATTTCGCAGTTAACTCCTACTCCACAAATGACCTGCGAAAGTGCTGCAGCGATGGGATCACGCAGGTAAATAAAGGCATGGTTCGAGATTGCAACAAACGGGCTAACCGCGTGTCTGCGCTTCCCTGCCGGAACGCATTCCGCGAGTGCTGCCTCTACGCCGAGGAACTACGCAAAAAGTACGCGCGGAAAACAACAGGCCTGGCAAGAAGTAAGTGCATCACAAAACATATATCAGTATATAAACGTCGCACGGCTTCCTCTTTCAATAAACCTCATATTTCCTGCTAATAATAGGTATTTCTGGTCTTTTACCCTTAATAAAGCTAATATTGCTCCTCCCTGCTGCCCTTCACAGCATCATGTTAGGGTGACATGTTTTGCGGTGCCAAGGTTCACCATCGCTGGACTAGAACGTGCAACTCGCCTATTATTATTATTATTCTTTATTTATAAAGCGCCAGCATATTCCGCAGCGCTGTACAATAGGCACAGTACAGACAGGGTTACAATACATTGAACAACATTTGACAAACAGTACAGGAGGAGATGAGGGCCCTATTCCCGTAGGAACTCACAATCTAGGAGGGTTGGGGTTGGAAACAGGAGGAGAGGACTGTAAGGTGAGAGTGATTGATGGTTGCGTCAGTGAGTTGGGTGGTAGGCTTCCCTAAATAGGAATGTTTTCAGGGAGCGTTTGAAGGAAGAGAAGTTAGGGGAAAGTCTGACAGTACGAGTGAGAGCGTTCCAGAGAGTGGGGGCTGTGCGTGAGAAATCCTGCAGTCTATCATGGGAAGAGGTGATGCGGGGAGAAGCTAGGCGCAGGTCACTGTTTGACCTTAGGGAGCGGGCTGGGGTGTATTTGGTGATTAGTGAGGACAGGTAGTGGGGAGCTGAGTTAGTGAGGGTTTTGTAGGTAAGGGTAAGGATTTTGAACTTAATTCTGCAGTGGATGGGGAGCCAGTGAAGGGACTCGCAGAGGGGAGCGGCAGAGACAGAGCGGCGGGTGAGAGAGTTAAAAATCAATAGAACACGTAAGAGTTCTGAATGTGTCGCTGATGGTAGAATTCGCACTAAAGATAATCTAAATCAGGGATCTGAAACTCACGCCCCCTTGGATCTTAATTGCCTACAATTCCCAGAATTCTTTCAATGCAAAAAACTAGCAGAGAATCATGGGAGATGTAGTTCAGAAACATCTGGGGGGCGGAGTTGGGCAGGCCTGATCTAAAATCATTATTATTATTATTACAGAATCACAGGCTTTTATTTTCGAGCAGATTAAATGCTACGTGTTCTATTGATTTTTATCTCTCTCGGAATTTAATGTTTTCTCAGTTATTCCTCGTTTTCCCCGCTCACTGTTTCTTCACAAATCTTGCTGAATGTTCCTATAAGACCCTCGCTTTTTAAGTGTTTTTTTTTTTTTTGCATTCAGCTCAGGGGGCGAACGATGAGCTGGACTTTGCAGATGAAACCGACGTCCGGATCCGCTCGGCTTTCCCCGAGAGCTGGTTATGGAAGACGGTCAACGTGAATAAACTCTACAGGTGGATTATCTTTCTGTTGCTGCAGCTGTAAACAAAATCGTTCGATTAATGCAATGCCATATTTTCTATAAAAATGATACTGACGAGTCCCTAATGCTAACAGATGATTAGATCCAGGTGTCAAGTCCAGGGGGGGTTCATGGGAACGTAGTTCCTGCACTATAGTTGTAGAGGAATCGGAGTTCCCATTGTTCCCACACACTATTATGAGGGATATTCAAAGAACCCCGAAATTTCAGTGCTCTTTCGTTCGGTGCACTTCGAGGCGATTCCAGTTTGCCGACCCTGAGTTGAATTCACTATACACTGCAGGGTCCCCAAACATGGAGCCGCCAAACGTCGCCCTGACCGCGAACTGAACGCCGCCGAACTACAGGGAAAAAAACGGATGTCTGCTATTCTTTAAGGCTGGGGTCAGACGAACGCAGTGCGAACGCACGTGCAGCCGCACTTTATCACGGCCGTAGTAGCAGCAAATAACGTCCAATGACAGGCAATGTACGAAGTACGGCCGCACAAAAGCCCAGCCGCGCAACGCAAGCGGCAAACAAACGCATTTTTTTGAGAACGTGATACCGCTAGTACTGACGTACAGAGTGCGCTGCGTCCGCTAGCGGCGTGTGTGTGTGATTAGGAGACGTCAGACGCTGCTAATGTCCGGCCAACATAACGTCCAGACGCAAAAAGTGTTTTATTGATGATCCGTTCAAAATCACAGACGGAAATGCGCATCGTATGACCGCTATCGCGTATTCCGTGAAAAAATGCGTTCATTCGTTCGAACACACTTTTTCACGGACAACGTGAAACATGCGTTCGTCTGACCCTAGTCTAAAATGCATTTAAAAGAATAAAAATGTATGAAAATGTGCGTAAATAATTAAAAAGGTCCTATAAAAAAATAATAAAAAGGTCTGTTACAGAATTTTTAAAAAAACGGCATTGAAAAAAAAAGGGAATCAAAAATGTCACTGAAAAAAATCAAAATAATTACAAAAAAATTGTAAGAATAAATAAAAGGACGGTTTGCTGAAACTGAAAAGAATAAACTGTTGACTAAAATTCAATAGAAAATGATAATATTGTTTTACATTGAATCCTACAGGATTCGCCTGTTTAATTCTGTCGAACTGATTCACCAAAAATCTGGGCATTTCACCGACTCTTTGGTGCAGTTTGTCGTTCTGTGAATAGATTAACCATTATTTCTCTATGGTGCAATTTCACTGCCGTTGAAGATCACCGAACTGCTCTGTAATTCGCCGTCAATCCGTCAGTATTTGGCTAATTAACAGCTTTCTGAATAGACGAACTGAAACAAAATTGCACCGTTCGTTGCAATTCGGTGGCAAGCTCGGTGCTCTTTGAATAACCTTCATAAAGTTTGTGTACAGGTTTTCTGCCGGATTCAGCACATCATGAAATGACTCAGCCAGGCCATTTATTTCTAGATGCAGAGGTTGAGGAGCGATAGGAGGCTGCCTGTCACGGCTATAAGGGACAAAATATGATTTGGGGAATGTGAAATGACCCATCGCTCTATCCTTTACATGTCCAATCAATCAAATCAGCAATTGTATCAGTGTGTTCGATAAACGATGCAGTGAGCAAGAGCAGTTCGGTGATCTTCAGCGGCAGTGAAATTGCACCATAGACAAATAATATATGAACCACCATTGTGACATGTTAAAAGAGCTAAACCTTAAGAGCTCCATATTAACATACCTCGATACAGAATACACCTGTAAACATGTAACATAGTGACTATATACAGAATGCACCTGTAAACATGTAACATAGTGACTGTATACAGAATGCACCTGTAAACATGTAACATAGTGACTATATACAGAATGCACCTGTAAACATGTAACATAGTGACTATATACAGAATGAGCCTGTAAACATGTAACATAGTGACTATATACAGAATGTACCTGTAAACATGTAACATAGTGACTGTATACAGAATGCACCTGTAAACATGTAACACAGTGACTATATACAGAATGCACCTGTAAACATGTAACATAGTGACTATATACAGAATGCACCTGTAAACATGTAACATAGTGACTGTATACAGAATGCACCTGTAAACATGTAACATAGTGACTATATATACAGAATGCACCTGTAAACATGTAACATAGTGACTATATACAGAATGAGCCTGTAAACATGTAACATAGTGACTATATACAGAATGCACCTGTAAACATGTAACATAGTGACTGTATACAGAATGCACCTGTAAACATGTAACACAGTGACTATATACAGAATGCACCTGTAAACATGTAACATAGTGACTATATACAGAATGCACCTGTAAACATGTAACACAGTGACTATATACAGAATGCACCTGTAAACATGTAACATAGTGACTATATACAGAATGCACCTGTAAACATGTAACATAGTGACTATATAAAGAATGTACCTGTAAACATGTAACACAGTGACTATATACAGAATGCACCTGTAAACATGTAACATAGTGACTATATACAGAATGCGCCTGTAAACATGTAACATAGTGACTATATACAGAATGCGCCTGTAAACATATAACATAGTGACTATATACAGAATGCGCCTGTAAACATGTAACATAGTGACTATATACAGAATGCGCCTGTAAACACGTAACATAGTGACTATATACAGAATGTGCCTGTAAACATGTAACATAGTGACTATATACAGAATGTACCTGTAAACATGTAACATAGTGACTATATACAGAATGTACCTGTAAAAATGTAACATAGTGACTATATACAGTACAGAATGTACCTGTAAACATGTAACATAGTGACTATATACAGTACATAATGCACCTGTAAACATGTAACATAGTGACTATATACAGAATGTACCTGTAAACATGTAACATAGTGACTATATACAGTACAGAATGTACCTGTAAACATGTAACATAGTGACTATATACAGTACATAATGCACCTGTAAACATGTAACATAGTGACTATATACATAATGCACCTGTAAACATGTAACATAGTGACTATATACAGAATGCACCTGTAAACATGTAACATAGTGACTATTTACAGAATGTACCTGTAAACATGTAACATAGTGACTATATACAGAATGTACCTGTAAATATGTAACATAGTGACTATATACAGTACATAATGCACCTGTAAACATGTAACATAGTGACTATATACATAATGCACCTGTAAACATGTAACATAGTGACTATATACAGTACATAATGCACCTGTAAACATGTAACACAGTGACTATATACAGAATACACCTGTAAACATGTAACATAGTGACTATATACAGAATGGACCTGTAAACATGTAACATAGTGACTATTTACAGAATGTACCTGTAAACATGTAACATAGTGACTATATACAGAATGTACCTGTAAACATGTAACATAGTGACTATATACAGAATGGACCTGTAAACATGTAACATAGTGACTATTTACAGAATGTACCTGTAAACATGTAACATAGTGACTATATACAGAATGTACCTGTAAACATGTAACATAGTGACTATATACAGAATGTACCTGTAAACATGTAACATAGTGACTATATACAGAATGCGCCTGTAAACATATAACATAGTGACTATATACAGAATGCGCCTGTAAACATGTAACATAGTGACTATATACAGAATGCGCCTGTAAACACGTAACATAGTGACTATATACAGAATGCGCCTGTAAACATGTAACATAGTGACTATATACAGAATGTACCTGTAAACATGTAACAGTGACTATATACAGAATGTACCTGTAAACATGTAACATAGTGACTATATACAGTACAGAATGTACCTGTAAACATGTAACATAGTGACTATATACAGTACATAATGCACCTGTAAACATGTAACATAGTGACTATATACATAATGCACCTGTAAACATGTAACATAGTGACTATATACAGAATGTACCTGTAAACATGTAACATAGTGACTATATACAGAATGCACCTGTAAACATGTAACATAGTGACTATTTACAGAATGTACCTGTAAACATGTAACATAGTGACTATATACAGAATGTACCTGTAAACATGTAACATAGTGACTATATACAGTACATAATGCACCTGTAAACATGTAACATAGTGACTATATACAGTACATAATGCACCTGTAAACATGTAACACAGTGACTATATACAGAATACACCTGTAAACATGTAACATAGTGACTATATACAGAATGGACCTGTAAACATGTAACATAGTGACTATTTACAGAATGTACCTGTAAACATGTAACATAGTGACTATATACAGAATGTACCTGTAAACATGTAACATAGTGACTATATACAGAATGTACCTGTAAACATGTAACATAGTGACTATATACAGAATGCACCTGTAAACATGTAACATAGTGACTATATACAGAATGCACCTGTAAACATGTAACACAGTGACTATATACAGAATGCACCTGTAAACATGTAACATAGTGACTATATACAGAATGCACCTGTAAACATGTAACATAGTGACTATGTACAGAATGCACCTGTAAACATGTAACATAGTGACTATTTACAGAATGTACCTGTAAACATGTAACACAGTGACTATATACAGAATACACCTGTAAACATGTAACATAGTGACTATATACAGAATGCACCTGTAAACATGTAACATAGTGACTATTTCCTACATATTTATTTTCTGTTAATTTGTATATTTGTGTTTTTAATATCTTCTTGCATTGTATTACTTTGTATTTCTGTAACAATTCAATGTTCTTGAACCCAGGACATACTTGAAAAGTAGAGAAATCTCAATGTATCCTTCCTGGTAAAATCCTTTATAAATGAATAAAATAAATAAATATATTGTTGTTTTGTTGTTTACACACGCCTCTGGTATGTTGATATTAACAGCGCTCGCTTGCTCTCTTTTTTTATAGAGAAACTGTTTATGTCCCGGACTCCATCACAACGTGGGAGATACAGGCTATAGGAATGTCTAAAGGAAAGGGTAAGAGTCTTGCAACAGTGTCCAGTATCTCCATTATATCCCTTCACCAGGAAAAGACCAGCAACACTACCTTTATAACAGCCCACCTGGTACCATCACTGCACTATCCCCTACACAGAACATTGAATGTGATACTTTGGGGTCTATTTACAAATCACCGAAATTTAACGCAATTTCGGTGCTTTGCAATTCGGCCCATTTCGCCTGCTCACTCCATTTTGCTCAAAATTCAGTGAATTCACTATTTAGCGAACGGTCACTGTATTTTGCAGAAATTGGAGTCGCCAAAGCAGTTATCAGACTTGGAAAACTACCGAATTACGCCAAAAAGCACCTAATTGCGCCGGATTAGCCTCAGCGAATTCCACTGAAGTAATAAAAAAAATAAGGAAGCCGCCTTTTCTCCTAATAAGAGCTTAAACCCATAAAAACGCATTAAAAATGTGTCTAAATAATAAAAAAGATAAAGTGTATCATATGTGCTCAACCCTGTATAATGCCTACAAAAAAAATGAGATTTTTGATTCTCTTACAATGGCCATTTCAAGTATAAACCCACCCGCCACGTCAAGGCAAATCTCGTGGGTGGGTCAAAACAGAAAAGAGAAGAAATCGAAGAATTGTGAATAATATATTGTGAAAATATTTATAAAATCGAACGCCGTCCACTGGGTCCGTATCCCTGTGATGGTGCGATCATCCAATATCGTCTGAAGTCATCCGACCCGATCCTACAACATGCAGGAGATTCAGCCCTTGTCCCCTGTATCCGAGCACCATCGGTTTCAGACTATTTTATGTGGTTACAACTGCGACCCTTTCAATTTCCATGGGACTTGGCCAGATTAAACCGGACGATGTGGTACAATTTACATGTAAAAGATACATTGTATAGTATAACCGGCGTGTGCAGGGGAAATGTGAAAAGATAGATTGTATAGGAAAACACACTGTTCGCGAAGCCCGAAGGATTCAACGGAAAAAATATTCTTGTTTATATTTATTTTTTATTCAACCGTTTATTTTTTTAATCCGCAGCAAAAAGCCTTTTATATTTATTGATATTTTAGGATTTTTTTTAGTTATTTTTCTGGATTTTTTTTAAGCCGAACATTTTGGTTCCATTTTTAAAAAAAAAAAAAAAAAATGGGAAACAAAAATTTCATCAAAATTTAAAAAAAAATACATAAAGGTATTCCAAAAAATAAATAAAATAAAATATTTTTTATATTCCATTGAATCCTGTGGGATTCTCCTGTTTAAACCTGTTGAACTGAATCACAGAAAATCAGGGCATTTCACTGACAGTTCGGTGTTCTGTGAATAGATTAACCGTTACTTCTGTGTGGGACAATTTCACTGCCGCCGAAGAATGACGAATTGCGACGAAAGTGCACCGTATTTCACCGTCAACTGGCCAGTATTTGGGGAATTTACAGCTTTCTGAATGAACTGCCCTGATATTGCACCATATGGTGAAATTTACCGTTCGGTGCCTTTTAGGCTTGTGCACCGATTTTTTTTTTTCGGTTCGATTCGGTTCGATTTTTCGAATTTTTAAACTTTTCGATTCGGCTCGTTTCGACCGATTTCTGTTTCGATTCGGTTCGGCTCGATTCGTTTTCCGTGTACTTTTTTTTTTCGGAATACCGACCATTTTTCGTATTTTCGTGTCACTTAGCTCGTTTTTTGTATCGACTTTTCGTGATTTCGGAAATTTTTGTTTTTCGGAATTGTACATGTTTTCGAAATTTCGACCATTTTTCGTATTTTCATGTCACTTAGCTCGTTTTTTGTATCGACTTTTCGTAAGTTCGGAAATTTTCGTTTTTTCGGAACGTCTGATCTCCTCGTTTGACACATTTCAAGTCCATTCGAAAATTCCGAAAATATTTTGTTTCGGCTCGGAAAACTTTTCGGATCTGCCATTTTTGGATCTAAAAATTTTCGGAAATTCGGCCGCATCCGAAAACACGAATCGGGAAATTTCGTGAAAATTCCGAAATTCCGAAACCCGAAACGCACATCCCTAGTGCCTTTCAGTGGCAAGTTCGGGATAGGGAATAACCCCGTTTGTGTCTGTCCGTTCGCAGGTTTCTGTATCGCGGAGCCCCTCAAAGTGACAGTGTTCAAGAAGTTTCACATTTACATGCGGGTGCCGTACTCCATCAAGAGATTTGAGCAGATCGAGCTGAGGCCAGTTTTATACAATTACTTAAACAATTCTATAAAGGTGAGACTCAGAAGGAAGACGTTTGCCACCCCCTGCTACAGTAATAACCCCATTTACCCCGGCTTAAAGGGCCAGTAGCACCAAAATATGCAATGTCCTTATTGTGTTTATTTGATGTTGCTGATATCTTACATGTGTTTTGTTTTTCACTTGTATGTTTAGTTAAGAAAATATTTCCCTCTATATGTGTCACTGGGTGCATCCATTGTGTGATATTTTCCTCTATATGTGTCACTGGGTGCATCCATTGTGTGATATTTTCCTCTATATGTGTCACTGGGTGCATCCATTGTGTGATATTTTCCTCTATATGTGTCACTGGGTGCATCCTTTGTGTGATATTTTCTTCTATATGTGTCCCTGGGCGCATCCATTGTGTGATATTTTCCTCTATATGTGTCACTGGGCACATCCATTGTGTGATATTTTCCTCTGTATGTGTTACTGGGCGCATCCATTGTGTGATATTTTCCTCTGTATGTGTTACTGGGCGCATCCATTGTGTGATATTTTCCTCTATGGGTCACTGGGCGTATCCATTGTGTGATATTTTCCTCTATATGTGTCACTGGGCGCATCCATTGTGTGATATTTTCCTCTATAGGTGTCACTGGGTGCATCCATTGTGTGATATTTTCCTCTATATGTGTCGCTGGGTGCATCCATTGTGTGATATTTTGTGTTATAAACAGCCCCCCCCACACACAGTTTCTTTCCATCACTTGCTCCTCACTGTGTGGCTTTGGACATAGAATAGAGTGAATGGGTCAGATTTCTCGAAATTTGACTCCTAGACCCGCATGTGTGTGGGATGTGAGGTAAATGACACTATCGGGGGTAGTATCCAATGTTGTCAGCCCACTATCAGATCTCATTCAGCTGCCATCTCTTATCACAGGTAGCACAGGCAACACAATTGATCCCCTGCAGCCTTGTCTAAACATACCCTCCTCCACCCCATTGCCTCTACACTACTTTTTCATCCTATACCGCAGCTGTAAAGTGATACTTGCCATAAGGCTTTGGTAAATGTTGCAACATGGGAAAAATCCACAAAATGGAAACCGGAGATAAAAAACTAACTATCGGGGTTATTCAGAGAGAGGTGAAAACCAGGAGAATGGCAGGAGAAGAGAACAATCTAGACCAAATAGCTGAATTGGAAAGTGAGATAAATGGGAGAATATTTCTGGTTTGGCTATTTTGACCTAGAATTTTGACTTCTCCAATCATTCTCCTGAGTTTCACCTTTCTCTGAATAACCCTGTTTATTTTTCCTTTTTACGTGCAATTACTTCAAACAAAGAAAAAACAGCATGTGTTTTATAAGGTGTTTTATAATGTATTTGTACTGCACAAGTAATCTAGTCACAGTTTATGTTAGCGCTACTGTCCCTTTAACAAGTCTCTGCTGGTAGATGCGGGACTGCAGCTGGAGCTGGGACTGCAGCCGGTGCTGGGACTGAAGCCAGTGTTGGGACTGCAGCCGGTGCTGGCCCTGGTCACTATTTTGCGCATAGCCATCACTGACTTTAATCTGTTCTATGAAAGACTCTTGTGACTCTTCTCTGCAGGTCAAGGTGTTAATGCTGAAGAAGGAGGAGATCTGCAGCCCTGACCTATACGACGAAAGTTCTGGAGGGCAGTTGGTGACAGTGCCGGGAATGTCTGCCATATCGGTGCCGTTCACCATAGTGCCTCTAGGAAAAACAGACACAGAGATATCAGTCCTAGCTCTTGGAGAGAAAGGCATATCTGACGGCGTGAAGAAGATTTTAAAGATGGAGGTGAGACGCTATCGTGTGACCTGCATGCCTTGTCCTCGTTGATGATTTCTCTCATACATGCAGGGCCGGTGCATCCATTAGGCCAACCAGGCAGCTGCCTAGGGCGCCACTAGGAGGGGGGCACCATTATGAACTAATATACAGTGGCAAGAAAAAGTATGTGAACCCTTTGGGAGTATGCGGAGTTTTGCATGAATTGGTCATAAAATGTGCTCTGATCTTCATCTAAGTCACAACAATTTGAAAAACACAGTCTGCTTAAAATAATACAACACAAACATTATATGTTTTCATGTGTTTATTGAACAGAGCATGTAAACATTCACAGTGCAGGGTGGAAAAGGTATGTGAACCCCTAGCCTAATGAATTCTCCAAGACCTAATTGGAGCCAGGAGTGAGCCAACCTTGAGTCCGATCAGTGTGATATTATTGGATGTGTTACAGAAAGCTGTCCTGCCCTTTAAAAACACACCAGTTTTGGGTTTACTGGTTTCAAGAAGCACTGCCTGATGTGAACCATGCCTCGCAGAAAAGAGCTCTCAGAAGACCTACGATCAAGAATTGTTGACTTGCATGAAGCTGGAAAGGGTTACAAAAGTATCTCCAAAAGCCTTGATGTTCATGTGTCCACGGTAAGACAGACTGTCTACAAATGGAGAAAGTTCAGCACTGTTGCTACTCTCCCTAGGCGTGGTCGTCCTGTAAAGATGACTGCAAGAGCACAGAGCAGAATGCTTACTGAGGTAAAGAAGAATCCTAGAGTGTCAGCTAAAGACTTACAGAAATCTCTGGCACATGCTAACATTTTTGTTGACACATCTGCAATAAGGAAAACATTAAGGCTGGTGTCAGACGAGCGTAGTGTTCACGTCCGTGATTGCGCCTAAAAGTACGTCCGTGATAGCATGAAAGAAAGTCCATTGGAGCCTGACACATGAAGTACGTCCGCACTGAACTGCGGACGCACAACGGCCGCGGCAAACGGACGCAGGTTAGGCAAGAACGTAATACTGCTAGAACGGACGTGCGGAGTGCGCCACGTCCGCAACGTCCGCATAGCTTTGTGTGTGAGTGATGGAGCATGGTCAGACGGACTGCATTTATACGTCCAGCATTGTTGACGGACAGAATGTTTTTTCATTGTAATTTATTTTCCCCTCCTACATCCGTCAAAAAATAACTTCAGTGAAAAAACGGACTGTGTGACCACTACTGCGTCATCCGTACTGACGATGTCCGTACTGCACGGACGTACAGTCCGTAGAAATCACGCTCGTCTGACCCCAGCCTAAAACAAGAATGGAGTACATGGGAGGACACCATGGAGGAAGCCATTGCTGTCCAAAAAGAATATTGCAGCACGTTTGAAGTTTGCAAAAGAGCACCTGGATGTTCCGCAGCACTACTGGCAAAATATTCTGTGGACAGATGAAACCAAAATTGAGTTGTTTGGAAAAAACACACAACACTATGTGTGGAGAAAAAAAGGCACAGCACACCAACATCAAAACCTCATCCCCACTGTAAAACATAGCAGAGGGAGGATCATGGTTTGGGGCTGCTTTGCTGCCTCAGGGCCTGGACGGATTGTTGTCATTGATGGAAAAATGAATTCCAGAGTTTATCAATACGTTTTGCAGGAAAACGTAAGACCATCTGTCCACCAACTGAAGCTCCGCAGAGGATGGGTGATGCAACAGGACAATGACCCAAAGCATACAAATAATTCAACAAAAGAATGGCTTCAACAAAACAAAATACGCCTTCTGGAGTGGCCCAGTCAGAGTCCTGACCTCAACCCGATTGAAATGCTGTGGCATGACCTTAAGAGAGCGATTCACACCAGACATCCCAAGAATATTGCTACACTGAAACAGTTTTGTGAAGAGGAGTGGTCCAAAATTACTCCAGATCGTTGTGCAGGTCTAATCTGCAACTACAGGAAACGTTTGGTTGAGGTTATTGCTGCCAAAGGAGGGTCAACCAGTTAAGTCCAAAGGTTCACATACTTTTTCCACCCTGCACTATGAATGTTTACATGTTCTGTTCAATAAACACATGAAAACATATACAGGGTTATTCAAAGAGATCCGAATTGCTTGAGAAAGGTAACTGAACGCTGAAAATCAGCGTTCGGTTACCTTTCTTGGCCATTCGGCTATCCAGAGAGCAGGCAATTCGCCAAATCCTGACGAATTTCCTGAACATACGGTGCCTGTTCGGTCCCTGTTCGAGGGCAGTGAAATCCCCATGAAAAAGCACTGCTTCGGCTATTCAGAGAACACAAAGCAGCAGTGAAAGGTTCCCCTAATGCCCTGCCATTCAGTGGTTTAATTCGGCAAGTTTATTCAGGAGAATCCCATAGGCTTCAATGTTAAAAATATTCCCGTTTTAATTCAATATCTAATAAACCGTTCATTATAAAATTCTGCAGTAAAGAGTCTCTTTATTTATAGATTTTTTAGGATATTTTAAGCATTTTTCTGAATTATTTTTTTTAAAAAAGTCTGATTTTTTTTTAACCACTTCCATGCGGCGGACGCGCTCAGCGCGTCCTCACTTTGGGGTCAGCGTTCGGCTGAGTTCCGGCCGATCGCTGGCCCCCCCGGTGCGGGCTGACATCCTCGATGTCAGCCCAGCATCCAGAACCGCTGCCGGTGAAATTAGGTGTCATCGCGGGGCGCGATGACACCTAATTCAGGCGCCCCCCCGCATGTGCGGAGGAGGCGCCTGAAAGGGAGGGGGGGAGGTCCTTCGGACCTCTCTCCCTCCCGATCGGCGGCGTTGCGGGGGTTAACCCAGGCACCATTTGGAAGGGCACAGCCTGCCCTTCCAAATGGTACCTGGCATTAACCCCTGGGGAGCCGGATCACGAATCGGCGCTGAAAAGCGCCGGTTCGTGATCCTTTCCCGGAGCTGGCCGACATCTTGGATGTCGGCCAAGCCTCCGGGAACTCCCCCTGAGGACTGGCGTCATCGTGCATAGCACGATGACGCCAGTCCTGGAGTTAACCCCTAGCTGCCACCAATGGTGGAGATAGGGTTCCAATGAACCCCCTATCTCCCGATCCGTGGCAGCTAGGGGTTAAAGTTTGGTATTGTTGGATCGGCCAGAGCATGGCCGTTCCAACAATACCAAACTCGAATGTGAAAAAAGTTTGTAAAAAAAAAAAAATTTAAAATAAAAATAAAAAAATATTTAAAAAAAAAAAAACAATTTTCTTTTTCTTTTTTGGTTTGTTAATGCAGCAATATTATTCCCATTTCAATTATAATGTGAACAATGATGCTGCACTAACGATTTTTGTATGCGGTGCGTTTGTTAAAAATCGTGTAATTTTCCCCCAAAAAAAATGTAACGAGACCCCATCTCTAATTTTTTTAACAAGCGCACTCCATACAAAATATAACCGCAATTGCTCGCATGTTAAAATGTGAAAAAACCACTTTACACGTTGTAAATTATTGAAAAATCATATTTTATTGCATTTTTTGTTATAATATACAGACAGGTCATGACGTATACATATAATAATGACATATTATGAATCTACCGAGTCTGACGGAAAGAACGATATATAATATGTCTGGGTCATATACTAAAATAAGCCTTCAAAACGCGTTTAAACATGATGAGCAAAACCGGTAAAAATGACCTCAGCACAGAGGCGGGAAAAGCCTCAGCAGCGAAAGGGTTAAGTTTATTTTTTTTTCTGTAACAGCCCTCTTTATTATCATTCATTGGACCTTATATGTAAATTTCAGACATTTTCGCTCAGTAGTTTCTTTGCTTACAGCGTTTCACTTTCAAACATTCAAGCAAACTGTATTCCTAATTTATTCACTGCATTCGTCTGCGGTCTCGGCTTTTTCCGGAGGCTTCGCTGCGTGTGATCGGCTCCTGCTCGGGTTTTTCCGTGGTTTTCGGCAGGTTAATCCAGATGTTTTTGGGGGTTTTCTGCGTGCATTCGGTGGGTTTTTCGGTTTGTTTTCGTCAGGTTTGCGGCGACCTTTCCCTGCAATTAGGGGACCCTGTGGTGCTTGCTGAATACACCGCAGGGTCGCCGAAATGGGATCGGCAAAAGGAACCGAATTGAAGAGAACGGAAAGTCACCGAACGTGCGGTGACTTTTCTAATCTCTTTGAATAACCCTGATAATGTTTGTGTTGTATTATTTTAAGCAGACTGTGTTTTTCAAATTGTTGTGACTTAGATGAAGATCAGAGCACATTTTATGACCAATTCATGCAAAACTCCACGTAATCCCAAAGGGTTCACATACTTTTTCTTGCCACTGTAACTATATCAAAGGTTATGCCTGTTTTGCGCTGACGCGGAGCTCGCAGCAGCCAAGGACAGTTTATAGCTGCAAGAGCTCGGTATCTGCAAGCGCCCGCTGCTTGCAAACTCACTGACCCCCCCCCTTGCACCAGCCATGCATATAGGGTACCTTGTTATTTCCGCTGCCATTCTTTCTTTGCGTTCTCCGTTGTTACATTGTATTCCAGTCTCACCGTGATTTTCCTCTCTCCTATATCCCCTCAGAGGGAAGGGGTTCCTGTTCTTGAAGAGAAATCGTATCTTGTGGATCCTAAAGGTGAGCTCTGGATTACTGTACATATACTGACATCGACATGATCACTTATACATCGGATTCTAAAACATGTCGTTTGTTATCCTCTATGAGTCGTCTTTAGCAGTGCTTCCCCAACCCAGGTCCCCAGGTCCCCCTAACAGGTCAGGTTTGCAGGATATGTGAAGCACAGCACAGGTGATATGATTTGCTGCTCAGTGATTGCAGGATTCAGTCTGCATTTCCCCCAAGGTGATCCTTAAAACCTGTCCTGTTAGGCTAGGGTCAGACGAGCGTGATTTCTACGGACTGTACGTCCGTGCACACGGACGTACGTCAGTACGGAAGACACAGTAGTGGCCACACAGTCCGTTTATCACTGGCGTATATTTTGACGGATGTAGGAGGGAAAATAAATTAAAAGGCAAAACCATTTTGTCCGTGAAAAATGCTGGACGTATAAATGCAGTCCGTCTGACCACGTTCCATCACTCACACACAAAGCTATGCAGACGTTGCGGACGCAGCGCATTTTGTGCGGCCGTTCCAGGGGTTGTACGTTCTTGCCTGCCTTGCGTCCGTGGGCCGCGGCCGTTGTGCGTCCGCAGTTCAGTGCGGACGTACTTCGTGTAACGGGCTCCGATGGGCTTCCTGTCATGCTATCACGGACGTACTTTTAGGCGCAATCACGGACGTGAACACTACGCTCGTCTGACAGCAGCCTTAGGGGGACCTGAGATTAGGTCTGGGAATCACTAAACTACAATTCAACATGATACCTTAAATTCAGCCAAGCATATTACGGTTGTCCAGAGCGTCCATGGGTGCCTACTGTTTTTGGGGTTTTTTCAACGTGGGTTTTCAGGGAAAAAAAATTGGGCTAAACTTGAATTCTTTCATAAAAATTTAGCTACATCTGAAAATTTTACATAGCTTCCAAGTTACACAGGGTTATTCAGAGAGTGGTGAAAAGCAGGAGAATAACTGGAGAATGGAAAATTCTAGGTCAAAGTAGCCAAACCGGAAAAATTCTCCCTTTCATCTCACTTTCCAAATCGGCTATTTTGACCTAAAATGTTATATTCTCCAGTCATTCTCCTGCTTTTCACCTCTCTCTGAATAACCCTGTAAATCTTTTTTTAGAGTCATGGCTAGGGTTAGATATTAGGGTTAGAGCTAAGTTTAAAAATTAGGGTTAGGGCTAAGGTTAGAGGTAGGGCTAAGGTTAAAAATTAGGATTAGGGCTAAGGTTAGAGTTAGGACTAGCGTTAGAAATTAGGGTCAAAGGTAGGGTTCAGGTTAGAAATTATGGTTAGGGCTAGGGTTAGAAATTGGGGTCAGAGTTAGGGCTAAGGATAGAGTTAGGGCCAGTGCTAGACGTTAGGGTCAGAGGTAGGGCAAGGTCAGAAATTAGATTTAAGGCTAGGGTTAGAAATTAGGGTTAGGGCTAGAGTTAGGAATTGGGTTCAGTGTTAGGGCTAAGGATAGAGTTAGGGCTAAGGATAGAGTTAGGGTTAGGGTTAGAAATAAGGGTTAAGAAATTTCTAATCCTAACCATAATATTCTAACCATAGACCTGTCCCTAATTTCTAACCCAAACCCTAACTGTAACCTTAGCCCTAACCCTATTTTCCAACTCCAGCCATAACGCAAAAAAAACCCTGTAATTCAGGAGCTGTGTATAATTTTTTGGAAGGAGTTGAATTTTTATGAAAGAATTTGACTTCAGCCGAATTTTGTTGCCGAAAAATGCTTTGAAAATAAACAAGAGGCGTCATTCGTGACCAAAAAAACTGAAAGATGTTATTTCGAGATAACAAGTGGCAAAAAAAAAAAATCCATGGCCGCTCCGAACTTCTGTAGCTTATTCAAGGTCAACAAAACAGTTTTTCCAGAGAATTATTCTCCAGTGAGCTCTGTCCAGGCTTGGGATTCGGTGCAGAGGGATACTGTGTCAGCGCTTTGAGTTGACACTTTGTAGCAGTGTCTGGGGATGACCGTTTGTTACAATCCAGGAAAATATAAACTATACAATCAGCACAAGCAAAATGTTATTGTGTGGGTAAATTACAACTAAGATGCCAACATATTCTGCGGCGCTGTACTATGATTGGACAGAACAAACATAGAATTAGAAAACGGGTTTGACACACGGCGAACGACGTGAAGAACGAAAAGAGGAAAAGACGATTGACAGCTCAGAGATAGGGTAATGGTAACGGGGAAGACACTCTAATTCCCATTACTGTCTGTACCCAAATCAATATGTACGGAGAGTTAAAACATCATGGTCTCTCGTTTTCTTGGTCGCCCATTCCTGTAGTAAAGACCAAACGGAATGCGGTAAAGAAGATCTATCCATAGAAGCCCCTGGTTACTGTTAACACACGAGTAATGCCTCACTGGGGGGGGGTGTTATGCTGGGGGTCGCGCTGAGTGATCTGTGCACTTATATATTTTATTATTCCCTTTTCTCTCTCAGATTCTACTAAAAGCATTATTTCTGTGCATGATCCTTTGCCAGCAAACATGATCCCCGATGGAAGCTTCCACTCCACTATCAAAGTGGCCAGTAAGTATGAAGGCCGTCACACTGTGTCTGCAATGCGGTCCGTGGCGCTTTATGGGTATTTTCAGGAAATATCTGTTCGTAGAGGTCTTACGGCAGAATCTCAGCATCCCATGTTGGATAATATATTCCTTGTTTTAGCCGTTCAGTGTCAAATATATCCTGTGCAATCCCACCATGGAGGAAGATGCAAGGACACATGACAAGTGGGAAGCCACCATATGGTCAACCTTACCTCTTTCTCCATTATAACGGAGAGTCACCAATCCTCATCATTCATCCATGGGTCAATGTCATTGGTGGAATCACCTAAAAAGTGATGGTCATGGCTCCTAAGTGTTGGTCGGTTCACTGCGCCATTATTACACCTCACCTACACTCCGCGAACACAAATAGGAGCGGGATCACCAACCGGATGGAGACGTATCAGTGTATCAATATGAAACAGACCATTTTATCATGATATTTCTCTGCTGCTCTTTTCTACCCTTTTGTTACCTTCTTTTTTCTGCCGCGTGTTGTGCGCACGTCCTGCACGCACGAGATTCTGCATAACCTGTATTTTTGCCGTTTTTAATACATATTTTTAATATTTTTTTCTTTCTCCTCACTTGCAGTGGAGTCTGCAATGAACACAATAAACAGCAGCCTGAGCATCGAAGGGGTGAGCGGCCTGATCCGCGTCCCAAGAGGTTGTGCTGAGCAAACCATGATGTTAACGGCACCCGGCGTATACGCTCTACGTTACCTGGATCACACACAGAAATGGACCCTACTGCCTCCAGAGCGCAAACGCGAGGGCTTGGACCTCATGGAGCAAGGTAGGTACAAAGCTCCTTGTTGATCCTGCACGTTGTCAAGCTGTCATGTCCTCAGCCCCTGCTGCGCTGCCTGGAGGGTCTGGGCACGGTCCTGTGCCAAGAGCTGGCCGGTTGCCAGCACTGGGGAATGGCCGAGCGGTGTCTGAGGGGGCCGGCCTAGCATGGTCACGAGGAGCAGCCAGGTTTAAAACAGGGCGCGAGGAGTTGCCTCGTCGCCCTGTCGTGGAATCTGTTCCCGCATCGCTAACCATTGTGTATATTGATTCTTTGTTGCCAACCCGTTTTCTTCATATGATACCTACTCCTGCTTTTGACCCGGCTTGTTTTGACTATTCTCCTGCTGCTCGATTACGATCGCCTGTGTGGTACTTTGGTGGTTTAACCCCATGCTTGCCGCTGGGGTGTTTACACGTTACTGAGGTATTGTCCCTTCTAAGTTTTGGGTATCGTCTGTGGCCTCATTAGGTTCTTATACCCAACCCAGGGCTCATGTTCTCCGGCCACACATGCATATAAGAACTGCGATCGAAAGGTACTGTTTATCAGCAGTTCATTTTCAATGTGCTCTCACCATCAAATATACTCGTTACTGCACTTACGACAGACCCCAAGGTGTATGTGTTGCCGCTGAATATCTTAAGGTACCGCTGATCTGCTCCCGCTTATCTGAAAACGTTAAAGCAGCTTATTTCCTGACTGCCCTGCAGTCCGCGCAATTCACCAACTGTCTGACGTATCTGTGTATTTCTGAACGTGCTCTATCGGTCTCGAAACCTTTAGTGCTTAGTAGAAACTCAGTGTTTGGTTCATCCTCGCTGCCTCATGTGTATAATTCTGTGTATCTCAAGCAGTGTTTAAACGTCAAAAAGATTTATCAGTCCTTAAGGATCTCAACTCCGCTACTCTCTAGTGGGCGCTACTCCCACCGTTACACAAGCGGTCACATAAGAAGTGGCGTTTTAATACATTTTACAGAAAGCTGTAAATATATGATTACCTGTCTCCATGTATCGGCCTTCACTTGTTTTCCCGTTTACGTCTGCCTCTCCTACCTTGATACCGGCTTGTACATGGACTATCCTTTTACCAGCATAGACACCAACCACTTGAAGGACCGGCCTGCCAGGTCAGGGGTTTTCCTTGTGTGTTTGGGTTTTGTTGGCGTGCTGGGCCGCCCTCTAATCCTGACACCCTTCCTCCCGGAACTATTGTACGATTTAAACACTTTAAAAATTAAAAGCAATAGGGGTCCCGACTCCCGACTGACATGGAAAAATGTCAGCCATTAACCATTAGCCTTCCTGTGCCTAGCTGTAAAGTTCGCTATGTCTACAAGCTGGGTTTGCCGAGCAGCGCCATGCTGGTAAAATGCGCCAACTCCAGGGTATAATGAACTAGAAATGTTTTACTATTGCAAAGTATTACTTGAGTGTCTAAGACCGTAACCCGACTTTCTTTCCAAAGGAATATCAAGGGTAATGGAGTTTAAGAAGGACGACGGGTCGTATGGAGCCTGGAAGCATCGGGGCAGCAGCACCTGGTCAGGCAATATGTTCACATCATTTTTTTATTCTACATTGTTCTGTCTCTGATCGTCTCTTCTGTTTGTTCTCATTGTCCACTCTCTCTGCTCCTCTTGTACCCAGGCTCACGGCATTTATTGTGAAGGTGATGTCCCTCGGTCGCAAATATATATATATCAGCGTGGATGAGCTGCGTCAGTCTGCGGATTATCTAAGCTCCCTGCAGATGGAGTCTGGAGCTTTTAAAGAGAAAATGCCAGTGATTCACTTGGACATGCAGGTGAGTAAAGACTAAGATCCACCGGCACCTTCTCCCACTATCGTCTCACTATGGAAGAAAATGACTTATTATGCCATAACTCTTATTACATCACAGACACAATATATATTCTTATAACTCCCATGTAATGCATGATTTCACACCTCCACCCCCACCCATGTGACGTATGATTTTGAAAAATTCTATGTTTCAATATAATTACCATAAACCTTTTCCAAGTTTCTTCTTATATATCAAAACCGAAGTAAGAGCTGCGCTACGCCATGGCGGAGACCCCCAAAAAGAATCAATCACAAATCTGTGTTGGTCTTTTCTCAGAAGTCTGGCATTCCTCGTTAAGCCAGATCTATTTATTAAAATTCACAGAATTTATAGCCAATCAGTGTACAGATACATTACAACATCAAAGTTTAGCCACTCAGTTAACTTACTACCAATATATGGTTCACAAGAGACCCTTTTCCCATCTTCCCGCTTCTGCGCACATTTTCCTGCACTGAACATAACAGGAAATCGGCCACAGCTCATATCCTATAGAAGGAACAACGGTCTATGCAGTATTGACACTAACAAAAATGGAGGGGGGGGAATTTCACAGCCCATTTTATAAGAACCGGCTTTTTAAGACTAAATATTTATTATATTTACAGGAAATTAAAATCTAACAGATTTCCCACCTCCATCCTCTCCCATGTGACATATGATTTCACACCTTCATCCCCTCCCATGTGACGTATGATTTCACACCTCCATCCCCTCCTATGTGATGCATGATTTCACATCTCCATCCCCTCCCATGTGACATATGATTTCACACCTTCATCCCCTCCCATGTGACGTATGATTTCACACCTCCATCCCCTCCCATGTGACGTATGATTTCACACCTCCATCCCCCTCTCATGTGACATATGATTTCACACCTCCACCCCCCTCTCATGTGACAAATGATTTCACACCTCCACACCACCCATGTAATGCATGATTTCACACCTCCACCCCCTCCCATGGGACATATGATTTCACACCCACATCCCCTCCCATGGGACGTATGATTTCACACCTCCATCCTCTCCCTTGTGACATATGATTTCACACCTCCATCCCCTCCCATGTGACGTATGATTTCACACCTCCGTCCCCTCCTATGTGATGCATGATTTCACACCTCCATCCCCTCCTATGTGATGCATGATTTCACACCTCCATCCCCTCCCATGTGATGCATGATTTCACACCTCCATCCCCTCCCATGTGACGTATGATCTCACACCTCCATCCCCTCCTATGTGATGCATGATTTCACACCTCCATCCCCTCCCATGTGATGCATGATTTCACACCTCCATCCCCTCCCATGTGACATATGATTTCACACCTCCATCCCCTCCCATGTGACGTAAGATTTCACACCTCCATCTCCTCCCATGTGATGCATGATTTCACACCTCCATCTCCTCCCATGTGATGCATGATTTCACACCTCCATCCCCTCCCATGTGATGCATGATTTCACACCAGCGGCTCCGTATTACTGGCTGACCCTAGATAAGGGCTGGGGTTTTCTGGATTCTTCGGCCTAAAGTCTTTCTGTACTTCACGATCACGTGTCTTGTTGCAGGGAGGTGTCACTGGTACTAATGCCGAGGTGTCCCTCACAGCCTATGTGGTCATAGCTCTCCACCATTCTCTGGAAGCGCTCTCTGAAAAAGCCACCGTGGTATGTAACTGTCTTCTACATCCAGATCCTCGCGTGTTATGTCTCCCCTCTCTTTCCTGTCTTTACTTTCTCCTGTTTTTACTCCTATTTCCGTTCTCTTAATGTCGTCACTTTTCACAGGTCACCAAGATACAAAAAGCAATAGAATACCTGCAACAAAAGCTGGGCTCGCTGTCGGAGCCATATCCTCTCGCCATCACAGCGTACGCACTCACTCTGACCTCGCATGACTCGTTTTTGAAGGACACGGCCTACACATTGCTCATGTTGAATAAACAGGGAGACCCCAGTGAGTATCCGCCATCCCCCGCCTCGATAAATCGTTTTAATGTTGGATAAGGCATCGAAAAAGGCAATTGCATGTGTGACGGAACGAAAAGTAACAGAATGTCTGCAGGGATCATTATCAACAGTTACAGACAGATACTTAGGACACGACCACACGGGACAAGTCACTTCTCCGCGCTAAGCTTGGGCCACTGCAGGAGGGGGAGGGAATCCTTGCCAATGGCATGTGCTCCCCTGGCATGGGATAAAAACACCCGTCCATTGCTGTGTAAAGAGAATCCACCACTAACATAAACTGTAACTAGATTATTTATGCATTACAAGAAACACATTATAAAACACATTATGAAACACATTATGAAACAAATGCTGCTTTTTTGATGTGATTGCATGTAAAAAGGAAAAATAAAGTTAGGTTTATTTAACTCCTGTTTCCATTTTATGTATTTTTCTCATGATGCAACATTTACCAAATTGTCATGGCAAGTCTCACGTTACAGCTCTGGTATAGGATTAAACAGGAGTGAAGAGACAATGGGGTGGAGGGGGATTGTTTAGACAAGGCTGCAGGGGATCTTTTGTGTTGTCTGAGAGAGATGGCAACGCGACGAGATCTGTTAGTGCGCTGACAACCCTGAATGTGACCCCATGGTGAAGTTATTTACATACATTCCACACAGTGCAAGTCAATAGGTCGGTTTTCTAGACCTCCGACCCATTCACTCTATTCTATGGCCAAAGCCACACAGTGAGGAGCAAGTGATGGAAAGATACTGGGGGGGGCAGTTTACAACACAAAATATCACACAATGGATGCACCCAGTGACACATATAGAGGAAAATATCACACAATGGATGCACCCAGTGATACATATAGAGGAAAATATCACACAATGGATGCACCCAATGACACATATAGAGGAAAATATCACACAATGGATGCACCCAGTGACACATATAGAGGAAAATATAACACAATGGATGCACCCAGTGACACATATAGAGGAAAATATCACACAATGGATGCACCCAGTGACACATATAGAGGAAAATATCACACAATGCATGCACCCAGTGACACATATAGAGGAAATATCACACAATGGATGTGCCCAGTGACACATATAATAGAGGAAAATATCACACAATGGATGCATCCAGTGACACATATAGAGGAAAATATCACACAATGGATGCGTCCAGTGACACATATACAGGAAAATATCACACAATGGATGCGCCCAGTGACACATATACAGGAAAATATCACACAATGGATGCGCCCAGTGACACATATAGAGGAAAATATCACACAATGGATGCGCCCAGTGACACATATACAGGAAAATATCACACAATGGATGCGCCCAGTGACACAGAGGGAAATATCACACAATGGATGCACCCAGTGACACATAGAGGAAAATATCACACAATGGATGCACCCAGTGACACATAGAGGAAAATATCACACAATGGATGCACCCAGTGACACATATAGAGGAAAATGTTTTCTTAACTAAACGAACAAGAGAAAAACAAACCACATGTAAGATATCAGCAACATACAGTAAATAAACAATTACATTTCTTGTAGTGGTGTGTGTTTAAAAACTCTATTCTTTAGGAATTCATGTCAATTATGTTTTGTTTTTTTACCTGGTGTCTCTCGTGGCACAGTGTGGCACTGCCAGGGAAGGGTATGACAGGCCGCAACCTCAGTACCTCAGAGATGGTGGCATTAAGATACGGCAGGGAGCTGTGGTCTGTGTAATATAAATAAAATAAAAATTAGCATAAAAAAAACATTTGCATAGCATTTTAAGACCGAATTCGTGGTCTCCCTGGAGAGAAACAAAATTCTGAGGCCGTATTCTCGTCACCCTGTAAGAACAAAGCTACAAAGAGCAGCTCCCACCCTCACTGCAACAAAAACCTCAACAAACTTTACTGCCACATTACAGCAGCCAGGGAAGAGCAGATTACAGGGAGAGCTCTGGGTCACTCAATGCTGTACAGGGATAAGATTGCACACATATATTGATGAAAGACTTCTGATATACCCTCCTCTCCCTCATCTCACAGAGAAGAAGGAGATGTACTTCGGACAGAAAGACTCCTCCCTTGCTATAGAGACCACAGCCTATGCTTTGATGACCGCCCTGCTCCGCCAGGATAAGTCCTCTGCTTCCATGCTGTATAACTGGCTGACGCAACAACAGAATTTTGGTGGAGGCTTCAAATCAACCCAGGTGGGACAAGATAATGGGCTGAATGTAAACCTTGGAGATCTCAGTGGGGGGGGGGGGGTCTTAGCTTGTAAGATGAGAGATCAGAGATTCACAGTTGCAGCTTGCAGAGGGAATTTAAAGTTTGCAGCTGAACATATCATTTTCACATATGTACTTTTCATTGTTCTTTCCACTCTGCCCATTTTTATTTATTTTTTCTTATTGGGGTGATTTTACTCACCTTTTGCCCCTCGCCACCCGCTGCTCCTCCTCTTCGGCATTGGGACTCCCTACCCAGATGTCCCTAAACCTTTTCTGTGCAATTTGCGTAGCGTAGGAGCCACAAATTGTGCAGCGCTACGGACATGTGCACTCTACATATTATGTACAAGTTCCCTAGCGCCTGCGCAGAGCGATGGATCAAAGCTGCACGCGCATGCGCAGATACGATCCATCGGCTGCCTCTCTGCTTGCTACAGCGATTGGTCTCAGAGGTAGGCTTGTGCACCTTTTTTTATTTTTTTCGGTTCGATTCGATTTTTCTGATTTTCAAACTTTTCGATTCGGCTCGTTTCGACCGATTTCTGTTTCGACTTGGTTCGGCTCGACTCGTTTTTCGTGTACATTTTTTTTTCGGAATATCGACCATTTTTCGTATTTTCGTGTCACTTTGCTCGTTTTTTGTATCGACTTTTCGTAATTTCGGAAATTTTCGTTTTTTCAGAACGTCTGTTCTCCTCGTTTCAAAGCAATAAATTTCGATTTGACACATTTCAAGTCCATTCGAAAATTCCAAAAATATTTCGTTTCGGCTCGGAAAACTTTTCGGATCTGCCATTTTTCAGATCTAAAAATTTTCGGAAAATTGGCCGCATCCAAAAACACGAATCGTGAAATTTCGTGAAAATTCCGAAATTCCGAAACCCGAAACGCACATCCCTACTCAGAGGGTGACAGCGGCTGCTCTGTACGTGCTGATGTCACTGGTGACCGATCTGGTGACTGGCAGCCAGGAAATTCAAAATCCCGGCTGCTGGTGACACTGGGTGGGGTGAAGGAAACTCTTCCACTTCACCCAGGGATAAAACCAGATCGGAGGAGCTGGAAGGATGGGGGGATTGGGGGCACTCCTTACATCCTGACCACTTAACTTATCCTGACCACGTCACAGTTATAGAGTGTTCCTTTAATGTACAATAAGAAGCCGCGATGTCCGAGCAGAGCTTCCGTCCACATGGCGTAGGGCACGAAAATATTAAAGCCGAGCACTCGAGTCATCAGCTGAACGGCTCGCGCTCTCTGCATAGACAACTGTGGGATAGAACGGCTATGTTTAAAGGGTCGCAGCCGACGTTGCGCTCGGCGGTTTCTCGTGTGTATTCGGTTGGAGCGTTTACACTGTGTGAATTCTAGGACACCGTGATGGGCCTGGAAGCTCTGTCCGAATACTGGATCCATACGTACACGGAGGAAGAGAACGCCATCAAGGTGGAAATCATTTCATTAGAGCGCCAGGGCCGCAAGCAGACAATTAGCCTGCGAAATATGGAGAGCGCACAGGAGAATTTGGTAAGTGGGGAGAAGACGAGGGGTAGAATAGAAAAGAGGGGACATACAGTCATGGCCGAAATTGTTGGCACCCCAGACATTTTTCCTGAAAATCAAGTATTTCTCACAGAAAAGTAATGCAGTGACACATGTTTTGCTATACGCATGTTTATTCCCTTTGTGTGTATTGGAACAAAACAAAAAAAGGAGGAAAAAAAGCAAATTGGACATAATGTCACACAAAACTCCAAAAATGGACTGGACAAAATTCTTGGCACCCTTAACTTAATATTTGGTTGCACACCCTTTGGAAAAATAACTGAAATCAGTGGCTTCCTATAACCATCAATAAGCTTCTCTCACCCGGAATTTTGAATCACTCTTCCTTTGCAAACTGCTCCAGGTCTCTCTTATTGGAAGGCGCCTTTTCCCAACAGCAATTTTAAGATCTCTCCACAGGTGTTCAATGGGATTTAGATCTAGACTCATTGCTGGCCACTTCAGAACTCTCCAGCCCTTTGTTGCCATCCATTTCTGGGTGCTATTTGACGAAAGTTTGGGGTCATTGTCCTGCTGGAAGACCCAAGATCTCGGACGCAAACCCAGCTTTCTGACACTGGGCTCTACAGTGCGACCCAAAATCCTTTGGTAAACCTCAGATTTCATGATGCCTTCCACACATTCAAGGCACCCAGTGCCAGAGGCAGCAAAACAACCCCATAACATCATTGAACCTCCACCATATTTCACTGTAGGTACTGTGTTCTTTTCTTTGTAGGCCTCATTCTGTTTTCGGTAAACAGTAGAATGGTGTGCTTTACCAAAAAGCTCTATCTCGGTCTCATCTGTCCACAAGACGTTTTCCCAGAAGGATTTTGGCTTACTCAAGATTTTATGTAGGGAAAAAGATATCTTAACCACTTGGATGCTGAGGACGCGCTCAGCGCGTCCTCAGCATTCCCGCTGGTATGCGGAGGACGCGCTGAGCGCGTCCTCCCATTGGGGTCAGCGTTCGGCGGGTTCCGGCCGATCGCTGGCCCCTCCGGTGCGGGCTGACATCCTGGATGTCAGCCCAGCATCCGGAACAGCAGCCGCCGGAATTTGGTGTCATCGCGGCAGCGCGATGACACCAAATTCAGGCGCCCCCCCCCCCGCATGTGCGGAGGAGGCGCCTGAAAGGGAGGGGGGGAGGTCCTTCAGACCTCTCTCCCTCCCGATCGGCGGCTCTGCGGGGGTTAACCCAGGCATCATTTGGAAGGGCACAGCCTGCCCTTCCAAATGATGCCTGGCATTAACCCCTGGGGAGCTGGATCGCGAATCGGCGCCGAAAAGCGCCGGTTCGCGATCCTTTCCCGGAGCTGGCCGACATCTTGGATGTCGGCCAAGCCTCCGGGAACTCCCCCTGAGGACTGGCGTCATCGTGCATAGCACGATGACGCCAGTCCTGGACTTAACCCCTAACTGCCACCAACTGTGGAGATAGGGAGTTCCAATGAACTCCCTATCTCCCGATCCGTGGCAGTTAGGGGTTAAATTTTGGTATGGTTGGATCGGCCAGAGCATGGCCGTTCCAACGATACCAAACATGAAAGTGAAAAAGTTGTAAAAAAAAAAAAAATGAAAAATAAAAATAAAAATAAATTAAAAAAAATTATAAAAAAAAATAAACACTTTTTTTTTTTTGGTTTGTTAGTGTAGCAATATTGTTCCCATTTCAATTATAATGTGAACAATGATGCTGCACTAACGATTTTTGTATGCGGTGCGTTTGTTAAAAATAGTGTAATTTTCCCCAAAAAAAAACGAGACCCCATCTCTAATTTTTTTAACAAGCGCACCCCATACAAAATATAACCGCAATTGCTCGCATGTTAAAATGTGAAAAAAAAACACTTTACACGTTGTAAATTATTGAAAATACATATTTTATTGCATTTTTTGTTATAATATACAGACATGACATAACGTATACATATAATAATGACATATTATGAATCTACCGAGTCTGACGGAAAGAACGATATATAATATGTCTGGGTAATATACTAAAATAAGCCTTCAAAACACGTTTAAACATGATGAGCAAAACCGGTAAAAATGACCTCAGCACAGGGGCGGGAAAAGCCTCAGCAGCGAAAGGGTTAAGGTGCTGTGCAGTGTATAGACTAGGCTTGTGCACCGATTTTTTTTTCGGTTCGATTCGGTTCGATTTTTCGGATTTTAAAACTTTTCGATTCGGCTCGTTTCGACCGATTTCTGTTTCGATTCGGTTCGGCTCGACTTGTTTTTCGTGTACATTTTTTTTTCGGAATATCGACCATTTTTCGTATTTTCGTGTCACTTAGCTCGTTTTTTGTATCGACTTTTCGTGATTTTGGAAATTTTCGTTTTTCGGAATTGTACATGTTTTCGGAATATCAACCATTTTTCGTATTTTCGTGTCACTTTGCTCGTTTTTTGTATCGACTTTTCGTAATTTTCGGAAATTTTCATTTCTTCGGAACGTCTGTTCTCCTCGTTTCAAAGCAATAAATTTCGATTTGACACATTTCAAGTCCATTCGAAAATTCCGAAAATATTTCGTTTCGGCTCGGAAAACTTTTCGGATCTGCCATTTTCGGATCTAAAAAGTTTCGGAAATTCGGCCGCATCCGAAAACACGAATCGGAAAATTTCGTGAAAATTCCGAAATCCCGAAACCCGAAACGCACATCCCTAGTATAGACTTAGTTGGTATCTGGTCACCGTGCGAGTGTGCTGCCAACTTAGGGGTGGTTGCAGAGCCTTAGTGCTGGTACGAGTTGGACAAAGGAAAAAATGTGGGTACCCCTTCGTGCGGCGCTACTCGCAGATAAATCTTTTCGAAGGAGCAATAGGATCAGGTATGCTCCTTAATATTTGTCAGTATCCTGATATTAGCATCAACAGGTAAGGTTTAAACAATAGAAATGTATACGCAATCGATCCCTATTACAGTCGGGTGCAAAATATTTCTATACACAGCAGTCTGTCATGTTAGGTTTATCCTCATTTGATTCCAGTGTGCCACCTAGTGTCCAAATGGTGGAATTGCTCTGGTAATGCTATGTCTAATATTCGTCAGTCTCGGCGATGAGAAAAAAAAGAGTTTTTCTTAAAAATGGTCGGCGTGTTTTCTCTCATTCGAAGTTGACAGCCTCCGCTCCTCTTCTCCCTTCAATATTCCTCCAAGAGAACGTGGAAGCGGCGTTTAAGGATGGCGACTGGATGCAGTGGGGGGTTAAATCTTAGCAAATTTATTCTAACAGCTTCACATCAATCAATAAAAATAACATAGGGCATAAAAAACACATAAAAAATTAGTGACAAAAATAGTCTGTAATAAAAGTTAGCATAGGGGTCTCCAAGACGCGTTTCGCTGGCTCCCTGGCCAGCTTTATCAATTGGATGCCCCCTATGCTGTAGCGGAGTGTATTTGACATATTTTTCGGGCGGGAAATGTTTCATTTTCTCATTCTTGCTGTTCTGCGCATGCGCGCGGTTCCACTGCATCCAGACGCCATCCTTAAGCGCCGCCAGTAACTAGAAGCTCCGTAAAAGGGCAGCTTTGCAGTTAATCCTGGACGAGGCCATCTGAAGGATAAAGGCACCAAGGAGCAAGTTTCAAGAGGGATATCGATATACTGCAAAAGATTCAGCAGCATCCATCAAATCCTAACGTAAGTGCATCAGTTTCCATTCTCTATAACGACAGACCCGGACGCACCGCTAACCCCCACTCTTTCTCTTGGAGGAATATTGAAGGGAGAAGAGGAGCGGAGGCTGTCAACTTCGAATGAGAGACAACACGCCGACCATTTTTAAGAAAAACTCTTTTATTCTCATCGCTGAGACTGACGAATATTAGACATAACATTACCAGAGCAATTCCACCATTTGGACACTAGGTGGCACACTGGAATCAAATGAGGATAAACCTAACATGACAGACTGCTGTGTATAGAAATATTTTGCACCCGACTGTAATAGGGATTGATTGCTTATACATTTCTATTGTTTAAACCTTACCTGTTGATGCTAATATCAGGATACTGACAAATATTAAGGAGCATACCTGATCCTATTGCGCCTTCGAAAGATTTATCTGCGAGTAGCGCCGCACGAAGGGGTACCCACATTTTTTCCTTTGCTTTTTTATGTCTCTGTGTCAGCAGTGGGGTCCTCCTGGGTCTCCTGCCATAGCGTTTCATTTCATTTAAATGTCGACGGATAGTTCGCGCTGACACTGATGCTCCCTGAGCCTGAAGGACGGTTTGAATTTCTTTGGAACTTGTTTGGGGCTGCTTATCCACCATCCGGACTATCCTGCATTGCAACCTTTCATCAATTTTTCTCTTCCGTCCACGCACAAAGAGATTAGCTACAGTGTCATGGGTTGCAAACTTCTTGATAATGTTGTGCACTGTGGACAAAGGCAAATCTAGATCTCTGGAGATGGACTTGTAACCTTGAGATTGTTGATATTTTTCCACAATTTTGGTTCTCAAGTCCTCAGATAGTTCCTTCTCCGCTTTCTGTTGTCCATGCTTAGTGTGGCACACACAGACACACAATGCAAAGACTAAGTGAACTTCTCTCCTTTTTATCTGCTTTCAGGTGTGATTTTTTTTATATTGCCCACACCTGTTACTTGCCCCAGGTGAGTTTACAGGAGCTTCACATGCTTGAAACAATCTTATTTATCCACAAATCTGAAAGGGTGCCAAGAATTTTGTCCAGCCCATTTTTGGAGTTTTGTGTGACATTATGTCCAATTTGCTTTTGTTCCTCCCTTTTTTTGTTTTGTTCCAATACACACATAGGGAATAAACGTGTGTATAGCAAAACATGTGTTACTGCAATACTTTTCTGTGAGAAATACTTGATTTTCTGGAAACATTTCTGGGGTGCCAACAATTTCGGCCATGACTGTATAACAGAAAACTAAAGGGGTTATTCACTAAGCCCCGAACTTCCCACCGAAGGGAGCCGAACGGGGAATTTCACTGTATGGTGCAATGACAGCGAAATACGGTGCAGTTTTCTGCAATTTGGTGATCTTCGGCGCCAGTAAAATTGTGCCATAGAGAAATAATGGCTAATTATTCACAGAACGCCGAACTGCGCCGAAGCGTCAGTGAAATGACCTGATTTTCGGTGACTCAATTCATCCGGTTTAAACAGGCGAATCCGATAGAATTCAATGTAAAAAAATATTACCTTTTATCTTAATTTTAAAAAAAAGTTTATTTTCATTTTCAGCAAAAAGCCTTTATTATTATTATTTATTTATTATATTACAACTTTTTGTATTTTTTTAGACAACATTTTTGTTTTCCAATTTTTTTAAAAAGGTTTTTTTTTTAAATGCTGTAACAGACCTTTTAATTATTTTTTAATAATTTTTTTATTATTTAGACACCTTTTTAATAAATTTTAAGTAGTTTAAACACCTACTATGAGAATAGGAGAGTTCAGTTATTTTGGGGTTTTTTTGCAGTTCGGTGGATTTTGCCAAGGCCGGTCCACCGCTCTTTGGTGACGTTTGCCAACTTTTTCATGAGTCTTCGGCAGCTCCATCTTCGGTGGACTACGGCGACCCTACGGGGGAATAGTGAATTCACCGTAGTTTCTGCGAAATGGAACCGCCGAAGTGCAACGAAGTGAAAAGCACCGGAATTTTGGTGCTTTGTGAATGTGAATGAAGTGAATAAATAGGAGATAATTAAGACTAAGACAAAAACACCAAGAAAATAGCTTTGAAGGTGAGAGAGAGTAGAGGGGGCGATAATAAAAGGATTTGAACGGTAATAAATTGCTAATGCGGGAGGAAAGCTTGAAAGACGATGTGATGGGAGTGACAAAGGGGTGAGAAGAACCAAGAGTAAAGGTGACATTTCTTTCTTCCTCCAGAGGTCGCTTGGGACAAAATTTGACATAAAAGTGTTTGGAAAGGGAAGAGCCCTCATAACAGTGAGTATCATGTTTATCTTGTTTGTTGTTGAATACTCGTTAACATGTCATGGGGTGAGAAGCATAAACCAGACTGACAGCTAAGCACTATTTTATGACATAGGGTGCCAATGTATGACATCACATATCAGCAATGATGTCATTAATATATAGCAAACAATTTGGGGCAACGAGTTCTAGATTTAACTCTGCTTTAATATTTTTTGTTTACATTTTTTAAAATTATTTTTAATTAATAAATTATTGTAATATTTTACACTTTTTTAAAATAAATTAATTTATTTTATATAATGAATGCAGACAGCGTGTCCCAGCTCACTCACAAACCCATAACGGCTCATTTATACACTGCCTGGCCAAAAAAAAGTCACGACTTCCCATTCAATCCTGTTATGAATCTAGGGTGGCTTCAGTGGGTCAGGGTTCACCAACGATATGTGCCCAAAAAACGAGGTCATGTGACTCCCTGAATATACTGAATGAGCAGGTTTTTCCATCAATGGGTTTTTTCTCCCCTGATGGCACAGCGGGCATATTCCAAGATGGCAATGCCAGGATTCATCGGGCTCAAATTGTGCAAGAGTGGTTGAGGGAGCACGAGACATCATTTCCACACATGGATTGGCCACCGCACAGTCCAGACCTTAACCCCATTGAGGTTAATCTTTGGGATAATGTGCTGGAGAAGACTTTACGCAGCGCTGCGACTCTCCCATCATCAATACAAGATCTTGGCCACAAATTAATGCCACTCTGGCGCAAATAAATGCTGTGACATTGCATGAGGTTATCCACACGATGCCGCAGAGAATGCGTGCCGCGATCACAGCAAAAGGCGACACAACCACATATTACAGTGTGTGAGTTTTTTTCTCTTTTGTCCAGGCTGTGTATAAAGCTCTGCTGTTTTTATATACGTTGAGACATTGTAGCAATGCATTTCATAACATGCAACATTATTAAGTGCCATAACTATATTGAAATCAAATATCTTTACTTTAATTATATTTTTGGAACAAATTTCCCCAAAACAGAAAAATAAAACAATCCGTTTAGCCCAGTACATAATTGCATGTGATCTTGCTTCCTGGCCTGTAAGGGACTTCCCATAAGCACCCTGGGGCCACCAGAAAAGAGGAACAATCATTCTATAGAACAACAAGCAGGAAACTGTACTTATTATAGCATAGGATTTCAACCTCAAGGTTTAGAACTCTTTCGCTGCCAAGATCGCGTTATCTCATTTGAGCATTGTGATACGTTAAATATGCAATCATTAGCAAATCAAAAACCCATTTTCACACCTTTCTAAAGCAAGATTTTGGTGCCCACGGTGGAGAAACAAAATTCTTTGATTTGTCTCGCTTCAGTCACCCTGTATTACTGCAAACAAGCAGCAAACGGCTGCTCCAAACCTCACTCTAACAAAAAAAAAATTGAAACGGTGCTACTGCATTCCGGTAGCCAGGGATTTGTCAGAATACAGGGAGAGCTGTGGGGTCACTCGCTGCTGTACAGGGATAGGATTCAGGGGGTTATAATGAGTGTAAATCCCTGTACAGTACAGATACAAGGTGTTGCTGTAATTGCCACACACAGGCAGGGCAGCCATCAGAAATGATGGGGCCCCTTACTAAACCTCACGATGGGGCCCCCCAGGGCCCCCCCTCAACCTCTAAGAGCTTTTCTCCCCCTTCAAAAAAAAAAAAGACATAACATAGCACCACAGCAATAAAACTCCCAGTAATGTGCAGTGTGTATTAGCTTATCACAGTATCCACAGCAATAAAACTCACAGTAATGAGCGGTGTGTCTGAACATATCACAGAATCCACAGCAATAAATCTCACAGAAATGGGCTGTGTATGATGGCCTTTGGGTCTGGGTCTGGGCCTGGGCCCTGGGTCTGGTCCCTGGGACTGGGCCTTGGGGTCTGGTCCCTGGGGTCTAACCTGGGCCCTGGTCTCTGGGCCTTGGGGTCTGGGTCCTAGGGTCTGGGCCTTGGGGTCTGGGCCCTGGGGTCTGGGCCCTGGGGTCTGGTCCCTGAGGTCTGGTCCCTGAGGTCTGGTCCCTGGGGTCTGGTCCCTGGGGTCTAGCCTGGGCCCTGGTCTCTGGGGTCTGGGTCCTAGGGTCTGGGCCCTAGGGTCTGGGCCCTGGGGTCTGGGCCCTGGGCCCTGGGTATGGGGTCTGGACCCTAGGGTCCGGGCCCTGGGTCTGTATTTGGGGTCTGGGCCCTGGGTTTGGGGTCTGGACCCTAGGGTCTGGGCCCTGGGTCTGTATTTGGGCTTTGGGGTCTGGGCCCTGGGTTTGGGCCTAGGGGTCTGGGCCCTGGGTCTGGGCCTAGGGGGTCTGGGCCTAGGGGGTCTGGGCCTTGGGTCCTGGGTTTGGGCCTAGGGGTCTGGGCCCTGGGTTTGGGCCTAGGGGGTCTGGGCCTTGGGGTCTGGGCCCTAGTGCCTGGGCCTTGGGGTCTGGGCCCTGGGTTTGGGCCTAGGGGGTCTGGGCCCTAGGGTCTGGGCCTAGGGGGTCTGGGCCCTAGGGTCTGGGCTAGGGGGTCTGGGCCCTGGGTCTGGGCCTTGGGGTCTGGGCCTGGGTTTGGGCCTAGGGGTCTGGGCCTTGGGTCTGGGCCTTGGGTCTGGGCCCTGGGGTCTGGGCCCTGGGTTTGGGCTAGGGGTCTGGGCCCAGGGTCTGGGGTTTGGGCCTAGGGGTCTGGGCCCTGGGTTTGGGCCTAGGGGGTCTGGGCCTTGGGTCTGGGTCCTGGCCTTGGGGTCTGGGCCCTGGGTTTGGGCCTTGGGGTCTGGGTCCTGGGCCTTGGGGTCTGGGCTTAGGGGTCTGGGCCCTGGGTCTGGGCCTTGGGGTCTGGGCCCTGGTTTGGGTCTAGGGGGTCTGGGCCCTGGGTCTGGGTCCTGGGCCTTGGGGTCTGGGCCATGGGTTTGGGCCTAGGGGTCTGGACCCTGGGTCTGGGCCCTGGGCCTTTGCCTGGGTCTGGGCCATAGGGTCTGGGCCCTGGGTTTGGGTCTTGGGGTCTGGGCCCTGGGCATTTGCCCTGGGTCTGGGCCTTGGCCCTGGGCCTAGGGGTCTGGACCCTGGGCCCTAGGGTCTGGGCCCTGGGTCTGGGCCTTGGGTCTGGGCCTAGGGGTCTGGACCCTGGGCCCTAGGGTCTGGGCCTTGGGGTCTGGGCCTAGGGGGTCTGGGCCTAGGGGTCTGGGCCTAAGGGTCTGGGCCCTGGGCCCTAGGGTCTGGGCCTTGGGGTCTGGGCCATGGGTTTGGGCCATAGGGTCTGGGTCTTGGGGTCTGGGCCCTGGGCCTAGGGGTCTGGACCCTGGGCCCTAGGGTCTGGGCCTTGGGGTCTGGGCCTTGGGGTCTGGGCCTAGGGGTCTGGGCCATGGGTTTGGGCCTAGGGGTCTGGGCCTAAGGGTCTGGGCCCTGGGCCCTAGGGTCTGGGCCTTGGGGTCTGGGCCATGGTTTGGGCCATAGGGTCTGGGCCCTGGGTTTGGGTCTTGGGGTCTGGGCCTAGGGGTCTGGACCCTGGCCCTAGGGTCTGGGCCCTGGGCCTTGGGGTCTGGGCCTAGGGGTCTGGGCCTAAGGGTCTGGGCCCTAGGGTCTGGGCCTTGGGGTCTGGGCCATGGGTTTGGGCCATAGGTCTGGGCCCTGGTTTGAGTCTTGGGGTCTGGGCCCTGGGCCTAGGGGTCTGGACCCTGGCCCTAGGGTCTGGGCCTAGGGGTCTGGGCCTAGGGGTCTGGGCCTAGGGGTCTGGGCCCTGGGCCCTAGGGTCTGGGCCATGGGTTTGGGCCTAGGGGTCTGGGCCATAGGGTCTGGGCCCTGGGTTTGGGTCTTGGGGTCTGGGCCCTGGGCCTAGGGGTCTGGACCCTGGGCCCTAGGGTCTGGGCCCTGGGCCTTGGGGTCTGGGCTCTGGGTCTTAGGGTCTGGGCCCTGGCTCACCACTCGCTGTCTTCTATCTTCTTTTCTTCTGCTCTTCTTTTCTTCACCTTTTCTTCAATCTTCTTCTCTTCTTTTCTTCTGATCTTCCTGGTCCCTCCAGCTCCGGCGCGCAGCTTCACTGAGTGGAGGGGCGGAGCCAAAGCAACGTGCTTGGGAGGCCCCTCACACACTGCTTGGCCCCGCCCAGCCAGGAAGTGAAGCTGCCAGGAGCCGGAGGAGACACAGTGTCTCAGTCTCCTCCGGCTCCTGCAGCAGCAGCAGGGACACAGCTCCGGATTCGGACTCATCGAGTCCGATACCGGAGCTGTTAAAGGGCGACGCCGCTGCCGTCAGGGGCCCGGGATCCTCCCCCCGGGACCCGGCGGCCCGGGCCCCCACCGGGCCCGGGCCCCTTACGGCAGTATTGGGCGTAATGCCCTGATGGCGGCCCTGCACACAGGCATTATGCAGCACATACAGATACAAGGTGTTGCTGTAATTGCCATACACAGACATTATGCAGCACATACAGATACAAGGTGTTGCTGTAATTGCCATACACAGGCATTATGCAGCACATACAGATACAAGGTGTTGCTGTAATTGCCATACACATGCATTATGCAGCACATACAGATACAAGGTGTTACTGTAATTCCCATACACAGGCATTCTGCAGCACATACAGATACAAGGTGTTGCTGTAATTGCCATACACAGGCATTATGCAGCACATACAGATACAAGGTGTTGCTGTAATTGCCATACACAGACATTATGCAGCACATACAGATACAAGGTATCGCTGTAATTGCCACACACATGCATTATGCAGCACATACGGATACAAGGTGTGGCAGATTAGAGATGGGACCGATTAGATCTGTATTTCTATCGTACTAGGTATATTTATTTATTTATTTATTTATTTATTTATAAAGGATTTTACCAGGAAGGATACATTGAGATTTCTCTCGTTTTCAAGTATGTCCTGGGTTCGAGAACATTGAGTGGTTACAGAAATACAAAATAGTAAAATACAAGATATTAACACAAGACCAAATATACAGATTAACAGAAAAATAAATATGGAGGAAATGTAGTCATTATGTTACATGTTTACAGGTGCATTTTGTATTGAGGTATGCTAATAGGGAGCTCTTAAGGCACTTTAGACTGGGGGAAGATTTGACGGCGTCTGGGAGGTTATTCCATATTTGCGGTGCTCTGTAGAAAAATGCGGATCGAGCCATTTTCTTTTTGTATTGCGGTATTGCAAGTAAGGTGCTGGTCCTGGATCTGAGGTTATAGGATGAGGGAACTGCTGGGGGAAGCAGCATATTCAGGTAGGGTGGTAGCTTCCCAGAAAAGCTCTTAAACACCAGGTTGGAAAGGTGAAGGGTGCGTCTAGAGTCCAGCGATGGCCAGTTTAGTTCTTTTAACATGTCACAATGGTGGGTCATGTAGTTACATTGTAGCACAAAGCGACAGAATGAGTTATACAATGTAGTAAGTTTCTGGAGGTGTGTTTGCGGGGCGGCTGCATACACTACATCTCCGTATTCAATGGCTGGCATAAGCATTTGTTGTACAATCTGCTTTCTTACCGCGGGGCTCAGGCAGGATTTGTTTCTGTACAGGGCACCTAGTTTGGGGTAAAGTTTAGATGAGAGTTTTTCGATGTGGGGGCCAAAAGATAGATTAGGGTCTAACCACATACCTAGGTATTTGAGAGAGGTGACTGTGGTCAGTGTGCCGTTTGATTTTGTCCCAACACATAGATGGGGTGTTTGCAATTTGTGTAGTTTAGGTTTTGTTCCAAAGAGCATTGTAACCGTTTTGTCAGTATTTAGAAAAAGTTTGTTATCTTTGATCCACTTTTCTACCCCTGTGAATTCTTCTTGCAGCACGGCCTCCAGCTGCCGGAGATTTGGTTTGCTGGTATAGATTACAGTGTCGTCTGCGTACATGTGTACAGTTGAAGCTTTGCAGACATTGGGCAGATCGTTTATGAATATTGTGAATAGCAGGGGGCCAAGTATCGAGCCTTGGGGTACACCGCACGTGACTGGGAGGGGAAGGGAAGTGCTGTCAGAAATGGACACAAATTGAGACCTGTCAGACACATATGATTGGAACCAGGTTAACGTACTATCACCAATACCAGAGTTTTTAAGTTTTTGTAATAGGATGCCATGGTCTACTGTGTCAAAAGCCTTGGCAAAGTCAAGGAAGATGGCTCCAGTTAGATTTCCTTGTTCCATGCCCGCTTGGATATCATTACAAACTTTTAAAAGGGCGGTTGTAGTTGAATGGTTTGGACGAAAGCCTGATTGATCTGGGGTTAAATAGTTCTGATACTGATAATAATCACGTAATTGAGTGTAGACACATTTTTCCAGAATTTTTGACATTACAGGGAGCAGTGATATTGGGCGGTAGTTGGATACCAAAGTATTGTCTCCACTCTTATGGATAGGTACCACCCTTGCAGTCTTCCAGAGTATGGGTATGTATCCAGTTGCCAGTGATTCCTTAATCAGGGTTGCGACAGGTTTAGCAATTGCTGGTGCACTGATTTTCAGCAGCATTGCTGGTATATAAGTGTCTATCTATGTGTATATATATATATATATATATATATCTATGGCTGTCTATATAGTCGAAGGGTCCATTTTATGCAGCTGATAGTAACTGCTTGAGTTTCCAAGAAGTAATTAAAATGGTTATCTTTTCCCCTGGGAGAGATATAACAGGTTGCTGCGAAATGGGATTCCTTTGATACAGGATCAGGGTGGAAATTACCCATTTGGGCAAATGGAAGTCCTGTGTCCTCTATTCACACCTTCAAGTAGACAGCGCGGCACCAGAGGTATGTGGTCATGTCTTCAAAGAAGGATGCACATCCCTTGATCTCTAGAGGGGGTCCGTGGCGATGATTGACGTTTTGGGCAATTAAAAATTTATGGAAAAACGCACGGAGCATGCCCAGAACAAGGCATTCTGGGAAATGTAGTGCCAGGCTCTTCCAGATAGGAGGCTGACCTGGGATGGACAAGACAAACCTATATATTCAGGAGCACGCAATGTGGCTGTTACTGATCACAGGGGGATCATGTTCCATGAGGATCTGTCCATGCTGTCCATGCTTCTATCTCCAGCCCCCCAGGAGTCACCGAGAATTAGCTTATTTGACATGTAAGTAAGGCTCTGTGTTTTAATCCCTTTCTTTTATTTGCTGTGTACTGTGTAACTAGTGAATTATTCTATCTATAATTTCTGTAACAAAATGCACTGTGTTTTTTTTTTTATCATAATAAATATCCCTTATTAAGTTCTGTTTCGGCCTGATCTTCAATCCATGCTAACTGAAGAGACTGGAGTATTGCTTGTTGTTGTAAACTCGAGTAGCTACGAAATTGTGAGTTGCAGTCGCTGGGGACGGTTGGGTGAGCAAGTGGCGGATTGTTGTCCACGCAGTCATTATCTGGGTCTAGGATAGACAGATAGTGCTTTGCTTAGCCCTGCTTCCTTAGCCGCAACATGCGTAGTGTTCAGGGGAACTGGTGGCAGCGTAACTGATAGAATAAGAAAGTGGGCCCAGGGATTGTGGGAAACGTAGTCTTCTACCCGATTCAAGAGAAGACTGGTACTGTGTTGCAATCCTGGGACCAATGTATCGCGCGCTACGTACCTGTTGTGAGAGAAAGTGTGTGGGATGGATAGGTAAGTGAGCGCGCAGGGATTGTTGTCCACGTAGTCATTATCTGGGTCTAGGATAGACAGATAGTGAGCGGCTTAACCTGGCGTCTTTAACAGTAGCGCGCGTAGTTGTCGTGACACAAGGTGTTGCTGTAATTGCCATACACAAGCATTATGCAGCACATACAGATACAAGTTGTTGCTGTAATTGTCATACACAGGCATTATGCAGCACATACATATGCAAGGTGTTGCTGTAACTGCCATACACAGGCATTATGCAGCACATACGGATACAAGGTGTTGCTGATATTGCCAATTTACAGGCATTATGCAGCACATACAAATACAAGTTGTTGCTGTAATTACACAGGCATTATACAGCACATACAAATACAAGTTGTTGCTGTAATTACACAGGCATTATACAGCACATATAGATACAAGGTGTTGCTGTAATTGCCATACACAGGCATTATGCAGCACATACAGATACAAGGTGTTGCTGTAATTGCCATACACAGGCATTATACAGCACATACAGATACAAGGTGTTGCTGTAATTGCCATACAGAGGCATTATGCGGCACATACAGATACAAGGTGTTGCTGTAATTTTCATACACAGGCATTATGCAGCACATACAGATATTGCATTGCTAATACTGTTCCGCATAGAAGGCTTATCAATAAATTGCAATCTTTGAGCTTGGATTCCAATATTGTTGAATGGATTAGGCAGTGGCTGAGTGACAGGCAACAGAGGGTTGTGGTAAATGGAGTTTATTCGGCGCAAGGTCTTGTTACCAGTGGGGTACCTCAGGGGTCAGTACTTGGACCCATTCTATTTAATATTTTTATTAGTGATATTGCAGAAGGTATTAATGGAAAAGTATGTCTTTTTGCTGATGACACAAAGATTTGCAACAGGGTTGACGTTCCTGGAGGGATCAGCCAAATGACAAATGATTTAGGTAAACTAAAAAAATGGTGGGAGCTGTGGCAATTGAGTTTTAACGTGGATAAGTGCAAGATAATGCACCTGGGACGTAAAAACCCAAGGGCTGAATATAGAATATTTGATACATCTGAGGGTTGGGATTTAGGGGTTATTATTTCAGAGGATCTAAAGGTAAGTAGTCAATGTAATAGAGCAGCAGGAAATGCTGGCAGAATGCTTGGTTGTGTAGGGAGAGGTATTAGCAGTAGGAAAAGGGAAGTGCTCATGCCACTGTACAGAGCACTGGTGAGACCTCACTTGGAGTACTGTGTGCAGTACTGGAGACCGTATCTCCAGAAGGATATAGACATCTTAGAGAGAGTTCAGAGAAGGGCTACTAAAATGGTGTACGGCTTGAAGGAGAAAAGTTACCAGGAAAGGCTTAATGATCTTAACATGTACAGCTTGGAAAAAAGACGAGACAGAGGAGATATGATAGAAACATTTAAATACGTAAAGGGAATCCACAAGGTAGAGGAAGGGAGTATATTTAAAAGGAAACAAAGTAGCAAAACAAGAGGACATAGTCTTAGATTAGAGGGGCAAAGGTTTAAAAGTAACATCAGGAAGCATTATTTTACTGAGAGGGTGGTGGATACATGGAACAGTCTTCCAGTAGAAGTGGTAGAGGCCAAAACAGTGATTGAATTTAAGCAGGCATGGGATAGGCATAAGGCTATCCTAAACAAAAGATAAATCCAGGTAAAGTATCCATGTAATTGGGCAGACTAGATGGGCCGAAAGGTTCTTATCTGCCGACATTTTTCTATGTTTCTATGTTTCTAATAATCTCATTATGATCAATACAAATACCCATAAGCAGGAGATCTCACGATTTTATTATCTGTCTGCAGCACATTTACTGACACAAAGGACATTTCTGCCTGTATGCTGATAGTGCAGACACCTTGTGACATTGTGTAAGATAAAGGACGTTATCTAGAGTTTTGAACCTTTCATCCCAGGAATATAATATAAAAATGAGCAAATTTACATTGTTTCAATTTTTTAACTATCAATTTATGTACAAAATTTCCATTTTATTCTATATTTAATTTCACATCCTGTATTTCAATTGTTATGATAAAAGGTTTTTTTTTCTCAAGAAAAAGCACTTAGTAATGAAGGGATTAATGTACCTCTATTATAGTAAACTGTGAATAAATATGGCCTGGGTGCTCGGCCACACTGCAATGAAATGTGCAACTCATGTGTGTGTCTTAGAAGGTTTTATGACTGCTTTTTATGCATTACCATTACCAATCCCAACGGCCTCTGTGCCTACTCAAAGCTCTGGCGGCCGCTGGGTCTAGTTGAGACTCTGTTGGCAGCTCAGCCTAGTTGTGGCCCAGGTGACTGCTGTGCCTAGCTGAGGCCCTGGCGGCTGCTCCGTGCCACAGCCTTTGACAGGGCATCAAAATGCTGCCCTGGCAAAGTGCCGTCTGGAGCCATGGCCCCATCTGGTCCCATGGACGGGCCAGCCCTGTTTTTATGCTACTGTCAGTAGGCACATTACCCCCACTGTGACTTGCATTTACCTTCTCTTATTTATGTTCTCCATGTAAGACAATGGATCCTCACAGTGTGTCCCTTTCCACAGGTCCTGAAGTCGTACAATGTCATCGAGACTGAGAAATCAACTTGCTCACAGCTGGGGCTGGAGGTGACGTTGATAGACGTGGATATCATAGGTAATGGCCTTCAAAATAACATCCAGCTACAATCCATGTTATATTTTGTTCTACACTTGTTTAATTTCTGCTCCATTATATTAATTGATGAAGCTTTGTGTCTCGAACCAAAACGTTGCATTTCCTGTGGTCCTGATAAAAGCAGCCATATTGGATTCGCCATGGTGACCGCCCTTACTTTTCTTTCGAGTAGCTTTGCCCTTACTTGTAATATACCAACTTGCTTTGTCTCATCAGAACCCGACAATACGGATTATGATTATGATTACGAAGAGATGGCAGATGAACCCATGGACAACATCGCTTGGCACGATTTGCGCATGAGAGCACGGAGAGAGGCGTCACAACCGAAAGCCAAAGACCCGACGGTGTCCTATAAAGTGTGTCTCTGGTAAGGCAGCGGAGAGTCTTGAGATAAACTGGATTAAATATATGAACCAAGTTCTTATAAAAGTGTCATGGAGGATGAAGAACAGAATCGCGGTGTCCATTCGGCCATCATAACCCAAATACAATAGGAAGTGCCATGTTAGATGCCACCATGCCTTTGACTCAGTAGGGGCAGGCTTATAATGTTGCATAACCTTAACATAAAATTATATTAAAATGCTGAACTCAATAAATGTCAGCTCAGGGGGTGTCATGGAATATTTACCCTGTCCTAGTAAAGCAATGGACTCAAAAAGTTCAACATGTTGTTCAAGGCTTGCCGTCACATGTAATGTGGTACTTTCATATCCGAATCCAGAAGTCCCTGGAGCTTTTCTATGCAATCTTTGCTCCTGAGTAACTTGCGTAGCGTAGGCGCCGCAAATTGTGCACCACTACAGGATTTGCGCACTTTATGCACGCAAGTTCCGTGGTGCCTGCGCAGACCGATGGATCGGAGCTGCACGTGCATGGAGTAACTGAATGCTGAATCTGAGTGATTACTTTTAATCGGATTAAAGTCTGTCATGCTCCTAACGACCTCTGGCCCGCTGACCACTTTCCATCTGTATGCCACTTTCTGTCATCACCTTCATCATGTGTCATCTTATCTCTGATGTCAATTTTAGGAAAAAGCCCACTGCCCTCGTCTCTGGCATGGCTGTGGTGGACATTTCCATGCTCAGCGGATTTGAACCCAACACACAAGACCTGGATATGGTAAGTATTAATAATAGATACTGTAGATACTCGAGTATAACGCTAGATTTTGGTGACAAAAATTTTACCTTAAAATTAGAGCGGTCGTGTTATATTCGAGACATCTGCATCGAGTGGAAAAAAAACAAAACTTGACTTGCTCCCAAGTATCCCGGATGTTCCGCTAGTCTAGCTGAAGTGAATGCGGGCTCCCTGACGCTTGCAAACACTTCAGGAACTCCCAGATTCGGGAGAGGTGGGATCCGTCACGGCCAGAGGGCACGCTCGGTTTAAGCCAATCATTCACCTTGCTTGCCTCCGCCGGCCATCTAACGGCTAGTAAAGAAGACGGGTGACTGACGGCTTCATACTTAGTAAAAACTGCAATCATTCTAGAGCAGAGCACCCTGGCCTGAGGGGGAGCCTGACCGTGTTAAGAGAACCTGGGAGGATTTTAATGGTTTACCGCTACAGTAAAATTTTGTTCCTCGCGTTATATTCGAGTTTTGAATATTCCCTCATTTTCATAATAAATCTCTATCCATAGCGTTATATTCGGGTCACATTATACTCAAGTATCTACGGTATATATTGTACACTATATGGACAAAAGCATTGGGAAGCACCTCGTAATGATTGAATTCAGGTGTTTCTATCAGACCGTTGCCACAGGTGTATAAATCCTAGCCATTCAGCCTGAATTTACAAACATTGCTGTAAAAAATGGGTCGTTCAGAAGGCCTCCTTTCCTATTCCACCATGACTGTGCCGCGGTGCACAAATAATGGCCCATGAAGACATGGTGGGATGAGTTTAGTGCAGAAGAACTTGAGTGACCTGCACAGAGCCCTGACCACAACCTGGAATGGAAATTGTGAACCAGGCCTTCTCGCCTTACCTCATAAATACACTACTGGAAGACTTGTCAAAATGTCCCACAGAAACACCCCAAAATCTTGTAGAAAGCCTCCCAAAAAGAGTGGAAGCTGTTATAGCTGGAAAGGGGGCGACCAACTCCATATTCATGTCTGTATATTTCCAATGCCGTTTCAGTAAAGTCCCTGTTGGTGCAACGGTCAGGGGTCTCAATACTTTATTCCATATAATGCCGCGGTGTCAGTTATGCAAGGAAATTAATACAATCCAGTTTCCGAAGGATACTTTAAAGCTCGATCTCAAGCTTTTGCCTCCTATATGTATCCGAGCTACAACTTCCATGATTTTAACCGACTCAAGTCCACGCGTACATCTACCGTTCGACTCTTGTACAATCTGTCTGGCGCGGCACCAAGACTACAGTTGGAAAACTCCTTTCCTTTGTCCTTGATCTATTATTTTGGAATTAGTGTGATAATCCTGTGATTAGAAAAAAAAAGAATATGTAAATATATGTTTTATGTATGTAGAGAGAAGAGTAATTTATATATATATATATTCTACTGTATCTTATATCTGTTCTGTGTCTCACAGCTGAAGGAGAGCGAGGAGCGATACATCAGTCATTATGAAAGTTACCCAGGAAGAATCCTCATGTATTATGATGAAGTAAGTGAATTACAGACAGCGACATGGGGAATGGGGGGGGGGTCAATTTAAAACCTGTTGAGAGGAAATAAACGGTCACTAACAATTAGTACTGGCACCAATCGCCATTGGGCCGCCTGCCATGAATGTTTTGGGATTTTAACACGCATTTCCTCTCATACCTCCATTTCCATTGAGTACCTGGACATGGGGGAAAGAAAGGACATTCTGATTTTAAGTTGTTTTTACATCGATACATTTATATTAAATAATCCGTCTCTCTTAGGTTCCGGATGACAAGGATAACTGTGTGACGTTCGAAGCCATTCAGAAAGTAAAAATTTCCCTCCTGCAGCCGTCATCTGCCGTAGCGTACGACTTCTATGAGCCAGGTATTAATAGAGCCTATTTATTATTAAATACCATTATATTAATGCTTACTGGATACTGATCTCTTAAATTAAAACAATATACTATAAACTCAGTAAACACATTCCATACAGGGATTAATACCATCTAATATGGGGACATTCTTATTATATAATGGTATATTATACATTGTATCATTTATATTCTTCATATTTACTATTTGCTTGGCTTACGTCAACCACTTCCATACCTTCAGATGATGGCAAGAATCAAAATATCAACATAAATCAAGAGTTACTCATATCAGAAAGAGTATTTATTTTGACATGACACCATCTTTTGCCATATTTCCTACAGAAACTACAGACAATGTAGATACAGCTAAGGTATCCTCAGAGACAGCTCGGGTACTATCTCTTTTAAGTTGCCCATGAGTCTTATGTGGTGTCCTGTAACCTAGGGAGCCCAGGAGACTGCTGGGGTGTCCTGAAATGCTTGTTGCCAGAAGACATTTGACATGTCCTGCTTGTCTGGTTGCTTAGGAGGTAGTTATTGAATTCCTTAAAAGCTAGTTGCTCAGGAGACAGTTGGTTGGGTCCCGTGTAGCCTTAGGTGTCCAGGAAACAGTTGGCTGGGTCCCGTGTAAGTTTAGTCACGGAAGAGTAGGTTGTTTGGATGCTGTGTAACTCCAGTTACTCAGGAAACAGTTGGTTGGGTGCCATGTAACTCTAGTGGTCCAGGAAACAGTTGGTTCGGTGCCATGTAACTCTAGTGGTCCAGGAGACAGTTGGCTGGCTCCCGTGTAACTCTAGTGACGAAGAAAAAGTTGGTTGGTTGCTGTGTAACTCCAGGTACCCAGGAAACAGTTGACTGGGTGCCATGTACCTCTAGTGGTCCAGGAGACAGTTGGCTGGGTCCTGTGTAACTCTATTTGCCCAAGGGATGGTTAGGTGCCATGTACGTCTAGTGGCCCAGAAGACAGTTGGTTGGGTGACATGACAATTTAGTTGTCAGTTGGTGGGGTTTGCATAAAGAGTGGTCCAGGAGACAGTTGGTTGGTGCCTTGTTACTATAGGTTTTCCAGGAGTCATTTGGGGTACCCTTTAACTGTATCAAACGGAGGGCCACCATCTAAGAGGGGGGGCATTTGTGTAAGTGAATGTGTTAGGGGGAATTGTAGATTATGAGGTAGTAACTCTAATACTTCTAAGATATTAATTGTGTTTGAGACAGTTATTCAGTCTTGCGTCTCAAACCTGGCCTGCACAGCAATGCACTGTACATTACAGCTTCACTATTGGTGACATTTCTCAAGCAGCAGGAAGTACCTCAATGATCATACAGACCAGTGTGACGTTCAACATCTTACCGCTTGATTTGTTACTCAACACTATCCATTGTCACATTTCTTTTGGCATGCTGATAGACATGTCAGATCGGGGGAGGGGTAGGCTATTTACTATGAAATTATATCTTGGCGCATTGCATTTAATGAAGAATCATTTTTAATGATTTATTTTTCCCCTGCAGAGACCCGGTGTACAGCTTTCTATGGAGCCCCCAACAAGCCACAGTTCATCAATACACTGTGCACAGGGGACGTGTGTCAGTGTGCAGAGAGTGAGTAACTCCCAGCTAGTATACACAGGGACAGACAAAATACATAGGGACACACAGTATACACAGGGTCACACAGTCTAGGTAACAAAATGCAGCCTATCTCATAGCAATGTGTCTGAATACCCAGGAGAGGTGACTCGATGCATAAACCCATAAAAACATATCACCGAAAATATAACTGGGATATTTGTAACCATAGTGAGTTTTGGTCCCAGAATGTGGTCAGTCAAATGACATTTTGTTATTATCAGTTAATAACATGGGACTTGATGCGGTAACTGTAAAATAATTATCTTTTAATTCCTTGTATCTTAAGCACATATGAAAGCTTCCGCAGTTGACATGCCCCCTTTAGCTCAGTTTAAAATGCTTATCTTGCCATTGTAACGTTGGGAGCTTCCAGCCCTACCTGTGTGCTTGAGGGCAGCATGTCTGATGCTGCTCGCTGACCAATGCCCGGTTTAAATGGAGACAGGCAGGGAGGTGGTTGCATGAGGCGCGGCTTGAGTGGGGGGCGTGGCCTGGTGAAGGTCTTTAAAAACCCTCAGTGTATTCTCAGCAGTTGCCAGATCGTGGTTATCCATACCTGAGCTCCTTGTACCTGACTCCTATATTGAATTAACCCGTTATTGACCTCTGCTTGTTTCTGACTATTCTGTCTTCTGTTGCCCTAGACCATTTTCTTGTACTACGCCACTGCTCTGATATCGACCCGGCTATTCCATTTGACCATTCTGAACTCTGTATTCCTGATTCTGGCTCGGCTGACTACTCCCCGTGTTGTTAACCCTTTCTGTCTAGCTAGTTTACCTGGCCAATTCTAAGGACCAGACAGTTAGAGATCTTTCACGGCTTCTCTGTTGGTAGCTTCTGGGCTCTGTGGAGTGTGGGGTGTTAAGTAATGCGTGGTGGGATCTGGGAACCGTGACATTATGATCTGGCCACTATGGATCCCGCAGACTTAACACAGCACTTGGCTAACTTTGTATCCAGACAGGATGAGCAGGATCATAGGATGGATCAGTTTGCTATTGCCTTACAAACTATCCTGACTCGTACGGCTCACCTGGAACCAGCTGGGGTTGCACCCCCGCTTGATATACCTGTGTCCCCTGTCGTTCAGACATCCCAGGTACACATGACCGCTCCTATGAGGTTTGACGGTACTCCCTCAGAGTGCCGGGGATTTTTGGTCCATGTGGATATTCATTTTAAATTAAATCCACAGATGTTTTTCTCTGACATTGCCAAAGTGGGGTTCATTATTAATCGTCTGGCAGAGCATTGACATGGGCGACTCCGTTATGGGAGGCAGAGAAGCCTATCATACGGGATTATAAAGAATTCATAGCCGAGTTACAACGTACATTTAATCCTACCAGAAAGGCCACGGTAGCTGGCAAATCCTTGTTCCGCATACGTCAAGGGAACAGGACTGTTTCTGATTATGCCATAGAATTTAAAACCTTGATCTCTGATGTGAACTGGACAAATGAGACACTGGTTCTGGCTTTTATGGAGGGGTTATCAGAGTCATTGATGCATGAATTGGCTCCACGTAAACTACCTGAGGTATTGTGTGAACTCATTGATTATTGTATAGATCTGGATAATCAGATAAGGGACAGAAGGACTCCAAGAGAGAAGCCAAGAGACCGTTACCTAGGTTGGCCCCTGTCTTTCAGGCACCACCAAGAGAGTTATCCCCTCCCTCTGAGCCTATGCAACTAGGCCGTACTAGGCTTACAGAGGAAGAGAGAACAAGGCGTTTTCGTGAGGGATTGTGCCTGTATTGTGGTTTGGGGGGACATGTACGATTTCAATGTCCTACTCGTCCTAAGATGCATGATAAGCCGGAAAACTACCGCACCTAAGGCAGCTGAGGAGACAGGCCTTGGGTGTGACGTGCATGTCTCCTGTCAAAGACACTAAACTTATGTTACCAGTATCCTTGGCTTGGGAGACCAAGACCACACATACTACCGCTTTTTTGGATTCTGGGGCTGCTGGCAACTTTATCGATGTTAACTACGCTTCTTCATTTCTCTACCTCTGGTTGTAAGAGAGACACCCTTAGCCGTCGAAGCCATAGACGGCAGACCGTTATCCTGCCCTAGGATTACTCACGATACGGTTACAGTGGTTCTTACCACTGGTCTCTTGCATAAAGAAGAAATCATATTTCAAGTTATCCATTCACCTTCCAATCCTGTTGTACTTGGTTTCCCTTGGTTGGTGGAACATAATCCTGTTATTGATTGGGCTAAGGGAGAGATACTGTCTTGGAGTCCTGCTTGTTTTGGGACTTGTTTAATACCCATTCAGCATGTCGGTGCCCTGAACACACCCACAGCTCCTCCATTGTCTACAGAGGTTCCTGACCAATATGCCGACCTCAGGGCTGTAATTTGATAAAAGAGAGGCAGAGAAACTGCCTCCACATAGACCATATGATTGTGCCATAGATATTCATCCTGGTACCATGCCTCCTCGAGGCAAAGTATATCCTCTTTCCATAAAGGAGAACCAAATCATGGAAGAGTACATAAAGGAGAATTTGGAGAGAGGTTTTATCCGACGTTCCTCTTCGCCAGCAGGGGCTGGGTTCTTTTTTGTGTCTAAAAAAAGAGGGAGATTTACGCCCGTGTAATGATTATAGGGGGCTTAACAAGATCACCATTAAGAATGTGTACCCTATCCCTCTCATATCAGAACTGTTCGACAGGTTAAGGGGGTCAGCAGTATACACAAAACTTGATTTAAGAGGAGCTTACAACCTGATACGTATAAAAGAGGGGCATGAGTGGAGAACAGCATTTAACACCAGGAGTGGGCATTATGAATACCTGGTCATGCCTTTCGGTCTTTGTAATGCTCCAGCGGTATTCCAGGATTTTATTAATGATGTGCTCAGAGATTTCTTACAAACCTTTGTTATAGTATACCTAGACGATATATTGATTTACTCTCCCGATCTGAAAACCCACCATGCACATGTCAGACAGGTATTAGCAAAATTACTGGACAATGGTCTTTATTGCAAACTAGAGAAGTGTTTATTTGACATTACTACTGTGAAATTCCTTGGGTATATTATCACTCCAGAAGGTTTTGAGATGGATCCTTCTAAACTCACGGCCATCTCAGAATGGCCTCTCCCTCAAGGTCTCAAGGCCATACAGAGGTTTCTGGGGTTTTCCAACTATTATAGGAGATTTATCAAGAATTATTCCGCTGTAGCCTCCCCTATCATTAATATGACACATAAAGGCCTGAAGAACCAGATCTGGTCTTCTCAATCCAAACAAGCATTCGAGGCCCTCAAACAAGCTTTCACTTCCGCTCCCGTGTTACGGCATCCTGATCCCAGGATTCCGTTTGTTCTTGAGGTTGATGCTTCCGAGATAGGCATTGGGGCTGTCCTGTCTCAAAGAGAGTCTCCAGGAAAACCTCTACATCCTTGTGGGTTCTTTTCAAGAAAATTATCACCAGCAGAACGCAATTATGATATCGGTAACAGAGAATTGCTTGCTATTGTGTCTGCCCTAGCAGAGTGGAGACATTTGTTGGAAGGTACTCTTGACCCTTTATTGATAATTACTGATCATAAGAACCTTACGTACATCGGGGATGCTAAACGTTTGAACGCGAGACAGGCCAGGTGGTCATTGTTACTGTCTCAGTTTAATTTTGTATTGACTTACAGACCAGGTGACCGCAATGTAAAGGCTGATGCCTTATCTCGTCAATATGACCCGTATGAATCTAATACACAAGACCACAATCCTATAGTTCCTCCTGAACATATTGTGGCTTCCACAGTCTTGTCTGTCTCCTCGCCTTTCCTGGAAAGCCTCCAGGCAGTTCAAGTAGGGACTCCACCTGACAAGCCTCCAGATATGTTGTTTGTACCTGAAAAGGAAAGACAAGAATTACTCATAATGTTTCATGATTCTAAACCAGCAGGTCATCCTGGTATTACTAAGACTCTTACCAGTATCTCCAGACAGTTCTGGTGGCCCACCATGCGACAGGACGTACGTCTGTTTGTTTTGGCTTGTCAAGTCTGTGCCAGAAGCAAAACCAGTAAATCCTTGCCTGTCGGTCTATTGCAGCCTTTACCCATGCCTAAGAGGCCTTGGTCTCATCTATCTATGGATTTTATTGTGGACTTGCCGAAGTCCAAGGGTCATACTGTGGTTCTGACAGTTGTAGACCGCTCTCCAAAATGGCTCATTTTGTCCCTCTACCTAAGCTTCCTGAAAGGTATTTTAATATGATAGGTAGTGTGAATCCACCCCCCCCCCATTATAAGTGTCAAACCCTGCAAGTCTTTTACTTGCATAGGATGTTAGCCTGTGGAATTTAGCCATTTCCTTTGTGTGCAGGAAGGGGTGTGTGAAAAATGTATGCTAGAAAAAAGCCATCTCTGAATCAATATAGTAATTTTTGGCTCACTGTTGGTTAAACTCTGACGTAGAAATGTATCTGTATGCTGATTGGCTATAAGTTCTTTGAAATCTAATAAAAGACCTGTCTAAGGAAGGATATTTCAGACAGGACTGACGCTACATTGCTTTGTGGCTGATTTTGTTGTCTCTCATCATGGTGATGCGCCGCGCCCAGTTTTCAACTTTGATATATGAGAAGAAACTAGAAAAGGTTTATTGAAATTTCATAAATGGTAATTATTATAGGGAGTTTGTTTTGTTTGCTTTAAATCCAAATTTATCAGTTGTTGTCTGAAGTGGGATTTGCCATTCAGATGTTATTTATATTTAAGTGTATCTTTACATTTGAATATATCCTTACATTTGCTTGTTCAGATTTTGCGAACTTGCCTCCAGGTTTGGTTTTTTGTTTATTTTCCCTGACGTTAAAGCTATGGTTCAGAGCTTGTTGATTTTTTTTTAATTTTTTTTTTTTTTGGTGCAAGGTTGGACTCTTTGTCTTGATTTGTTTTTGTCATTTTATGTATTGTAGTAAAGGAAAATCGTTTGAGGACCTCACGTGTGTTTGAACTCGCCCGCTGCGTTGAGTATTTGTATTTGCTGGAAATTGAACTCATAAAAAAAGAAACGAGATGTTTCTAGTTGTTTTGTCTCCGTTCTGTGTCTATCTTGTACTTCAATTCTGGTGTTTCTGGGTCGTCCATATCTTGTAATTGTGAGAATTTTATTTTAACTGATTGGATTTTCTTCTTGTATATCAACTGCTTTAATCTCCCATTGAGAGACAGTTTTTTTTCCTCTTAATTTTTTATTTTTATTTTCTTGCGCGCTGCTGCCATTTTATTTTTTATTTTTTTTGCTGCATGTGTTTGCGCGCTGATTCTATAGGATTTGCTAACTGTTTTTTCTTTCAGATTGCATGATTTTTATTTTGTTTATGGCCATTGATTGCGTCTGCTTATTTAAATGTTTGTCTTTACTAACTATTAATATATGTGTTTATCTTTGATGTTTTGTATTTCGTAGTTTTGATATTATGTTTTTTATATGTAATTTATGTATAGGGACTGCTTTTCGTAAACCAGGTTTCTTTGTTTCTGTGTCATTACTGCCTTGCTTCGTGTATAAAAAAAAAAAGAAGGGGCACAGGAAATGGAGAAGACAATAGGGCTTTACTTTTACAGTGACTTTCAAAAGCGCCTGCTAACTTTTTTTCTTATACATTCATTCTTTCTCTTTGTTCTTTTTTATTTAATGAAAAGAAACTCTTTATTTGTAATGTATAATGTTATTATGTGTTTGTATAAGGACTTTTTTCTTTGAATGCTAGTAGTCTTTTAGCAGTGCAAGTTGGAGAATGGAATATGTAGTTATTTTTGTTGTTCTGTGAGTATTTGGGATAATTGAACAGTATATACAAATGACATGTGTCTAATGCTTTGAATGACTGTAGTAGCAGTTGAATTCTGGAGCTGTTAGTGCTTTATAAAACTGTAACTGTTGTGGAATTGGGCGCGGTTTGAGTGCTTCGGCGTGCGTACAGTAGTGGAACAGAAGAAAGTAATTATGGGAGCTTTATTTACTGTAAATGGATTATAAATTGATGTATGATATATATATAAAAAAGTAGTGTATCAAGGTGATGGGCTCAAAGTTGTACATTTTCCCAAGAGAGGCGTGGTCGGTTATTTTCCTCTGGTCTTCGTTTGAGTCCAGCACTAAGGGATTGACCGCACCTTAAATATAGGTTATATATTTTGCCAAAATGGCTGACTGAGATCATTTACAGTTTTGTAACTTGTATAATGGAATATATATGTAGGTTCATGTTTAGTTGTTTGGAATCTAAGAGGAGGAAGTGATATAAAGCTGAAGGATTTGAGTGAAAGTTTAAAGGAAAGCGCCTACAGGTTTAGTAGCGCTGTACAAAGGAATTTAGGCAGATTTCAAATAAGAGAAGGTGGTTTTTTGGGTTTTATTTTAGTTGACTAAGGGAGAGAAGGTTGTAGTTTGGTATCTGAGTATTGTTTGATTTGTTTTCTTTTTCTGCAGTGGTAGCCAGATGTCTAGTATTATTTTTTTTATTTTTTTTGCTGTCTGATGTTTTTGTCTTTTGGTGTGAAGTGCAATAGCGTATAACTTTGCCTCTATTGCATATTCTTGGAGGGAATAAAACAGGTTGTAAAATAGCTGCACAGACACCTCACGTTTGAATGTTTGTTTTTAACCAATATCCTTAATAAAGATTATTGATGTTTATTAATCTTTTTCTCTGAGCTTCCTCTGAGAACTTTGTGCTAATTAACGCGTCAAGTTTTAAACATGCCCTTCTATACTTTCTTTCCCAGTTCATGATATTTTTGTTGTGTTTTTTTTTATTTGAATTGAAGTCACATTTCTTTTCCTATCTCCTCCATTGTCTCACTCATGACCCCTCCTCTCCTCCATTTGTCTCACTCATGACCCCTCCTCTCCTCCGTGTTGTCTCACTCATGACCCCTCCTCTCCTCCGTGTTGTCTCTCTCATGACCACTCCTTTTCTTTGTGTCCAAAAAATGTGTTGCATTGTTTTTCTCCATTTTAAAAGTATTTTAACCATATGAATTTTAAAGTTTTTGACAGGTTAATAATACATTTTTTCCCAAGTTTTTACTTTAGGTGAAAATTACCCATGCATGCCAACTTTGCTCAAGCTAGATGGAAGATTATGCGATACCAATATTGATAAAGATGTTGGAATTGAAGGAAATTTACTCAAACACATTATCATTTCACATTGCAATGTTACATCAACCGGATAATAAGGAATTATCAGACACCAGGCAATAAAACAATCTGATTATCGACAACTCATCAATAAATCATGCTATTTGTAGAAGATCATTGATTTGGAAATACAACTTAAGACATGTCAGTTTTACAAAACTGTTATTTTCAACCAATAAGACAGAAGACAAAGAAAGAAGATAATGTATTTTTATATTCTGATGTCGTCTAAGTGATAATTATTTTGTGTCTTTTATTATTTTATATTTTGTTATTTTTGTTGTTTAGTTACAATCAATATTGTTCAAAATTCCCTGACACATTTAGGATTATTGAAGATCACATCCAATTAAAATTAGAGTTCATTAATGTTTTTAGGAACATATAATTTAATGCATTTGCATGAATACATTTCAGGACATATATAGTGGTAAATGGGAAGTTTTAATTCGATAAAATTAATGCGGTTTTTTATTATGTTTTATTTCATTTGAGGATTGGTGTGTTTTATAAACGCCAGGTTTGTTTCACAACACCGAACAAGACTGAATAGGATAGTAATTACAAAAAAAAAAAAAAAAAAAAACAATTATATTTAATAAAAGGGTGGAATATGCACTTCGGCTATTTCCCTTTTGAGCCAAAGTTGCGTATATATATATATATTTTTTCTCTAACAATGAGTCAGAAGTAGTATAATTTTTTTATTGCGTGAGGCCGACAGGCTTCGCGGGGACATTTTGAAATTTATTATCTGTGTCTTTTCTTGTGTAAATTAACATTTTTATTGTTTTCGTGCATTTGAGAGTGACAATGAATGAATGGATGTAGATGATTAGCGGGGTATACCATATTTTCTTTTCTTTTTTATTTTCTTTATTGTTGCTGAAACCATATCACATCATCAAGAAACCTGACAGTCACAATGACTGCATATGGAACGAATCATGGACATTTTGTGTCAAGGTCAAAGGTCACAGGTAATAAGCAACCAGCGCAAAGAGACAGCTTGTTCAGGAGTCCCTATGGTGGGAGCTCTAATGACATTCAATGATTATGCGTCTCAAGCTGGGATGTTGAAAAAAAAAAGACCACACCCTGATCTCGCACTGTGGACTATGGTATTAGATTATGGAATATTATTTTTTTTATTTATTTAATCCCCTAGATAAGTTTGAGAAAGGATTTAATTTGTGAAAATGAGAATGTATTTCTTGAATGTGTGTATGAATGCAGGTGTATATGCGTTTTGTGGAGTGAAGCTGAACATAGGAAAACACACAGATATAGATCTGACTCATGTTGATTTATTAGATAAATGAACTTTTACATTCAAGTTATTATACTTTTCTTGTTCGGTGAATTATATTTTGGGAAATGGGAATAAATAGTTATTTAATGTCTAGATTAGGTATTTTTGCCTACGCTCCAAATGTGGTTCGCTGGAAGAGTGAATCTAGATAGATAAGTGTATTTTATGCTCATAAAGGGCATCCTTGGGGAATCCTTTTCGTATATCATACAGGTATTAGGCGAGGATACTATGGCCCCAGGTATAATTAGTTTAATTGTCTAGTTTGTTTCATCCCTTTTTGTGATCACGATTGGATATGTGATCAATGAGACGATTGAAAGGTATTTTAATATGATAGGTAGTGTGAATCCACCCCCCCCCCATTATAAGTGTCAAACCCTGCAAGTCTTTTACTTGCATAGGATGTTAGCCTGTGGAATTTAGCCATTTCCTTTGTGTGCAGGAAGGGGTGTGTGAAAAATGTATGCTAGAAAAAAGCCATCTCTGAATCAATATAGTAATTTTTGGCTCACTGTTGGTTAAACTCTGACGTAGAAATGTATCTGTATGCTGATTGGCTATAAGTTCTTTGAAATCTAATAAAAGACCTGTCTAAGGAAGGATATTTCAGACAGGACTGACGCTACATTGCTTTGTGGCTGATTTTGTTGTCTCTCATCATGGTGATGCGCCGCGCCCAGTTTTCAACTTTGATATATGAGAAGAAACTAGAAAAGGTTTATTGAAATTTCATAAATGGTAATTATTATAGGGAGTTTGTTTTGTTTGCTTTAAATCCAAATTTATCACTTCCTACAGCCAAAGAACTGGTGGTTGTATTTGCTAGAGAGATTGTACGAATACATGGGGTTCCGTCTGAAATAGTCTCTGACAGAGGAGCCCAGTTCGTCTCTCGTTTCTGGAGGGTTTTCTGCAGAGATGGGGGTGCGATTGGCCTTCTCTTCAGCATATCATCCACAAACCAATGGGGCAGCAGAGAGGGCAAATCAGGGTCTCGAGCAGTACATACGTTGCTTTACCACACAACAACAAGACAATTGGTCGGAGTTGTTGCCCTGGGCTGAGTATGCACGTAATAACGCCGTTAACGAGACCACTGGCCACTCTCCTTTTTCTGCCATCTATGGTTTTTTCCCTCCGCCTCTACCGCTTCAGTTTACTGAACAGGTCATCCCGGCTCTCGATGACCATCTCACTCAACTGCAAGAGATTTGGAGACAGATTCGAGAAAATATGGAGCGCAATGTTGCTGTCCAGAAACGCAAGGCTGACAGGCATAGGTTACAAGCTCCCTCCTATAACGTGGGGGATAGAGTTTGGTTGTCCACTAGGAACGTGAAGTTGCGGGTGCCTTCTATGAAAATGGCACCTCGGTTTATAGGTCCCTATAGGATCATTCGCCGCGTTAATCCTGTGGCTTATGCTCTTGCCCTTCCTAAACATCTTCGCATGCACAACGTCTTCCACACCTTCCTACTGATGCCATTGTTGTGTAACAGGTACACGCGGGTCGTTCCTCCTCCTCCACCTATTCAGGTTGATGGTGAATCTGAGTATGAGGTTAGGAGGGTTTTGGATTCTAGGCTGTGCAGGGGCGCTCTGCAGTACTTGGTCGATTGTGTGGGTTATGGTCCAGAAGACTGGTCCTGGAATCCAGCTTCCGACATGTCTGCCTCTAGGTTGGTCAGGGCGTTCCATGCCTCACACCCCGATCGCCCTGGTGGTCGTCCTGCCGCTCATCCTGTTGGTCGTCCGGTGGCCTCCCGTGGAGAGGGGGGTACTGTAACGTTGGGAGCTTCCAGCCCTACCTGTGTGCTTGAGGGCAGCATGTCTGATGCTGCTCGCTCACCAATGCCCGGTTTAAATGGAGACAGGCAGGGAGGTGGTTGCATGAGGCGCGGCTTGAGTGGGGGGCGTGGCCTGGTGAAGGTCTTTAAAAACCCTCAGTGTATTCTCAGCAGTTGCCAGATCGTGGTTATCCATACCTGAGCTCCTTGTACCTGACTGCTATATTGAATTAACCCGTTATTGACCTCTGCTTGTTTCTGACTATTCTGTCTTCTGTTGCCCTAAACCATTTTCTTGTACTACGCCACTTCTCTGATATCGACCCGGCTATTCCATTTGACCATTCTGAACTCTGTATTCCTGATTCTGGCTTGGCTGACTACTCCCCGTGTTGTTAACCCTTTCTGTCTAGCTAGTTTACCTGGCCAATTCTAAGGACCAGACAGTTAGAGATCTTTCACGGCTACTCTGTTGGTAGCTTCTGGGCTCTGTGGAGTGTGGGGTGTTAAGTAATGCGTGGTGGGATCTGGGAACCGTGACAGCCATTACCTGTGGAGATGAAGGAATGTGAAATATGACTGAGCCGTCAGAAAGGCACCCCCCTTCTATGAAGCTTGTGGCTAGAAAGAAAGATAGTAGTTTCTCTGTGTATAAACCATACTGCATATGGTAAAAAAACAGGGCTCATGGGTTTGACTATGTCTCAACAACATAGCTAATTACCAATCTTATTGACTTATAAATGTGTCCGCGTTTTAATAAAAGAACTGGCTGGACAAAGACACGTCAGATATTTGAAGTACGAAATTTGTGTGTGATTGTCTTCACTTATCTCCACTATAGCGTAGCGCTGCGTTGCATCTGCCTCACTTATATGAGAAAATACAGAAGTCTTTTGGGATGCTTGTTTGGTAAATATGAATAGGAATAATGATTTGTTTAACAGTTACAATCCTGACCACTCCAGACAGCCGGCACTTTGTCCATTTTGGAACCGCCCTTAATACAATCCCACATTTACTGGATTGAAGGACCCAGCCGCCTCCTGCTCTTTTCTTTCCTCATATCGCTGAGTTGGTCATCCTGATTGATCTTCTAGAGCAGTGGTCCCCAACCGCAGTCCTCAGGTCCCCCTAACAGGCCAGGATTTAAGGATTACCATGGGGAAATGCAGACTGAATCCTGCAATCACTGAGCAGCAAATCATATCACCTGTGCTGTGCTTCACATATCCTGCAAACCTGACCTGTTACGGGGACATGAGGACCAGGGTTGGTAACCACTGTTCTGGAGCTACTACCATACACCTTGCAAGTGCAGCATCCCATTTCGCTTTCAGGACTGGGACAGGCATTCATTTCCCTTCAGAATAACAACCTTTACATTGTTTTGACTCCATATACACAAAGTGAGAGTTGATACACTGTTTTGTTCTTTCAACACAGGTCCGTGCCCTAAAAAAAGTTCCATCTTGTATAAAGTCGAAAAAGAGTTATCAGCTAAGGATCGAAAACTTTTTGCCTGCTACGAACCTGTAGTGATGTACGGTAAGAGGACCTGCCGGGAGGGGTGGTCAGCGCTATGGACGGGGCATCTGTGATAGTGATTGAAGCTGAGATTGATCTTGAAGCCATTGAAAAAGGTGTTGATTGAATTATAAATGTGTTGGCTAGAATAGATACAAACTTGTTAAAAAATAAATGGTAACAATTGGGGGCGGGGAATAGGGAGAGAGGTTTACCATAGGAAAGTTACCTCTGACTGGTTAGTTTTATAACGGCAACTGAAACAATGTTGGTAAAAGTAAATAAACCTATGATATCATGCACACTAGTGGCACGACAGCCCCTGCATGTGTATGGAAGACTGAAGCGACCAGGCGCACTGTTGCTTTCTCTGTAGTCAATGTCCAAGTGAGTGTGAGGAAACCAGGGGCAAGATCACAACCAGGGATGTTGAGTCGTAATGGCTTGAGTGCTCTGTTTAATTTTAACACATCCTATTGCACCCGAACACAAGCTTTGTAGCACCTGCTTACTGTACATTAACGTCTCCTATACTTCATGTGTGAGACATTAATGTGCCTCTAAAAGATGGAGAATGAGCCATACCAACCTGCTCGCTCTACATCTGCACCTAACGGTATTCAGCAATGAATAACGACTTTCACAGGCTGGCGTTAAGTGATGTTGCGTTTAATTAAACTGCGGCAGGGCCGGCCCAAGACATTTTGCTGTCTGGGTCCAAGGATGAAATGCTGCCCCCTCCCCCCCCCAAATGGCACGTATCACAGAGCTCCACAGCAATAAAACTAAAATACAATTAGATTAATATAAATTATATATTCAATCAATTATATTACAGTACATAAAAATATTAAAATAAATATAGATTAAGTAATTATACTAACATAAAAGAATATATTAAAATATCGCTTAAATTATGTATTTTTGAAATGATATCTTAAAATAAATGTACATTATGTTAAAATATTAAATATAAACATAGTACATTACAATTAACTATTAAAATGAATATACATTAAAAATTATTTAATATAATTATATATTCAAATAAATTATAAATACTATAAATAATATATTAAAATAATTATATTAAAATGCATATATATTGTTAAATGTATGCATATGCCCATTGGGACCCATGGACAGGCCAGCCCTGAGTGAAGGCCACCAAAAAAAAACCCATCCTCACCTCCGCTCTCTCTGTCTTGAGAGCGGTGCAACGCAATCTGATGCTTTCTCACTCTGCGGGCAGAGGGTCTCTCGGAACAAATAGTGTCCAGTGTTCTTCTGCAAAACCTTTCACGAGCTTTTGCAGAACTCACATCTGTCTGCATGGAGTCCTGTGGACTCCCGGAGCTGATAACCTTGGTGGCATGTTGCGCCGCTGGTGTTATCATCCTGCGTCTCCAAAGTATTATTGGTCAGAATACGGATGTTAAAGGCCGAGTCGCAGATGCACAAGTTTTCCATTTGGGTTTTACCTTTAGCGTCCCAGTTGTGATCGGCCCAGGAGTATAGAGTCATCCTGCAAACCTCAGAGGTGTCATTTATTAGATACCTGGAGGGAGAGAATTAGGGGGTCGCGTATTTCTTATTTTGACAACTTGGACTCAGCTCTTTAGAACCATTAAGGGGGTTATTCACAAAACGCCGGCGTCGCTTTAATGTGAAGCTTCTCCCATCACTCTTTGGATTTCAGTTTTGTGAAATGCCGGCGTCTGTCGGTGCGGCAATACTGGTGCTCAGTGAATAATAACCCCTTTGTATAAAAAACAAGGCTCACTATAATACAGATTTATCTGTCTGTCCATCTATAATAATGAGGAAGAAGGGCTAACGGTTCTTCTGTCCTCCATGAATGCAGGTTACCACGTGAAGGTGGAGAACATAACAGAACAAGCTGCGTTCTTGGCCCATAGCATCAGAATTCTGGATGTTCTACAGAAAAGTAAGTAAATGACCCTAAAGAAGACTAGAAGGTCTATTCAAAGAAAGGTGAAACTCAGGAGAATGACTGGAGAAGTAAAAATTCTAGGTCAAAATAGCCAAGCCAGAAAAATTCTCCCATTTATCTAATTTTCCAAATCGGCTATTTGGTCTAGATTGTTCTTTTCATCTGCCAATTCTCCAGATTTTCACCTGTCTTTGAATAGATCTGTTGGTTTATCATTTTTGAAACCAGGGGTCATCAACCTTGACCCTCCAGATGTTTTGGAACTACAACTCTCATGATGCTCGGCCACTCATTAGGTTGGCTGAACCTTGTGGGAAATGTAGTTCGAAAACACCTGGAGGGTCTAAGTGGCTGAACCCGTGTTTTAGAGCATCTGGCAAGCGCAGGGCTCTCAAATCTGTAGGGGAGGAAAGGAATCACCAAAAATGACATGAAATCTTTCCACTGTGTTTAGAATAATATCGATTAATAACACCAATGATAAGTCAGGACACGGAAAAAAGAGTAAAAGGGACAATAACGTCTGGCCTGATATACAATAAATAAATACACTGTACGTTAGGGATGTGCACCGATTTTTTTTTTTTTCGATTCGATTTTTCGAAATTTTAAACTTTTCGATTCGGCTCGTTTCGACTGCTTTCTGTTTCGATTCGGTTCGGCTCGATTCGGTTTTCGGGTACATTTATTTTTCGGAATATCGACCATTTTTCGTATTTTCAGGTCACTTTACTAGGTTTCTGTATCGACTTTTCGGTATTTCGGAAATTTTCGTTTTTCGGAATTGTACATGGTATTCGGCATATATCGACTATTTTTCGTATTTTCGTGTCACTTTGCTCGTTTTTTGTATCGGCTTTTCGCTATTTCGGAAATTTTCGTTTTTTTCGGAACATCTGTTCTCCTCGTTTCAAAGCTGTCTAACTCTATTGCCCCAGCAGTCCAGAACATGGATTTTCCCCAGCACATGGATTTGCCCCAGCTCATAGGATATTGCCCCAGCACATGGATTTGCCCCAGCACATGGATTTGCCCCAGCTCATAGGAAATTGCCCCAGCTCACGGATTTGCCCCAGCACATTGATTTGCCCCAGCTCATGGATTTGCCCCAGCACATGGATTTGCCCCAGCACATGGATGCCCCAGCTCATAGGATATTGCCCCAGCACATGGATTTTCCCCAGCATATGGATTTGCCCCAGCACATGGATTTGCCCCAGCTCATGGATTTGCCCCAGCACATGGATTTGCCCCAGCACATGGATGCCCCAGCTCATGGATTTGCCCCAGCACATGGATTTGCCCCAGCTCATAGGATATTGCCCCAGCTCACGGATTTGCCCCAGCACATTGATTTGCCCCAGCACATTGATTTGCCCCAGCACATGGATTTGCCCCAGCTCATAGGATATTGCCCCAGCTCACGGATTTGCCCCAGCACATTGATTTGCCCCAGCACATTGATTTGCCCCAGCACATGGATTTGCCCCAGCTCATGGATTTGCCCCAGCTCATGGATTTGCCCCAGCACATGGATTTGCCCCAGCACATGGATGCTGCCCCAGCACATGGATTTTCCCCAGCACATGGATTTGCCCCAGCTCATGGATTTGCCCCAGCTCATAGGATATTGCCCCAGCACATGGATTTGCCCCAGCTCATAGGATATTGCCCCAGCTCACGGATTTGCCCCAGCACATTGATTTGCCCCAGCTCATGGATTTGCCCCAGCACATGGATTTGCCCCAGCACATGGATGCCCCAGCTCATAGGATATTGCCCCAGCACATGGATGCCCCAGCTCATAGGATATTGCCCCAGCTCATGGATTTGCCCCAGCACATGGATGCCCCAGCTCATGGATTTGCCCCAGCACATGGATTTGCCCCAGCACATGGATGCCCCAGCTCATGGATTTGCCCCAGCACATGGATTTGCCCCAGCTCATAGGATATTGCCCCAGCTCACGGATTTGCCCCAGCACATTGATTTGCGCCAGCACATTGATTCGCCCCAGCACATGGATTTGCCCCAGCTCATGGATTTGCCCCAGCACATGGATTTGCCCCAGCACATGGATTTGCCCCAGCTCATAGGATATTGCCCCAGCACATGGATTTGCCCCAGCACATGGATGCCCCAGCTCATGGATTTGCCCCAGCTCAAAGTATATTGCCCCAGCTCACGGATTTTCCCCAGCACATTGATTTGCCCCAGCACATTGATTTGCCCCAGCACATGGATTTGCCCCAGCTCATGGATTTGCCCCAGCACATGGATTTGCCCCAGCACATGGATGCCCCAGCTTATAGGATATTGCCCCAGCACATGGATTTGCCCCAGCACATGGATGCCCCAGCTCATGGATTTGCCCCAGCACATGGATTTGCCCCAGCACATGGATTTGCCCCAGCACATGGGTGCCCCAGCTCATGGATTTGCCCCAGCACATGGATTTGCCCCAGCTCATAGGATATTGCCCCAGCTCACGGATTTGCCCCAGCACATTGATTTGCCCCAGCACATGGATTTGCCCCAGCTCATGGATTTGCCCCAGCACATGGATTTGCCCCAGCACATGGATGCCCCAGCTCATAGGATATTGCCCCAGCACATGGATTTGCCCCAGCACATGGATGCCCCAGCTCATGGATTTGCCCCAGCTCAAAGGATATTGCCCCAGCTCACGGATTTGCCCCAGCACATTGATTTGCCCCAGCACATTGATTTGCCCCAGCACATGGATTTGCCCCAGCTCATGGATTTGCCCCAGCACATGGATTTGCCCCAGCACATGGATGCCCCAGCTCATAGGATATTGCCCCAGCACATGGATTTGCCCCAGCACATGGATGCCCCAGCTCATAGGATATTGCCCCAGCACATGGATTTGCCCCAGCACATGGATGCCCCAGCTCATGGATTTGCCCCAGCACATGGATTTGCCCCAGCACATGGATGCCCCAGCTCATGGATTTGCCCCAGCACATTGATTTGCCCCAGCTCATGGATTTGCCCCAGCACATGGATTTGCCCCAGCACACGGATGCCCCAGCTCATAGGATATTGCCCCAGCACATGGATTTGCCCCAGCACATGGATGCCCCAGCTCATGGATTTGCCCCAGCACATGGATTTGCCCCAGCACATGGATTTGCCCCAGCACATGGGTGCCCCAGCTCATGGATTTGCCCCAGCACATGGATTTGCCCCAGCTCATAGGATATTGCCCCAGCTCACGGATTTGCCCCAGCACATTGATTTGCCCCAGCACATGGATTTGCCCCAGCTCATGGATTTGCCCCAGCTCATGGATTTGCCCCAGCACATGGATTTGCCCCAGCACATGGATGCCCCAGCACATGGATTTGCCCCAGCACATGGATGCCCCAGCTCATGGATTTGCCCCAGCTCAAAGGATATTGCCCCAGCTCACGGATTTGCCCCAGCACATTGATTTGCCCCAGCACATTGATTTGCCCCAGCACATGGATTTGCCCCAGCTCATGGATTTGCCCCAGCACATGGATTTGCCCCAGCACATGGATGCCCAGCTCATAGGATATTGCCCAGCACATGGATTTGCCCCAGCACATGGATGCCCCAGCTCATAGGATATTGCCCCAGCACATGGATTTGCCCCAGCACATGGATTTGCCCCAGCACATGGATTTGCCCCAGCTCATGGATTTGCCCCAGCACATGGATTGCCCCAGCACATAGGATATGCCCCAGCTCACACATGGATTTGCCCCAGCTCATGGATTTGCCCCAGCACATGGATTTGCCACAGCTCATAGGATATTGCCCCAGCTCACGGATTTGCCCCAGCACATTGATTTGCCCAGCACATGGATTTGCCCCAGCACATGGATTTGCCCCAGCTCATGGATTTGCCCCAGCACATGGATTTGCCCCAGCTCATGGATTTGCCCCAGCACATGGATTTGCCCCAGCACATGGATGCCCCAGCTCATAGGATATTGCCCCAGCACATGGATTTGCCCCAGCACATGGATGCCCCAGCTCATGGATTTGCCCCAGCACATGGATTTGCCCCAGCACATGGATGCCCCAGCTCATGGATTTGCCCAGCACATGGATTTGCCCCAGCACATGGATTTGCCCCAGCACATAGGATATTGCCCCAGCTCATGGATTTGCCCCAGCACATGGATTTGCCACAGCTCATAGGATATTGCCCCAGCTCACGGATTTGCCCCAGCACATTGATTTGCCCCAGCACATGGATTTGCCCCAGCACATGGATTTGCCCCAGCTCATGGATTTGCCCAGCACATGGATTTGCCCCAGCACATGGATGCCCCAGCTCATGGATTTGCCCCAGCACATGGATTTGCCCCAGCTCATAGGATATTGCCCCAGCTCACAGATTTGCCCCAGCACATTGATTTGCCCCAGCTCATGGATTTGCCCCAGCACATGGATTTGCCCCAGCACACGGATGCCCCAGCTCATATGATATTGCCCCAGCACATGGATTTGCCCCAGCACATGGATGCCCCAGCTCATGGATTTGCCCCAGCACATGGATTTGCCCCAGCACATGGATGCCCAGCTCATGGATTTGCCCCAGCACATGGATTTGCCCCAGCTCATAGGATATTGCCCCAGCACATGGATTTGCCCCAGCTCATGGATTTGCCCCAGCACATTGATTTGCCCCAGCTCATGGATTTGCCCCAGCACATGGATTTGCCCCAGCACACGGATGCCCCAGCTCATAGGATATTGCCCCAGCACATGGATTTGCCCCAGCACATGGATGCCCCAGCTCATGGATTTGCCCCAGCTCATGGATTTGCCCCAGCTCATGGATTTGCCCCAGCACAGATGGATTGCCCCAGCTCATGGATTTGCCCCAGCACATGGATTTGCCCCAGCACATGGATGCCCCAGCTCATGGATTTGCCCCAGCACATGGATTTGCCCCAGCTCATAGGATATTGCCCCAGCACATTGATTTGCCCCAGCACATTGATTTGCCCCAGCACATGGATTTGCCCCAGCACATGGATTTGCCCCAGCTCATGGATTTGCCCCAGCACATGGATTTGCCTCAGCACATGGATTTGCCCCAGCACATTTACAAAGACAAAATTTACAGAATCAGCGATATAACCGATAATAGTTAAATAAACGATGTTCCGAATTACCGAAATGGACCGAAATCCCGAATGGAACCGAAATCATGAATAGAGGGAAAATAAATTTCGATTGGACTTGAAATGTGTCAATTCGAAAATTCCGAAAAATTTTCGATTCGGCTCGGAAAACATTTCGGATTCGACTTTTTCGGATCTAAAAAATTTCGGAATTTCGGCCGCGTCGAAAGACCCGAATCGGGAAATTTCGTGAAAATTCCGAAATTCCGAAACCCGAAACGCACATCCCTACTGTACGTATGGCAGTGTTTGAAGGATGAGGTAAATATAGCACTCCCAGTATCTTAATTCAGCAGGTACGCTACGCTGCAGTATCTGACACAGAAATGGGGGGACCCTGGAAACTGAATACAAAAAATAGCAGCTACTGAGCAATAGTATTAGAACTTAACCTTTAATGTAATCATTTGATAGTCTATGAAAGCAAACCTAAATGGGCTAAGCCTGCGACAAAAGTCTCGTGATAAACCCCCCAAGAAAAGAAGCAAACACAAACAAAACAATTCTACACTATGATAAATGGAAAAGGTAACATCTCGGGTGACTTGTTTTGTTTTAATTAGTCGAAATGTTGGACAGTAACTTATAAACGTTTGTTTAAAAAGTCTCAGAGCGCATCCTTATATCTGCATTTTTATATAAATGGATGGATACAGATTTGTGAAGTTGAGATTCTGTTTGTTTCTGTCTACAGGCGGTGATGAGAGCATCAAAGCTGGAGAAGTACGTCTTTTCTACCACAGCAAATCATGCAAAATGCGTCTGGGTCTTGCCGAGTACCTGATCATGGGGAAAGATGGGGTAACATTGGACAATAATGGGAAGTAAGTGGTGGAAATTTGGTGTCCTCTCATCGATTCCTCCTTTTACTTGCTCCGTCTCACCTCCACTTTCTTCTTCTCTTTCAGCATGCGATACATTCTGGAAAGCAATTCATGGGTGGAAGAGATGCCCAGCGAAGAAACCTGCGCTACAACCCGGCTACGGAACCGGTGCTTTGAACTGACCAGCTTTACAGAGGACTACAAAAGCAAAGGCTGCGACCTGTAACCTTACCCTGCGAGCTGCAAAAGAATCCACGAAAAGTGGAAACTGCTTGTCCTTTACTCTGTCTCTGTGCACCCAACTGTAACACTTTAACTCTTTGCGTTCTAATAAAGACATCATGTGATTTTTATGATAGCAGCGATTTGTTGTGTTTGTTCATTTGATGAATTCCCGTGTTTTTACTCCCTGGGATCCAATTACGAAGGATTCTGCTCGTTGCCAGAGGTTCAGTTCTAGGCAGGGGCGTAACTACCAGGGGTGCAGAGGGTGCCACTGCACCTGGGCTCCTGAATCCAGGGGGGGGGGCACACTCACCTGCCTGGGCCTGGGAGGCTTGCCTGTATTTTATATATATAATTATTATTTTCATTTATTTTATAATTATGTGTGAGATTTATTGCTGTGGAGGTCTGTGATACACTCATACACACCACATATCATTGTATCACAGAGCTCCACAGCAATACATCTCACAGTAATATGTGATGTGCATGAGTGTGAGTTTTATTGCTGTGGATCTCTGTGATAGTCACACACACTGCACATTACTGTGAGTTTTATTGCTGTGGAGTTCTGCGATACCTTCATACATACTGCACATTACTGGAAGATTTATTGCTGTGGAGCTCTGAGTTACAACTAGTGCACATTACATAAAAATTAGGATGGACTGAAGAGGTCATAGTGGACCTGGAAAAAAATGGGACACTGAGGGCCATATTACATAGTTGGTGCTAGCTAACTTAACAGCTCCATAGGCTATAATGGCTCTGGTAAGTTTATAACAGCTCTGGGTAAGTTAGCACCAACTATGTAATATGGCCCTGAGTATCTGGATTCAACATTGTTGACCTGGAGGGGACTAATGCATGTTGACGGGAGGGGACAAAATATGTTTTTGCCTAGGGTGGGCGGCCCCCGAGGGTGGGGGGCCCCCGTCATGGTTCCTGCACCTGGGCCCTGAGGTTTCTAGTTATGCCTCTGAGTCCATTTTTCTGATTGATGTAGGACTTTAACTCCACCAATTTAGCTTTTTCCAGAATTTGGCAAAACCTGGAAGTTGTCACGCATGCTCGATTGACACAGGTGTCTCCACCTACCTCGCTTCCTTCTGTTGACACATTGTCATCATTGCTTCAGTTTGATTGCAACTCCTTGAATTGGCGTTGTTCTGACTTCCCGTGTCCATACATGTGTCATTCTGAAGACGCTTCTTGTGTCTTTTGACACACTTCTGCGCTTCATTTTCCCAGCTTCTCCACTGATTGCCAGTTGCGTAGTGTGTTGTGCTTTGCTCACAGAGACTGAACATGGCGGCAACTGACACTGGAATAGAGTAAGTACTGGTTGCCATATCTCATCAGGAGGTGACAAATCGCAGTAATCTTTAAAAACATTGCGATATCCACCCCCGATGGGACATCACAGGCAAAGTGCATCTGGCTGGTGAAGGTTCACTTTAAATGTCACATTTTGTCCATGAGAATGTGACATCATTGCAAAAAATGGCAAACAGTCTTAAACAGAGTAGGTTGGTGCCTCCTACCTGGTGACACGGAAGCAAATGGAGCGACAGGGGAAAAAATAAATGGAGCAAATAAACTATACAAATCTGGAGAAATTGGGAGAAAAAATGTGGGTGGACCTTTTGGGTCGTAACAAATGATCAATGTAAAAATGTTGATAATCTGTGCCACTGGTGCCATCCGGTGGTGATGGCAAATAAACAACCTCAAAACAATCAAATAAAATACAATGAAAGTAAAATAGTCCAAATAGCAGGGCTCAAACTTTCCACTCTCCTACTAGCATTTGGCGAGTGGAAATTAAGTGAGGGTGAGTGGAAATGCACACGAAGGCAGCACAATAAATTATTTTGCGCTGCGTATTCCAGCCGTGTCACCATGCAGCCCCCCTTCCCCAGACTGCACGGTGGCAGGGAACAGCTTCCTAACCTGACCAATCAAGTCTCCATAACTGGCAGGGGGGTGGAGAGGTGCTTCCCTGCCTCCTCGCTCTGCTCACCCTGGGGTCTGATGACTGGGTATACATGTATCTGGGTCTGATGTTTGGGTATTCATGTTATTTTTGTAACTTTATTCTAAATAAAACATTTAGCAGTGTAATTTCGTAAGATAATTTAAGGGTGTGTGTTTTGGGGCAGAGTTAAAAGCTGGGTAAGGGTTAGGTGGAGCAACTGGTGGTGAGTAACTCTTATGGCCTGGTTAGTAGCCTGGGACTTGAAATTTTGAGCCCTGCAAATCGGATAAAACAATCTAGGAAAAAACAAAGTAATGTGACATTTACAGTCTTATCCTGTATACTCCAGGCTGTAAAAGTCTTAATGATTGTGAAAGTCTTAATAAATCAGTGCAGGGAAGAATAAAAATAAAAAGTCATACAGTATCTGGTATTTGTGGAGTCAGCTGCCTCTCCAGACCACTTGGTGGTATATCCCTTTTCCACCTTGTAAATCAGTATAAAAGAAAGATGTGCTGGAGCTGGCGCTTCTTGTCCTGTTAGTGGTTCCTTCTGCTGCACCCCGTGGACTCAGAATTCTGGTTTCCTTACAGGGTTACCATCCTCTGTGTCCCTGAAAATATAAAATGACTCACATAGAGCAATATTGTATAAAATGGAGTGCAAACAAAAGAGAAGAATGTCGTACTCACATTTTGCTGGTGTCTTATCGATCGGACACCAGATTTGTAGGCAGCCGGTGACTTCAGAAGGTGCACCGGATCACCTATCAGCCTCAGCCACCTCCTCGGCGAATTTAAGCATGCAGGACCCAGGATAGGCGTAAATAAGGCGAGTTTTATTACTAATAAAATATACAGCATACCAAAATGCGTTTTGCATAAAAAGCTTCATCAGTTGGTAATACTGTTACAAATGATCAGTCCCAGGCGTTACAAACCTATGAACACATCACTGTAGGTTCACATATTATCACATGTCCAGTGCGACTCCGGCACCGATCCGCCGATCCTGCCGGGTGAGATTGGTGGTCTTCTGTTTGTGAAGTAGGTGATGTTTGCACTGAGGGTTTTGCCTTGTGTTTTTTAGCTACACGGGACCACTGCGGGCATTGAGGTTGAGGCGGAGTGGTCGCCAAGGTTGAGCCACACCAACCGCTACCTCCACTTTCAGTAGATCCAGGGCCAACAGAAAATCGGGAACATCATCTGGAGTTAGAGAGTTTGTCTGATTGCCCTGTTGAACATGTAGCGCCAATGGAAAACCCCATCTCTATTTTATATCCCGTTCACGCGGGGCATCCGTAATAGGTTTAAGAAACCGCCGTGCTTGCAATGTAAGCGGTGGTGCCTTGAAAATTGGAGTATCCACCCCCGGGAGATTGAACCCGGCTCGCATGCAGTCAGTCCCATTGGCGGTCAAGCCACGCCCCATAAAGATAGTCCTTAAAATGGAACATACATAACAATAAAAAACGATGAGTTCCATACAACTTTTCCATTTACAAAGATGCCGTGACAGTTTTGTCGTTTACATATTTCAACACATTTACGTCGAACAAATAACTTATGGCCGGTCTGATCCCAGCGCACTCTGAGAATTCCTTCTCTGCAGATGAAGCCAACATACCGCGGAAAGAGAATTCCTAGAAAGGAGCAGATGATTCCCTGTGCGAGTGTCTGGCCATTTCACAGCTGGGAATCGTGGTCTTAACGCGTTATTGTTCCAGTATGTGCAGCTGTACAACTCTGTGATCGTCACACAATGTGCTCCGGCGAAAATCAACTTTATGGGAAAGTATAATCTCACTGACAGAAAGATGTTTCATATCAATATATCATATGATGTACAGCGTGTGTTTTATGTGTATTGATGTTCCGGTGTCCCAAGCAACTTTATAAGCAGAACGCACACATATTGTGTGTCATCTACACAATATTTGCAGGAATAGTGCTTCATGGAGGTTTACATCCATTCGGCTCATTTTCCTATACAGGTCGAGTATCCCTTATCTGAAATGTTAGAAAATATTGAATTTTTTTGAGTGCCAACACAACACAAGTGGAAAATCCCACCCCTGACCAAAGGTGACAGGCGTTTGGCGGGCCAATTAGCCGCTCTTCGGGGACTCTGCGGTGAATCCCGAATTCACCGCAGGGTCGGCGAATTTAACTTGCCGAAGAGCGGCGAACCAGAGGGCACCGAAATGTCGGCATGTTGATACTCTCTGAATAACCGTGTGTATGTCGCTGGCGGAAAATACACTTTGGGCACTATTACATTGTTCGCGCACAATTTTGCGCGGGCGCAAAGACGCATTAACGCGAGGGGCAAAACCCTTTGCGCTGAACGTCATATTACAACGTCTGCGCAAAAAAAAATGCACGTTAAACGCGGATGGACCTGCGCGAGCATAATGAACTGTGCGCGTCCTATACTTAACATTGTGAGCGCAAGTGCGTTTGTGCGCTGGTCTGCGCATGGTATTACAATCATGCCCATCTTTAATATTGACTGGACCCTGGGCAAACATTTTCTTGGGCCCCCCCCAAAAGCCCGCCCACCGCATAATTTTGCTCTCCACCCACAACTTCACAAAAAAAAAAAATACATCATGGACTTGTCTCAAAAAACTTTAATAATGCAGACATAAAGAGCTGGCTCACAAACAAGTCCTTAGATTGATCTGTAACAGTACGTACATGCCAATTATAGCCTCTTCTAGGCTCTTTCTCGTCATATATTTCTATTAACAGTTATATGTTCTTGGAAGAAAAGGCATGTTAATATCTTAATAACTTTCAGTAATAAAGTGCAAATGAACATTATTATGTTTCAAGTGTAAAACAAATAGCTACATAGTCTAGTAATAACACAAAAATAAGAATTATATGTACCCAGCACAGACCCCCCAATTATAAAAGTACCCAGCACAGACCCCCCAGAAATATATGTACGGAGCACAGACCCCCAAAAATATATGTACCCAGCAAAGGCCCCCAGAATTATATGTACGGAGCACAGATCCCACCAGAAATATATGTATCAGCACAGACCCCCAGAATGATATATGTACCCAGCACAGGCCTCCAGAATTATATGTACCCAGCACAGACCCCCCCCGAAATATATGTATCCAGTGCAGGCCCCCAGAATTATATGTACACAGCACAGACCCCCAGAAATATATGTACCCACCACAGGCCCCCAGAATTATATGTACCCAGCACAGTCGACTCCCAGAATTATATGTACCCAGTTCAGACCCCCCAGAAATATATGTATCCAACACAGGCCCCCAGAATTTTATGTACCCAGCACAGACCCCCCCAGAATTACATGTACGGAGCACAGATCCCACAGAAATATGTGTATCCAGCACAGGCCCCCAGAAATATATGTATCCAGCACAGGGCCCCCAGAAAGATATGTATTTAGCACAGGCCCCCAGAATTATATGTACCCAGCACAGACCCCCAGAAATATATGTACCCAGCACAGGCCCCCCAGAATTATATGTACCCAGCACAGACCCCCCAGAAATATATGTATTCAGCACAGGCCCCCAGAATTATATGTACACAGCACAAACCCCCTCAAATTATATGTACCCAGCACAGACCCCCCAGAAATATATGTATCCAGCACAGACCCAACAGAATATATGTATGCAGCACAGCCCCCCCAGAAATATATATGTGCCCAGCACAGACCCCTCAGAATTATACTTACCCAGCACAGAGTTAAGGATCAGGTGACCCGTGTGTTCCTCCGAGTGCCAGCATTCTCCTACACGCGGCTGCCGGCTTCTGAAAGCAGTGACGCGCTCTTGCGAGATCTCATCTGTAGGCCGCATCACAGCCTTCACAAGATGAAGGCCGCACGAGGGAGCACGCTGGCACTTGCAAGAAGACACGGCCAGTCGAGGGGGCTGCTAGCAGAATGCTGTTAATGCATTCCGCTAGCAGTGGCAGCGGTTGTCCATTGTTTACACGGGCCCAAGGGGCAGCTGCTTTGGGCCCCTCAACAATGGCTGGGCCCGGGGCAACTGCCCTTTCTGCCCTGCGTTAAAGACGGTCCTGATTACAATCTTACTGCAAAATTTAACAGACAACGTTTGCACACATAATTTTAACGTCTTTGAAAAGCTGGTGGTAACGGCAAATTGTAACAACCTGACCGTACCAAACTGTGGATTCACAATGGAGAACGTCGATGCGCACATTTTTTTTATTAGATCTGTCAAAAATGACAGCCACTTCCTTGTCCTCCGTCAAAACGTACGTCTGTTCTGCGCAATCCGCACAAAAATGACAGATGCGCGTCAAAAAATGACGGTCTCGCGTCAAAAATTACACTGCGGTCACTGATTTCTGTGCGCAAACGTACTTTGTGCGCATTTTTGCGCGTCGCTTTTCCGACCGTTATTTTTTGACGGATGAAAAAATGCGCGAGGATCGTAATACAACCGTTAATTTTCACACGATAACGCATCATTTTTGCGTTGCGAATGTAATAGGGCCCTTTATTGGGCATTTTACCAGTTGTTTTTCTTTTTTCTGGATAGCAGCACTTTTCGAATATCGGCCGATATTTTGATTAAAAAAAAAACAGTTTTGAAAAACCAGCCAATAGGATTCAATCGAGCCCAAGAGTCCATTAATCAGGCCGATCAGACAGGTCATGGGTCCAAGTAAACATAAAACGAGCTATAATTGGCATTCATTTTTTCCAGGAACCTGAAACGTCTCTCTAACGCTCTCCTGACTATGGGCCAGTATTATCCACACTATCCATCTTCCGCAGACCTCGCCCATCTCATCTGTCTCGCCCCTGTTTCTATTAGACAATACAGACTGAACTCTTGCTTCGCACAGTTCGCTGTTTAGCGAGCCGGCCCAGTCTGCTTCCTTGTACACGTGTACAATCGACGTGAAAGGAACCGAAAGTAATTTTATTATCAAGCAATCCCCTAATGGGGGTTTGTGCAAAACGAATGGGTGCGCGCCGTGCGTCAGGCTGCTTACTCCTGCATATACACTCACACTGTATACAGTATATAGAATTATAACATATATATCTTTATTTGTGTAAACCTGTGTTAATTATAGTTGTAAAAGTCTCCATCCCTTTGCACAATCGGCTTCAAGTTCCTGAAACGAAATGCCTAGTTGTGCACAAATAAAAAATGTTTTGTTTTAGGCTAGGGTCAGACAAACGCATTTTTCACGTCTACCATCAAAAAGTGCATCAATGCGTCCGAACGCAATTTTTCACAGAAGACGCGATAGCGGTCATACGATGCGCAATTTCGTGCGTGATTTTTGATGGAGCTATTAAAAACAAATGGACGTTATGTTGGCCGGACATGTGCAGCGTCTGACGTCTCCTAATCACGCACACACGCCACTATGCCGACGTAGCGCGCTCTGTGCGTCAGTACTAGCGGTATCACGTTCCCAAAAAAATGCGTTAGTTTGCCGCTTGCGTGGCCGAACTTTCGTGCGGCCGTACTTCGTATATTGGCCGTCATTGGACGTCATTTGCTGCTACTATGGCTGTGATAAAGTGCGGCTCAACGCACGTTCGCACTGCGTTCGTATGACCCCAGCCTTAGTGTTTGTTTAGTGTCTCTGTCCAGACCTGCGCCAGGTGACTGAGCGCTGCGAGCTGCTGGCGTGAGATCTGATCGCTTTATGTGCACTTTATCTGTGTGTCATGTGGATTATTTGAAGGTGAAAGTGAAAGTAATATAAAATATGCTTGAGGAAAGAGACATACATTGGAGGCAGACATAGACAGGGCAGAGACTGCACAGGGTGAGAGACAGCGGACAGAGGCTGCACGGCGACAGAGACAGGGAGGCAAGAGAGAGGGGACAAGAGAGTGCAGGGGACAAGAGAGTGCAGGGGACAAGAGAGTACATGGGACAGGCGAAAGGGTATAGCATAAAAACAATAGTGAAAGTAAGTAAGCGAGGACAGGGAGTGACACCTGGAAAGCCCCAAACGGTCTAGGAGACATCGTTGGACCGGCCAGCACTCTCACCATGCTGCCAGCGCTCTCTGGGGCCGAGCCCAGGCAAGGAGGATTCAGCTTTGAGAACTGTCTCAGGTAAGACACCCCCCATATGATGGTAGAAAGCAATGATAGTTCCTGTGCGCTCCATTCCCAGATTCCATGAATAGAGACGCAGAGTTGGAGTACTTTATGTCAGATACTCCCTTAGTACGCAAAGTACACCGTTTGTGCGCCGGAATATCTCCTTTAGATCGTAATGGTGATAATACCCCAATAATCGGCCATTTTGAATGAAGATGGTATGAATGATACACGTGTCCGTGCTACGCTGGTTGAATCACAGCCCCGCAGTCTGTATTATTCATATTACATTGCTATTCCTTTTTTTTCTTAAAATGGCTGATTGCGTGACTCCTCTATACCATACTATTCCATCAGTAGTATTTATACTCTGATACTTCTCCCAGTACTCAGTCTGCAACCACGGATATATAATGACTCGATCATACGTAGAGTGACCTTCATGGAGGTTTCCTGAAAATGTCGGCTTCGGTAGTTATTCTCTACCCGGCGCGTAACAATGGCATATATATATATATATATGTACAAGAGCGCTGAGAAAGAATGAGAAGGCGTTGAAAGTATTTTTAGTAAACCCGTGGAGTATGTTTAACGTGTGCCGAGCTTTGTACACGTGTATTACATGTCACTGGCAGTAATATGTACGAGGCGTAGACGGGAGGAATAAAACACGGAGTGTCCTCTCAAAATGTTATAGAATATGAAGCGATAATGTCTTTTCAGTATGGCACAAAGGGTAATGGAGAAAAAGGCAGAGTTTTCCCGATTTTGGGATATTTGCGTGTAATAATGAGATGTGTTGGGGATGGGACTCAAGTCTGAACATGAAACTCCTTCATGTTTCATACACACCTTATACACAGCCTGACAGGCATTTTATACAGGATTTTTAATCATTTTGTCCCCTGTCACATGAGGATATGGGGGGGGGGGTAATTGTCCACTTATGCCGTGATGTCGGCGCTCAAAACATTTCCAGATTTAATTTATCCTATTTTCACGCTCTTCGAGGTGGCATTTTTAGAGCTAAAACAGAACCTATTTTGGAGCCTACAGTTTCACTATCAGCCATTATCTGTGGAAGAGCCCACAAAGGCACGTTATCTTTAATATTAAGGGGACCATCTTGCAAAATCTAAGATTCATAAATGGGAGAACGACCCTGCTGGGAGCCTTGAAAAACATGGCAGCAATTCATAAAGATAGGGAAGTCAATGTGGACGCGTGAGGTAACGGCACTGGGTATGGAAGATGATCGTTTGGGTGGATCAAGCACTGTTCAGAATCTCCAACTTCTGGGTGTATTTATGTTGTCTGTAGTATTCAGAGCCCAGTATGGGCAAACGGACGCCATTTTGGTATCAGCAACCATTTTCACTTGTTATAGGAATGCCTCCCTGGCGGAACAGGGCCCGAATCTTGGTCTGCAGACCCCAAAACCGCGCAAGACTGGGACCACCATCGCTGGACTCATATACAAGGTAGAGACTCAAGAGCAGGAGACACGGAGGATAAATTATTATATATATTATGTTCTAAGTAAAACAGGGGGTCAAGTTGAGCAGAAAACCATGGGAACGTAGTTCCTCCTCTATTTTTGCAGAGGGATCTGAGTTCCCGTTTGCCGCACACCCTAAAAAGTTTCTTTTTAGAGCTTTCAGTTGTATATTGCCTTTTAGGCCACAATAAATATGATTTTCATGTTAATTATCATGTAGTTTTAGTATCAATATCAGATTTCAGTGAGGGCTGAGGGCGAGATGGAAATGATTACATGGAGGGAAGAGGATCGGCAGGAATATTAGTGAGTTCCTACACTTCTTTCTGTTGGACTTAACCCTTGAAGTTCAATAGATACATGAGATGAAACAGAATAATTGTGTCCTCTATGAGGGAATCTCTATGTCTCTTCGTAAATTCACTGTTGGGGAGGAGGAAATAAAGGGGAAGTAGAGGATGAGGTTGAGTAGTAGGGCCTAGTCTGGTCAAGATCCGACATGGATATCTCTTTCTGCAGAGGAAGTGGTGAAGGTGATGAGAAGACGGGTGTAATTTGAATATAATGTATAAAAGAGAAAATCAGAGGGTTATTCAAAGAGCACTGAAATTTCAGCGTTCTTTCGTTCGGCGCACTTTGGTGTGATTCGGCAATTCCAGTTTGCTGACCCTGCAGTGAATTGACTATTCACCGCAGGGTCCCCGAAACATAGAAACATAGAAAACATAGAAACATAGAAAAAATGTCGGCAGATAAGAACCTTTCGGCCCATCTAGTCTGCCCAATTACATGGATACTTTACCTGGATTTATCTTTTGTTTAGGATAGCCTTATGCCTATCCCATGCTTGCTTAAATTCAATTACTGTTTTGGCCTCTACCACTTCTACTGGAAGACTGTTCCATGTATCCACCACCCTATTCCATGTATCCACCCCCCGAATGCCGTCGAACTGAAAAAAAACGGCACTCTGCTATTTTTTAAAAAGGTGTTTAAAACAATAAAAATGCATGAAAATGTGTGGAAATAATATAAAAGGTCCTAGAAAAAATAATGAAATGGTATTTTACAGAATAAGATAAATACCATTAAAAAAATGGGAATCTAAAATTCGGGCTAAAAAAAAAATCCAGAAAAATACCAAAAAAATCTAAAAAATAAACAACTTAAAAAGGCTTTTTGCTGAAATAATAAACAGTTGAATAAAATAAGTAAATAAAAACGATAATATTTTTTCACATTGAATCCTATGGGATTCGCCTGTTTAAACCTGTCGAACTGAATCACTGAAAATCAGGTAATTTCACTGCTGTCTCTGAATAGATTAACCATTGCTTCTCTATGGGACAATTTCACTGCTGCCGAAAATCACTGAATTTCAGTAATCTGCACCGTATTTCGCTGTCAACACGCCAGTATTTGGTGAACTGACAGCTTTCTGAATAACTGAAATGCCACGAAATTGCATTGTACTGGGAAATTCACCGATCGGTGCAATTTGGTGGCAAATTTGCCTCTTATTGAATAACCCTTTATGTGTTTGTCAACGAGGGAGAAAAAAATGGCACCACAAGGAACTGAGACAAATCATGGCCAATTCTCCAAATTACCTATTATTCCAGGATGGCCATTGTGCCGTAATAACTGAAAATCCCATGTTAATGCTCCACAATTCTGTGTTTACGGCACCGTAGTGTCCAGGGACATACATAGGAAGGTCAAGAGCTGGGTGAGGTCAGGCCCATGGATACCGAGAATAATATATGATGATATGAAAACAGGACAGGGGATCAGGGAGAATAAGTGATAACAATATAACTCATGATGAACGATCCTATCCACCGATCCATCTTGCTAACCCATTGATGGTGAAGAGACTGGGGTTACTACACTTACCATCAGCACCATTTAAATAATTTTATTAAATATAATAAACACATGTGTTTTTTCCCCCAATAGGGCTATGAAGGGCAGTGATGGTCAGATTTATGGAAAACCAGTTAAATTCAAGCAAATCAAAGATTCTAAAGACAGATATGAGTGTAAAATGTATAATGGCCAGTACTCGTATCGTATAATAATATACACATTCCAAAGTCCATGGTAAACGTACAGACGCTGCATTTCTTATCTCCACCCGCCATTCCTATCTCTAAGAGCACGTCTATAAAGAGAAAGTCTAGATTTTCCTTTTTAATGGCTGAGATTCCCAGACTGGGAAGACGGGATCCTCTTATTCTGCTCAGTGGATCCAGTAAATCCCTGCATCGGGCCATGTAGTCATATTAATTCAGTATACAGCAATAGCCATTCAGGTTGCATGGTAGACATTAATCATTGAATCAGAATTAATGTTGGTCAAACAAATGCTAAATACTGAATTACGAAGAAAAATGTAAGCCGAGTAGTAAAGTATAAGCCTCTTATCTGTTACATTGTGGTCATTATGTCTCTGTTGCTCACAGGATGGAATCATACTCGGAGCCGACAGAAGAGCTACTGATGATATGGTTGTGGCCGATAAAAACTGTGCCAAGATTCACTACATCACTGACAAAATATAGTGAGTTCTGTCAACTCTCGATTTATCAGTCAGCCAGTCAATCTGTCCGCCATGTTTATCTTCCATCTTCTCCTTCTATCTCCTTATCCTGCCATTGCTGGACTATCTAGAGCGGGCCATGTCCTTAGGGAACAGGTCATGATCCTAGAGTCTCTGATTCTCTTCCTTTTACTGTGACTAATTTGTAACAGATCTCCGTACCCCGACTGGGTCACATCTGTTAATGCCACTTCCTTGCCTGAACCCCATTCTCCCGCCAGCTGTCTTTTATGCCTTTCTCCAGCCCTTAGCCGAAGCTTAAGGACATGGACACTGAAAAAGCGGTGAAAGTACTCCCCTGAAATGAGGCAGCATGCAGATCTTGAGGTTAGGACAGACAGACAATACAAACACCCTGCACCTAGAATTGTATGTACAGGGTGACTCCAACATAGGAGAGGGCAGGGAAACAAATGTAGAACATCAGACCTACCTGCACCTCCCAAATGCGTCTCTAGGTTTGTACCCAAAGTTCAAAGTGACTCACATAAATAAAAACTAATTTATAAATATTTTTGCCCATTTAGCTGCTGTGGAGCCGGGGTGGCTGCGGATGCAGAATACGTGACTCAGCTCCTGTCCTCAAACCTGAGTCTCCATGCCATGTACACAAAACGAGACCCACGGGTGTGCACCGCCAATAGGATGCTCAAACAGTTACTGTACAGGTTGGTGACTCGGGTGGTGGTGGTGGTGGTGGGTGGGGTGGTTTATTGATATTACTGGGGCGTCAGTGATAATCACTATACATTATCTCGCTTTGTGCACCAAGGATATAGCAAAGGGACAGCAACTCTATTACCAGGCAGGAGCAGCCTATGGAGGGTGCAAAGCAAGGGCCAAATTCCATTAGGAGCTGTAACGATTGCGTGAAGTCTGATAATTACTGCATGTCCTCACGCAATCGTTTGCTTGATATGCCATGGCATTTTTGCATGTAAACCAATTGTTTGTATAGAACACACAAACGTGCACCAGTGCAGAGATTTCATGTTACTCGTCATGCTGCGAGTGCAAAAAACGTGCCGTAATTGCGCCTCGATAAACTCAAAATAAAGTGGATTTTGCAAGAGCAGGAACACTTTATAACCAGATTAAAATGCGTCTCCCGCATCTATAGTCAACTGCAAAGCTCCCCCGAAGCAATCGCACTGATCTGCTGTCTCCTCTCAAAGTAATGGAAAGAAGACCAAGGACAAATACTTCCCTGGTGTCCTTCCACCCAAACGTGCGCGGCGCGAGACCTCATTTATGATATCTGTCGCAGCTCCGGCTGTTAATTCTATGGACTCCTTTGAAATCTGGAAAGCATGACGCGCGTGATGACGATCAGCAAAAAAATCACTCTATTTTGAAAAATCATAAATTAATCCCTTTATTGGCCTAAAATGATCAGTTACGCTGTTTTTGTCCGTTTTAATTGGACTCGCGTGGAGCAGGACCTGGGCGTTCTGGCCAGGGGTGTGGATTGCCTTTTTCAAACATCGACAATCAGATCATGTACGTGACACATTGTACAGCTGGGATCTCAATTCTCCCCCCCCTGATGTTGACGGCATACAACTCCCAGAATTCCATGAAATCAATGGATGGCCAGAGAATCATGGGAGTTGTAGTTCAGCAACATCTGGATGGGCCCTGAGTAGGAGATCCCTGCAGTCCATGACTTGCGAGTCGCCATGGTTCGCATTCAAGCCTTGGCAGCTCTGATTTCCCAGTTTAGCGGTTCCTCGGGCTGTAATTTGTGTTTCACACTGAGGTATTTCTTTCAAACACTTTTAATGGAGTCTCTTTATTATCCGTTTTAGAGCTGTTTACTTTTCAGCTGCATTTTGCATTTTGATGTTTCATTTTTAAGCTTCGATCTTTGTTTTCAGATACCAGGGCCACGTCGGAGCATCGATCATCATAGGTGGCGTGGATTTACGTGGGCCACATCTCTACAGTGTACACCCTCACGGATCTACAGACACTACTCCACACACTGCACTAGGTGAGATAAGAAAAACAGCTTTATGACACTGTGTGTCTGTTCCGTCGTAAATACACAAATATACATGTTTTTTTTCAAACTCGTGGCCATTTTAGTCCAACCACCTGCACCACTGGGAGAATCCAATGTAATGGCCCAGCAGAGACGTTGTCTACCGTGTGTTACTCTGTGTCCCGATTTATTAGTCTTTACAAAACCCTCATTTTATTGGATATGTTTCTGTTTTTAAAAAACTACAGATAAACTGGTCCATTAGGCCGACTCAAAGATTGGCAAAGGACTGTGACGTCTTCGGGATGTTTGTATATTCTTGTTTTATTTTGTATCATACCGTATATATTATATCCATGGTTTTGAAGGTCGTACAATGCACATATCCTCCTGTCATATGACGACTGATCCACATGATCGTGCATGACATCGTTGAGCACTGAAGAAGCCAAAAGTGCCTTTGCTTGTGGTAACCTAGGGAGGTGTCACTGAAACAATTTAACCCGGGGCAGTAAATTTACATTATCTATCATTATATGTTTTCCAGGATCGGGAGCGGCTGCAGCTACTGCTGTGTTAGAGGATCGCTATAAACCAAACATGGAGGTGAGATCTGAGTCTGGATAGCATCATGTGAAGGATGACATGGCTCCAAAGCTGACATAAAATGGGTGTTAGTTAATATAACAATGCCGAGCCGCTCATCAGCAGGAATAACTTGACCAAGGGTTGACGTAGTGGGTACAACTTGCATGAAATTACAGGGACACTGGTTGGTGGGAGGGAAAATGGAAAGGCAGAGAAATGATCACATGGAAGCCCCTGGGAATGAGACACGGATGGATCAGTTTGGGTCAGAAGACACCATGTAGAGAGCATAACACATTCTAATGGTCCAGAGTCAACTTTTTTCAACCTGTGTGAACCACAATCCTTTTTAATTTCTCTTTATTTCCATTCTAACCCACAAAGATGGCATATTAAATGCAAAAGATGAACAAACAGTAATCCAATATCGCAAAAATGACCACCAGGTATATCAGCAGTGTCCTTTACCTATGGACAGCATCTTCCAGAGACAGGTTTCGACTGAGGTTCCGGTTTTCCATTAAATGCTAGGTGTATCATAGGTTATAGTGGTCGAGAATGGCCTTTTAAAGATGTCCAAGTTAAAAAAAAAAATGGAAAAATGTGGCTGGTAAGATGTCCATCAGGGTGTCTTATCCTGCACCTGCGGGGATATCTATGTGTTTTACCTTCTTTGTTCTTCCACGTGGTTTCTAACCTCTCTCGTTCAGGAAGAGGAAGCCATGAAACTTGTGACGGATTCCATCACGGCTGGGATACTCTGTGACCTGGGATCGGGTAGCGGGGTAGACCTGTGTCTGATTACAAAAGACGGGGCGCGTATCCTGCGAGGCTACACCACCACGGAAACCAGGGGAAAGAGGTACGGATCATTTCATCCTTCAGTGAATGTAAATATTATAGGGGTTATTCATCGACCACCATTTTTTTTCTTGAGCGAACGGTGGTTTTACTTTGAACTATGGTGGATCAAGTGTCGTAAATTCACTGCTTAGGGAGTTGCCATTGTAGTTCGCCACACCATTCACCATTCTTTCCATCATAGTTTCGGCTGAAGTTGCTCTAGGTTCTCAGCATGGTTTTCCATGGGGTTTCCAGCATATTTTTCATAGTATGGATGGGTGTATGGGTGTGACTGTGTATTTGTAAAAGTGGGACAAGCTTCAGGATTCAACTAAATATCTTTCCTGTCAACAACAAGAATTCGCTCTAAATGTTATCAAGGTTAAGATCATTACTTTTTAAAGAAACTAAACGATACTTCTAGATCTCGCCCGCTTATGGGTGTAGACCTCCGTCTGATTGATCTCTTACACGATATCTCCTCCATGTTACTTCAGGTTGGCATCTTATCGTTACCCTCGGGGAACAACGGCCGTGCTGGGAGAAACCATTAAACGCTTCGAGCTTGTGGAAGAAACCGTTCAAACAATGGACACAGATTAAGCATGCCCGGCATGATAGTATGTTTATGGTGACGCTTGCAAATGCTTCCGATCATGGGAATTTTCTGTCTGGGGTTTAAAGGAATTAGTCTTAGATTAGGAGGACAAAGCGACCAAATCAAATCAGGATTTTCTGACCACAGAAAACACATCCAGGACCAAACATCTAGAGCCGTGGTTTAGGTGCTGGGAAGGTCTCCAAATCATCTCGCCCTGAAAATGCTGCTCTCCTTCTGCTTTCAGAGCGCTACGTTAATAATGTAATAACAGGCAACCACCAAGAACTCAAATCGAGATCCGCTTCTCTAACACCTTATCCTGCTCCATCCCACTGCCGATAATCCAAACCAAGGGCTCGATTTAATTCTCTCGGACGTTTTAGAAAATTAAACATATAGTCTGCTTGCAGCGGTTATTTTTTTTAAAATATCGGATGATTGAAAAATGCCGCTGGTTCAAAACAAGGAAAGTGGGAAAACAGATTAAAAAAACATCTTTTCGGCCAGCGTCACGCAGATTTGTGCCTTAAGGCTAGGGTCAGACTGAGGCAGTGCGAACGCGCGTTCTGGCGCACTTAATCACGGCCGTGCTAGCAGCAGATGCCGGGCAATGACAGCCAATATACGAAGTACGGTTGCACAAAAGTCCGGCTGCGCAACGCAAGTGGAAAATGAACGCATTTTTTCGAGAACGTTAAACCACTAGTACTGACGTACAGAGTGCGCTGCGTCCGCTAGCGGCGTGTGTGCATGAATTGGAGACATCAGACGCTGCTAATGTCCGGCCAACATAACGTCCAGATGCAAGAAGTGTTTTATTGATGATCCGTACAAAATCACGGATGAAACTGCGCATAGTATGACCGCTATTGCGTATTCCGTGAAAAAATACGTCCATTCTTCGAACGCACATTTTCACGGACAACGTGAAAAATGCGTTAGTCTGACCCTAGCCTTAAACGTGACTATTAGAAATATCTAATGTTAAAAAATGATATCAGTCTGATTCCCTATATTTCCCTGCCTGATAATTCATTTAGCAGCATCTTTCAGCTTTTGAAATTTCGGGAAATCGGCATCCCGAAAAATTCCAATTGAATCACTACAGCCGATATTTCCATTAAGACGTGTCTCTTCGAGAGACGATGTTCGATACGAATTTTTATCAAGTATTGAAATGCTGGTAAAACCCGGCCGCATTTGAATCTCCCACACCAAAATATGGCCAAAAATGGTCCCGTTTTGGGACATGGGGCTTTATTTAATTCGGCCCAATGTCCATCCCTGCTGTATCTTTAAATTCAGGAACCATTAGTACCAATATAACCAACTGGGAATGTAGTATACTGAAGGCACTTGCCTTGCCGGCCATTTCTTGCGTATCCTGTTTCGAGGAACGAGAAATACTTTAGACAAGAGGTCAGCAACACCAGAGGTTTCAAGTTATGGTTCCCATGAGGTTCACCCTGATGAAGCAGTTAGAAAACACCCAGGGTGTTGAGGTTGCTGACCCTCGTTCAAGACCGGGGCTGTCAAACTCCAGCCCCCCAGATCTTGTTTCCCAACTACAACTCCCATGATTCCCTGGACATATATTGCACTGAATAATTTTTGTAGGCATCAACATCTGGGGGGGCCGCGAGTTTGACAGCCGTGTTCAAGACCTGCATTGCTCCCCATGGTGCGCTTGGGTCTCTATACTGTAATAATCGGAGTTGAGCTCCTGGCCATCTTATGCAATTTTAGGTGATACAGTTATTAATGCAGAATATTATGAAACCAACGCTTGCTTAATGCCACGTTACAGGCCCAGGATACATTGCAGTCTGATATTATTGGGTCCTGAAGGTGTGAGGTTCATGAAGCAGCCGGGAAGCCATGGGCTGGCGATGTGTTCCTAGGTTTATAGATGTGGATCATTGGGAGGAGCTGTCATTTTTACTGCTCTCTGGAAAATGTTAATGACCAAACTGCAACGACTTGATGAGGAGCAACCACACATCACATTCCAGGTCCAAGGGTTGCATGCAATGTCTGCGGGAACGCCATGTTTCCATGAAACGTGCAAGAAACCATCGGAGTCCTTCGAAGCACTCAGCCGTGACGCGCTCCTCTCTCTTTACTAACACTGCTCTATTAATTTGGTGTTTGCAATGTTATTGTTGTTTTTTTGTTTTTTTTTGGTGGAATGGGGATTATTTTTCCGATGTTTTAGTGTTTATGAAATTATTTGCGCTTCGCCCTGTGGGTGTCGTGCCACGATGATTCTGTGCCAAGGCTTCCAGCAATAAAACATTTCTCCATAGAAACACCTTGTGATTTTCTCATTTCTCAAGCCAGGCCTACATGCCACGCCAGCTATTGTGTGAGTGCAATATTGCGTGTCCAGAACGACATAACAAGTTGCATATGACGGCCATAATAAAGATGAGATAAAAAAAACAACAACAAAACTTGTATTGAAAAAAAAAGGCAAGATTTGAGAGGTACAATGACATTCTTAATAAAGTTTGCCGTCCTAAGACTAGCCGTTAGTCCTGTCTTAGATGAAGGGTGACCTGATATTCTGCGGCCCCTGCGGTGCACACTGCCCACTACTCTTTAAAAAAAGACAGGAAAATACTCGAATCAGAGCGCTACACTTTAATATACCCTGCCTGGCCCCCCCAAAAAATCCTCACCTGGATGAACCTCAGCCAATCGGCCTTCCATTGGATAGTTACTGCAGTGATTAATATGTTTCGGCATAAAATGAGGTCATGTGACTCCCTGAATATACTGAATGAGCAGGTTTTTCTATCAATGGGTTTTTTCTCCCCTGATGGCACAGCGGGCATATTCCAAGATGGCAATGCCAGGATTCATCGGGTTCAAATTGTGCAAGAGTGGTTGAGGGAGCACGAGACATCCTTTTCACACATGGATTGGCCACCGCACAGTCCAGACCTTAACCCCATTGAGGTTAATCTTTGGGATAATGTGCTGGAGAAGACTTTACGCGGCGCCGCGACTCTCCCATCATCAATACAAGATCTTGCCCACAAATTAATGCCACTCTGGATGCCAATAAATGCTGTGACATTGCATGAGCTTATCGACACGATGCCGGGGTGAATGCGTGACGCGATCACAGCAAAAGATGACACACCAGATATCACATTGTGTGACATTGCATGAGTTTATCTAAGCGTGCAGGAGGGAGAGGCAAAAGGTATGAGATGGATAAGGAGCCTGAGAGAGTGCCCATTTTTTATTTATTTATCTTTTTGAGCCTTTTTCCATTAAATCTGTGTGACCACTGGGTCTTATTTTCCAAGTTAATTTCCCTTTTTTGGTCTGTCTTCTTTCCTCACCATTTTTTTAAACCAGACGTCCTTGGGCTTCCTTTACCTCTTGCAGCTTCTTTACCTAAATCAGTGGTGACTGGAAATGTCAGAGGGGTGGCGGGCGGACAACTAAATTACACCCTGTGAAAATCGGCCTTGTCTACCTATATATACAGTAGATGCATATAAACAAATCCAGAATGGCCGAACATGCATCAACCTGAACATGCATTTTTCGTAAGGGGCTTCTGAGACCAATGAACGCAGCACACAATATTCAGAACGCTCCAGCGTAGTATGGGTTTTAAGATTTAAAAAACACCAATTTAGGCATAAGCAATGGGGATATAATTAAAAAATCTCATCATACATTTCATCAATATAACACAACATCAATATACCTCATCAGGTCTGAGAGCAAGCATTAGGTTACGGAGGATATAGGACCTGCAGTGATATACAGTGTATACACATATATACAGTATATTCTACCACTTTTACCAGTATAGGGGGTTATTCTGAGAGCATTGAAATTTCAGCTAAAGTTCGGTGCTCTGATTCGGCTCGCTTCGTGAGTTCAGTTCGCCGACCCTGCAGTGAATTCAGTATTGCCTGCAAAGTCCCCAAAGAGTGCCAAACGGGATTTGCCGAATACCCACCGAACACAGCCGACGAGCCGCAGAACAGACCACTGCACGTCGCCGAAAAGAGCCAATCAGCCGTTGAACATCTTCAAACTGGGGAAAAAAAGGGGAAAAAAAACACTGAACTCTATTATTTTTAAAAAAGGCGTTTAAAACAATAAAAATGCATGGAAATAATAAAAAAAAAAGGACCTATGAAAAATAATAAAATGTAAAATGGTCTGTTACAGAACAAAAAAAGAAGCCATTATAAAAAAAAGGGAAGCTGAGATTTTGCCTAAAAAAAATTGCCTAATTTTTTTTAGAAAAGAAATAAATAAAAAGACTTTTTGCTGAAAATGAAAAGAATAAATGGTTGAATACAAAAATGACGAAAACGCTTATTTTTTTGCATTAAATCCTATGGGAGTCTCCTGTTAAAAACTGGCTGTCCACAGGCACCATATTTCGTTCGGTGACTTTTCGTTCTCTTCAATTCGGTGCAAATCGGCTTTCCCATTTCAGCCACCCTGCGGTGTATTCAGCAAGCACCACAGGGCTGTCGAAGTGCAGGGAAAAGCTGCTGAAAACCCGCCGAAAACCTGGCGAAAACCCGTAAAAACATCTGGATTTACCCGTCGAAGACACTGGAAAAACCCGAGCAGGAGCTGATCACACGCAGCGAAGCCTCCGAAAAAAGCCGACACCGCAGATAAATGCAGTGAATAAATTAGCAAAACAGTTTGCTTGAATGATTGAAAAGTGAAACGCTGTTTGCAAAGAAACTACTGAGCGAAAATGTCTGAAATTTACATGTAGAAGAGGATAAAAGTCTCGCTGACTGCCTCAATGAATAGTTTTGTTCAGTCTTTGCAGAAGAAAAGGAAGGAAAGGGACCTCAGTTAGGAGGAAACACTAACGAGACATTTACATATCAGTTTACAGAGGAGGAGGTTCTACAGCAGCTGTCTAAAGTAAAGACAAATAAGTCAATGGGGCCTGATGGGATCCACCCTAAATTATTAAAAGAGCTCAGTGATGTAATAGCAAAACCGTTAACAGATTTATTTAACCAATCCTTGCTAACGGGAGTCGTCCCAGAAGACTGGAAATTAGCAAATGTTGTGCCCATTTACAAGAAGGGTAGTAGGGAGGAATCGGGGAACTATATGCCAGTTAGTCTTACGTCAGTAGTGGGGAAATTAATGGAAACCATGTTAAAGGAAAGGATTGCTGAACATCTAAAAACACATAGATTACAGGATCAGAAACAACATGGGTTTACCTCAGGGAGATCATGCCAAACTAATCTTATTGATTTTTTTGATTGGGTAACAAAAAATAATAGACACAGGTGGTGCAGTAGACATTGCTTATTTAGATTTCAGTAAGGCTTTTGATACTGTTCCGCATAGAAGGCTTATCAATAAATTGCAATCTTTGAGCTTGGATTCCAATATTGTTGAATGGATTAGGCAGTGGCTGAGTGACAGGCAACAGAGGGTTGTGGTAAATGGAGTTTATTCGGCGCAAGGTCTTGTTACCAGTGGGGTACCTCAGGGGTCAGTACTTGGACCCATTCTCTTTAATATTTTTATTAGTGATATTGCAGAAGGTATTAATGGTAAAGTATGTCTTTTTGCTGATGACACAAAGATTTGCAACAGGGTTGACGTTCCTGGAGGGATCAGCCAAATGACAAATGATTTAGGTAAACTAAAAAAATGGTGGGAGCTGTGGCAATTGAGTTTTAATGTGGATAAGTGCAAGATAATGCACCTGGGACGTAAAAACCCAAGGGCTGAATATAGAATATTTGATACAGTCCTAACCTCAACATCTGAGGGTTGGGATTTAGGGGTTATTATTTCAGAGGATCTAAGGGTAAGTAGTCAATGTAATAGAGCTGCAGGAAATGCTGGCAGAATGCTTGGTTGTGTAGGGAGAGGTATTAGCAGTAGGAAAAGGGAAGTGCTCATGCCACTGTACAGAGAACTGGTGAGACCTCACTTGGAGTACTGTGTGCAGTACTGGAGACCGTATCTCCAGAAGGATATAGACATCTTAGAGAGAGTTCAGAGAAGGGCTACTAAAATGGTGTACGGCTTGAAGGAGAAAAGTTACCAGAAAGGCTTAATGATCTTAACATGTACAGCTTGGAAAAAAGACGAGACAGAGGAGATATGATAGAAACATTTAAATACGTAAAGGGAATCCACAAGGTAGAGGAAGGGAGTATATTTAAACGGAAACAAAGTAGCAAAACAAGAGGACATAGTCTTAGATTAGAGGGGCAAAGGTTTAAAAGTAACATCAGGATGCATTATTTTACTGAGAGGGTGGTGGATACATGGAACAGCCTTCCAGTTGAAGTGGTAGAGGCCAAAACAGTGATTGAATTTAAGCAGGCATGGGATAGGCATAAGGCTATCCTAAACAAAAGATAAATCCAGGTAAAGTATCCATGTAATTGGGCAGACTAGATGGGCCGAAAGGTTCTTATCTGCCGACATTTTTTCTATGTTTCTATGTTCTACATGTGATCCAAAGAATGATAATAAAAAGGGCTGTTACAGAAAAAAGAAGTAAAGTGAAAAAAAAATAGGACTTTTTAGAAAAAGAAAAAAATCCAGAAAAATGCTTAAAATATCCTAAAAAATCTATAAATAAAGAGACTCTTTACTGCAGAATTTTATAATGAACGGTTTATTAGATATTGAATTAAAACGGGAATATTTTTAAATTGAAGCCTATGGGATTCGCCTGAATAAATCTGCCGCATGAAGCCACCGAATGGCAGGGCATTTCGGGAACCTTGCACTGCTGGTTTGTGTTCTCTCCGAATAGCCGAAGCAGTGCTTTTCTATGGGGATTTCACTGCCCTCGAAAAGGCACCGTACAGGCACCGAATGTGCAGGCAATTCGCCAGGATTTGGCGTATTGCCTGCTCTCTGAATAGCCGAATGGCCAAGAAAGGTCAGCGTTCGGTTACCGTTCTCCAGCCATTCGGATCTCTTTGAATAACCCTGTTTATGTTATTTGACTAATACTCAGCAGCATAGACAGGACTGGTAAACTCATGGCCCACCAGATTTTGATGCCTGTAATTCCCAGAATTCTTTCAGTGGAAAATATGGCCAAGGAATCATGGGAGTTGTAGTTTAGAAAAATCTGTGGGGCCGAAGTTTGACAGCCCTGGCATAAAGGATAGAAATAGGAAAATGACTGTTTAACTTGGTTGTTTTAAAGGGGCAGATGGTTTATTAGCCATAAACCTAATATTAACCCTAACGTCGATTTTGCACATTACTGGAGTAAAATTAAGCTATTAAGGTGCTACCTCACATTACTGTGAGCTTTATTGCTCTGGTGTTCTGTGATACATACACAGCACACATTACTGTGAGTTTTATTGCTGTGAAGTCCTGTGATAAACTCATACACACTGCACATTACTGTGAGTTTTATTGCTGTGGAGCTCTGTGATAAACTCATACACACTGCACATTACTGTGAGTTTTATTGCTCTGGAGCTCTGTTGAAGTGGAAATAGGCTGGAGGATGGTCGCCATTATAAGCCTGGCGACCATCTTGTTCAGAATATTGGTTCACTTGAAAATAACTAGGCAGGTTTTTAGCTGAAACTAGAATGAGGCATATGTAGAAATTTAGGAATGTGGTAGATTAGCAGAAAAAGTAATTAAAGCCCTGAGAAAGATCTCTGCTGTTCCTGGCACGGAGGAGAGAAGAGAAGTAGATACACCAAGGTCGTTGGAGCCCGCAGAAATACAAAGGAGTATAGAGATCAGACCAGGTGCCATCTGTAACAAATGATTGAAGACGCTAGGGAAAGGGGCGCAGCCCGGAACAGTAAGAGCAACTAATCATGATTTACTGAAACTAACACAAAGTTTGCCAATTTACGGCCAATTAATGGAATGTCTTTGTATTAACAAAGGGAGGTATTAACCCACGTGGGGTGGGATAGTGTCACCGGGAGGTGGGCTAATTGGGATGTACTACCTTTATGTATTTGGGGTATAAAACCTCAGGACACTGTGTAATCGATGCTCAGTCTTTGCGATTCAATCCAGTCTGAGCATTCTATGACGTCACAATAAAGTTTGCCTTTCCTGAAGAGACTCGTGTTCAGACAATCCTTGCTCGTGTCGGGTCCGCCTCGTCCCGAGTGAACCAAGTGGATTCCGGTAACATTTCTGGGGGCTCATCCGGGATTCGGGCCCTTGTCGGCACGGCAACGACTGCTGAACATTGTAGCGGTTGACTGCAGGTGCGAGTGATCCCGCTGGTTGGGCGTCCGTTGAAGGTGAGCTGACATCTGCAGGCGCCAAGCAGAATTTCCTGTACAGTGGACCTCGTCTCTTCCCAAACGGACCCCCAGCCCGGGAAGCTGGGACACTCCTGAGTCTGAGGAAACAGCGCGGCGATAGGTAAAGTGTCTTCTATGTTTGTATGTCTAATGGAAATACCGGTATAATGGGAAACGTCCGGCCATAGTCGGATAAGGAGAACCGTGGCCACGGTCTCGTTGGCATACCGAACCCGCCGCCGAAAGCACGGGGCCAGAGTGGCTAGCGCGTGTCTGGACCCGGGGGATTGGATGCTAACTATTGATTGTATTGATTGATTGTATTGGGTCCTGAATTTGAGGGAGAGGGGAGCCGCGTGGAGTTGCGTAGTCGTAGTCAGTGTTTGTAAATAGAGCTTCACCACGTGGACAAAGGAAAGGCGGAGAGATTTCTGTGACTGGGCTTAGAGCCCTGTGTCAGTGCTAGTGTGTACATCGTGTAGTGAAGAGGGCTCCTTGGGCCAGCGGTAGCTGCAGAGATAGTGGTGCCGGGTGGGTAGAATTACTCATAGGCAAATTGGACTTGCAGATGGAAGTGTAGTTATAGAACGGGGTGCACATAGTCACAAGCAGTCAAGAGTTAGAGTTCAACCAATTGGGTACAGGGAGCCAAAAGGAGGGACGGTGTGCCTCGGCTAGTAGAAAGAGTTGAATTGTTTATGTATTTGTTTGTGCTGAAAGTATCTGGTACAGTATGGGTTATGAATGATTGCTGAGAGTGCTCTGTGAGTGATCGAGCGCCTACTCGCATTGCGAGAAAGCAAACTTGAGAGTGGACTCCCAAGGTACGTTTCCGGCTCAGGCGACTGCAGTCCGGCTACTGACGGAGGAAGCGGGTCAGACACATATGAATTGTTGACTGAAGTACCAGACAGTAAATTCTAAGTGTTCTTGCTAAAGAGTAATATCTGTATTGTAAAAAGGTTACTGTTTTTAAGAGTAACAATGGGTAACGGGTCATCCAAGCCCAAAAAAGGTAAAGAAGGGTGAGACACCCTTAGGGTATATGGTGCGAAATTTTGAAGCACTATATACAACACATGATTATGGTGTAAAATTAACTAGAGAGAAATTAACAGGAATGTGTACAATGGTGTGGCCACTGCTGGTTCCAGACTGGCCAGAGCAGGGGTCAATGGACCCGGCGCTAATACAGAAAGTGCATTCCCAAGTAACCGGGAAATGCGGACATCCTGAGTAGTACCCATATATAGATATATGGAAGTATTGTGTAAAGGATAAAAGTCATTTTATAATGATGGCGGGACGTAACAAGAAGCAGGTGCCCACCAATAGAGAAAATAATAAAAAGAAAAGACCGGTGTTGGTAGAACAGCCGGAGGAGATTGATTCCCTGTCCCCGCCCTATCCATCACATTATGGGGCAGCTAGAGAAGTTTTGCGTGCCGCAGTTGCGCAGGCGGAGAGGGGGAGGCGGGCGGCTGCTACTGCTCCACCGGCTTCCTCCGCTCCAGCGGGCGGAATTGTGGAGCAAGAGGAGGGGGCAGTGGGTGGAAGAGATAGAGAGGTCCCACCAGGAAAGATCGAAATGCCCGATGGGAGCATATATAAATTGGTAGACCAAGAGGACAGTGATGATGATGATGAGAGTGAAGGTGTAAAGCAAGGTACTACCACTTGCGCAGCAAACAAAATATATAAACCCTGAGATCTATATCAGCACAACCCCGGTAAAAGTAAAATGCAGATGCCCCTACGGGAGGTGCCAGGTCCCTTATTGGAAAACGGAGCACCTGGGCCAGTGCAATACACATATGTCCCATTTACAACGACAGATCTGTTCAATTGGAAAACACACACACCACTGTACTCCACTAATCCCGCAGCGGTGGCCAGTATGATAGAGTCAATTATGCTCACACATAACCCCACATGGGCAGATTGTCAGCAATTAATGCTGACAATGTTCACCACTGAGGAAAGAGCCCGAATAAATAGTAGCGCGCGAAAAATCCTACTTGCCCAAGCCGTAGAAGATGCTAGAGCCCAGCCAGAAGCGTGGGCAGAGGAACACTACCCCAAAACAGATCCCAAGTGGCCGTACAATACCGCTGCAGGTATTGCCCACCTGCAGACATACCGTACAGCGGTGATAATGGGTGTTAATGCGGGAGGGAAGAAACCCACAAATATGGGGAAAATAGCGGATATTGTGCAAGATTCTAAAGAAACCCCAAGTGCATTTCTAGAAAGGTTACTAGATGCATATAGGATGTATAGTCCTATTGACCCGGAGGCGGTGGAGAATCAGAGGTTAATTAATTCTTCTTTTGTGGGTCAGTCACAGAGAGATATACGGAATAAAATACAAAGACAGGATGGGTTTTTGGGTAAAGGTATTAGTGAATTGGTAGAAATCGCTAATAAAGTGTATCATAACCGGGATTTGGAAGAAAAGCGGGAGGAGATGAGGAAGCAAAAAGGGCATACAGGGGTGGTCAGATATATGGGAAATGAAATGAGGAAGAGGTGCCCCAGACAGAGGTGAGAGCGAGGGTCGTGGGGGTAGAGGTAGGGGGGCCCCCTGGGTACCCCCAGGACCCAATCAGTGCGCCTGGTGCCAGGGAAAGGGTCACTGGAAAGATAATTGTCCGGCACTTTTGGCTAAACTTGGGGCACAAAGGGAAGCTGGGGAATCGGGAGGTCAGGCCCCCAATGGTCAGGTAACAAACGGCAGGTATGAGAGAAATGATGGGGCCAGTGGAGGGTTTGTTGGGTTAGCGGGAACGTCATTTGAAGGGCAAGGTACATATTGACACGGACCTGGGCCCATTCCGCTCGGTAACCACAAGCCCACGGTCACTATGAGAATGGGAAATAAAGATGAAATTTTTATGATTGACACCGGTGCCGAATATTCTGTTGTAACACAGCAAATTGCTCCCCCGATGGGAACTGAGGTTGATATCGTGGGAGCAATGGGGGTGTCCGCAAAATACCCGTTTCTTGCCTCATGGAAATGTAGTGTGGGTGGGCATAATGTTGAACATGAATTTTTGTATATGCCCGAATGTCCCATCCAGCTCCTGGGGCGGGATATCCTTTGCAAATTGCAAGCCCAAATTACATTTCTCCCCGGGGGTCACGCTAGATTAGACCTGCCTGAGAGTGGCAGCTCTGCACGGCAGCACAGCCCAGCCAGCCAGTGCATCCAACCCGCAAAAATTGCAGTAATTATGCCCAGAGAAGAAGAATGGCGTACAGCATCAACGCAGCCGGCCGACCCGGACCCGTACACACTACTTCTGGGAATCCCTGGTGTATGGGCCGAGGAAAACCCGCCCGGACTAGCTGTAAATATCCCTCCGGTATACGTTGATTTAAAACCGGGTGCAACGCCTGTGGCTCTAAGACAATATCATATCCCACAAAAAGCCAAGCAGAATATCCAGACACATTTGCAGAGACTTAAAGATCACGGCATATTGAAATTCTGCGTGTCACCGTGGAACACACCTCTGTTGCCAGTACTGAAAGAGGGCACACAAGAGTACCGCCCAGTCCAAGATTTACGAGCGGTTAACGAGGCCACAGTAACCCTACACCCTGTGGTTCCTAATCCATACAATCTGTTGGCATTAATCCCTGGAGATACAAAATATTACACGGTGCTTGATTTAAAAGACGCTTTTTTCTGTATCCGCCTGGCTCCAGCAAGCCAGCCCCTTTTTGCGTTTCAATGGGAGGACTCAACCACGGGAGCGCGTCATCAAATGACCTGGACACGCCTCCCTCAAGGTTTCAAGAACTCGCCCACGATTTTTGGGTGCGCGCTCAGCCAGGATCTCCTGTCCTTCAACGCTCAGCCAGACAAAGTTGTTCTATTACAGTATGTTGACGATTTATTACTGGCTTCTCCCACAGAAAAAGACTGCCTCTCTGCCACAAAAGCCCTGCTACATCTGCTGTGCCATGCAGGTTACAGAGTGTCCAAAAAGAAAGCACAAATATGTAAACAGACTGTGAAATATCTAGGTTTTCAATTAACAGGTACCAAGCGTGCACTGGGGGCAGAGAGAAAAGAAGCAGTATGCCGAATAGCCCAACCAAAGACAAGGAGACAAGTCCGTGAATTCCTGGGAGCCGCAGGCTTCTGCCGCCTGTGGATCCCCAACTTCGCAGACATTGCTAAGCCCCTCCATCAAGCCACAAGAGGAGGAGAGCATGACCCCTTTCTCTGGGAAGAAGAACAAAAAGCAGCCTTTCTGCAGTTAAAGACTCTGTTAATGGAAGCTCCAGCACTGGGACTGCAAGATCACAGCAAGCCCCTCCAGCTGTACGTGCATGAACACAATCAAACAGCTACAGGAGTGCTGATTCAGAGTTTTGGCTCTTGGCTAAGGCCGGTGGCCTATCTCTCCAAGCAACTTGATCCTGTGGCCTGCGGCCTACCCCCATGCCTGAAAGCTGTGGCAGCCACAGCAATGCTGACAGCAGAAGCAGACAAGCTGACACTTGGACAAGTTCTTCATGCTGTCAAAGCCCTGCTGGATGTAAAAGGAAGCTACTGGTTCAGCAACAGCCGGATGACGAAGTACCAAGCTATGATGTGTGAGAATCCACGGGTTCATTTGGACCTCATCGCTACCTTGAACCCTGCTACTTTACTACCTGACTGCGAAGAGGATCCAGATCATGAATGCCTCCAAGTCATGGAAGAAGTGTTCAGTAGCAGGCCAGATTTGAAAGACGTACCCCTAGACAAATACGATCTACAGCTATTCACTGATGGTAGCAGTTACATGGATGATGGGAAGAAAGTCTCCGGCTATGCGGTTGTCTCAACGGAGGAAATTATTGAAGCAAATCCTCTACCAGGCCATACATCTGCACAACTGGCTGAAATAACAGCCCTGACCAGGGCCCTACAACTCTCGGAAGGTAAAAGAGTAAACATCTACACAGACTCCAAATATGCCTTCATGACTGTCCATGCACATGGCGCACTCTACAAAGAAAGAGGTCTACTAACTTCCTCAGGACAGCAAATCAAATATGCAACTGAAATAACAGCCCTTCTGGATGCCGTATGGAAACCAAGTGCTGTCAGCATCATGCACTGTCGTGGCCACCAGAAAGGTCATGATGAGATCCCGAAAGGCAACAGGCGTGCTGACAAGGCCGCAAAAACGCCGCTAGACCATTGCTAACATCTGATCAAGCCAAAGTTCTGCTCTGCAAGCAAGAGGACCAACCTGCTATGCCAAACTACGAATTCTACATGAACTGGAGAAAATTTGAACCTGGAGGCGAATTTATTGAAATTGTTTTGCACAAATGGCACAATAACTAGGAACTTTTAGAACTCAATCATGATTATATCCAATGGCTTTTCCCAACCCGGTCCCAAGGTCGAAATTTCTACTCCACGCCTCTGAACCCTCAAGAGACACGTCTTATGATTAACACCTCAGAAGATCAGCACAGACTCCGCAGAGCATACAAAATGATGCTGAAATTCTTCGGCGTAAAATTAATGGGGGAGTACGGAGAAGATAATGATACAACAGTAACAGAAGTTGAACGAGCAGAAAATTTCGCCTCACGTTTTGAAAATCTAACAACCAACCCTCACAATAATTTGAGAATTACACGAATATTGTCAAGTTTGGGAGAATTGGGAGCAGAAGAATACCAAGCCCCATTGGTGAGGTTCTTCCTCAAGGAGATCCTTATCAAAAACAAACTGCCAAGAATGAAGAAAAGTGCGATGAACTTTTTCATACCAGCAGTGAGAAATTCAAAAGAGAGACAAGATCTGCTGTTCTTTGCCTGGCGATTATTATTCCCAAAAGAAGAATTCATCTGGGGGAAACCATGGAGAATTGGCACAATACAAAGTAAAACCAGTGGTGGCTGCACTTCTACCGGCGCCACTGAGTGAATGGACACCTGTGTATTCAGAAAAAGAGAAGAAATGGCTATCGGAAGAACAAGGCGGATATGGAGAAGACGGATGGTTCCAGTTAGAGAATGGACAAATAGTTCTACCAGCAACACTGGCGCCTGAGATTGTAAGGACGCTCCACGCAAGTACCCATGGAGGAAGAGAAATGATGGAACAGCAACTGGAGCCGCATTTCTACGTACCAGGACTGTCAGTAATCTGCAAAGCAATAGCCCAGCAGTGCGTGACATGCGCCAAGAATAATCCAAGAACAGGCCCGTCTCAACCCCCAGGGAAGCAGCCAATCAGGCTGTCTCCAATGGCATCGTTACAGATAGATTTCACAGTATTGCCACCCTGCAAAGGATACAAATATTTACTGGTAATGGTGTGCACCCTAACAGGATGGGTGGAAGCTTTCCCAACGAGAACAGAAAAGACAGTGGAAGTGGTGAAAAGTCTGATGAAAGAAATAATACCACGCTACGGACTGCCTCTTGAAATAGGGTCGGACAATGGCCCTGCATTTATACAGAACTGTTTACAGCAACTTGCCCGACTGTTGGGCATCACCTGGAAGTTACATACTGCGTACAGGCCCCAAAGTTCGGGAAAAGTCGAGAGAATGAACCGCACCCTAAAGACTTTGATGTCCAAACTGTGCCAAGAGACGTCACTAGGCTGGTTGGATGTGCTCCCGATAGTCTTATTACACATTAGGTGCAGGCCAACCCCCCAATTGAAGCTAAGTCCGTACGAACTTATGTGTGGACGGCCTACCCCTCTGATTAATGGGCTAAGGGGGGACCTTCGGGCATTAGGGGAAACTAAATTGAATGATCAGGTTGTACTGTTGGGTAAAGCAATGCAGAAATTGAATACTTGGGTGGGAGATAATATACCTCATTTTTTGTACCCTCCACTGCATAAATATTGTCCAGGTGATTCAGTATGGGTGAAAGAGTGGAAAAATGATCCACTAGGCCCAAAATGGAGAGGTCCTTACTTTGTCCTGTTATCAACCCCTACAGCAGTAAAGGTTGCCGAGGTGGTCCCGTGGATACATCACTCCAGACTGAAGGTAGCTGCAGCCAATCCTGAACCAGTATGGAAGGTCGTCACCAACGAGACCAATCCACTGAGGCTAAAGCTATCAAAGACCACAGTCATGAGCCCTTGAGAGATTCGACTGAAAGCATCCAAGATACTCAACCTATGGTGTTCTGATGGATACAGCGAGATCTAATTATCCACTGATGGAGAATGCTGAGAGGGTTATTTTTAGGGGTCCGGCCCCGACCCGTGATCAACCGGAAATGTCTTTTGTTTTTGAAATTCCGGCGGGGAGGGATTGGGTTTATGTGACTGTGAAGAGAATTGCCCAAGGGTTTTTGACAGTTGGGGGAATTCTGGTACTGATTTTGTTTCTTGCACATCTGATTTATGGACTGTCACGTGAAACATGCCCCAAGTGTCCAAGCACCACCAAAAATCGGAATGGTACACACCCGGTGATGGAGAACCGTACCATGTGGAGACAAAAGCGAGAGGCGCTATCTGGAACCCAGCTAAAAGGACACCTACTTGTGCAATTTAAATATGACTATGCTAAAAAGTCTGGGCAAACCACGTGTTGGGTGTGTAGTAGACTGCACCCAGAGACAATTCATATACCATTCGCATCTGTCCCAATGAATTTGAGTATGTTTGCATCAGAAAATGTTACAGTACAGACAGTTGATATGTCAAGGGAGAAACCAGAACCCTTCAGTCCCGGGCACCCCATAATAGGACCAGTGTACCAACTAGAGTGGTGTTTTCAATTAGGCCCAGAAAAGGTGATAAATAATGAGGGCGGGATATGTAACTTAAGTCAGTTCAATTGGACATCATACATTTACATATTCAGAACAGGACTGAAGGCACATTATATATACATACGATGCAGACAATTCACTAGAGAGCAAGAGGAGGAGATTGCGAATGCAACTAATGGAAAACAAGATGTGGTGGATATGATGAGACGACTGAGACAGCTTGCAATAGCAATAACAAAGGGAACACTGTACTCATCACCATTCATAGTGAAAGGAGGGTACCAGGTGTGCTGTGAAGGAGTGTGTTACACATGGGTACCACCTACAGTAACGGGAATGTGTTATTTGGCTAAATTGATCCCAATCCAGAAGGTAAGGGGGGAGGACACTAATTCAGATACAATACTTCACCCTAGGTATCCACTGGTGTTTGAAAGACAGAAGAGAGAGCTATTCAAGAAAGCGGATCGAATATGGGCATGGCTTCCAGCATGGACTGGATGGGGAAGAGAGTTGATGGCAAGAATGAACAGTTATGCCAGTTTGATGGATGAGATTTTGAATAAGACTAGTTGGGATATTCAGTTGTTGAATCTGGAAGTACGAGAGATACGAAAGGTGCAAATGATACACAATATGGCACTAGAACAGATTAGTGCAGCCCTGAATGGATTGTGTGAGATGACAATGCATTATGAATGTTGCACTTTCATCAAGAACGCTACACATGACGTCCCTGACTATTACCAGGTAATTCAAGATCACCAAGAAAAGGTAGCACAGTTGCAGAACACAGCAAGGAGGATCGCTGCTGAAGGCTGGAATCCACTCCGTGGGTTCGGAGCAATCGGAGATTGGTTTGGATCCATTCTGAGATTTATTTCGCAGATTGGATCTATGATTCTGATGGTGGTGGTGATCTTGATTGTAGGAGCACTACTGTATCGTATAGGGCTTTGTCTCTGGCCGCTATGCAAGAAGGCACTGACACCCACACAGACACAAAATATACCACTGATTATCCCACAAGGTATGTTCCCGACAAAAATAGGCCCCCCCCAAGTATGAGGAACTTGAGAATAAAAATAGTGAGGTGTAATGGCTACAAGTCTCAGGAGAAGAGCCTGAGGCTTGAGCCAAAAGGGGAATGAAGTGGAAATTAGGCTGGAGGATGGCCGCCATTATAAGCCTGGCGACCATCTTGTTCAGAATATTGGTTCACTTGAAAATAACTAGGCAGGTTTTTAGCTGAAACTAGAATGAGGCATACGTAGAAATTTAGGAATTTGGTAGATTAGCAGAAAAAGTAATTAAAGCCCTGAGAAAGATCTCTGCTGTTCCTGGCACGGAGGAGAGAAGAGAAGTAGATACACCAAGGTCGTTGGGGCCCGCAGAAATACAAAGGAGTATAGAGATCAGACCAGGTGCCATCTGTAACAAATGATTGAAGACGCTAGGGAAAGGGGCGCAGCCCGGAACAGTAAGAGCAACTAATCATGATTTACTGAAACTAACACAAAGTTTGCCAATTTACGGCCAATTAATGGAATGTCTTTGTATTAACAAAGGGAGGTATTAACCCACGTGGGGTGGGATAGTGTCACCGGGAGGTGGGCTAATTGGGATGTACCTAATTATGTATTTGGGGTATAAAACCTCAGGACACTGTGTAATCGATGCTCAGTCTTTGCGATTCAATCCAGTCTGAGCATTCTGTGACGTCACAATAAAGTTTGCCTTTCCTGAAGAGACTCGTGTTCAGACAATCCTTGCTCGTGTCCGGTCCGGCCTCGTCCCGAGTGAACCAAGTGGATTCCGGTAACACTGTGATACTCTCATACACACTGCACATTACTGTGAGCTTTATTGCTGTGGAGCTGATACACTTATATACACTGCACATTACTGTGTTTTATTGCTGTGGGGCTCTGTGATACGCTCATACGCACTGCACATTACTGTGAGTTTTATTGTTGTGGATTCTCTATAATATGCTCATAAGCGCTGCACAATACTGTGTTTTATTGTTGCGGATGCTGTGATACGCTCATACACACTGCACATTACTGTGAGTTTTATTGTTGCGGATTCTGTGATACGCTCATACACACTGCACATTAATGTGAGTTTTATTGCTGTGACATGCTCATTAGCCATGTTTACATACATATTCCAGTCATTTCCCCCTAACGATAACAATAGTCAGTTTACAGCCTCTTCTCCCTCACAATCCGCTGTACGCTTAGTGACCTTCTCAAGATGGCCGAATCTGCGCACATTTTACATCTGTCTTGACAATAAAGCACGTTGAGAGAAAAAAAAAATCATCTTGGCCTTTTCCTGTCTTCAGCGTCTCTAGGCAACGGCTAGATGTATAATTTCAAACAAGCGGAAGTGACGTAAGAAGCAGGGCGGCGGATTTAAAAATCTACAGGCACGGGGTGAGTAATGCTTCGGATGTAAATAAGATGTAATATATGCAATGTGATGCACGGAGGTCTGCGTGTTACCGGGACAGAGCGGGTCCAAGGCCCGGGGTACCCCCACCCCTCACGACCAATCAGAGGCCGCCGTTCACTTCTTGTCCCTTGATGCCGTCCCTGCCCGGGGCATGGTGGGGGTGTTTCCGGGGGTAATGGCTGAACTGGTGCATGCTTCGTCCCAGGTCCACGACCCCAAGCTGGAAACCTGGGGGAGGGCTGAGCTGCTGCAGAACCTCATACTGGAGATGGCAGTGTTTGTTTTTCTTTCTCAGCAGTTTCGGTGCTGCCCCAATAAAACATGGATTCGTTACATTTACTTAATGCTGTGTGATTTTTATACATGACGCCAGTATCCCAGAGGGTTAATTGTGTGTTTATGTCTATATATATTATACACACCGCACATTAGGGTGTGTTTTTATCACAGAGCTCCACAGCAATAAAACTCCCAATAATGTGCAGTGTGTATGAGCTTATCTCAGAGCTCCACAGCAAAAAAAGTCACGCTCATACACACAGCACATTACTGTGAGTTTTATTGCTGTGGAGCTCTGTGATACACTCATACACACTGCACATTACTGTGAGTTTTATTGCTGTGGAGCTCTGAGATACGCTCATACACACTGCACATTACTGTGAGTTTTATTGCTGTGGAGCTCTGAGATACGCTCATACACACTGCACATTGCTGTGAGTTTTATTGCTGTGGAGCTCTGTGATACACTCATACACACTGCACATTACTGTGAGTTTTATTGCTGTGGAGCTCTGTGATACGCTCATACACACTGCACATTACTGTGAGGTTTATTGCTGTGGAGCTCTGATACGCTCATACACACTGCACATTACTGTGAGGTTTATTGCTGTGGAGCTCTGTGATACGCTCATACACACTGCACATTACTGTGAGTTTTATTGCTGTGGAGCTCTAAAATACGCTCATACACACTGCACATTACTGTGAGTTTTATTGCTGTGGAGCTCTAAAATACGCTCATACACACTGCACATTACTGTATCACTGAGCTCCACAGCAAAAACTCACAGCAATGTGCGGTGTATATGAGTGTATCACAGCGCAAAACAGCAAATTTTATTTTCAGAATCGATTAGTTGGCCGATCATATTTTTTGTTTTTCAATTTAATCTTTTTAAAATTATATATATATATATAATTTTTTTAAAATTATTTCATAGTGTTAAAGTTTATTATGAAGTTTTTGTTGATAACGTGGGAAGCGTAGTCACCAGATATAGAGCAAACTGGTAATTTTACATTGTTATACCAGGATGGTTAAAATATTAACATAATTTAAATTTGATCATTTTTAGTCTTTAATGTATTGGTTTATCCTTTACAGAAATATTGCTAGGATGACCGGTTCTAAACTCTAGATGGCATCTCTTATCTCGCACAATGCCACACGGGGTCTGCATTATCAGCATACAGGCAGAAATGGCCTTTGTGTCAAATGTGCTGCAGACAGATAATAAAATAGTGAGATCTCCTGCTTATGGGGATTTATATTTTTCAGAATGAGATTCTTAGCAATGCAATATCTGTATGTGCTGCATAATGCCTGTGTATGGCAATTACAGCAACACCTTGTATCTGTATGTGCCGCATAATGCCTATGTATGGCAACTACAGCATCACCTTGTATCTGTATGTGCCGAATAATGCCTGTGTATGGCAATTACAGCGAAACCTTGTATCTGTACTGTACAGGGATTTACACCCATTATAACCCCCTTGAATCGTATCCCTGTACAGCAGTGACTGACCCCACAGCTCTCCATGTATTCTGACAAATCCCTGGCTGCTGGAATGCAGCAGTAAAGTTTGTTGAGCTTTTTGTTGCAAAGTGGATGTGCGCTCAATGGAGATTTAATTTGTCCCTGGAAGGCACGCTTATCTTGCATTAAAAAGAAATGCAAAATGGGTATTATATGCAATTTTTTTTTTTTGTTAAACACTGTGATGCACGATTCTCCCTCGAGTGACATCTGTGCTTCTAATCAGCACATTAACACAAATGGTGTGCACGGACTGGCCTGTAAGAGGGCTCTATGATAGGAGGTGGTCCATCCTGTGACATGCCGCAGTCTCATGAGGGACAGTCAAACTTTGACAGGGAATCACTCTTTTCTTTGTTTTTATGTGTTGAAGATGCTGACACCTATGTAACAGGCGTGACTCCGTCAGATGAGTTCATGTTAAAGAGGCGCTGTCATGTCCACAGGAAAGTGGGCTCCATCTAATGTGTTCGTCCTTACTGACCTCAGACCTTCGTCTCTCTCTGGCAGGTGTCCCATGAGCTTTGTGTTCATTCAGACTCTCCGGCCTTAAAGCGATGCAGCCAGGTCAGACCCCTCCATCTAGGAGGAAGACCCCTCAACCTCGGAAAAGGTCTCCACCTCCCCCACCTCCTCCACGTCCCGCACCAACTCCATCAGGTAAGAAGGACGCCACTCACTCGGCTTGTATAATCAGAGGGTTATGGGTCAGCCAGTATAACATGTGCCAGTTACCCATTTACAAACGTTTACCAGGTTCTCGTAGAGCGACAGTTCACGACCGCAGACAAGATGGGGCTCGACCAAAGAGGCGCTACAGGCCGGGTACCCGAGCTCTGATGGAAATCCGCAAATATCAGAAATCAACAGAGCTTCTCATCCGAAGGGCCCCGTTCCAGAGGCTGGTGAGCACATCCTCCCATACATCCTACATGTAGCCAGCCGTCACGTGCTGCATCAAGGCTTTCATTGACGGCCTTGGTCCTTCTTTTGGCTTTCTTGCACTCATCGTCTATCGCTGAATCCATGCCTTTGTGCAATCCCGTGTCTGCCTTTCTATCCTCCTGTTACTGATGTTTTAGCTCTCCGTACTCTCCTTTTTCTCTGTTTTAGCAGACTCTCGCCTCATACATTGCACTTTTATTGCTTTGATCGATCATTCATCGTGTCTTTGTTGCTTCACATGTCTCATTGTTCTTTGCGTCTCTGCAGGTTAGGGAGATCTGCATGGAGTACACCCGCGGGTTTAGTTTTTGCTGGCAGTCTATGGCTCTCCTGGCTCTACAAGAAGTAAGCACATTCTCATACTTGTCCTATTTTCCCTGACCCTTTCTTTCCCTTCCCATGTGTCCATCAAACCTGTTCTTCATCCCTTGTGCCAATCAACTACTTCCATCTCACCCCCTCCTGTCTATCAGGCCCGGTCTTTTTCACCCCTCTGTACCACCTGACACCGTGCCGCCCCCGATAGACGTCATTCTGCTCTCTTGCAGGCAGCAGAAGCTTTCCTCGTGCGTCTTTTTGAAGATTCATATCTCTGCACGCTCCATGCAAAGCGAGTCACCCTCTACGTAAAGGACATACAGCTAGCTCGCCGGATCAGAGGAATCACAGAAGGCCTTGCTTGACATCCCCTCCTGCCGCACAGAATCCAGCATTTATTTTATTGTGATTCGGGTCCCGATCCTGGTGATTTATTCCCTGATTGCAAATTATATATAACGTGACCCCGTGTGGCTCCCAGGACGGCGGAGAATTTTATAGTGTGATTTTATTTTTTACCTGCAATAATATAAGATTGCTCAAAGCGCGCTGGATTCACGCAGTGTGAGGCAGTCAGGCGTCGCTTCCTTCCACGGGAACATGGCAAGACTGCATCATGTGTATCTTAAAAACTTTTAATATTCTGGGTCAAAATCTAAATTTTATGATGTTTATTATTTTTTTTTAAACGTCTGCTTTGATGGAGAAACGCGCGGTTCTTACTCTTCGAGCTAGAATGTTTGTTCAATCAACTTTGACTTGCTTGTGTTTGCAGGCTCTTTCCGACATGACCTCATCCAATAGGAAGATGACATCATCACGTGTGCGCCTCAAAAAATGATAACGTCATCAGTAGCATAAATATAAATGTGTAAGGAAGCCTCGTTCACACAGAAAGACTGTCTTAAAATCTGTCCTGCTGAACAAAGGTCGCATCGAAGCCAATATAATGACGCCAAAAAGGGGTGATCTGATATTTTAAATGTATTAAACTATATCGGTCCCTTGTTATTCCTCCTACTCAAACCTGAGATGTAATGAATGACTGGGGGGGGGCGCCCTATTCCAAGCCTGGTGTTAACTTACCAGGGCCATTGAAGCCTATGGAGTCGCCAAGTTTGCAGCCGCTCTGGTTAGGTTTACAGCGCGGTTAGAATAAGGCTCAGGGTTTTGTACGTCCTTGGCCAGAGACTTTTACAGCAATCCCATGTCGGTTCTCTACCTCCAGCTTTTCATAAATGTGTTAAACTCCCATAAACCGCATTAAATGAACGGCAGAGTAAGGTGTGTTTAAGAGACGCGCGCTTGTATTTCTTTGTGTATGCTTATATTTGCTGTTATGCAGCGCTTATCTTAAAACCGGCGATTAATGCCATGATCTCTGTGTCACAGGGGACTGAAAGCTAACGCTGTGTACATAGTTGGTTATTATTTTTTATTATATTTTTAAGAAATCTACATGCTTTGCTCCTTTATTGAGATCAGTGGTTTTCCTAATTATATATATATATATATATATATTATAAAAAAAAAAAATTTGGTGCTAAATGTTGATGTACTGATTTCCCAGCTATATCTCCCCCTCCCCTCTATTTTATCGCTTTTTCCGGCACATAGACTCTCCAGTTTCGCTAAGCTGATGAGCTGAAACGCTTACATTATTTTAATAAATGTTTTGTATATAAATATATTGTGTTGTCTGTATTTAAAGATTTGCTCGGGAACAACTCCAAAATCGGCGGAAAGTAGTGACAGTGCCCGGCCTGCTGCTACAGTCATGGGATATACATGTAACGCAGACAGTGTTGATGCCAGCCTGACAGTGCTACTTTATAGCTTGTGCCCGCAGTACATTTTACTGTGTGCCTATTGCCAAGGTAACATCTCACTGTGTCAATGTGCTGCGTACAGATCTTGCAGTCATGGACAGCGCTGTCCTTATAACCACACTACATGCCCAATGCACTGAGCCTGCCAATCCACTGTCACATTGTGCGCGCAGACATTTGCATTACCATTTCCCAGTATGGCATGTACCCGTGATACTGGCACGCGTTATTACCCTGAGATGGACAATATCTGTCCTTCGGATGCCAGTCTCTGTTCTAATCGGTGGAGAAATCAGGCAAGTCAAAGTGCGCACTTAAAGAAATCACACAGACAACGAATAGGTCTATGCAGCCTCTCTGGCTAAAGCCAGTGACTTCCCTTTTCTTTATTAGATTTTGATACATGTTTTATAGTAGTTTGCCGCGTAAGCGAGTGGGAGTCAACTTAACATTTTAGTCAACTTCAGCATAAAATCGTGCACATACAGATTATTTTATTAAATATATAAGAATCGAATATCAGCTGTTTCCAAAGGTCAAGGCATCATGCGTCACTGACAAGTGTCAGCCGTTTTTCTCCATAATGGGTGTGTGGATGACCTGTCCCAGGATGCAAGGTGGCTCACACCCGGCTTGATACTGAAATAAGACTCATCATGACTTGTGGTTAGCCATTCTGTCGAAACGGCGAAGTTACGCAAGATACACTCTGATTCTCTCTGAATTAATAAAATGGTCTTTTCAGTTCTTAAAGACCTATTACCTACTTAAATGAGCATTTTTCTATGCCTTTGAATATCATTAAAGCAGATACATATTCTTGTCCATAACAACCCGGCAGTCCTACCCTTACACTGCTAGGCTTTACTTCGTAGCTGCACCGAAGCCTGATTCTAAAAGTGTAAAGTGATGTTAGGGGTTATTCAGAGAGCACCGCCATTCGTCTATTCAGAAAGCTGGTGATTCGCCAAATATTAGCAAAATACGGTGCCTGTTCGGCGGCAGTGAAATTCCTCATAGAGAAGTAATGGCTAATCTATTTAGAAAATGCTGAACAGCACCGAAAAATTTATGGTGGTTACGTGGTGGTTTCATTCGACAGGTTTAAGCCGGCAAATCCCATGGCTTTCAATTTAAAAATAAAAAGAATTCCCGTATTTCTTAATTGTTTGTTCTGTTCATTTGCAGCAAAATGTCTCTTCATTTATTCTTTTGAATTATTTTAGCCATTTTTCAGGATTTTCTTCAGCGACATTTTTGATACCTATATTTTATTTTACTATTATATATATATATATTTTTTTTTTCACTCCTGGTTGGCTTTTTCTGGCAGTGTTTTGCGGATTGATGCAGCGGTTTGCGGATGTGTTCAGCGGGTTGATTTGGGAACCCTGCGGCAACTTGAACTCGGTGACATTTTGGGGTTCTCTGAATAACCCCTATAGTATTCACCATGCAGACGCTGGCAGTGTACATTGTGTGCAACCAGTATCTACCTGACAGACGCTGGCAGTGTACATTGTTGGTGATCAAGAAAAAGAAATGCCGGTCATACTGCAGGGTTTGATAATGGCCACTTTATTGTGAGTGAGGAAATACAACGTTTCGGCTCGCTATCAATTAAGTGTACATTGTGTCGTGCAGACGCTGGCAGAGCCGTGGACATGTTTTCCCGAAGAGCCAACGCAGGGATCACCATAAACCTGTTGGAGACCTCAGTATGACATGTCGTGTTTACTGCTTCAAAAAGCAAACCAGAACATACAGATATTTCTCCTCGCTCCGTCCGACGTGTAACTCCAGGAGGGTTATTATTCTGCAGATCGGATCGTGTGCATTGGATCACATTCACTTTGCTTGGGATCATTGTGTGAATAATACCACATTTCTAGCATTTTGTCGCCTCTCCTGATACTGTATTGACTTCACTGATGTCTCGTCTCTCACCGCCATGTTTTGTGGATCCATCTGTCCTTGATATTTTGTCAGTGGGCGCCGTCATGGCAAGGTCCTTCCAATCGTTCACATCAATCAGAGGAAATGATAATGCTCTGAAAAGGTCAGGGCTCCAATCTTTCAAGGGCTACAATGTTTTTGTAAGTCCTGACGCCTCTGTCGTGGCGTCCTGTGATATACGCTTATAAATCTCGCTGAGGGAATCTCTAACCCTGGATGTACGAAACATTATTAATCAAAGGCCTCTTACCTCTGCGATGCTTTGCATTCTATGCTTATTTTCCATCCATTGCTCCTCACTCCTTTTTTTAAGTGTCCCTCCTCCTTCTTGAACCTAAGGTTGTCCAGCCCAGTCCTATATAAGCGAGCTGTCCACCCCTTGTAGCCCTTGGTTGCGCCATGGCCCTTGTGCTGCTATTATCTCTGCTTCTTCTGTTTCTCTGCCTGGTCGGATCTCGCATTAGGAGATGTAAGGCAGCCCAGCCTGGCACCGCGCTCTACCCGCCGCGCCCTCCTACTCTCCCTTTTCTGGGGAATGTGTTCCACCTGGGACGGCCAGACTTGCCTATTCATTTTCTGCACCTCTCTCGAAAATACGGCCCCGTCTTCCGCCTGAGCTTCTGGGGGAAAGGTGAGCGAATATATATTATTATTTCTAGATTATGGGGGCCTTGCCGCACTGTGACGGTTATTCACTAATGTCTGAATTGCATCAAATGGGGAAATTCACAAAGCTGGCAATTCGTTAAATACAGGCGAATTGACAGAAATACGATGCATTTCTCTGCATTTCGGCGGCACTGAAATTGTCATCTAGTTTAGAGAACTACCTTTTTATTTTCTATTCACGGAATGACAAAATGCCCTGATTTCAAACAGGCGAATCCATTAAATTTAAAGGGCAATTTCAGTGCTTTTCCTTGATTAACTGCTTCGGCAACTCTATTTTCAGCAAAACACGGTGAACATTTGATACAGTGACTGCACAGATGTTTAGACGAAATGAAAAGCCCCTACAATGCGTTCAGGTTCGGTGCTTTGTGAACAGACCCCTGTGTGTCTCAGATCGACACGTGTCTGGCCTGAATGCTGGCTGAGCATTATGGGTCTTGTAGCTCTGAAACCGTTTGGATGAAGTGACCAGTCGTCGCCAGTATACAGAGTGCTTTGGGCATGATGATTGACACAAAGGGTCAGAGCTTCGACTCCTTCGAGCCGCAAAACGAAGTCACAGAAATCACTCCATCACTTTCTCAAACTATCAAAGCAGGCGTCAGCAACCAGAACCTCGAGTTACTTTGAAACTACATCATTCATGATGCTCGGCTATTCATTAGATTGGCTGGGCCTCATGGGAATTGTAGTTCCAAACCCGGAGGGCCAAGGCTGTTGATCCCCCTGCATTAATGTCTCGTCATGTGCAGGCACAGAATTAAATATTCACTTGCGGTAACAAATATTACCGGTAACAGCTCTGAGTGGATGAAAAAGAGTGGCCAAAAATACAAACCTAACCCTAGATGTTTCTGAACTACATGTCCCTTGATGCTCAGTCAGTCTTAAAACTAGTGGAGCATCATGGGACATGTAGTTCAGGAACATCGAGGTTACTCTTTATGCAATATCTTTTATAACTTAGTTTTCAGACCATTAACGCAGCGAGTAACGGCGGTTTTTTAGTGTGGTTTGTGACTGGATACAATTTGGTTTAAAAAAAAATTATCGGTCACATAACCGTTTGCAGCTTTACCCGGGTAATCCTTGGAATTCAGTGAACTGTAACCTGGAGAAAAACGGAGAACCCAGAGGCGTTTGGATACTTTGCAGTTTACCTGGATAAACTCCGAAATTTCATTTCACATCAGACTTTTGCTAACGACGCTTGGGTGACGTCAGGATTCCCCGGGTAATCCTAAAGTTAACCGTAACATATATATAAAAATATATGTATCGACATTTCTAACTATATGTTACAGTGCTTATTATAAAAACTGATGAACACGTTTTTTTGGGGTTTTTTTGGTCACTGTTCAATGGGTAATTATTTTTGCCATTAATAAAGTTTGACATTTTATTGTAACTTTCTGCCGATGTTGGGCAGATTGGCCATGGTCACATTGGTCGCTTGGGCTGCATTTCTTTGTACATATTTTATTTTCAATCCATATCCTGTCAGAACACGTATTATTTGCTTTTGCATGTGCGTCTAAATGGTCACCAGCTTATTTTATTTATACACGGGTTTTGTTTGTGCCATATGGGCCACTTGTATAGGCCGCGCCCGGCGGGGCATGTTTTTATGACAAATTTTGGGATTTTTTGTGTTACTGTCCTTTGAGCCAGCATTCTCATTGATTGTGGTATAGTATAGGCAGGGCCGGTGCTGCCGCTAGGCACCCGCCTAGAGCGCAGCGCCGCCTGGGGCGCAGCCGATATCCATTTGTGAGCTACTGTTGGTATGATGTGACGGGTCTCTCCGCCGGCCACTGTCACGCCGATCTTTCACGCTGCACGCTTGCTCTGGCCTCTGGGCGCAGCTTGAACATGGAAGACAGCTCGCGGTGGCTGTCCAATAGAGAGTGAGGGAAGCGGGGATAACCCTGCCCCCTCAGCATGGACAGCCACCGCGAGCTGTCTTCCATGATCAAGCTGCGCCAAGAGGCCAGAGCAGGCGTGCAGCGTGATAGATCAGCGGCCGGCTGAGAGACCCATCACATCATACCCATGTGTGAGCTGCTGGGGGCAATATATACCCATGCGTGAGCTGCTGGGGGCAATATATACCCATGCGTGAGCTGCTGGGGGCAGTATATACCCATGCGTGAGCTGCTGGGGGCAGTATATACCCATGCGTGAGCTGCTGGGGGCAGTATATACCCATGTGTGAGCTGCTGTGGGCAGTATATACCCATGTGTGAGCTGCTGTGGGCAGTATATACCCATGCTCTGATACGCTCACACATGTCCCGTGTTTTTTTTTGGGTGGCGCAAGTAGCTGGTCTGGCCTAGGGTGCAAAATATCCTAGCACCGGCCCTGATTATAGGAGATTATACACTATTTGACTCTTTTTTTTTTTTCATCATTTCACTTTCACGCGCCTGCACTTCGTATGTATAGATCATATTTTCTAAGTCACAGCCTGGGTGCCGGAGAGAGGGACGCGGGGGGGGGGGCTGCTGGTATGTTCTCGATGCTTTGGCTTTGTTTCTTTGTGATGTTGTGTTCTTGGTAAGACGCCCGGCTTTATAGTGTCCAGAGAAAGTGAGCGAAGAAAGTTCCTGCAGCTGGATAGTTACTTCACATTTTAATAGCATTTGGTGGAGTATGTTTGTGTGTTACACAGGCTGAAAAAAAAGTCGCGCGTCCATCGGGTTCAGCCTTTCCCACATCACCTACTGCTGTTGATCCAAAAGAAGCAAAACCCCCAGTCTGAAGCGCTCGCCAACATGCAGCACACTGTCTCCTGTGTTCTGTCTCCTTCTGCTCTCATCACTCTGTGCCGGCTCATCCCTGGATGCATTAACCCGTGCCGTCCTGCCTCTTCTTCTCTTCCAGACATCGTCGTATTGAATACGTCCTCCCTGATTCGGGAAGCTTTGGTTAAGAAGTGGGCAGACTTTGCCGGGAGACCCCACAGCTACATTGGTAATCCCCCCCCCTCCCTGCACCTCTCGTTGGGCGTTGCGTTTCCATTAATGGTATGCTGGGGACATGCAGCGAGATACCTACTCATTCTGGGTGCAATGTCCATTTGGGTCTGTAGTGACGTGTATCATCAGGATGGGGCATACAGTAACTAGTCAAACCCTTCACACTGCGGTAATTCTGAGGCTCGTTAAGTGTTCATCATGTATGTGACCGCCGTCCCCACGCAGCAACCAGGGATGAGTTTAACATTCGATAATCGCTCGCCTGGGCAGCTGAGGTCGTGACTAATTCTCCATCTTTTTTCTAGATTGCGTCTATAACCATGTAAGCCCCATTTCCTCCTGCGCAGGTGACCTCATATCCTGCGGTGGGAAAGACCTGTCGTTGGGAGATTACACGCCCGTCTGGAAGGTGCAGAGACGCCTGGCGCTCTCCTGTCTGCAGCGCTGCGTTCGCCAAGGCCTGGAGGCCAAGCTGTATGGAGAGGCCAGGGAGATGTGCCGGGTGAGGCCATGGAGCTGGTAACGTGTGCTTGGACGATCATATAGTGCTCAACTACAAAATGTACCATAAAACAAATACTAATCAGGCAATTTACCGGTGTTCGCCGGTGATGATAGAAGCTTCTGCCATTGTTTGAATTCTTCTTTTTGACATATGATTGCATCAACAGGGATTTTTGTCATTGGTCGTGTGAGTTTGTGACTGTATTTGGGGGGGCTATATGTGTGATGAGAGTTGCACGTGCGGCTGTATGTGTGACAGTTGTGGGGGGGGCTGCTAATTGTGTGTGATGAAAGTGGTGTGAGACGGGTTGTATGTGTGTGATGACAGTTGTGTGAGGGATGTTTGTAGGGGGGCTGTATGTGTGATGAGAGTTGTGTGTAGGGGGTTATAGGTGTGTGAGGGGCTATATATGTGTGAGAGTTGTGTGGTGGGCTGTATATGTGTGTGTGATGGGAGTTGTGTGTGTGTAGGGATGTTTGTGTGTGATGATGTGTGGTAGGGTTATACACCACCCTACCCTGGGATCACGTCCCAAAAAAGGGGTAACTCCTAAGTCATTACACACAGCTCTCCTCCGACCTCTTGGGGTGAGTGACGGGTTGCAGTGCTCATTACCGACCCTCAGCCGGTTTGTTTCTCCATCTCCTGGACGTGTTTGTTGGTGACGGTGAGAGAAGCATCACACAGGGTGAGGTCTGGCTGCTGACGTTGCCTTGTGGTGGGATTATAAATCTGTCTTTTCTCGTTCCTCTCAGGATTTCATGGATAAACAGGGAGCGCCGGTGAACATGTCTGAGGATTTCTCTCTGCGCACGTGTAGGATTATAGCCGCGGCAACATTCGGCATCAAGGTGAGAGTAAGGCGGAGGGCCTGCTGTCCTGGTTCCTTCCAGCCTGGTCATTATCCCCCATATACCAGGGGTACATCGCATGTGTGGCCGAATCAATGTAATGAGAAGCTGAGCATCATGGGAGATGTAGTTTCAAGACCTCTGGAGGGCCAAGATTCCCAACACGGTTTGGAATTTTACTTTAAAATGAGATTGCCAATACCTGCTGTGTGTCAAGGTGTGTCATGATGTCCCTACACCCCCCCCCCCCCCGTCCTCACTCTACCTATAGGTGTGTTTTTGGCTCCTCATCGCTCACATTGCCCTCGTCTTCCATCTCCTTGCTCCTCCGCCTGTCGCCTCTCCTCCTCGCCTGCACCCTTTTCCTCTGTCTGCCGCGGTTACGTTGCCAGCTTTCGTTGTCAGTCATTTATTTTGTATTTTTTCTTCCTCTCCCTGTCCTCACTCCATTGTACAGCACTACGGAACTTGTTAGCACTTTATAAATACTTGTAACTGTAACTCCACCTATAGGTGTGTTTTTGGCTCCTCGTCTCTCACATTGCCCTCGTCTTCCTTCTCCTCGCTCCGCCCGTCGCCTCTCCTCCTCGCCTGCATCCTTTTCCTCTGTTTGCCGCGGTTACGTTGCCAGCTTTCTTTGTCATTTATTTTGTATTTTTTTTCCCTCTTCCAGTACGAGCTCTCAGACCCCGAATTCCAGGAAATCCACAAGTGCATTGTTGACATAGTAAATTTGTGGGAATCGCCGTACGTCACGCTCCTGGATTTCATTCCTGCTCTCAGGGTGAGACATTGAGTCCCAAGCCTTGCAAGTTGACAAAGCGATAGAGACCGAGGACTCAGCATCTGTTCCTCCTCGGTGGGATGACACACACAGGGGGCGCTATGTTTGGCACAGGCGACGCAGGTGCTATAGGACCTGTGATCCGGCACAGTGAAGGTATGGATTTGTGCGTCCATTGACAAAATGATTATCCCTTTTCAGAAAATTCCAAATAGAGTGTTAAATCTTCTCCTGAAGGCAACAGATCAGAGGAACCGCTTTGTGAAAGTCCAGCTGGAGAAGCACAAGGTTTGTGCAGAGACATGTTGATGACACTGGTATCTATGTGGACGCCTTCCAGAGGGAAGTGTTTATAGAAGATGTTCTCTGGCTCTTTCTGTCTCATCTCAGTCCCATCCTGCAGCCAGCGAGTCGGAGGGGGACATTCTGGATGCCATGATCTGCTTCCAAAAGGAGAAAAGCAACAGCGAGATCGATGGGGAGAGAGAATTCTCTGAAGACCATGTTCACATGTCTGTTGTGGACCTGTTTATTGGTGGCACCGGAACCACAGCCTCCTTATTAACCTGGACGGTGGCCTACATTCTCCATTACCCCGAGGTAAGGGCGTGCCCGCCATGTCAAAACACTACCCGTACATTGTAACATGAGCCATGGCCGTGATTCTTGCTGACACAATGTATCTGTACATTAAGGGCCCTATTACATTCTGCACGCAAAAAGGCATTAACGCGAGGGGCAAAACCCTTTGCGCTGAACGTCGTATTACAATGTCAGCGCAACAATTGCACGTATATGTCTACCGCGGGTGAACCTGCGCGAATTACTGTACGTCGCACATCCTATACTTAACATTGTGAGAGCAAATGTGTTTGTGCGCTGGTACGCGGATGGTATTACAATCTATGCGCAGTTTGTAACGTGCAGCCTTTGCGCGCATAATTTTAGCAACTCCTGAAAGCTGGTGTTAACGGCAAATCTGACGGACCTCGCCGAACCCAAATACACCAACCCAAAAAAAAATGCAGCACAGTATAGTTACACATTCTACACATACCCAAACCAATAAAATGGAGAAGTTGTGCGTGTTTTTTTTTTTTTATTGATGCAGCATATATGCGCAGATTGACTTTGACAGGTGCAAATACTTAATGTGAGACAATTGTGGTTCTTAATTCTGATTGGCTGAAACGCGAGAAAAAAACGGTCCGCACACTGATTTCTGCGCGCAACGTTGCTACGCGCGTGTTTTTGCACGACTGTACTATGCTCGTTATTTTTTGACGGATGAAAAAATGCTCGAGGATTGTAATACCAGCGTTGTTTTACACGCGTTAACGTTTGAAGCTTTGCGCAAAAATTTACGCGTTTTTGCGTTAAGAATGTAATAGGGCCCTAAGTCTATCCACATATCATGCGGTTACATGCGCAGCAATCTTCATGGAAGAATAAAAGCAATCTGAATCCCAACATCCGTGTTTTGGATCCCAGAGCAAAACGTGGCCTCAATCGATGTCCACATGAGATCACATCAAATATGCCCAATGGCTAGAGAGTAATGTGCTGTTTTATATAAAGTGGTATAAACGTCTCATGATCACACGTGTTTCTATTCCTCAGACGCAACAAAAGATCTATGAAGAGATTATAGGGGCGCTGGGGATCGAGCGATACCCCACATACTCAGACCGCAGCTCCCTGCCGTATCTTAATGCCACCATCTCGGAGGTACTGAGATTGCGCCCTGTCGTACCCCTGGCAGTGCCACACCGTGCCACAAGAGACACCAGGTAAAAAAAAAAGCCACACTTGACATGATTTCCAAAAGAATACTGTTTTTAAACTCACACTACCACCAAAAAAATGAAATGTCCTTATTGTGTTTATTTAATGTTGCTGATATCTTACATGTGTTTGTTTTTCTCTTGTATGTTTAGATAAGAAAATATTTTCCTCTATATGTGTCACTGGGCGCATCCATTGTGTGATATTTTCCTCTATGTGTCACTGGGTGCATCCATTGTGTGATATTTTCCTCTATATGTGTCACTGGGTGCATCCATTGTGTGATATTTTCCTCTATATGTGTCACTGGGTGCATCCATTGTGTGATATTTTCCTCTATATGTGTCACTGGGTGCATCCATTGTGTGATATTTTCCTCTATATGTGTCACTGGGTGCAGCCAGGGCCGGTGCTAGGCTATATTGTGCCCTAGGCCAGACCAGCTACTTGCACCCCCCCCCCAAAAAAAACAACACATGACATGTGTGAGCGTATCACAGAGCTCACACATGGGCATATACTGCTCCCAGCAGCTCACAACTGGGTATATACTGCCCCAGTAGCTCACACATGGGTATATTCTGCCCCAGTAGCTCACACATGGGTGTATACTGCCCCAGTAGCTCACACATGGGTGTATACTGCCCAGTAGCTCACACATGGGTGTATACTGCCCCAGTAGCTCACACATGGGTGTATACTGCCCCCAGTAGCTCACACATGGCTGGGTATGATGGGTCTCTCCGCCGGCCGCTGTCACGCCGCTCTATCACGCTGCGCGCTAGCTCTGGCCTCTGGGCGCAGCTTGAACATGGAAGACAGCTCGTGGTGGCTGTCCAATAGAGAGTGAGGGAAGCGGGGATAACCCCACCCCCTCAGCATGGACAGCCACTGCGAGTCTTCCATGATCAAGCTGCGCCCAGAGGCCAGAGCTAGCACGCAGCGTGATAGAGCGGAGAGACCCGTCCCATCATACCCATGTGTGAGCTACTGTTGGTCTCGGCTGCGCCCTAGGCGGCGCTGCGCTCTAGGCGGGCGCCTAGCTCGCCTAGCGGCAGCGCCGGCCCTGGGTGCATCCATTGTGTGATATTTTCCTGTGTCACTGGGTGCATCCATTGTGTGATATTTTGTGTTGTAAACTGCCCCTCCCCCCAGTATCTTTCCATCACTTGCTCCTCACTGTGTGGCTTTGGTCATAGAATGGAGTGAATGGGTCAGATATCCAAAAAACTAGTCATAGGATTGTGTGTGTGTGTGTGTGTGTGTGTGTGTGTTTTATGTAAAGGACATCACCAAGGGATAGATCAAAGTCTTTTACACCCTCTATCTCATTCAGCTGCCATCTCTTATATTGGGTAGCTTAGACAACACAGTAGATCCCCTGCAGCCATATCTAAACATTGCCTCTTCGCTACTGTAGAAACTATACCACAGTGAGACTTGCCATAAGATTTTGGTAACTGTTGCATCATGGGAAAAACCCACAACATGGAAACGAGAGATAAAAAAAACTAGTTTTTATTTTTACATGCAATTACTTAAAAGAAATAGAAACAGCAGCGTGTGTTTTATAATGTGTTTTAGTTTGTAATGCACAAGTGATCTAGTTACAGCTTATGTTGGTGGTTCTGTGCCGATAATCCAGAAGACCTTCTAATGAGGTGAGGGAGGGTTTCCACCAGAATGGGCCAAACACAGAGAAGTCCATCCTGTGGCTAGGAGCTGAAATTGAGAGGGAAAGCCTGTGGACTGGATTACATACCAAACGCTAACTGTAGCGTTCAGATATGCAAGCGTTAACGTCAGGATAAGTGATATTAGTGCACCCCCCCCCCCATTTCATCTCTAACTTTAAACAGGTAAAAAACCTGTTAGCGCATCTGTGATTGCGTGAGCTTTTACTATACTTTACGCTCCCCATGTTAAGTACAGGATGCGCAAAGTCCTAGCGCTAATCACTGCAGGGATGGGCTAAACTAGTTTTTACCGAGTCCTTAAAGCTGGTGCTCAATGATTGCACTTTTGCAGAATCCCTTAGCACCAGCTAACCTCCCCCCCCCCATAAATCAGATACTCACCTCTCATCCCGCGTCAAGAACGGCGGCCTGATCTGCTGCTTCTTGCCGTTGGGAGCAGAATGAGATTGGGGACAAATAGTCCGTAGTGTCCCTTTTGTGATCACTCTGCAGCTCAACCCTCCACGACAGAGTCCTATGGACTCCAGGAGGTGATGCTTGCAGCGGTGCGGAAGCGCTACAGCACGTATCCCTGAGGGTAGCACATGGTCCCGGTAGCACCTGCTCTGGAATATCACGCTGAAATGGCGACGCTACGGGGAAGCCTGCAGGTGCAGGTTTTCCCCGTAAGGTCCCCATTTTAGCGCAAAGAATGTAATCTGGCCCTTTGCGCTCTGGCTCCTCCACAATGAATATTTTGCAGGTGAGCCCATCATTCTTTCATTATCTTGAGGATATATAGGATGTATCGCCATAACTCGAGATACATCTCCACAATGTGCGGCACACGATACCTCTAATATGCAGAAGAACCCGTCACCCCTGTCGGATGAGGAGCTCCGTCCTTGCATCGTACATAACTCAGCCACAGACACGTTACTTCATCTTGTCCACTTGACCTTCCGTGGTTTTTGTTCCTCTCCAGACGTCGGCCAAGCCCACGCTGCTTGTTTTATGTCCGCGTCCAGCTCTCCCGCGGGGCGTTTGCCGAGGTCTTGCTCAAGAGGTTAGAAACCACATGTTTGGAAATGTTGGTCTTGGAGAGACATCTAGAAAGACAGGTTTGCTGAAACAATTCCCGCACGCAGAGGTTTAGGTCTGAGTATCCGCGGCCGCGATATCTTATGTCATAACTGCAACAAAATAACTTCTCCTGCTAAACCCATCCCTTCTCTCCGCAGCGTCGCCGGATACGCCATTCCTAAAGGGACCACTGTCATTCCAAACATTTTTGCTGCACATCACGATGCGTCGGTCTGGGACAACCCAACGCAGTTTTCACCTGGTAAGTGTAGTTTTATGTTTTGTCCTTTTCCTGCCAGTAAAATAATATTTATATATATATATATATATAAATAAATAACTTTTATTATGTTTCTGTAGATATACGGCTCTGCCAATGGAAACGTTTTTGTCATTACCAAAAAATATTACCATAAAACGGTGCGGTTTGTGCCTGAGTGAGAAATTAATTGTACTTTCTTACATGTTCTACACGTGTGGTTCATTACCTTGTCTGAGTGCAATATGTGTGTGACTGTATGTTTCGTGTTTATAGTGTTGTCTGCTTTGGTTTTGTTTTGTTTATGAGGACTGATGCTTTGTATGCGTCTGTGCTGGTGGGGTTCTATTCCTCTTCATGAAAGAAATCTCAATGTATCCTTCCTGGTAAAATACTTTATAAATAAATACATTTTTGGTTCTCTCTTTTTTTATTCTTTCTTTCTTTCTTTAGAGCGTTTCCTGCCCCCGTCCCAAGGCTGCTCGTCCCCCCGGACTCTCCTCCCGTTCAGCGTGGGGGCGCGACTCTGCATCGGAGAGACCATGGCTCGCATGGAAGCCTTCCTCTTCCTCTCTCACCTCCTGAGAGACTTCCGTCTCGCCCCCTTCTCACCTTCACTGCTTCCAGACCTCAGAGGGATCTTCGGGGTAAATCTCAAATGTCATCCCTTTCTAGTCCGCGTCCTGCCCCGGGACAACCGGCCTGTAGCTCAGGACACCCCCTAAACACCCCAAACCACACACGCACCATGTTTATTAGTTTATATCTCCATGACACACACTCACGAGGTCACATTCTTTATATCTGGGTTTTGGAGCAAACTGGGAGCATCCCATTGTTTTTCTGTTTTTTAATAGTCATTTTATAATGTTACTACTGTTTATATTATGTAGAATTCTCTATATAACCCTCTCTGCTTATTTATTTATACACCACACGTGTTCTTTATATGAGCCGCTTCATATCCTCTCTGAGACGCTTTGTGCAGATATGCTCGAGACGCGACCAAACGCTCCGGACTTGTTCTTCAGGTGAAAACTGGAGCGTCAAACCCTGAGGAATCATTTCTACTTATTAAAGAGAAACAGAGTTATTAAATGGTGTGGAGTCATAACCTCAAAAAGTGATATTCGAAGGAACGTCCCAAAACATCGGTCCACAAATTCACCACATCCTCAGACAGCGACCTCTGTGCTGTCACCGTGGGCAAGAGACGCCGTAACCGCGCCGCAAAATCAGACATTTCCCAACTCAAACCTCCTGTATTCCCAATGTGGGTATTTTAATATTGTTTGGTTTACGTGCGAGGACCTGATGTGACCACGCCAAAAAAAAAGAGAGAAAACAAAGAGCGTCCTTGGTGGTTGAGTGCCGAATTCAGCTTTGGGTCAATTGGTCGTCTGGAAGAATATGAAATGGTGAAAGTTTGACATCGTTGCAGGTTAAGTGTCCCTCATCTGGAATTCTGAAATATTGCAAAATCCAGGAGTTTTTATGATAACGAAATTGGTTTATTCCCTCCCTGACCTCGTGTGATGAGGAGAAAATGATTGAAAATTCTGTATAAAATACCCTTCAGACTGTGTGTATAAGGTTTGTGTTACACGTGAATGAATTCCATGTTTAGACTTGGATCCCATCACAAAGAGATCTCATTATTATATACAAATATCCCAAACACTTCTGCTCATGAGCATTCTGGGTAAGAGACACTGAACCTGTATGTTATTACATCTCCTTGTTGAGGGATTCACAGCAGGACCAACCTGGGCCTTTGATTGAGGGCAGTGGGTGGTTTGGCATGTGTGTGTGTGTGAGGGTGGTCTATGGGTAATTCAGCGGTCGAGGGTTCACCCATAATCGATACGATGGGCCAACGGTGAGAGCTTCTGATTCTCTGTAGTTTTCCATTTTAGGCTGGGGCCGCACGAGCACAGAAAGTACATCCGCTGTGACGGACATGCTTTTACACGGATGTACCTGTGGACACCACACGATGAGGAGGAATTTTGACATTGAATATAAAAAAACTCAAGAAAAATTAAAACTGGAGAAGCCGTTGCGTTTTGGCTTCTCAGTTTTCTACACACCTGACAGACGACAAACGAGCGCTCGCCTGACGTCCTGCACTCTATATAGCAAGCATCACGTCCACAGACCTGTCTCTACTCCTTTTGACACCGGCCAAAAATCCACATCTGTCCTCACGTGGTGGAAAAGTGTCCGCGTACTTTGTGTGTTTGCTCCCTGTGTGATCTGTCAAAATTCTAGGCTTGAGGTCACGATGCGCGTTCCAACGGACGCATTTAGTGCAATCGTGAGGCCCCAACCTTAACACTGATGGTTCTGTAGAGTAGGTGACGCTGGTGGCCCCGAAAGCCTGTGTTTCATGGACTCCATCCACTCCCATCATAGTTATTTCTCCATGTGCCAAGAGAAAGAAATTAAAATGGAAAAACAGACCTTGTTAGGTAGATCATTACTTATGCGTCACTCTCGGCAGTTGCCCAGTCAATCCTCCATAGACCCAGTAGCCAAATATTCATATTTTCCATTGTGTGAACCCACCCCGACCTTTCAGCAGATACACACGGAGCGTCATGTCCCTTCAGATTTTATTAGAAGCAGTTTACAGAACACATATTCTCCATCGCATTCCCACCCTGATCCATCTCGTCCCCACGCTGTGCTTTTATAAAAATAGACAGTGTATCCATTTGCTCTATATATATATTTATATTTATGCATTGGCGGGGGCCGCGGGGTGACACCTGGCCCCACAGTCCCCTCTGTTCCCATTTTTAACGACGTCGTGGCACCTCTCACCCCTACCCTTGATTTTTTTTTTAAGGTACAGCCCCTGCACACAGATATCCTGATGATATGTATTTTCAAGGTTTTTTGGGGGGGTTTAACTTTAATTACCACATATTTAAGCATTGTATCGCTTCCTACATGGTGCTTCTACGTTACGTGTGGCTTTCTAATAGCTTCAGGCTGCGTAGCTGTATAAGCGAGTAGTTCAAGCTTATTTCTGGCTCCCTAATGTTGTGCTTATTGGGCATTTGTGCAATGTAGACCCTCTACCGATTTACACGATCTCCCAGAATATCTTCGTCCACCCGTAGACCAGATAATAGAATATAATATGCCGCTAATTCTGGCATTAATCCAGTTTGCCTTCATTTTGTTTTAAAATTTTTTACTTTTCAACCTCGGTTTGTGTCCCGGCGGTAAGGACTGCGCACAAGGTTTCAGGAGGTGCCATGTTGCTTCCAGTTTTCAGTTTAGTGGTTCAGACTGTCGGGGGGGCCCCTAGAGACGGTTCCGGTTCCCCCCTCCTCTTGGACGCATTTTCATCTCGGTGAAGGGTATTGAAAACTCGAAGCCTTTCCACGTGTGCCAGTTCATGCCCTGTGAGACAAAGAATCGGTTGGGTTATGAGACCTCGTTGGCGTCTCTCAGTCCAGGGACAACTCTAAGCTGACAATCGGGAGAAGATCTGTTACCTGGTGGTCCTTGTTGTTATTGTACAATCCGTTGAGGTTGGCAAAGTGACAGTTGCGGTACCACCAAGCCCCATGGTACGATACGGCACAAGGCAGGATCCGCTTCTGTGCATCTCGGTCTCGAGTGGAAAAGATCATGTTGTTATGGTAGGACATGGAGTCACCTAGAAGAGAAAAAACAAAGTCTGTCTTCTTCCCACCATGTTATAGTCTGGCAGTCAATCAAGCTCATTCCATCGTAGTCGACCATTCCTGATGGCCAACTTTGACATTTTCCACCACTCCCCCCACACCATACACCTTTCATCATCCATCCTTATCTCGGGTATGGTCTCCACACTCACCTGCGTTGCCTCGATAGGCTCCTAATCTCAGCCTGAAATTTTGCTCTTCAGAGTCTACGTGGAAATCGTCATACACAGCATACGCGGCCTCATCCCCGGCACGAAGGTCGACGCGCAATTCAGAGGGGGTCGCTGAGCTGAGCTTATGCAGGGCAATATTACCTGCAGAGAGAGTTGACTTACATGTTGTGTTGACGTAAGCAAATGGCTCAGAGCTATGGATTATTTTACTGGCTTCAGTCTCCACGCTCGTAAAATATTAGCGCACGAACTGTAAGACCTGGGTTTATACTAACGGTCAACACTCACCCAGCCAGAACTCGGAAGTCAGGTTTCCAAAACCCTTCTTGTAATTGTTCCAGTCTTTGTAGAAGTCGATGCTCCCATCCAATCGCCTCTGGAAGACCTGTTACAACGCAACGATAAGAGTCAACTGTTCAGCTCCATAATAACTAACACCTTAATGTATTTTATCCCAAACTTACTCAACAACTAAGTATAGTCGATGGGAACAATGTCACCAAACCACTATTCCGGGCCACTACTGGATAATGAAGAAGTCGACTGTCATTTTATTTTAAGTAACAAGCCTAAAAAGATGCCCAATAAATCTTTGGATGGTAAAAACAACCAAGATGAGTTATATTGGTTGTTTTTACCATCCAAGGATTTATTGGGCGGCTTTTTAGGCTAGGGTCAGACGAACGTGATTTCTACGGACTGTACGTCCGTGCACACGGACGTACGTTAGTACGGAAGACGCAGTAGTGGCCACACAGTCCGTTTTTTTCACTGACGTATTATTTGACGGATGTAGGAGGGAAAATAAATTAAAAAGCAAAACCTTTTTGTCCGTGAAAAATGCTGGACGTATAAATGCCGTCCGTCTGACCGCGTTCCGTCACTCACACACAAAGCTTTGCGGACGCAGCGCACTTTGTGCGGCCGTTCTAGGGGTTGTACGTTCTTGCCTAACTTGCGTCCATTTGCCACGGCCGTTGTGCGTCCGCAGTTCAGTGCGGACGTACTTCGTTTGTGGGACTCCATTGGCCTTTACGTCATGCAATCACGGACATACTTTTGTGCGCCATCACGGATGTGAACGCTGCGCTCGTCTGACCGGAGCCTTAGGCTTGTTACTTGATAATGAAGTCGACTGTCATTTTTTTTTATCAAGTAGTGGCTTGGAATACTAGTTTGGTGATATTGTTACCAGCGACGATACTTAGTAGTGAGTAAATTGGGGTAAAGAAGGTTTAGGCCTGTAATCCTGAGCTGCTGTGATTGCACCGTGATACTGTGGGTCCCTAGGGAACTATTTCCATCATGTTTGGTTGTTCGTAAGCGAATATCCCCAACCTGGAATGGAAAGTAACAAGGTGTGGTGGGCTGTGATCAGGGGGTCTAGTCCTTAAAAAATAAGTGTGGGATCTCTCCAAGATGTCTGCTCATCAATTAACCATTGACATGTCGCACCCAACCCACCACTCCGCACGCAAATCTGATATCAATGTATAAACATAAAGACAGGCTGGGTTTTATGGAATCCTTATGATAATTGTAATAAATATATATTTCTTGTGACGTACTAAGGAAACATTTGTTTGGAAACTAATAAAGGTGTCTCGGTGTGTGGAGCAAGAGGGAACTCCGTTCCTTCCAAGAAAATAATGGGGGAACTGCGTTCCCATGCATTCCTGCCTGACTTGCCCCCAGACCGTGATGTCCATGTTCTTGATGCCTCTGACTTGTAGAAGATCTGATGATCTGCCCTGATCTAATCAAGAAGAGTCTGTATAGCAGGACACCAGTACCATAGATTGAAGTTACTTCTATCTTTCTGTGACGGCCTTATAACTGGATGGCGGCGATTTGCAGGGATTAATTAGGATACAACATGTTGTTGAATTTATAGTTTACAGTTTCCTTTGTACTTTATTGAGTCAATAAGCTGATAAACCCCATAAACTGACATGTAAACTGTGGAATTTGACTTTCAAACTTCAAGGTGTTTTCCACCGACAGCGAATTAGGTGCATTTCCCTGGTCATAAATAACGTGCAGGAGATATTGCACCATCGCCTGCAAGAGGAAGCTGGAGCGACGCTGCTACCAGTTACTTTGTGTCTTATTTCATGCAGAAAACACCTCTAGGAAATGACCCTATTCACGATCGGGAGTCACAGGCCTGTAGCAGAGGTCGGGAGTCACAGACCTATAGCAGAGGTCGGCAGCCTCGGCCCTACAGAACTTTTGCAGCTACATTTCCCATGGGGCTCTGCAATCCTAACAAGTAGCTGAGCATCATGGGAGAATGTAGCTCTTAAACATCTAGGGGGGCTCAGGTTGCTGACCCCTGGCCTACGTGTTTCCTACATGGTGTACGTAGATTGCCCGGTGTCTCTTTGTTGATCTCTTATTGCCAGTTTACAGTTCTACCGGCCCACCCTATGAGTTAAAGACCCCCTTTAGGAGCCACTTGCAGCGTAACAGTATTATTAGAGCGATTGGTAACAACGTAAAAGGTCTTAAGTCTAAGTTTCCAGCTGATGTCCCCATCCTTCAATTACTCACAATCCATCCGCCGCCGTCAGTCTCCATGTCGCAGTACACAGGCATGGTCTCCTCCCGTGCTCCCTCCAGGTGTATGTTAAAGATGCCGGTGAGAACCTCTCCATTCATTCGTTGCTCCCAGCAGTCTCGGGGGAATTGGAACTTCAGACGAACTGAAATGTCATAAAATAATGATCAGAAATGATACTTAGGGGGAAGCTCCCTTATCTTGATATTCTGTGACCATCGTTGATAACATTGAACAGGCATGGCGGGTGAAATGCGTTGACATTAAATGAACACATGATCCGTGTATTACTCAGCCATGTGTTCCTGTACAATGTGCTGGACTATGAGGCAGGCATTGTATTAATGTCTGCGACACTTCAGGCATGGTGTAAGACACGTATTGCTGTGTATCACTTTGCAACACACTGGACTATAGCATTCCCGCGAAATGCGCTGGGCTGAGGTACACGTAATATACATATACGAGACAAGCACAAAGTAATTCCTTGCAGTGACCTTGACTTACGTTTTGCCGTGTTATAATGTGTTATAATGTGTATCAGATTATGGGCCTTTGTTTTTTAATTGCAGATGCATTGCCAAGTATCTAATGATTTGAAATGTACAGTACAAAGGGGATATACAGTGTTTTAGAGTAAAACGCATTGGGTTGCCTTATCTAATCTATAAGAGTCACACAACATAACACCGTGCAATGTATCAGATTAAGGGGTCTTTGGTTTGGAATTGAGCAAATCATAAGCATGTAATTATATGAAATTTAAATTATTAAGGGGTATGCAGTTTTTTACAATCAAATGCGTTGGGTTGAGGCGTACAAAACGTATCACTGTGTAATGTATCAAACTAATACTCGCTTGGTTTGAAAGTGAGCACTGTATAACCATGTCATTGTATGAAACATGCTTTACTAAAAGTTATGCTGTGCTTTACAGTGAAACGCGTTGGGCTGCGGCATACACAATATATCAATGTGCAATATATTTGATAAAGGCTTTCTTGGTTTGAAATTGAGCAATTAATAACCAGGTAATTATATGAAATGTGCCATACTAAGGGGTAAATTTTGGGGTATTTTGAAGTAAAATGCGTTGGGCTGAGGCATACATAATGGATCACTATGCATCAGGTAAAGGAGACTTTGGTTCAGAATTGCAGATGTATAACCATGTAATCGTATGAAATGCATTAAGGGATACACCATGTTTTACAGTGACATGCATACACAAAGTATCTGTAACGTGGGGGCCCATACCCACATGCAGAATGCTCCCCTCGCCATCAGTATCCCAAAGGAGTATTGAATCTGGCCCAAACCCACCTAGTCAATAGCCGGGGCACCCTGCAGGGTGAGAACCAAACTGGGAAAGACTTTTATTCAGGGTTTGCAGTGGCAAAGACACTCCCCATCGTTTCCATACTGAAGAGCCTCCCAACAGCCTCCCCCTCCCACACACACATGCCCTAACAAAACATAGGTTGAGAAAGGAGCAGGGAGATCTGGATTAAGCCAGATCCTGGTGGATTTGATGGAATCATGGGGAAGAAAAGGAATCCGATACTTACAGATACACATAAGGGAAACAACACAGTGTATATAACACGACACCACAATGAATACATAGGGGAATAATAATACAACACAGACATTGGAGAATGGGGCACAGAAAACACAAACACCTTGCACCTAGAATTGTAGGTACAGGGTGACTTCAACATAGGAGAGGGCTGTAAAACAATATAACACATCAGGCCCGCATCTCTCAAATGCACCTTTAGGTCCGTGTACCCCAAGTTCAAAGTGACTTTCATCACATTATCACTGTGCAATAAATCAGTTTAAGATGCATGTAATGTAATAATGTGCAATGCATTGTGTATACCTTTGAAACACAAGAGATGTATTGCTGTGAAATGCGCGGGACTGAAGTATGAGCTCATTATTATTACTCTGCCTAAGTGCTTCTCGCACGGAGGTGTATTATACATATTGGGCACATTAAACAATGAAACATTGTTTAAAACGTTAAACCTTTATTTTGTCGTTTAAAAGGAAGTTCCGATTTTTCCCGTATTTTACATTAAATCGCATTTGGCCATTTCCACATCTTTTCTGGTACGTTTCCACAGATTCTGGCACATGTGATGGAATACGCATGTGATTTACTACTCGTACCCATGAGATATGAGGTTTGTGGCGCGCCCAGATTAGCGCAAATGGACTCCAACAAAACACTGGGACCGAGTCACGAGCATGAATCAATAAGTGCCTGGATGGGATTCAATCTGCACATTTGTAACCAGAGAGATAAACATCGGCTCGGTGAGCGCTTAATAAGCGCGGCTTGTATCAATTAGCGCACGGTATTAATGCCGCGGGTCCAGGGGCTTTAGGTGAGATCAGGTCATCAAGGAATAAACAGTGTAGCGAGGACAAAGTGCCGTTAAAGTGTCAGGAGACATTCCCAATCGACCATGGACAGCTTGCTTCAATATCTCATAACATGATTCATTAATTGTAAATATATACATTTTTCTTTCTATTTGTTAAGAGGTGCAGCTGCGACCCATGAAAATGACTTTCACCCAGAGACACCCCATGCATTTACTGGGCCCAAGGTGAGAACATTTGTGGGGCCCCTGGCCACGTTTTCAACTCCGCACCTCCTTATACTCCACTTTTTTCACGCACAGATACATACACTGACCCCCTGCATACTGATCTTCACAAATAGACGCTCCTGCTGCCAGATAGACACCCGTGACCCCACTCGTCCCTAGATAGACAGTCCTCTCCACCCTATAGAGACACCCGCCTCTCTGTCAGACAGACACCCTCTCCTCTTCCAAACAGACGCACTAATGCTCCCATGCCATTGTTTACACGGAGGTGAGGGGAGCTCTCAGAGTCAGGCTGTCCTGGAGGCAGTTGGGTTCCATGCTGGGCATTGGTTCTGTGCATTGACAAGGCAGGTGTCAACAGTGGCGCGGACCCACTGAAATGCAGGGCCAAGGGCGTACGCCCTGCTCGCCCCACGTTTTGTCAGCCCAGGATGTGTCTATAACCATACATTACTATTTATCCTTAGCATAAAGGGGTTCGGAAAAAAAATAGGATAAATTATTATTGATCTTGGATTTTTTTTTAACACCTATAGAAGTAGATATAATAATGTGATATATATCAAATGGGCTTTAAAAGTTCATATCTGCAGTGGCCAAAAATATTGAAAAACCAGATGAAGGAGGAACCGGTATTTCTGCAACGAGAAGATCAAACTCAAAGTATTGTAAATAATTTCCTTGGCGTCCTACAGGAAAACAAGGAGAAGTTGAGTTCTCCGGGTAATTTATCGTCTCGTGAAACTGCAGATGTGAATTAGATGTCCTCATCTTTGGACGAGCTGCCACGAGCGGCTCCAAGAATCTGAAGTTTGTTGCAGACTTCTTCCTCCGTCTTCAAAGCCAACTTATTATACAAGCAAATGGCGCTCAGTGTTATCGAGCGGAAAACCTGTGTTCCAGATGTCAATGGCGGAGAACAAAAGATGAAACGGGCCGAGGGACACGGATAGGAAGTGCTGCGAACGTGACAGAATGGAAATAAATTCCGAGGGACAAGCCTCGTTTCGGACTCCAAACTCTACGCTCACATCGGGATGAGCTGGTGGAGAGTCGAAAGGGAACTGCAAATTTATTGCACAAAAGTATGGACTTTGTCCAACTCTGGTGTTCTTAACGTTTGTCTGTTTGACCTAAAAATTGCAGTTCTTCCTCTTTATACGTCTAGCATTTAATGCTTTGACATCCTTGGCCTACATGTGCGTTGACATTCGTGTCTGCACTACCCATGGTGTAAAATGGGTTCATTACTGCTAGAATCGGATTAAAACAAAGTGTGCTAGAAAAAAAGAAAACTGCCCATCAACTGCCCTAATCGAGACAAGATCATGTAGCAAAAGATAGAAATGCACTCCAATGATCAATCAAAAAAGGTATTTTGATGGCGGCTGCTCATGAGACCCAGTGCATGTCCAGGCTCCCAAATTACATACAATATATATAGAAGAGGGTCCAGGCACTCGCAGAGGCTTTAAGTAGCATATCGTTTGCATGGAACAAGCAACATTTCTGTTAAGAAGTTGACCTTTCTCAAATCAAGGGCTTGAGAAAGGCCAACTTCTTGACCGAAACATTGCTGGTTTCCCAATAAAAGCCATGCTATTTAAAGTGCGGAGTGCCTGGACCCTTCTCTGTATTGTGTCCAATTGAGACGAGAGCACGTGCTCCAAGACACTCCACCAGTAGACTAGTGCTCTTCAAAGAAGCTTGTTTGACCAAAATCAGAGTTTTATTCCTAAAAGTTGCCGACGTATTAGTAACAACATGCAAAACATCCTCTCCATCATCCTAGGAAGTAACTGTATGCAAATCTTAGATTGTGTCAGATGGATCAACGGAGCAAGATCTTAGTAGGCCAGGTGGATCAATGGCAGAAGCTCTCGGTATGTCAGGTGGATTACTGGCTGAAGCTCTCGGTAGATCAGGTGGATCAATGGCGCAAGCTCTTGGTTTGTTCAATTGACATTAACCACAAAGCAGAACTCACCTGTAGTAAAGGAGGTAGAGATGGGCATTGACCTGCTCCCACCATGAATAGCATGAAGCTGGACTCTATACTGGGTCAATGGATCGAGCTGGCTCATGATATATGACGTAATGTTGTGAGGGAGACTCATTTCCTGAGGAAGAGAAATACGTAAGTGGGAAGTGATGGTGATACTCAAGTTTATGGGGAATTGTAATTAAAAACTTTTTAAAAACAGAGCAGAAGTTGGTTGGAAGGAAGACATAACAAGATGTGAGAAACAAATACCCACACGTAACAGTGGAAATTAGTGTTACGTTAAATGTATGATGTATGTGACGCTGTGAGAAAAGGAAATATGGAAAATACGAATAGGAAAACTAACTGTTTACTATGGATTTAAGGGTTAGAAGGTGACACACAGAAAGAAATCCAAGACACGGGTTATGTACAATGAAGATATGGCATGAAGTGAGACATAGTCGTATTTCTCACCTTTGTATTACCATCTGGTGTCTGGTAGATCAACAGGTAACCATCAGGAACGGTTGGAGGTGCCTTCCATGTGAGCAGGGCACTGCGGGCCGTAATCTGGCTGGCTGAGAGGTCTTGGGGAGTGTTGGCACCTACAGAAGGGAGGGAGTCGATATTTATCTCATGGGACTCTCAGACAACATGGTGAATATATAAGAGATGTAAGGGGAGCATAAATATAATATGATCAGGGCTGGGCAGTTTCCACAACATTGTCACGATTTTTGGTCAACCTCGACTTTATGATAATTGAAGAATCTAGAACCTGGCGGCTCTGCCGTGTCGATGCCTGGAAGGTTGCTCTGTCAGTCAGAATATCCATATACCATGGGTTTCACAGAAGAAAAAAATCGAGGTCAAGCTCAAATTGTGAAAAATCAAGGAAATCGCCCCAGCCGTAAATATAATAATGTCAAGAACCACCAGAGACTGAAAAAGTTATTATTCCAGGTTAGCGTTTGGTACAAAACAAAATAAATAATCTGGTTTGGGTCATGTACTCCAATTGTACTCAGTCCATTGGTGCGTTCACCTCTGACAACGCAGAGAAATGTGGGAAACTCATTGTCGTCACTTACTAGTGGTGAAGGATGTGGACGTTGGTTGACTTGTCTCGGACCCTCTTACACTTTGGACACTCACAAAGTACTGAGTGTGAGGATAGAGGCTGGAAAGCAGGTACTCCGTGCGGTCACCCGAAACCTCCATCGTTATTGCCGGCACTACCAGGGCACAATGGTTGGTATGGGTGGAGAGATGGGAGGGCAAAGAGAAATGAAGACGGTTACACAGATCAATGATGAGAGAATAAAAAATGATTAGCAAAAGTTTTAAGTTATGAATTGAGTTAACAAATGTGTGACAGATGCCGCCCGGCAAACTTTCCTGAACTTATATCCTTCTACCTCCCAAGATTTAATCATTGTCTTCTGTAAAACCTATTTTCCATCAAAACCCTTTGCTCTACATTCCAAATTTAACATTAAAATTAAAAGAAAGGTGTATTTTTTTAAACTGGGGAATTAATTTGTCCAAAATAAAATTTTAAAAAAATAAAACGTTATGATCAATGTTTTTTTTAAACATATTTAAATATAAATGATTCACTACATATAATCCCCCTATCATATCGTGCTCCTTAAATAAATAAATAAATGTGCCCCTTCATTTTATCTGTATATTTCCCAAGATTTCATCTTCTTCCTCTCTATAAAACCTATTTTTCATCAAAACCCTTTGCTCTCCATGTCTTACATTTTAAGCGTAATATTAAAATAAAGATGTATTTTTTAAACAAGGGAATTTTATTTATATTTAATTATTTAATTAAATATAATAAGAATAGAAAATTTAAAAAAAATATACGTTATGGACGATATTTAAAAAACTCTGTATTTAAATATAAATGACTCACTATATATAATCCCCCTATCATAATGTACTCCTTACATTCATGTGAACTTTCATTATATCCATATATATCTCCCAAGATTTCATCTTCTTCCCCTGTAAAACCTATTTTTCCATTGAAACCCTTTGCTCTCTATATAACTTTCAATCCAAATTTAATATTAAAGTAAAAGAAAGGAATATTTTTTAAACTGGGGAATTAATAATATGTCTAAAATAAAATGTAAAATATAATAAAAATAATAGAAAATTGTAAAAACTTAAACGTTATGGTTGATTTTTTAAAAAACATATTTAAATATAAGTGACTATATAAAATCCCCCTATCATATTGTACTCCTTACATTCATGTGCCCCTTCATCATATCCATATATCTCCCAAGATTTCATCTTCTTTCACTGTAATATCTATTTTTCCATCGCAACCCTTTGCTCTCATACTTTACATTTTAAATTTAATATTAAAATTAAAATAAATGTGTATTTTTGTTAACAGCATGATTTTTTCTCTAAAATAAAATTTAAAAATATAATAAAAATAATAGAAATTTTTAAAAAATTCAACTGTATTTAATAGCTGTATTTAGATTTTTTTTTAAATATAAATGATTTACTGTATATAGCCCCCTGTCTTTATTTACATTCACGGGCCCCTTCCTAGTATCCGTATATCTCCCGAAATTTCATCTTCTTCCCCTGTAAAAACCTATTTTCCAACAAAACCATTTGCTCTCCATACCTTACAATTTAAATTTAATATTAAAAAGTAAAATGGTCTTAAGTAGTATTTTTAATTTGGGAATTATTTTGTCTAAAATAGAAAATATACTAAAAAAAAATTCAAAAGCGATTTTTTTTTTACATATTATTTATATAAATGACTTACTATATTTAATACTCTTTTCATATTATAGCGGCCCCCACATCTAGCATTGACTTCTCTTTGTTCTAGACATATAGATGATAAAATGTAATATACATTGATAGATACAGGATATTTTCCTCACCATTTTCAGCTTTGTATGTTACTATATATTTGTCCGTGTGTCCCAAGGGGGGGTCCCAGCGCAGAAGAGCAGATACTTCGGTCACATCGAAAACACGCAGAGAACGTGGCCCACCACCCCCTGCAATGAACACACACACCCAAAAAAAAAATTATATAATTGTTTTCAGAGAAAAAGTCATAGCACCGTTTTGGAGCCAAAAATGTCATTTTTTCCCAGATGAAATACTACTAGAAACAGTAAACAGATGTGTGACTCATTAAGCTCCATTGACCTGCTGTTTCATTGCTGTAATGTCACAACGTGGGGTCTTTCACGATACGAGAGCTTCTCCTAATCAGATTTGATTGCGCCAAAGAGATGCACCTCCGGCCGCCCTGAGCCAAGAAGTTACCTATGGGGTTTACGGACTTTAGGCCAAAATAACGCAACTGGAAAAGTGATCATCTTGCTGGGTTTAGTAATTATGGATTCTACACAATGTGTTACATTGCACGCAGGCTTTATGCTAGTGACACCTATTAATCTGCCAGTAGATCGATGACATAGGCAGGACTGGTCATTCTTCTCCAACCAGACCAATAATTGGAAATGAACCACATTAGATCACTTTCATTCGGAAATTAAACTCATGGGAACAGGCGAAACTATTCCAGTGTTACCAGTTATAGAATGAGGTTGAGTGTTGACACATGACAACACCTCAATGTGTTGGTTTGTGGCTGTCCCTCCACACTGTATACCTGTGATCACGTAGCCGCTGAGAGGCTGACTTTCCTCAAAACCTCGAACTGACACCACGGTCACCTCGTACTGAGCTCCCGGGGTCAAACCTTTGAGGAGAGTGTTTGTCCCAACCACGTTAACGCTCTCCGGCTCTCCTGGGACACAATAAAAAGGATTTATTCAGTGATGTGAGAAAGACTTGAACGGATAACTAGGAAGATGATAGAGATTGCTTTGAACAAAATACGCTGTCATGGGACAGAGGTAGGAGGACATGAGAAGAAGACTTTGGACACTGAACAGATAGATAAGATATAGGAGTCGCTATGTAAGGGATTGAAATGTCTCACCTCCGTCTGCTAGTTGATATGACACCTTGAATGTAGTTGTCTCGACATTTGGAGAATCCCATATAGCAATAACTGAAGTCTCTGCAATTCCATCAAATCTCAGATTGCGAGGTGGCTCCAGGCCTACATGAAGGAAAGAAAATCTGTCAGATGTAGACTTGTTGAATTGTGGTTCTTGAGACCCAATAATAAATGGTTCCACGGTTACATTTTGCTGTTGACCAATTGAAAGGTCATAGAGGGAATACGAGCTGGGATTTATTTCTGAAAATGAAACAATTAATAAGCAGACGCAATGGAACATCCTATTTATCTTGAGGAGACTGGGAATACCTCCATGAGGAGCGGATCAGATTTTGAAAAGCTAAGTACCCTATACCATTTTTTCTTATACGCAATGGAACATCCTATTACCCGGTGGTGCCGTCTTTCCAGTAGCTTCCAGATGTCCCTGCTCCTTTCCTCTTCGGATGCCATGCAATGTGATATGATAAACCGTGTCCGGTTGGAGATCAGAAATAAGCAGTGAGCGTGCAGAGCCATCAGTTTGGACCTCATCAAGGGGTGTCTCCAAGTCTGGAAGACTGTATCGGACTACAAAGCTTTCAAAGGAGCTATCAGGCGCCTCCCAGGACACATAGAGGGCATGTGGACCTCTTGGAGAGATGTAGAGGTCATCCAACAGAGAGGAAGGTGGACCTATTACCTCCGGATAGCCTGTGGAAACAAAGCAAAGAAGGGTATAGTCGTCACAAAAGATCTACTGATGTCTTTCATCTTTTGGTTTTCAAACTAAGATTGAAAATCTATAGACATAAACATTTGAAGTCAGATAAAGGAAAGACAGGAGAGGCAGAGAGGATACTGATGTTAGGGTGGCGATGTGAAGACTGGAAATCAGGAATGGCCGACCTGTGTCCTACCAGTTTATGTCGCACTTTTGTTTTTATAATCTGCGGTTGGATTACCTGTCTCGATCTCCGTTGACAGAGGTTTGCTTCTCTTCTCCCCTCTCAACCCATACACGTTGAATTTGTACTTTCTGGAAGGCAGGAGTCCAGATATATCAACACTAATATCTTGCCCCGGCACTTGCAGCTCCCTCACGCCTCCTTCCGGCTCCCGATACTGCACAACAATCCAGTCAAATTGCACTGTGCCTTCCACTGTCCACGACAGCTTCACAGAGTCCTTCCCCACCTCAGAGGCCTGTAGGTCCACCAGACGAGGAGCAGGTTGAGGAGCAGGAGCAGGAGTAGGATCCAATGGTTTGCTTCTAGGGGCTACAGTCACCCAATGAAAGAGTAACGGAATATATGAGGGTTACCAGTTAGAATCTTAGATCTCATTTTCTAGGCTCCTCATGTATTTTACCCAAAGGTTTTACACATTCACAGTATTTTATGATTATATTTACAAAAATACCACCATAGTATGAAAAAGAGTTTTAATAACTACCTACAAACAACATAAGTGACTTCTGGACCTTCATGGACTTTAATCCTCTTAACACACAATACTTTAGCATTCACATAGAGTTTCTTCTCTCACCTGTAGTGGTCTCCACTATCATTCCCTTGCCTTTCTTTGCCCCAGAGACGCCATGGAGGACAAACTTATATTTCTTTCCAGGCTTCAGATCTTCCACTTCATACACGCGAAGGTGACTCTCAAGAAGAACCTCTCTGGGTTTTCCTTCTGCATCTCGATAGTACAGAACGAAGGAGTCAAATTCCCCTCCCTGAACCTCCCAGTCCAGATGGACAGATTCACTGTGGACATCGGACGCAGAAAAGGACTCCAGTCGTGGAGGCAGAGGCTTCTCTGTGAATGAGGAGACAGAGGGTGGAAATGGCCGTTAGATGAGATTATTTTAGATGAACGATTGTCTGAATCAGCTACAAGATAGTCCTTTATGTGAATTTATGACTTCACGCCAGTGACCTAACCTGGAAAGTGCTGAGTGTAGTCGTATGAACTCCGATCCGCACAGACACTCGGCACTTACTGTACTAACTAATTTTCAACCATTTGGATGGCATTTTTTAACCAGATTCACCTGTAATGGTTTCCGCCGTTACTGGTTTGCTTCTCTTCTCTTCGTGAATGCCGTACAAGACAAACTTATATTTCTTTCCGGGCTTCAGGTTGTTGACAGTGAAGGTCCTAAGACTTCCCTCCAAAGGAATTTCCTGGGGGTTTCCCTCTCCATCCCGGTAATAAAGCAGGAAGGATTCAAATTCGCCACCTTCGACCTCCCAGCTGAGGAGAACCGAATCACTCTTCACTTCGGAGATGGTGAGAGACTCCATCACTGGCGGCTGAGGCTTTTCTGCGGGAAAGAGGAAAGCAATGGTAAAAGTCCAGGTGAAACTAAAAAGAACTTATCCAGAGATCAAGCTAGAGGTCTACAAGAAACCATGTTGAGAACTGTGTAGATCTCATTCTCTCAGGCACATCAGGGGTAGTAGTCCAGGAGCTTTGGTTAAAGGTGGCAGAATGTCCCCCCACACAATGATAGGTAGCATGGAACTCAGAATTCGGACAGAATTCAGACGTCAAGACATTCTTCCTAAATGAGGAAGCTTCTCCAATACATATGACACGATACTAGGGATGTGCACTGATTTTTTTTCCATTTCGGCTCGTTTCGTTTGTTTTTCAAAAATTTTAGTTTCGGATTGTTTAGGCCGATTTCCGTTTCGGTTCGTTTTTCGTATCGACTTTTTTTCGTGAAATCGGAAATTTTCGAGTTTTCGGATCGGCTCGTTTTTTGTATCGACTTTTTTTTCGTGATTTCGGATATTCGTGTATTCGGTGTGGGAAATGTTTTGCTCCATATACTTTAATGTTAAATATATTCCCGTTTTAATTCAATATCTAATAAACCGTTTATTATTGTATTCTGTAGTAAAGAGTCCCTTTATTTCTAGATTTTTTTAGGATATTTTGAAGCATTTTTTGAAAATTACCGAAATTACGAATTGGACGAAAATGATTTCGGATCCGAAAATTTTTCGTTTCAGATCAGAAATCGTTTAGTTTCTGAAATTTTTGGATCAGATCCGATTCGGAAAATCGGCCGAATCCGAATCACCGAATCGGGCCGATTAGTGAAAAAAAATGAATCGGGCCGAAACGAAACGCACATCCCTTCACGATACATATGACACTTCTATAGGTCTTGACCCTGGTCTGACTTACCTGTGAACACGTAGATAGTTTCCGTCTCGCTGTATTTCTCTCCCCACATGCCGCGGATCTCCACCGTGTAATTGACCTCAGCGATCAGTCCAATGAGTCGGTAATATGTCTGATCCCCTTGTAAGGTCACTTCTTCGATTGGACCCTCAGGAGGGCCGTACTGAATCACGTATGAGTCAAAATCCCCATCCAGGGGTATCCACGAGACCAGGAAAGAGTCCGGCCGGATCTCAGAGACAGAAAGTGGGGAGAGTCGCGGGGTCGTGCCTCTGTCTGGGGCCGATTCTGTATAAATATATATAGGATAACAATGAGCCGCACATATATGAAATAAATCAGTCGACCAGACGCCCTCTGAGATCTCATTGGTACGTTGGATCGTTAAAATATAATATATCTATTTAATTTTTTTTTTAATTAACCCTAGAAAGGGAGAATAAACAGGTAACTATAAACTAAAAAAGGTACAAACATTCCAGATTAAAAAAATAAATAAATTTTTTTAATTACCATTCTGTATTTAATTAACCACGACCAAAACGTAATGATGTTATTATGGAGAAATAAAGACCATAAAATGGCACAAAACACAAAGTGTGACCGTATCCTAAAGTTTAAAAACTTTTGCGAAGGTTTTAAAGGTTTCGCAGCTTGAAATGGTGTAGAATCTGTTCGTTCTGACAGACAGGTAATGAATGGATCCCATGACACAGCGTCGCCCGTCCTGCCGTATGTATATACCATGGAAAGTCTCTGCTAAGCTGGTTTATTTACTCAGGTGAAGGTTTGATGGTAATTAACATACAGTCCATATAATAAACACAGTCAGCTCCGACACACAGGACGTGTTAGGGATATTCACTGTTCGTCGTGTAGACTCCCATCCTGGTGGGTTAAGACTCTTAAAACAATGGCGCCAGGTTGAGGAGCAGCTGCGATGGGGCAGCAATATATAATGCACATTAATCAGACACATTGCTATTTAATGGGCTTAGCGTTTACATATATTATGTTTTAATTGAAACAGTCATTTGTGGTGTTTATGTTAAATGTCGTGCTTACAATATATGTTTTGTACAAGGGTATTTCCATTATTTGTGGAATGAATCATACTGAGAATAGCTGCTCCAGTGCTATTACCATGGAAGACTGAATCATTATTCTGAATGATTTTCCACCATTGCGATAGGGGAAGGAGTATGTGGAAAGTGAGCTTCATAGGGTTTGGTTGGTCAATACATCCCCTTGTGTTAAATACCACCCTATATCAAAGACCTGATATCCCATCGAAAAGACCTGACACCTTCGACAAAGGCTTGACATCACATCGAAAAGTCCTGAGACCTCCGGCAATGGCTTGACATCCCACCACAATGACCTGAGACCCCACTCCAAAGGTTCAATACCACAACCCAAAGGCCTGAAAATCCATTGCAAACGATGAAGATCCTGGCCTGACAAAACAAAGGGCCTCCAGCAATGGCTTGACATCCCACCACAATGACCAGATACCCCACCCCAGGGCTTCAATACCACAACCTGTAGGCCTGAAAATCTATTGCAAAGGACGAACATCCTACCGCAATGGCCTTACACAACAAAGGGCCGAGACCCCATGCTAGAAGCCTCAGACCTCACCCAAGAGGTTCACTGCCACAACACAAAGGCCTGTCACATTCCACCTCTAAGGCCTGACACCCCACCCCAGGGCTTCAATACCACTACCTGTAGGCCTGAAAATCCATCACAAAGGGCAAAAATCCCACCACAATAACCTGACATACCAAAAACCTGAGACCACACTCTAGTAGCATGAGACCCCACCCAAAAGGTTCAATATTACAATCCAAAAGACCTGACACACCCCACCTCAAAGGTGTGAGACCCCACCCCAGAGGTTCAATAACACAACCTGAAGGCCTGAAAACCCATCACAAAGGCAGAAACATCCCACCACCATGTGGTGGCATGATACAAAAACCGGAGACCCCACCCAAAAGGTTCAATACCACAACCCGAAGACCTGACACAAGCCCTGGGTTCACTTTGCAGACAATTAGATTCTTTATTTAAATTGTTACAGGGCATTACTGAGCAGAGTTTCTGTAACCCAACGTCAGGCAGGACAGAGCTGGCGACGTGAAGGACGAGGGCCACATCCCTTATTTACTACTTTTAACCAGAGAACCCACAAATCAGCCACATCTGCTCCAGGAGTTGCTTTAATTTGGACTTTACACGTTGTACCTAATGAGCGGATCTGGACATCGTCTCGTTTGCTTCTTTCTTAAACTCTATTTATAACCGTCTTTATTTCAGCATTTTATGAAGTCTCTGGGGTACCTGCGCTAATTGCAAGCAGATCGCCGCGCCACCGCCAAATAAAAACGGTTCTTCTACGGGTCACGCCAGATTTACGAGCAGGGAATCGAAAAAAAAAACAACTGCAATCAGGAGCGTTTCTGAGTTTCATTCAGATTATGTGTCTGAGGGAGGGGGGTCTTTTCCTCCGGAGATGACATAATCCTCCATTTTATTTACCATTACATCTTGGCACACGCCCGTGCACACATACACGAAACCTGGCCTGTACACTCAATGTATACAATACAAATCCGTCTTAATTAATGTAACGGCGACACAGAAACAACATTTATTCATACAGTGTGGATCCCAAGCAGCAATCAGTAAGATCAACAGACGTAAAATCAGACATTCGGAACTCAGATTTACATGGAAAGCTTATTAAAGCTGACACAATAACATACACTCATTGCAGACACAATAACATACACGGGGCCAGATCACAACCTGGACGTTAAAGCCAAGACGCAATCGGAAATCGTTTGCGACTGCTGTTTTCCATTTATGTCCGTTTTACGTCTTTACGCCTTAAACGACCGTGTAATCGTAATTCCTCCGAGCCCTAGGTGACTGTCTCAGTGCTTGTTCTTCTGATTGAGTCCATACCTGTGGTCACTTCTACTTTCAGGGGTCTTGATAGCTTTCCACTCCTTACACCGTACACCGACACGGCATATCTAGTATTCTCGGTCAGGTGGGTGAGTGTCACTTCCCGCTGGTCTCCGGGAACAGACGTCTCCGCAGGGTTTGTGCTTTCGGTCACATCCTCGTAACGGATCATGAAGGACTCATACACCCCAGGCCTGGCCTTCCAGATGAGCGTGACGGTATCACTAGTCACGTCTTGCACTTGCAGGGCCCCCATCTGAGCCACCACCAACCCACGGGGCTTTTGAGTGGCTGCAGAGAGAAGTATGTACAACCAATTGGTTACTAAGCTCTTACTTAAATGAGAAGACATCAGAAGACACATCCAATTTCCTACTAATTAGTAGACTGTTACGGCACGTCTTCACGGAGAATGTCCTGGCTCTTAGTTAGCATGATACTGTAATACACAACTTTGTTATTGAAATGGCCTAAGAACAAAGAAGAACTGGTCATTTTGTCTCCAAAATTGGCAGGTTTATTGGAAATTTGGCAAAGATTTGGCAAACATGAGCTATTCCCAAGCCGCTGGAGATGAAGAGTGCCCAGTCATTCTTTGTTCTTGAACTGTGTTATGGAAGTTGGCCTCTCCAGGGCTTGGTCACCATGTTTCTTCCAAAGTGGTGTGCTAGTCTTACTCCTTAATTCTCTTAGAGTTTACATTTTCTATATAATCACAGTCGTGAGAGGACTTTGAGTACAGGCAACATCACAAGGTATGCGAGGGTCTAGAGAAGGGGCGACAGCATAAGTGTCTTGCTCTACGTTGGGTCCACGCTCAGGTCTCACAAAGTTTTAGCTCAATGGTGCCATTATTGAGGAGGCTGAACCATATGCAGATCAGTCTGCTATCACCCAAATAGAGTGGCCAGAGCTGGCGTGCCACGGCAGCCTCCTCTGCACAAGAGGAACCGCAGCCACCGACAATCATGTCAGCCTTATTAGGCCTTGTCAAGAGGGCACAGTGATATCCCTCTAGGCACCTCAAACGAAGGGTCTACATCTGGATTACCCTGTACACAAATAATGAGCAAAATATGCTAGGGGCCCACTTCATATCCATATTATTTGCTGGGTAATGGTGCTACGTTTATGACGACAGATGTAGGTACCTTGAGGTGTTGTGCTAATGAGAATTTCCGCTGGTTCTGGAGTGGTCGGTTGGGTGGTCGTCTCCGGCTGGGCTGTGGTGGCCGCCATGGCTGTTATTGTGGGTAGGGAGAAAATGGATTTTAATTGGTTTCATCAAGCACTCAAACCATGTCCACACCATAAGCACTGACTAACGTCTAGTAGACTAACTTTTTAAGCCAAACCACCTCAACTCAGTGACTATCTTCCCCAGTGTCTGTGTCCCAACACACGTTCACCTCCTGTGCTTTCACCCCTCTCCTACCTCTTTTTGCCTAGCATCCCACTATGGAATACATTACGTGCTACTGCATGCAGAATTTGTGCCCGTGACATGCTTTAAAGCAGTGAGTACGTATGAGCTCAACGTATGCGTATACATATACCTATATATCATATACAAAACATACTACGCGTTACATAGGTATATACTCACTACTCATATGTACACAGATATATACTAAAGTTTAATAGAGGAAAGTATATGCTCTGTATTTTACGTATAACATATACGCAAACTTTAAATGTGTATATTCATATATAAATCTGTTTATATATTGTGCAATATACACATAAGGCAGTCTAGCATGGGAAGCAGAGCTACGTACAGATCTGACATTAATATATATATCATAAACATACAACACGTATTCACACTCACAGTCACATTCAATTATCAAATGAACAAGACGGAAATATAGGAAAATAAGTGATATTTCATGTACATGTTTATATATGTAGATTGTATTTACACGTTTGTGTATATGTTGTGGTCAAACTCGCTATTATTGGCCAGAATAATTAGAAATAACCTGGTTTTAGGATATTTTTCATCTATTTATTTCGTTATGGTTTTCCAGTTCAAATGAGAACGCGACAGTACAAACCTGGAATTGGCAAGTGTTACTGTATCGATAAAGTTGGTTGATATCGGCAGGGTCTACATGACCCACTTGACCACAACATGTACGTAGACACAAAAGAGACAGGTAACGCAGGCAAACGTATACGTGTCACATGTATCATGCACAACATACTGCATCTCCACCATTCTCTCAAACTATGATATATATATGAATATATTTGCGTTCACATTGCCTGAAGGGTAAAGGTGTTATCAGCAGGTCAGACGCGGTGACTTATTGCCAAACGGTGCGGACAACGAGCAGCAAAAGGAGAGAGATGCCTGTGAGGTAAAACTGTGGGATTATTAATTTGTAAGAGACAAAACGGAGGAGAAAGAAAGAACATTTCGAGAATGAACAGGAGACGGAGGAACCAAGAAATTATTACGTAAAGGAAACTGCAACTGGGCCAAGTAAAGGTAGTGAGCTTCAAAGGACCAAAAATGGCAAAGGTGCAAAATAAAAAAAGAAAGGGAATTGGAAGTAGAGGAGAGGAAGGTAAATATGGATCCAGAGAGGTGGAGGAAGAAGGAGAAAGCTATATGGAGGAAAACTGGTAGACAATGGCAAACTAGACGGTACCATGAAAGTAGGAATGACTGATAAGATGGCGGTGGGTTACAAACAAAATAAATATTGATAGAAGACTGGAAAAAAACAGTGTCTATGAAGGACCAGAGGAACATAAAGAGAAATATCAAATTGAAACAAAAGAGAAAAGTCTTTCATTATAAAGTCCCACAACATTGAACGAAGAGGCAGAGTGTCCACCATTCCTTCCTCCGGCAAATTAGACACTTTTTCCCACAGTGACAAGATGGGGAAAACCATGAATTGCCCCAGTTGGACACAGATTTGCGTTGAGGGTGGCAGTGAAAAGCAGGGTAAGGCAGTGAGCAGCCAGTAGGTTATCAATTTCAAGCTAGCCCCTTCCCTATAGAAATTGTCGAACCAGTGGGTACCTGTTTCCGCCACCAATGAGAAGGACTTTGAGGAGCGACCTTTCGCTATTCCATGAAGGACAAATCGGTAGTTGGTCCCAGGTTCTAAGCCCTCGATCTCCACCTCTGTGGCTCCTCTCTCCACCTCCAGCTTGTGAGGAGGAATCCTAGCAGATGATGGCAACGGGTGATAAAGAATCATCACTTTGTCCCACAAAACCCCTAGACCCTCTAGCGAAATGACAAGGCTGGTGGAATTTCTTTGCAAAATGGTTGGCCTGCCTGGACGACCAGTACCTGGCAGTTTGACTGAAAAGGGGCTTTTTACTGGTTCCTTTTTTTCTTGCTCCTCCATGGTATCTTTTTCCTTCTTTGGTTCTTCTGTTTCCTCAAAATGAGATATTTTTTCATTGGTCTCACTAACTGACAAACCACCATCTATAATGTTAATGCTTCTCTGTTCGTCGTCTTTTCCTCTTGGTTCGTCTTTCCCTGCTCCCTGTTTTTGTGGTAAAATTTTCTGGTGGACATTGGGGTCTCTTATAGGCACATGGTCACGTCTATCTTCTAATATCTCCTTGCTCTCATGAAGTTCTTCTACCATAATATTTTGATGTGAAGTAAATATCTGAGTTCTATCCTCATCGTGTGTTTTAGATGGCCTTTCTGACGTTTCACTTACATGTATTATAGTCTTCTTAATTTCCCCTTTTAAATCTGAATCCTTCTTATTTTTTGGTTTCTTTTGAGTAAGAGTAACATTTTGTAGGCGTGGTACATCACTATCGGGTCCCTTACTATGTTTATTTTCTAATGGGGGTTTGGGGGAAACAGATTTTGAGCCATTATCTACAGTTGTTTCTCTATCCTGTTCCTCAGAGGTGATTTTTCTCTGTACATCCTCTTCTCCTTCTGAAGAACTCTCTGTGTGTATGTTGAGAATAACTGGGGTGTCTCCCTCACCTAAAGCTTCTACCCTCCCTAGAGTTTTACGATCTATAATAGGGTGATCATCTTCTGGACTTTTTATTTTTTTGCCTTTTGCAACCAAGTCTGATGTCTGGTGTATTCTCTCTGTAACATTTCCTGGCATTTCGATGTTGTTCTCCAACACTAACCTTCCTATGTTTCCTTGCATTCTTGAGACCCCAGCAGGTTCTGGGTTACCCGTCGCCCCTGGAGTCTTTTGAGGAAGGCGATCATACACCATTCCGGTAAAATTATGGGGCTTCCATTTTACCAGGTATAGAAATATTGCCTTGGCCACAGATTCCACTGTTTGGTTGACCTTTAATGGGTATGACGTGGCCCGCAAGTAGCTCTCTAAGCGTTCAATAAAAGTCCCATTGAATGGAGAGAGCTTTTCTGGTAGGTTTTCAATGACTGATTTAATAGACGAGCCAACTAAAATTGGTGTTTTCTTGGTTTGGTTCTTATGTTTTGGTCCAGGTCCTATCTTATCAGCAACTCCTGGACGTTTTGTCTCATTCCGAGTTTCTCCAAGTCCATGCCCTTCTCTCTCCTTTGTTAAAACACTGACCACTCTATGAATGTTTTTTGTTGATTGTTTAGACTTATTTCTACCTTTTGGGTCATCACCACCATCATCTATTTGTCCTTCAACTCCAGATTGCCCAATATCATATTTATTTTCAACTGGTAACCTTGGCTTGTTGGGTGAATCTGGGTGAGTCTGACTTCTGGATGGATGCAATTGACGTTGGGATGTTTTTTCTTTAGGCACAGGGGCCTTTACTCCATCATCTTTTAAATTTGCTTCAGAAGACTGAACACCAACTAACCTTTCTTCAGTTGACGTATGAGACGTCACCCTAGTGCTACCTTTTTCCATATCTGGGTGTTGTGAGTCAGGATATATGTTTTGAGGGGACTGGATATGAGTGATGTTTCTCGTCACGACCCATCCCACCACTTTGCTTCCTGGCACCTTTTCTCTCAGACGATTCAATGTTTCATCGTCCAAATCTTCTTCGTCTATCAGACTGGTTATCACGTCTTGGTCTTGGCCATTCATGGGTCTACTTTGTGGGTCTTTGTCATCAATCTCTTCAACCTCTTCATGAACAGACACACTTCCATTTGCATGATAAATGGTGTATCTGTTAATGATGGTAGTAATGGTGTGAGTCCTGGTTGTCATGGTTTGTATGATCTTACCCCTCTTTTGCAATTGGTCATCTGTAGTAAATTCTTTACGTTCAGCTGTTTTAACACCACCTTCTCCAACCTCCGTGGGAGAGACTGTTGTTGTGGGTGATGGTGAAGGCCTTTGCTTCTTATCTTGTAAGGATATGGGTTTTCCAGGTCTATTAACTTTTTGAGAAGTCACCTCTGGTCCTTGTACCCCGAGCTCATCCACTACATCCAGACGGTCTCTTCCCTTTTCAAAAGCTAACAAAAGCATCAGATTAAAATTAGAGAGTTGCCCATCCATATGTTACCTTTGATATGAGGCTAAGACAATAACACGACCATTAATTTAATGCTAAAGTCTTTTATAAACTCTAGTTTAGAGAGTGCTTCCTGTAAAGTTGGTGGAAATGGGTTTTTAGTATGACTTAACAAATCTGAGAATACCGTAAATCTTTGGAAGTAGACACCTGCAAGCTAAGTCTACTAAACCATAGCACTTGGCCAATATTTTTGTTTTAACAGGGAAAATTGTTCACAATAGATATACAACTGATATTAATGAATAATTTATTTATTAATTAAATTAGTTAAATCAATATTTGGTCATGACTTGGTGATTCGGATCAGTCAATTCCAACATAATCCGGCTTAATCACTTCCACAAATTGACAGAAAGCCTCTCTCAAATTATCTTCACAAAACAAGGGATAAGGTGCTAAATCCAGTGTTGAAATTCTGAAACATAGAATGTTTTTTAAATTAATAAGGAATAATAATAATAAAAAAAGTTATCTATACAACGTGCTCTTCGGAGGACTGTAAATCTAAAAAAAGAACAAAAGATATAAATATGCATTAAATGTCATCACATGTTTCAGTCACAGTAACATTTTATAGAAGAACTAAAGATCTTAAATAAAAGTGGAATAACCGTCGTGGTAAATCTGCTATATGGTTTTTTTTTATCATTCATGTTTCATGTTTCATGTTTCATCCTCAATGCTACGTGTACAAATTAAAACATTTTGTAAAAAAAAAATATGTTTAAAATGGAGAGGCCATTTTGAACTCCGGAAATGTCAACTTGAAATTATCTTTTTTTTAGTGTGTGGTAAGTAAAAAGTGGTTTGTGACATTAATTAAATCACAGTTTGTGCAATATTATCGGCAGGTAAAGTTTTAAAATGTGATAAAGTGATTAAAAACAAGATGGCCGCCGCCAGCTATTAATATTTTCAGTTTTTAACTGTAAAAGGTGTAAAACAACCACAAAATGATTCTAGAAGAGATTCAAAATATTTAGTTTTTTTTCTTTTGTCACAGTACAAAATATTTTTCTATTTTATACTTTTATCTTGAATTATTCGTGCATGTCTTTATCTCGTTATATAGTTTCTACTTTCCTCTCCTTATCCTGCCACATTCTTCCCATACACTCTTTTTCTTTGTTTAGCTTTACGTCCCACTCTGCCCTCTCAGACTTCCGCCCTTATTTTATGTGTTCTCCCATAGCGACCGTCAGATTAGAAGATGTTCCGTCACAGATGTATCCCTCATTTTACCTGTAGTTACATTGGTCTCCAGACCCTCACTTTGCTCCTGTCTCCTCTCCGCTTTTAGGATCACTCTATATCTTGTTCCCTCTTCCAGCCCCGTAAGCCTCACTCTGTCTCCTTTCCCAGGGACCTTTAGTTTCCGTTCTTTCCCACTGGGAGTCACCAGGGTCACGATGTATCTGTCTGGAAGGGACTGTGGTCGATCCCATCTCAAGAGGAAGGATGATGTGCTGATATCTGTCACTCGTAATCCATGAGGTGTCTCAATTTCTGGTGACAAATAAAGAAAAGGTCATGGCTGACTGATATAGGCAACAAATAAAAATCGATTTCATGAGGTGGTCCATAGAACGATAGAAGAGAGTCATTCACAGTCTCGGGTCTACGACACATAATCTTGTAGTAGGTTCACCAAAGATACAAAATGTGATCTCAACAGTGCTGAAACGTGGTACAAAGGCCACATTCCATTAGGATTGGACCCAACAGCTATCGTCTACAATGTCTACATTATGAGATAAGGGCCTCTTTCGATGATGAACCAAGATCCGGCTTACAGCTTAGAGCCTCCAAGTATCAAACAAAGGCAAGCACTCACTTGTAGAAGCAGTTATAGTAGATTCGGGTCCCAGCGTCTGGTCTTTGCGAGGTTGAATGGTCACATTATACTCCTCTCCAGGAGCCAGGCCAGTCTGGTGATATGTGGTGAGGGAACCTTCCACCGTGTTCTGTATTACGCCATTCTCCTTCTGTCAAGTAACAAGATTACAGCGTCAGTTCTGGGCAAAAAGTTAACATAAGGAAAATATGTAAGGTATATCCATTTTATCATCAACGGACCATTGAATTGTCTTCCGCTGAAGAGTGGTACAAACCTCTATGGTTCGATGTAATTTTTTTTCGTTTTACAGAGTGGTTTTATTGAACTTTTTTTGAATAATAATAACAGGAGAATAAATATGATAAAAAGAAAGAAAGGCCGAAAATAAAGACTCCCGGTGGAGGACAGAAGAGTGGAAGATGTTCAAGTTGGATTTTTTGCAAGTTGAAAGGCTCATGTGAGTATGGTATAAGAGGAGGTATTGGGGGCAAAGAGCCAAGAAAGGACTTGGTCAACAATAGGATAGTGTTGCAGACGAGCTTCTTGAACAGATAAAAGGGTAAAAGCACCAGATATGAATTTAGACCGTCTTTTTTTCTTGGCCAACTTTGCTTGTCTGTAGTAGAAGCCAACTAAACTGGTGCTCCTCTAGAGTTTTGAAGAGTTTTCCTCTTGTCTGTATTTTATAGCTTGTTTCTCTAGGTCATAGCACACAAATTATCCCACTGACTGGTCTCAGGACAATCCTATTTCCAAAAGTTGATGTTGATGGAACGTTTATCCACCACAACATTCATTTTAGCTCTCGGAGACCCTGAAGCACCCGTGAGTTTCAGATCTTTATTTGTACTTTAAAGCTACTTCTGAGATAGACATAAGAACAGGGGAATGGACATGGACAGAAGGATGGCTGGACAGACATACAGAAAGGCCAACGGTATAACTAAATCCCCAAAACACTTTGCGTATTGTAAATTAAATTTAGTTTCCAACCAGACTAAACATTACACTAGGGAAGAAAAAGAAGAGTGAATCACAATTTCATACTTGAGGAAAAATATGTTTTCATAGATACCGTACGTAGTCACCAAACATCCTTACAAACATTGGCCGGAATTTATTTTCCTGGCTCTGCCAGTGCTAACGGTCAACAATGACAAAAAAAAAGAGACAAAATAGTGAAAACAAAAGCTGTACAATTTATGACCCTTCTCTAGGGTGGTCAGTCTTACAAATATTTAGAACTTTCCGTAATAGCCAAATAATCTGTATCCAATCTGGAGGGAGGGAAGAAGCCAAGCCAAGTGGCCGGCGATACTGGGACGTAAAACAGTAGGGCGCGTTGGGAGCATAGCGTAATACATATATAATAAAATTTTATATCCTGTTAGATTAAAAGCAGAACGTTGAATCGAGAAGAGGCATGCGGTCATCGGTAATAAGTGGTCAGATGTTCTGAATGAAGACCAGCCCTGGAGGACACTGGCCGGCCGTGTGGAAAAACAAACTCATAACAACGTGGGGTCCCTGAGCTACCAGATGTCTGCTACTAATGGGAGCAGTGACCCTGTGTTTCCCATAATGCTCGGCAAGGTAAGAGCACACTTACCAATAATTCCATGATTTTGAACCCTTGCCCCTCCGCCATTTTTAAATATTTAACATTACTATAATTATCTCCATATATATGTTATCAGTGGTCAACAAGTGTGGTAACTCTCCAAAATTTCACCCCAATAAACACTTAAAACTTTAATATATCATTTTATATACATATAGGCTGTGTTTTAGGGAAAAGATACACGAAAAATCATTTATTTATAACGACTTAACAAGGAAACATATGAATGAACAAAGGGAACTCTGTTCCATCTGCTGCAAATAGTGGAGGAACTACGTTCCCACGAGTTCCTGTTCGTCATGACCACTCGGTGTTATCTACTATGTTCTGTTACATAATTAAAGTCTGTAGATTCATAAAAGGTTGTTTAAGGGGAGAATTATTTTTTCATTGCGTTTATCTGCGTTCACATACCTTGGCTTTGAAAGTGATTTCATACGAATCGGGGAGAGTCTCGGGCTGGTCCCACAGCAAGGTGATCGAAGACTCTCCTTGTGACGTCACTTGGAAACCAGTGACCACCGTGATCTCTGTGACTTGGAAACCAGTGACCACCGTGATCTCTGTGACTTCTAGAAAACAGAGAGAGATTCAGATCGATGGCGCTGCCACAACCGCGGCTGCAATGTACGGCATGGGGCGAACAGAAGGGAATCGATGATCTGAGACCACGCAATGCTTTTTGGATCAAGATGCAGAGCCTGTCCAAGGATTTCTCTAGCCATGGACGAAAAAAACTTTTTGCACCCCTTTCCCCCTGCTCCCTAGTGTTTCCACACCAAATATTGTCTCTGTTCCCCTAATACGTCGCATACTCTGGTGAGGCGGCAAGTGCAGGAGGCTGGATAGAACAGATCTCCTCCCCACCATGGACTTGTTGTCTGACAGTTCCTGTGCAACCAGCAGCTCATTTTGAGAAAAAGGAGTAAGGTTGCTCGCAGTCAGAGAGCTCTCATGTCTGTGTGGTTATGTCAGCCCAGAGTGGTGCCCTGCCCTGCTAATGGCGCCCCCGGCAGCTGCCTAGTTGGCCTAATGGACGCACCGGCCCTGACAAGATGACTGTGGCCAACATGCAGACCTGATAATATTCCTGCACTGGCGTGAGCTCAGCACGGGACGCTTTTTAAATGTGTAATCAATGTTAATGGATATAATACAAGAGAATATAGACTAACTGAATAGTCTGAAGGAGGATATGAAGCTCTTGTAAGCTGGGGGGGCAGCGCTATCTAGAGCTCCTGTAAACGGTATGTTCATGGCTTGACGTGTTAATGTTGTATTTACGCACGCCACAGGAATTATTTGTTGCTATATAATAAAGGAGAAATTAATTATATTGTCCCCAGGTGTAAACAGGCCCATCGGGAAGCTAGGGGATCTCCACGGGGCTGCGGGGTCTCCTGATTCAGGGTATTTCCTTAATTCTGAAAAATAAACATTTTGGGGGATTCTTACGGAGGAGAGATTAACACGCGGGCTTGTTTTTAGTTGGATGAGATATACTCGTCTGCCTGCGTCTGCTTGGGGGAATAAGTAGAAATCCCTGTTGCTGAGTTGGGTTAGTCACAAAAACTGGTGGATTTGTGGAGAATTTAAGGTTTTAGGTAAAAATAAAAAAATTCGATCTGAATGAATATCAGAGTTGGAAACCTTATTTTATTCAAGCTCAGGACCATAAACGTGGAATTCTCCTACAATTCAACTGTTGGAGCTGGGGTTCTCAACCTCGGTCCTCCAGATGTTGAGTCTCCATCTCCCATGATGCTCCGCCACTAGATGGGTTGACAGAGCCTTGTGGGAAATGTAGTTCCAAAACATCTGGAGGGCGAAAGTGGAGCACTCTGTCTTAGGCCCCGTTCACACCTGAGCGTTTTACAGCGCTTTTCTGCACGCTGTAAAATGCTCAACCCCAGTTATCCCATGATTTCCTATGGGGCTGGTTCACACCTGGACGTTTTACAGCATGCAGGAAAGCGCTGTAAAACGTCTGACGCCCAAAGAAGTACGGGAGCTTCTTTGGGGCGTACAGCAGCGTGTTCGCGGCCATAGACCTAGCCGCGAACGCGCTGCAGTGCACGTTTGTGCATTTTTTCGTATGCGCGATACGCACGTAAAAAACGCACGCATTGCGCACGTTTGAAAAACGCTGAGGTGTGAACCCAGCCTTAGAGAATAACGGAATAAACCATCACATAATTACAGAGTAATTGGTCTAATAAATAGTGATTGTCCTGATGTTCATTAATTTCTGTCCACCTCTTTACATGGAGCTTTATGGAGGTTTGGATCCACTCACCCTCTCCGCAGTCGGCACCTCTGTATCCTTTCTTACACACGCAGATGCCGTTCACGCACTTTCCATGTCCTTGGCAGTTGTTCAGGCAGTTTCTGCCTCCGCACACGGGTCCAGAAAACCCCGGGTTACAGACGCACTTCCCATTGACACACTGCCCGTTGTCATTACAGTTTTTGGGACAGGCCTTGGATCCGCAGTCTGGGCCCGCGAATCCCGGCCGACAGATGCAGACTCCGTCCTCGCAGCGGCCGTGGATGTGGCAGTTGTCTGGACACGCTTTGGTTGAGCAGTCAGGGCCTGAAAAACCAGAATCGCAAACACATGTTCCATCCTCACATCTACCTCCGTTGTGACAGTCATTTGGGCAAGATCTGGAGCCACAATCCAGACCAGTGTATGACGGGTCACATAAACACACTCCGTCGTCACACTGTCCACGCTTGTTACAGTCATCAGGACAAGTTTTGGATCCACAATCGTGGCCGGTGTATCCGGGATCACAAACGCACAGCCCGTCATCACAACGGCCTCTGTCGTTACAGTCGTTGGGGCAGGTCCTTGACCCACAGTCGGAGCCACCATATCCAGAATCACAGCTACACTCTCCATCGTCACATCTTCCATGGTGGTGACAGTCGCTTGGGCACGATCTGGATCCACAGTCTATATCAGTGTAACCTGAATTACAGACGCACTCACCGTCTTCACACCTGCCACGGTGGTGACAATTATTTGGACAAGATTTAAATTGACAAAAATCCCCAGTAAATCCAGAATCGCACACGCATACTCCATCTTCGCAGCGGCCACGGTTGTGGCAATCATCGGGACAGGTTTTTAATCCACAATCCACACCAGTAAATCCAGGATTACAAATGCACGTCCCATCTTCACACTTGCCCCGGTTATGGCAGTCGTTGGGACACGATCTAGATCCACAATCTGTACCGGTGTATCCATCGTCGCAGATACAAGTCCCATCGTCACACTGACCGCGGTTATGACAGTTATTGGAACATGTTCTCAATGCACAATCTTGACCGGTATATCCAGGATTGCAAATACAGATTCCGTCTTCGCAGTGGCCTCGGTCTAGACAGTTTTTAGGACATGTTTTAGTTCCACAGTCTGGTCCCGTGAAACCTGGAGAGCAGATACAAATGCCTCTCACACAACGTCCATGTATAGCACAACCAGGTGGACAGCTCCTGGTTCCACAAACTGGCCCAGAGAAGCCAGCATCGCACACGCACTTGCCATTCACGCACTGTCCGTTGCCATTACAGTTCTTAGGACACATTTTGGATCCACAGTCTGCTCCAGAAAATCCAGTGTTACAGATGCAGGTTCCATCTTCGCATCTGCCCCGGTTGTGACAATTGTTAGGACAGGTTCTAGAACCACAGTCGGGTCCAGTGAATCCAGAATCGCAGACACAATTCCCATCATCACACCTGCCTCGGTTGTTGCAGTCGTCGGGACATGATCTAATCTCACAATCTGTCCCGGTGTAGCCAGGATCGCAGACACACTCTCCATCCTCACAGCGCCCATGCCGATCGCACTCTTCTGAGCACACCCTGATACCACAGTCCACTCCTACAAAGCCAGCGTCGCACACGCATCTTCCTCGAACACACTGGCCCTGCTCATTGCAATCCTCTGGGCACGTCTGCAAGATACAGTCTTCACCGGAAAATCCAGGATCGCAAATGCAGACTCCATTCTGGCACTGGCCGTGGGCATTGCAATTATTGAGACATGTTGCGGAGCTACAGTCAACACCGGTAAAGCCAGGATTGCAGATACAAGCTCCTTTCTCACAGCGGCCACGTTGGTTACAATTGTTTGGGCACAGTCTAGCGCTGCAGTCCACTCCGGTAAAGCCAACACGGCAAATGCAGACTCCATTCTGGCACTGGCCATGATCATTACAATTATTGAGACATGTTGCGGAGCTACAGTCAACTCCAGTAAAGCCAGGATTGCAGATACAAGCTCCTTTCTCACAGCGGCCACGTTGGTGACAATTGTTTGGGCACAGTCTAGTGCTACAGTCCACCCCGGTAAAGCCAACACGGCAAATGCAGACCCCATTCTCACATCTTCCTCGGTTAAGACAGTTCTTGGGGCAGGTTTTGGATCCACAGTCGACACCAGTAAAGCCAGAAGTGCATACGCAAACTCCGTCTTCACATTTGCCACGATTGTGACAATCACTGGGGCAGGTCTTTATGCCACAATCCACACCAGAAAATCCAGAGTCGCAAACACAAACCCCGTCTTCGCATTGGCCACGATCGTGACAGTTGTTGGGGCAACCTTTGGAGCCACAATCCGAACCGAAGTAGCCCTCGAAGCAGTAGCACCGTCCATCCATGCAGCGACCCTGGTCGTGGCAATCCTCTGGGCATGTCCGTAGTTGGCATCTGTCACCCATGAAGCCATCTTTGCACTGGCACTGCCCATCAACGCACTCCCCTCTGGAGTCTCCTCCACAGCCGCCCGGGCAGTCTTCTATTTCCTGGGGACAGGGAGGTGGTGGTTTCAAACTGGAAGGGTCATCTGGGAAGAGAAAAACAACGTAAGGTGGAGTTTTCATAGGATTAAAAAGTGTTGAGGAGAAGATTGAGAATAAATGCTGGTGCGAAATGCGTCGGTAGAGAAAATCGAACGCAAACTATAGGAATCCAGACAAAGGAGAAGAGAGAGTCCACATAAAAGAGCTAGAATAAGGGATTGAGGATGGAAAGTGACAAGAAGGGGGGAAAAGGATAATTTTATAAAACTGAGGATAAAACATAGAATTTGAATATGAAATAATTTAATATCGCAGATTGTTACAATTCGACACAATAACGAATCCTGCTGGAAGGATCTTACAATGGCTACAACTGCTCCATCTATCTCAGGGGATTCGCTCAGTACAGGAATAACTTTGTGTTTCTTGGATGCAAAGAAACAACAGCTGATCGGAGGAGCCTGAGAAAATAAGGAACAAAGCTCAGGGATTATCTTTTCACTTTTTTTTAGGGCGTTTAAGGGACGTTAGGAGGAGAAATCATCTAATAAAATTTAAAGTATTTTGTGTTTTTTACATTAATACCATCCCTTTCTATTGCGTAATACAAAGAATCTGCACCAAAATGTATCTTTTAAGGTTTACGATCATTACGGCCGGGGTCTAGTCCCCAAAAAAATAAAAGTGTGGGAACTCTCCAAGGTTACTGACCACCAATAACCCGTTGACATGTCTCTCGCACAATCCCACACTCACATATCATATCAATGTTAAGCGTAGTGATAGGCTGAGTTTTAAGGAATCCTTATGATAACTGGAATAAATATCATATATACAGTATATGGCGACTTAATAAGGAAACATGTGATTGGAACCTAATAAAAAGCTTCTCCTTGTGCGGGTTGAAAGGGAACTCCGTTCCTGCTTATAAAAAAAGTGGAGGAAGTGTGTTCCCAAGTGTTCCTGCTCGACTCGACCCCTGATGATGACACTGCCTTGTGGACGTGGCTACAAATGACGTATCAAAAAGGTCTCCTCGCCGTCAGACGCTTGCCTAAAAAAAATCATATTTTGCCTGAAAATATGGAGCACATGCGTCACTTTCGCTGCACGGTAGCACCATACTCGTGTCAGTTTTCCGTGGATTGCATCCAAACAACGGAGCAGAATCTGTCGCCTATTAAAAAGGAGCATAATCTGCGCCATTTTTGTCGTAAACAATAGATTGCGCCCCATTTCTTTGCTGCGCGCAACAGATTCCGCTCTGTTAATGGTGCCAGGTTGCAACATTTTTTTCACATGAAATAAAACTTTTTTTCACCCAGCGTCTGAATGTGAAGAAACCGTTTCAATGAGTGACTTTTTTGATGCGCCGTTCGCAGCCGTGTCCACAAGGTGGCGACTTTCCCATAGGATTCCACATTTAATACCCGTTGGGACACGGACCGTCCGTCCCATTGAGCCCAGGAGCTCGATATAGTGTAACGATCGCTGAATAAATAGGACGCAGGGCGCACAGATATTCTGGAAAGAGGTGGGACGCGAGAAGACAGACCCGGTATTTCCATGACTGTGAAATAAATTTCCCATGAGCCTCGTTCTGCATCTATCCCAAGACTCGAGGGAAACGTCCTGTGTGGCTGTGATAAGAAGGGGTTAAAAATGCCCTTATTTTCCCAGTGATTTCATATTTTTTTCCCTGCCTCGGTGCGCACTGCCTGGGATGAAGAACAGCTTTCACAGGTGCGCGTTCCTTAGCCGCAGCGTTTCGCTTTTTTGTTGCTCTTTGTGTTTTCTTGGATCGGGGATCAGGGAGTCTCGGAAACATTCGCCTCCACGCAGCCCTGGCGTTCCTTTACACATTACTAAGCGTGTAAGTATGCACATGTTTGGCCTCTACGAGCCCGATGACGTTTGAACATCCACTGGCGAGGTCTATCTGCTAAACAGTGATCACAAGGATGCAAACCCGTACGGACCTGGATTGGGGAAACCCATCCTTGGCTCACTCAACTGGACGGATAGTTAAGATATTCTGGTTTTTTAACGTTCTGCTATTTTGTTGGATTTGAGATATTTGTTACACAGGCTGAAAAAAGCCGAACGTCCATCGGGTTCAGCCTTCACGCGTCACCTACTGCTGCTGATCCAAAATAAGGCAAAAGAGCCAGTCTGAAGCGCTCGCCAGTATGCGACATACTGGGGAAAAATCTCATTGGATCAAGAAGCTTTTACCCACATATTAAATATTATAACACTTAATATTCTGTGTCTGCAGGAAGTCATCCAGTCATTCAAAAGTCTGTACAGACTCTGACCCAACCACCTCAACAAGGCAGAGAATGCCACCCCTCTGAGGCCCCGTATATATTTATATAAAGTTATCAGACCCCTCTGAGGCCCCGCATATATTTATATAAAGTCATCAGACCCCTCTAAGGCCCCGTATATATTTATATAAAGTTATCAGACCCCTCTAAGGCCCCGTATATATTTATATAAAGTTATCAGACCCCTCTGAGGCCCCGTATATATTTATATAAAGTTATCAGACCCCTCTGAGGCCCCGTATATATTTATATAAAGTTATCAGACCCCTCTAAGGCCCCGTATATATTTATATAAAGTTATCAGACCCCTCTGAGGCCCCGCATATATTTATATAAAGTCATCAGACCCCTCTAAGGCCCCGTATATATTTATATAAAGTTATCAGACCCCTCTAAGGCCCCGTATATATTTATATAAAGTTATCAGACCCCTCTGAGGCCCCGTATATATTTATATAAAGTTATCAGACCCCTCTGAGGCCCCGCATATATTTATATAAAGTCATCAGACCCCTCTAAGGCCCCGTATATATTTATATAAAGTTATCAGACCCCTCTAAGGCCCCGTATATATTTATATAAAGTTATCAGACCCCTCTGAGGCCCCGTATATATTTATATAAAGTTATCAGACCCCTCTGAGGCCCCGCATATATTTATATAAAGTTATCAGACCCATCTGAGTCCCTGTATATATTTATATAAAGATCAGATCCCTCTAAGGCCCTGTATATATTTATGCAGTCCTCTCCTCCTCTTTCTAACCCCAACCCTCCTAGATTGTGATTTTCTACGGGAATAGGGCCCTCACCCCCTCCTGTACTGTTTGTCAAATGTTGTTCAATGTATTGTAACCCTGTCTATACTGTGCTTATTGTACAGCACTGCGGAATATGCTGGTGCTTTATAAATAAAGAATAATAATAATAATATAAAGATCAGATCCCTCTAAGGCCCCGTATATATTTATATAAAGTTATCAGACCCCTCTGATGCGCTGTATATAGTTATATAAAGTAATCAGCTCCCCTCTAAGGCCCCGTATATATTTATATAAAGTTTTCAGACCCTTCTGAGGCCCCCTATATATAAAGTTATCAGACTCCTCTAAGGCCCCGTATATATTTATATAAAGTTATCAGACCCCTCTGATGCGCTGTATATATTTATATAAAGTGATCAGACCCCTCTAAGGCCCCGTATATATTTATATAAAGTTTTCAGACCCTTCTGAGGCCCCCTATATATAAAGTTATCAGACTCCTCTAAGGCCCCGTATATATTTATATAAAGTTATCAGACCCCTCTGATGCGCTGTATATAGTTATATAAAGTAATCAGCTCCCCTCTAAGGCCCCGTATATATTTATATAAAGTTTTCAGACCCCTCTAAGGCACATATATATTTTAAAGTTATCAGACTCCTCTAAGGCCCCGTATATATTTATATAAAGTTATCAGACCCCTCTGAGGCCCTGTATATATTTATATAAAGTTATCAGACCCCTCTGAGGCACCGTATATATTTATATAAAGTTATCAGACCCCTCTGAGGCCCTGTATATATTTATATAAAGTTATCAGACCCCTCTGAGGCCCTGTATATATTTATATAAAGTTATCAGACCCCTCTGAAGCCTGAATATATTTATATAAAGTTATCAGACCCCTCTGAGGCCCTGTATATATTTATATAAAGTTATCAGACCCCTCTGAAGCCCTGTATATATTTATATAAAGTTATCAGACCCCTCTGAGGCCCTGTATATATTTATATAAAGTTATCAGACTCCTCTGAAGCCCTGTATATATTTATATAAAGTTATCAGACCCCTCTGAGGCACCGTATATATTTATATAAAGTTATCAGACCCCTCTGAGGCCTGAATATAACTATTTGTATAAAGTTATTGTTGTTTTATTTCCCTAATATTTATTTATACTGTGAAAGTCTTACTTTGCGATACTTACTAAGTTCATTGATAAAAATCAGATAGAGCTCGGCGGCGTAAACTTCCCTCGCTCTTTATAAAGCCGGCGATAAATTCATAAAAATCTCAGATATTCGGAATTTGAACGTTTGGTTTTCATTTGCTTTTTTTTTTTATTATCTTTTAACGGTAATACCTGGCACTCTGACACGTCTTTCCTTGCAGTTAATTACCTTGTTTCTTCCTACGTGAATCACCGCAGCTGCCAGCTTTATTCTTCTCCTGGCGAGCTGCCCAGTATGTGATGCTGGTGTACTGGGGCCGGGGTGAGGAGCAGGTGGACAACATGCATGGTGGGGGGGTGTTGTGCCTGAGAACCATGTATGGATTGTATCACATGACGTCTGGGGAGGATTCAGAGGAGATAAATAACAGGAATGTAAATATTGTGGCTCTATGTCTTGTTCCATGGGAATGCCACGAGCATCATAGGAAATCAGGTGGATGTGGCTGCCGTGTAAGGGCAAAGAGAAAGGGCGGAGGGGCTTCTCTCTCAACTACTGAGCATGTCCATCCGTGAAGTCTCAGCACAGGCAGGTGTGAACATGTGCAGCCAAACCGCAAATAGCTAAAGGACAGGAAGGTTATGAACTTTGATGACAAAATACATGCACTTCAGCGATTCCATTTCACTGAAAATACGGTGAACTCAATATTAACCGCAGGGTCAACATAGTGCGCCGTCGAAGGGGTCGCCCCTACAAAAAAATTGGAGAACATCACAGAAGTGCACCGAAAAGCGGCGAACTGGCCTTGACAAAATCCCCCGAACCGGGGAAAAAACAAGCAGAACTCTGCTTTTCTCCCAATAGGTGTTTAATTCAATGAAAATGTATTAAAATGTGTCTAAATAATAAAAAGGTCCTTTGAAAAAAATAATAAAAAAGGTCTGATACAGAAATTAAAAAAAAAGAAAAGCCTTTTAAAATAAATGGGAAAGAAAAATGTTGTTAAAAAATACAAAAAGGTGTTGAATAATATAAATGAATAAAAAGAAAATAAATTTTGCTGAAAATGAAAAGAATAAACATTTTTAAAAAAAACGATAATATTTTTTACTATTGAAACATATGGGATTCCCCTGCTTAAACCTGTCGAAACTGAATCATGGATAATCTGGCATTTCACTGACACTTCGGGGCAGTTTGTCGTTCTCTGAATAGATTAACCATTACTTCTCCATGGGGAATTTCGCTGCTGCCGAACTGCAACGTATTTCAAAATCAATTCGCCAGTATTTGGCGAACTGGCAGTTTAGTGAATAGACGAACTGTCATGAGATTGCACCGTACGGGGAAATTCACCATTCAGTGCAATTCGGTGTCAGGGTTCGGCGCTGAGTGAATAACTCCTTTAGAAATATCTTTTTAGCTGAAACATTTAAACATCCAACGCTGAGTTACGGCGGTTTTATGGTTATGGCAAACGAGTGCAAAAGCTCAGAATTTTGGGTCAGTTTGACATTTTGTGTCGATTCGTGCAACTTGTAAAAACAGAATCTCCATCCCTTGTTACATTACAGCTGCGTTATGTCGTATGTGTAACACTGCGCTTTCTGTGTCATGTCTGATGACTTTAATCCAGGGATCTCAAACTCAGCCCCCCCGGATGTTTATTGTTTGCAATTCCCAGAATTCTTTGAATGCAATAGATGGCCAGAGAGTCATGGGAGTTGTAGTTCAGACACACGTGAGTGCCGGAGTTTGAGATGTCGGCTCTAACCCCTAATAATGCTTTCACGGAGTTGTTTCGTGATGCAGAGTCACCCGGGGACAGAGATACACAAGAATAAAGATGTGTAATTACATTCACAAACATGAGAATTTGTAGAGTTACGGGATTTGTGAAACACACACATCTGGGTGAGATAAATCACAGAGCCGGGACTGATCCTGACTGGCAAAGATCTAAGAATTCCGATTTATCTTCTCCTCCTCCCAAATAAAAAAAATCCCTGACTTGTGTCCAGTGTCAGAGATTTTATACAGTCCAGGGTTTGGATAAACGGAGTATTTTGGCTTTCGTGAGAGACTGAGAGATTATAAACGCTCGTTCCAGGATTTCGATAAAATTGGACTTTTATACCCAAAAAAAAGCCTCCGTCTGCAAAATCCGAGGATAAAGGGCAGAGAGATCACAGAGAGAGAGAGACGGACGAGAAGTTACTGTCCCGGGAGACGCAGGGTCACTATCTGTGCGGCTCAACATAATGATACTGAGTATCTATACCCTGATCATAGACACACCACATAATGATACTGAGTATCTATACCCTGATCATAGACACACCACATAATGATACTGAGTATCTATACCCTGATCATAGACACACCACATAATCATACTGAGTATCTATACCCTGATCATAGACACACCACATAATGATACTGAGTATCTATACCCTGATCATAGACACACCACATAATGATACTGAGTATCTACACCCTGATCATAGACACACCACATAATGATACTGAGTATCTATACCCTGATCATAGACACACCACATAATGATACTGAGTATCTACACCCTGATCATAGACACACCACATAATGATACTGAGTATCTATACCCTGATCATAGACACACCACATAATGATACTGAGTATCTATACCCTGATCATAGACACACCACATAATGATACTGAGTATCTACACCCTGATCATAGACACACCACATAATGATACTGAGTATCTATACCCTGATCATAGACACACCACATAATGATACTGAGTATCTACACCCTGATCATAGACACACCGCATAATGATACTGAGTATCTATACCCTGATCATAGACCACACCACATAATGATACTGAGTATCTACACCCTGATCATAGACACACCACATAATGATACTGAGTATCTACACCCTGATCATAGACACACCACATAATGATACTGAGTATATCATACCCTGATCATAGACACACCACATAATGATACTGAGTATCTATACCCTGATCATAGGACACACCACATAATGATACTGAGTATCTATACCCTGATCATAGACACACACAAATGATACTGAGTATCTATACCCTGATCATTAGACACACCACATAATGATACTGAGTATCTATACCCTGATCATAGACACACCACATAATGATACTGAGTATCTACACCCTGATCAGACACACCACATAATGATACTGAGTATCTACACCCTGATCATAGACACACCACATATGATACTGAGTATCTACACCCTGATCATAGACACACACATAATGATACTGAGTATCTACATCCTGATCATAGACACACCACATAATGATACTGAGTATCTACCCTGATCATAGACACACCACATAATGATACTGAGTATCTATACCCTGATCATAGACACACACATAATGATACTGAGTATCTATACCCTGATCATAGACACACCACATAATGATACTGAGTATCTATACCCTGATCATAGACACACCACATAATGATACTGAGTATCTACACCCTGATCATAGACACACCACATAATGATACTGAGTATCTACACCCTGATCATAGACACACCACATAATGATACTGAGTATCTACACCCTGATCATAGACACACCACATAATGATACTGAGTATCTACACCCTGATATAGACACACCACATAATGATACTGAGTATCTACCCTGATCATAGACACCACCACATAATGATACTGAGTATCTACATCTTGATCATAGACACACCACATAATGATACTGAGTATCTACACCCTGATCATAGACACACCACATAATGATACTGAGTATCTATACCCTGATCATAGACACACCACATAATGATACTGAGTATCTACATCCTGATCATAGACACACCACATAATGATACTGAGTATCTACATCCTGATCATAGACACACCACATAATCATACTGAGTATCTACACCCTGATCATAGACACACCACATAATGATACTGAGTATCTATACCCTGATCATAGACACACCACATAATGATACTGAGTATCTATACCCTGATCATAGACACACCACATAATGATACTGAGTATCTATACCCTGATCATAGACACACCACATAATGATACTGAGTATCTATACCCTGATCATAGACACACCACATAATGATACTGAGTATCTACACCCTGATCATAGACACACCACATAATGATACTGAGTATCTATACCCTGATCATAGACACACCACATAATGATACTGAGTATCTATACCCTGATCATAGACACACCACATAATGATACTGAGTATCTATACCCTGATCATAGACACACCACATAATGATACTGAGTATCTATACCCTGATCATAGACACACCACATAATGATACTGAGTATCTATACCCTGATCATAGACACACCACATAATGATACTGAGTATCTATTACCCTGATCATAGACACACCACATAATGATACTGAGTATCTATACCCTGATCATAGACACACCACATAATGATACTGAGTATCTATACCCTGAGACACACCACATAATGATACTGAGTATCTATACCCTGAGACACACCACATAATGATACTGAGTATCTTTCCATACATAAAATATTAATACACACAATGTGAGGAGTATTTATGGTATTAATGCTCACTTACCGGCACCGGTCTGTGAACCCGCACAGCAGGGAGGTGAGCACTGTCCTTTTATGTCCCGTACCAACTTTTCCAAAATTTCCAGCCGTTTGAGCAGAGCCCGGACCCCCGCAGCCTCTGGACACGGAGCTGAGGCGGGGGTGGCAGGGGCCAGATGGGAGACCCCAAAACACAAGGTGAACAGGTACAGAGTGAGGAGAGGGAGCATGGTAACACGGGGAGCACTGCAAAGAAAGAGAGAGGCAGGGAAGGGGTTAAACACACAGATAACAAGAATACACAGGCTGTATATGCTACGTGATTTCTTTATGGACTAAACAGAGCATCACTCCCAGAATTAATCTGCAGAGCATCACTCAAAGACTGTAACTGCAGAGCATCACTTCCAGACTAACCTTCACTCTCAGACAGGCCGTGCAGAGCATCACTCTCAGACAGGCCCTGCAGAGCACGGCCACCACTTCAAGACTGAAATCACATTAGTGGGTTACCGTACGTTTACCCTATGTTGTGGTGAGGTGGGTACAGTGCACGGTGAGGTGGGTGCAGTGCACGGTGAAGTGAGTGCAGTGCACGGTGAGGTGGGTGCAGTGCACGCTGAGGTGGGTGCAGTGCACGGAGAGGTGGGTGCAGTGCACGGCGAAGTGAGTGCAGTGCACGGTGAGGTGGGTGCAGTGCACAGTGAGGTGGGTGCAGTGCACAGTGAGGTGGGTGCAGTGCACGGTGAGGTGGGTGCAGTGCACGCTGAGGTGCGTGCAGTGCACGGTGAGGTGGGTGCAGTGCACGGTGAGGTGGGTGCAGTGCACGGTGAGGTGGGTTCAGTGCACTGCAAAGTGAGTGCAGTGCACGGTGAGGTGGGTGCAGTGCACAGTGAGGTGGGTGCAGTGCACAGTGAGGTGGGTGCAGTGCACGGCGAGGTGGGTGCAGTGCACGCTGAGGTGCGTGCAGTGCACGGTGAGGTGGGTGCAGTGCACGCTGAGGTGGGTGCAGTGCACAGTGAGGTGGGTACAGTGCACGCTGTGTTGAAGGTTTCTGGGTACAGGGTGATGCTGGGATGAAGGTTAGGGGTTTTGGGTGTTTTATGGAGAGGTTTTAATGGTTTGTATTTTTTTGTGGTAACGTCGTCTTCTGCGATGATTCCACTAACACAAGGTTTATTCATGTATGTGCTGCTATCACGAGCTGTCACGGGCTGTCACGGGTTGCATGTTGAGTGCTGGACCCCAGGGTGCGCGGGTACGGCAAATAATCCAAGGTCAAGGTACAGAAGGAGGATCTGAAAGGTCAGTCCGGTACTCGGAGGTCAGGACCGGCAGCAACGGTCCAGAGATGATAAGAATATCCAGGGACACAGAGAGGACAGGTTTTCAATGCTGAAAAAGAAGGAAATGCACCTACCGGCATCATACCGGCATCATACCGGCAGGTAAGATAACCAAGTTCCCCCAACGTGACACCTGGCCCTCCTATCTACACACACCTAATATACAGTACGTAATTGTCTCCACCAAATTGTCTCTGCAACCGCCCAGCCGAACTCCCCCAGGCGTCTCAGGGATTCCCTGGAGTTTTCCGGCATCTTGGAATGGCACCGTCAGGTGTATTCAGTGGCATGCCATGCATAGAAGCTCACCTGCCAGTCTGAGAGGAAGCTGGATGCCACCATAAGCCGGATACTGGGCACCACTCGAGGACAGCCGGCACTCTAGCCCTGTACCGACCCAACAGCCAAGGTAGACGACAGCTCAGGGGCCACCCAAATCCATGGGAAGGACTTGGTGAAGGCCGCAGACGGCATCGTCTTTATGTGATGAGTTGCGACAGCTGTACAGGTATGGACGCCGCCATCCCAACCAAGAGCCTGAGCATCAAACAGGAGAGCCGGTCACTCCACGATGGAATAAAATGACAGCTGATCTATTTGGTACAAGGTGTAACGTTTCGGTTCCTCTTGGAATGACGCTTGATAAAGGTTCCAAGAGGAACCGAAACGATGCACCTTGCTCCAATAATAAAGCAGTTCTCGTGTTACTGCATCATGGAGTGACCGGTCTGCTGTTGTATGTTCAGGCTCTCGCTGGGCCGACTGACTTGACCTGCCTGGAATCTGGATATTATGTGTGAATTGTATACGGGTGCTTCATCCTTTTTCACTACAGCCGACCCAAGCACCGTCTGCACATAATCTGAAACCTCCGGAGGGCCGAGCCATCTGTGTCACTTCAGCCAATCACGTAAGGACATATTGTTTAGGATTCCTGATTTAGGCAACGCTTACACGATTCCAGACGAATTTCACTCATCGATAGTAACTCGGTGCTGAGCGACTGGAGCCAAACGTGTCCGCATCCTGGAAGAATCCTAAATCTGTAAATACGAACGTTATGGTCCAGTCACTGAGAGCTGGATGTGCGTTTCCACGATCCGCTGTTTTCATTCAGCACCTCCGGTGGTTAAGTCACCATCTGCCGAATGGTAACGTGGTGACCTGGGTGTGTAGCCGCCATGCTTTGAATGAAAATCATGGGGAAAATCAGCCGAACCGTGGCCTAACACAACATGGTTCCAACCCACCAACTTGTACTGAGTGACTTGGAAGCCCTCAGTCACCATTCACTGGACTTTCTCCACTTTGTGCCAAGCAAACTTGTGACTTCCACAACTTCGTGATCAACTGAGTGTGACCAACCAACCATAGCCATGGCCATGTTACTCGCCTGTTGGTGGTTTACACCGAGGACTCCGGTGAATAGACCATTTGGAGCTCTGGATGCAATTAACCTGTTCCACCCAAGCAGAAATGCGGACATTTGGACACGATCTCTAAAGCAAACCAAGACCTTGCTGGATCTTTGACTTTGGGCGTAAGTTGGCAATGGCACATTGGACGTAAGTTGATTCCTGCTTTGGTCCTGCCACATCGACCATCTCATGGAGACCCAAACCCCTCAATGTAAAACTGAGACACCTGAAAGGTCTTTCCATGGTCTGTTCAACCATCTCTGTCCACCTTGCCGCTGGCTTAGGAAGGACTCCCCCCCCCGCCTCGAAGACAGAAGGTGAGGAACGAGTCTCAGCCTGGAGGAAATCTTTCCGCCTAAGTTATTTTCCAGATTCCCTTGCACCCCGGCTACTAAATTACTCGGCAGCTGGGTGTTGTCTTTGCAGCTGATAATTGGAATCATTCGAATTGGCCCTAATTCCGCCGCCTTGTCAGTCAGAGAGTATTCGAGCCATAGGGTGTAGAGTTCCTGTTTGGCCCCCGGGGACCTGACTCGCTGAGTTTTTTTCTGCAGACATCACGGACTACGCGAACGATAAGGATTCCAGAGACTTTCTTGGACTGAGATCATTCTCCATTGGGATGGAATAGATGATGGTTAATAAGCTTACTGTTTGCGTTACGTCCATCTGGACAAACTCCTGCTGCTCGCCTGATGAAGGTGCTTCACGGCCATGATGGGAGTCACGGAGTCTGCACTCCGGCATTATAGCGGAAACTACAGGGGCCCCATGATGCTCCGATTATGATGAGGGAACCTATATGTCTGAGAAAGACGAGAAGCCGAGCTCTGGGGACATAAATCATATGGGGGCATCCCTCTACATGGACCAACAATGGGATAAATGGAGAGCACAGGCAGTATGGGGGGCACAGGGAGCAATCTGTGCCAGGGAAAGCACAAGGGGCATGGCGAGTGATCTGTGCCAGGGGAAACTGAGGGTTTAATAAGCGATCTGTGCCAGGGGAGCACAGGGGCACGATGAGTAATCTGTGTCAGGGAAGGCACAAGGGGCATGGCGAGTGATCTGTGCCAGGGCACAGGAAGCAGACCGAAACGCAAGCCTCCATGGAGTCCTATGGACTCCAGGAGCTGATACTCGCGGTGGCGTGGAAGCGGTGCTGCGGGTATCAGGGAGATTAACACTTTCTTCTGGGGTGAGGAGCTTAGATAGCGCCAACCCCGGAATACGACGTTAACGTGGAGACTTTTAGGCTGGGTGCACACGGGATGTTTTTTAGTGCGCACTAACGCGCGTTAAAAACTATGCACGCGTGCGTTAAAAATGACGGAAGAGATCGGTAGAGGGCAGACGTTGTTTTTTTTTTACGTTATTTTTGACTGAAGGCAGCCGTTTTGTGTGCATGCGCGACGCCCGACGTCGCGTCAATCCTAACGCAACAACCTTTGGGTTTTCAGGCCGGACGTCTGCAGCGCGTTATGCGCAGCGCGCGTTATGCGTGTGGTTATGCACGTTAGCGTAATTATACGGACAGTAGTGCGCACTAAAAAACATCCCGTGTGCACCCATTGGGAAACTCTACAAGCGCACGTTTATCCTTCATACCGTCTCCATGTTAGCGTCCGCTAGGGAATAGGGCCTCAGCCTCACACACACACACACACACACAACCAAACACACACACACACAGCCAAACACACACACACACAGCCAAACACACACACACACAGCCAAACACACACACACACAGCCAAACACACACGCACAGCCAAACACACACACACACACATAGCCAAACACACATACACATAGCCAAACACACACACAGCCAAACACACACGCACAGCCAAACACACACACACACACACATAGCCAAACACACATACACATAGCCAAACACACACACACACACACACACATAGCCAAACACACATACACATAGCCAAACACACACACACACACACACACACATAGCCAAACACCAGTGGCGTAGCGTGGGTTGTCAGCACCCGGGGCCAGCCAAGAATTGTGCGCCCCCCCCAACCTGTGGACACGTTATCGATATTGCCCCAGCTCTCACATGGATATTGCCCCAGCTCATGGATTTGCCCCCAGCTCATGGATTTGCCCCAGCTCACACATGGATTTGCCCCCCAGCTCACTCATGGATTTGCCCCAGCTCATGGATTTGCCCCAGCTCACTCATGGATTTGCCCCCAGCTCATGGATTTGCCCCCCAGCTCACTCATGGATTTGCCCCAGCTCATGGATTTGCCCCAGCTCACTCATGGATTTGCCCCCGCTCATGGATTTGCCCCCAGCTCACTCATGGATTTGCCCCCAGCTCACTCATGGATTTGCCCCCCAGCTCATGGATTTGCCCCAGCTCACTCATGGATTTGCCCCAGCTCATGGATTTGCCCCCAGCTCACTCATGGATTTGCCCCAGCTCATGGATTTGCCCCAGCTCACTCATGGATTTGCCCCCAGCTCATGGATTTGCCCCCAGCTCATGGATTTGCCCCAGCTCATGGATTTGCCCCCCAGCTCATTCATGGATTTGCCCCCAGCTCATGGATTTGCCCCAGCTCACTCATGGATTTGCCCCAGCTCATGGATTTGCCCCAGCTCACTCATGGATTTGCCCCAGCTCATGGATTTGCCCCAGCTCATGGATTTGCCCCAGCTCACTCATGGATTTGCCCCAGCTCATGGATTTGCCCCAGCTCACTCATGGATTTGCCCCCAGCTCATGGATTTGCCCCCCAGCTCACTCATGGATTTGCCCCAGCTCATGGATTTGCCCCAGCTCACTCATGGATTTGCCCCCAGCTCATGGATTTGCCCCAGCTCATGGATTTGCCCCCAGCTCACTCATGGATTTGCCCCCAGCTCATGGATTTGCCCCAGCTCACTCATGGATTTGCCCCCAGCTCATGGATTTGCCCCCAGCTCATGGATTTGCCCCCCAGCTCATGGATTTGCCCCCAGCTCATGGATTTGCCCCCAGCTCATGGATTTGCCCCCAGCTCATGGATTTGCCCCCCAGCTCATGGATTTGCCCCCTCCAGCTCATGGATTTGCCCCCAGCTCATGGATTTGCCCCCCAGCTCATGGATTTGCCCCCAGCTCATGAATTTGCCCCCCAGCTCATGGATTTGCCCCCAGCTCATGGATTTGCCCCCCAGCTCATGGATACTGCCCCCAGCTCATGGATTTGCCCCAGCTCATGGATTTGCCCCAGCACATGGATTTGCCCCAGGTCACACATGGATTTGCCCCCAGGTCATGGATTTGCCCCAGCTCTCACCTGGATTGTTGCCCCAGCTCCGGCAGGGGTTGAGGGACCCAGATGCCGGGCAGCGCGGGAGCGCCTGCCCGGTCTTGAACAGTCCGTCCTGTGAAGTGGATGCGGCTGTGTGCGTGCGCAGCCGGTCACGCGGTCCAGCCAGTCAGGTGGTACAGAGACTCAGTACCACCTGATTAGCCGGACCACGTGACCGGCTGCGCACGCACACAGCCGCATCCACTTCACAGGACGGACTGTTCAAGACCGGGCAGGCGCTCTCGCGCTGCCCTGCCCGGCATCTGGGTCCCTCAACCCCCGGGCCAGTTTTAGGGGCGCGAATGCGCCCCTAACAAAACTGCGCCCGGGGCCACGGCCCCCCAGCCCCCCCCACGCTACGCCACTGCCAAACACACACAGTCACACACACACACACACACATAGCCAAACACACACAGTCACACACACACACAGTCACACGGGGCTTGATGTATGAGGTGTACACATGTACCTCAGGTTGTTTTTGGGAAGCTCAGAGCCGCCTACAATCGATTTCAAGCAGAAAGGACATTTATTGCACTTATTGGATTTATCCCGCTCTGCACAGACACTGCACAAACCCAAATCTCTCCAGAAAACACAGCAATGGCTCCAGATCACAGAAATGATGTCACAGATCTGGCTGCGCCTCCTCCTCCTCCTCCTCCTCCTCCCGGGGTCTTAACGCGATGCGTTGCTGACACGTTGGTTAAGGCTGGGGTCAGACGAGCGCAGTGTTAACGTCCGTGTTGCCGCACATAAGTACGTCTGTGATCGCATACAATTGTGTTAAATGGAGCCCCACACATGAAGTACGTCCGCACAGAAGTGCAGAGGCTGACGGACGCTGCAAACGGACGCAGGTTAGGCAAGAACGTAATACTGCTAGAACGGACGTGCGGAGTGCGCCACGTCCACAACGTCCGCATAGCTTTGTGTGTGAGTGATGGAGTGTTTTTGACAGACAGAATGTTTTTTCATTGTAATTTATTTTCCCGGCTACATCAGTCAAAAAATACGTCAGTGAAAAAAACGGACTGTGTGGCCACTACCTTGTAGTCAGTCAGTAAGTACGTCCGTACTGCACAGACTCACAGTCCATACAAAATGCGCTCGTCTGACCCTAGCCTTAGGGTTGGGGATCAGTCAGAGCTCTGGTCACCCTGAGTCCAGGCGTCCACATTAACGGCAGGAGATACACAGACACATGACAATGTGTAAACTGTAACTCCCATTATCCTCAGTCACGGGAGGCCTGGGTGATGATGGGAGTTACAGTCAACAGGGTTAGAGACGATCAAAAGCATATTTAAAGCACCAACAGATTCTGCAGCGCTGTACAATGGGTAGATCGAAACAAACAAGTTAGACACACTGAGAACAATGGGAGAAGAATACCCTGCCCAAGAGCTTGCAATCTAAGAGGAGGAGAGGGGAGACACATAGAGTTGAGGGTGAATAGTTGACACAGTCCTTATTTTTCATTTACTGTGGACAATAACTCCCATCAGCCACAGACTAGTGAACCCCGACTGAACATGATGGGAGTTACAGTCCATAGCAACTTTATATTGTATCACGAAAGCAGACGAGGGTGGTCGCCATGCCCCCCTACCCAAACACACACACACACGTGCACACACAAGCGCGCGCACACACACACACATTTTAACACACACACACACGTGCACACACAAGCGCGCGCACACACACACACATTTTAGAGGCACAGTATACAGTGCAGAGCATATCATTTAGGTTTGCCAGTATGTTCAGCGCTGTAATGATGTCGTATTCCAGTGATGGCGATCCTTGGCACCCCAGATGCTTCTGAACTACATGTCCCATGATGCTCTGCCAGCCTTTTGTGGGAGTAAGCATCATGGGACATGTAGTTCCGACACATCTGGAGTGAAAAGGTTCACCATCACTGTGTTATTTGCTGACATCACGAGGCATTAAATCCGGCCCTTCCTCAGCAATATCTCAATACTGTATCACTTTGTGAATGAGCCCAAATTTTGAAAAGTAAAAATACGCTCACATGACGCGTACACGCAGCTTATACCGCGCAGGCGCCTTCCAGAAATGATAAAGAATAGACAAAAAAACAGCATTATACACAGACCGGGTTCCATGTGACCAGGACTCATATTATTATGCGCATTTACTGACGTTTTGAATAAATCAAAAACTTAAAAATATATATTATAAACTGATAGCGCAATAAAAAAAATAGGGCTAAATTGTCTAAAAGTCACCAAGCTGTTTGTCAGCTCACTATTTGGTGAACAAACCCCTAATTTATAATCACAAAAAAATATTTTTTTATCAAAATTTCAACCCAATTGAACGCCATGCCAGAATAAATGGGCACAGATTTCGTAAAACGCCCAAACAGCACCAGGAATTCCTTCCCCTCATTTCTCTTGATAACCTTCTGCCTGACATTCATGTGTTTTTTAAGTCAGGTTTCACTTGACTGATTATTACTGAATGCCATCCCAAAATTTCACATTCAACTCATATGACCCACACGCTATCCAATCCTCTTTATACTGAAATATATATATATTATGCGATCCAGATTCCTTCCTTAACCATTTCGTTACCAGACACATTTATACATGAATGAAGTACAATGAAAACTAACAGAAAAAATCCTATTTTGCATATTATTTTAACGTAAGTTTATTGTGCCTCCTGGTGAGAAATGAAATTCACAGTGAGAAGGAGCAGCCCTCACCCTCACTGTAACAAAAACCTCAACAACCTTTACTGCTGCATTCCAGCAGCCAGGGATTTGACAGAATACCTGGAGAGCTGTGAGTCAGTCTCTGCTTTACAGGGATAAGATTAAGAGGGTTATAAGGAGTGTAAATCCCTGTACAGTACAGACACAAGATGTTGCTGTAATTGCCACACGCAGGCATTATGCAGCACATACAGATACAAGGTGTTGCTGTAATTGCCACACACAGGCATTATGCGGCACATACAGATACAAGGTGTTGCTGTAATTGCCACACACAGGCATTATGCAGCACATACAGATACAAGGTGTTGCTGTAATTGCCATACACAGGCATTATGCAGCACATACAGACACAAGGTGTTGCTGTAATTGCCACACACAGGCATTATGCGGCACATACAGATACAAGGTGTTGCTGTAATTGCCACACACAGGCATTATGCGGCACATACAGATACAAGGTGTTGCTGTAATTGCCACACACAGGCATTATGCGGCACATACAGACACAAGGTGTTGCGGTAATTGCCACACACAGGCATTATGCGGCACATACAGACACAAAGTGTTGCTGTAATTGCCACACACAGGCATTATGCGGCACATACAGATACAAGGTGTCGCTGTAATTTCCATACACAGGCATTATGCGGCACATACAGATACAAGGTGTTGCTGTAATTGCCATACACAGGCATTATGCGGCACATACAGATACAAGGTGTTGCTGTAATTGCCACACACAGGCATTATGCGGCACATACAGATACAAGGTGTCGCTGTAATTGTCATACACAGGCATTATGCAGCACATACAGATACAAGGTGTTGCTGTAATTGTCATACACAGGCATTATGCAGCACATACAGATACAAGGTGTTGCTGTAATTGCCACACACAGGCATTATGCGGCACATACAGATACAAGGTGTTGCTGTAATTGCCACACACAGGCATTATGCGGCACATATTTTGTAAAATGTGGAACATTTTAATTGTATCTATTTCAAAATAGCATCCTCTATGCAAAACTGCAACTTTACCTCCATTAAAGTGGTAACTGTGTATCCCACTGTGTCAGAAAATGCTATGATAATGTTTTTTCCAATAAAAAGCACTTGGTATTGAAGGGGTTAAACATAATGACTAGGTTTGTAGTAATATATGTAACACTGTTTCCTTTCAAACTTATTTTGGCATCAAATTAAACAGATTTATTATACCTCATAAATGTGGATTTACACCATTATCCAACCTGCAGAGTGGATTCCATTGAGGAGGAGACATTATGGGAGGGTCTCTATAATGAACAGGTCTGGGATAAAGCTATAACAGAGGCAACCACCATAAAAACCACAAGCAAGCTCATCCTAATTGCTCCACTTGCACCTTCTCCTCAAATATTCCCTCTTCTGAAAACAGCAACTGAAAAACGAATAGCCCAGTGAAAGAAAACTTCCAGAAAAGCCCTTATATCATCTAATCCCTGTACCCACACCATCCAATAACCATCATAGATAATCCCAAACCTCCACAAACCATTAATAACGCTCATAGATAATCCAAAACCTCTAAAAACACTCCTAGATAATCCTAAACTAATACAAACCCCTAAAAACTCTTAACCAAAACCTCCAAAAACCTCTAATAACTCTCATAGATTAACCAAAACCTCCAAAAACCTCTAATAACTCTCATAGATAATCCAAAACCTCTAAAAACACTCACAGATAATCCTAAACTAATACAAACCCCTAAAAACTCTTAACCAAAACCTCCAAAAATCTCTATAACTCTCATAGATTAACCAAAACCTCCAAAAACCTCTAATAACTCTCATAGATTAACCAAAACCTCCAAAAACCTATAATAACTCTCATAGATAATCCAAATCCTCTAAAAACACTCCTAGATAATCCTAAACTAATACAAACCCCTAAAAACTCTTAACCAAAACCTCCAAAAACCTCTAATAACTCTCATAGATTAACCAAAACCTCAAAAACCTCTAATAACTCTCATAGATAATCCAAAACCTCTAAAAACACTCAACAGATAATCCTAAACTAATACAACCCCTAAAAACTCTTAACCAAAACCTCCAAAAATCTCTATAACTCTCATAGATAATCCCAAACCTCCAAAAACCTCTAATAACTCTCATAGATTAACCAAAACCTCCAAAAACCTATAATAACTCTCATAGATAATCCAAATCCTCTAAAAACACTCACAGATAATCCTAAACTACAAACCTCTAATAACTCTCATAACTAATCCCAAACCTCCAAAAACCATTAATAACTCTCAAAAATAATCCAAAAACTCTGAAAACCCTCACAGATAATCCTAAACTTCTATAAACCTCTAACAGCTCTCACAGACAATCCAAAAAGTCCAAAAACCTATAATAACTCTCACAGATTACCCAAAAAGTCTAAAAACCTATAAAACTCTCATAGATTATCCAAAAACCTATAATAACGCTCTAAAATAATCCAAAACCTTCAATAACGCTCATAGATCACCCAAAACCTCCAAAAACTCTCATAGATAATCCCAAACCTCCAAAACCTCTCTCATAACACTCACACATAATCCAAAACCTCCAAAAACCTCTAACAACTCTCATAGACAATGCAAAAAGACCAAACATCTAATAACTCTCACAGATAATCCCAAACCTCTAATAACTCTCAAAGATAATCCAAACCTCTCATAACTCTCACAGATAATCCCAAACCTCTAATAACTCTCAAAGATAATCCCAAACCTCCAAAAACCTCCAAAACCTCTAATAACACTCACAGATAATTCTAAACTTTTACAAACCTCTAATAACTCTCACAGACAATCCAAAACCTCCACAAACCCCTAATAACCCTTATAGATCATCCTAAATTTGCAAACCTCCAAAAACTCTCATAGATAATCCCAAACCTCCAAAACCTCTCTCATAACACTCACACATAATCCAAAACCTCCAAAAACCTCTAACAACTCTCATAGACAATGCAAAAAAACCAAACATCTAATAACTCTCACAGATAATCCCAAACCTCTAATAACTCTCAAAGATAATCCCAAAACCTCTCATAACTCTCACAGATAATCCCAAACCTCTAGTAACTCTCAAAAATAATCCCGAACCTCCAAAACCTCTAATAACACTCACAGATAATTCTAAACTTTTACAAACCTCTAATAACTCTCACAGACAATCCAAAACCTCCACAAACCCCTAATAACCCTTATAGATCATCCTAAATTTGCAAACCTCCAAAAACCTTCATAGACAACACAAAACCTCCAAAAATCTTCAACAACCCTCATATAATACAAAACGCCTCCAAACTTTCAAAACTTCTATTAATCCTCATAGATAATCCCAAACCTCCCAAAAACCTCTAATAAACCTCATAGATTATTCAAACCTCCAAAAGACAATGAAAAACCTCTATAAACATCCACAAACCCCTAATAAACCTCAGAGACAATCCAGAAGTTCCTCTGAAACCTGCACATCCCATGCTTTACCAGTTTGGAGTGATCTCTCCTGGCTCATTGATCCCTTTTTAGTTCCAGATCTGGAAACATTTTCTTACTTTCTTACAATGTTGCAAGTTCTTGTTTTGCATTAATATTTCCCTGTTTACAAACATTAAAGTTGTGTGATTGTCTCATTATTTGTTGCTCCCCTCTCTCCCCTCACTCTGCACCTCCAAGCAGCTCCCTCCTTACAATGAGAGGGCTGCTGGGGAGCAGCAGGGATGGATGCTTTTACCTGCTAGAGGGACTGTATTCAGGGTTAAGGTGACCTCTTTGATGTGGCTCCACTCTCTCCTGCCCAGCAGTCTGAGCTCAGTGGAGCTGTTGTCTTTTTGTCTTTCCTCTTCTGTCTCTCTTCTCCTGGATCACTTATCTCCCCATCAGTCTCTCCAATGTGCTTGATCTCTCTGGAGTGACCAGTAGATGCCAGTCTCCTCTCCCTGTACCAGCTGGGAGTATGAATGGGAATGGCTGCAATCCCTCTCTGCCCTGTCTGTCTGTCCTTCCAGCCCTGTGCAGCTCTGGGTGACTGTCAGATGGAGAGAGTGAGGCAGAGAAAAGGGAGGGAGAGATATGTCCAAGTGATGATGTCATGGCTACATTCTGATAGACATCTGTAATGACATCAGTTCATCTTGCACTCCTCTGTCTTGTTCTCTCACTCCTTCCCCCCTTTCAGCACGTCTCACTCTCTCCGCTGCTCATTTCTGCCTCTTCATTTTCTCATGGAATCTTTCCCAGTTTTTCTTTCCCCCCCCCCATCTTTTCTGTCTGTGTCAAAACATTCTCTCACTTTTACTTTCCCCTCCAACTTATCTCTCTCACTTCTCTCCCTCTCCCCTTCTTCCTCCTTTTCACTTTTCTCATTCTTTACTCGTCTCCATCTGCCTCTCTCACATTCACCCCCTCACACCCCCCAATATTACCAGCAAGTTGCATCTCACTCTCATCACTCTCAGCCATTTTCACTCCTCTTATGACTCCAAACTCCCATTCTTTCACTCTTTCCCACATTCCCTCAGTCCCTTTTATCTTATCCCTCTTTCATTCTTCTCCCTCATTCACTCACCTCTTTTGCTATTATAATTCCATCGCTTTATGCTCTACTGAAATGGCTGAGTGTGGTCAGACTTGTGATCCGGCTAGATCCTTCTTTCCCCACCTCCCCCAACTAATATCTGTTATTCTTTTCTGTTATCTTTCTTTTTTTCCCTCCCTGTAACCCTTTCCTCCCCTGGGTATCAGCACAGCTTCCTGTGGATGAATAACACTGGGGAATGAATGATCAGCTGAGACCAGCTGGGTGATACTCAGCACTGATATGTGAGGACAGACATAAGGTCTGGGGACACAGCCCAAACACTGACTGAGCTCACAGGGTCACAGGAAATCCTAACCCTCAGACAGGAAGCTCATGAATGTTTGTACTGCAAGAGGTAGTCTGGGCACTTTGTATCTGTGTGCCACCCCATGCACCCTAAACACCCCTAAATTGTGGGGTTCATTGTGTATAGAATCCAGTAAATGCAACAGGTGATCTGAATTGGCCTAGCTGGCTCCTTGGATAAAAGAGTTGGGGACTGATCATGAGCAGACTGTAACAGCAACATAAACACAGTGACATTCATTCGCACACACTAACATACATTAACACACATGTAAATGCACTTAGGTTTGCTATTTCTATTTTTTAATATTTGTGCTCATCAAATCACTCCTGCGATGCATGGACGTTTTTACAGTATAGTTAGGATTCCTGGCACTTCTCTGATTCCTTCTTTATCACATCCTACACTGGTGTGTCTCTTATTCCTTCACATCGAATCTGACAAGTTTTTTGCTCATTCATTTATTTTCATGTTCATCATTTTAATCTTGTTTTACAAACTTTTCTTAATAGTCAGTGCTGACATTTATTCGCATTTTCTTACTAGATTCTCCTTCTGGTAAGTTCCCTTATCTATTCACTTCTGTGTTCTATCTCTTTTTCTAATTCATTCACTTTTAGGTGGCATTCTTGTTTATTTCTCCATTCTCCAACAAAATTCCATTCTTTTAATTTTTTCAATACCTTATTGGTTCCTTTCAAAGATTCCATCTTTCTAAATCTCATATTCAGTCATTTTGATGTGCCACCCTGATACAGCTCTCTCATTCCTTCACTGCACACTGTAAGATTACTTTTGCATGTTAGAGCAAACAATAGTTCAAGTGTATCTATTATATATTATTTTATCCTGTTGAATCTCGCCAAAATCGACTCATTCAATAATATTGATTCTTATTTTGTTACTAATAAATTCACATTTTTCTTCCAGTTTTTCTTATTCACTTGCTTTCACATTCTATCTATTCCTTCCTTCATTAGTAACTGCATGCTAAGTAATTAGCCTGTGTCCTTCCTTTTTCTTGCTGCCTACTCAGTGATATCTACTTCTGCTCACTTTCATACCATCACCTTGTTTTGCTCAATCATTAGTATATATTCTTATTGCTGATTCATTCGCGTTCACATTTCATAACATTCATAATTTTTTTATTTCACTCCAGATTCCATGCATCTGATTTCCTTATACATTCAGTCATCTTATTTTGCTCAGTCATTGGTTTATTTACTATAGCCCTATTTTTTCAAATTCATTCGCATTCATATTCCATAGCATTCATATTTTTTACATTTCACTCCAAAATCTTTGCGCCTGATTTTCTTATTCATTTATGTTCGCGTTCTATTTCAATCCTCATTCTTTATCTTATGTGTGTCCTTGCTATTTCTACCTGCATTCTCAGTGATGCCTTATTCTGTTCACTTTCATTCTGTAACTTTATCAACTTTACTAACGTTTTCATTTTCATTCACTCACATTTCATAGCATTCATGTTTTTTTTTACATTTCACTCCAGATTCCATGAGCCTGATTTCCTTATTCATTCACTCACATTCTATCACTGTCCTCATTCATTAGCCTTTGTTTGCCTCTCCTGACTCTTCCTGAATTCTCAGTGATGTCTCATTCCTTTAACACGCTCTTCCGTCACCTTATTTCACCTCATTCTTTGTTTTTTTTATTATAACTCTCTTTTTCACCTTATTTTGCTCATTCATTGGTATATTTACTAAATTCCGGTTTCCCTAGTGCATTTGCTTTTACATTTCATTCCTGATTTCATGTGTCTGCATGTGATTTCCCTATTCATTTACTTCCACATCTATATAAAACTTTTTTTCATTTTCATTCACTCACATTTCATAGCATTCATGGTTATTTTTACATTTCACTCCAGATTCCATGCGCCTGATTTCCTTATTCATTCACTCACATTCTTTCTCTGTCCTCATTCATTAGCCTTTGTTTGCCTTTCCTGATTCTTCCTGCATTCTCAGTGATGTCTCATTCCTTTCACACGTTCATTCCGTCACCTTATTTCTCTTCATTCTTTGGTTTATATATTATAGCGCTCTTTTTTTCCTGATTCATTCGCTTTAAAATTTGATATCATGTATTTTTTTAATTCACTCCCGATTCCACTCGTTTGCGTGTGATTTTCTTATTCATTCATGTTCACCACCACAGTTCATTTTCATTCATTTAAAAACGTCTAACCCGCCCCCTTCTTTATTCCATTATTTGATATTTCATTCCTGGCCCTTCTGGATTGACTCCCGGTTGACCTGCTGCTCCCTTTCTGCATGTTCTTGGGATGAAACATTCCCTTTCTCTTGACATCTTGACGAAACCGCAGCCGCCACCAAAAGACAGAATGATCACAGATGCAGGATAAAGAACATCAGCGCTCTCCGATGCTTTATACCTTTCCCTTGATTCCCTCCGGCATATACAGTTGTGTTCAAAATTATTCAACCCCCACTGAAATTGAGTGTTTTGGCCAGTTTGACATTGATTTTGATCATTCAGTCATCTTGCTTACAATTAAATCAAAGAGGCACGTGTAGGTCAGACAAATATAACATAACATTTATAATGAAATAACCACAGATGTCTTTTCTGTGCTCACATCATTATCAGTTTTATTCAACCGCCAAGTGACATTCAATCTTAGTACTTAGTACAACATTCTTTTACAGTTATAACAGCTTTTAAACGTGAAGCATAGCTTGACACAAGTGTCTTGCAGCGATCTACGGGTATCTTCGCCCATTCGTCATGGGCAAAAGCCTCCAGTTCAGTCACATTCTTAGGCTTGCGCACTGCAACTGCTTTCTTTAAGTCCCACCAGAGGTTCTCAATGGATTTAAGTCAGGTGACTGCGATGGCCACTCCAAAATGTTCCAGCCTTTAATCTGCAACCATGCTCTAGTGGACTTGGAGGTATGCTTGGGATCATTGTCCTGTTGAAAGGTCCAACGTCTCCCAAGCCTCAGGTTTGTGACGGACTGCATCACATTGTCATCCAATATCTCCTGGTACTGAAGAGAATTCATGGTACCTTGCACACGCTGAAGCTTCCCTGTACCTGCAGAAGCAAAACAGCCCCAAAGCATGATTGACCCCCCGCCATGCTTCACAGTAGGCAAGGTGTTCTTTTCTTCATAGGCCTTGTTCTTCCTCCTCCAAACATAGCGTTGATCCATGGGCCCAAACAGTTCTAATTTTGTTTCATCAGTCCACAGAACACTATCCCAAAACTTCTGTGGTTTGTCCACATGACTTTTGGCATACTGCAGTCGACTCTTCTTATTCTTTGGAGACAGCAAGGGGGTGCGCCTGGGAGTTCTGGCATGGAGGCCTTCATTACGCAGTGTGTGCCGTATTGTCTGAGCTGAAACTTCAGTACCCACATCTGACAAATCTTTTCTCAGTTCCTCAGCAGTCACACGGGGACTTTTCTCCACTCTACGCTTCAGGTAGCGCACAGCAGTCGAAGTCAGCATCTTCTTTCTGCCACGACCAGGTAGCGTTTCAACAGTGCCCTTTGCCTTGAATTTGCGAATGATGCTTCCTATGGTCTCTCTTTGTATGTTTAACATCTTTGCAATCTTCTTATAGCCATTGCCCTTCCTGTGAAGAGTAATCACCTCTTCTCTTGTCTTCCTGGACCATTCTCTTGACTTCACCATGTTTGTAACCACACCAGTAAATGTCTAGAAGGAGCTGAGTATCACAGTCATTTTAAAGCTACCTAATTGGTGCTTATTATGCTTTATTGCTGCTCCGTGACATCCACAGGTGTTTTCAATACCTGATTGAAAACACTTGAATGAACCTCTGTTCTTCAGAGTGGTAGTCTTTAACCACTTCGCTGCGGTGGACGCGCTCAGCGCGTCCAACCGCAGGTAACGTTCCATGCGGTGGGCGCGCTGAGCGCGTCCTCTCTTTGGGGCCAGCGTTCGCCGGGTTCCGGACGATCGCTGGCCCCCCCGGTGCGGGCTGACATCCTCGATGTCAGCCCAGCACCCGGAACCAAAGCCGGAGTAATTAGGTGTCATGTGATGACACCTAATTCAGGTGCGGAGGAGGCGCCTGAAAGGGAGAGGGGCGCGCGGGGGTTAAGCCAGGCACCGTTTGGAAGGCACAGCCTGCCCTTCCAAATAGTACCTGGCATTAACCCATGGGGGCCGGATCACGAATCTGCGCCGAAAGCGCCAGTTCGTGATCCTTTCCGGAGCTGGCGACATCTTGGATGTTGGCCAAGCTTCCGGAAATGCCCCCTGAGGACTGGCGTCATCGTGCATAGCATGATGACGCCAGTCCTGGAGTTAACCCCTAACTGCCACCAATGGTGGAGATAGGGGGTTCCAATGAAACCCCTATCTCCTGATCTGTGGCAGTTAGGGGTTAATGTTTGGTATTGTTGGATCGGCCAGAGCATGGCCGTTCCAACAATACCAAACATGAGTATAAAAAAAGTTCTAAAAAAACAAACAAAAAAAAAATAAAAATAAAAAAATATTTTAAAAAAATTATAAAAAAAATAAACAATTTATTTTTTCTTTTTTTTGGTTTGTTAATGCAGCAATATTGTTCCCATTTCAATTATAATGTGAACAATGATGCTGCACTAACGATTTTTGTATGCGGTGCGTTTGTTCAAAATCGCGTAATTTTCCCCAAAAAAAAATGTAATGAGACCCCATCTCTAATTTTTTTAACAAGCGCACCCCATACAAAATATAACCGCAATTGTTCGCATGTTAAAATGTGAAAAAAACACTTTACACGTTGTAAATTATTGAAAATTCATATTTTATTGCATTTTTTGTTATAATATACAGACATGACATAACGTATACATATAATAATGACATTTTATGAATCTGCCGAGTCTGATGGAAAGAACGATATATAATATGTCTGGGTCATATACTAAAATAAGCCTTCAAAACGCGTTTAAACATGATGCGCAAAACAGGTAAAAATGACCTCAGCACAGAGGCGGGAAAAGCCTCAGCAGCGAAAGGGTTAAGGGGTTGAATAATTGTGTCAATGAAGAATTCACAAAAGAAACATTTACTACTGTATTACAAAACCAATTGATGTCATTTTAGTTGCATATGGTTCTTTAAAAAGTCCTTGTAGGATTTCATTCTGAATACAATTACAAATGTACACTAAATTCCCTAAAACCCTTTACAGCATTGGGGGTTGAATAATTTTGAACACAACTGTATACTGTATCAACTGTCTCTTTAAGAAACCAAGCACGGAAAAAATGTAACGCGAATGAATGTAAATATCTATAACATGCTGCAATGGAAAGGACCTGCGAGCATTACGTTCAGCAGGTCCTGACACAAGCAGCTACCTGTCCAGATCTGCTCCCCCCGGGATAAGCCCCCTGTCAAACGACCCCGATCTCTCTCTCCCGTTGCATCATGGGTCGTCAGCGGGGCTCCATCAGCAATTAGCTGATAATTATCATGGAAATTACCCGCATGCGTCCGTACATGTGGTATCTAAGTGTCAGTACGGAAATATTACAGACTCGGTATCTACGATCACATTCCCGCGTCTCCCTGGTTTTCTGTTTTGGAGATATTAACCCCTCCCGTCCCCTGCAGTGCAGTTGTCTCCGGGAAGGCGAGGATGGGTGGGGGGGGACTGGAAAATGTGTGTCTTATGAGAAAGAGGAGATGATTGTTGTTTGACATTTTAAATTATTGTAATTAGGAGGAAAGTCTCGAGTCAGGAGCAGCGGGAAAGGAGGGAGAGGTACTGGGGGGGGGGGTGACAGAAAGGGAAAGAAATGCGCCCGTCAAATAAAAGCAGGTTATTAGGTCAGAGCGGATTATAACGGCAGGCGGATTAGTGGAGGATGCGGAGATCGACAGATTGGAAAAAGAATATAAAGAATTATACGACAGCATTTAATTTTTTTTTTTCCCAAAAGTGTTTCCTGATCGCGGCGTGACTCTTAACTTTTCACTCGTTCACGCCTTAAACAGCAGGTCGGAGGGAGACGCCTCGCAGTCTCTATTTCGTTTAGTACAAATTTTGGCATTTTGATAAGATCTGGGGGAATTCGCTAAGAAACCCCCAGAAATTTCACGCAAACAGATGCTACGAAAGAAAAGGAAGCCCCCCCCCCGGCTAAAGCCGTGACAGAGATTTCGGAGATTCCAGAGGATCCCTGGCCGTGTGATTGCAACGGGAAAAATGCGTCAAGAGTCTGGAGTTTAGGAGAAACTATGCTAATTTGGCAAAAAAACGTCCGGGGATTCGGGGAAGCGCCTCCGGGAGGACGAAGCGAGGAGTTTACGTCTGCAATCAGTAAAGACGTGAAAAGTAAATCCTGGTTTAGCGATGCAGGAGGCGGCTGGTTTATCCCACTCGAACAGGCAATAAAATAAAGAAGGGAAAGTGACTATTCTTAAGTGTTTGGTAAAAGGTGCATAGTGGGTTGTGACGAGCAGTGGTGCGCATGCGCGAGGGGCGTGGCTAGATGCATCATAGTGACAGATTGCGCTCTCCTCACTGTCCTCCTTTTCGGGTCGTTCACACACTTTGCGATGCTCCTTATCTGATTCAAGACAACTGTCCATATCCTCATATACACTAAAGGGGTTATTCCTTTTGACACCGATGTAGCGCAGTGTTTAATTCCTTATTGTGGCAGTACCTATTTTTGGCCACCGGAGGGAGACAAGCGCAATGTGAGACACTGAATATTACATTGGGACTACATTTCCCGGCATGCTTTGGGAACGGACACAGGAAGTGGGTGGGACACAGACCCTTACATCCTGAGCCTCGTGGAGAGAACTGGCAGAGAGCGCCAGGGAGTGAGAGAGACAAGACACAGTGCTGCAGAATGTAACAGTGTCCAGGCCGGAGCGCAGGTGCGGCCTGACGGAGTTACAGATCGGGTTGCTCAGCCTTACCAAAGGGAGACCCAGTGATCCACAAGATTACCCAAGCTGCTATTGCAGAAGCCAGAGGACCCCGAGTAAGGAGTACCGCAGGTCGATCGGACTGGGAGAGCAGGCGGTAAACTGGACAAGTCGCGGCAGGAGCAGAAAGCCAGACAGCGGATCCAGAAGCAAGTAACCCCAGTCAATATCGAGCGGAGAGACGTCCTGGGTCAAGCGGAGCCTCAAGTATCTGGCGGATGGGTGAGAGGCCTTCTAGGCCGTTGTAAAACCATGAAAGCACGCTGCTGTTTGTTTCCAAAACCCACAGGGCCCCAACTTGACTAGTCGAAGATACCTCTTAAGCAATTCACTGGCCAGTTGAATAGTGTACCCGGGTACTATAACACACACACACACTTACATTCCGGGACACAACCTGTGCGGGACTCACTCCCCAATCAAAAAGGGGTTAAAGATAATTTTCGTATTTATTTTCCGCTGCGCGTTTCTCGAATTACGAAACATCGTATTTATTTTCCGCTGCGCGTTTCTCGAATTACGAAACCTTGTATTTCTTTTCCGCTGCGCGTTTCCTCGATATACGAAGCATCGTATTTCTTTTCCGCTGCGCGATTCCCGCATTACGAAGTACTGTAAATATATTTACGAACACCGTGTTATTCATTATATGCCATTTATTCTAGTAAACTATATAATTTATAAAATCCACAACGGTGCTGGAGTATATTTATTCCCTAGTGCGGGGAGACTGACCCGAGGTTCAATTTCAGCGGCTCCTCCGGGAGTGAGCGCTACACCGAATTGCACCAAATGGTGAATTTCCGGCCGTACGGTGCAATTTCGTGGCTATTCAAAAACCCGGAAATTCACCAAATATTGGCAAATCGCCAGCAAAATATGGAGCAATGCGGCGCCAGTGAAATCCCCCATAGAGAAGCAATGGTTAATCTATTCAGAGAACGCTGAACAGCACCGAAAAGTTGGTGAAATTCCCTGCTGTTCGGTGGTTTAATTCGACAGGTTTAATCAGGTGAATCCCATAGGTTTCAATGTAAAATAAATTCCACGTTTTTATTATTCCCCCATTTCCATTTGCAGCTAAAAGTACCAGTTTGTACCAGTTTATAATGAATAAATGATCCTCGGCTTTGTACGACAAACGGGTGATGAGGATAAAATGGTGACGGGATTTTATTTAATAAATCTGATGAAAGGATTTGCTGGTTTTTGTTTGTAAAAAAATAAGGTATTTTTAATACTAAGAAAGCAGAGGCATATTTATAATTTTTGGTGAGATGGGCATATATATATATACTTATTAAAGTTGTGGTGGAGGGCAAAAAGTGAGAATAAAAGCCTCCAGACAGCAAATAATAAAGTTTATTATTGCAGAAGTCATTTACACATCTCAGCAATTCAGTGACCTGCTTCGCAGAGCTCATGTGCTACATTCCCCATATGCAGCAAGGAATTCTGGGTAAGACATGCAAATGACATCCACAATTTCTCATTTTCTTGCATCCTGGGTCTGTTTTCACACAGAACCTTCCAGTGTGGAGGTTTTAATCGATTTTTTTGTCCTCCACCACAACTTAAATAAGTATTGATTGACCCCACGGCGGTTAAGCATCAAACTGCTGCTGTTCCTGCCTAGCTCCTGCTGATGAGGGCACGATAAGCCAGAAATGGCTTTGACCAGTTGCTTAAACCTGATCTCTGATAAAAAAAAAGCCATCTAGTATGGCTCGGCATTGATTGAAGGGTTCAGTGTGAAAACAGACCCAGGGTACAAAAAATAAGAAATTGTGGGCGTCATTTGCATGTCTTACCCAGAGTTCCATGCTGCATATGGGGTGTGTAGCACATGAGCTGTGTGACACAGTTCTTTGAATTGCTGGGATGTGCAAATGACTTCTGCAATAATAAACCTTATTTTATATATATATATAAAGGGCTCAGCATTGAGCCGAAACATTGGTCTTTTAATACTATAGAATAAAGTCGTGTTTTTTATATATATTTAGCCAGTGAGTGCGTCCTAGGGATGTGCGTTTCGGGTTTCGGGAATTTCAGAATTTTCACAAAATTTCCCGATTCGTGTCTTCGGATTCGGACGAATTTCCGAATCGGATCGGACCCGAAAACCGATAGATCCGAAAAGTTTTCCGAGCCGAAACGAAAAATTTTCGGAATTTTCGAATGGACTTGAAATGTGTCAAATCGAAATTTATTTTTGCTCTATTCGTGATTTCGGTTCCATTCTTGATTTCGGTTCCATTTCGGTAATTCTGGACATCGTATATTTAACTATTATCGGTTATATCGCTGATTCTGTAAATTTTGTATTTGTAAATGCGGATCACTTGTTTCTTGTGGCATTCGGGTCAGTTTAGCGTTTTTTAAATCGTTTTGTTCATTTTTTTTGTTCCTTGGCTTTCATACCATTTTAATATGATTAAATAAAGTTGTGAAATGTATATTCAATTATTCATAAGAAAAAAAGGATCTCTATTTAAAAAAAAAAACACGATAGAATCGCCAGAATTATCGTAGACACTTTGAAACGAGGAGAACAGACGTTCCGAAAAAACAAAAATTTCCAAAATTTCCGAAAAGTTGATATAAAAAACGAGCAAAGTGACACGAAAATACGAAAAATGGTCGATATTCCGAAAAAAAAATGTACACGAAAAACGATCCGAACCGAACCGAATCGAAACAGAAATCGGTCGAAACGAACCGAATCGAAAAGTTTAAACATCCGAACAAATCGAACCGAACTGAAAAAAAAATCGGTGCACAAGCCTAGTGCGCCCCTGTTCTTTTGCTTTGTTTATTTTTCTGGACCCTGGCTTGAGCATTTTTTCAATTTAAACAGGAAGCACTTTGAGGGGTGAGTGCTGCACCTGTAGTTTATATATATATATACATATATACAGTTACAATATACCGAGAGCGCTCAAAGGTCTTCACATCAAAGTCCAATAGTTATTTCAAATTAATCAATGTTTTGGCTCATTCAAGCCTGGTCTTGGTCTTGATAAAGGCTCAAACGAGCCGAAACGTTGATTAATTAGGAATTAAATTGGTTGAAACTGAAGCAAGACAACAGGTCTCTGTTCCTGGACATTCCCTGGACTCCGGCAGGTTATCAACGCACGGCTTGGTCTTCCAGAGAGTCCGATCGCCACATCCATCCCTAGAATGACTCCATATTGAACCACGTTTACAGCTTCTCATGGTCCAACCTTCATGGGTCAAAGAAGAAACCAGGCTGCCATGTTGGAGGGAAAAAGACCTTCCTTCTGTTCATCATGTCCCTAATAAAAATGGAATGTAAACCTTTGTGTGTGTTGTGTATGGTTCTGTGTGTGTTTGTATGTTGTGTGTGTGTTTGTGTATATGTTGGTTTTCTTACCTTCCTTTGGATCGACAGCAACAAGTGAAATAAAACAGATGGACCTGAAGAACATTAAGCTTTTTCCCAGCCTGAATTACTTGGCCGTCTGTTCTGTACCTTATCCTGGCTGTGACAGAATGAGCTCGATTTGGCCACAAGGGGGCGCTTGGCATTACTGAGGTTCTAGGTGCTTACCTGTCAGAAGAATATGTCAAGGATGGCACCATTGGCACACGCTGTACGTAACGCCGCAGCATAGGGGTAAACACACTTTTTAACTCAATTTAGAAAATAATCTGCAACATACAGAGAGAGAAAGAGAAATTTTATTTAAAATAAAATAAAATAAAATATGTACTTTTTTTGTTTTTGCGTGTTTTGCAATGTCCCTTTAATCAAGAAGTAGCTAAATACAGAAAGAGAAGCAAGAAGAACAGGAAGGTGACTTTATGACAAGTCTATTTGGGGATCAAACGCTTACAAGACGGCATAGCTCTGCTAAAAGGACATACAATACATAAAAACACTATATAAGACATGTATGTGAATGAATGTCATCACAGCAGGATGGTGGCTTTGACATGAAATGAAGGGAATGTTGTATGTTCCAAGAACTGAGGGATCAGGGTAGAAACCTCCACTAAACATCTCTAAAAGATCACCGCTAAAGACCAAGCTGAACCTCCTAAAGAACCTGAAGGTGCAATCTTTGGACCTGGATCTACACCAGAAAACCAAGAGCAAGCTGAGACTTCTCAACCTGAAGTTTTGATCAGTGTAACTTCTGGACGTCTCTGCCAACACAACTTTCATCGGTTAAAACAGGAATGCCGAACGCATGATGCCTCCTGTGATATGAGCAGAACATGTACAGCCATAATATAGACAGGAATGGAGAGAATGACTATAGTCAAAGTCAACAGCTGGACACGGGCCTGGTGTCCCTTATACATGAGTACACGGTACTATCTTTACTACCAGCCGAAGAATACAGAAGGCTGACCTACTCAAAGATAAGATGAAGCCACCACCAGGATATTGGGTGGACAGAACAATTAAACTTTGCCTCAAGATAGTCCTAACCCAGTCACACATGTCACAGGTGTCCCTAAGGCTGACAAACGGTTTGGGCCTAACACAGGACTGGTGGTTCAGTAAATACTCAACGCCAAGAGGATCTGGGAGAAAAGGATCTATTCAAAGACAAGATGGCGACAGGAGTGGAATGTGGCATGGGCTGCAAAGATATGTTGCCTCAGGAAAGTCACAAGCCAACCAGTCACTGGGTGTCCATGAAGCTTAATGAGCACCACCACGTGGCATAGGCCTGGTGTAAAGGTGGCTATGCCATGCCACATTTCCGTACTATCAGATCAAGAGGACCAGACAGAACTGACCACTGGCACAACCAAAGACATGATATTGCCATGAGTATTATGTTGGGTGGAAGGGATAGGCATACTTTTTTGGAAGATAGTCACAGCCCACCATATCACCAAATTTTCATGTTGACGGAGGGCCTGGGTCTGACACGGGACTGCTTGAAGACATGATGGTGTCTCCTGTGGGATGTAAGATGGACAAACCTCCATGTGTTCATACGACTGACAAAGACAGAAAAAACAAATCTCCAGTTGCACATTGTCTACCCAAGAAGGGTCCTGATTCTTATACAACCCAATCTCCACAGGAACAGATTTATTTAGTCAAGGCAAAGCTGAGGAAGGAAGTCCTAATAAGGGACTCGGCCTGGAGATCTGGAACAATCGGCCAGTGACCAGACATGGGTGGTCATGCTTAGTCATCGTCCCAGAAACAAGTGAAGAAATCCTGAAGGTCACAGATGCAGTCATTGGCAAAACCCGATCCGATCCGGAGGTCAATAAATCAGCGAGGCCGTAAACAATAGGCACAAAAAAAACAAAGACGAGAGCGAGAGGCGAGGTCGTCTGACGAGAACATTGTGGATCAGAGAATAGAATTGCCTGAGGTCATGGATAAATTCAGGAGCAGGTCCGGCAGCGAGTTTCTGAAATCACAAATAAAGCCATTGGGGAACGCGCCAGGGTTGAAGTGGTGGGTGGCTGTTGTTCGGAGTCTCATCATGTGATGGATTGGACGCAGGGCCTGGTGATTCATAGAACAAACACGGAGCCGGGGTGATGGGGGCTCGATCCGTAGGGAAATTCGTATGTACTTGGGATAGAAAACACTGAAGAGGAAGAAAATAAAAAAATAACAACACAAAGCGCACAAGTATCCGCTCGGATCTGAGGTTTAGTAGCAGTTGGAGAAAGTGCAGACAGTGCGGCCGAGAGGGAATTATCTGTCATCAGCGGCACGATATTATTTAATTGTTTGCGGTCAGAGATAAACTCAGCAGGAAAGAGAAGAGGGAGAAAGCAGCGGCACTAAGCGTCACCAAAAAATAAAGATAAGGACTAGGTTAGAAGTAATGATAACGGAACAAAGATATGTTAACCCTTGTGGCGCCAGAAAAGCGTGTAACTTGAGGGTTAACTTCCAGCATCTCCGACCATAATGGGTGGAGAGCATCTCTCAGGCAGTAGATAAGGTCTGGGCTGAGCAGTTGTTGCTTAGATTAAGTCCAAAATCAGGGCCAAGATTGGGATGAAGAGCGCGGCTCGATATGTCACGGAGAGCGGCCGAGCCAAGGGTGGCAGGAATTCCGATAACGATGATTCCAGATCTCCAGAAGAAGAATAATAAAGCTTGGGTTTGGCTCGATGATAATAATTTGTGCTCTGGCACGTTCAAGAAGGACAAAGACGGGGTCTCGGATAAAATCGTTAAGTGGAAGGTCATGCATAAAGTCATCGTGGAAGCACGGGGGGGACGTGCGGGGGCCGCGGGCCGGACACTGTTTATGCTCACAGCGAGTAAATAAACATTTAGCATAGCGGAGGGATGACATCAACCAAGAGAAAATAGAACGAGCTCTCACCCCGTCGCCCTCCGGAACGGGGAGGAGGGAAACCCAAGGGAGGAAGAGCGGAAAATTCAAACCACGGGGATCGTGCGCACCTGCATGTGCGTGTCAGGCTTATATACCCCCAGGACAACAAAAACTGGGCTAGAGAGAGGGGGCGGACAGAAATATTACAACATAAAATCATATATCATTTATTATAGTCCCTTTCCTCATACAAGAGTCTCCCTAATCGCATGCCTATTGTCCTTTACCCCATTTATATCTCTCCCCATCCCCATTGTCACATGTCACTCGTCTCTGTACCATTTTGCCCCCTTTTATTTCTCTCCTCTGCCCCTTATTATCAGCTCCTATCCCCATTGTTATTTTTCTTTCATTTCTCTGTTTCATCCCCTTATTTTTCGTTCCCTTGTCCTCTCTTGCCCCGTTGTCACTTTTCTCTCTTTTTTGTCCCATTACTCTCCCTTTTTATTTCTCTCCTCTGCCTCCTCTTCCCGCACCTCCTGTCCCCATTGCCCTTTTCTCTCTCCTCTGTCCCATTTCTCCCCCTTTTATTTCTCTTCCCTGTCCACTCTTTTCCCCTTTTCGCTCCATTTTGTCCCCATTGTGGGCCATATTACATAGTTGGTGCTAACTTAACCAGAGCTGTTGTAAACGTAAAACCTCCATAGGCTATAATGGCTCTGGGAAGTTTACAACAGCTCTGGTTAAGTTAGCACCAACTATGTCATATGGCCCTATCACTTTTCTAAGTTTCTCTGCTCTGTCCCGTTACACCCCTTTTCATTTCTCTCCTCTGTCCCCTCTTGCCCCCTTATCACCCTACTCTGTCTCCACTGTCACTATTCTCTTCCCTTTGCCCTTGTCACGTTCCCACGTTCCAACCCTGTCTCCCTGCCCTCTGTATTCCTTATGTTTTGGTTACTATGGGCTTCCCTGTGCTGCTTTCCCTGAGATTCAGCTCAGGGGATAATGTGTCTGCTAGTTTCAGTTGCTCGTTGAGCTTCTGCTGGTGATATGGACTGATTACTCCCCCATATAAAGCCGTGGGCCCATATCACCATGCTCTTGCATCTGGTTCATTTTCAGTCTTTGTTTGCTGCTGACTTCACGTTCATGAGAGCTCCCTGTTGTTCTGTCTGGTCAAGTCTATGTTTTATTGTTTACCTTATTTCTTTGATCTGTCCGTTGTTTCTTTAGTTAGCCTAGGTTCCAGTTCATGCCCAGTGTTTTACATGTAATTAGTTCAAGTGTTTCTCTTTCGTTTATTTCATGTTCTGACTGATTATATGGTTTTGACCCTCTGGCCTGGCTAACGGATTTTCTGCTTGTATAAGGTAAACATTCTGGTTTTGACTCCTGGCTTACTCGCTGACTAATCTATTGGATATCCTTGTCTGTACCGTGCATATTGATTTATTGTTTTGTTGTGTGTCCCTGCTGACCACGACTTTTGTGATTGAAGTCCTTCCCTGCAGGTTGTGTAGTATAACTCCTTCAGGTATTCTGTGTATACCCTGGGACTCTGTACGGCTACTAGGTAACCTTTTTCTATCAGTATAGGGCTCCTTTGGTATAGCTGTACAGAGATCCCCAGTTCCCCCTGTGTTTATTTTCAGGTATCTAAGGTTATTGTGTTCTGCATATAGGGGCTTTTACTCGTACCAGGGCCCTAATTGGCACATGCTGGGTACCGCCATTGAGGCTGAATGTGACAGCCCTGTTCCCCACTTTGATTTCTCTCCCCGTACACTCTTATCACCCTCTTCTATCCACTTTGTCACTTTTCTCTTTCCTCTATCCCCCTTTTATTTGTCTCCCCATCCCTTCTTCCCCTTTATCACTCTATACTGTGCCCATTGTCTCCCTTTTCTCTCTGCCCCATTCCACCTCTTTTTAGTTCTCTCCTCTGCCCCTCTTGCCCCATTATCACCATCTCATGGCCTCACTGCCCTTTTTCGCTCTCCTCTGCCATTTCATCCCTTTTATTTCTCTATCCGTCCCCTCTTCCCGCCTTTTGGTCCCCATTGTCCCCTTTCTCATCCTTCTGTCCTATGTCACCCCCTTTTATTCTCTCCTGTGCCTCCCCTTGCCCCTTTATCACCGTCTCCCTCCATTGTGTCTTTTCTCTCTCTCCTCTGTCCCTGTCTCCCCTTTTTTTCACTCCCTTCTGTCCCCTTTCTCCCCCTTATTATCGCATCCCTCTTGTCCTTGCAGGTTGGGGACGGAAGGAGTGAATGTTAGCATCTCACAGGAGAGGTGTGAGGAAGGAATGACTGAGGAATGAGAGAATGGGCAAGACGGAGGAGAGAGGAGCTGGACGGAGGAGCGGAGGATGTGTCACTAACAGATGTGCGAAAACATTACGGCATCACAAAGCGAGCGAGGAGGGCGAAAGGGGGCGTTGGAAAGAACTGAGGCTGAAAGAGAGAAAGAGACAGCAAGAAAGAAAAAGCAGAGAAAGACCAGAGCTTCACAGAGATTAAAGAGGAAACATGAAAGAGGGAAATTAAAGCCGTGGGAGGATGGAGGGCAAAGAGGCATCAACGTGAGAGAGTAATGAAAAAAAGGAGCTCGACGGTACAGAGAGGCAAAGCGAGGGGCTGAGCGAGGGACATAGCGAGGGGCTATAGGGTTATATAGTAATACATTAATAGGGTGTCAGGGCCTCAGCTTTTATAAGAAAGTTATACGGGTGCATAATTGTTATTAGAAAACTACTACACCTGATTTAACTGCTGTACTGCGCATTCACTACACCCCGCGGCTGATGTGACACATAGGATGTATGTGCACAATTGTATAAAGTATGTAATCTTCATGTTTAATGGTGACATTGAAAGATGTGTGCTTAAAGGAACACTCTAATCAAAAATCCCCCCCCCCTGTTTTTTTACATTAAAATATACCTATTCCCTCACTAGCTAGGTACGGATTTCTTTTTTTTTTTTAACTGTAATACTTACCCTAAAATCCACTTGTTTCCAACGGCGTCTTTTTTTTTTTTTCTATATATACTCCCCTCCCTCCTCTTCCGCTGCCGTCCTTGTTAGTTTCACTTGGCTAATGGTTTACGTGAGAAGCGCTCATGCGCGCCTCTCACGTAAGCCAGCCAATCGGCAGGCTTGCTCTCGCCTCCATCTTCTTAAATTAGTGTTGCGCGCAAGAGGATACGCGCAACACTAATCTTCAGCCGCTGCCACCAGCTACTGCGGCGAGTTGGAGACGTCATCGCGCTGAAAGCACGATGACGTCTCCTACTTGGCAATAGTCGGCAGAAGCGGGAAATATGAATCCCGCTCTGCTGACTGACAGCTGGGAGGGCGGAGTAAACTCCTCCGCGTCTCTCAGCTGTTTTCAGCCGATCGGCTGAGCGGAGGGAGGGGGGACAGACAAGGGCATACTCAGGGCATCGTGACCACCTAAAAAAGCTTAGGTGGTCATGTTGCCTAGAGAGTATCCCTTTAACTCTGCTATGTGGTTTAAACGGTGCTTGTAATTAGGTACTATGAGAAAGCAGCTAGAAACAGGGGACTCTTATTGTGAAGCAGCTCTCTGATGCAGAAACAGGGGACTCTTATTGTGAAGCAGCTCTCTGATGCAGAAACAGGGGACTCTTATTGTGATGCAGCTCCCTGATGCAGAAACAGGGGACTCTTATTGTGTAACACAGGGTCTGATGATCCTGAAGGATTGTGGGAGATTATGGGTGTGGCAATGCTTTCACCTCATAACCATGAGGCTGCTGTTAGAGAAAGCCGCCATATTGTCTCTCCTTTCCTTCCTGTTTTTACAGGTAAGACTAAAGTGGAAAATAACTCCCAAAACATGCAGAATAAATATGTTATATACAGCTGTATTGACTGTGCAGGAAGTCAGAGGAGAGTAAATAAGGTATTCAAAATGTAGGCGGACAAAAACAGATTCACTTTCAAGACGGCGCCGGACCGGGCACAAGTAAGGATTGTCAGAACACGAGTCTCTTCAGGAAAGGCAAACTTTATTGTGTCGTCACACAAGTGCCCACACAGGATTGAATCGGAAAGAGTGAGCCCCCCCTTTCACCCGTGCAAGGGATCTTATACCCAAAAATACGTAATTAGGTACATCCCAGTTAGCCCACCTCCCAATGACACTTTATTCCACCCCACGTGGGTTAATACCTCCCTTTGGCTAATACAAAGACATTTCATTAATTGGCTGTAAATTGGCAAACTTTGTGTTAGTTTCAGTAAATCAAAATTAATTGCTCTTACTGTTCCGGGCTGCGCCCTCCTCCCTTGCGCCTACAATCACTTGTTACAGATGGCACCTGGCCTGATCTCTACTCCTTTGTCTTTCTGCGGGCCCCAACGACCTTGGAGGATCTACTTCGCTTTTCTCCTCCGTGCCAGGAACAGCAGAGATCTTTCATCAAGCTTTAATTGCTTTTCTGCTAATCTAAACGCATTCCTAAATTTCTACGTATATCTCATTCTAGTTTCAGCTACAAACCTGTCTAGTTATATACAAGTGAACCAATATTCTGAACAAGATGGCCGCCTGTGTACAATGGCGGCCGTCTTCCAGCCTATTTCCACTTCATTATGAGAGAATCACTAGGAGGCTGCAGGCTCCACTTACTCTTTATTAATAAATGTAGTGATGCAGTATTTATTGGGGTTAAATGATAGATTTATGTTTAAAGTTAATATTCAGATTATAAAGCTCTCGTGCAAACACGGTGCAGTTAGAGAAGTTTGTCTAAGAAACACAAAAGTGATTTATTTTAATATCGCTGTATAGACCATGTGTAAAGGTAATAGCAGGATTGTCTGATGCAGAGTCAGTTATGTCGATTTAAACGGACTTTTTATGCAGATAATCTCAGGTGCATTATTACCTTCTATTAGAGAAATTGTTATATGTCTTGGCATGTATGACATCCCTTTATGTGCAGAAAGGAAAAGGAATCGCTAAAGCACGTTGCATATATAAGGATGTAAAGTTTGTGAGACTGATTCACAGGAAAAGTTAGATATATGGTGGAAATTAAGATGACATGTTACTTGATCATTTAGAATGAAAATTGTATTGTTTTAAAAGCAATTGAAAACCGTACACGTCTAATAAATATAACCATGAGGCTGCTGTAGAGAAAGCATCCATATTGCCATATTGTTTCTCTGCTTTCTTTCCTCTTTTTACAGGTATTTACATCTGTTTGCTGGCCTTCTGAATGGGGTCTGCATCTCTAACACAAAGGTTGTGATGAGGGACAATAAAGAGATGATAGGCCACGATGGGGATAATAAAGAGATGACAAGCCGTGAGGTGGGTTAATAAAGAGGTGATAGGTCGTGATGAGGATAATAAAGAGATGACAAGCCGTGAGGTGGGTTAATAAAGAGGTGATAGGTCGTGATGAGGATAATAAAGAGATGACAAGCCGTGAGGTGGGTTAATAAAGAGGTGATAGGCCACGATGGGGATAATAAAGAGGTGACAAGCCGTGAGGTGGGTTAATAAAGAGGTGATAGGTCGTGATGAGGATAATAAGGATGTGACAAGCCGTGAGGTGGGTTAATAAAGAGGTGATAGGTCGTGATGAGGATAATAAGGATGTGACAGGCTGTGATGAGGGATAAATAATAAAAAGGTGACAGGCTGTGAGGGGGGGATAATAAAAAGTTGATAAGCTGTGAGTGGAGATAATAAAGAGGTGATAGGTTGAAATTGAGGAGGATAATAAAGAGTTGGTAGGTTGAAATTGAGGGGGAGTAGGTGGGGGAGAGTTACGGTAACGGGGCAGTTTCGTTTGCACAGCAGGTATGAGCAGACACTCAGAAGCCGGACTGATGAGAGAAACGGAGAGGTGATTGGGAGGGCAAGCGAATGGAAGAAAGTTTGGCCAAGTACTGTATAAACACATCGACAGACGGATGGAAAGATGGATAAAGGGATAAAGAACAGACACATGTTAAAATAATATGGACGTGGCACGCGCCAGTCCTTGGCATGCAAGGTGGTAGATTGTGTGACTCCGGCGGGCTCCATCCCTCTGCAGATCTGATACATTCACTCATTCCTCGCTACATTCCTTCCTTTCACTCCATGCTCCGCACACACTCTGTTTGCCTTCATCCTTGGACGGCTTTATGCTTAAAATCGGATTTATTTTTTTCCCCTTCAAACTGGTATTTAACTTTTCTATTCCCTTTTAACTCACTACTGAACCAACTTTATTATAAATCTCTTTCTCTTCTATTTTATGCTTCGTTCTCTGCATCTTCCATTCACTCTTTCTCATCTTCATCAATTCATTTTAGGGTTGATTGCAAAAATAGTTTTCTGGTCAGCACACCAGAAGACAAAGCGATCCTTCAACCCGGGATGGCCGTCATGAGAGAAAGGGAACTCATCAGAACTTGTTCTCATTTGACCCTTAGACATAATGAGCAGAAACTGTCAAACCAAAACCACTGGTCATATGTGTGGGCATACATAGACACGCTCAAACATACTCCCCTCCATCCAAGGCCTCCATTCATGATGTTCATGGGGCCTGTATCTCCATTTAACATGTGATACGGCTGATTCCGAGGTGGTAGAGTGAGAGAGCAGCATGGTCTGCAACTTTGTCGGGCACAGACTGCACTGCTCTCCCACTGGACCCCCAGGAGTTTGGCCAATTTACATTTTAAATGGATCCCATGGGGAGGTTGCTTGGGCAGGTCGTGGCTTGCTGGGGACAGTTGTGAAGGAGGTTGGCAGAGAGGCTTTCACAAGAGATTCAGCAAAGGGTCCCCAAATTTATAGTTAGATAGTAGCGCTGCATCCCACTCCAATCTCACCCAACCACACACTCACTCACTCTCACCCCTCTCAACCATATAATCATTCCAATCTCACTCAGCCAAACACATACTAACTTTCATCTCACTATACCACATTCTCACTCCTATCTCCCACCCAACAAAACCCTCACTCACATCCCACACAGCCACATGATCATTCCAATCTCACTCAAACCGGCTGGGTGGAGTAGAGGTAACATCACTGCTCTGCGTGGAGAGAGCCTGTGGAGACATGGGTTCGATCCCGACAAGCACCTCTCCAGTAAGTGTCCCTGGGCAAGACACCTAACGGTACATACTTGCCACCTAGGACATACTTAAAAACGAGAGAAATCTCAATGTATCCTTCCTGCTAAAATCCTTTCTAAAAGCAAAAAAATTGGCCACATACTCCCTTCCATCTCACTCAACCACATGCTTAATCCCATTTTACTCAGTCAACTACATACTTAATCCTGTATCAATTAGATGACCACATATTCCATATCTCACCCAGCCACATACTCATTCCCATCTCATTCATCCAAGTGCTCACTTCCCTTTCACTCAGCAAACTAGCTACTCTCACTCCACTCAGCCTACACCATACTCATCCCCATCTCAGTGAGCCAGCCTCATACTCACTTCTATCCCACTCAACCATTCTCAATCCAATTTTACGCAGTCAACCACACTCACTCCTGTAACATTTAGTTAACCACATACTCATTCCCATCTCTGCTCACTTCCCTTTCGCTCAGCAAACTACAAACTCCCATTAAACTCTGTCTACACCATGCTCATCCCCATCCCACTCAGCCAGTCACTCACTCACCTCCATCACAGTCAGCCACATACCACGCCTATCTCATGAAGCCAAACACAAACTCCATGCCATTCCAATCCGCCGACACAGCCTCACATCTATCCCATCCACTAACAGCATCTTCTCCTGTGTGCGCAGAAGTCCTCGCACTGGCCAAGGATCCACCTGCACCGTACCCTTTTATTTTCTATCCCTCGTTCATTCCGCCTCTGTCTCTTTCACTGGCCCCGTGTAATTCCCTCACTATTTCTCCCTATTCTTTCTCACCAAATCATTTCCAGCTCTTTCTTTTATTACATTTTTCCATCTCACTGTCCTCGTCACATGTTTCTTTTCAGACCTCTTTTTGTGCACATTCACGTTTATTTTCCCAGCGACTTATTTCAGCCTCTGCTGACGTTTGTGCCTTTCCTTTCCTTCTTTTATCGTTCTCTCTTATTACTCCTTCTCTTTCCTTTGTTTTTCGATCGCATCTTTCCCCCATCTCACGTTCTCCAGTGTCCTCTTTCCATGGGTATCCTCTCTCCAGCTCCCAGTGTATGTTCCTCTCACTCCCGCCCCTCTCGCCATATTAAAACTTTATAGCAGTTTCCAGGAGGTTTTCACGCATTGCGTTGCGAGACATGGCGCGACCATTGCTGGGCTTGCCATGTGTTTGGCCAAATTTGTGTAGTCATTCCAAGCGCCGGGTCCTTGTGTCTCGCTGAACAGTAGTGTCTGGAGATGGTGGCAGCGGGTGCATTGATGAGCCATGCTCTGGTACCGACATGGACATGTGCCCCTGAGCCTCCTGTGTGATTCAGAAGATAGAAGAGGTCCCTGCCAAGAGCAGACCAGCCAGCTGTGTTTGGGCAGGGACATGAAACATGGGGAGCACAATAAAGGAGTCTTTCATTTAGGGAACGGGTGGAATTAAGTGTAAAGAAATACAAAATAGCTAATATGAGAGCCAAGTCGAGACGCACCGAGCAAGTCACAGAGTGCAAGACGAATGATGAGACCGAGTGACACAATGCCACCAACGCAACTGGAAAATGGCATGCCAACCGGCACTGGATAGACCCCAAACTACACAGGAAACATAAGGGATGGTGGGGGTCTGTTAACCGTCCATAGAGGGCACAACATGTGATGCAAGATGTTGAATCCAAAGAGAAGTGACTGTAATCCCAGCAAGCACTAGAAAGAGCCATGACAATATAACGCCGAGGTCGAGATAATCATTTAAAGGAAAGGGAGGCAAAGGCAAAGCGTTCGAGAGGAAATAACAGGAGCTGGACCTTAAAATGTGCAAAAAACATTGAAAATGGAAAAAAAAATGTGATGATCCAAATAGGTAAAAACATGAAATATAAAACCACAAGGTCACGCAAGCCCATCGAGGCAGGAAGGACATGTACCAGCTGGGTGGAATAGAGGCAACATCGCTGCTCTATAACCGTGGAGACACAGGTTCAAATCCCAGCCAGAGCACCTCTCCAGTAAGTGTCCTTGGGCAAGACACCTAACGGTACATACTCGCCACCCAGGACATACTTGAAAACAAGAGAAATCTCAATGTATCCTTCCTGGTAAAATACTTTCTCAAAAAAACTAAAGTTCCCCAATCTCTACAGCACACTCACAAACCACTCAGCCTGCGGAGCCACAAGTAATGGGAGAATTGGAACAGGCTGATTGCAAAGATGTTACTTGATAAAATACATGGATAAAAATCCCAAAGGTCCATATTGCTCGAGAAGAAAGAAAATCAGGACCATTAAGACATCAAAACAGGACGTGGACAAGGCTGGTTCGTGAAAAAAAGAAGGTGGCACTAACATAACAAAAAATGGACCAGATCAGAACCGCAGCGTTAAAGGTAAAACGCAAATGGAAAACTTGTGCGTCAGCCATGTTCCATTTGCGACTCAGCTTTAGCAGCCGTATTACGATCGAGACGCTTTGTCAGCAGCTTGAATGATGATACTTTGGGGCATTTTTGGGATAATGGCATCGGCGATATGCACCACCACTGTTATCATCTCCATAGGACTGCACGAAGACAGAGTGAGCTTGCGCAAGAGAGGCCCAAACATGGCGAACAGCACGATAAAAGGATTCGTGGAAGAACCCTGAGAACTATTTGTTGGAATAAGTGCAGTGCTTGAGCCATTATGCTGTACAACTCGAGCGCTCCGCTTAGTGTCCCCGCTTTGATCTGGCCCCACATCTCTAGGAGAAGGAAAAAAATAACAACCATTGTTAACAACAAATAGGATGATTTCGGTTTGATTGAGGATTTAATGTCACCAAATCCACGGCTAACGTAATCCCAGTGGAAACTAGGGATGTGCATTTTGGGTTTCGGAATTTTAGAATTTTCACGAAATTTCCCGATTCGTGCATTCGGATTCAGCCGATTTTACGAAAATTTTCAGATCGGAATTTTCCACAAACCAAAAATAAACGAAACGAAAATTTGTTCGGAATTTTCGAATGGACTAGAAATGTGTAAAATCGAAAATCATTTTCGTTCCATTCGTAATTTCGGCTCCATTACTGATTTCGGTTCCATTTCAGTAATTTGGGACAACATATTTATTGGTTATATCGCTGATTCTGTAATTTTGTATCATTCCCATCTCAATGTATCCTTCTTGTAAAACATGAGAAATCTCAATGGCAGAATTATCGTATCGACAGAATTATCGTATCGACAGAAATATCGGATCCGAAAAACCATTAGTTTACGTCAAAACGAATAGACACTTTGAAACGAGGAGAACAGACGTTCCGAAAAACACGAAAATTTCCGAAATTACGAAAAAAAGTCGATACGAAAAACGAAAGCGAAACGAAACGGAAATCGTCCGAAACGAAAATTTACAAAATACGAACGAACCGAACCGAATCGAACCGAAAAAAAAATCGGTGCACAAGTCTAGTGGAAACCTCTTCAAACACATAATTATGATACAAGGTTATTTGACACAAAACTCATTCTCATTCCGCACGTTAAACAAGCTTCCACCAGCAGGGATTCAGTAGGAAAATCCCCAGACTATCTCCGAAAATCTGTCAGATCTGGATGAAACTGGACAGGTTTACCTCTCGATCCAGCTCGGAAAGCGTCAACCAACCTGGAAACCCGAGACGCCCAAACATGTAACTTTCCGTATTTTGAATTCTCCTTTCGACAGAGAAAATTAATTGGATTTTAAAATGAATTTCAGAAAACCAGGTGAAAATAAAACCAGCGTGATGTCCAGGAACTGGAGAGGAGCTATGGACTCATGTCCAGGAAGATCTGTATTGGGTCTCCACCAGGGGTCTAGTCTTAAAATATACGTATGGGATCTCTCCAAGATTTCTGCTCCTCAATTAATTGTTGACATGTCGGACTAAACAAACTGGATAGGCTGGATTTTAGAGAATGCTTATTATAGTTGTAATAAATATCATATATTTTGGAAGACCTAATAAGGGAACATATGATTGGGAACTAATGAAAGCTTCTCAGTGTGCGAACCAAAAGGGAGCCCCATTCCTTCTAAGAACATAGTGGAGGCACTTTGTTCCCACATGTTCCTGCTTACCTTGATCACTGGTTTCCAAGTAGGGTGAAACTTTTGCAGAATTCGGATAATTCAATGTACCGGCTGGATGGAGTAGAGGTAACATCACTGCTCTATAACCTTGGAGACCCAGGTTCGAATCCCAGCCAGAGCACCTCTCCAGTAAGTGTCCTTGGACAAGACGTCTAACGGTACGTACTTGCTACCACACAATGGGCCATATTACATAGTTGGTGCTAACTTAACCAGAGCTGTTGTAAACTTCCCAGAGCCATTATAGCCTATGGAGGTTTTCAGTTTAGAACAGCTCTGGTTAAGTTAGCACCAACATTGTAATACTGCCCAATATCGGCTGTGGAGTCCGGTGGTAATGTTATATCCTCAGCCCCTGTTGTGCTCCCTGGGGGGTCTGGGCATGGTGGTGTGCCGCTGGCTGGTCGGTTGCCAGCACTTCCTGATGGCAGATTGGCATCTGAGGGGGCGGGGCCTGGTGTAGTCACAAGGAGCCGCCGAGTTTAAAACAGGGCAAGAGGGGTTGCCTCGTCGCCCTGACGTGGAGTTTGATTCCAGCAGCGCTAAGTTTATTCCTACATTGATATCCTGTTACCGACCCATTTCTGTATGCGATTCCTTCTCCTGTTAATTGACCCGTCTTGTACTTTGACCACTCTATCTGCACGTTTGTATATCACTGTCTGTGAGCGTTGGCAATTTAACCCTATGCTTGCCGCTGGGTTTATTGCTCGCTGTCTGGGTTCTGTCCCATCTCGTCTTGGGGTATCGCTTGTGACCTTTTGAGGTACCATTACCCAACGTACAGCTCATGTTAATGTTCATGTGAAAACCGCGATTAAGAAAGATTGTTTATTTCTGCCGTTTGTTATTTCTAATCGCATCTCTGAATATACTCGTGAGAACAACCTTGTCTGCAAGTCAGTACCTTCTGGTATTAGCCAGGTATCTACTATCTGCAAGTTCAAACCAGTCCATACTGTTTCTGAATTTCTTTTGACTGCCCTGCACCTTGAATACTTCACGGACTGTTGTCCCACGTATCATGTTTTTGAGCGTGTCCTAGGTAATCTGTTGGTCTCGAAACCTTCAGAGCCTAGAGGCAATTCAGTTAGCCCTTGTGTCTCCTTGGCTATTAAGTTACAGTCTGTAGTTTATGAACCTTTTGTGTTATTCAAGCTGATACTTTTGCCCTCAAGGATCTCAACTCCGCTACTCATGTGGCAGCATAACCGCTACCGTTACAGGTAACGTCTCTACCCTTCGACCATGGAGAAGCAAATCACAATACCATTCAGTGCATCCCTCAAATACAACTGTGGAGAAGTCTCGACTTTACAAGAAGCGGGATCAACCAAACCACCAGGTCGCTGCTCTACAATCATGGAAAGACGACCGACCCCACTCAGAAGACGCCACCAGCGAGTGCCCTTGGGGAAAACACCTAATGATATGGATGAGCCAACCTCACAAAATAATTGTACATCTCATTGATTGTAAGTTCCCTTGGGAACAGGGACCCCCTAATTCAGGCCATATCATCCATGTGTGGTATTCCAATGTATCAACTGCTTGTACACTGATCTTGTCCTGCGGAATATGTGGCGCTATATAAAGGATAACAATAATAACTTCCTTAAAATGAAAAATAATGTAAAGTCACTGGAAGCTGACGATTAGTCTAAAAACCGTTGGCAGTAGAGTTACATAGTTACATAGGCTGAAAAAAGACATGCGTCCATCGGGTTCAGCCTCTCCCACATCACCTACTGCTGTTGATCCAAAAGAAGGCAAAAAACCCAGTCTGAAATGCTTGCCAATATGCAACATAGAGATTGGCTTATAGCCAGGATCTCAAACTCACGGCCGTCCAGATGGTTTCCAGAAATCCTTCAACGCAATAGATGGTCAGAGCATCATGGGAAGTGTAGTTCAAAAAAATCTGGGCGGGGGTGGAGTTGGATCCTTAGTTTAGAGATAACAAGACACACTAAAAAGGAAATATAATATAAACGAAGCACCGGACGGAGATGTGAAGGTATGGTGAGAGCTTGTAGCCGTCCACAAGGTATCTCCTGGCATTCTATATATCGGGTGACGATCCATAAAGCTCTGCAGCAGAAATCATTAAATTCACTTTGCCGTGGGGTGCAAAGGGTAGCGCCTGTACCTTATAATGGGGAAAAGCTCGCCCTGCAGGGCTAGAACAAGATTTGGCTACATATTTTAAAGAGTCTTTGGTGGTTTGAGATGCTCGTGAAATCTCGTGGCTCCATCGTCAGTCGAGAAGAGACGTTTATTGTATCTCGACCTGCGACACAATGATTTCCATCCGATCTACGGAATTCCCTGCATAAAGGAACCCGTTGTACGGATACATGTTGTGTTTAAGGTATGTCCTGCACATGTTGTCCCTGTGTCCTCCCCATAGAGTCATTCCCACCGACGGGCCACAGGAGGAACCAGCTGCTGAAGTCCTTGTAACACGATCTAAGTGATCCGTAGCGCGCGGGGTCAGCGCCTGTCAGCCTGCGCACACGTGTATGAATGATGAATTGCTCGGAGGAAAAAGTGACAGCGAGAAGTATAGATGTATATCTAATCTGCGCGAAGATTACTCTCCTGACGGATTTGTAGGGGAGACAATAAAAAAGGAACGAAGAACAAATTCCCCCAACCCAACCAGGAGGCGCTGGAGAAGGAGACGCTCAGTGTGTCTGTGTGATAAACCAGAAGCTTTTATAATGGTTTCCAGTTAAAAAATTGGATTTATTCAACTAAGGTATTTTTTTTTCTATTGAGGTTGCTGATGGCCTAAATTAACCCCTTCACTACAATGTTTTTCCATAAAACCAGTGACAGGACACAGTGGATTTATGGAAAACAATGTTCCATTGCAGACAGTGTTAAAATGAATGTAACCTTCATAAAACACATTTTAGAGACATTAAGCTTATTTGACAGGCAGAGGGCTCCCTCTACTGGCCACAAAGTGCTACTACATGGATAATAATGCAGCTGGAGCTCCCACTTTCCTTGAAGAAAAAAATTAAACTTCAAGCTAATCCAATATCTTTGGCACCTTGGCTGACATGTCGTAGGTGCTGAAAATTAGGGGGGCACATTCTGGACCCATTTGCAAGTGAACACAATTCCTTTGCGTTGCTCCAGAATGTGACTGCTTCGAGTTTACTCGACCTCATGCTCTTGCAGGAGCTTTTGAACATCGAGCATACTCAGCCATGGTAGTGAAGGGGTTAAGATTCTAAACCTCAAGATGAGTGTAAGTTGGCTCGGGCAGCACCGCACCTGTTTTTCAGATTTCAGAGCTGCAAAACTGATTAATCTGCACAGATCTCTGTGTTTTATTCTCCAGAGGAGGCTGCGTTCCCTTCCTTGGAAGTCTGAGAATCTAATTGATCACAGAGCGATGCTACTATGGAAGCCGCTGCCTGTCGCGTCTCCTGTGCTCTGCCGTCTTACCCTCACTCTGGAATGTTAATCTCTCTCCTAGGGCCTTGTGTACAGTTGTCGTTAAGCTTAGCGTTCGAGACGCACAACATTAGGGCAGACGTTATTAGCTTAACCCTTTCCCGCCGTATGGCGCACTATGCCGTCCGTGTGGCAGGTGGGGCTTGAAGACGCAGGGCGTACTGACTTCAATGGGCCACCTCGGCCCCTCCGACCACGTCGTTTGCTGCTGTGGGATGGCCTGAACTCAGGCTGTTCCCCTGCAGCCAATAACGTGCGTCGCACGTCGGCTGTGGGACAGGCTGAATCAGAAGCCTGCGGCAGGGCCTACTAGTAACCCCACCAGCGTTAAGGGGTTAATATTTTCATGTCCTATTCCAAACTTGCCATTAAAGGAGACACTGTGACCTTAGTGTGTGGGAAATGTAACCCCTCCTAAAAGCTGGTGTGGCGTTCAAAACGACACGTAACCAGGGCCGGTGCTAGACTATTTTGTGCCCTGGACCAGCTACAAGCGCCCCCCCCAGAAGAAATTGTTAAGTCGCCTACCGATGACCGAGTCGTACGCAGGGAGACAATAAATACTCAAAAATACACGACACATAACTGTGGAATAATATATATATTTATTATATATACAGGCCACAGCTAAAACTCCACACAATATACCCCCCACCATGACATAACAATTCCCATAACATAATAATACAATAACCCACTGCTGAAAGAGGACTCCACATAACCACCACACACCTCCAAACCAACCAACCACAAAAACCTCCCAACTCCCAACCATCTGACCAAAATTAGCCTAAATAGAAGGAACCCCATACCCAGCACTGCCTACAAGCCCCCACCACGAGCTCCTCACATAACCCCCTTATGGGAGAGCTCCCCCACCAAGGAAATACAGGGCTTGTTCAAGCCCCTCCTTGAGTCCCAGGATGAACAGATCCTTGCCCACATCATTCAGGTGTACGCCATCCTCCATAAAATAACACGCCGCATCCTCCTCTTCAAAGGGTAGATGCCGCACCACCACACCATCCATCCGCCTCACAAACCTTCCCATACAACGATTCACCTTGATCCAGCAAAGCCGCACCGCCTCCTCATTCTCCGCCTGCCTCCACACCATCCTTGGCAGCAACTCGGACCACACCACCACTATCCATGGTGACCACTCCCTCAACTGCCGCAGATCCGCCTGCATCTGCTCCACCAGCACACCAAGAGGGACCACACCCAAATCGTTTCCTCCCATGTGTACCACTAGCACATGGGGAACTTCACCGTGCCTAAGGGCACCCAAAACCATCAGCTTAAACTCCTCCCATAGGAACCCACGGATTCCGAACCACCGTACCCGTGTTGCAGACCCATGCAAACCCATCTGTACTCCAGACGTTCGCACCAGCGCCCTTCTCCTCGCCCAAAAAAACGAGTCTCCAGCGATCCATACAACTCTCGAAGGATCTGCAAAAAACAAAAACAAATTACCAACATCTCCAGCACACAAAATACTCTGAAAAAAGAAAAAACTCCCGCCAAACCACCACACACCCCAAATAAACGATGTCTATACCTGCAAAGAAAACATAACATAAACAATGACCATACTCCTCGCCTCCAAATCCTCCATCCCCACACTCCTCCACAAACAACAAACAAATATACAAAGATAAAATAGAATATATATATTCCATATAAAAGGTATAAATTCATATTCCATGTAAAAGGTATAAATTCATATTCCATGTATAAGTTTGATATTTCTTTTTTTTTTAATGAAAAACATAACAGAACAGATCATACAGCAAACTGTTCTCCACATAGCCTCCCAGCATTAACAAGTGTTTCCATAATTCATAACACCAAACCTGGTTGCACGTAGGACTGAAAAGCCCTCAAGTTCCATCTTCCCAATTCTTGAATTTTCGCTGCCGACAAACCCAACCTTGAAGCTTCCGTTGCTGCCCCAATACGAAAGGAGTGAGAACCAAATTCCTCAGGATTTCTCCCTAAACTCAACAAACCCTTCTTAAAAATGGAAACAAACTGATATCTCGATAAAGCCGATCCGTCCGTGTGACATAAAAAGGCCACTCCAGACTCCACCCGTACCTCCAAAAATTCCTTGTCGTTCTTCACCGGACAAACCACGCAGTTATCCACACTGGATAAACCAACTCTACGCTTCCTACCCAACTGATCAGTCTTGGAGTTAGAAACCCAAATAACAATTTTCTCAACTCCCAACCAAACTGCATCAGCTCCCAAGCCACCACCTCCTCACCTAGAATTGCACACCAGCTCACCCACTCGAAATGCTCCAAAAAAAACAAACAAAAAGCCCCCCTCATAAGCAGAACCATAAACAAAAATTCCCGACAAAATCCCATACACCCTCCAATAACTGCTTGGAAACTGGACGCCGAGCATCTACCCTGCACCTTCCCCTCACATAACCCGGAACTGCACACCTGATAACAAAATCCTTGGTGACATCTCTTTTCCCCGATACCTGGAAAAGGAAAGCCAAGGTGGCCAACGACTGCCGTACCACCCCAGGAGATGCCCCTGATTCGAATAACCAAATGAGGTATGCCCTAAGCAAACTCTCCTCATCCAAACCACCCACCGAAACGTACCTGAACCGTTCAGCCAATGCGTCCCAATCCCTCCAAACTCGCGAGTAGGTCTTCCAAGTGGACTCAGACAAAGAACCGCTCACCCATCTTCCAAAAATTCCGAGCCTAGTTGCCAAAGGCCCTCCGGACAAGGGGTGCCCACCTCCTCTGCCAACGGAGCCAAGGAACGAAACCTGTCCCACTGTAAACGAGACAAAGCATCCGCCACGGACTTAAGGCGACCCGGAACATGCCTTGCCTTACATAAAACATTAAATTTAAGACAAAGCAACGCAAACCTCTTCAGCAATCTAATGACTGACAATGATGAAGCTGACAAAGAATTAACCGCTGACACCACCGCCATGTTGTCAGAACGGTACAGAATCCTTCTCCCCTCCAGAACACGTCCCCACAGCTCCAAGGCCACCACTAATGGAAACAACTCCAAAAATGACAAATCCCGCACCAATGCAGATGCTAACCAACGATCAGGCCAACGAGAAGCACACCAACGCCCTCCAAAGTACACCCCAAAACCAACACCTCCCGAGACGTCCGTGAAAAATTCCAGTTCCTTCGCCAAAACTTCTTTCGAAGGGAATATGGCCACCCCATTAAACAAAACCAAAAAGGATCTCCACACTTCCAAATCTTCCTTCATGGCACCAGATATTCTAACAAAATGATGACCTTCCCGAATACCCCGTGTCGCCAAAGCCCAACCTCGCAAAAAGACTTCCAACCGGAATGACCCTGCACGCAAAATTCAAACGACCAATCAGCCATTGCAGCTCTCTCAACTGCAATTTCCTAACTGACAGGGCCCTTTCCACTTGCCTCAAAGCTTCAACCACTTTCCCCAAAGGTAGACGACACTCACCCTTAACCAAATCAATCTCAATCCCCAAGAAAGTGATGACTGACGCCGGACCTTCTGTTTTATCAGAAGCCAAAGGAACACCAAATCGGTGTGCCACCCACTGAAAAGACCGAAGAGTGTGCAGACACTCTCCTGTCCCTTCCCTACCCACGCACAGAAAATCATCCAAATAATGTGTCAAATTAGCCGACCCTGCCACTTCATATCCCACCCATTCCAAAAATGTACTAAAACACTCAAAAAAGGAACAGGAAATGGAACAACCCATAGGCAAACATAGATCCACATAGAATTCGCCTTCAAACCAAAACTCCAGAAGATGATGACACGAAGGATGAATAGGTAAGAGCCGAAAAGCTGACTCAATATCTACCTTAGCCATCAAAGCCCCCTTTCCTGCATCTCGAACCAAACTAACCGCAGAATCAAATGACACGTACGACACCGAGGCCAACTCCTCACCAATATCATCATTCACCGATCCTCCCCGCGGATAGGATAAATGATGAATCATGCAAAACTCCCCCGCCGTCCGCACCACAGAGTTTATCCGGAGGTAGTTCGGGAGAAGGAGTTTTTTTTTTTTGTTATAATTCTTTATTTTCCATTTTTCAAAAACAAAAAGGGCATCTTATCACAAAACCACAATGTTAAAGATTGCTACTGGTTAGCCCTGAGGAGCCCCTGCCAAAGGACCGCAGGGGGTAAACCCCGAGGAGGGGGTAAAAAAAGAAATTAAAAAAAGATCAAAGAAACACAAACGTGGAGGAAAAAGAGAGAGGAAGAGACCTCATAGGGAGGGGAGGAGAGGGAAAAAAATAGGGTGCCGCCCCAAAGGAGTACATAACCCAGGTATCATAACCCGCCAGAAAAACAAGCAGTCCAGCTCTTAACCCACATCAAACTCCAGCCAGGGGTCCCAAATCTTACTATGTTGGGGCATGGTGTCATGTACAAGAGCCGATAAACGATCCATGTCCATATTATCTCTGATCCGAAGATACACCTGCGCCATAAACAGAAGGGACACAGATCTCCAGCCTTGGGCCACCGCTCTTCTAGCCGCCAAGACCATTTTATGCAACAGCTTATTCTCCGGTCTCGATAGGGCGTCCTGGGTGCGGTGAAGAAGAATGTCCATGGGTCGAGAGCCACTCCACACTGTAGGACCTCTTGGATGAGAGCATGAATTTGAAGCCAGAAGCGTCGGATCAGGGGGCATGTCCACCACATGTGGTAGAACGAGCCCTTAGTGCCGCAACCTCTCCAACATAAGTCAGAGGAAGACCCGTCCATGTGAGAAAGTTGTGAGGGGGTAACATACCAGCGAAACAGCATCTTGTAAGCCTGTTCCTGATGGGCCACATTGATGGAGCAGTGTGCCACATTGTCCCAAATATCCTCCCATTCTTCACTGGGCAGGGCATCCCCCACATCTCGCTCCCAGCGTGCAACATAAGTTGGGTCCCCCCAGATTGGAGAGCCTGAACAGAGGGAGACATAAAGCGAGGATATCATTGATTTCGTGATGCGAGCGTCATTACAGCGAGCCTCAAACGCCGTCAAGGAAGACGTGGCAGCCGTACGGACTTCAGGCGTCCGCGCATAGTCCATGACCTGCAGGTAGCGAAAGAAGTCCGCTGGTCCCACCGGACCTCTCTGTCGGATGTTCTCAAACTGAAGTGGTGCCCCCGCTGAGTAAAGGTGGTGGAGCCTCTGAAGGCCCAAGTCCTCCAGATTGCAAAAGGGCGAGGGCATAGGCCGGTTGAAACTTTCGGTTGCGGAGAAAAGGCATCATAGCTGAGTGTTCTTTGGCTAAAGTGAAGCGACGGTTCACGGTGTCCCAAATTTGGAGAGAGTTAATGGTGGCAGTGCAGGTGGAGCGAAGGATTGGACGATAGGTTTTGGGAAGCCAAAAATAGAATTGCGGCAAGTCAGGAGCAAAGAGATGCGACTCTAAGTCCGCCCAACGGTGCGTACCAGGTGGTGCATGAAAGGTAACAAACTGTGCTAGTTGGGCAGCATGATAATATTGTAACAAACTCGGAACTCCCAAGCCTCCCACCACCCTCGGTCTATGTAACACTCTTCTAGCCACCCTATGTCGTTTATTATGCCAGATGAACCGGTCCACATGGGACTGTAGATGCGCCAACGAGGCTGGAGGGACAGGCACCGGGAGGGTTTGGAACAAGTACAGGATTCGGGGGAGTAGATTCATTTTTACGCTAGCAATGCGACCCACCCAGGAGACATTAAAGGCATCCCAAGTGTCCATATCAGCTATAAGACGTTGGATCAGTACATCGTAGTTAGCTCTAATCATTGCTGCGGGATCACTGGTCAGCTTCACTCCAGATACGTGAGAGAGGAGGTGGAGAAGTGAAATCCCGTGAGGAGACGCAACCGGTCGACCTCCGGTTTCGGTATGCCTATCGGCAACGCGCGAGATTTATCTATATTGATCTTAAACCCGGAAATATCCGAGAAATCCCGAAGAAGGGAGAGCAAATGGGGCACAGAATGGACCGGGTCCGTGATGGTCAGGAGAAGGTCGTCCGCATATGCTGACACCAGGAATTCCTCCCCCCCAATCTGTAAACCCGTGATAGACGTGGAGGACCGTAATTTATCCAGCAGGGGCTCAAGGGCTAGAGCGAAGAGCATGGGTGACAGGGGGCAACCCTGTCGCGTTCCATTACCTATGGGGAAAGATTCCGGGGAGGCCCCCGTGGTGATTATTTTCGTAAGGGGGGAATTATACAGGACCCGGATAGCAGCGCAAAAGCCAGGGGGAAATCCCCAGTGCTCCAGTAGGTGAAATAAGTAAGGCCAGCCCACCCTATCGAACGCCTTCTCCGCATCCAAGGAAGGAGCAGAGAAGGCGTCCCCGTTGCGCGAGCTCTCTCGATCAGGACCACATTTCTCCTTGTATTTTCGTATGCCTGTCTCGTGGGAATGAACCCGACCTGGTCCGGATGAATAATGGAGGGGAGGAGTGCTCCTAGTCTGTTGGCCAGGATTTTCGTAAATATCTTATAATCAACATTCAGTAAAGAGATCGGTCTATTATTGTGGGGGAAGGAAGGATCTTTGCCCTCTTTAGGAATCAAATATCACATCAGATCGGAGGAAATCCGGAGGCACCGATCGTCCCTCCAGAATTCCATTATATAGTTTAACTAGATATTTGCTCAAGTGAGGAGAGAATTTTTTATAATAAAAGGCCGTAACCCGTCCGGGCCCGGGGCCTTATGGGGTTTCATTTGTTTAATCACTGAAGCCACCTCGGCTTCTGAGACTTCTGACCCCAACCCCTCCAGCAAGAGGGGGGGGGAGCTCCGGGCCTTTCCACGTGGCCAGGAATTCCTGCACCTCCCGCACATGTTCCGGATTGCGGAGGGAGTGATCCGGGGAGTGGTTATATAATTTCTTAAAGTACGCAGTAAAAATCTGGTTTACCTCGCTGGGGATAGTAGTGATCGAACCCTGGGACGTATGGGCCGAGGTCACCAGTTTAGATCTAGTTTGGTTCCTCAATTTGCGCGCTAACATAGTATGCGCCTTGTTAGAATATTCATAAAAGGTCCGCCTGGTCCAGGCTAAGGACCGGGCCACATCCGTCAGTAAGGCTGACCGGAGCTCCCGACGTACAGTTGTCAGGGCATCAAAATCAGCCTGAGAGTGAGAGGACTTGTGCGCTGCTTCCCGGTCAGCTAGCCTCTCCTGAAGTTCCACCAGCAGACTCATCCTCTCCCTCTTCAGCCTGCTACCAATCTGAATCAGGTGACCTCATATGACCGCCTTATGGGCCAGCCACAAGGAGTCAGGACCTATATCGTCTAGGTCATTCTCCTCAAAGTACCTGTTCAGGTGGGCAGACACTTCTTCCAGCACTGCAGCCGATTGTAAGATGGAAGAGTTGAGGCGCCAGGACCAACCCGATCGAGTACCCGGCAGTTTCACCCATACAGAACGGGCGCATGGTCAGACCAACTAATGGAGCCTATCGCCGAGCGGGTAGTTAATGGGATCGTTCTGGTTGGCAATAAGAACAGGTCTATCCTTGAGTATGAGGAGTGGGGATGAGAATAAAAGGAGAAATCGTGGTCTCCTGGGTGATGGAGTCGCCAAATGTCGAGAAGCTGCGCGTCATGGATGAACCGAGCTAGCATCGCATCCTGAGGAGACGCCGTAAGTCTGGCACCTAACGCCCCTGATTTCCTGTCAATTGCTGGTGCTGGGGCGCGTTAAAGTCCCCCCCATGACCAGAAAGGAGCCTTCCGTCAGCTGCAGGAGCGTCGTAAGATGGGCCCAGAAAGAATCTTCCGGGGTGTTGGGGGCATAAACATTCAACAAAGAGATAGCCACATTATTAATTGTCCCCGGATTAGGATATACCTGCCCTCATCATCTCTATCCACATGTTGAACCGTCATCTGGCATGCTTTATGTAATAAAATCGCAACCCCCGGCGTTTTCCCGGTGCTGGAAGCGAAAAAGGAGCGTGGGAAGGTGCGGTCTGTAAGACTGAACTGGCGTGCCCGGGCAAAATGCGTTTCCTGCAGGAATGCTATCTGACATTGTGCGCGTTTTAATTCTCGGAGGACCAGTCTCCTCTTCGTAGGGGAATTTAATCCCTTAACATTCTGGGGACAAAAATATGGCATTCCGGAATCATGGGCGGAGTGGAGGGAACGCCACGGGCAGGCCAGATCAGGTACACAGGACAGGGCGGCACCCCTGAGGACCCCAAGGGGGGAAAGAAGACAGAAGGACCAAGGGGGTAAAGGACTGGGAGGTGAGGGAGGTGAGGAAAGATAAGAGAGGAAAGAAGACACATAAAGAAAAAAGAAAAAGGAAAGAAAACTTCCGGACTTATCCATTGCCAGAACGACCATGGGGATGGTCAGAAAGGAGACGCGACCCTGGTTGAAAACCAGTAGGATCGCAGAACGGACGTCACCGAGCAAATAACGGAGCATGAAAAAAACGATCTAAAAACAGCATTACAATACTTTACAATAACGACAGTATCCCCACCATTATCATGAACATTAACAGCCGAACATTACAGGGTTATATATCACTTGGGGAACATTTACAACTCAGCTAATGCAACCACCTGATACCATGTGGGCAAGTAAACAAAAAGAGAAAAAACAATATCACCACCGAGGTTTCCCCTTCATCTCAGCCGGGATCCCTGTCCCCCTCCTCTCGAATCCGGGAGGCACCTTCTCCAGCGCGGTGTAAGCTGAGGTGCCGGGAGGGGGACGAGAGCAGGTTACCCGCGTCCGGTAAAGGGGGGCAATCCAGGCGGGTGAAGAATTGCTGCGGGTCTGACTGTAGGGTGAGAGTAGAGGTTTTACCACCAGCGAAGGCCAAGAGCTTGAACGGGAAGCCCAGGCATAGCGGATGTTATGACGGCCCAGGTGGGCTGTGATGGGGCGCCAGGCCCTTCGACGCTGCAAGGTCTCCGGTGCCAGGTCTTGAAACAGAGCGAGCTTCACATCTTCATACACCAGATCCACGTCTCTGCTTTTACGCATGACTTCCTCCTTAACTGTGTAATAATGAAGGCGGAATATGACATCACGAGGCTGTTGGGAGTCAGCCCGGGGAGCTCTCAGGGCTCTGTGAATCCTGTCCATGAGTAACCTCGCGGGGGCACCTCTGGTACCAAGCGTTTGAGAAGGCCCAGCACCGTCTCGTGTAGCTCCCGTGTTTGTACAGATTCGGGCAATCCCCGCAGGCGGATGTTGTTGCGGCGGGATCTATTGGCGACATCCTCTAGAGCAAGTTCCATACGGTCCATGCGGTGAGATAACGTGTCAGTAGTGCGCGCCAGCGCATTGTGAGCCGCCACGAGGTCCCCCGTGCCTTCCTCCATTCTCCAATGCGTAGGCCAAGGCCCCCACTTCAGCACGTACCTCCGTGGCTATTTTAACAATGTCCATCGCCAGACTCGCTTGCATGTCCCCCATCCTGGCCAGAATCTGCGATATATCAGCTCTAGACGCTGGTTGGACCCTCCCGGGACCGAGTCTATCCCTGTGTCCTCGCCGCGGATCCGGCCGCCATCTTGGCTGTCATCCAGGCCGCGGCGCTGGAAAATTGGCGCCACTACAGGGGTCGGTGGATCCGGTTTTTTGCCCCCTCGGGTGGTTCCCGGCATGTTCCCGGTAAGGGGAATCGAAATGGTGGGTCAAATTGATCTGTGTGCTGCTGCTATGCTCCGTTTTGACGGCTAGGTGCAGGAGCTCCTACACCATGCGTCTGGCTCGGTCGGCGTCCAGACTCCGCCCCCCCGGGAGAAGGAGTTTAAGGAGATCGGGGCTGGTAGGATGGCAGGTCCATTCTCGCCTCCGCCGGTGCTGGATTGAGGTATCCTTAAACACCTTCTCCCGAACTACCTCCAGATAAACCGTAGACGACTTTAAATTGCTTAACTTGCCACCCCCTGGCCTTACCACAAAAGGAATCTGAAAACCATCACCAAAACCGTCCTGCAGAAACTCTGCATCCCTACGTCTTCCGTAAAGCCTTAGCCACGGTAACATCGTGTCGAGTTTCACTGGGGAAGCGCCCGTCTCCAGACCCCCCAAAAGGCAGACCTCCCTGTCTCGCCCTCTTAAAACATCTGGACAATGAATGCAATCCTCCACAATTTGAACATTCGTGCTTGAACCTGCACCCATTACCAAACTTGCACTGACCCTCGTTAAACTGACAGCAAGATCACTTTTTAACACCTGACGGTGGAGAACTGACCCCTCTCCCACCGCGCCCCCTGGAAAGGGCAAAGCCTTCTGAGCCCCCATCAGACGCAACCACAGCGTAATGTCCATATGATCCCACCCTATCCCTGGGTTAGCCGCCAAACGTTGCCTAAACTGCTCATCATATTTCCACCACGCCCAACCACCATAAATCCGATAAACCTCCTAAATCCCATCCACATAACAAAAAAGAGCCGAACAGTGCTGTGGGCTCTTCTCCCCAATCACACTTGCCAAAATACAAAAAGCCCGGAGCCAATTCCCAAACGACTTAAGAATCCTCCAATACCTCTTTTTCCTCTTCCTCCTTTAAACCTTCCTTAGATGAATCATCCTTAGCCCCTGCCACCCCATCCAAAGGAAGCAGGGATAAAAGATCCACATACTCACCCCGCCAGATACCTTCTTTAACCTCTTGTTTCAAATTAAACCCCAAAGGACCAGAAAATGACACGTATGCATTCCTCCTGGCCACATCCGCCACCCCTGTGGACACACCGAGTGAACCCGACACACCACTCGGTACTATTGAAGCCAGTGCTTCACCACCAAGCGCTCCACCAACTCTCCAAACTGGCCCACCTGCACCCTACCATGCTTGAGCCAAATCAACTCCCTGGCACACACCCCCTTTTGAACCCGACCAAGCTTCAAAGGCCCCCTGTAAAAAAGACATGAAAGAACTCATATCACCTCCACTTCCATTACCTGTCGCCACACTAGGTCCAGCCGAACTTCCTGGAACCTCCTGCGCCACACTCTCCGTATCCCTTACTCCAACTCCACCGACTCCACCATCCTGAAAACCACCAACCGCCTGCGGACTCTGCTCCCAAACTACCGGAACTGTGGACGAAAAAACATTTGTGCGATGAGCCGCAGAACCCAAAGTACCATAACCATTATCCCGTTCCACCACACCAAAATCCGGAGCCACTTCACCTTCACCATCTGAACACCAATTTACGTCGAGCTCCTGAGTGACCTCATCCCGCAGAACACCACCTTGTGCCACACCACCGTCCACACCCCCATCCACCAACGCCTTACCGTTGAAACATTCGTCCCCGAGACAGACCTTGCTCCACCTCTGAGACCCCTGGCGGACAACCGAACTCTTCTCACGCCAACCTCAATCCCAACTGCGTCACCACCAGCCAACATCCGCCGTACCAACCGTCGACGGCCTCTCACTGCCTCCAACCTCAACCTCTCAGACGCTGATCCACCGCTGGATTCTCCTCCCGGACTGAACCGCTTCGGAGGCCTAGAAACCCTGACAGGCCGAGCTCCCACTTCCGACCCCGCTGCCAGCACCTCCAACAAACTTCTTCTCGCCCACTCCACACCACAATGCCGAGCCGCCTCCTGCACTTCCTCCAACAGCGACTCCAGCTCACCGCCTTCCGCCATACTTAAAGACAATTTTAAAGCAGAAAAACCGAAAACACCGCTCTCTGACGCAGCTCAAGATTTTTACAGCTCTACCTCTGGAGAAAAAGGCACGCAGAGCCTCTCCACACGCGCCTTAAGTACCCTCCTGGTGACTCCTCAAACACCTCTCCCGCTCAAAACTCCACACGCGCCGTAACACTTCTCGAAAAATCCTCCCTGCATCCTGGCATCAGAGGCCAGTTAAGGGCCCTACGCCTTAGGTGCTTCAGGCCTTCATAGCTTGAAATGCGGGGGAGACACACACTGTGCACACACACAGACACACACTGTGCACAAGGTCGTTCGGTGCCCTTCTTACTCCTCCACTGGTCAAGCCCGGGATCGATCTGTGCCTCTTTCTTTCATCTGCCTCTTTCTTTCATCTGCCTCTTTCTTTCATCTGCCTCTTTCTTTTCTTTTTTCTTTCTCCGGTCTCTTTTTTCATCTGCCTCGTGTTGGACCCGCACATCATCTAGTGGCGCCTGCATGTCACCATAAGACTCCCACCTTCTGTGCCACTAGCAGGGGGTCTGCGAGCCGACAATGAGGAACGGGTACAATAATGCAACCCGGGTTAGGGCCGGTTGCGCCCCTAGGCGGTTGCCTAGCTTGCCTGGTGGAGTGGGCGCAACGACCCTGCACGTAACCCTGGTGTAACTCCCTAAGCAGGTGAAGTCTATGGAGCTGCTACGGCTCTGGTTAAGTTTTCACCAGGGCTGAAATACACGCACAAGGGGTTAATTAGCGTTAGCTGCGCACGCGTCCACTTTCAGCAGCACCGGCTGTTGAGCCTCCCTTATCCGAAATGCTGAGGACCAGAAATGTTCTGGATTTTTGGGGGATTTTGGGATATTTGGTGATGGGACCCAAGTCTAAACACAAAATTAATTTATGTTTCAAAAACACTTCAATACACACAGTCTGAGAAGCATTTTATACAGGATTTTAATCATTTTGCCTCGACACATGAGGGCGGGGGAGGGGGTTACACTTTTGGCATCAAGTCTGCTTTAAAAACAGTTTCATATTTTGGAGCACTTCAGATTTCTCCGGCAAAGGACACTCATTCTGACTGAGCTCTGTTTATAAATGGCAGATACAGTGTTTATCTTATCTGTATTTTACAAAGAACTATCACAGTGTTTACGCTCAAATGTACACATGGCAGTCTCAGTCAGGGCCGGATTCATAATAAGGCACAGTAGGCAAGTGCCTATCACAGGGCAGAATTATTTTTTTATCTTACATTTATTGATATAGTTTTATGCAGAAGAGTGCCCTCTACAGGTGGACAACTTTCCCTAGAAGTAAACAAAAATCTAAAAGAAAAAAAAACAAAAAAACTTTTTTTTTTAAATTTATTTTTTCACGCAATTTTTATTGCAAGGAAAGGCGCCACCTGAAGTGGGTAACTTTCTCTGCGAAACTAAAATAATGATTTAAAGTAATGTACAGAGCACTGTCACACGCTGGTCATTCTGTCACAGCGGGTGTTTAGGGGTATCCTCTTCGTGTTCGGAGCCGTCACGCGCTCCATGTCGCCGGATCCCTTCCCTGCCCAGGATTACCGGGACGTGTTAACGAGGGACGACAATGATTTTCCATTTAATGACAAATCTCTCTTTGTGATTGAATGAGGGGCAGAGCGAGGGAGCGGCGCAGGGGAACCTTTCCAAAACCTTACGGCTATATCTATTATAAGGCGCAGAGATCTTCCCAGAATCCCTAGCAGAGGCCGCCGCTGCTCATAACGCTAATCGTTAGCATCTTCATCTCCTCCTCGTGCCATCTGGCTCCGGCCCTTCTCTCCTCCTCGGTGAACTCATTTCCCTCTCATGTCTTTCCAGGGTCTCGTCCCACAAGAGAGGAATCTCAGCAGCATGAGATAAGAGCGGCAGGAGCCAGCGGAGCAATGCTCTGCACGCAGCCGCCTGCATGGTATGGCGCAGCGTACCTACTGCACCTCCCTCCAGTGTAACCTGTAAGGCTGCGTTCACACAAGCGCACTGAGTGCGTCCGCGTGAATGCTCCCCCCTGCGTCCGTCGTAGCTTTGTGACAGGCTGGACGGGGAGGGCTACGCGGTGTAGCGCGCACTCTGATTGCGCCTGCTACATCGGACGTGATTTCAGCCTCCCCATCAAAAAACTACGACGGAGGCAGACGGGGCTACAAAGCGGGAACCTCCATAGGAGGTGCATTTCGTCGTTCTCTTAATAGATTAACCATTTATTCTCTTCCGAAATGTGGCGATCTGCACCGTATTTCACTGTCAATTCCTTAGTATTTGGCAAATTGACAGCTCTCTCAATAGCCGAACTCTCCCAAAATTGTACCGTACGGGGAAATTCACAGTTTGGTGCAATTCGGTGCTCTTTGAATACACCTTAGAGATTCTCACACATGTCGTCTAACACATTGCTCTCACACTCCCATAATGTATGTAATATACCATATATACGCATATCCCATTGTACAGCGCTACGGAACTTGTTAGCGCTTTATAAATACTTGTAACATCATCTTTTCACCAGACTCTGCTGCACAAGTCGCTAATCGCAGATTGACAGTATGTGACCAGAAAGGGTTAATAAGCACGTCATATAAGCCCCCATGTATTCAGAGCTTTGCTCTGCCTTTCCTCCAGCAGAGAAGGGGTTAATGATCTGAACCGTCTGACGTCTTCCTGCCAGATCCAGAAGAAGGTTCTGTAACGTAATACTCCTCTCGTGATGCTCGGCAAGACACGCACCCTGGCATCACGTTGCACAGGTCCGGCGATGGAGGGACGGACCCCCCTCCTTTACAGCGAGCCTGGCCGGCCACGTTGTCACATATTAGCAGCTTTTTTTCGGGCGGGATTGATGGAGGGACGCCACGCCGAGGGCTTATTGCCAGACGCCACGCCGAGGCCTTATTGCCGGATGCCAAGCCGAGGGGTTATTCTGCAGGATAACGCGCTCCAGCTTCTCTATACCACAAGATGTTTTATTGGTGCAACATCCTGGCACAGGAGTAGTTAAAGAAGCTATATTCTCTACAGGTCATGAGAAGTTCGGGGTGAGGTCAGCGGAAAAGCTATGATGTCACACGTGAGAGTGTTGCCATGGGAGCAGGGTTGGAGCTTGGTAAACAGGGGATAGGGGGAGCGAGTGAGGGAGGACGGAAGGAGAGCAGGAATGTGAGGAAGGAGGGGGCTTGTATACTTGTCATGTACAAACAGCGCGCAACACGCACATGTAACGCACTCCGGAATGGCTTGGCATGTTTCAGCCTGAGGGACCAAACACTGTTGTCTTGCCCCATGTGAACCGGCCATGACTCCTCTGGGCCAAGATAGAAACTTTAACGAGGCACAAGCTGGTCCCTACACATGAGCCTAATACAGAGAAATAGACACAGCAGGTACGCAAGGCCTTCTATGTCCCTCTAAGTTCCACCACAGGACCCGTTGAGGTCTTCACATGAATCCAAGCAAAGCAAGCCGAGCCTACAAACCAGTCCTGCTTCAAGACCTGGCTCTCTATCCCCATATGTCCCAGTATGACACAAAGACCCATTGACTCGTACACATTTATGCCTTGCCACCACGAAATGGTAACAAAACAGCTGGTGTCTTCTTCTTCTTTCCATGGGACAGTCCTGCGACTGACCGGCTAGCAGTTGGCAGCTGCTCAACAGATAACAAGTGGCCTGTCATTAGGAGTCAGACAGTTGAAGGTGTTGCTCCTTTCCTCGGGCTGAAAAGTGACCTAGGGGTGACAAACTTGCAGTTGGCGGCTGTGGCTCTTACCCCACATGACTGTAGGTCAACCGTTTTGGTGATTCTAGCACTTGGCGGCTGTGACTTTAGCAGCAACTCTAACAAAACCATAAATCATCAAATCACAGCCACCCAAATGTTACAAGGCTAAATCCACCTATAAATCGAAGAGTTTTGGATTCCTGCAGCGGCCAGGATCTGTGGGACATCTTTTAGATGCTGCTGGTTTGGGCTGCAACTGCAAAGGCACAAATGAGCTAAGAGCTTTGGATTGGACCTCCAGAATGAGATGCAGCCCCCAGGAAATCCAAAGGCAAAATGTCTCACTTTGTAGGTTAGCAGTGAATTCGTATGGATATGGTGACCAAGTCCAGTCTAGCCAGAGAGAGAACGGTCATAGCATGATGTGGTGAGGCCTGTAAAAAGCTCAGATAATTATACAGACTTTCCTACAACTTCCTTGTGTCCTTCACAGTGGTTTCTCATTACCATAGTTCCAGCAGTTGATGGTTGTTCCATGAGGGTAAATGATCTACTGCCTATTGTGGTCAGTGGCTGCTCTGGCCACTCACACACAATGGCCACTTTGGATTATAATAGCCAGTAGAAAATATTCTTCAATCTGCATCATGAGGATAGGGTTACACGTCTTACACTTTGTGGCAGTTGCTGGTGGATGTCTATGTCTGCATCAATTGGTGGCAGCTTTCATAGGTCAGGGTTTATCAGTTGAAGGGAAAATAAATATTTTGATAATTTGGGTATGACAGCACAGGGTGGAAGCCGCCATTGACGATGGAATAGTGGAATTTTGCAGCTGATGGTGTGGTTCATGACGGAAGTGGCAGTCGATGGCGTGGTTCATGACGGAAGTGACAGTCGATAGTGTGGTTCATGACAGAAGTGAGAGTCGATGGCGTGGTCGATGATGGAAGCGGCAGTTGATGTTTAGGTTAATGATGGAAGCTCCTGTCTCTGGTGCCTGTCCTGGTTAAGGGCCTGTTTTTAGAGCAGTCATGTAGCTGCCGTCTTGGTGCCTTTTTCTACTGCAAGTGGCTGAAGGAGTAACACCAGAACCTGATAATAAACTCGTAAAATACACACATCTGCTACATGCAGTCTGTAAGCAGATTCACACTCAGCTCTCCATTCCAAAAGGCCTGACTACATTGGATTTGTGGTCGTAATCCCAGTGTAAGACTTGGCACCTTGTAGAAAAATAAGAAAGGAGCCAAATGCTGGGACTGTCCATGGGAATCTACTTGGCGGGTATGGAGCACAGTGCCCAACCGTTGATACATGGCCAAAATTCCTCATCATATCAACCCAGAGGGAGGCAAAGGACTTGATTCAAAGGTTGCCAGACATCACACTAGGCAGTCAGCGCTGGCTCCACTCACATGGCCAATTAATCAGATACACTGAGCTCAGCACGCAGGCCGTAATATCACATGCATGGCTCCGTACCGAGTGGAGAAGTCCCAGCTTCTCTCACATACTACAGAAAAAGTTTCCAAACAGTTGAAAGACCTGATGGGCTTCTCCATATTAATCACACAAAGTGTTATGGTCCTTCCCGTATTTACACAATCTGTGATTTCTTTTCTCAATTTCAGTCTGCAGGATTTAATGTTTTCATGAGAAGATCATATCTGATTCCATACCATTTCCAAATGAGCTAGGCTTATGGATGCAGTCATCGAGATGTGACAAGTCAAGAACTAAAGTGAAATGGAGAGACCAAAGCATTCAAACTCATGGACATTGGGCTCCTAGACCCATAATACGCAATCCAAAACTAATCCTTTTGGTTTTACACTTCGACAATTTGACTAGGTGTTTCTAGACAATGGGTTTCTGGTGATTCTGGACAGAGGAATCGAAGTGATTCAAAAACACAGGACACGGCTTCAAGGCCAAGACCGGGATTATAGGGTTCTGACCCTCAAAAATGAAAGACTCCAAATGTTTGTTTGGAAGCACAGGTCGCTTTCTTTCTCATATTGTCTACGTAGTCTAGTCCACCTATAAACATTTTGTCCATGCTCTTTATACAGTCAGGTCCAGAAATATTGGGACATCGACACAATTCTAACATCTTTGGCTCTATACACCACCACAATGGAGTTGGAATGAAACAAACACAATGTGCTTTAACTGCAGACTGTCAGGAAAATTATGGGGGAAATGCCCCAAGAACAAGCAGGAACTGAAGACAGTTGCAGTAGAGGCCTGGCAGAGCATCACCAGGGATGAAACCCAGCATCTGGTGATGTCTATGCGTTCCAGACTTCAGGCTGTGATTGACTGCAAAGGATTTGCAACCAAGTATTAAGAAGGGAAGTTTGATTTATGATTATTATTCTGTCCCATTACCTTTGGTCCCTTAACAAGTGGGGGCACATCTGCAAACTGCTGTAAGTCCTACACCGTTCACTTGAGTTGGATGTACATACCCTCAAATTAAAGCTGACAGTCTGCAGTTAAAGCACATTGTGTTTATTTCAATCCAACTCCATTGTGGTGGTGTATAGAGCCAAAGATGTTAGAATTGTATCGATGTCCCAATATTTCTGGACCTGACTGTACATCTTTACATCTATAAATGGGGCTACGAAGTTATGAGCTCCTTGGTGCACAAGCTCTATGATGGATCACATGTGTTCATGTAAAATATGCCTCAATTTCATAAAAACAAACATCTGGGTATTTATTTAAATCAATGAGAGAACAATTTCCCTTAAATATCTTGTTGCAGGGTAATATTTAACCGTCACACCTGGACGCCAGAAGCCCAACACTCCGCCTCAAGGCACTCCACCAGATGGATAATCAACATCAGGGCCGGGCAATCAGTATTTCATCTCTAACATTGTGGCGAATTAAGGGATAGGAGTCTGAAAAGTTTGTAATTTGTTGTATCCAATGCAATTATATTCCAAAGACTTCCCTGGGGCCAAAGGTTCCCTCGATGTTCCTCTGCAAGATTTTTGGGAAACTCTGTCAGTGGTACATGTATAGTCATCAACACTAAGTCAGCATTTGGGATGGGGCGGGGTGGGTATATTTGAACAGTTTGCACAGATTGAGACATGGGAATAAACTGAGGGTAACCTCAATCAGATGTCCCTGAACATGATGCAGGATGAGTGGTTGGAGCTCTGGTGGGAGATTTTAGCCCTTTTTGCTGTAATTACGTGCTTGGAAATGGTGGGGAAAGTAAATGGGGCAATTATTTACAAGACCAGACCCTGGTAATGTCAAGTGCAAAAGCTCTCCTCGATTTGGTTTAGTACGTGGTTTCATGTTATATAAGCCGTGGTAGATGGCAGATCTTCAGGATATTGAGGCTTCACTCTGGAATCCCAGACCTGGCATAGCATCCAGGGAAAAAAATAAATATATTACTCAATGACTCAGTGTTATGGTGTCAAGTCCCCCTGGACGTCTTAGAGGTTTAAACACAAAATCAAATAAAAGCAACCTTAAGCCATTATGATGAAACACATTGGCGCCGTCTTCACCCGGAACTCTGCCAAGGTCAAGGAAAAACTCACTGACGACTTCTCCATAAAAACGCAAAATAAAGAACATGTTGCGGCCAAGATGAGATCCTAAAGTGATTTTTAATTGCCATCTGCAGCAATTCTGGGTTTCTAGAACCTGACCAGTCTGCTTCAGGAAGCCGTGACGATGGAAACCTTCATGATTATAGATTTACCGTAATCGATCGTAAGGTACGTCCGAATGATAAGCAACAAGAAGTCCGCCTCCTAAGTAGAGGTTAAAAAAAAGTTATTTGGAGGAGTCGAAAGTGAGGTATGGTTATCACAGTCAAGTTGCATTTTTTCGGTCAAACAGCAAGACTTGGTTACCAGGTACAAAATTACTAATCACACGAGTAAGAATGGAGATGGAGCTCGAAAAATCTCAGCTGAAATCCACGTCAGTTTTACTGGAAATATAGCGACTTCCCAATCGACCAACTACAGTCAAACATTGGAAGACAATCGGCTTTAATGAACAGACCTTCCATGTTCAAGACAATGAGTTTGCACAACACACAATGTTCTCCTCCCTTTCTGGAGCGCAAACAACGCAGCCAGTCTCAAAGTTTTCGAGATGAGGAGAGCCGTGCCGGAGCACCAGATGCAAGCGATCTTGAGGCATTTATTACTTCATAAAAACAGCCAAACGAGAAAGCAGATAGCGAGGGTGGAGTGCGGATTGTCTAGAGGAATGTGCCGGGAGATCTCCAGGGACATCATTGCAAGCAAATTGTCAAGAGAGATTGGACAGAATACCCTCCAAAATTCAACCAGATTACCTGGCTTTTCACAAAGATGAAAGAAGACCACAGTTTGGTGAACTCTAAGGAACATACATCAATCTGAGGAGAAGACTCTAGATGCCCCCTCCCTGGAAATCCTTCACAATATGTTACCATTCACACACTTTAATAAAGTATGGATTCCAATCAAGCCACGATCGCATCCTGCGTACTTAAAGGTTGGCCATTGTATGAAAAACTATGCCAAAACCCTCGGTGAGGTCTGTGTGAGGTCACCACCAGGAAGTGAAGCAAAGAGGTCATAACTGCTTGGGTACAAGGAGTGGCACCTTCCTCATAGTATTACTTCCAATCAGTTGACTATGCAACCTCACCATGTTCAGTGGAAGACGGTCAAGTGAAGGATTTTCTCCTGGTCTGCAGCTAAATTTCTAGCAGGTTTCTTGCGTCTTCGCCCAATATTTACTTTTTTCCCCACAGAGAAGAATTTGTGGATCGAGGTCAAGTAGGATATGAAACGAGCTGATGGATTCAACCCGTCTGCGTTGAGTGACGCGCGTGCAGCCAGTTCTCAGTTTTACAGCAGAATTCATCGAATTACAGCCCGACGTATAAAATTGACTTATTTTGTTTATAAAGGATACAACAAGTGTAAATAAACCCAAGGCGTATACGGCCAAGACGTAAACACGGCGGCGCGTGTAATGATGTACGAGTGGGGGCTTGCTGGATTCGGACGATTTTGTTTTAGATATCCACGTCACAGAAATTCCATCTTCCTTTACAGACTCTTTACCTCTTGTAGGAAAATCTCATCGCAGTGGGCTTGTGGGGGGATAATTAATGGGTTTTTGATTTCGCAGACGTTCAAAATAAAATTTAGGAAATAAAATACATTAAGATGTGATTTAAGGCTGAATAATGAGGTTTACAGCAATGCAAGTAGAAGGAAAAGACATTAAGATCGGAAATATGAGAATTTACTCCGTGCCCCAGGGACTCAAATCCATGAAAAGTGGTGGTTTAGAACATGGTCTAACTGGTAAATTGCTAAATAAATAAATAAAAGTCGACAGGTGGATTCGACTTCACCAAGAGCAATCATTCGGAATTACTCATAAGTCCACGGAACGCAGTAGCGCTCGGCGCGGAGAGCCGGGAGGTTTACGGGTAATTTTACATAACTCCGTTACGTGATCGTTTCCATAAAGAAGCTCAGATTATCCGCTCCAGCGCGATCTCTGTGCTGCGTCTGCTCAGCGTGGGCTGGGGGTGAGTTACATGCATGGGGGGCGCTGGGAGTATCCGTATTAAATGTGATATTGGAATCCGTGATAGAAGACTGGGTTTCCTCAAGTCAACATTTTTTATACCCCCCCCTCCACGTATTCTCGTTGATCCATAAAGACATAAAACAGGTTTCTCCAAATTCCAGTTTTGCTTGAAAAAAAAGGTGAAAAAGATTAATTACTTACTTGATTCCAAGAATCCGTTTCGTTTCCTCGTTACGCTCCACGCTGGTAATGATCCATGCTCCTGAAGATGTTCTCAAACGCCATGAAAATGGCTTAGCATGGAAAGGTCACCTGTTTGTTCTTTGTTATGAATCGCCATAACAGTAAATTAAGGAGGACCGGAGAACCTGCTCCCTCCGCTGGATTCCCGCTGGACAGTCCCACCAGTTTGGTTATCGGTTCTGAGCATCAACCCTAGTTTAGACGTGTAAAAGTGAGAAGCAGAGAGGTTTTCTAGATATTCTAGAAAACACGCTGCACTTGGAAAAACACCTTAAAAGGTTGTTGACCAAGTGCCGTTCTTTCATTAGAAGAAGACAGGGTTTGGTATGGCAAACGTAGGGGAACTATGGCGGACAAGGCACTTTGAAACTACAATGAATTCATTATTTAGGGTACTGGCAGCTTAGTCTTCATCATCCTTTCTGGTGTAATTGTCAAAGGAGTCTGCAGAAATGTTTAGAGTGGAAGTCGCCATAGACTCCACCGATGTCACTGTTGTTCAGCCTAGTTGGCCATTCTTTTCACCTTTCTGTTCTCTGTACTTTCTACCGAAGTTATTTAGCATAGGCTTCACCGTAGATACCACCACTGTTACTACTGAAGATGTTCAGCCTAGTTGACCATCCTTTTCATGGTTTTTTCCATCATAGTTTCTGCCAAAGTTATTTAGCGTAGGCTTCACTGGTGTCACAGTTGAAGTTGTTCAGCCTAGTTGACCATCCTTTTCATGGTTCTTTCCATTACAGTTTCTGCCATTGCTATTTAACGTAGACTTCTCCATAGATTACACCTGTGTCGCTATCATTCAGTCTAGTTGGCCATTCTTTTTACTGTTCTTTACTCTATAGTTTCTGCTTAAGTTATTTAGCGTAGGCTTCACCATAGATTCCACCGGTGTCACAGTTGAAGTTGTTCAGCCTAGTTGGCCATCCTTTTCACGGTTCTTTCCTCCATAGTTTCTAAAGTAGTTATTCAGCGGAGATTTCACGTTTTTTTACCGGTATCGCAGTTGAAGTTGTTCAGGGCAGATGGCCTTCCTGTACACTGGTCTAATTTTCCATAGTTTCTGCCAAAGTTATTCAGCGTACACTTCACTGTAGTTTTCAACAGTGGTTCAGTCGAAGTTGTCCAGTGTTGGTTCTATCACAGTCCAATGGAGATCCCCACTTTAAAATCACCAAAGTATATTCCCCGGTTTAACAAACAACAACAGAACGACGCTGAATGGTTTACGCTTTTTACGAAATAATGGTGGTATCATCGTTTGCAGAACGTCGCCTGCCGTAGATTTTCCTTCTCCGAATAGCTGAAGCTCCCCGTAGGTCAAAGAACAGTGATTTTTCTCCGTTGCCTGTAACTCTGGTGAACTTCATATAATGGCTTAGTGATTGACCACTTAAGTATCGGGGACTGGGAGAAACAACTAGTATGGATGAACTTCAAAAGACCTTTGGTGTATGAAGGACCTGCTTTGGAGCACGATACAGAGATCGATCCAGAAGGGGATGTCTGTCTGACAGCGATATCAGATCAGCCTCTGTAAAAGGGGACGGTAGAGTCTGGTAATTTTATTATCAGATCTGTTTCTATTCCATATATTTTACCCTTGGAGATCCTGCCCCGGCCAGACGACTTCTGAGTGATGGCGGCTGGTCCACCGCAACGCTATCAAAACAAAGCTGTATGTGTAGCAGAGCCGGAGCCAGAGAATTCCCGTCCACACGACACGGAAAGTCACGGAAAGCACATTTTATGCGCATTACGAGCCTGTTACGCCGTCGTAAAGCAATGTTTAGAAAGCCGCGCTGTGGCGATGGTCCTGCACCTTCTCTCTCAATACACGGTCAAATAGGAACCAGACTCCATTACACCGGGTTATTCAACACAGATGTGAGCGCGCCTCTCGTAGCGGTGTGTCCCCCACCTATACATTACACCATGCTTTATTATTCTGACAATCACCCGGGCCGCGTTACACCGGGGCGCGCCGCTTTCTTTATTTTTCTTATCACAAAAAAAAATAAGGAATTGCAAGTGATGGAGCGCATGAATTATCCAATCGGCACGACACCATGTGTGTTACTGCGACAATAAACACCTGAACACATACAATAAATAACATTGACGTCTGGAGGCCCGAGGTAAAACAAGCGGCACCCGATATCCACCGTACAAGACTTTTATGATCTGGGGTGGCTTCAGATGGTCAGGTCTAGGTTCAGCAACGTGGTGCCCACATAATGAGGTCATGTGATTCCCTTAATGAGCAGGTTTTTCCATCAATGGTTTTTTTTCTCCCCTGATGGCACAGCGGGCATATTCCAAGATGGCAATGCCAGGATTCATCGGGCTCAAATTGTGCAAGAGTGGTTGAGGGAGCAGGAGACACAATTTTGGCCACTGCACAGTCCAGACCTTAACCCCATTGAGGTTAATCTTTGGGATAATATGCTGGAGAAGACTTTACGCAGCGCTGCGACTCTCCCATCATCAACACAAGATCTTGCCACAAATTAATGCCACTCTGGATGCAAATAAATGCTGAGACATTGCATGAGCTTATCCACACGACGCTGCGGCGAAATGCGTGCCGCGATCACAGCAAAAGGCAACACAACCAGATATTACAGCGAGTGACTTTTTTTGGTTAATGCAGTGTATTTTTTATGAAAACGTCTGCTGAATTGTTGCGGCGCTCCCTGATTTCGGAATTCTGTTTTGCAGTGAGTTCCTCGGATTATGCGACTTTGTTAGAACATTGGGTTTCCCATGATTTCATCCGATATAAAACGGAGAAAAGGCCCCCCTCCCGTATGACACAGCACGGCCTGGGAATACAGGAGACCCCCTCCCCGCGCACATGCAGTGCTGAATAACATGTTATTATTTGACAGGAGGTGATCACCATCTCACGGAGTGATTGAAGAGGCAGAATATCCGGGACCCCCATCAGCGTGCAGTGTAAAGCTATGCAGGACCCCTCGCCTATGTGACGGATAGCGCAGCTCTGGCCCATCTCAAGGGTTAACAGCAAGTGACAGGCGAGGAAGTGAGCTAAGAGATGTAAAACACAATAAATCTCTGGTTTCCAGCTTATTCCTTGTGTAGAATAGACCAAAGATTTCACACACACCGCAGTGCAATGTATATTTATTGCATGGAGGAACGACTGGTCTCATTTTGTTTTCTAAAGCCGTGATGCTGGAGCCACCAAAAAATGTTAGAATGTCTCTCAGGGCCTGCCAGGAACCCCAACCTGCTCAGAGTGAGGCCTGCAGACAGCTACAAAAGGTTCATATAAACACACACGATCTTGCCGAGTTCACAGATTATTGCGCAGCGAGCTGCAGGGTTTATCGTGAAGTCTGCCAGGCTGAGAATTCAAAGCACAGAGAGCAAAAGAACCTGACCGGGCACCAGAGACGCCTGGCACAGGGTGAGTGTACATGAAGGGCTGCAGATGGGCTCCTCAAAACATTCCGATACGCAGCTCCTACGTATGTGGACGGAACGCTCAGATCCAGAATGGGATTAAGGAGCAATATCCTGGCTCCGCTTCATGTGAGTCTACGTTCTATTGTCTTCGTCCTCCATTGGATAAATTACCGGTTCTGCACCATGAGAGCTCTGCTCTCATTGCGGTCAAGAAAAGAAGGAATCCAGAACAGAATAAAGGAACGATTGGAGATACCAACCCGTGTGCTCCAGCTTTCCATAGGCACAATAAAAAAAAAAAAGAAAACAATAGAGCTGCTTGAAAGGCTCAATGAAGCATCCCCAAAAATTACTGCAGGACGAGTTTCCCTAAGGCCGGGGCCAGACTAGCGTTATGCAGAGCGAAAGGAATGTCCATGAGAGGGCGCAGTTAGTGCGCGCAGCGCTACAAGGCTCAATCCTCCTATAAAATATTGGGCTTTGCAGCCCTGTCGAACGCGCATCGTAGCGCTGCAACGGGGAGGCTTTCAACAGGACCGCAGCACGCCCACTGTACAACGCTGCGATGGACGCCCTGAGGCACGCCAGTACGGGTGTGTGACGGAACGGCCATGACAATGTTTATTTGCATTTCATTTTGTTACATTTCAGTATATTTAGTATGAGTGTGTGACATACTGTGGTTTTTTTTTCCCCCATGTGTAATCTGTAACCATTTGCCCTGCTTCCACCCCCTCCCCCAGGTCTGGCTGTAACCAGAACTCTTTATAAGTTTCCTTTGTTAGGAGAGCAGGGTGTGTGTTTGTTTGCTTGTGCGTGAGAGGCTTTGGGAGGATCTAGTGTAGAGAAACGCAGGGGTATGTGCTTACGTTTGAATGTGAAATTTAAAACCTCTGAATAAAAGGGCATTCTGCATTTGGTGTTCAAGAGGCAAGGATTGATCTCAGTTTATGTGTCATCTACGCTGTGGGGGTACGAGCAGCTCCTTGTACAGTGGAAAGGGGCGCCCAGACGGAGGTTCCTGAGCTTGGGGGTACTAGGATCCGTAACAGGGTGCACATAGTGTGCTCGTCTGACCCCAGCCTTAACCGAAACTCTCCAAAAACATTTTCTCAGCACTAACCGGACCCCAAAAGTGGAAAATCTCACTTTTGACCTCATGAGACGAGGGTCATTATTATTAAAAAAAATTCCCTTCGGGCAGTTTGTATGAAACTTGGGTCCCCTATATATATTATATGCAAATAATCCAAAATCTCCAAAAATCCCAAACCCACAACACTTCTGGTCCTGAGCATTTTGGATACAGGACACTCTGCCTGTATATAAAAAAGTATTACAATCCGGCTCTGTTTTGTATTTTTATTCTTTTCCATATTCCGGTTTTTAAACACATTGTTCACCAGATACAAAATTCAAGGATTTGATCATCATTTAAATATTTATTATAAAAAAAAAAAAAAAAATGAAATTACCTTAACAAAAATACAAAATCATGACAGCATCTAACACAAGTGCACAACTACACACACACTACGGCATACACACCTCCACACATCACACACTGGCCTGCAACCCGGAGACCCAGGGTTACGCTCATAGGACATGACGACTGCAAAAACGCCCCAACACCCGCAGGTCCCCATTTCAGACATATATACCCGTCCCAAAGTGCCATTGTCTGCGCAGCGAAGCAATAAGGAGCCGTACGCGCGTGGAATTCCCTTTAGAAGATAAGGACACACAGAAACAACTGAGCGCACAAACACATCAATACACACCGAGGATATAAAGCTTCGCAGCCATGCGGACTCAGATCCCGGTCTATGCGCGTATACGTATGTGTATCTATTATATATAATATAAATAAAACACACACATACATACAGGGATAGAAAGAGGCTCTCGTCACGTGCCTGTGCGTATACATCTGTGTGCGTGCCATGTGTTTGCGCGCTCCATTTAATTAAATCATCTCATATATACATATAAATGTATTTACACTTTATAAACCCACGCGCGCCCGCCCAGCCCTGGAGATCTGCACGTGCGAACGTTAGATTTTATCTGCTTTTCTTCTATACATTATATAAACACGTGCGACACACACACAAACACACACACACACACACACGTTCCTTGGCTTAGTTCTGTCCGTCTTCTTGCGGCGTATGGTCCTGAAGGTAGAGGGAGAGGTTTCCCTGGGGCGCCCCCTCTTGGACAGGACGGGGAGGGGGTGTTCGCAGGGATGGAGGGACGGTTGAGGATTTGATCTGGATGACCCGGGTGTCCATAACTTCACAGTCTATCTGCATCATGGTCTCATATCCCTGGGACGTGTTATACACTGTATCTGCAAGAGACGGCGAGGGAAGAGTTTGAGGACGGAGGTAAGAGATGGGAGGGATAGGGACGGACACACAGACCCAAAAGGGAGGAGAATGAGGACACATGAAGGACGAGAGTTAGAAATGGTTTTAAAGTCAGAGGTAATGAAATAAAAATGGTTTATTCATCATATATGGAGAACAGGGCAGGAAACCGCTCTGGTTAAGGATGGGGCCAGATGAGCGCCCCCTCCCAGCATTTTGATGTATTGTCTGGGAGGACCACACAGTGTAATGTACATACTTTTAGCGCAGGTTACAACGGTCGTGGATTTTACCTTCCCGTCGAACCGCTTTGACAGATGTCAGATGGGTCTATAAAGCGTGATCCACCATAAGAGGCTCGCACTTTGTAGAGCTGTACGCACAGTGAGGTGGACATACGGGCGTTTGTGCGGGAAGCGTATCCGTTCTCATGGACATTCCTTCTGCGCACGTGTGGGCCCAGCCTACGTTTACACCTGCCTGAAAGTCTAGCCGTGTGCAGAGGGAGAACATAAAAAGTATCAGTTTGTGATAATGAGGGATGAGCCGATACTAGTATCAGTACCGATACCGGGCATTTGCACGAGTACTCGTACAAATGCCCCCGATAACGGAAGCCAGCACTGGGCTGGCTTGCCAAGCGACATCTGGGGGCTAGGGCGGCTGTCAGAATGCACCAACAGCATTCTGCCAGGCTCCTCCAGCTGGCCGCGTTACAGGTCTGGTGTGCGGGTATACAGGTATCTGTGGTCTGGTGCGTAGGCTGTGCAGGGGGTAAAATGGGGCATCTGGCCGTACATTTCAATACGAACATAAATTGGACAGGCTTTCAGCAAAATCATAAATTATTGGAAAGCGGTCACATGACATTAAAGTATCGGTACGTACCGGAAAAAAAGTATCGGTACTTGTGCTCTGTCTTTAAAAAAAACGGTATCTGTGCACTCCTAGTGCTTATATACAGTTTGTAAGCAGTAAACGCATCACGTGGACACTCCTATGGTGATGGCAGCTTGAGGGTTCCAGGAAAAATCAGATTATCTAAAAGGCCGGGGTCAGCAGCCCTGGCCCTCCAGATAAATGGGTTTGTTTCACCTTCTTTTGGATAATTTTTTAAGAAGTAATCCAAATCACCGCAGAAACCATCTGCACATGTGGTGGCACACCCAGACCTATGCTAGAAGACGTCTAGCATGGCAATGCGCGGGCAAGGAGGGTATCTGCGCTAAAGCAGAATATTTTTTTGGCTTCAAAAGTGCAAAATTGATGACTTCATTTGCATGTCCTACCCAGAATTCACTGCTGTACATGGGGAGAGAAGCACAGGAGCTGTGTTGGCAGAGTCTGATTTGTGCTAGACGTGTAGCGGTGACATTATTTCTTGATATTTGTGTAGGGCGGGATTTTAATTTCATCTTTTTGTCCTCTGCCTTAATGTTAATAGAGATATAGAATATATTTTTTAAATGGTAGTTCATCGTCAAATCAGGCAAAGACTCCTTAGCTTTTCTCACTTAATGGGGTTCTACACTAAGCGGTGAACTTGCCACCGAATTTCCTTGTACGCTGCATTTTCGTGGTAGTTCATCTATTCGACAAAACAGTCAATTCGTCAAATAATGACGAATTGAAGGCAAAATACGGTGCAGATCGACGATCTTTGGCGGCAGCGAAATTGACCCATATACTCAAGTAATGGTTAATCTATTGACAGAACGACGAACTGCACCGAAATGTCGGTGAAATGCCCCGATTGATTAATTCAATGCGACAGGTTTAAACAGGCGAATCCCATAGGATTCAATGTAAAAAAAAATATAGATTTTTTTTATTCAACCATTTATTCTTTTTATTTTCAGCAAACAGTCTTTTTATTTTTTTAGAACACCTTTGTGTATTTTTTTTTAATGAAAATTTTTGTTTTCCATATTTTTTTAAAAGGCGATTTTCTTTCATCTGTAAAAGACCATTTTATTGTGTTTTAAAGACCCTTTATTATTTAGACACATTTTAATTGGTTTAAACACCTATTATTAGGAGAAAAGCAGAGTTTGTGTTTGTTTTTTTGCAGTGCACGGGGACTGCGCCGACGCCACTTCAGCGCAGTCCGGTGCTCTTCGTCGACATTCTCTAACTTTTTCATTGGGATTCGGTATCTCCAGTGAATTCACCGTAGTTTCGGCAAAAGGGCACCGAAGAGAATAACCCCCTTATAGGTAAGCTATACCTTTACCCCTTGTGCCCAGGCTAAATCATCTCATACACCTTAGCTGTCCATGTGCTCGGTGCTTGCTGAACACAGACGGTTCCTCAGCTCGGGTCGAACCGATTACCTTTTCATTTCAAAATAAAGTGCGATTTGATAGGCTACATTTTTCGCTTTCCTTCTACTTAACCAGATTCCTGCGCAGGATTTCATCCCAGTGTCCATAGACCTCACGTTTACGCCCCAAATCTGCCTCCGACACCCCAATAAAACCAAATATGAGCCGAGGATTACAAACGTCAGCCACGAGAGCCGCTTACCATTCACAGACATGGCCGGCATCACAAGGGACATCTTGGGACGGGACGTCTTGTTGTGACTTATAGCAGGAAGGAGGAGGTGATCCTGTAAAGAACGGCAAAGGATTGAGTGACCTACGAAAGGGAGGACGCTATGAGACATCAGGGGAGGAGGCATTAGACTGACCCTTCGGAATGACACGACGTAGAAAGTATCCTCTCGCCTCTCGATGGCGTCCATGAGGAAGTTGTCGCTTTGATCCGGAGGCCCGTAGATCTGCAATGGAGCAGTGTGGAGCCTGCAGGAGAGAGGTCATCAGAGACGAGCCCCAGAAACAACACGAGAAGAGAGAAACAGAGCCACAAAACAAAGAGGAGACAAACACAAACCTCTGTATGAATCGGGAGGTCTGAGCGGGCACCAGGTCTGAAAGGGACACGGCCTTCCGGATTAACGGCTTCTGCGGGGGGGGGGAGAGGAGGAGGTCACAGGTTACACCATGGTGACGGGTCTGAGGGGGGAGAATGTTATGAAACACATCGCATCACCCACCTTCACCCGTCTTGGTTTTTTGGGTGTTGGCTTGCCAGTTTTCCTTTCATTCTGATGTCGACGAACCCACAGACTCAACTCATCGGCCAACCTGACAGCGAGAGATGAACGGGCAGAGTTACGTGGAGGCAGAATATGACGGGCCGGGTTACGGCACAGCCGGCTCATCACTATACGTCAAATACAAGCGACATGGAGCTGGACGTCGGGGCCTGGCAGGAAGGAATTCACTAAACACAGATGTATGTAAAGATCAGCGATCCACAGAATGGAAATCCAACTCCAGCAGCCGACGGTGCTTCAAGCAACAATGACCAGCAGTAATGATGTTTTTCTTCCATAAAATGCAGGTATTCTCTGTTCAGTGTTGATTGAAGCACCGGGGAATAGATTTCGGCAATTTTAAAGTGATGATCTCCATAGATCTCCAAGACACCTACGGTGAAATCGGTGGAACCTACAGAGATTACTGCACTGAATTACTAGGACTGAAGAGCTTCAGCAGAGAGAATGGGGAGCCAAGGTAGCAGTTACCAAGATAGTGAATTCATTGTCCTCTGCCAAAGTAAAAACCACCGGTCTTTTAATGAAAGGATGACATTTAGCGAATAAGCCCTTCATGGCGGCTCATTTCATGTTAAGACCAGGATTACTTAATCGTTTATAAATCATGATAATCCTCAGCGTGAATAAACAACAGATCTATGTAGAAAACCCGTTATCTGGAATTCTAAGATAACGTAAGGCTCCGAAAACCAGAGTCGACCGGATTTTAGGTGATTGCGGACAAGGGGCACGCCGTACAGCCACTGTCACTCGGGATTCTGGCTCCTGAGCGCTGCAGCTCCCGCTGCAAATTGCTTCCTCTAATACATCAGATTCTCCTGGAATCCGGTAGAATCCAGAATGCTTGGGGTCCCGGATACAGGTGATTAACCAGAACTTCCTGCAGCCACTTGGCTTTGAAACCGGAGACGTAAACACAGTAAAAAGAGTGAGGGATGACACGGGTCCCAGGAGCTTACAATCTAAATGAAATCCCAGGACCAGGATTGTAATGGCACCACGACAACGCGAGGAGGTCACAAGCAGAGCCCTCGTAAGATGCAGGATGAACGGTTAAATGGGTTCAAAATGATATTTAGGGGTAAAGGAAGGACGTTTGTACGGCTGCAACTAACCATTATTTTTTTTAAAAATTGATTAATCGGATGAAAAAAAAAAAAAAAAGCAAATTTTTTTGGGATTTACTTACCCCCTTCACGACAGGCGTTACCCGTTGGGAGGGGGTTAACGCTGGCGAGGCGTACTGGTATGCCTCGCCGGCAGGTGCCACCGCGGGCCTATGATTAGGCCCGTCCATGCAGCTAGCGCGCAGCATGGACTGCAGGGGGACGGTCTGAGTTCAGGGCATCCTACTGCAGCCAATGACGCGCGGCGTGTGCCGGTTGTGGAAAGGGGCTGAGATGGCCCATTGAAGTCAGTGGGGGCGTACCAGTACTCCCCGCGTCTTCAAGGCCCACCCATTGCACAGACGGCATAGAACGTCCTGCAGCAGGAAAGGGTTACAGAAACATAAACATCCCTTCCTTTTTTTCTTACGCGAATATTGAAACGGCGTACCTGTCGCCCTTACGAGGTACGCGAGCGCCGGTCAGAGTGATGGATTGATGCTGTGTGCGCAGCTCAAGCCCATGTCTGCTTTCTACGTGAATGAACGCGGGTACAAGCGCTCGATAGACATGAAAATTTGGTCACACAGAGCGGGAGGGATTTCAGGCCTGGTCTGGAGAGAGGGAGGCAAAGAGGGTGGGATGGTGGCACAGGACTCCAGTTCCATGTAAGGATAAAACACCAGCAGTACAGCTCCTCCACCCAGCGGCAGCACCACAGGGTCCATGAGATACAAACAAACTGGTTATGTCTGACCCAACCCTAGAACTAAACCATACAGAGTAAATCAGCAGCACGACTTCTCCAAACAGCTCCAAAGCCACGTCTGAGTCTGACACTAAACAGAGTGTCGTACACAGACCGATTAATCGATAATGAGAATAGACGACAACTCTTTTCTTTAAATCGATTAGTTGTGTCAGCCCGGGACAGGCAGTGGCTCAGTGACAGGCAACAGAGGGTTGTGGTAAATGGAGTTTATTCGGCACAAGGTCTTGTTACCAGTGGGGTACCTCAGGGGTCAGTACTTGGACCCATTCTCTTTAATATTTTTATTAGTGATATTGCAGAAGGTATTAATGGAAAAGTATGTCTTTTTGCTGATGACACAAAGATTTGCAACAGGGTTGACGTTCCTGGAGGGATCAGCCAAATGACAAATGATTTAGGTAAACTAAAAAAATGGTCGGAGCTGTGGCAATTGAGTTTTAATGTGGATAAGTGCAAGATAATGCACCTGGGACGTAAAAACCCAGGGCTGAATATAGAATATTTGATACAGTCCTAACCTCAACATCTGAGGAAAGGGATTTAGGGGTCATTATTTCAGAGGATCTAAAGGTAAGTAGTCAATGTAATAGAGCAGCAGGAAATGCTGGCAGAATGCTTGGAAATGCTGGCAGAATGCTTGGTTGTGTAGGGAGAGGTATTAGCAGTAGGAAAAGGGAAGTTCTCATGCCACTGTACAGAGCACTGGTGAGACCTCACTTGGAGTACTGTGTGCAGTACTGGAGACCGTATCTCCAGAAGGATATAGACATCTTAGAGAGAGTTCAGAGAAGGGCTACTAAAATGGTGTACGGCTTGAAGGAGAAAAGTTACCAGGAAGGCTTAATGATCTTAACATGTACAGCTTGGAAAAAAGACGAGACAGAGGAGATATGATAGAAACATTTAAATACGTAAAGGGAATCCACAAGGTAGAGGAAGGGAGTATATTTAAAAGGAAACAAAGTAGCAAAACAAGAGGACATAGTCTTAGATTAGAGGGGCAAAGGTTTAAAAGTAACATCAGGAAGCATTATTTTACTGAGAGGGTGGTGGATACATGGAACAGTCTTCCAGTTGAAGTGGTAGAGGCCAAAACAGTAATTGAATTTAAGCAGGCATGGGATAGGCATAAGGCTATCCTAAACAAAAGATAAATCCAGGTAAAGTATCCATGTAATTGGGCAGACTAGATGGGCCGAAAGGTTCTTATCTGCCGACATTTTTCTATGTTTCTATGACATGCGAAAATAAAAAAAGAACAATCCTCGTGGTTAATACTCCCAGGACACATCGTTTTGGTCTCGTTCGGGCAGCGGGATGTGGATGTTCTGCCTCCGCTGCCTGGCGAGGGATTAAGTGCTATGAAACAGAGTCAAGGTACCGGGCGATTGTATCCGAGCCTCGTTCCGGCTATTTGTTTGATTATATATAATGCTCGGGTTTCACAAACATGTTTTATCCTGTAAGTGGACGCACATGTCGGAGCGCGGGTCCTTCTCCTTTAATCAGCGGATCTTCCATGGGAACGCACGTTGGTCCGGCTTCAATCTCCGCGGGGAGGCTTTCCTTGGGAGAGTGAAGGCTAAATCCATACCTGGGGCGATGTCAGCGTGCTCAATCAGGAGCCTAACCGGGAGAGGCCGGACGGGGCGTGTGAGCATTACAACGCATGCTAGTGGGCTTACACAGAGCCTTAATAAATCCGGCCGCTGAAAGCATTTATTCTCCGTCTATAGGGAGTTAATCCTCGGTCTTCATGAGCCCCGGGGATCTCCGCACCGTAAACCTCATCTTCCTGGATCACAGCGAGGGGAGGGAGAATCTGAGGCTCGGCTCACTGATTGAGAGGGGGGGGGGGTGAGTACCTGAGGCTCGGCTGATTGAGAGGAGGGGGGTGAGTACCTGAGGCTGCACTCATTGATTGAGAGGAGAGGGGGGGGGGGAGTACCTGAGGCTGCCTCATTGATTGGGGGGGGGGGAGTACTTGAGGCTTGGTTCATTGATTGAGCGGGGGTACCGGAGGCTGCGCTCATAGATTGAGAGGAGGGGGGGTGGAGTACCTGAGGTTCGGCTCATTGATTGAGAGGGGAGGGGATTGAGACTATTTTACAGAAGGACAGAGGAAGAGAGACGGCAGCAGCCAACTGACATTGCCGTTATCCAACTGAGCAGGTAATAAATGACATTATTTGACAAGTCTTTAACCCCTTCATTAGCAGGTGGTCTTTCCATAAAACCACTGCCAGGACCCAGTGGATTTATGGAAAACCACTTTCGCTTGCAGACGGTGTAGAATTTAATGTGCCCTTTATAAAACACAGACTGTAAGCTTATTTTACGGGCAGAGGGCTCCCCCTGCTGGCCAAAAAGTGCTATTGCATGTATAACACCACAGCCGGAGCTCTGGCTTTCTGTAAAACGGATCTCCAAGCTGGTCAGACAGCGTCAGCACCTCGGCTGACCTGTGCAAGGTGCTGAAACTTTATGGACAGATCCTGGAGCCCATTTCAAACGAGTTTAGACTGCAGGGAATAAAATTCCTTTGCATTGCTCCAGAATATGACCGGATCGCGTTTACTCGATGTTGGGCTCCTGTATGAGCTTTTTAAGATCGAGTACACTCAACCACGGTAGTGCAAGGGATAAAGAGAATTATGATGCGGTTTGTCGTGGACAGATGACATTTATGGTATAATTGGATGTTTCTAGAATATTCCTTTGAAGATCCACTCAGGGCAGGCTATTGCTCTCCTCCCATCGAAATCAGGACACAAGGGATTACACGTCACGGGATGTAAAGTGCTTTGGTGCCGTGCAGGTGCATTTTTCCAGTGACAGCCCATCAGGGGATGAATTGGTCTTTATGCTTATTGTGATCATCCCTTGGCGAGATGTCGCAGCCAATACTTACTGGCCGGATGCTGCCACGTTTCCACAGGCAGAGCTTGCAGAGGACAGTGGTCCAGCGCCGCGTGATTGGTCCTCAGTGACGTGGATGTGCAATAGATTTCTCTAGTTTAGCAATACGATTTTAATACGTACTGAACGGCTAACTGCAGCACCGTAGATTCCTAGGAACTACATGTCCCATGATGCTCAGTCAGCCGTAGTCATATCTGGGATGCTGAGGTCAACCATCACCGATAAGGAATTTTCTGGACCATGGATTAAAATGACCAGTGACTGATGAGATAGAAACATAGAAAAATGTCGTCAGATAAGAACCTTTCGGCCCATCTAGTCTGCCCAATTACATGGATACTTTACCTGGATTTATCTTTTGTTTAGGATAGCCTTATGCCTATCCCATGCCTGATTAAATTCAATTACTGTTTTGGCCTCTACCACTTCTACTGGAAGGCTGTTCCATGTATCCACCACCCTCTCAGTAAGATCCCCCCCCCCTGCGCAGAGGGGACAGAATACGTGTCAGTGCAGCAGCTCTGTACACACAGTAACGGTATCCACGTATACAGTAGTGAAATGGTTAAAATTTGATTTAAGGGGAAGCCGGAGCGTCGGCCGCCATGTGAAACCTATTTGAGCGCATCGCATGTGCAGATCCCGAGTAACAAGTGCCATTACTAACGGCTGTGGAATCCGTTCTGGGCTGGACGCCGCGCGCAAGCACTTTGTAACCGCACGGAGAAACTCTGTAAACAGTTTTTATGTATGGAGACATTTAAATGGCAACGAGATTACAACCTGGACGTGAGAAACGAGAAGGAAAAGAAAAACGAAGACCAGCACTGATCGTTAAAAAAGGACCATGTGACAAAGAATTATATATAAAAAAAATAAATAAAAAATGATATAAATTTATATATAATGATGGCGGCACACCGGGACAAAAAAGAAGATCACACACCTCTCGTTTATTGCGCATGTCCTGAGGAAAGCTCCTGGATGAGGCTGAAACGTCGACCTTCTGGCTTTTAATTAAGCAATAAAAGCTACGTTTGATTTTTAGTCCCGGAGAGCTGTCACATTAATATATTCTATAGAATTATTTTATGTCTGGTCATGTGGTCCTTTTTAATAAATCAGTCCTGGGTTACTTTTTGTTTTTATCTCTGGAGCCAAGTCACCGGCAGGACGGAAAATAAAGCAAGCGGGCATGACGCCCTGGAAACACACACATATAACACTGGTTGCCATGTGGTACAAGTAATTAATTTAGCAATCAGCAATGACCATATAATCCCCTCTTAGTAGCCTCGTCTGTAAAAGTCCCCTGCGTCGAGGTATGATGGGTCATTATGACAATTCAACAGCCGACTACACAAACCTGTCATTTCTTAAAGCGCACGTCGCTTTCCTCCTGGGTACTTTGCTGCATTACAGCTTCATATACCAGGATCGATGCCCCCTGCCCGCTCTGCCGTGGCACAGCCTTACACATCAAAGCAGTCTTTCTGGCTGTTTTGTCGCGTCACAGCTTTACTCCTGGATGCGTTGCCGTTTCATGGCTTTGTTTCTGTCCGTAGTGACATGTTACGGCATTATGTGTGAGTAACACTGAGTTATAGGATTTATTCCTCGTCGCTGGCGTCTCGGCGGTGACACAGCGTCATTTCCGGTGACACCGCAGCATTATGGATTAATTAGCGACGATTCTGTCACGTCGTACATTGAACAAATAAACTGTGGGCTCGATTACATTCTCCGCGCAAAAATGTGCGCACACGCAAAAACGCATTAACGCGAGGGGAAAAACCCTTTGCGCTGACCGGCAAATTACGACGTTCGCGCATACGATGTGCGCTAACATCTAACGCGAGTTATCCTGTGAGAGCGAAAGTTCGTGCGCGCATCCCATACTTAACATTGTGAGCGCAAATGCTGCATTTGTGCGCTGGTACGCGGCTGGTATTACAAATTGATTCGCAACTTTTTACGAACGACGTTTGCGCGCATAATTTTAACGTCTTTTAAAAGCTGGTGTTAACGGCAAATCTGAACGTCCTGGCCGAAACCAAATACACCAGCACGAAAAAAATATACAGCCCAGTATAGTTACACATTCTACACATACCCAAACAATAAAATGGAGAAGTTGTGCGTGTTTTTATTATTGCTGCAGCATATATACTCAGATTGATTTTGACAGGTGCAAAAACTGAACAGGAGACAATTGGGGTTCTTAATTCTGATTGTTTTTTCACGAGATTCTGCCAAACAGTCTGCCCACCGATTTCTGCTCGCAACGTTAATTTGCGCTCGTTTTTGCGCGTCTTTTTTACGCGTGATATTTTTTGACGGATGAAAAAAGCGCTCGGATCGTAATCCAGCGTTAATTTACGTTAACGTTTAAACGCTGCACGCAAAAAAAAAATGCGCTGCGCATACGAATTTGCGCGGAGAATGTAATAGAGTCCTGTATCTTTAGTCACATAAATCTGGATTAAAGATCCTGGCCAATACAAACTGTAATAGCTTCTTTTTCCCCCGTCCAGAGGTTATAAGGCCTCCTGCTCCTCCTGCTCCCATCGTAATACATCAGCTTTGGACGCGTCAGTTAGGGTGTCCAACTCCCCTTATGAACGAGACTGATGTTTAAGGTGTCGAAAAAGAGTCAGAATCTCTTTAAATCTCGATCAAATAATCCCAGTGAAGCCCCGTCTGAGACCTGCACACAATCACACACACGTACCTGAGGGACTCGGTGCGGTTAAAGTGCCGGCAGTCTGAAGTGAGGAACAGCTGATTGAGATCCCGGACCATCAGGTGCTTCACGTTGGTCAGAGATCTGCTCGAGTTACTGGGGGAAAGAGATACGAGGTCCATTAGATCCGAGTGATCAGAATCCGGGGTGACAGAGCTGGAACCAGGGATTTAGTAAAGTCTGTGTGATTAGAGCGTTTCCAGGAGAGTCTGAGGGAGAGACGGCAAACTATACCCAGACGGCCGCTCTGACAACGGTCCAACAATAGAATCAGAGAGGCCGCCTCAAGAAACAAGGTTATAAAACACGTCAAGCTACAGAAAGAATAAAAATGTCTGGAAATGCTGGAGTTGGTTTGGCTGCCAGTACGGATGGGTCTGTAGTGTACACATTACAATATATACCTTTGAGCACTTCATTCCATGTTGCTCACCCTACGGTTGGTCTAAGTGACTTTGGAGGAGCGCTACACCTCCTGCTGCACCTCACACGCTCTATTTGCCCCAAATATATTACTATGGAGCGCAGCAGGTTATGAGTCATGAATGGAGGCACTGGGAGAGGATCTAAGCCTCTGGATCTCAGGCCTCCGGCTCCTCTCTGCGATGTAGAACGAGACCCGAGTGGGTGCAGGAAATAAAGAGCAGAGGACAGGTCTCCGGTTATTTCCACACATATAATATTGGAAAGGAGAGTCGTGACATTTATCGAGGAGCTCCCCTACTCCCTGCACTATGATACGCAATGCTGAGAGGAGAAGGAGGCCGAATCAAAGCGGTGATACCAGCCAATACAGAGCGGGAGATGGAGATCTGTACTGTGTGAGGACCAGTCTCCTGCTCCCTCTACTAGGAGACAAAGTATGGCCGGGTGGTGAAGAACGGGATGTTGAGCTGAAGAGATGAGAACAGGAACCAGGTCTCCATGAAACCACCAAGAAAAAGTGTAGGTCAAAGGACATCAAAGCTCCTGAGATCCAGCACCTCTTAAAAAGGAAGATGAAAAAACTGAGGGCCATATTACATACTTGATGCTAACGTAACCAGAGTGGTTGTAAACTTCTCAGAGCCATTATAGCCTATGGAGGTTTTAAGTTTACAACAGCTGTGGTTAAAAGTTAGCACCAGCTTTGTAATAATGCCCTAGGTAATTAAACCTTTAACTGGACCTAAAACAGGACATGGGCCTGGAGCTTCATCTCCAAAAGCTGCTATGCGTATCTGGACCTGCACGTTTTGTCACTTTATCCAGACAGTTATTGGCCATGAACAGACCACGTCGGTGGCACGGAGATTGTGCGCATCCCGTGAAGCTTTGAGGACACAGAATCGGACCCCTCTTACTACATAACCATAGTTTGGCTGGATGTGATCTTGTTGTCCTGGTTGGCAAGTGTCCGAGTAGCTCGGCTAAAAATCACACAAATAAAGCAATCCGATCGCCCGGCCCAGCCAGGCAACCCTGCGCCCGGCCCAGCCAGGCAACCCTGCGCCCGGCCCAGCCAGGCAACCCTGCGCCCGGCCCAGCCAGGCAACCCTGCGCCCGGCCCAGCCAGGCAACCCTGCGCCCGGCCCAGCCAGGCAACCCTGCGCCCGGCCCAGCCAGGCAACTCTGCGCCCGGCCCAGCCAGGCAACTCTGCTCTCAGCGAGTGGAGAAAAATAATGAGGAAAGCGGGTTTTTACCTGAATGTGCTCCTGGTGGTGGTTGTGGTATGTGAAGGGTAAAACTTCGGTGTTTTCGGCTCCAGCGACTCTTTTTCGCTCTGATGATAGGTTAGTAAGTGTCGTGCATGATGGGAAATCTCTGCACTCCGCATGTTGTCCTCCTGCATGTCGCGGGTGAGGCTGGCAGAGGGAAAGCACATAGGTTAGTGTTCAAGGCGCTGGTTCCGCGCATGGTATCGCTGCAACGCTTTGATACTGGACTCACCTGGAGGGCCCGAAGTTAAATGCAATGAAAAGAAGGACCACCATGACGCAGACAACCTTCCTGCCGCCCGACGAGCCCCGGAGAGACATGTTCTATGCAGGGAAAGAGTCAGGAGGGGACGTGTTACTACAGAGATACGAATGGGTGACGCATATAATGTCCGAGGAGAGACCCTTGCACGGCACTATGGGAAATGACTTAGATTCTAATTCTATTTCCATTTTGGCATCATCATGGCTTCACCGGCAAATGCCTAAAATACCTTTGTGCCATGCTCAGGTGTAACCGCATAAAACCGAGCTGTAGCCCAATTATTGGCTCAGCTCAACTTCCAGCTGGATTCCTCAGTTCTCTGAACACTTATCGGCTGGGTCCAGGAGTCCTGCGAGAGGTTAATTAACCGCTTCACTACTGTGATAGTCTATATATTTGTTGCAAATGGTTTTGGTTTGCATTTGGGCTCCAGAACAAGCCCCCGAAGTTTTAGCAGTGTGGGCACGATGCCCGAGGTGCCAACAGCTTTTAAAACCAGCCTGGGAACGTCTGTAACCGACTTTCCCAGCTGATCCTGCAGACAACCAAGAACTGCAGCAACTCCTGTTGGCCAGCAGGTGGCGACATCTGCCTGCCAGATAGGAATACACTGGGAATATTCCTAAATATTTCTTACTGTAGAATTAAAAAAAGTTTAAAAAAAAAAAAACACACTGGTTCCTGACATTGTTTTTATGGGAAACCCCTTGGTAGTGAAGGGGTTAAAGACCCTTGTGCACATCCGGTCATTAATGATCGCAGCCGCTGGATTTTAGTCCCACATTTATCATCTGGAAGCTGACCCTGGCTGGGAGACGTAAACAAACCTCTCTGATTAAGTGCTGGAGGGTCTCCCGGAGCTCCCGGTTCTCCCGTCGGGCGAGGTCCAGCTGCCTCTCGGTCTCCTGCAGCCTCACCTCCAGGCTCTGCACGTATTCCTTCTTTTTCTGCCGGGACTGGCATGCCGACTCGCGGTTTTTGATCATCCGCTGTTGCCTCTTTAAGAGCTTGGGCTGCAAAACATCGTTTCAGCTTAATGGTCAATAAACTCATTGGCAGAGCATCGCTCAGCGCTCCCCAGCCCGAGGCCATCAATCACATACTGAAAGCATTGCCCCGTGCAACGCTCTGCACCAACACCCGGCAACGCAGCGCTCCATTGTCTGGCAATATAAACAGGAGACACGGCATACGGAGAGCTGTGCATTAATGCCAAGAGCCTCATCGATCGCAGACCCTGTGCATTACGAGGGTTTAATTAGTAACATTCTCCTGTATTCTGCTGCCGAGGCTTAATCCGTGCAGGAAGCATCCTTAACCCTTTCCAGCATCGTATGCTTCCCCCCACTTACATCCTGTGCAAGGTTAACTTCTCCAACCAGGCTACACTGGCCAGAAATGTTCAGCAGAAACAACTGACCATGACCCATCACCATATTATTATTCCACTATTACAGCGCCAACAGGTTCCGCGGCGCAGTCATCAACTAAGGCCGGGGTCAGACGAATGTTTTGCAGAGCGGAAGGAACGTTCGTGGGTTTAGACGTTCCTTTCACTCTGATGCCCGTCTGGCCACCTCGCTGAGTGCAGTTAGTGCGCTCAGCGCTGCAAGGCTCAATCCTCCTATGGAGAATCGCGCTTTGCAGCCCCTTCGTACGCGCGTCGTAGTGGTGGTGGTTCACCAGGGAGGCTTTGAGCACGGCCGCTGTAGTGTGCAATTTGTGTGCGCTACAGCGTGTGGCCGGTCCCGTCGAAGAATCACAACGAGGTGACGGATGCTGAGAGGTACGTCAGTACAGGTGCGCATAGTGCGCTCGCTTGACCCCAGCCTCTTCACGCTTTGATCTGACCAAGCTGGTACTTACATCCACCTGGGGTTGTTTACTTTTACTGGCGCACGGGGCCGGCACGATGGTCTTGGCCTCTGGTTTAGCCGGGGACGTCCCGGATCCTGCACTTTGTACGGTCAGGAGCTGAGACACCAGGACAGGAGGAGACGCTGAGGAGGAAACGGCACAAAGAGCTGAATCAATGGGAAAACCTCAGCATGAACAGCTACATTATAAAACAAAACATGGCGGCGATGTGCATTCAATACAGAGGAGACCTGTCCAGCCCACAGACCGAGGGTAAGGGGGTCTGCAGATCCCTCCGCACCAGACGGAGATCACTCCTCAAATTCAATGAATCCGGTAAGATCATGGCCTTGATGCAGCGCTGCGCTTGTGGTGGGATCACTTTATGCAGGGACCCCTTTTCTCCAATATTAGCTGCTACAAAATTAACCCTTTAGGTCAGGGATCTCAAACTCTGCCCCCCCCCACCCTCAGATGTTTCCTAACTCCAACTCCCATGAGTCTTTGGCCATCTATTGCACTCAAAGAATTCTGGGAATTTTAGGCCACAAAACATCTGAGGAGCCGTGAGTTTGAGATCTCTGCTTTAGGTGCTTCAGGTCTAGGATCCAAAGGGTTAAAAAAGGAGCACAGGTAGTAATTATGGCTCATCCTGGGGATAATTTGCACAAGTCACTCTTAGCGTGGTCACACGTGAACCTGCAAACATCGCTGAATGGCCCGGCTCACGCTTGATGTCAGGGATAAAGGTGTGTGTGTGTTCACCACGAGGATCAACACAAAAAGCAACCGTACAGTGATCTCAGCAATACCACATAGAAGAAACACAGACCATCCGTGTGACGGCCTGTCAATCTGTAAGCAGCACTAGGTCCTGCACGCCGGCGGCTGAATCTATCAATCATGAGATTATTCATCAGTGAAAAGCTGCCGTCATTGCGCACGACGTATAGAACGAGAGTCTGGACTGAATACTGTACAAACATGATCGGATGAACCATCTTCAAAAGCTCCTTCAGGTGCCGGACATGGATATAAACGTCATCTGATCTTATTCTGGAGGAATCAAACTTTATGGCAACCAAAAAAATATGTCCCTAATGTTTCTGGACACCGGAAATGACAGACGATGTACTGGAACCGCTTCGGAGACTGGCAGCAGCCCAAGCTGCATTACCGTGAGTGACCAGCAGAGGGAGCCATCTGCCTGTCAATTCATGCATACAGTCTGTACATGCACTGCAATAATGTTACAATGCATATAGATTGTGTGTCTGTGTATGATGGCGATAGGGTAACGGAGTAATATATACCCAACGCTTCTAGATTGTAAATTCCCACGGGAATATGTGCCTCATTTCCTCCTGTACTGGTTTGTAAAATGTTGTTCAATGTATTGTAACCCTGTCTATATTGTGCCCATTGTACAGCGCTGCGGAATATGCTGGCGCTTTATAAATAATAATAGTATATACTGGTTTTCCGATAAACCCATTGCTCCCTGGGATAAATGACAAGGTTAACGTGGCACCACCGGCGCCATGGAAAGTAAGAGGCTCGGGTTGTCGGCGCGTTGCCGTGGAAATCCATCCGTTCCGTCGCGCAAGGTGAACAGACACTCAAATTCCAAAATTAAGGCCAAAATGACTATATTGGAAAAAGCGCTCACTTCGGCCTAAACATCTTGTCAACAGAAACCGGCGGCGGATATTTTAATTATCTGATGGGACGACTGAGCTCAGCAGGGACCCGGGAGCATGCGCGGGGTCTAAGCAACACGTCCTCGCACGCAGCCCCCATTCTCCACCTCCACTAGGATTTATTTTAAACCAATATCTTTCCGAGTACGCAGCCCCCCCCCCCCGAATATGTTTTTCACAGAAGACTTTCCTTTTACAAGTGGAAGACAGAAAATATTTTGGCTACGAGTGAAGAATCCGAAGGATCCCCATGGGGAACGCGTCCGGGGACCGTCCAGCGCCGCCTCGGCAGGTTATATCATTAGGACATGGAATGCCGGGCCTGGTTCTTCCATCCCGGTTCCCTGGATCCTTTGCATTGGCCAAGCTCTGGAGCCGTTCGGTGCCGGCGGATGATGCAGCAGAGAGATGTCACAGCAGATTGAATACATTCACTGGCAATGAAGGGGTTAAACAGAGCTTCTCCTTATGCGTTAATCATTACCGGAGGGTTGGTTGGGAGCATCGTGGGCAACGCCGCCCGTTCAGGACCCGTTCCTTTCCGTCCTGCCGCCTGCGACGCTTTAAGACAAGCAGCGCGGAGTCTGCTACTGTCTGAAAGGCATGATGGGAGTTGCACTCCGCTAACGGCCGGGGAATTTGAGATTGGCTCACAGCGTAGCGCGGCGTGCCCAGACTCTTTATTAGGCCCCTGAAGTAACACTTCTCTTTCTCTGGTTTCCACTGCTCGGCCCAAGACTCCGCAGGTTTTAAAGTGATTATACAGCATCATAACAAGCCCTGGATCCGGGAAAGGGGGGGGCGCGTAGGAGGATGACGCAGGCGTAATGCCTTTTACAGCTCCTAATACGATGCTAAACCCCGGTATAACATATAAAGCTCGCCTCCTCTGTAACACCAGGAAAATCCAAGCTCACCGCGATCGTGCATGTTAAAGCAGACACTCCAGCCACCGTAACTTCACCTTGTTACCGTGGTTACGGTGCCGGCAGCCGGTCTCTGCATGGTTCTGATTTCTTAAAGCACGGTTTCAAAGCTGAGATTGTATCTCCACCCACACGCCTGACCAGCAGGAAGCTGGGAAATCGCTCTGCTAGCTCACACACCGTTAGTGTCCGCTGCGGCCACGTGACAGGGACCTACAGGCACGTCCAGGAGGACAATCCATCTCATGTGTAAGTATTACACGGTGGTTTTTACAATCATCCTGTTTGAATGAGGTTTGTGACCCAGATAAGTGTGTTTTATGGATATACACGGGATTATTAGTGCCGCCGTACTCTCCGTGGTTTCCTGGATCCACTAGAGCAGGGCTCGGCAACCTCGGCCCTCCAGATGCTTTGGAACTACATTTCCCAGAGTCTCTGCTCACCTAACGAGCAGCTGGACGTCAATGTGCGACGGCTTCCCAGATGTTTTGGAACTACAAGGATGACGATCCCTTGCATTATAACATAGACATGCTGATGGGAAGCGTGTGTGAAGCACTGCCCTGCACCATGTAAAATCCATGCACTGCAAGTGAGATATCGACTCATTCATCAGGGCGGGATCCCAAACTAACTGCCTGGGTGAAGCAATGAGGATGAGGAAAAGGAGGTGAAAACTCATCACCGAGATCAGCAATATATCACCAGCAATGACATAATATTAACCAGAATCTGCCGGGAGCTCAGGAACCGGGATAGGTTAGAAGAAGGGGTGCAGAAGGGGTTACATAGAGGAGGAGGGTGTATAGAAAGGAAGCACTGCATCATGGGTAAACTATATTGGATTAGTAGAAGGGGTGCAGAAAGGGTTACATAGAGGAGGAGGTATATAGAAAGGAAGTACTGAATCATGGGTAAGCTATATTAGGTTAGAGGAAGGGGTGCAAAAGGGTAGCATAGAGGAGTGGGGTGTATAGAAGGGACGCACTGCATCATGGGTAAGCTATATTGGGTTAGAGGAAGGGGTGCAGGAAGGGTTACATAGAGGAGGGGGTATATAGAAGTAAAGGGAAGCACTGCATCATGGTAAACTAGATTAGGTTATAGGAAGGGGCGCAGAAAGGGTAACAGGAGTGGGGTATATAGAAGGGACGCACTGCATCATGGGTCAGCTAGATTAGGTGAGAGGAAGGGATGCAGAAAGGGGTACATAGAGAAGGGGTATATAGAAGGGAAGCACTGCATCATGGGTAAAATAGATTAGGTTAGAAGAGGTAGTGGGGGGGGGGGGAGACATTGCGTCCAAGGAGAAGCGGTGGTGGAGATTCTCCGCATTAACAGAGCGCTGTACCTGTGAGTGTGGGTGCAGGTCCAGGCGTGGGAGCGTTGGTCACGGGGTGCAGGATGATGGTGGCGGACGGGCTGCTTGGGGTAGGAGAGGATTTAGCAGCAGGATTGGGCTTGGGTTGTAAAGTGGGCTTCTTAGACACCAGATTATTAGACTTGGAGACGCATCCGGACGGAGCTGAGAGAGAAAGAACAAACATTCCACCAAAACCGTCTAATCAGGGGTTAACGAAAATGCGATAAATCCCATTTAAAAATAAATTAGATCAGACGCTGCGTCTGTCAGTTATAGTGAGCACATGAAATCGATAGCAATACGGGAGCTGTATGCTGGGGCATGAGAGACAGGAGGGAGCACAGAAAGCGGCCCATAAGCAGCTCTCACGCCCTCTTTAAAAAAGGGACGCTCATCCTGACCACCTATTGTTTTAAAGTGGTCAGGATTTGAGGAGTGCCCCCCCCCCCCCGGTGCTCCCCCGATCTGGTTTTAACGCTGGGTGAAGTGGAGACATTTCCTCCACCCCATCCAGCGTCACCAGTGATGACATCAGCACACAGAGTGAAGCCGACATCACCCTCTGACACAAATCGCTGTAGCAAGGCAGCGATGGTTTGGATCTGTGCATGCGCGGGCAGCTCCGACCCATCATCCTGTCCAAGCGTTAAGAAACAAGTGTATGTAAAACAGACAAGTCCTGTAGCGCAGCGCAATTTTAAGGCAGGCCTCGGAGGCTTCATATTTGCAATCTCTTTCTTTATTACCCCTATAGCAGTAAAGAAGAGTGATAACAAGAACAAGAAAAAAAAACATGTCAAACCCCCAACGTGGGGTACCCTCCTCTTGGTAAGCCCAGCCCCCTAGTCTATAAACAGTCTGAGCTGGAGCAGTGACGCCCTCTTTCTTTACTGCTCCTGTTCAGGACAAGATAAGTATAACATTTTCTCTCCTCTGTTATTTGAGGAATTTCCTTTTCAGGTATATTTATTTGTTTATATATAAATTTCAGTTCATTGGGACGGGTGCTGACTTACCCCGGCTATAACCGCAGGGGTCAGCGCCCGCCCGGCGGGAAAACTCCGGCGATAACGCTTTGAGTTTTTTCCGCCGCCGGTTGTTTATATGTTCACTTGGCTTCCCGGGTTACCTGTTACCCGCTGATTGGTGCACCCGCACCTCTATTCCCCGTCCTCACACTTTGGTGCATTCGCGACCGCCGGGGATCTCGCGGGAGGCGCGCACGAGATCCCGGCGGCCATTTTGGGGACACCACCTGACCGTGTGTATTCCCGCGCGCATTCACAGCTCCCTGTTTCCTGGCACAGACGAATCTCGGTGACCGGACCCATGGCCCTTATCGATAAATCTGGGGGTGATCGATCTCCCCATGCAGGGGAATCAAATTCCGCGGGCAGCTCCCGGCAGTCTGAACTATCTGACGCTTTTGCCTCTCCCCCACTTCCTAAGAAGCGGTCAAAAATGGCGGCATGCTTTGCCGCCATGGAAACAGCTCTGCAGGCATCCATCACACGCTCACTGTCCTCGGCTGTCTCCACACTCTCTCAGTCCTTCCGAAGGACCATGGATGAAGCAGTTGCTTCTATTACCTCGCCCCCCCCCGCTCCCGGTGTAGACCCTACTCCACCCCCAAAAAGGCCCTGCTATACCCTCTGGCTCTGAACAACCTAGCCTTAAGAAACGTGCTAAGACTAAGCACATTGATAGTCCTCCAAGAGGGGCTGGCATCCCCGAAAATCTGCTATCTGATGATGGCGAGGTGTCCTCGCACAAGAGAGCCCCTGACCGCGGGGCACTGGTTGCGGTCTCAAAAGATAGGCCTTTACCTACGGGTACTGGCCGGCTCCCCAATCACACCGACTCGGAGAGTGAGGAACCCGAGCATGGGGAGGATGATGGGGCTATTGAATTATACGCTCCACATGATGTTGGCCTGTTGGTCGAGGAGGAAAGGCCCCCACCACCTTTACAGTCTGCCAAAGAGGTTGTGTGTGACCCTCAGGGCCGCCCAATGTTTTCCCCGGCGGGGGTCTTACACCCACGCTCCACTGCATGGTCCCCGATGCCTCATGTGGAAATGTGGGTGGATGCCCACATGCGGCTCCCTATGGATAAGGAGACCAGGGTGAATATGATGGTGGAATGCCCTCGCCCTACCACCGCGGGCAAAACTTGTCTCACCCCGGTGGTAGATGAGGACCAGAAAGGGGTGGATATGGCTTTCAGGGTCTGTGAAGACAAGGTGCTTGATGTTGCACCCCCGATGATTTACCTCCTTGACATGGTGGAGGATGCTCGTTTACAAGGTACCCCTTGGATTTAGAAGACGCTACGGGCTGGATCCAACGCTCCTTGTGCCTGTGGGGCGGTGCTAATGTGGCTTTGGCCGCTGAAGGACGCAAGTCTATGATCCTGAGGATGGATCCTCAGCTTACATCGATGGCCAATAAAGATAAAGGGGCCAAGGCTCAAAGCCTTCTCTTCGGGGATGGTTTTTATAAAAAATATGGGCACGTATACCAGCGCTTTAACCGCTCTGGATAAGGTGGAGATGGCCATTAAGAAAGTGTTCCCCAAAAAGGTTTTCGACAGGGCTGGTAGAGGAAGGGGTCACTCTGCCAGCCGCGCCGGATCTGTGGGCATTACTAGAGGATCCTTCCGTACCTCTAATGCCACCAGACTCTGGCCCCCCCCGCTTATGGACCCTCGGCCCGGGCTCAGGCCTGGAGAGGCCGCGGATTCCGAGGTGGCAGAACCCAATTTCGTGCTCGACGACAGACTGGTAAGTCTTCCATTTATTGTTCCTCATTCATCTGTTCGGGTGGGGGGCCGTATTCGGCATTTTCTTCCAAAATGGAAGTTGATCACTGCAGACCCGTGGGTTTTAGACGTGGTCAGAGGGTTCGAGATAGACTTCGAGGCCATGCCTCCATACCGATCCTCGCCACCGCGGCCACTAAGGTTTTCCGTGGAACAAGAACACTTAGTTCAAGCCGAGATTTTGGCTCTGGCATCAAAAGGGGCCATAGAGGAAGTCCCTTGGGACTCACCCACGTTTGTGAGCAACTTGTTCCTCGTTGCAAAGAAAGGGGGTGGGACGCGCCCTGTCATAAACCTCAGGGAACTCAACTTGTGGGTGTCCTACCGCCATTTCCAAATGGAAGGGTTTCATACCCTCAGGGATTTACTCAACGAACGAGATTGGCTTGTCAAACTAGACCTGAAGGACGCGTACCTAACCGTCCCTATGGCGCCAGCTTCCAGAGACTTCCTGTGTTTCCCTTGGCGCGACCACATGTGGCGCTTCGCGTGTCTTCCTTTCGGTCTTTCATTCGCTCCGTGGTGCTTCACGAAGCTTATGAAACCGGTTGTGGAATCCCTCCGGGTGAGGGGCGTCCGACTCGTGATCTACTTGGACGACATCCTATTGATGTCGGATTCCTCAGCGTCCCTTCGACTACACTTGTCGTGGACACTCTCCCTATTACAGGACCTGGGTTTCCTGATCAATGTGGAAAAGTCTTTGTTGATACCCACACGTTGTCTGGAATTTCTGGGTTTCCTCCTAGATTCGCACACTATGACGCTGAGCGTTCCAACTCCCAAGATCCGATCCATTCGCAAAGAGGTTCGTTCCCTCCTCAGGGATCACTCACCCACCTTGAGGGAATTGGCAAGAGTGATTGGTCTCCTGGCGGCGACTCGCTTGGCGGTTCTACCAGCTCCTCTACATTACAGGGCCCTCCAGAGATTGAAGGCCCGTTCTCTCCGATCGGTGGCGGGTTATTCACGTAGGGTTCCCCTCTCAGACGAGGCGAGGACGGATCTGACGTGGTGGCATGCTCGCCCAGTGCGATTCCCCGTACCGTCGTTGACCATAGAATCCGACGCGAGTCGTTCGGGTTGGGGGGCGTGTTGCGCCGAGATGGAGACAGGAGGTGGTTGGTCGATCCAGGAGTTGCGCCTCCACATCAATGTTCTGGAACTTATGGCGGCGTTTTTCGCCCTGAAGTGTTTCTCCAGGGAGACCGATCACCGCTGTATCCTCCTAAAACTGGACAACCTGTCGGCTGTCAGGTATATCAATGCCCTGGGGGGAGCTCGTTCGTGGCTCTGACGTCGGCAGCTGCCGAGCTGTGGGATTTTTGTCTTCCCCGCGGTCTGTTTGTGGTGGCTCAGTATCTTCCAGGTTTCGCCAATACAGTGGCGGACTGGAATTCACGCCATCTGACAGACTCGGGGGATTGGCGCCAACGGTATTTGCCGCATCAACGGGCTGTGGGGTCCTCTCCAGATGGATCTGTTTGCTTCCAGACTGAATCGGCAGTTACCGAGATTTTACAGTTGGCGTCCAGACCCGGAAGCGGAAGGCACGGACGCCTTCGCTCAGGTGTGGCCGGAGGGCCGTCTTTACGCCTTCCCTCCGTTTCAGCTGTTGTTACGCGTTTTGAGGCGTCTCTGCGACATCGGGTCGGAATTGGTTTTGGTGACACCGTTCTGGCGGTCCCAACCGTGGTTTCCCCTTCTGTTGGAATACTCCCTGACCACGCCCAGGCAGGTCCCGAACCTCGCCGTCCCTACTGACGGGACCGGACGGCCTCCCTCACCCGCTGTTGTGGGTGGGTCGATTATCCCTTGTGGTCTGGTTGATTTCCGGTTCTCATGGCGGGCCACAGGCATTTCGCCGAGAACTGAGGACTTACTCCAACACACTTGGGCCCCGGGCACGAGAGGGGCCTGCCACTCTGCCTGGGCAGCTTGGCACGGCTGGTGTTTGCGAAGGGGTGAAGATTCCACTTCTGCCCCTCTAAACTCTGTTCTGGATTTCCTGTCCTCTTTGTTCGACTCGGGATTGGCTTTTCGTACCATAAATGTGTACCGGTCGGCCGGCCATCTGGGTTTTGATAACTCCCCCCTGGGTAGACACCCTCTGGTTTGTCGCCTTCTTAAAAGGAGTGCGTCTGTTTTGCCCCCCGACACCCCGCTACTCCTCTACGTGGGACGTGACTCTGGTATTGACTTTTCTTCGCACTCGGCCGTGTAATGCCTCGTTGTCACTGCGCCAGTTGTCGGCTAAACTGTTGGTTTTGTTTTGCCTTATCTCCTTAAGCGTGTCGGGGATGTCAGGGCGCTGGATTTCGGTGTACGTTCTTTCTCACCGGACGGCGTTTGTTTCGACGTCTCGAGACGTACAAAGACTGCGATTCGTACTGTGTGTTTTCCAGCTTTTCCATTGATACCGGAGTTGTGTCCTGTTCTTTGTCTTCAGGAATATGAAAGTCGTACATTGGCTCTTCGTCCCCTGCCTGGATCCCCATTATTTGTTTTTTTTCGGGTTCCTCATAACCCTGTTAACTCACCCACTCTGGCTCGTTGGCTGTTGGATCTTGCTGGGGTTTATGTTTTGCGCTTCTGCGCTCATTCCATCCGTAGTGCTGCGGCTTCTAATGCTTTTATGGCGGGTTGTCGCCTGGAGGACATTATGAAGTCGGCGGATTGGTCGCGTGAATCTACGGTTCGTACATTTTATTTTAAGCCGATCTCTCATGGGTCACAAGCACTGATGCGTTGAACGTGCAAATATGAAGCCTCCGAGGCCTGCCTTAAAATTCCCAAATTTTCCTAGTCCCGGTGACGGAAAGTTTGGATTTTAATAAGGACTCGGAGGCGAGTATTTCCCACCTCTCCCGCCCTGAGGGGGGTGTGTTCTAGACCGGACAGGGTGATTGTTTTATGCGCAGCGCATGCTTTGATATGGTTGGCCTCCTGTTGATTGGGGGGCGGGAAATCGAGGGTTCGGTGTTGTTCCTTCCGAATGCCTGCCTTCGTGTTTCGGTTCTTCTTACAGCTATTTGATGGTCTGTGGATTATGACTCCGCGCGGGATTGTCGTGTTTTCTGGATGGACCTATCGTTCTCTATTCCTTGATCTTGTGGTTCCAGTCGCATGAAGAAAGAGGGCGTCACTGCTCCAGCTCAGACTGTTTATAGACTAGGGGGCTGGGCTTACCAAGAGGAGGGGTACCCCACGTTGGGGGTTTGACATGTTTTTTTCTGGTTCTTGTTATCACTCTTCTTTACTGCTATAGGGGTAATAAAGAAAGAGATTGCAAATACTCGCCTCCGAGTCCTTATTAAAATCAAAACTTCCCGTCACCGGGACTAGGAAAATTTGGGAATTTGCTGCACGAGAAAGCTTCAGGGGCTTTGAGTTTGGGAGTCCCGGAGCTGAAGAGGAGGAGCGGGGGGGGGGGGGGAATAAAGGAAATCACACCAAGGGGGGGGGGTAATAAATAATTGGGCAGAGGCCGCCAGCAGGATCTTCCAAATAGTTCAGGGCAAAACAAGGGAACTATCTTTTGTCAATACGATATCCCTGTATTCAGCTTGGTGCAGGTCGATGCGCTGGCAGTTAAGGCGGCGTGTGAGCGTCACCGGGAACGCACTGGTTGTTTGGGGACCTGATCCCATGCCAGGACAATCATGTAGGAAAGACCAGGGTGAGAGTATTCCAACGGCACATTGCCAGCCATGAGGATGCCCAGGGACGGGGAGGAGGAAAGGAAGATACATATCACTAGCATCATGATTAGTTATTATTTATGAAGTGCCAACACATTCCGCAGCGCTGTACAAAAGGTACAAAGGGTAAATAAAAGACAATTCTACTGGACGCCACAAAAATATAGACACAGGAGGGAATGAGGGCCCTATTCCTGTGCAAACTTACAATCTGGGTGGTTGAAGGGGTGAGAAACAGGAAGGGAGGACTGCAGGGACGAAGTGTCAATTCAGAAAGAGATAAGGACTTTTATTGGGTCGGATGGTAAAGATTACGGCAACGGAACAAACCTATAGCGGTGACATCCTCATAGTAATACTGACTCGGCCCCGGCTTCCCGGCGAGGCGGGAGGGAAACGCTGAGTTACAGTGTCGGACGTCTGGAGTTTATTTGGGAATAATTCCATAAACCCCTCAAGCAGGTAATGATACGGATACACAAACCTCGAAACAGACTGTCCGGCTGTGATCACCATGGAAACGGACGCCTTAACAACAACAATAATAATAACAGAGGCTGCAGGCGTTCCTCCGTTACGCAGGGAGCAGAGGCAGCGGCCATGTACAATGTAATAGATCCAGACAGCAGCACTCACCCGGCACCGCAGGCACTGGCAGGAGGGTTATTTGCAGGGGAGCGTGGGCCGACAGTGATCCGTCCTGGTTCTGACACGGCGTGCGAGTGGGGGACTCCACCTTCACAATGGCCCCCAAGTCTCCCAGTGATTGCTGGGGGTCACAGACAAAAAAAATAAATCAAATGAGCAGGAGCAAAGCAGAACCTACATGTCGGCACGCGAAGGTGCAAGAGCAGAACAGAGACGATCAGGAGCACGAGGGCCGCAGGGGCAGACACTTACTGAATAAAGTGCGTCACAGGAGGAGGAGGAGTCGCAGGACGAGGAGGAGAACGGGGACACCGGCTCCGTCTTTACAAGGAGGTCTGAGAAGAAATGATCAACACACAGATGAATAAATTTGCAGATCTTTCATTGTTATACTTTTTATAGAGCCAGCAGATTCTGTAGCGCTGTACAACATTATTATACTTTTTATAGAGCCAGCAGATTCTGTAGCGCTGTACAACATTAGTATACTTTTTATAGAGCCAGCAGGTTCTGTAGCGCTGTACAACATTATTATACTTTATATAGAGCCAGCAGATTCTGTAGCGCTGTACAACATTATTATACTTTTTTTTTTTGTATTGCGCCAACATATTCCGCAGCACAGCACAGACGTTACAATACGTTAGGGTAATACGGAGATGAGGTAGTGTAGGCCCCAGTCCCAGAGGAGCTTACAATCTATTACATTTAATCACCACGTGCGCCAACAAAAGGAGACTGAAACCACCGTATACTGATGCTAAGTACACAGCAAAGTAGGGGCTGGAGCGTTGCAAAGATTTGGGTATTTTCACCTAAATTTACATTTCCCCGTCCACAATCATCTCCAGTTTAGCGACTTAAGTCCAGAATTATCAGACGCTATTCAGTAAAGCGCCGGAGTTTGACAGACTTGCAAGAGGGACAAACACCGGCACATCAGCCGCAAGGGATGCGTTTGTTGCTATGAGAAGATCAGCAAACACCGGTGTTGCTATTACAGGACGTCAATGCTCACAATCCGTAACAGGTGCCGTTGTTGCAGAACAAGCAGTAACAGGCTCAGATAGAAAGGTCATCACTTATCCTGGAATACACGTGTGCAGAGCGGCCTCTAGTGGCCAATTAAAGCATTGCATGGCAAGTGCCCTAAATAATTTACTTGCTTAAAGGGGGATAAGAAAAAAAAGGGGTCCTATGGGGAGAGACACAGGGATCTATACACAAAGCAACGAAATTGAACGCAATTCACTATTAAAACAAATGGTCACCGTATTTTCCCGGAAATGGGAGCCGCCAAAACAGTTATCGGATGTTGGCAAAAAGCGCCGAATTGGCCTCAGCAAATTCCACCAGACAGGAAGAAAAAAATAATAATACTATAGTCTCCTAATAGGAGCAAAAAGTGTCTAAAAAAGTAATAAAAAGAAACATTAAAAAAAAGATGATAAAAAGGTCTGTTAAAAAAAAATAATAAAATACAAAAAGATCTTTTAAAAAAGTAAAATAAAAGGGTTTTGTAAAAAAAGAAAAATAATTCAAGGTCTCAAAAAAAATAAAATATATATATTCCATTTATTACATAAAAAAAAAAAAAAAAAAAATATTATCGATTAGATTCGCTTGTTTAAAGCGGTTGAATTGAAACACTGAAAATCAGGTCATTTTGCCAAAACTTCAGTGCAATTTGGCGTTCTGTGAGTAAATGAGTCGTTTGTTGTCTGTCGGATAATATCAGCGCCGCCGAATCACAGTGAAATGCGTTGTATTATTGTCAATTTGCCTGTATTTGGTGAATTGACAGCTTTGTGAACAGGCGAATCGACCCAAAATTGCAGATGTTGTGACATTCACCGTTTGGTGCAATTCGGTGGCAAATTCGGAGGTTAGTGAATGACCCCCCCAGGTTTAGAGAATTCCCCCTTTTCTCCATCATGCTTGCGGGGAGGCCAAACAGGAAACTTCCTGGTTTAAAGTAGCTGTAGCTTCCAGGATTCCGAGCAGAGCATCAAGGGAGTTGTAGTTCAACAACATCCTCACCCGCCGTCTCCTGCCCTGCAGCCTGATCAGGTATTGCGCATTACAAGGGAATAAGCGGCTTCATAAAGCATACGTTAGTCTGAGCGCCCGGCATCATGTCTTGTGGCGGCTTGCAGGGAGACGCAATGCTGACCTGGAAACCAGCCAGAAGCAAAGCGGATCTAAAGAACAGGACAGGCTTTCTGAAGCAGACCTCTCTTTACAGGGCAAGGGACGCAGGAGTATAGATTCCCCATATACAAACACATTCAATAGAAACAACGACTACTATTATTACAGAAAACACACACACACACCTCTCTGCAGGTGATGAGGTGGATGTGGTGCAATTAAAGGGGAAGTAGAACTTCCAATAAGGAGAAGTTCATATTAAAAGGGAGATTCTGGGCCAGCAGCCTTTGCCATCCTGATATTTTGGAACTACATCTCCCAAGATGCTCAGTCACGCATTAGGTTGACTGAGCATCATGGGAGATGTAGTTCCAAGACATCAGGAGGGGGGGGGCAAGGCTGCTGACCCGTGCTCTAGCGACTCATTCAACATAATCTCTGTGCCCCGAGCGTCCTCTCCCCCCTCTGTATTTGTGGTATGCAAAGGGTCCGGGCTTTGGGAAGGAGCCGGTGTCAGGCAGCACCTTAGGCTAGGGTCAGACGAACGCATTTTTCGCGTTGTCCATAAAAAAGTACGTTCGAACGAATGGACGTATATTTTCACGGAATACGCGATAGCGGTCATACGATGCGCATTTCGTCCGTGATTTTGTACGGATCATCAATAAAACACTTTTTGCTTCTGGACATTAGCAGCGTCTGACGTCTCCTAATCACGCACACACGCCGCTAGCGGACGCAGCGCACTCTGTACGTCAGTACTAGCGGTTTGACGTTCTCAAAAAAAATGCGTTTGTTTGCCGCTTGCGTTGCCCTGCCGAACTTTCGTGCAGCCGTACTTCGTATGTTGCCTGTCATTTGCGGCTACTGCGGCCGTGATCAAGTGCGGCTGCACGCGCGATCGCACGGTGTTCGTCTGAGCCCAGCCTTACGGAATCCAGAAAATCGATTGTATCGAGTAACACGACGAACGTTTTATTGTGAAAATAAATAACAGAATGAAATCCATTATAAACAAACCTGAATAATTCTTGCCATCAAAATCACTCCAGGTGGAGGTCGTGGAATAGGGTTCGATGTCCATCTGGCTGTCATACTAAGAGGAAAGCAGAGGCTTATACAGAGCGGGCAGCAGGTGGTAAACAGGACAGGCGGATGGTGCAGAGAACCACTCACCAAGTGCAAGGGGTAGGCATCGTAGCCAGGAGGGAAGAGCTCTGCGCTGTCGTCCGTCTCATCGATGTAACTGTACAGGCCGGCAGCTTCAAACAGACAGGAAAAATGAGCAAAAGTACAGAAATACCAGCAAATCCAGGAGGATTATCACAAATCCATTACCGTGCACAACCTACAACACACTCGTGTGATCACACACAGCCAAAACATAAAATCCATTACCGTGCACAACCTACAACACATACTCGCATGATCACACACACACAGTTTTTCTAGGGCTGTGCAAATTACAAGAAAAAGGTTTGCAAACCAGAGCCTCACACAATGAGGAGTTGTGACACTAACTGGGGTCAGCAGCCTAGGCCCTCCAGATGTTTTGGAACTACATTTCCCAAAAAGATCAGCAAAATTAAAGTCGCTGAGCATCATGGGAATTATAGTTCCAAAACAGCTGGAGAGCCACAGTTGCTGACCCCCTTCACTAGCAGCCACTAGAGCAAGAGCAGCGGCTCCAGATGGTTCATAGTCACATATCCCATGAGGTCTAATGTGTGACTGAGGATCATGGGAGATGTAGTTCCAATGCATTCAGAGGGCCAAAGGTGCAGTGACCTGGTGACCCAGAGTAATCCCACGAACGGTAAAACTTTATCAACCGGGTAAAAGCCGAGAGCGGAACCGATTCCAGGACTGGCAAACTCATATCAGACTTAGGAGTCGAGAAAATTTTGTACAGAGAGTTGTGTAAAACAATCCCAGACTCTCTGTATTGTGTCCCCTGTGTATTATGTGTAAGGCAGACATATCAATAAACCCCAGACTCCCTGTATTGTGTCCCCTCTGTAAATTATGTGTAAAGGAGACATATCAATAAACCCCAGACTCCCTGTATTGTGTCCCCTCTGTAAATTATGTGTAAGGCAGACATATCAATAAACCCCAGACTCCCTGTATTGTGTCCCCTCTGTAAATTATGTGTAAGGCAGACATATCAATAAACCCCAGACTCCCTGTATTGTGTCCCCTCTGTGAATTATGTGGAACGCAGACATATCAATAAACCCCAGACTCCCTGTATTGTGTCCTGTGAATTATGTGTAACGCAGACATATCAATAAACCCCAGACTCCCTGTATTGTGTCCTCTCTATAGTTACTTGAACCCCTGTTATTTTGAACACTCCCCCCCCTCAGTTCACTGTTTAATAAATAAGCCCCTGGTGAATTTGCCATTTTTCCGCCGGTTCGGTGAATGTTTGGAATGAATGAGGAACTGGTGAAGCGCCTGAACCTTGACCTGTTGCAACGCGCCATTATCGTATTTCTATGTTTACACAGGGCACGTCGTGTCTGGCCCCGGGGCTGCGTTACAGGGGTGTGTGAGGGAGCGGTGCCCAATACTCAGGTTGCTACATGATGTTTCACGCGGCACCGATGCCGCCGCCGCCCGGCAACATGCTACGACATGGGATAAAGTGAGCGAAACGCCAGTAAATCGGGTTATACCCCAGTCCTCGCTGGTCAGGAGGTTGTCAGCGCAGAATTTGGAGTCCAGATCGTTCATCAGGATTTCGGTTCCCATGGCAACGGTACGACCTGCTGACCTCGATCACCTGCAGAGACAGAAAGTGAAACGGGACAGGTTTAGGTTACGGTGACAGGACGGGTCTGTGCGTTAAGAAGGGTGACACGAACATAAAAACCACACGCGTCCAACAAACAGAAAATATGACAAGCTTTGGCTGGTGAGCCGCGCTGCGTGACAGCATATGGCAGTACATGATGTCATAACATGCTGGGACAGCGCAGTGATGTAAATACAGGATAGGAGTGAGGGCCATAAAGGGGTTTTGGCTATAGGGTGGGGAAAGGATGTATCCAGGTTGATTGCCAGCTCCTGGGGTCAGCCTGGAGGATCTAGGAAATACATGTGCATCTCTGCACATGAAACGTGACGTCACGGGGCATGATACAGGGGATGCTCTACGCAGAGGACCTGTTGCTAGGCAACGTGAGGGGCGCTGGCCTCGCGCTGCCCCAGGGATACAGGTAGCAGCAGGGGGTCGCACCTTTTCCCGGTGCTAGGCACGGCTGCTCTCCTTATTCAGTGACGTCACGGCCCTGTAGGATGCCGGAAGTACTGCTGAGCGTGCAGTTCGGGATGCGTCACGTTGAGGGCCAGACAGATACCCACGTGACATCACCAGCCGGTCGCGCAGCCCCCCAGAGCTCACCGACTGCAGGAAGCACAGGCAAGCTCCTTCCGAGATGGCCACGCCCTGCCTGACGACCCGCAGCCAATCGCGCGCCGCACTACGATAAAATCGGCCAATCCCCCGATCCCGTCGCATGTCACTTACGCGATTGGACGGAGGACAGAGAAATTCCATTGGGTGCAGGGGGCTTGTCTGATTAGTTCGCCAATGAGCGAAGGGAAAAATGATCAGCCAGTGGGAAGCAATGTAAACCTGGTTCGGCGAATATGATTGGCCAGGACGCAGAGAACGAAAAGAACAGTCAGCGTTTGACAGATGTCCCAAAATTCTGTGCGGCGCGAATGGCGGTGCTTCCGGTACAGGAAGAGCGGACGCAAGGAAATGTAGTTTATCTTTAAAAACACAAACATTATTGGTTGCAAAACTAGCAATTCCCATCCTTAAAGGGCCAGTACCACCAAAAAATGCAATGTCCTTATTGTGTTTACTTGAAGTTGCTGATATCTTACATGTGCTTTGTTTTTCTCTTGTATGTTTAGTTAAGAAAATATTTTCCCCTATATGTGTCACTGGGTGCATCCATTGTGTGATATTTTCCTCTATATGTGTCACTGGGTGCATCCATTGTGTGATATTTTCCTCTATATGTGTCACTGGGTGCATCCATTGTGTGATATTTTCCTCTATATGTGTCACTAGGTGCAGCCATTGTGTGATATTTTCCTCTATATGTGTCACTGGGTGCATCCATTGTGTGATATTTTCCTCTATATGTGTCACTGGGTGCATCCATTGTGTGATATTTTCCTCTATATGTGTCACTGGGTGCATCCATTGTGTGATATTTTCCTCTATATGTGGTCACTGGGTGCATCCATTGTGTGATATTTTCCTCTATATGTGTCACTGGGTGCATCCATTGTGTGATATTTCCTCTATATGTGTCACTGGGTGCATCCATTGTGTGATATTTTCCTCTGTATGTGTCACTGGGTGCATCCATTGTGTGATATTTTCCTCTATATGTGTCACTGGGTGCATCCATTGTGTGATATTTTCCTCTATATGTGTCACTGGGCGCATCCATTGTGTGATATTTTCCTCTATATGTGTCACTGGGCGCATCCATTGTGTGATATTTTCCTCTATATGTGTCACTGGGCGCATCCATTGTGTGATATTTTCCTCTATATGTGTCACTGGGTGCATCCATTGTGTGATATTTTCCTCTATGTGTCACTGGGCGCATCCATTGTGTGATATTTTCCTCTATATGTGTCACTGGGCGCATCCATTGTGTGATATTTTCCTCTATATGTGTCACTGGGTGCATCCATTGTGTGATATTTTCCTCTATATGTGTCACTGGGCGCATCCATTGTGTGATATTTTCCTCTATGTGTCACTGGGCGCATCCATTGTGTGATATTTTCCTCTATATGCGTCACTGGGTGCATCCATTGTGTGATATTTTCCTCTATATGTGTCACTGAGCGCATCCATTGTGTGATATTTTCCTCTATATGCGTCACTGGGTGCATCCATTGTGTGATATTTCCTCTATATGTGTCACTGGGCGCATCCATTGTGTGATATTTCCTCTATATGTGTCACTGGGTGCATCCATTGTGTGATATTTTCCTCTATAGTGTCACTGGGCGCATCCATTGTGTGATTTTCCTTTGTGTCACTGGGCGCATCCATTGTGTGATATTTTCCTCTATATGTGTCGCTGGGTGCATCCATTGTGTGATATCTTCCTCTATATGTGTCACTGGGTGCATCCATTGTGTGATTTTCCTCTGTGTCACTGGGCACATCCATTGTGTGATATTTTACTCTATATGTGTCACTGGGCGCATTGTGTGATATTTACCTCTATATGTGTCACTGGGTGCATCCATTGTGTGATATTTTCCTCTATATGTGTCACTGGGCGCATCCATTGTGTGATATTTTGTGTTGTAAACTGCCCCCTCCCCCCGTATCGTTCCATCACTTGCAAATTTACAATCTGGGTGGTTGAAGGGGTGAGAAACAGGAGGGAAGGACTGCAGGGACGAGATGTTAATTCAGAAAGAGATAAGGACTTTTATTGGGTTGGATGGTAAAGATAGCGGTGACATCCTCATAGCAATAATGACTCGGTCCCGGCTTCCCGGAGGGAAACGCTGAGTTACACAGTCGGAAGTCTTGTGTGGCTTTGGCCATAGAATGGAGTGAATGGGTCAGGGTGAATGGGGGTATGTTTATGTTTTGTCCAGGTGTGAGGCCTCCGAGTCCCCCCACAATATACCCGCACACCCTGAATATATGGAGGAACCCCTACAAATAAAAATGCTCTTTCAGGGGGCAGTTGATGTTATTGTCTCCAGTTATTAAGTGTGTTTTACATATGTTGGTTTAATCCCACTTTCTTTATTGTGATGCGCTGCAGACACTGTTGGCGCTATAAAAATGATAATACGAGGTGTGACTGGGGATTCTCTCTGGTTTTATTATTATTATATTGTGTGATAGAATCGAGTGAAATAAATAACAGACTTTATTGACAAACATCACAAAAATTTGGGAATCCGACCCGTGGTTGCCCGATGAGTCGCTTGCCATTAGGCTGATCCGTTCCGGCTGATGGCACTGGGAGCGGGTAGAAGAAGAATGTCTTTAAAGGAACATTTTGCCCAAAGCTTTGCTTATCTGGCCCTGCTCCTGCCTGTGCCTGTCTCTCACCCTCGCCAGCTCCCTCCTCGCCTCTCTGTTCCCTGGGTCCAGGTTTAGCAATTGCTCAAAGTCATCCCTTGCCCCACACCAGTCCGCCATGCCCGCCCTAGCCATCCCTCTCCGGTACAGCGCCTTCTGGGTGCCAGGATCCTTCTCCAGTGCCAGCGCACATCTCTTCTCTGCTTCGCTGAGCCTCCCCCTCTTCAAGTCACAGGCGGCCATGTTGACGAGCAGTGCCACCTTCTCCGTTTCCGCTGCGCCGGGGGCACAGACCAGAAGCCTAAGAGCCCTGGTGTATCGCCTCTCTGCCCCCTCGATGTTCCCTTCCCGGAAGGCCTTGCCGCCCCTCTCACGGTCTCTCGCCGCCATCTGGACCTTCTCGTCAGTCCTCAGCTCCCAAGTCTCTTTTCCGTTTTCGAAACTTGCCATCTGTAAGCGGAAGCGGAGCCCCGACGCGCTTTCTACCTGGCAGACCTCCCCGGGGAGCATGGTCTCCAGGCACTGGTCAACCATACGATCCTGAAACGTGTCCCCCTCCCCAAGTTCTACCTGAAACCAGGACCCAGCGGGGTAACCAGAACCTGGAGGTGACACAGTCTGACCGGGCATTGGGGCAACCGAATCCAGGAATATCAGGCACCTGGAACATTCTTTGGGTTTGTCCACTCCAGATCCCCGCTCTAGAATGGTCTTAGTGAAGCTTCTGTCTGGGCTCTGCCAGGACGGTGGAATGTTTGTACAGGAGGAATCTAGAACCTCCATTATCGCTCAGGAACCGCGAGGAAAATACTGAGGCTACATTCATACAGGAGACCTGAGAGAGAGGGAGACACAGCGTTACCCAACGTCACAGGGAATCACACCCTGTATTACACTATATCACACCCTGTATTATTATTCTTTATTTATAAAGCGCCAGCATATTTTACCCTCACATTGTATATTACACTATATCACGCCCTGTTTTACCCTCACACTGTATATTACACTATATCACACCCTGTATTACCCTCACATTGTATAATACAGTATATCACACCCTGTATTACCCTCGCACTGTATACTACACTATATCACACCCTGTATTACCCTCACTGTATATTACACTATATCACACCCTGTATTACCCTCGCACTGTATATTACACTATATCACACCCTGTATTACCCTCACATTGTATAATACAGTATATCACACCCTGTATTACCCTCGCACTGTATATTACACTATATCACACCCTGTATTACCCTCACTGTATATTACACTATATCACACCCTGTATTACCCTCACATTGTATATTACACTATATCACACCATGTATTACCCTCACTGTATATTACACTATATCACACCCTGTATATTACACTATATCACACCCTGTATTACCCTCGCACTGTATATTACACTATATCACACCCTGTATTACCCTCGCACTGTATATTACACTATATCAAACTCTGTATTACCCTCATACTGTATATTACACTATATTTTCCATCTAAACCTCCTCCCTGGGCAAAATCAGCAACAGCTTTGGCTTTAATTACCACCTCTACGCTGATGACACTCAGATCTACCTCTCTACCCCTGATCTCTCTCCCCCTGTCCTTTCAAAAGTCAGTGACTGTTTATCTGGCATCTCCTCCTGGATGGCCTCCCACCACCTAAAGATCAACATGTCAAAGACTGAACTCCTACTTATTCCTCCCTCCAATGCCTCCCCACCTCCTGACTTCTCTATCACGGTGGAGGGTATCACCATCTCCCCATCAAACCAAGTTCGCTGCCTTGGAGTTACACTTGACTCTGCGCTTTCCTTCATCCCCCACATCAAGTCTCTTTCCTCCTCCTGCCGATACCAACTGCGTAATATTTCCAGAATTCGGCCATTTCTTACCGCTGTCACCACAAAACAACTCATACACGCCCTGGTAATCTCCCGACTCGACTATTGCAATAATCTCTTATCTGGCCTCCTTCTGTCCCGCCTCTCCTCCTACAATCCATCCTGAACGCCTCCGCCAGGCTAATTCACCTCACCCGCCGCTCTGTCTCTGCCGCTCCCCATCCACTGCAGAATTAAGTTCAAAATCCTTATCCTTACCTACAAAACCCTCACTAACTCAGCTCCCCACTACCTGTCCTCACTAATCACCAAATACACCCCAGCCCGCTCCCTAAGGTCAAACAGTGACCTGCGCCTAGCTTCTCCCCGCATCACCTCTTCCCATGATAGACTGCAGGATTTCTCACGCGCAGCCCCCACTCTCTGGAACGCTCTCCCTCGTGCTGTCAGACTTTCCCCTAACTTCTCTTCCTTCAAAGGCTCCCTGAAAACATTCCTATTTAGGGAAGCCTACCACCCAACTCACTGACGCAACCATCAATCACGCTCACCTTACAATCCTCTCCTCCTGTTTCCAACCCCAACCCTCCCAGATTGTGAGTTCCTACGGGAATAGGGCCCTCATCTCCTCCTGTACTGTTTGTCAAATGTTGTTCAATGTATTGTAACCCTGTCTGTACTGTGCTTATTGTACAGCGCTGCGGAATATGCTGGCGCTTTATAAATAAAGAATAATAATAATAATATCACACCCTGTATTACCCTCACACTGTATATTACACTATATCACACCCTGTATTACCCTCGCACTGTATATTACACTATATCACACCCTGTATTACCCTCACACTGTATATTACACTATATCACACCCTGTATTACCCTCACACTGTATATTACACTATATCACACCCTGTATTACCCTCACATTGTATATTACACCATATCACACCCTGTATTACCCTCGCACTGTATATTACACTATATTACACCCTGTATTACCCTCACACTGTATATTACACCATATCACACCCTGTATTACCCTCACACTGTCTATTACACCATATTACACCCTGTATTACCCTCACACTGTATATTACACTATATCACACCCTGTATTACCCTCACACTGTATATTACACTATATCACACCCTGTATTACCCTCACACTGTATATTACACTATATCACACCCTGTATTACCCTCGCACTGTATATTACACTATATCACACCCTGTATTACCCTCACACTGTATATTACACCATATCACACCCTGTATTACCCTCGCACTGTATATTACACTATATTACACCCTGTATTACCCTCACATTGTATATTACACCATATCACACCCTGTATTACCCTCGCACTGTATATTACACTATATTACCCCCTGTATTACCCTCACATTGTATATTACACCATATCACACCCTGTATTACCCTCGCACTGTATATTACACTATATCACACCCTGTATTACCCTCGCACTGTATATTACACTATATCACACCCTGTATTACCCTCACATTGTATATTACACCATATCACACCCTGTATTACCCTCGCACTGTATATTACACTATATCACACCCTGTATTACCCTCACATTGTATATTACACCATATCACACCCTGTATTACCCTCGCACTGTATATTACACTATATCACACCCTGTATTACCCTCACATTGTATATTACACCATATCACACCCTGTATTACCCTCGCACTGTATATTACACTATATCACACCCTGTATTACCCTCGCACTGTATATTACACTATATTACACCCTGTATTACCCTCACATTGTATATTACACTATATCACACCCTGTATTACCCTCGCACTGTATATTACACTATATTACACCCTGTATTACCCTCACATTGTATATTACACCATATCACACCTGTATTACCCTCGCACTGTATATTACACTATATCACACCCTGTATTACCCTCGCACTGTATATTACACATATTACACCCTGTATTACCCTCACATTGTATATTACACCATATCACACCCTGTATTACCCTCGCACTGTATATTACACTATATTACACCCTGTATTACCCTCACATTGTATAATACACCATATCACACCCTGTATTACCCTCCGCACTGTTTATATACACTATATTACACCCTGTATTACCCTCACATTGTATATTACACCATATCACACCCTGTATTACCCTCGCACTGTATATTACACTATATCACGCCCTGTATTACCCTCACACAGTCACACTGCACGCCGCCCTTACCCGTGGTGATCCTGTAGATAACAGGATACAGGAAGTCATAGAGTGAGCTCAGCTGAGCAGGCACCATCACCCCCCAGAATCCCCGGCGCGCACGCCTGGCTGCATGAAGCCCCGCCCACCGGCAGCACCGCCCTGTCTTTATAGGTGGAGGTGCGGTCGGGGCGCGGCCAGTCTGTCAGTGCGGCGCGTGTGTGTTTACCTCAGCGAACGTCGGAGCGAAGACCCGAGAGCTCGAGCACCGCAAAGCCCCCCCCCCCCGCCTCAGGATGGTGTGACTGATCATAGGCGGTGAGTGAGCGAGCGCTTGGTCCATACATGTTACCGGGGGTGGTGTAATTTCTGTCGGAAACGTCCGTGCAGACCCCGCGTGTGACCCGGGGACTGACCCCCTGACAGGGCCAGAATCCCATAAACCCCTGCCATGCCCATAACTAGTGTCCTTAACCCCCTGCAATGCCCATAACTAGTGTCCTTAACCCCTGCAATGCCCATAACTAGTGTCCTTAACCCCTGCAGTGCCCATAACTAGTGTCCTTAACCCCTGCCGTGCCCATAACTAGTGTCCTTAACCCCTGCCGTGCCCATAACTAGTGTCCTTAACCCCTGCAGTGCCCATAACTAGTGTCCTTAACCCCTGCAGTGCCCATAACTAGTGTCCTTAACCCCTGCAATGCCCATAACTAGTGTCCTTAACCCCTGCCATGCCCATAACTAGTGTCCTTAACCCCTGCAGTGCCCATAACTAGTGTCCTTAACCCCTGCCGTGCCCATAACTAGTGTCCTAACCCCTGCCGTGCCCATAACTAGTGTCCTTAACCCCTGCAGTGCCCATAACTAGTGTCCTTAACCCCTGCAATGCCCATAACTAGTGTCCTTAACCCCTGCAATGCCCATAACTAGTGTCCTTAACCCCTGCCATGCCCATAACTAGTGTCCTTAACCCCTGCCATGCCCATAACTAGTCCTTAACCCCTGCCATGCCCATAACTAGTCCTTAACCCCTGCCATGCCCATAACTAGTCCTTAACCCCTGCCATGCCCATAACTAGTCCTTAACCCCTGCCATGCCCATAACTAGTCCTTAACCCCTGCCATGCCCATAACTAGTCCTTAACCCCTCAATGCCCATAACTAGTGTCCTTAACCCCTCAATGCCCATAACTAGTGTCCTTAACCCCTCAATGCCCATAACTAGTGTCCTTAACCCCTCAATGCCCATAACTAGTGTCCTTAACCCCTCAATGCCCATAACTAGTGTCCTTAACCCCTCAATGCCCATAACTAGTGTCCTTAACCCCTCAATGCCCATAACTAGTGTCCTTAACCCCCTGCCGTGCCCATAACTAGTGTCCTTAACCCCCTGCCGTGCCCATAACTAGTGTCCTTAACCCCCCTGCCGTGCCCATAACTAGTGTCCTTAACCCCCTGCCGTGCCATAACTAGTGTCCTTAACCCCCCTGCCGTGCCCATAACTAGTGTCCTTAACCCCCCCGCCGTGCCCATAACTAGTGTCCTTAACCCCCCTGCCGTGCCCATAACTAGTGTCCTTAACCCCCCTGCCGTGCCCATAACTAGTGTCCTTAACCCCCTGCCGTGCCCATAACTAGTGTCCTTAACCCCCTGCGTGCCCATAACTAGTGTCCTTAACCCCCCTGCCGTGCCCATAACTAGTGTCCTTAACCCCCTGCCGTGCCCATAACTAGTGTCCTTAACCCCCCTGCCGTGCCCATAGTGTCTTAACCCCCCTGCCGTGCCCATAGTGTCCTTAACCCCCTGCCGTGCCCATAGTGTCCTTAACCCCCTGCCGTGCCCATAGTGTCCTTAACCCCCCTGCCGTTCCCATAACTAGTGTCCTTAACCCCCCCGCCGTTCCCATAACTAGTGTCCTTAACCCCCCCGCCGTTCCCATAACTAGTGTCCTTAACCCCCCCGCCGTTCCCATAACTAGTGTCCTTAACCCCCCCGCCGTTCCATAACTAGTGTCCTTAACCCCCCCGCCGTTCCCATAACTAGTGTCCTTAACCCCCCGCCGTTCCCATAACTAGTGTCCTTAACCCCCCGCCGTTCCCATAACTAGTGTCCTTAACCCCCCCGCCGTTCCCATAACTAGTGTCCTTAACCCCCCCGCCGTTCCCATAACTAGTGTCCTTAACCCCCCCGCCGTGCCCATAACTAGTGTCCTTAACCCCCCCGCCGTGCCCATAACTAGTGTCCTTAACCCCCCGCCGTGCCCATAACTAGTGTCCTTAACCCCCTGCCGTGCCCATAACTAGTGTCCTTAACCCCCTGCCGTGCCCATAACTAGTGTCCTTAACCCCCCTGCCGTGCCCATAACTAGTGTCCTTAACCCCCCTGCCGTGCCCATAACTAGTGTCCTTAACCCCCCTGCCGTGCCCATAACTAGTGTCCTTAACCCCCCTGCCGTGCCCATAACTAGTGTCCTTAACCCCCCTGCCGTGCCCATAACTAGTGTCCTTAACCCCCCTGCCGTGCCCATAACTAGTGTCCTTAACCCCCCTGCCGTGCCCATAACTAGTGTCCTTAACCCCCTGCCGTGCCCATAACTAGTGTCCTTAACCCCCCTGCCGTGCCCATAACTAGTGTCCTTAACCCCCTGCCCGTGCCCCATAACTAGTGTCCTTAACCCCCCTGCCGTGCCCATAACTAGTGTCCTTAACCCCCCTGCCGTGCCCATAACTAGTGTCCTTAACCCCCTGCCGTGCCCATAACTAGTGTCCTTAACCCCCTGCCGTGCCCATAACTAGTGTCCTTAACCCCCCTGCCGTGCCATAACTAGTGTCCTTAACCCCCCCTGCCGTGCCCATAACTAGTGTCCTTAACCCCCTGCCGTGTCCTTAACCCCCCTGCCGTTCCCATAACTAGTGTCCTTAACCCCCCGCCGTTCCATAACTAGTGTCCTTAACCCCCCGCCGTTCCCATAACTAGTGTCCTTAACCCCCCTGCCGTGCCCATAACTAGTGTCCTTAACCCCCCCTGCCGTGCCCATAACTAGTGTCCTTAACCCCCTGCCGTGTCCTTAACCCCCCTGCCGTTCCCATAACTAGTGTCCTTAACCCCCCGCCGTTCCCATAACTAGTGTCCTTAACCCCCCCGCCGTTCCCATAACTAGTGTCCTTAACCCCCCTGCCGTGCCCATAACTAGTGTCCTTAACCCCCTGCCGTGCCCATAACTAGTGTCCTTAACCCCCCTGCCGTGCCCATAACTAGTGTCCTTAACCCCCTGCCGTGTCCTTAACCCCCCTGCCGTTCCCATAACTAGTGTCCTTAACCCCCCGCCGTTCCATAACTAGTGTCCTTAACCCCCCCGCCGTTCCCATAACTAGTGTCCTTAACCCCCCGCCGTTCCCATAACTAGTGTCCTTAACCCCCCGCCGTTCCCATAACTAGTGTCCTTACCCCCCCGCCGTTCCCATAACTAGTGTCCTTAACCCCCCGCCGTTCCCATAACTAGTGTCCTTAACCCCCCGCCGTTCCCATAACTAGTGTCCTTAACCCCCCCGCCGTTCCCATAACTAGTGTCCTTAACCCCCCCGCCGTTCCCATAACTAGTGTCTTAACCCCCCCGCCGTTCCATAACTAGTGTCCTTAACCCCCCCGCCGTTCCCATAACTAGTGTCCTTAACCCCCCCGCCGTTCCCATAACTAGTGTCCTTAACCCCCCCGCCGTTCCCATAACTAGTGTCCTTAACCCCCGCCGTTCCCCATAACTAGTGTCCTTAACCCCCCCGCCGTTCCCATAACTAGTGTCCTTAACCCCCCGCCGTTCCCATAACTAGTGTCCTTAACCCCCCCGCCGTTCCCATAACTAGTGTCCTTAACCCCCCCGCCGTTCCCATAACTAGTGTCCTTAACCCCCCCGCCGTTCCCATAACTAGTGTCCTTAACCCCCCCGCCGTTCCCATAACTAGTGTCCTTAACCCCCCCGCCGTTCCCATAACTAGTGTCCTTAACCCCCCCGCCGTTCCCATAACTAGTGTCCTTAACCCCCCCGCCGTTCCCATAACTAGTGTCCTTAACCCCCCGCCGTTCCCATAACTAGTGTCCTTAACCCCCCGCCGTTCCCATAACTAGTGTCCTTAAACCCCCCGCCGTTCCCATAACTAGTGTCCTTAACCCCCCTGCCGTGCCCATAACTAGTGTCCTTAACCCCCTGCCGTGCCCATAACTAGTGTCCTTAACCCCCCTGCCGTGCCCATAACTAGTGTCCTTAACCCCCCTGCTGTGCCCATAACTAGTGTCCTTAACCCCCCCTGCCGTGCCCATAACTAGTGTCCTTAACCCCCTGCCGTGTCCTTAACCCCCCTGCCGTTCCCATAACTAGTGTCCTAACCCCCCGCCGTTCCCATAACTAGTGTCCTTAACCCCCCCGCCGTTCCATAACTAGTGTCCTTAACCCCCCGCCGTTCCATAACTAGTGTCCTTAACCCCCCCGCCGTTCCCATAACTAGTGTCCTTAACCCCCCGCCGTTCCCATAACTAGTGTCCTTAACCCCCCCGCCGTTCCCATAACTAGTGTCCTTAACCCCCCCGCCGTCCCATAACTAGTGTCCTTAACCCCCCGCCGTTCCCATAACTAGTGTCCTTAACCCCCCCGCGTTCCCATAACTAGTGTCCTTAACCCCCCCGCCGTTCCCATAACTAGTGTCCTTAACCCCCCCGCCGTTCCCATAACTAGTGTCCTTAACCCCTGCAGCGCCTATGTTCACCATTTTCTACCCTTAACAATCACTTTAGCTTGATACCCTACATTAACCCTTTCTTGACAGCCTGTTACAAATCCTTTTTTTCACCATGTACACTCTCAATGCTTGCAGTGCCAAGATTGGGCTCCCTGCACCTGCGTTAACCCGTTTGGTCCACACCACACAATGCATGCCTTGAAGCTGCAGAGAAAGGGTTAATGCAGGGCATGACAGATTTGTTTTGAACCTAGGAGCCAACTTTTCGGTGAGGATTCGCCTTTAATATATACCTTGATAAAGGTGAATCCTTGCCGAAACATTGGGTACCTAGACTCTGCATCTGGGAGTTGGTTTGTTCTGACCCAAATTATGACTTTTAGCTGCAACTAACAATTATTCTCAATCGATTAGTTGGCCGATTTATTTCGATTAATCGATTCATCAGATAAAAAAAGTGTTTACTTGATATTTTGTTAAAAGGGGGAGGGGTTGTGGTATTTTTTTCATAAACAATTTGCTTAGTATACGTAACTTTCGTACGTTCATAAGCAAATTGCGTATCTTGCGTACTTTTCACACAATGTATGCGAGTGCTTGGTCAGAGGGATGGGTTGATGCTGCGAGTGCTTGGTCAGAGGGACGGGTTGATGCTGCGAGTGCTTGGTCAGAGGGACGGGTTGATGCTGCGAGTGCTTGGTCAGAGGGACGGGTTGATGCTGCGAGCGCTTGGTCAGAAGGAATGGGTTGACGCTGCGAGCGCTTGGTCAGAAGGAATGGGTTGACGCTGCGAGCGCTTGGTCAGAAGGAATGGGTTGACGCTGCGAGCGCTTGGTCAGAAGGAATGGGTTGACGCTGCGAGCGCTTGGTCAGAAGGAATGGGTTGACGCTGCGAGCGCTTGGTCAGAAGGAATGGGTTGACGCTGCGAGCGCTTGGTCAGAAGGAATGGGTTGACGCTGCGAGCGCTTGGTCAGAAGGAATGGGTTGACGCTGCGAGCGCTTGGTCAGAAGGAATGGGTTGACGCTGCGAGCGCTTGGTCAGAAGGAATGGGTTGACGCTGCGAGCGCTTGGTCAGAAGGAATGGGTTGACGCTGCGAGCGCTTGGTCAGAAGGAATGGGTTGACGCTGCGAGCGCTTGGTCAGAAGGAATGGGTTGACACCAGCCTTAAATAAATTTGAACAAACTGAGTGGGAGGAGGGACTGGCGGTGGAAGGGAGTGACTTTGCTCAAGTGACTTGACCCGAGTGTGAGTGGGAGTGGATATGGACAAAGGACCGGACCTGAGTGTGTTTTGGGAAAGGGACCAGACCAAAGGGGGAGAATGGCAGTTCCTGACCAAAGAGGGTGTGGCAAAGAGGATGGGGTGATGGTGCAGAACTCAAGCTTCAAGTAAGGCTTACAGGCATACAGCTCCGTCACCCAGTGGCAGTATCCTATTTGTGTTCTAGTTCTGCTACTGTTGTAAACGGAATAAAAACAAACTGGTTGTGTCTGACATAACCCTAGAACTAAATCATACCTAGTAAAGCAGCGGCGCGTCTTCTCCAATCCGCTCCGAAGCTGAGGTTATTTACGTTTAACTCAGTCTGACTCTAAATAGTGTGTGCTGTACACAGGACGATTAATCGACACCGATTAATCGATTAATAGTTTTCAACTATTCTAATCGATTACTTGTTTCAGCCCTAGCTGCCTCTATTTATCACTGTTACCTGGTGCTTTTTGCTGTTTTCTGTGCATGTTTATTTATTCAGGATTTTATCAGGAAGGATACATTGAGATTTCTCTCGTTTTCAAGTATGTGATCTTTTGGCTACTTTTTTGAGCCTAGAAGTGTAGACCGTTGCTTCTATTATCAGTTTGGCTGATATAATTAATATATAGATGTGTTAACATCTGTACATTGTGACGTTGTGATTTTTTTTGTTTTCTTTTCTTTGCTTTCATTGGACACCTATTTACACACCACAGATGTGCGTTGGATATATTTACATTAAATGTGGGAGACAAGAAAACATTGAAGCCAACTAGATGGTTTTTAGATGCTAAAGACTGATTTTAGATTCCAGTAAAATAAACTGGAAATTTTGGAGCCAGGAGTAAAATTTTCGGAGCCAGTGGCTACCAGGCTCCTGGCTTTGTCAAGCCCTGGGTTAATGGCAGCAAAGAAAAAACACCTTAGTTCAGGGAAATTTGGGATTTCTGTAGTGGATATCTTAGGAAACTTGTTATCCAGACCTTAAAAGGTTTTCTTGCAGCCTGGTCACTCGCAACATTGAGAACTTAAAAACAGCAAAGAGGGTTAAATTCACTAAATACCGTGTCCCAAAGAGCAGCGCTTAGTGATGGATGGGCTGGGTGGAGTAGAGAGGTACTCTGCGTGGAGAGCCTGTGGAGACATGGGTTCGATCCCGGCAAGAGCACCTCTCCAGTAAGTGTCCTTGCGCAAGACACCTAACGGTACATACTCGCCACCCAGGACATACTTGAACGAGAGAAATCTCAATGTAGCCTTCCTGGTAAAATCCTTTCTCAAAAAAACCCAAAACTCCCTTTTAATAAAAAATAACTGAGCGGTTAATGTCACACCTGATTAAATTACTCAGGGAGGCCTGCGGGTGCTGTGCCTGGAGGATGAGCGTTGTGATGAACAGGAAGGCTGCGGGGGCGCTGTGCCTGGCATCAGAGGGATATAACGGGGGGCGCTGTGCCTGGCATCAGAGGGATATAACGGGGGGCGCTGTGCCTGGCATCAGAGGGATATAACGGGGGGCGCTGTGCCTGGCATCAGAGGGATATAACGGGGGGCGCTGTGCCTGCCGTCAGGGATATAACGGGAACCAAAAATTTGTTGCAGCCACAAAGGATCCACAGTTGGTATGGAAGACTTCCAAATCCAACAATATAGAAAAATACTTACCAACTCGTGTGTGAATAAAAAGGTTTTATTCCATGGTGAGCACAGGAAAAAGACAACGTTTCAACCTCCACAGGTCTTTGTCAAGTCTAAACAGACCTATTTATATGTGCAAAGAATCAAGGTTCTTTTAAACTATTGCAAAAAAGGGGAGGGGTCAAAATCCCTATTCAAACCATGCGGCTCAATGGTGTTCAGTCGATATATCCAAGAGTTCTTTCTGAGTGCCAGTTCCCTATCACCACCCCTGATGGATTTATTAACTGTATCGGTAACTTGGAACCTCACTTGGGCGATCTCATGGCCAAATTGAACAAAATGATGTGGTATGGGTAATTCTATCTTTTTAAGACGGATATCGGACTTGTGTTTAGTAATCCTATTTTTGACTTTTTGTGTAGTTTCCCCTTCATATACCCAACCACAGGGACATTTGATTAGCTTACATATTGAGAATTGCATGTAAAGTATTGTCCAATTTAAAATTTTTGACCAGAGTGTGGGTGCACAAATGAGTCACCCTTGATAATAGCATTACAACAAGAGCAACGTAGGCAGGGAAAAGTACCATGTTTGGGGCTACCAAAGAATGGTGTAGTGGGATCTCCGGTACCACGAAATTCTGCTTGTACTAATGTTTCTCTCAGGGACCTACCTCTTTTATAGGACATTAATGGAAGTACCCGAAATTCATGAACCATGGGATACATATCCCTCAAGATATGCCAATTCTTGCAAAGTATCTGTTTTAAGGCTCGTGACTGGGTACCAAATCTGACAACAAATGCCAATCTATCCTGTTTCACCCGCCGTCTGTTCACAGTAGTTATTTTGTTTTTATACAGAAGACAACTCTCTATGGAGGCGTTTTTGGGGATATCCTCTTTCCCCAAACCTTTGTACGATTTCTCCCAACCTTTGTTCACATAGATCTGAATCACTCACTATTCTTTTAACCCTAAGAAACTGACTGTGGCAGAGACTGTATAAGAGTCTCTGGATGTGCGCTGTTGAATCGAAGGGCATTCCTGTCTGTAGATTTTCTAAACAGATCGGTCACAAAACAATCACAACCTCTTGATTACCATGGTATCGAGAAAACTGGTTTCAGTACTCGAGACCATGGTAAAATCGATGGAGTGTACACCATTGAGAAATGTCAAATTCGTCAAACATCGGTAGGACCTTCCCAGATGAGGAAGATGTCGTCAATGAAACGATACCAACACTTCACAAAATCAATATATAACTGATGTATACGGCATCTTCTTAAAACTGGGCCATAAAGATATTGGCATATGTCGGCGCTACATTAGTGCCCATCGACATACCTCGTATCTGCATAAAGAAGCTCTTGTTGAATACAAAAAAATTATTTTCAAGTATAATTTGCAATAGAGAAACCAAAAAATCCAATCTGATCTCATCATAACCCAATCTCATCAGGGCTTTCGTGAATGCCACCATGCCTATTTGGGTCTCCAAGAGAAGTATAGAGGCTAGTTATATCAAGACTCACAAGCATGCTGTGTGAATTAGCCTGTATCCCTTAAAGCTTTTTAAGAAAATCATGAGTATCCAAAATAAATGATGGAATCTGCTGGAGATGGGGGTGTGCTACCTTGTCCAAATAAATGGATAGCGGGCTCAGGACCGAATCAACAGCAGAGACAATAGGTCTACCTGGTGGTGAAACCAAAGACTTGTGTATCTTAGGAAGAATATATAATGTTGGAACCATTGGATGTTTTTTTTAAAAGAAAGGTAGAAAATTTTTCGTCAATCACTTTAGCATCAACAGCTTCACCAATTACAACTGAAATGGCTTCAATTGCATTTGTGGGTTTGCTATCAAGTTTCGCATAGGTGTCAATATCGTCTGACAGCGAATTTCACCTACATAATCAGATGTATTTAAGACAACCACAGCACCTCCTTTGTCCACCGGTTTAACAGTGACTTGTTTATTCTTACGCAATTTCTGCAGAGAAGCACATTCATCATGGGAAAAATTATTATTTTTATTTTTTATTTTTTTTGAGAAATGCTGTTCTGTGAATAAATCCGTAACATCACGTTCGACTAAAGCAATAAAAGTCTCAACAGCATTTTCATTACGTTTAGGGTTAAAATGTTTCTTGGCTCTCAACCCCAAAGCGGAAGAGCTAAAGGTGGCAGCAGATGTTGTAATTTCAGTTGTAGGTTGTTGTGCAAAAAAGGTTTTCAAGTGAATCTTGTGAAAAAATTTGTAGAGGTCTACTTGAATACCAAATGGGTCAATTCTTTCACTAGGGCAGAATGACAAGCCCTTAGCGAGTACATTCATTTCTGAAATTGACAATGGAATGTCCGACAAATTGTATACTAAGGTCTCCGGTATTTGGAGAAGCTGTGACGGGGTGGAGGTTTCTTGGACACATGCCTCCCTGGTAGATCTTGTGTCAGCTGGTCGGTTATACCTGCCCCTCCTGAATTGTCTCTACTGGTGCGCGCCGCTAAAAAAGAATCCGTACTTATGCTTGAGCTCTGTCCATATTTGTCTGAGGTGTCAGTCCCGGAAGCAGACCCTTCTATATTTCTCGGGTAAACAAGATTTTTCTTATGGGCCTTCCTGTGCAATGTCGAGTAAGTTGGCACTCTGCATTATTCATTGCTGGCTTGCCACGTATACACCTGACCTGCGGCATAGTCTTCAGCATCACGTTGAAATTTCCATTGTTTGCGAGCCTCCACCTCTTTCCAGAAACTATCCAATAAGGGAGCTGCCTCAGTGTGGAGTGACATGATCTCCGGCACCATTAGAACGGGGGCGCTGCGCCTGGAGGCTGAGGGATGTGACTACGGGGAGCGCTGCGCCTGGAGGCTGAGGGATGTGACTACGGGGAGCGCTGCGCCTGGAGGCTGAGGGATGTGACTACGGGGAGCGCTGCGCCTGGAGGCTGAGGGATGTGACTACGGGGAGCGCTGCGCCTGGAGGCTGAGGGATGTGACTACGGGGAGCGCTGCGCCTGGAGGCTGAGATGTGACTACGGGGAGCGCTGTGCCTGGAGCTGAGGATGTGACTACGGGGAGCGCTGCGCCTGGAGGCTGAGGGATGTGACTACGGGGAGCGCTGCGCCTGGAGGCTGAGGGATGTGACTACGGGGAGCGCTGCGCCTGGAGGCTGAGGGATGTGACTACGGGGAGCGCTGCGCCTGGAGGCTGAGGGATGTGACTACGGGGAGCGCTGCGCTGGAGGCTGAGGGATGTGACTACGGGGAGCGCTGCGCCTGGAGGCTGAGGGATGTGACTACGGGGAGCGCTGCGCCTGGAGGCTGAGGGATGTGACTACGGGGAGCGCTGCGCCTGGAGGCTGAGGGATGTGACTACGGGGAGCGCTGCGCCTGGAGGCTGAGGGATGTGACTACGGGGAGCGCTGCGCCTGGAGGCTGAGATGTGACTACGGGGAGCGCTGCGCCTGGAGGCTGAGGGATGTGACTACGGGGAGCGCTGCGCCTGGAGGCTGAGGGATGTGACTACGGGGAGCGCTGCGCCTGGAGGCTGAGGGATGTGACTACGGGGAGCGCTGCGCCTGGAGGCTGAGGGATGTGACTACGGGGAGCGCTGCGCCTGGAGGCTGAGGGATGTGACTACGGGGAGCGCTGCGCCTGGAGGCTGAGGGATGTGACTACGGGGAGCGCTGCGCCTGGGGCTGAGGATGTGACTACGGGGAGCGCTGCGCCTGGAGGCTGAGGGATGTGACTACGGGGAGCGCTGCGCCTGGAGGCTGAGGGATGTGACTACGGGGAGCGCTGCGCCTGGAGGAGAAGGATGTGACTACGGGGAGCGCTGCGCCTGGAGGCTGAGGGATGTGACTACGGGGAGCGCTGCGCCTGGAGGCTGAGGGATGTGACTACGGGGAGCGCTGCGCCTGGAGGCTGAGGGATGTGACTACGGGGAGCGCTGCGCCTGGAGGCTGAGGGATGTGACTACGGGGAGCGCTGCGCCTGGAGGCTGAGGGATGTGACTACGGGGAGCGCTGCGCCTGGAGGCTGAGGGATGTGACTACGGGGAGCGCTGCGCCTGGAGGCTGAGGGATGTGACTACGGGGAGCGCTGCGCCTGGAGGCTGAGGGATGTGACTACGGAGCGCTGCGCCTGGGGCTGAGGGATGTGTACGGGGAGCGCTGCGCCTGGAGGCTGAGGGATGTGACTACGGGGAGCGCTGCGCCTGGAGGCTGAGGGATGTGACTACGGGGAGCGCTGCGCCTGGAGGCAGAGGGATGTGGTGACGGGGAGCGCTGCGCCTGGAGGCAGAGGGATGTGGTACAAAGGGGGTATATCCAGAAAGCCCCACACCTGCACTTATAAAGTGATCCTTACCTGTCAATCTCAGGGTCGTTTTTTAGGTGACATCACGACCTGTCTGGGGCATGTTAGTTATTTATAAAGGATTTTAGCAGGAAGGATACACTGATATTTCTCCCGTTCTGGGTATGTCAGTCGCTTAAAGCTCGCGGTATCTTGGTTTACAGCAAACGATTTTTATAACCTTTTATTATAGTTTACAGACCTGTTGCTGGGAGTTGTATTGCTCTGCAGCTGTCATACACCTGCACACCCTGATTATTTGGAGTTGCCCCAGAAGAGGGGGATTATCAGAGCAAAAAGGGAACTGGGACCACATGGGAGGTGTGGTGATCCATATCCTTCGTGGCACGGTGCCCAGTCTCTCCCGTCCGGACATCACAGCTCCCTGTGTTTCTTCATGACGGCGATTGTAAGAAGCAGCAAATATTTTCCTGTCTTTTTTATTTTTCTTTTTTATATAGAAAATGCAAATTTACTTGGAATTCTGTACAAACCCCCCCCCCCCCCCGTGGGTATCAATATCTGGGTGGATACTCAGTGTAAGGGTTAAATCCCCGAGGGGCAGCTTGTTGACGTTGCTTGTCGCGGTGACTTGGCGTTTGTGTAACCGGTCCTGTAGGTGATTTTGTTTGGTTTACATTTCAATCAGCAGGTTTGAACATTCTTTGGTTTGTTTTTGTTCCCAGCCTGCCGCTATGTGGCCAAGAAAATAACGTCCATCGGGCATGGAGAGGACGAGGAGAAGAAAGATGGGGCCCTCACCGGCCCTGTGAAGGGGTCCTGTGTGCTGCGGCAAGGTAGTCCCTGCATGGGCCGTGTTGTGATGCCACCACATTCTCATGGTGTTTTTGTATCCATGGGTTGCACGATGTAACGTGCTTAGTTATAACCATCAGTGACAGTGTGCCAAAATTCACCCAGATGTGCCAACAATCCCTGATAGCCAGGATGAAGACTGCAACGGGAGATCTATGTTAAAGGGGCCTGACAGAACTTTTTAACATTGTATCCCCCTGGTGACACCTCCTCCTGGGATCTATACATTGTATCTCTTCCCCAGTGACAGCCTCCTGTTATCTGTACATTTTTCTCCCATTGACCACATGATGTGCATATATAGATATAGGTTCAGGAATGAAGACTTTGCCCCCCCCCAGGTGTTATTACACTTATCTTTAACCTTTGGGACTGAAGATGCTCCCTGTCCCGAGATGCTCTGATCGCTGCAGATTATCATTTACCGCTGTGCATGATGAAGTGCTGGAATCCACGCCCTGCTATGGGCTGTACAAAATCATGGTAATCTATTGTCTCTTAAGCCTACAAACTAACTTCCCATCATGCTGTGGCAGTCCAATGTGTCTGAGCATCATGGGACTTGTAGTTCCATGATATCTGCCATGACTCCTCATTGCCCTGCTCGGTCTCTGTGTGGTACCTGCACTGCGCTTTATGCTTCTTCTGAGCTTTGTCAGCAGGCGCAGCTAGCGGCTTTCTGGATCTAAGATATCTGCACCCGAGCCACAGGGACAGGCTCATGTTTCAGTCTGCTGCACGGGATCTGACCCATTTCTTTGCAGTCTCAGGTGCACAAGAAGCCAACGCACTGCGCATCAGGCCCTAATATAAGATGCTGCGATGTGTATGATGTATCTCTTTCTCCCTCTCCCCCCCCCCCCCCATCCTAAAACATCACACACTGTCCCTGACGGAAAGACTATTCCCCGCTATGCCTGCAGTATCGGCTCTTACCAGGTGTAACCTCAACAATCTAATGCATTGACCCCATCACTACAGACACAGCTACCAGAAATCGTGTTGATGCCATCAGGTGCTGTGCTGTATGATTAAAATTATTCCCCAAAAATCCACTGGTTCCTAGCAGTGGGTTTTTGGAAAGTCACTTGGTAGAGAAGGGTTTAAATCCTCCTTTAGACTAGCGCCTCTGTCACGTAAGGACATAGCTCCTTGCAATTAGATTGTAAGCTCCTGTGACCAGCACGCGTTCTCTAACATTGTGCTTTTTTTTTTTCTCTGCTTCAGCGCGCAGGGCTCCGCATTGATACCGTATACCTCTCGTGTCCAGACCATTCATACAATACGTTCACAGCATCTCTCCTAATGTCTGTTTCCTTTCTAGGAGGGAAGAGGAAAGATGCCGCGGCGCAGCCTCATAAACCTTCGTCTCCTATGACCTCTCAGCCCGGTGTTGACTCTCCTCCTACCTCAGCCCTGCAGCCGTGCAAGCCTTTGCCTACTTAACGTGTCATGCGGGCCCTGCAGCGGGAGAATGACCCCCCTCTCAGCAGTCCCTGGAACCAGAGATTGAGAGGGGGCGAGGAATACCCCGCTGTGCCTTTTTATCTGTCTGTAACTTAACTGGTGTGACTGCAAGAACTTCATTAAATGAGATGACCATGAAAAACCTTCCCTCTTAATTTCCCTGATTTTTTTTTTTCATGTAAAATATACTCTAATATCTGCATTTTTCCATACGGGGAGGTACATGACCGCTCACACTACCTGGCCTCTGGGTTGGCACATGAGCAGACAGCGGGTGGATGGGTCCTCTATCCATATGCCAAGAGGATGCAAAGAGCACATTAACATTCATTCGCTCGTTATACAGCAGCTCTAAAGCATTTATTGTATACTTCTGCATGCACACTGACAATCCACACAGACACTCCTACATTCATGTCCTCTGTGCACCATGAGAGTCTTGCAATCCTTATAACCTCATGCCTGAGCTTGCCTGATTGTTGGGGTGCAATACCATGTGATATGTTACTTCTGAGGTGCTTCCAGGTCCATTGTTTTGTGGTGGTTTTATTTTTAGAGTTTTGGGCAGCTGTTTTGGCCACTTCTCTTCTATAAAGCAAACAATGCCCCTGCCAGTTCTCAGTTCCCCAGGCCTGGGGTAAGTGCAGTGTTTTATACATAGTCATGGAATTTATGAAACGCAACACACTAAATCTTTCTTATTTGATGTAATAGAATTGTTGTTTTTTTTTTTTTTTTTTTTACCAATATTTTCCTAAACGGTTACTGTTTTTTTTTTTCTTCTAACCCATAGGGTATGTATGATTTTACATGCTGTACATGATATCTGCATGGGAATTTAAATGTTGACGTTTTTGTCAAAGCTCATGACATGTACACATCTTTCCCAGCAGACTCAAAAGATTATCTTTTGTAGCAGAACCTATATAAATCCTAGCCTGTTCTCAAAGTACTGAGATTGTATGGAATTTTCGGTGCAGTCCAGAGATTTTCACTGAGAATACGGTGAACTCACACTTTCACGACTGCCATATTTTGCTGATGCCGTTATCGGATGTCAGCAAAAACCTCTGCATTGTGCTTATAACTGCGGAATTGGCATCACAGAATTCCCCTGCACTGGTGGGAGGAGGAAAAGGAGTCTCATTTTCACCTGATTAGTGTAAATAAAAATGTCCAGTTTTAAAAAAAGTCTGGTACAAAATAAACTCTTTAAAGTATGAAAAGAGGTTTTATGCAAAAAAACATTAGTCAAAGATTTCATTATCAAATATTTTTAATTTGATTCACCTGTTTTAAACCTGTCGCATTGAAACACTGAGAACCAGGTCATTTTGCTGAAATTTCGCGCAATTTGTTCTGTGAATAGAAGATACGATCGTCTAATGGACAAATCCGTCGCTGCCAAATTGTGTTTTCTTTCGCTGTCAATTTGAATTTGAATAGGTGGATTGCACCAATGTCAGGGCCAATTCAGAGTTTAGCAAATCCTCACATTTCAACAGGATTAGCAAAGAATTCAGCATTGAAAGGGGTTAAATTGGGAGTCTGCAGGGGTTTGGTGAAACTAGAGGGAGTGTGCTTGAACATGAATGGTTTATATGAAATTTAAACCATGAAAAAAGGATATTCTAATCATTTCAGTGCAGGTTTTCATGCGTTTCTAATGATGAGCACACTCTGGTAATCATTGTATCCATAGGTGTGTTGGGTGTAGAGGTTATCTTCCACTTCCGACATGTATTTCAGGTGTCCCTTATCTGGTTCATGGTCAATATCCTAAACTCTGACAGTATTCTTTATAAAGCGCCAGCATATTCCGCAGCGCTGTTCAATAAGCACAGTATAGACAGGGTTACAATACATTGCACAACATTTGACAAACAGTACAGGAGGAGATGAGGGCCCTATTCCCGTAGGAACTCACAATCTGGGAGGGTTGGGGTTGGAAACAGGAGGAGAGGACTGTAAGGTGAGAGTGGTTGATGGTTGTGTCAGTGAGTTGGGTGGTAGGCTTCCCTAAATAGAAGCGTTTGAAGGAAGAGAAGTTAGGGGAAAGTCTGACAGTACGAGGGAGAGCGTTCCAGAGAGTGGGGGGCTGCACGTGAGAAATCCTGCAGTCTATCATGGGAAGAGGTGATGCGGGGAGAAGCTAGGCGCAGGTCACTGTTTGACCTTAGTGAGCGGGCTGGGGTGTATTTGATTAGTGGGGCGCTGAGTTAGTGAGGGTTTTGTAGGTAAGGATAAGGATTTTGAACTTAATTCTGCAGTGGATGGGGAGCCAGTGAAGGGACTCGCAGAGGGGAGCGGCAGAGACAGAGCGGCGGGTGAGGTGAATTAGCCTGGCGGAGGCGTTCAGGATGGATTGTAGGGGGGAGAGGTGGGACAGAGGGAGGCCAGATAAGAGGTTACTGCAATAGTCGAGTCGGGAGATTACCAGGGCGTGTAGGAGTTGTTTTGTGGTGACAGCGGTAAGAAATGGCCGAATTCTGGAAATATTACGCAGTTGGTATCGGCAGGAGGAAAGAAACTGGATGTGGGAGATGAAGGAAAGAGCAGAGTCCAGTGTAACTCCAAGGCAGCGAACTTGGTTTGATGGGGAGATGGTGATACCCTCCACCGTGATAGAGAAGTCAGGAGGCATTGGAGGGAGGAATAAGTAGGAGCTCAGTCTTTGACATGTTGATCTTTAGGTGGTGGGAGGAGATGCCAGATAAACAGTCACTGACTTTTGAAAGGACAGGGGTAGAGGGGTAGATCTGAGTGTCATCAGCGTAGAGGTGCAATTAAAGCCAAAGCTGTTGATGATTTTGCCCAGGGAGGAGGTGTAGATGGAAAAGAGCAGAGGACCAAGGACAGAGCCTTGAGGTACGCCAACAGATAGAGGCAATGAGGAGGAGTTACCAGCAAAGGACACACAGAAGGACCTGTTGGATAAATAGGAGTCAAGCAAGTGCAGTGTCACCGATACCCAGAGAGTTGAGGGTCTGTAGAAGGAGGGGGTGGTCAACAGTGTCAAAAGCAGCCGAGAGGTCAAGCAGCATGAGAATAGAATAGTGGCCGTGTTTTTTAGCAGTTAGGAGGTCGTTGGTGACTTGTGAGGGCAGTTTCAGTTGAGTGTAGGGGACGGAAACCAGATTGCAGGGGGGTCAAGTAGGAATTGGAGGACAGGAAGAGGGAGAGGCGGTTGAAGACTAGTTTTTCTAAGAGCTTTGATGTGAAGGGAAGCAGGGATACAGGGCGGTAGTTGGAGAGTTGGGGTCTAGGGATGGTTTCTTTAGTAAAGGGGTGACTAGCGTGTGCTTGAAGGCGGATGGAAAGGAGCCAGTGGAGAGAGATAGGTTGAAGATGTGTGTGAGAGCAGGGGTGAGGGAGGAGGGGAGGAATTAGATGTGAGGGAATGGGGTCGAGCGGGCACGTGGTGAGATGTGAGGAGGACAATAAGGAATTGACTTCCTCCTCAGTGGCTGGGAGGAAGCGGCAGAGGGGACCTCCGGGAGTGGAGGTGGCAGTATCTCGGATTACAGGATTGTTATTGCTAATGAAAAATATGCGTTTTGTGCAAAATCTTCTAATGTTCCATGGGTGCACGCCGTAATGTGATGCACTGCGCATGTTATGTTAAAAATGAAACGTAGCTTTGCTTTCCTGGGGGGGGGTGCGGGTGCAGCGCGCAAGCAGTCTTTGACGTGTATGATCCACAGAAGTGGAAACCTGAAGGCAAAAGCGCACGCCTGGTAATACAGCCTAAAGCCACACCACAAACAGTCGGCATCAATGGACGTCAGAAAGATGGGTTTTGTTATAAAGGAAGAAAAAAAATTTAAACAAAAAAAACACTTTCGATTTTGTATTGGGGAATCTTCACACCCTTGAGGTTTTATTCCACCCTGCCATTGCTATTAACCAGTGCGCTGCTGGCTCCCTTCTTCCAAAATTAAAGCCACAGATGCCTCCTACAATACTGATCAACTGGGGGTTGGTCAGGTCTAGGTTCTGCAACGTTATGTGCCCAAAAAATTAGGTCCCGAGACTCACTGAGCAGGTTTTTCCATCAATGGGTTTTTTCTCCCCTGATGGCACAGCGGGCATATTCCAAGATGGCAATGCCAGGATTCAACGGGCTCAAATTGTGCAAGAGTGGTTCAGGGAGCATGAAACATCATTTTCACACATGGATTGGCCACTGCCCAGTCCAGACCTTAACCCCATTTGAGGTTAATGTTTGTGATAATATGCTGGAGAAGACTTTACGCAGCGACGTGACTCTCCCATCATCAACACAAGATCTTGGCCACAAATTAATGCCACTCTGGACACAAATAAATGCTGTGACATCGCATGAGCTTATCGACACGATGCCGCGGCGAATGCGTGCCGCGATCACAGCAAAAGATGACACCACCAAATATTACAGCGTGTGAATTCTTTCTTGGTTTTGTTTTTTTGGCCAGCAACTGCGTATATACACTGAGTGTCCAGATTATTATGACCACCTGACTTTTTTAGGCAAATTAACTATAGTTTGGCGCTAAAGTTGTTAGAGGGCCAGACCATTATAAATAGGGAAGCAGGTTGTTTACCGCGACAGTAGAAGTGATTTTGTGTTTTTTCTGAAGATATGGGTAAACCACGCGATTTAACAGCCTTTGAACATGGGATAATTGTTGGTGCTCGGAGCCATGGAGCGAGTATCAGCAAAACAGCAGAATTTGTTAAATGTTCAAGAGCAGCTGTTAAAGTGTTTAAAAACTGGACCGTCAGCCGAAAATCTGGGTGCGAATTGTGGTCGTCAGCGACTAGTCAATGTTAGGGCAGAACGGAGAGTGGCGAGACTGGTACAAGACAACGGAAGAGCAACAGTGCATCAAATTACTGCAGATCTCAATCAGGGATCCTCTCAAATGATCTCTGAACGCACTGCTCCCCGTACACTGCATCGTATGGGATAGGGAAGCCGTAGGTCTGTTCCAACACCTTTGCTGTCTGCAGTTAACGAGATTAAATGTCTCCAATTCGTGCAGGAACACAAGGATTGGACAGTCGAGCATTGGAAAAAAGTCATGTGGTCGGATGAATCACGTTTCCAGTTGCATCGTGCAGATGGCAGAGTGAGAATTTGGCGGAAACAGCATGAAAGCAGCACCCCACATGCATGAGTACAACCCTTCAAGCTGGTGGGGGCTGTGTTATGGATTGGGGCCCTTTAATTCGTGTGGAGCAGCGTCTGAATAGCACAACATACCAAAGCATCGTTGCTGATCAAGTTCATCCTATCATGTTGATGGTGTATCCCAATATAGATGGCTTCTTCCGACAAGACAATGCGCCCTCATGCCACGGTGCTCGTATTGTGCAGGAGTGGTTTCAAGAACATGAGGGGGAATTTACCTTGCTTAGGTGGCCCCCACAATCACCAGATCTCCATCCAATTGAGCATTTGTGGGGCAAAGTTGAAAGAGTCATCAGGCAGCGGGTTCCACAACCATCAAATCTTACAGAACTGGACAGCGCTATTCATCAGGCATGGTGTCAGATTCCTCACATCACCTTTCAACATCTTGTGGAGTCAATGCCGAGACGAATCGCCGCAGTATTGAAGGCAAAAGGTGGCCCAACCAAGTACTGATGGGGTGGTGATAATAATCTGCCCGCTCAGTGTGTGTGTGTATATATATATATATATATATATGTGTGTGTGTATGTATATATACATATATATATATATATTTTCGTGTGTGTATTGATTTAGGTGCTCTTAGTGTTCACACAAAAACCATACGTGTTTTTTCTTGTTCAATAAATTTCTCTTTTTATTATAGATAATGCAGCTAAATTATCATTCCAAACTCTAATGAATAAATACCCACAATGCATTTTTCTCCCACCAACCGATAAATAAATAAGTTGTTAATCAGGAGCATTTTACTTAGAACAATAAATATTTATTTTTTTTAAATTATTTTATATCACAGAGATAAGAACTTCCCCCGTCTCCCGCCCCAATATAACACTGTGCTTCAATATAGCAGCTTCCTCTATAGCAAACGGTCGCCATTCACACACCTGAACCCACTCTGCGTATAGCCCACCCCAGCTGTCTCTCCATATTACACCCTGGCACTCTGAGGGTTACGTATACGGACAATTTATAGTATGACAAAGTTCTAAGAGAGGTGCAGTTTCCATGGAAACATATTACTGCACATTTTAGTCTTCCCTCGTTTCCCTTAAACGCAACCCAGCGTTTGGCCGTGAAATGTCTTCTGTCCCATCCCAGAGCTTGCCGTATCTCGTTACGTTGCGTTTCCTGTCCCTTTTGGTACGCCTCGAGTCCCGCCATTCAGCACGTGAATCATGGATGCTTTGTAATTATTCACTCGCCGGCTGCCTGTGGGTTTCATTCAGATACTTAAAGTGCACAGTTACCTTGACGAAACAGACCGGAGATGACAATCCTTGGCCCTCGGATGTTTCCGAGCCTCATGTCCCATGATGATCAGCCAGGTGAGCATCGTCGGACATGTAGCTCTGAAACACCTGTGGTACCAAGGTCCTACATCACCGCCTGAGAACATGGTGGCACGGCTGGTGGAGAATAATTACCAAACTATGTAGCATGAGATGTTCTTGGATGCTTCTAGGATGGACGTCACCCCATGGAGACATCCAACGATGACAATAGCCCTGCTACTGCCCAAAGTCTTTCGCTTTGTGTCCGAGTGACCTGGATGAACCAAGATATGAGACTGAAGAATCAATGAATCTATACTATCATCAAGTGGAAACCTCAGACACCTTGAGTAGAAGGCTCTGCTGGTGGTTGGAGTGCGATTCCACCGGTCGATAAGGTCTAGATATATTTCTCTACGCGTTCTATAAATCCATACGTCGTCCCTCCAGGATTAGCCTTTCACACAAGTACAAAGAATGATTCTTTTTAAAAATATCTTTTGATTTTTCTCTCACTCACTCGTTCGTTCCTCACTCCTCGTCCCATCCTCTCGTGGTCCTCCTAATCTCGGCACGTTAAAATAGGTCCTTGTCTATCTGCTCTACCTCTCTCAGCCTGTACCGGTTTACGGCTTCTCGTCAAAACCCACATCTTGACCATCATTTTTGGCACTGTTTAAATAACACAAAATAGAAAGATACTCCCCGTGATACTGTCACGCAGCCCCGTAATACTTCTGTAATACTCACATAGTATCCCTGTAATACCCCTAGGTGACAGCTGTATTACTTATTGGGAGGAGAAGTCATGGGCCGGGGGTGAATGCGCAGAAAGGGAGCGAGTGGAAGATACAAAAACAAGGGAGAGGATTAAATGGGCAATGGGTTAAAATAAGGACCAAATGAATGAGAGTCATGGTGAGAAACCTGGGAGAGAAATAAATATCTGAGACGGGTTGCCATGTAAAAAAAAAAGAAAGGACGGGATGGGAAGTGTTGGATTGCTATGAAAACCTAAGAAATGGGTGAAAAAAATAGATTTGGGAACATTTGGAGGTCCTGGCACATCTTTTGGCACACTTGTTGCCCGTGAGAGAGAACTCATGGTCCCCACTCGTTGTCGTGGTGCTGGGCCGCGATGATGATGACTACGGTGAGGATTGTACACAGGACCATAGCAGCGATCCCCACCGCCAAGCTGATGAAGGAGAAATTGCGAGCTTCTCGGGATGCGATCTCAGCGGACATCAGGTCACCACGAGCTAAGGCCATCCTCACCTGCAAGAGCCGAAAGGGGACGTGAGCCGAAAATACGTCCATGATTAACATGGGGACACAGAAGAGCCGTGGACCTTTCCTACACCTCTGAGAGTGGGCAAAAAAGACACAAAGAGGCCCCCTAACCCGCCATACTGAAACGATCCAGATATCTGCGAGTGAAGTCAATTTATGGAAAATTTCGCCAGGAACTTCAATTCATAAATTTATATTTTTCTTTGTTTTAATTGAATTAACTACAGAATGGAAATAAAACCAACAGGAACCATCAATGCTTCCAACCTGAAAAACCAACCATTAATCACACAATCATTCAACTGGGAGACGTAAAAGTGTTAAAAAAATGAAAAACCCAGGACGTGATCTATATGTTCAACAGGCGATAGTGTAACCAGCTTTAACGCAGACAGGGGGCGCTATGAGTCTCTCTCCCTGCAGCGTGACAGACAGGGGGCGCTATGAGTCTCTCACCCTGCAGGGTGACACAGACAGGGGGTGCTATGAATTTGATCCTCCACTACTGGGTGACACAGATAGGGGGCGCAATATGGAATAAAAGCAGCTGTTATCACGCTCCTCCCGGACAGATACCCGGGTGCCATGTTAACATGAAGCCTGAGAATATCTGTGTGTGTCTCTATAGCTCGTGTCCCACTCACCTGAACCGCCTTTATAATGGCGTAGACTCCTGTGGGCCAGAAGCAGCAGATGGTGGTGAGGACCGCGATGGGCAGGTAGTCGTGAGGAGGACGCCGCGGCTCTAGGAGGGCTAGTCCAGGTGGGATCTGTGGAGGCGGCACTCCGGGCTGAGGTGGAACTGTTCCTGCTGGATATTGCTGGACAGGAAGGATCGAAGGCAGAGAATGAGGAGCCACGTCCTACTTTCTACTGCCCGACAGTTACATTTTCCATCCTATTGTCCTCCTTTATCATCCCACACACTACTTTCTTATCAGCTTTCTGATACTCGGGCACAGTGTACTGCTTGCTGTAAGACTTTCCAAAACTGCCCATGAGTCTAAAACTCTGTGCTCTGCTTTCCCATGACTCTACTTTTTGGTGTTTCACTAGAGAACACTCGCCATATTTTGTCCAACACTCTCCGATCCTATACTCTACTACCTTGTGTTCCTCCATCCTAATTCCACCATCTCTTCACCTTCTTAAAACACTTTCCTGCCCCAAGTCTTACTATCCCATGCTCTAACCCACCTCACACATTACTGTACTGTACTTTACTTAGGTCTACCCTCATCCTAGATCTACCATCCCTTACTCTACTGTCCTAGGTCTACCACCATCTTGGGTCTACCATCCCTTACTCTACTGTCCTAGGTCTACCATACCTTACTCTATTTTTTATTATAAAGTATTTTACCAGGAAGGATACATTGCGATTTCTCTCGTTTTCAAGTATGTCCTGTTAGGTGTCTTGCCCAAGGATACTTACTGGAGAGGTGCTCTTGCCGGGATCGAACCCGTGTCTCCACTATCCTAGATCTACTATCGTCCAAGGTGTATCATTCCTTACTCTACTGTTCTGGGTCTACAATCGACTTAGGTCTACCATCCTTCACTCTACTGTCCTAGGTCTGCCATCGTCCTAGGCCTACCATCCCTTACTCTACTGTCCTAGGTCTACCATCGTCCAAGGTCACTTTCTATCATCATCCCAGGTTTACTATGCTGCGTTGTCCAATGCGCCTTTGGTCCAACGGTTCTACTTCCTTGATGTCTTCCATGACTCTACTCTTCGATGTTCCACTAGACAATACGGTGAGTTATATTATCCAACACGCTACCCTGTACCCCGTTATCCAAATTCCACCATCTCTTCACTTTTCTGCCCCACGTCTGAGTAACCCTTGCTACTATCTGACACACCCACATCCTCCTCTGCTCTACCATCCCTTACTCTACTGTCGTAGGTCTATCATTTCCTTACCCCTACCACCACGTGCTGTCCAATGACTCCTTGGCTCCAATGGCCATACAGCCTGCATATCCCAGTAGCTCCCTATCCTTCCAGTCCTACGTACCATTTGGTTGGATTTTGGTCCAAAACTCACTTCTAACCAAATATCCATAACAACCTCCCCTCCCCGTTGGTCTAATCCTCCCAGTGTGACTTACCGTTCCCACTGGGTACACTGGTACATAGGCTGTGCACGGTTGCAGGTGCATCGGATACCCTGTGGTTTGTTGCACATATCCCCCAACAGGTAACGTTCCACCTTGCTGATGCGTCTGCACCACATAACCTTGAGGAGTCGGAGGGGGTCCTGTAAATTGGGTCTCCTGAAGGTATCCCTTGGGGTCCTGGCGAGGGAGGGTGGCACTGGCTGGCTGGGGTGGGGGGTCATTATACCCCGGGATTACTCCATTACATGGACCTTCACCCACTGGCTGGTTATAAGGTGGGGGAGAGCTGTGGGGTCCGGAGTCCGGAGGGCCTGCCGAGACAAAATACATCGGGGAGTGAGGGTCGCGAAAATTAGAAAAGCAACATAGAAATAATAGGAGGGAGGAGAGCGAGCGAGGGGGGACATGTCACACGCAGAGCTGCACAATGTGCCCCCCGGGCAAAATCAGGCCAAAAAACACACAGAAAACTGACAGCGACGAGAGATATAAATATAGAAACACAGGAACACACACATTCATATACAATACAGAGAGACATGTCTTTCCCCGCACATATATATGGTATAACAAGGTATATTATATGTTCACAAATTTGTTTACGGATCCAAGAACATAGTAAAAGCATCGGAATCAGCCGCGGCTCAAAATCTCCCAGTAATCTCTGAAAATAATTAAAAGTAGGTCTGTGATTAATGGGAAAAATTAAATGTCGGCAAGTTTCCCAGAGCTCTGGTTACATCTTCACCTGACCTGGAATCTTATTTTCATGATATATAACCCTTAAAGGGACATTATATTGACAATAGAATATCCCTTCTTTTGCTCTTAAATAATTGGGCAGATCCTGCTGACAGTTGCTGCCCAAATTTTATTCACCCTTTGTCCCTTCCCTTGCCACGCGTTGCTCCTCCTCTTCGACTCCTGTTCCCGAACCCCGTAGTCCCTGAATTGTTTCTGCGCAATTTGTGCCGCTATGCAACTTTTGTAGGAACTGCAAATTGCGCCGCACTATGGGACTCGCACACTTTACGTACACAAGTTTCGTAGCACCTGCGCAGAGCGATGGATCGGAGTTGCACGCGCATGCACAGATCTGATCCATCAGCTGCCTCTCTTTTTACCAATTGCTATAGTGATTGGTCTCAAAGGGTAATGTCGGCCGCTATCAGTGTGTGACATCACTAGTGACCGATCTGGTGATTGGCTGCCAGGAAATTCAAAATCCTGGCTGCTGGTGATGCTGGGTCGAGGAGACTCCTCCACTTCCCCCGTGATTTCTGCCAGATCGAGGGAGAGGTGGGGGCACTCCTCACATCCTGACCACTTTAAAAGTATAAAGTGGTCAGGATGAGTAGAGTGTCCCTTTAGTGATCAGTGCAATCAGAATGTGGTGCACTGAATGTTGCCAAGAACACAGTGGCCTCCATAATTCTTACATAGAAAAAGTTTGGACTCGTGCTACAGCTGGCCATCCGGCCAAACTGAGCAATCAGGGAAGAAGAGCCTTGGTAAGAGAGTTGACCAAGAACCTGAAGGTCACTCTAGGTGAGCTCCAGAAATCGTGTGTGCAGATGGGGAGAAACCTATGGAAGGATGACCATCAATGCAGCACCCCCTAGATATGGCCTTTATGGCAGATTGGCCAGACAGAAGTCTCTCCTCACTGTGAGGCACATGAGAACCCGCTTGGAATTTGTAAAAAAAAAACCTGACGTACTCTAAGAGTGTGAGAAACAGGACTCTCTTGGCTGATGGAACGGATTGAGCTCTTTGGCCTCAACTGAAAGTATCATATCTGGAAGAAACCAGGCACTGCTCATTACCTGCTCAATACCATCCCAACATCGAAGAATGGTGGTGGTAGCATTATGCTTTGGGGGTGTTTTCAATGGCAGGAACTATGAGACTGTTCAGGGTTGAGGGAAAGCTGAACATAGCAAAATACAGAGATATCCTTAATGAAGACTTGGTGCAGATCAGTAAAGACCTCCTATTGGACTGAAGGGTTACCTTCCAACAGGACAATGACCCTAAGCACACAGCCAAGACAACACAAGGGTGGCTGACTCATCTATCTCTTTGTGAACTATCTTCCCAAGTCTCAGCCATTACTCCATTGCCCCTCAGTCAGCGATGGGATACCTTACCTTCTCCTCATGACTCTTACGCTCTTTGTCACCATGCCTCTCCATTCTACAACCATTGCTGGCTCCTCACTCCTTCCTTATAATACATCTTCATTGTCCAACCATCTCCTGCTCCTCACTCCCCCCTTAAAATACCTCTACATTGTCCAACCATGTCCTGCCTCTCACTTCTTCCTTAACATATCTCTTCATTCTCCAAACATCTCTTGCTGCTCACTCCCTACTCATATTACCTCTCCATTCTCTACCATCTCCTGCTTCTCACTCTCCCCTAACCATACCTCTCTCCATTTACCACCATCTCTTGCTCCTCACTCCTTCCTTAACATACTTGTTCATTCTCCAAAGATCTCCTGCTCCTCACTGCCTACTCACCATACCTCTACATTCTTCATCCATCTCCTGCTACTCACTCCGTCCTCACCAAACCTCTCTATTCTCCAACCATCTCCTGCTCTTCACTTCCTCCTTACCACACTTCTCCATTCTCCAATCATCTCCCGCTCCTCACTCCTTCCTTACCAAACCTCTTCGTTGTCCAACCATTTCCTGCTCATCAATACCTCCGCACCTTACCTCTTCATTCTCCAACCACCTCCTCCTCCCACCTTCCATTCCATAAACCTCCATTGTCCAACCATCTTCCGCTCCTCACTTCCTCCTCACCATGCCTCTCCAATATCTAATCATCTCCAGTTACTTCCCTCCTCACCAGCATCCTCCATTATACCTTACTTTCACTCCATGGCCTAACTCAATCCTCATTTTATCCCATTTCCATTACTTTTTGTCCCACTCCCTACTCAAATTTTCTTTTTTTCCACTTACTGGTTTCTTCCATTTACCCAACATTTCTTTCCAAACTCTTATCACCCACTCACTGGTTTCATCTCCTTATATTTATCCCCACTATCTAACCCCAGCATTACCAGTCTCTTCCATTTCCCTGACATTTCTCACCATTACCTCCTTCTCGTTCAATCATTTTCCCCCACTCTTCATGTCCTCTTCACCTGTCTCCTCCATGTACCCCAAATTTCTCCCTGCCTTCCACTCATCACCAGTCTCCCTTGTCATGTATTTCCTCCCAACATTCCCCCACACTCTGTACACAAACCTCACTCACTCCACAACCGTTTTCTGGGTCCCCCTCAGATTTCTCCCCATTTTCTGCCCGTTGCCTCGTTTTGAGGTTTTACCAGCTTCCCAAACATTTCACCCAGTTCTCTGCCCCGTTACACCCACCAGTTTCTTCCATTCCTCCATCGCTTCCCCCAACCTTCTCTCATCACTTGTCTCTCTGCACCGGTCTCCTATGTCCCCCAACATTTCTTCCCGTCACTTCATTCCCTCCTCACCATTCTCTTCCATTTCAACACCGTTGTCTCTTAGTCCTCTCCCGTAAATGTCATCTCTCTTCAGCAGTCTCCTCCGAGGGGGTTTCCTCCTCTCCGATGCATCTGTGCGTGCGTGTCTATGTCCTTCTCCTGACCATCAGGTCCCCCGCGGTGCTGATGAGATCAGCAGAGACTGGTGGCGATGCACCAGACATACCAATGACACGGGGAGATGGACGGACGGATGGAACGGAGAGACACGGGGCTAGCGGACGGAAACAATGGCCCTATAGTGCTATTGACAGACGATAGACACACGATCAAGGCTCATCTCGCACACTCCTACTCAGATTTTCTTCATTCATCTCTCCGCACCTCCCTCCTCCATCTCCCTTTTCCTGTCTCACTTATCTCCTCTCCATCATCTCGTTTCCCCATTTCCCACCCTCCTCACCTGTTTTCTCGCTGGACATGTCTCCTAGGGGAGGGAGCTGCGTGGGTTTGGGGGGGTCCTCGGATGAATATGGCAGGATGGGGGGTCTCTCCTCGCCCCCTGTCGCTGTCTCCCCCCCTCACTGTTTCTCCTCTGATCCTGCACCAATTCTTTCTGCTGCAGCCTGCCTCTCTCTCTCTCTCTCTCTCTCTTCCTCCCCCTCCTTTCGCTCTCCTCCTCCCCCTCTGATTCTCTCACCCCCTCTTTTCCTCCTCCTGTGATTCCCCTCCTTTGCTCTGATTCTTTTTCTTTCTATTTCCCCAACTGTTTTCCTCTCCTCCTCCTTGTAATGGTCTATTTTCATTTCTCGCAGTCCTCCCCCTTTCCTTTCTTTTTTGACTTCCTTTTTTCTTTCTGCTTTTCTCCTCTGTTCTGCACAGATTTCCAGTCTCACTCGTTTGCCGCCCCCTCTTTTTCTTCTTATGGTCGTCTTCCAATTTCTTGCCCCGGTCTAACACCTTACTCTGCGCTCTCTCACCTGGATCTAGCACGCCATATACCTCCATGCCAAGTGTGCCCATCTCTATGCCCTCTCTGATTGTCCTTCTCATATCTCCAGGCCATGTGTGACATGTGTATGCCCTCTCTGATTGTCTTTATCATATACTCCATGCCAAGCATGCTCATCCATATGCCCTGACTGTGCTCATATCTCCATACCAAGTGTGCCCATCTGTATGCCCTCTCTGATTGTCATCTCACTCTCCATGCCAAACATACCCATTTGTCTGCTCTCTCTGTTTGTCCTTATATCTCTGCCATCTGTAAGCCCTCTCAGCCTCTCTGATTATCTTCATATCTCAGTACCAAGCGTGCCCATCTGTATTCCCTCTCTGATTGTCCTGAAATTTCCATGCCCATCTGTATGTCCCCTCTTATTGTTCTTATAACTTCCCCGTGCCTTGTGTACCCATCCCTATGCCCTCTCTGATTGTCTTTCTCATATCCTCCTACACAAAGTGAACTGTATGCCCTGCTCAGATTGTCTTTCTTATAACCACATGCCAAGCATACACCCTATGTCTAATTCATACCTCTATGCCGACCTTCACTCCTCTTGGTATATCTTTCCCATATTCATTTTTGCTATGTGCCAAACTTCCCTTTGCCCTTTTCATATTTCCCTAACAACCGTACCCACAGAAATGCCCTCTGCCTGTCTCTCATATTCCCCATACCAGGTGCATGCCCTCTCTGCTTGTCTGTCATATTCCCCATGCCACGTGCATGCCCTCTCTGCTTGTCTCTCATATTCCCTATGCCACGTGCATGCCCTCTCTGCTTGTCTCTCATATTCCCCATGCCACGTGCATGCCCTCTCTGCCTGTCTCTCATATTCCCCATGCCACGTGCATGCCCTCTCTGCTTGTCTCTCATATTCCCTATGCCACGTGCATGCCCTCTCTGCTTGTCTCTCATATTCCCCATGCCACGTGCATGCCCTCTCTGCCTGTCTCTCATATTCCCCATGCTACGTGCATGCCCTCTCTGCTTGTCTCTTATATTCCCCATGTCACGTGCATGCCCTCTCTGCTTGTCTCTCATATTCCCCATGCCACGTGCATGCCCTCTCTGCCTGTCTCTCATATTCCCCATGCCACGTGCATGCCCTCTCTGCTTGTCTCTTATATTCCCCATGTCACGTGCATGCCCTCTCTGCCTGTCTCTTATATTCCCCATGTAACGTGCATGCCCTCTTTGCCTGTCTCTTATATTCCCCATGTCACATGCATGCCCTCTCTGCCTGTCTCTTATATTCCCCATGCCACGTGCATGCCCTCTCTTGCTTGTCCTCTCATATTCCCCATGTCACGTGCATGCCCTCTCTGCCTTGTCTCTTATATTCCCCATGTCACGTGCATGCCCTCTTTGCCTGTCTCTTATATTCCCATGTCACATGCATGCCCTCTCTGCCTGTCTCTTATATTCCCCATGCCACGTGCATGCCCTCTCTGCTTGTCGCTTATATTCCCCGTGTCACGTGCATGCCCTCTTTGCCTGTCTCTTATATTCCCCATGTCACATGCATGCCCTCTCTGCCTGTCTCTTATATTCCCCATGCCAGGTGCATGCCCTCTTTGCCTGTCTCATATTCCCCATGCCACGTGCATGCCCTCTCTGCCTGTCTCTCATATTCCCCATGCCACGTCACGTGCATGCCCTCTCTGCTTGTCTCTCATATTCCCCATGTCACGTGCATGCCCTCTCTGCCTGTCTCTCATATTCCCCATGTCACATGCATGCCCTCTCTGCCTGTCTCTCATATTCCCCATGCCAGGTGCATGCCCTCTCTGCCTGTCTCTCATATTCCCCATGCCACGTCACGTGCATGCCCTCTCTGCTTGTCTCTCATATTCCCCATGCCACCTGCATGCCCTCTCTGCCTGTCTCTTATATTCCCCATGCCACGTGCATGCCCTCTCTGCCTGTCTCTTATATTCCCCATGCTACGTGCATGCCCTCTCTGCTTGTCTCTCATATTCTCCATGCCTCGTACATGCCAGCTTTCCTTGTCTCTCATATTCTCCATGCCATGTAATGCCCTCTCTGCTTATCTTTTTTCAATCCTCTCTGCCGAGCCCGTTCAACCTCCATATAGCCCCTTTCGCCCGTAATCTCTCTTTCGCCATATGTCCCCCCACTTTTCTTTTATCGGCTTCCATATACTCCCCCCATACCCAGCATGTCGATCTTTCCTCTCTTCTGACTACCTTTTCACCCCCTCATGCCAGTCATACCCCCTTCCGCCCTCTTGGCACAGCCCTGAACCGTTACTGCCCCCGCCACGTTCCTTTTACATTTCCATCCTCTGTAATAATCAGCGCCCGCACGGGTCTGTCACCGTGTCTCATTATATCGGCTCTGCAGACGTTAGGGCCGCACGTTTTATTGCTCTGGGCAGTACAGTCCCCAGGCAGGGGAGCAATTAAGCCTTTAGTCCTTTCATAATGGCCTCCAGGTCCTCACAGCGAACGCGGCGTCCCGAAATGTGGCCCTTTTATTGTCCTACAGGAAGCAGAACGTGGCCCTCCCTCTGGCCGTCCTTTACCTGCGCTCGCTCCTCCATCACATTCCCATTTTCTGTTTCCTCCTCCTCCCGTTACTATTCCCTTCCCAACATGAGGTATTTTGTGTCTTGTAAACGCTGGCTGCCATCTTTGTGGCGTTACATTATAATGAGGCGTCGTTACAGCTACTGCCATAGCCGTGGGAGATATCCAGGTCTGTAAGTGCCAGGATGATGGGAATTGCAGTACGGAGCATGAGAAGTCATTTAATGCTAACACCAGACATGCCGCGGACTGCAATCCCTATCATGTCTGGCTGAGAGTGATGAGTTCTAAACACCTGAGAGAGACCCGTGCGCCCAAACCTCAACCCTTCCTCTACCAATAACAACCTGCGCTTTATGAACGCTGCTGTAACGACTGCATCTCCCAAACGCCATCGCCGTTATGACAGAGCCATTTTGATCTTCAACATTTTAATTTCTATATTTTGGAAGGACCCGCCTGCTGCTTCTCAGGACCCGGGATTATTAAACTGGGTTTCGGGTGAGAATTCCTGTTTTTTTATCAGGTTGCGCTCGCCAAGCTGTGATTTTGTTTTGTTTTTCTGTCGCAGAGCTAGCATGGAGGGCGACGTTCTCACTGACAGACGCCGCGTGGCCCAACTCGACCAGAAGAACACTGACCGACAGCGGGTTTAGAGGGCCGCGGGCACAGCAGGGGTAGTCGTGCCGCTCGCTGCCAGTAACACTCAACCGAACGAGTACAGGCGGTGGAAATAGCTTGGAAATAACATCACAAAGCTGCTCGCAGCACGAAACGGGATTAAAACGCGCCAGGTGCACCCTATAGCCCCGTATGGCTCAGACATACTCTGTGCCATCATCACAATCTGGGCCTTGGAGGCCTCATGCCAGCTGGGAGCGAGCTGCGTATTAAACACATTCACCTCCGTATAACCACGGCATCACCGTGCGTGATGGACGCCTCGTTTTGAAGTGGGATCTTTGAAGGTTATGGCGACATTTAAAAAAAAAAATGTAACTCTAGGGACCAGTGAAAACCATGCAAACAAAAAACCCTTTGTTTGAAAGGCAAAGGGGCATATTCACTAAACAGTGAGCAGAGCATCACACCACATACTTAGGCCTGTGTACGTTAAATCAGTTTTTAAATCCACCGTTCAGTGAATAAACCCCAAATGAAACGCTTTGATGATGGGTAGAAAGAGGCCTAATTTGCCCCACCCGATTGGCGCACGCGGCGAGGCCTTTTGTTGTAAAATGTACATTTGTTCCCGGCCGTCCCCTGCAGGTTTAATAAACGATCTGCGCTCGCTCTGGTGCTGGATAATAAGAGCTGGAAATTGTGATAAAAAAAAAATTAAAATCCTAATAAATTGATTTGTTCGCCTCTTGCAGTCAGAAAGCACAGGGGATGTGTGGGTGAGTGATGGGAGTTGCCATCCATGGCATTTTAAAGGAAGCACCCCGTAAGACTATGTCACCCCATACCCCAAGCATCAGATTAAGCGATCACCCCCATTATAATGTCAGTCGTTACTACAGATGGTGCTGCCAGGGCACAGCTTTATTATTTGCAGTGACTTTAATAAAACAATATGTTTAGAATTGACTTACTGCTGGGAGCTTTATTGCTTTGCAGCGCTGTTATATACCCGCAAACCATGAATATATATAAAAGAGCCCCTAAAAAGACACCCGCAAACCGTGAATATATAAAGAAGCCCTTAAAAAGACACCCGCACACCCTGAATATACAGTGGCAAGAAAAAGTATGTGAACCATTTGGGATTACGTGGAGTTTTGCATGAATTGGTCATAAAATGTGCTCTGATCTTCATCTAACAGGGTTATCCAAAGAGATCCGAATGGCTGGAGAAAGGTAACCGAACGCTGAAAATCAGCGTTCGGTTACCTTTCTTGGCCATTCGGCTATCCAGAGAGCAGGCAATTCACCAAATCCTGGCGAATTGCCTGCACATACGGTGCCTGTTCCTGTTCGAGGGCAGTGAAATCCCCATATAAAGCACTGCTTCGTCTATTCAGAGAACACAAACCAGCAGTGAAAGGTTCCCCTAATGCCCTGCCGTTCAGTGGTTTCATTCGACAGGTTTATTCAGGAGAATCCCATAGGCTTCAATGTTAAAAAAATTCCCGTTTTAATTCAATATCTAATAAACCGTTCATTATAAAATTCTGCAGCAAAAAGTCTCTAAGCATTTTTCTTATTTTTTTTTTTTTTTTTTTTTCAGTTTACTTCTTTTTTCTGTAACAGCCCTCTTTATTATCATTCCCTGGACCTCCTGTGAAAATTTCAGACATTTTCGCTCAGTAGTTTCTTTGCAAACAGCGTTTCATTTTCCCAGATTCATACAAACGGTTTTGCTAATTTATTCACTGCCTCCTCTACGTCACAGCTGCTTCGGCTCTGTGTGATTCGCCTCCTGTTCGGCTTCTTTGAAGGTTAATCCAGATGTTTTTGCTTGTTTTCAGCGTGCATTCGGTTGGTTTGCGGTAGCTTTTCCCTGCAATTCGGGGACCCTGTGGTGCTTGCTGAATACACCGCAGGGTCACCGAAATGGGATCGGCAAAAGGAACCGAATTGAAGAGAACGAAAAGTCACCAAACGTGCGGTGACTTTTCGAATCTCTTTGGATAACCCTGTAAATCACAACAATTTGAAAAACACAGTCTGCTTAAAATAATACAACACAAACATTATCAGGGTTATTCAAAGAGATTCGAAAAGTCACTGCACGTTCGGTGACTTTTCGTTCTCTTCAATTCGGTTCCTTTTGCCGATCCCATTTCGGTGACCCTGCGGTGTATTCAGCGAGCACCACAGGGTCCCCGAATTGCAGGGAAAAGCTGCCGCAAACCAACCGAATGCACGCTGAAAACAAGCAAAAACATCTGGATTAAGGGAACTTCAGTTACACTGATGAAAACATCAGGGTACTAGTGTCTCCCAGAGACCAAATTAATATTTAACTTTTATTGAACATGATTAAAAAAGGGGAGGTCAAACATATAAACATAGATAGACAGTGCTCACAAAACGACAATAAAACCAATTCTGCTAAAGATAATATAGTTGATTGGCAATAGGGACAGTGGTCAACAGTAGGTGGTCAATATAATAAGTGACCAGCTTAGGTTGCCCCAAATGGTGATAACAATAGGAAGTATAAAGCACTTGTTGGCAATGTGAGATCATAAAGTGCTGGGAAGTACTTGTTAATGATGGAAATGTAAGAATCGGCGAATAAGTAGTCAATGTGATAAGTAACCTTCAAGGGTCACCACAGAACAGTATTGAGGAAATATAGACGCCAAATCTGTTGATGGGTGTGTTACAGCCGAAAGTAATGACCAGCATTTAATGTAAACAATTTTTGACCTTCAAGGGTCATCTAGAATATAGTAACTTATTGACAATATAAGATCACAACATGTTGCAGATAATAAGGAACGGCAAATAAATAGTCAATATAATAAGTAACCTTCAGGGGTCACTACAGGATTGTTGGGAAAGTGCAGATGCTAAATTTGTTGGTAAATATATTGCAGCCGAAAGTAATAACCAGCAGTTGATATGAACAATTTTTGACCTTCAAGGATCATCTAGAGTGTGATAACTTATTGGCAATATGAGATCACAATATATTGCAACACAAAAAAATGTCACAATAAGAGGTGTAGATGCTTGTTAGCGATATGAAGTCCTGTGCTACAATTGGGAAGGCACAGATACCAAGTCTGCTGATAAAATTCAATATATTCCAGCAAGGAACAATAGCCAGCAATAAATGCAGAAATTACAAAAATGACCTTCAAGGGTCATCTAAGATGTAACAACCTATTAACCATATGAAATCACAAAATATTGCAACAATAAAAATGAAGGAAGCAGAAAACCAAATCTGCCAAAAATATGTGTATAACAACAGAGGCAGTAATCAACCGTAGATGCTATAGAGTGACCTTCGAGGGTCATATGCAGAGTATAATAGCAATGATTATATGAAATATAGGTTGACAATATTGGTCAAAACGAACTGCATGTTGAGAGGCAGAATAAACAAAGGCTAGGAACTCGATTGAAGAATTAGACTAAAATAGCCCAATGTAAACGTGCCCGGGACTGGCCCAAATATGTATTGTCAAAGACCACAAGATAGGACAAAAAAAGCGTATGTATCAGGGTCTCAAGGCGCGTATATTAAAGAGTAGATTCGAAGAGTTCCTGCCTGCAGTGTGCACCCGACGTACGTACGTACGTGCACCCGACGTACGTTTCGCCAGGAATGGCACAAGCACTCCTGACGAGCCATTCCTGGCGAAACGTACGTCGGGTGCACACTGCAGGCAGGAACTCTTCGAATCTACTCTTTAATATACGCGCCTTGAGACCCTGATACATGCGCTTTTTTTGTCCTATCTTGTGGTCTTTGACAATACATATTTGGGCCAGTCCCCGGGCACGTTTACATTGGGCTATTTTAGTCTAATTCTTCAATCGAGTTCCTAGCCTTTGTTTATTCTGCCTCTCAACATGCAGTTCGTTTTGACCAATATTGTCAACCTATATTTCATATAATCATTGCTATTATACTCTGCATATGACCCTCGAAGGTCACTCTATAGCATCTACGGTTGATTACTGCCTCTGTTGTTATACACATATTTTTGGCAGATTTGGTTTTCTGCTTCCTTCATTTTTATTGTTGCAATATTTTGTGATTTCATATGGTTAATAGGTTTTACATCTTAGATGACCCTTGAAGGTCATTTTTGTAATTCTGCATTTATTGCTGGCTATTGTTCCTTGCTGGAATATATTGAATTTTATCAGCAGACTTGGTATCTGTGCCTTCCCAATTGTAGCACAGGACTTCATATCGCTAACAAGCATCTACACCTCTTATTGTGACATTTTTTTGTGTTGCAATATATTGTGATCTCATATTGCCAATAAGTTATCACACTCTAGATGATCCTTGAAGGTCAAAAATTGTTCATATCAACTGCTGGTTATTACTTTCGGCTGCAATATATTTACCAACAAATTTAGCATCTGCACTTTCCCAACAATCCTGTAGTGACCCCTGAAGGTTACTTATTATATTGACTATTTATTTGCCGTTCCTTATTATCTGCAACATGTTGTGATCTTATATTGTCAATAAGTTACTATATTCTAGATGACCCTTGAAGGTCAAAAATTGTTTACATTAAATGCTGGTCATTACTTTCGGCTGTAACACACCCATCAACAGATTTGGCGTCTATATTTCCTCAATACTGTTCTGTGGTGACCCTTGAAGGTTACTTATCACATTGACTACTTATTCGCCGATTCTTACATTTCCATCATTAACAAGTACTTCCCAGCACTTTATGATCTCACATTGCCAACAAGTGCTTTATACTTCCTATTGTTATCACCATTTGGGGCAACCTAAGCTGGTCACTTATTATATTGACCACCTACTGTTGACCACTGTCCCTATTGCCAATCAACTATATTATCTTTAGCAGAATTGGTTTTATTGTCGTTTTGTGAGCACTGTCTATCTATGTTTATATGTTTGACCTCCCCTTTTTTAATCATGTTCAATAAAAGTTAAATATTAATTTGGTCTCTGGGAGACACTAGTACCCTGATGTTTTCATCAGTGTAACTGAAGTTCCTTTGAAATTATAGGGGTAAAAACCCTTTGGTCTCTCACCACCGTTTGTACACTACATTTTTCAGTTTCTGGTATAATTCAGTTACGTTCTACCTCTGGTAGTGATTTAACATCTGGATTAACCTTCGAAAAAGCCGAACAGGAGCCGAACAGGAGCCGAATCACACAGAGCCGAAGCAGCTGAGACGCAGAGGAGGCAGTGAATAAATTAGCAAAACCATTTGTATGAATCTGGGAAAATGAAACGCTGTTTGCAAAGAAACTACTCAGCGAAAATGTCTGAAATTTTCACAGGAGGTCCAGGGAATGATAATAAAAAGGGCTGTTACAGAAAAAAGAGGTAAACTGAAAAAAAAAATACAAAAAAAATTAAAAAAATCAGAAAAATGCTTAAAGTATCCTAAAAAATATATAAATAAAGAGACTTTTTGCTGCAGAATTTTATAATGAACGGTTTATTAGATATTGAATTAAAACGGGAATATTTTTAACATTGAAGCCTATGGGATTCTCCTGAATAAACTTGCCGAATTAAAGCACCGAATGGCAGGGCATTTCGGGAACCTTTCACTGCTGGTTTGTGTTCTCTGAATAGATGAAGCAGTGCTTCTCTATGGGGATTTCACTGCCCTCGAACAGGCACCGTATGTGCAGGCAATTCGCCAGGATTTGGCGTATTGCCTGCTCTCTGGATAGCCGAATGGCCAGGAAAGGTAACCAAACGCTGATTTTCAGCGTTCGGTTACCTTTCACAAGCAATTCAGATCTCTTTGAATAACCCTGTATATGTTTTCATGTTTTTATTGAACAGAACATGTAAACATTCACAGTGCAGGGTGGAAAAAGTATGTGAACCTTTGGACTTAATAACTGGTTGACCCTCCTTTGGCAGCAATATCCTCAACCAAACGTTTCCTGTAGTTGCAGATCAGACCTGCACAACGATCTGGAGTAATTTTGGACCACTCCTCTTCACAAAACTGTTTCAGTGTAGCAATATTCTTGTGATGTCTGGTGTGAATCGCTCTCTTAAGGTCATGCCACAGCATTTCAATCGGGTTGAGGTCAGGACTCTGACTGGGCCACTCCAGAAGGCGTATTTTGTTTTGTTGAAGCCATTCTTTTGTTGAATTACTTGTATGCTTTGGGTCATTGTCCTGTTGCATCACCCATCCTCTGCGGAGCTTCAGTTGGCGGACAGATGGTCTTACGTTTTCCTGCAAAATGTCTTGATAAACTCTGGAATTCATTTTTCCATCAATGACAACAATCCGTCCTAGCCCTGAGGCAGCAAAGCAGCCCCAAACCAAGATGCTCCCTCCGACATGTTTTACAGTGGGGATGAGGTTTTGATGTTGGTGTGATGTGCCTTTTTTTCCTCCACACATAGTGTTGTGTGTTTTTTCCCAAACAACTCAAATTTGGTTTCATCTGTCCACAGAACATTTTGCCAGTAGTGCTGCGGAACATCCAGGTGCTCTTTTGCAAACTTCAAACGTGCTGCAATATTCTTTTTGGACAGCAATGGCTTCCTCCGTGGTGTCCTCCCATGTACTCCATTCTTGTTTAATGTTTTCCTTATTGTAGAGATGTCAACAAAAATGTTAGCATGTGCCAGAGATTTCTGTAAGTCTTTAGCTGACACTCTAGGATACTTCTTTACCTCATTAAGCATTCTGCGCTGTGCTCTTGCAGTTATCTTTACAGGATGACCACGCCTAGGGAGAGTAGCAACAGTGCTGAACTTTCTCCATTTGTAGACAGTCTGTCTTACCGTGGACATATGAACATCAAGGCTTTTGGAGATACTTTTGTAACGCTTTCCATCTTCATGCAAGTCAACAATTCTCGATTGTAGGTCTCCTGAGAGCTCTTTTCTGCGAGGCATGGATCACATCAGGCAGTGCTTCTTGAAACCAGTAAACCCAAATCTGGTGTATGTATTTAAAGGGCAGGACAGCCTTCAGCAACACATCCAATAATATCACACTGATTGGACTCAAGGTTGGCTCACTCCTGGCTCCAATTAGCTCTTGGAGAAGTCATTAGGCTAGGGGTTCACATACTTTTCCCACCCTGCACTGTGAATGTTTACATGTTATGTTCAATAAACACATGAAAACATATAATGTTTGTGTTGTATTATTTTAAGCAGACTGTGTTTTACAAATTGTTGTGACTTAGATGAAGATCAGAGCACATTTTATGACCAATTCATGCAAAACTCCACATAATCCCAAAGGGTTCACATACTTTTTCTTGCAACTGTATGGAGGAACCGCTAAAAACACACCCACACACCCTGAATATATGGAGGAGCCCCTAAAAAAAGACACCCGCACACCCTGAATATATGGAGGAGCCCCTAAAAAGACACCCACACACCCTGAATATATGGAGGAGCCCCTAAGACACCTGCACACCCTGAATATATGGGAGGAGCCCCTAAGACACCCACACACCCTGAAAATAAGGAGGAGTCCCTATAAAGGACACCCACACCCTGAATATATGGAGGAGCCCCTATAAGTAAGGCTGTGAGAAATATTAAAGCCACATTTTTCTCCTGTTGGGCTGCACATGCTACATAGAGTCAATGAAGCACTCATGGGGCATCAATCTCTTGCCACCAAAGGAGAAAAGGCGAGTGGAAATTTGGAGCCGTCAAAGATATTACAGTTTATCTTCAGACAATGATGACCCCTTAAAGCCCGGTGTCACGATGTAAACCAACTCAAATGGAACAATTTTAGAGAAGCCACAGCATTTGCTTTTATTTATTATTATCACAAATAAAACACAGAGCACAGATCGACGTGAAGAGCTCCCATGGGGCACTGGGATGGATTCCAAAAAATCCACTCACATCTCGTTAGCATGTCTTCCTCCTCTCGATTCCTCGCCGATGCCTTTCTTTCTTTATAAATGAATAATTTACTGGGACCGGGACATTTTCTTGAAGCCTTCGTAAAACCCATAACCTGCCAGGACTTGGTTGTGATTCTACATCCTTTCTCCTAATTCCATCTTCATGTTCCAGCGTTTTCCTCAAGGAATCCATTCTTTGACATTCTACCCTTGACCTCTTCAGCGGCCGGCTGTCCTACATACTTTACTATACGTCGTACCTTATAGCGCCCCGTGTTTTACTTTCTGTATTGCATTTGGTTGCTCAAACATGTCTTTTTTATACTTTATTGAGAAGCATCTCCGTCTATGATCCCTCATGGAGAGGTCGATGGAAGCTCTCCAGCTTAGTCTTCCCCAGGCCGACATTCCTGGATGAGAGCGTGCATGTCTCTTAGCGCCACCTGCAGGCTGTCAGACAGTCTCTGGGCGTCCGTCTCTTGACAGCAGTCGAACGCAGACACGCACACTGTGATACTGTTTTCAGATGGTGCAAAGCACACGCTGTATCCATCGGGGACCAGAGGCCCGTAGCACATCACACAGTCCATAGTAGAGGACACCTGGAGAGGAAGACATCGATAGTTACTTTTTCAATCTGAAGGTGCATTTTATTATATATTGCTTCGCTATCAAACACCTTTCGTTGAAAAAAATACCATTTTTATACAAGGGATGCATAGTTATAGTTTGTTAATTGTTGTTATTGTTTCATGGTTTATCCTTTATAGAAATCTCACTGGGATGAAAGGTTCTAAACTCTAGATGGTGTTCCTTATATCGCACAACGTCACACGGGGTCTGCATTATCAGCATACAGGCAGAATTGGCCTTTGTCAGTAAATGTGCTGCAGACAGATAATAAAATGCTGAGATCTCCTGTTTACGGGGGTTTGTAGTGATCAGAATGAGATTATTAGCAATGCAATATCTGTATGTGCTGCATAATGCCTGTGTATAGCAATTACAGCAACACCTTGTATCTGTATGTGCTGTATAATGCCTGTGTATGGCAATTACAGCAACACCTTGTATCTGTATGTGCTGCATAATGCCTGTGTATGGCAATTACAGCAACACCTTGTATCTGTATGTGCTGGATAATGCCTGTGTATGGCAATTACAGCAACACCTTGTATCTGTATGTGCCGCATAATGCCTGTGTATGGCAATTACAGCAACACCTTGTATCTGTACTGTACAGGGATTTTCACTCATTATAACTCAAAATCTTTTATATGTACAGCAGCGAGTGACCCTTCAGCTCTTCCTGTATTTTGCCTTCTCTCTGGCTGATGTAATGCAGCAGTAACGTTTGTTGAGCTTTTTTGTTACAATGAGGGTTGGGGCTGCTCCTTGTAGCTTCTTTAGAGTAATACTGGGTGAGGTATCAGAGAAATTCATTTCTTCCCAGGGGGATGCACTAATCTGACGTTGAAAAGGTATGCAAATGGGGCATATTCTGTTAAAATTTATTTTATATATATTTCAATCCAGATTTGTGTGTGTACATTTTTGATTTAAAAGGGGTTAAGCGCCTGAAGACAATAGGTGCATCATTTTCCATCTCAGAAAGGATAAAGAACATCGGGAGTTAAACCGGAATCATTATCAGGTTATAATATATATATATATAATATATATATATATATATATATTATATATATATATATATATATATAATATATATATATATATTATATATATATATATATATATATATTCACACACATACAGACCTGTCCCGTGAAAAGCTTCCAGTGTGTAGAGACGGCATAGGACGTGTCCATGAGGATGCAGGGAAGAGCCTCCCCAGATGAAATGCACAGCATCTTCAGTGCCAGGAGAGCTCCGTCCACCGACTGCCCTTGCAGCACCTACAGGACATGGGATGATCAGGAATGACTATTACAGCCTCAGGGCAAGATAAGGCATAAAGGGACTTCTAAGGACAAGTGCCCATCTGAGAGCCTACAGGCCCATACTAACCGTCTATTGAAACCCGTCTGCCGCACCTAGAAACTGGAATGTCACAATGTACCAGTAAACTAACCGTGACCTGCAAACTATGAGCCGCTGAGACCCTTTATTTCCCCCCTGAGATCTGACACGTTATTATTTCCTAAATTAACTTTTATTACAAACATAATGTGGAAAAAAAACAAATCAATGAATCCTCCGCTCCCTGATTAATTAAGGGTTTTAAATCTGACAGCAGAATTATTCCACCAGACGCCGGGCAGCACTTTCACATTGTGTCCATCAAAGCAAAGAGACGATGGCTCTCTGGATAAAGAGAACATAAATCCGCTGTAAAGACATTAAAAACCAATTGTCTCATTAATCCGGCAATTAGAATTAACATTGGGGCTGATGGAGCTGCGGCTCCAGGTACACGTTAGGCCCATTAACATCTATTTTCTTAATCTCTTTTTTTAATCAGTGTCCTGTAAACCATGGAGAGGCAGCGATTCGACGCATTATACCGTCTCATTTTGCGCAGATGAGGTTGTGTGGGGGAGATCTGGGCAGTAGCAAAGCTATACACAAATATCTAGGTATGTGGTTAGACCTAAATCTATCCTTTGGCCCCCACATTGAAAAACTTTCATCTAAACTTTACCCTAAACTAGGTGCCCTGTACAGAAACAAATCCTGCCTGAGCCCCGCGGTAAGAAAGCAGATTGTATTCAATAGCCAGCATAAGCATTTGTTGTACAGAGATGTAGTGTACGCAGCCGCCCCGCAAACATACCTCCAGAAACTTACTACTACATTGTATAACTCATTCTGCCGCTTTGTGCTACAATGTATATACTATGTACAGAATGCACCTGTAAACATGTAACATAGTGACTATATACAGAATGCTCCTGTAAACATGTAACATAGTGAATATATACAGAATGCACCTGTAAACATGTAACACAGTGACTATATACAGAATGCACCTGTAAACATGTAACAGTGAATATATACAGAATGCGCCTGTAAACATGTAACATAGTGAATATATACAGAATGCGCCTGTAAACATGTAACACAGTGACTATATACAGAATGCACCTGTAAACATGTAACAGTGAATATATACAGAATGCGCCTGTAAACATGTAACAGTGACAAGGAGGCATAGCTTGACGCGTTTTGCCAGTCTGGGTTTAGTCTGAAGCCCAGACGGGCGAAACGCGTCAAGCTATGCCTCCTTGTTGTTGTTTTTAACTGTATTTTAGTTGGTGAGGGTAGTGGTTTGGGTTTGCTATATGCTGTCTGGTACTCCTTATTACATTACTGGTTATGTAGGTGGCTTGAACCGCCGAGGTATAGATCTTTCTACCCTTTTATTGTGCATTTTTGCTTATTGATTGGTGGTCCTTGTCCCACCCTCCACACCCTCTACAACCAACCTTGCAATTTTTCATTCATTGTTTGTTTTCGTGTATCATTAACCTACTCTTGGTACTCTAGTTGCACTTTGTGCAAATTGATTCGTTTAACAGTGACTATATACAGAATGCGCCTGTAAACATGTAACATAGTGACTATATACAGAATGCACCTGTAAACATGTAACATAGTGACTATATACAGAATGCACCTGTAAACATGTAACATAGTGACTATATACAGAATGCGCCTGTAAACATGTAACATAGTGACTATATACAGAATGCACCTGTAAACATGTAACACAGTGACTATATACAGAATGCACCTGTAAACATGTAACAGTGACTATATACAGAATGCGCCTGTAAACATGTAACATAGTGACTATATACAGAATGCACCTGTAAACATGTAACATAGTGACTATATACAGAATGCGCCTGTAAACATGTAACATAGTGACTATATACAGAATGCACCTGTAAACATGTAACATAGTGACTATATACAGAATGCAACAAAGAAAAAAATGTCATCTGCGCTTACTCCAATTATACTGTGTGAAACTAAACACAATTAGAGGTTTGGTTTCTTATCAATGGCCATTATAAGATTAAGCTCGTCTGCCAGCATCAAGGCACCTCTATAAGGGTGAGTCCTAACCAAAATGAAACCACAGGCTGCTGTATAGCAAACCCATCCTGCTCATGCTGCTTGTCAGACATGAGGTAGACTGGTGGGCCTTTATTTATGCTCCCCCAGAAACAAAATCCACTTTGGGATCAAAAACAAAGACACGGAGCGGAGTCTTGCTGCAGGGATGACCTGGCTGGAAGTACATTGAAACATACATAGTGCAGGAGGGGTGGGGTCGCGCCTATTCCCTGAAGGGTTGGCTGCAACCACCAAATGCATCCAGCCCTACAACTAGTGTAACTAAACATGTAACACAGTGACTATATACAGAATGCACCTGTAAACATGTAACACAGTGACTATATACAGAATGCACCTGTAAACATGTAACACAGTGACTATATACAGAAATTTGTAGCTTACTTTCCAGCTGCTTCCACTCTGCAAATCACCCTAATTAATCCAAGGTTCTAGCCCTTCCCATGATATGTTAATCTGTATATTTGTGTTTTGTTTTTAATAGTTTGCATTTTATTACTTTGTATTTCTGTAACAACTGTAACCACTCAATGTTCTTGAACCCAAGACATACTTGAAAACGAGGGAAATCTCAATTTATCCTTCCTGGTAAAATCCTTTATAAATAAATAAATAAATAAATGCACCTGTAAACATGTAACACAGGGACTATATACAGAATGCACCTGTAAACATGTAACACAGGGACTATATACAGAATGCACCTGTAAACATGTAACACAGTGACTATATACAGAATGCACCTGTAAAAATGTAACACAGTGACTATATACAGAATGCACCTGTAAACATGTAACACAGTGACTATATACAGAATGCACCTGTAAACATGTAACACAGTGACTATATACAGAATGCACCTGTAAACATGTAACAGTGACTATATACAGAATGCACCTGTAAACATGTAACACAGTGACTATATACAGAATGCACCTGTAAACATGTAACACAGTGACTATATACAGAATGCACCTGTAAACATGTAACAGTGACTATATACAGAATGCACCTGTAAACATGTAACACAGTGACTATATACAGAATGCACCTGTTAAACATGTAACACAGTGGACTATATACAGAATGCACCTGTAAACATGTAACACAGTGACTATATACAGAATGCACCTGTAAACATGTAACACATTGACTATATACAGAATGCACCTGTAAACATGTAACAGTGACTATATTTTCTACATATTTATTTTCTGGGTTAATCTGTATATTTGTGTTTTTAATATCTTGCATTTTATTACTTCGAATTGTTACAGTCGTTACAGAAATACATTGTTCTTGAACCCAGGACACACTGTAAACCAGAGAAATTTCAATGTATCCTTCCTGGTAAAATACTTTAATTCCTGGCCGACGCGAGACATGGAAGACTAGAGGGACACGATGAGCGTGCGAGGGTGAGAGCTGGTGTACGAGGGATGGGGCAGTAGCACAAAGACCCATCAAACCCTTTATGACCAGGCCTATGAAACCCACATTGCAGCACTGCCCCCTGCTGGGCGCTTTCTTACCTGCTCCGTGGCGTGTTGGTGCGTCTTCACCGCTTGTAACATAAGAGACAACTTCTCTTCCGCCTGCAATGCAAACACAAGGGATCCATGGGGTTTATTCACAGTAATTTACACGTCACATACAGAGACACGTCTCCCGCCGGGGGCCTGGGTTCAGTGCTCACTTATCGGGATAATAGGTTTGCGGTTATTTATTTGTTGTGGTCGCGCGCTTTATTGCCAATGTAATTAACAGCTGTGTTTGAAGTGTTCCTGCAGAGACAGTATAACCTGCACGATGCTCGTGAAATGTCGAGGACAGCAGATAAATCCTATATATAGAGTGATCAAATGTTAATTAAGCCGTTAATCAGACCTGTCAGGAAGATACTGACCGCTTTACTTGGATCATCTGCAGCTTTTACAAACTCCAGGACCTCTGGGGAGGTGCAGCGCACGACGTCAGAACGTCCTCGATGAAAAGCACGCATGGAGACCACCTCGCATGTAGCACAGAGGTCCCCGTGTAACCTGCGAGAGGGTGAAAAGGGACAGGTCGGCACAAACCTAGCCTTATGGCTCCATCACTGACACGAACAGACACAGGGAGGACAGACAAGGAGACATGCATACACAGACACACAGACAGATACAAAGACATTCTGTCAGTGATATTTCGGGGGGGGGGGGGGTCTGACGCATGTCTCCGCTCTCAATGGACCAGAGTTTACACAGTTCCTTAAACCATAGGAATGGTAGTCGAATATAAGAAAGCAGATTGTACAACAAATACTTTTGCCAGCTTTTGAATACGGAGATTTAGTGTATGCAGCCGCCCCGCAAACACACCTCCAGAAACTTACTACATTGTATAACTCATTCTGCCGCTTTGTGCTACAATGTAACTACATTACCCACCATTGTGACATGTTAAAAGAACTAAACTGGCCATCGCTGGAATCTAGACGCACCCTTCACCTTTCCAACCTGGTGTTTAAGAGCTTTTGCAAATCGTATCTAACCTGGTAAACGATGTTACATTTTTTAATATATTGCATTACTTTGTATTTCTGTACCTACTGTAACAATTCAATGTTCTTGAACCCAGGACATACTGAAAACGAGAGAAATCTCAATGTATCCTTACTTTATAAATGAATAAATAAACACGGAGTTGTCATGAGGTAAAGATCTCCCTTCATCCCAGGCCAGTGTTACATGTATGACAGCTCAGTCTGTACCGGCCCCATCCCCAGCCTTTACCTGTAATATCCCAGCTGGAGGCAGATCTGTAAGAAGGCGCCGGGTCTCAGGTTGTGTTTCTGAGGGAAACGCTTCCCAAAATCAGGGAACGTGAAGCAGCAAATGTCCAGATCACTGACCAGTCTGTGAGGAGGAAGCCAGGAGAATCACAACAAACACATTTTATACCTCGACACCATGATACCCCCACCCCATCACTGCGACAGCCTTCACCTCAACACCATGATACTCCCCCCCATCACTGCGACAGCCTTCACCTCAACACCATGATACTCCCCCCCATCACTGCGACAGCCTTCACCTCAACACCATGATACTCCCCCCCCATCACTGCGACAGCCTTCACCTCAACACCATGATACTCCCCCCCCATCACTGCGACAGCCTTCACCTCAACACCATGATACTCCCCCCCATCACTGCGACAGCCTTCACCTCAACACCATGATACTCCCCCCCATCACTGCGACAGCCTTCACCTCAACACCATGATACCCCTACCCCATCACTGCGACAGCCTTCACCTCAACACCATGATACCCCCACCCCATCACTGCGACAGCCTTCACCTCAACACCATGATACCCCCACCCCATCACTGCGACAGCCTTCACCTCAACACCATGATACCGCCTGCATCATAATTGTGAGACGCCCCTGGCTCATCAGGATTTATTACTACCCCCTCATCATTAGATCAGACTCACTATCATTAATACCACAAACCCCATGCCATGATTATACTTTATATTATAAACAAACACAGCGCCAGGTTATTCAGGCAATGCAGCAACCAGATATCACAGAGCTACAATCTCATAAATACAACACACAATCGCGACAATTCATCAAACAGCATCCCCGCCGGGTAATACAGGCTATTTTACACATCACCCTGGGGCGGCACCCTCCCCATCACCCTGGGGCGGCACCCTCCCCATCACCCTGGGGCGGCACCCTCCCCATCACCCTGGGGCGGCACCCTCCCCATCACCCTGGGGCGGCACCCTCCCCATCACCCTGGGGCGGCACCCTCCCCATCACCCTGGGGCGGCACTCCCCGTTTCACTCACATGTCCAGGTTTTGCTTGGCTTGCTCTATCTGCTGCTTGATGTCTGGAGGGAAATTGAAATAGAGTTTCCTCGGGGGCGGGAGACGGATCAGGGGCGTGCGTGGCGGTAAAAGACTGGGACCCCTAGAACTGGAAGAGAGTTGGAATCAGACATGTTGCCCCCTATGAATACGTCACAATAAAAGTGGCGGCAGGTCCCGGGTCCGATTGAAATAAACCCGGAGCTAAATCAAATGCAAATAAAATCAGACAATGAACAGAATAAACGTTACCGAACGTAAACATTACAGTCCCTCAAGAGTTTTAGCTGGAGGGGAAAAAAATACTCATGAACCCCAAACCATCAGCCGGTCCCCTTCCCCCCACTACCTCTCCATTAGTCCATTATTTGTGTGATTTATTAGACCTATTAAAAGGTCACCTTGTCACCACTCCAGGTTAATGCGGTTTTAGGTGAAAGCGTTCGTGGCGTTTTGATGTCAGCAGAAAATACAATCCTGTAAGAATCAATAATGTAAATTTCTTTATTTTTTATATATTCTGCATTAATCGTGCAAAATGTCAAAAAAAAAGGTTTCACTATATTATATATTTTACACCTCAGTTTGTAGTATATATATATATATCAGCCCCCTGATCGTTTTGGATCCATATTTCCCATGATGCTCCATCACCATAAAAAGCGACCAATTGTAGGCCGTTGAACGACAATGACAAATATCCGAGTTGTCAAGGATACCGTTAACTGATACACCACCTGAATCCTTATTAAATCAGTACCTATAGATCCCAAAATCCAAATCCTTTTACTCAAAATACTGTTAACAAAGTGTCAATAAAACACCAGGATTTGTCGGTCGCCAGCGATGACATCACTGAAACATTTAAGTAACTCATGATGATGATGCAACAAGCTGCGTGCTCACATACCAGTACTCCAGAACATGGCGGAGCATCGTGAGGACCGCGGAGGCGTCAGCAGTCGCTTGGTCGTAAATCAGCCCGCACGTTCCGTCTTCCCCCACCACGAACTACAGAGGGTCATACTCAGTGTCACTGTATACTGCAGTTAGGTTTTCAGGGAGGCGTTAGTAAAGAGGGGAAGAGTTAGTAGTGACTTACACACGCAACACAGAGACGCACGTGGCAGCACTAACACACGGCAGGCGATGGGGTGGAATAGTGGCGTGCATCACCATTTGGAACTCCAATCATCCCACCTGTATGGTCTTGTCAAACCAGCGGTTGCCACTGTTGGCGTGGCTCCCTCCACCGTGGAGCATCTGAGCGGCGGTGCGGCTGCTGTACAGATCCTCTGAATACTTCAGCGCGGTGGCATCGAGACACAGGGTGAAGAGACTCTGCTGGATACTGCGGACAGATTCCCTGTTCAACCGGTCTGCAGGGAGAACAGAGACACACTACATCCTCTGCCACCATCCGTTCCTTACCCTGCTATTCCAAAGCTGACCTAAGAGGTGTTGTGCTCCTTGTAGCACGCACTACTATTCCTAGATCAAGAAACGCAGCTCTGTTCATGCTATGGGGCCCCAATCTGCTATTCCAGAGCTGTCCCACATCTACATATAGTTACCCCGGATGAGGGAGGAATATGCTCGCCCCCAGCTGTTTCGGTGGTCAGTGGTCAGCACTCCCACAGGCTCTTTGTCCGTCTTATAGGAGTGTTCTCGTAGGAAAACCAACTGCTGGTGTATTTGATCCTCGGTGACTGGCGTTCCATCACTGTTATAGACGTCTATCTGGAAAAACTGCAACAAGGAAAAAAGGAACATCAAGACGGGGACAGGTAGAGAGACAGGAGAGACCTCAACAACCACAGAGTAAGCCAAGGTGGAAAGCACCACAGCCGTAGAGTAAGCCAAGGTGGAAAGCGCCACATCCGTAGAGTAAGCCAAGGTGGAAAGCGCCACAGCCGTAGAGTAAGCCAAGGTGGAAAGCGCCACAGCCATAGAGTAAGCCAAGGTGGAAAGCGCCACAGCCCTAGAGTAAGCCAAGGTGGAAAGCGCCACAGCCATAGAGTAAGCCAAGGTGGAAAGCGCCACAGCCATAGAGTAAGCCAAGGTGGAAAGCGCCACAGCCATAGAGTAAGCCAAGGTGGAAAGCGCCACAGCCATAGAGTAAGCCAAGGTGGAAAGCGCCACAGCCATAGAGTAAGCCAAGGTGGAAAGCGCCACAGCCATAGAGTAAGCCAAGGTGGAAAGCGCCACAGCCATAGAGTAAGCCAACGTGGAAAGCGCCACAGCCATAGAGTAAGCCAACGTGGAAAGCGCCACTGCCGTAGAGTAAGCCAAGGTGGAAAGCGCCACAGCCATAGAGTAAGCCAACGTGGAAAGCGCCACAGCCGTAGAGTAAGCCAAGGTGCAAAGCGCCACAGCCGTAGAGTAAGCCAAGGTGGAAAGCGCCACATCCGTAGAGTAAGCCAAGTTGGAAAGCGCCACAGCCGTAGAGTAAGCCAAGGTGGAAAGCGCCACAGCCATAGAGTAAGCCAAGGTGGAAAGCGCCACAGCCGTAGAGTAAGCCAAGGTGGAAAGCGCCACAGCCCTAGAGTAAGCCAAGGTGGAAAGCGCCACAGCCATAGAGTAAGCCAGGTGGAAAGCGCCACAGCCATAGAGTAAGCCAAGGTGGAAAGCGCCACAGCCATAGAGTAAGCCAAGGTGGAAAGCGCCACAGCCATAGAGTAAGCCAAGGTGGAAAGCGCCACAGCCATAGAGTAAGCCAACGTGGAAAGCGCCACAGCCATAGAGTAAGCCAACGTGGAAAGCGCCACTGCCGTAGAGTAAGCCAAGGTGGAAAGCGCCACAGCCGTAGAGTAAGCCAACTTGGAAAGCGCCACAGCCATAGAGTAAGCCAAGGTGGAAAGCCAACAGACATAAAATAAGTCATGGTGAAGTTTTGCCTCAGACGTAGAGTAACCCAAGATGGAATACAACATAACTGTAGCGTAAGCGCAAACTATGGCGTAAGTCAACGTGGAAAAGGACACAACCATAGAGCAAGCAACGGTGGAAAGGGACACAACCATGCAGTCATCCAAGGAGAATAGTGCCACAACAGTGGAGTAAAGTAAAGTAAAGTGGAAAGAGACACAACCGCAGAGTCAGCCAAGTTAAAAAGCGCCACATGGGTGGAAAGCGACACCGTGGAGATGATCAAAATAGTGAACAACATGACCATGGAAAAAGTCAAAGTGAAGAGCGACAAAGCAGTTGAGATTTTGAAGGCTTTGAAGATTTTGAAGATTTTGAAGGAGCGAGAAAGCCATGGAAATGGTCAAGGTGGAGAGTGGCGACACAATGGTAGAAACCCTCATGGTGGAGAATGCCATAGTGATAGATAAGGAGGGGGGGGTGATACACCTGGAGCACACACAGAGACAGAAGGAGACGCTGTTAAATGGAGCACAACAGATATGGATACTCTACAATACATGGAAGAGATACAGCCGGGCTCTCTCGGGTGAAGCTGGAGCGCTGCTGGTCACCTGGTAGTTTCGGCAGACCGTCACGTGATGGGGACCGGCTTTGTGACGTGGCTGCAGCAAGACCCGATCTCTCTTAGACCCAGGCTCCCGACACGACCCGAAAAAATTGTGATATTGGTCTGGACACACGTTCCGTCCTCTCCACGTCTCGGTGAGACCTCCGGGGCTGAGGGAGCGAAACGAGAAATAAAAACAGCCGTAAGTATTGGAAAATATAAAACGAGGAAAACTTTAAAAAAGGTGTTACGAGAAGATAAACGTAAAACCTTCGCACCTCTCGATTTTCACTTTGAAGTCCAGGACCCCGGATATTAATTTAGCTGCAAACCTGAAAAGCGAAACATCTGATGGTTAATAATCATCGTCATTGCGGCTCTTGCCGTCTGAACGTCCGTAACGTCGCCGGTCAGATAGCGCATGGAGACACCCTGTGACCGGACACCTGCCTTTTTCAGCTGGGCTCTAGCGCTCAAAGGGTTAAAAGACATGCAGGCGTGTGGCCGTCACACATACAAGTGACACGGCCCACTATGATAAGAATTTTTATTACATGCAATAAAATGCCTAGAACACTCTGTTTCTGTTTATAACCAATAAGGGAAAACAAGAGAAGAAAAATACGAGCGGGACATGACCTGGGGGCATATTCACTAAGCAGCGAGCTCCTTTAAATCAGAGAATAAAGCCTCCGCCGCCTCTGTTCAGTGAATAAACCCCAGACTCATATATATTATTTATTGGCTCATGCTGTGGCCGGTGGAGGATTATGGGAGTTTTCTGACGGCAGGGGGGCTGAAGGCTGTCATTCTCGTCCTTGGAGTGATGCTCCGTGTTGGCGCGGCTACTGCCAGCTGCGACATGATACCAGAGAGGGTTCTGGCATCGCGTGCCGTGGTGTCGCGCAGGGTGAAGACGCAGATCGTGCCACCCCAGTGACTCACAAGGTACCTGAGCTGCCCCTTCCAGTCCTTGTAGTCCCTCTGCGGGAGGATGATGGCCGGGCTGGAATGCACGGGGAGGGGCAGATGGTTCTCCAGGTAGATCGCCTGTTGCCTCCAGTCGGTGAGCTGGGCAGGACGGCGAGAGGACAACGTACATAGAGAGGATAGAAAACCAGGTAGATGGATGTAATAATAGAGAAAAAAAACATTATTTATTAGGAGGTGCGCATGATGTGAGCTCAATGCTCATGTTAGAGTGTCAGCTCCTAGGTCTCACCCAGTTGTCGGTGCGTTCCGCTCGTCGTTGTAGCTGTCGCTCGAGCTCCTCCGCTTGCCCCCCAGGGTGTAGAAATTTCTGCATTAGCTCTTCCGTGCTCTCCATCTCCTCGTCCGTAACCAGCGGCTGGAGCGAGCGCAGGTAACGGGACAGGATCTTGGGCAGGTTGGGGACCGGCTGGTGAGGAAGGGGCGTGGGGGCATGGTACCCGCGGAGAGGGGGCAACGACAGCTGTGGAGAAAGAGGATAATAAAGCGTAAGAATAAGGAGACACCTGCGGCAAAGGACGTAGAGAACAGACAAGACGCCACCATAACTCATCTAAAGCATTGGATCACTGCACCATAACGGGAAAGGACTACAGGGCCCATAATGCACTGCAAACCCAGGGTCAACCTGGAACTCTAAGTAAATGCAGAGGCTGTTTCAGCAATGCATTACACCATCACAACACCCTGCACAGGCTGGCACGATGCCAGGTACGCCATGTTTACCTGGACTCATCACAGGCACATATCAATGGGCAGGGAGTGAAAAGTGCTGCCCTTCAATACAACAAATAGAGCAATCGGTCAATGAGAAATCCTGCGGCCCATGAATTACACAAAGGCAGAAGTTTTCATGCGTCGCCCATCAACATGAAGGGAGGTGTGTCCACTGTCCAGGACAACATGGCGGACCTGGCAGCATCGCAATGATCTGCAGAAACACAGCGATGCTCTACTTGTTAAATGTCAGGCCATGGGGACATGCGTCCCCCATCAGTGGTTTCTGGGACTACAGCCCCCATCATCCTCAGGATACAGAATCTGCTGTAGGTGGCAGGTGCTGCAGCCAAAATCAGAAGGCGGAGGGAGAGGGACACGGACAGATGTTGTCGTTTAAGACACCTTTAGGCTAGGGTCAGACGAAAGCATTAATCCCCGCGAGCGTGAAAAAGTGCGTCCGAACGCATTGACGTATTTTTTCACGGAATGCGCAAAAACGGTCAGACGACGCGCATTTTCGGGCGTGATTTTGTACGGATCGTCAATAAAACTCTTTTTGCGTTTGGACGTTATGTAGGCTGGACATTAGCAGTGTCTGACGTCTCCTAATCACGCAAACACGCCGCTAGCGGACGCATCGCACTCTGTACGTCCGTACTAGCGGTTCAGCGTTCTTAAAAAAATGCGCTCAAATTCCACTTGCGTTGCACGGCCGGACTTTTGTGCGGCCGTACATCGTATATTGGCCGTCATTGCCCGTCATCTGCTAGTGCGGCCGTAATTATGTGCGCCAGAACGCACGTTAAAAGTGCGCTGGTCTGACCCCAGCCTTAATCTCACAACCCGGACCCGCTTTGCATCGGAGACCCCCACAAAGCGTACAGCAAGCCCCCAGAAAACTCGCCAAGCTCTGCAGACCCCCGGCGCATTGCTCTGTAAAGTGATGTTGGTGCTCTGCAGCTTTTTAGAAACTTGCACCTCACTCTAAGCCTGCACAGCACGTTGCGTACGCGATGCTCTGCAGGAATCTCACCGTCGCCCTGAGGGCAGCGCTGCAGCAGTGCAGATTTCGTATCATTGTGTCAGACGCCCCACTCGTGGAAACACACACAGATCTACCCCTGCTCTTCGGTTGGAGCTGCTATAGGAGGGTCAGGCCTGAGTGTGTCAGGCATTACACACTTCCTGCAGGGTGGAGCTGAAAGGAGGGGTCACTGTGTGCGGTCTGCCATGTTTCACAGCACCTCAGCCTGCAGCATACCTCCCAAATAACCCTACTTAGCAAAGGCAGTCCCTATTTTATGCCTCGTCTCTCTCCTAAAGTCCCTCTTTTTCAACTCCGCCATATATTTGGAGTTCGTGGGTGTCATTTTAGTGGCTCTTCCGTATATATTCAGGGTGTGTGGGTGTCTTTTTAGGGGCTCCTCCATATATTTGGGGTGTGCGGGTGTATGACAGAGCTGCAGAGCAATAAAACTCCCAGCAATGAATCTCTAAATTGCGATAATTGTTGGAAATTACTCGCTGTAAATGAGATACTTTGCTCTTGTTCTAAATGACATTTTTATTGAAATGCCTGAAGCTAAGCTGTGCCACCTATTTGATAAGGGGGTGACATTAGAGTTTGCAATGCCCAGGGCAGCACCAAGCCTGAATATGCCCCTGATGCCACCAGAACGGTTGTTTCTTGAAACCACTGGATTAGCCGCTCCTTAACTGCACAATGCTCACACACAACACAACACCCTGAAGATGCAAACCATGAGAATCTGCCTGGTCATCCCTAACAATCTGCCATTCATACTTAACAATGGGCCCAATCACCAGACCTTCTTTTATACAAGCACATGTCAAACAGATCATTCAGCTGTGAGACCATAAATATATATACAGCGCCCTGAGACCATATGATTGTCCTATGTGCCCAATGAATGCACCATAGCTCTGAACAGTGAGTGATCCCATGCCTGGTTATATCAGTGTATGATGTTTAGCTCTGGGTGTATGACAGCGTTTCACAGCAATAAAACTCACAGTAATGTGCAGTGTGTATGAGCGGATCACAGAGCTCCACAGCAATAAAACTCACAGTAATGCGTGGTGTGTATGAGTGTATCACAGAGCTCCACAGCAATAAAACTCACAGTAATGTGCATTGTGTATGAGCGTATCACAGAGCTCCACAGCAATAAAACTCATAGTAATGTGCAGTGAGTATGAGTGTAGCACAGAGCTCCACAGCAATAAAACTCACAGTAATGTGCATTGTGTATGAGCGTATCACAGAGCTCCACATCAATAAAACTCATAGTAATGTGCAGTGAGTATGAGTGTAGCACAGAGCTTCACAGCAACAAAACTCACACTCATACACACCGCACATTACTGTGAGTTTTGTTGCTGTGAAGCTCTGTGCTACACTCATACACACTGCACATTACTATGAGTTTTATTGCTGTGGAACTCTGTGATACGCTCATACACACCGCACATTACTGTGAGTTTTATTGCTGTGGAGCTCTGTGATACGCTCATACACACCGCACATTACTGTGAGTTTTATTGCTGTGGAGCTCTGTGATACACTCATACACACCGCACATTACTGTGAGTTTTATTGCTGTGGAGCTCTGTGATACACTCATACACACCACACATTACTGTATCGCAGAGCTCCACAGCAATAAAACTCACAGTAATGTGCAGTGTGTATGAGCGTATCACAGAGCTCCACAGCAATAAAACTCACAGTAATGTGCAGTGTGTATTAGTGTTGCACAGAGCTTCACAGCAACAAAACTCACAGTAATGTGCGGTGTGTGTGTGTATGAGTGTATCACAGAGCTCAGTCCAGAGTACTAAAACTCACAGTAATGTGCGGTGTGTGTGTATGAGTGTATCACAGAGCTCAGTCCAGAGTACTAAAACTCACAGTAATGTGCGGTGTGTGTGTATGAGTGTATCACAGAGCTCCAGAGTAGACATATCATGGGATTCAAAGAAGCCTTTTATTTTATTTATAAAGTATTTTCCCAGGAAGGACACATTGAGATTCCTCTCGTTTTCAGTATGTTCTGGGTTCAACAGCATTGAATTGTTACAGTCGTTACAGAAATACAAAGTAATAAAATGCAAGATATTAAAAACAAAACAAATATACAGATTAAATATTTCTATTTCACTCGTTGCCGCTCTGGTTTCAAGTCTTGCAAACGGCTTGGATTGAGGGCAGCGCTGCTATAATAACATTATAATAACTTCTCACAGTTTTGTTTCTCTTCATTTCGGTTCCACATTATGCAGCAAGATAACGCTTTATGTGGAACCGAAATATTGACTGATTTAAAGTAGTGAAAGCTCCTCTGTAGTTACTATAGATCCAATGAGCCTTAAAACTTCATATATCAACGAAGGGCTATAGTAATGATGAAACTGGCTGGTGTGAGACGTGTCGCCTGTTCAGTCGATTCTGTGTAGACATGTCTTTATATTTGCTCAGCGAATGGAGCGGCTGATAAATCCTGCAAACAGTGTGAAGGGCCCTTACTGGGAGCAAAGAGGCCAATAGACACACACTCCTGGGAGTCCTACATAGGGGTCAACAGGGTGACATGATAGTGAGTAAGGCGTATCAACATAGGGACTGTACACTGAGGGACACAATGGCAGGCGCCCTATCAGGGCATGAAATAGCCTTGTGGTCTGCTGTCCGATACCCTGGGGTTTTGGGGTAACGGCAGGTAATTGCGCCACTTAGCCGCCTCCGTATATTTACTTTTAGTTTCCCCATTTCCGACGATTTATCTATACCGGGGTCAGAAACCTTGGCCCTCCAGATGCTTTGGAATTACATTTCCCAATGAGGCGTTGCCTTCTTAATGAGTAGAGGAGCATTATGGGAGAAGTAGTTCCAAGAAATTTGGGGGGGGGGCTAAGGTTCCTGACCCCTGATCTATACAATAAGCTAAAAAATGGGGAATCCCAGCCAATAATAAGAGGTCACCGGGGATAATGTATAAGGGGTTACTCCCTGGGCATCGTTAGGTCAATTAAAGGAAGGGTGCTTTAACATTGGGGGTGCAACAAGTACAGCTAAACTAAGGTGAATTCACTATTTAGGGGACCGCAGCCAGCCACCATACTTTGCCATACTTGTCAATGTAGTTTCTGCCATAGTTCTTAGTGTAGTTTATTACAGGTATTCCACAGGTGTTTTTAATGCTATATCTATACATTCTAATCACCAAATACACCCCAGCCTGTTCCCTAAGATCAAACAGTGACCTGCGTCTAGCTTCTCCCCGCATCAACTCTTCCCATGATAGACTGCAGGATTTTTTAACATGCAGCCCCCATCCTCTGGAACGCTTTATCTCGTACTGTCAGACTTTCCCTTAGTTTCCCTTCCTTCAAACGCTCCCTTAAGGCTAGGGTCAGACTAACGCATTTTTCACGTTGTCCGTGAAAATGTGCGTTCGAAGAATGGACGTATTTTTTCACGGAATACGCAATAGCGGTCATACTATGCGCAGTTTCATCCGTGATTTTGTACGGATCATCAATAAAACACTTCTTGCATCTGGACGTTATGTTGGCCGGACATTAGCAGCGTCTGACATCTCCAATTCACGCACACACGCCTCTAGCGGACGCTGCGCACTCTGTACGTCAGTACTAGTGGTTTAACGTTCTCGAAAAAATGCGTTCATTTTCCACTTGCGTTGCGCAGCCGGACTTTTGTGCGACCGTACTTCGTATATTGGCCGTCATTGCCCGGCATCTGCTGCTAGCACGGCCGTGATTAAGTGCGCCAGAACGCGCGTTCGCACTGCCTCAGTCTGACCCTAGCCTAAGACATTCCTATTCAGGCAAGCCGACCACCCAACTCACTGACGCAACCAACCCATCACTCTCACCTTTTATTATTATTATTATTATTCTTTATTTATAAAGCGCCAGCATATTCCGCAGCGCTGTACAATAAGCACAGTATAGACAGGGTTACAATACATTGAACAACATTTGACAAACAGTACAGGAGGAGATGAGGGCCCTATTCCCGTAGGAACTCACAATCTGGGAGGGTTGGGGTTGGAAACAGGAGGAGAGGACTGTAAGGTGAGAGTGATTGATGGTTGCGTCAGTGAGTTGGGTGGTAGGCTTCCCTAAATAGGAACGTTTTAAGGGAGCGTTTGAAGGAAGAGAAGTTAGGGGAAAGTCTGACAGTACGAGGGAGAGCGTTCCAGAGAGTGGGGGCTGCGCGTGAGAAATCCTGCAGTCTATCATGGGAAGAGGTGATGCGGGGAGAAGCTAGGCGCAGGTCACTGTTTGACCTTAGGGAGCGGGCTGGGGTGTATTTGGTGATTAGTGAGGACAGGTAGTGGGGCGCTGAGTTAGTGAGGGTTTTGTAGGTAAGGATAAGGATTTTGAACTTAATTCTGCAGTGGATGGGGAGCCAGTGAAGGGACTCGCAGAGGGGAGCGGCAGAGACAGAGTGGCGGGTGAGGTGAATTAGCCTGGCGGAGGCGTTCAGGATGGATTGTAGGGGGGAGAGGCGGGACAGAGGGAGGCCAGATAAGAGATTATTGCAATAGTCGAGTCGGGAGATTACCAGGGCGTGTATGAGTTGTTTTGTGGTGACCGCGGTAAGAAATGGCCGAATTCTGGAAATATTACGCAGTTGGTATCGGCAGGAGGAGGAAAGAGACTTGATGTGGGGGATGAAGGAGGGAGCAGAGTCAAGTGTAACTCCAAGACAGCGAACTTGGTTTGCACCTTGCAGTCTGTCACCTCACCTTGCAGTCCGTCACTCTCACCTAGCAGCCCATCACTCTCACCTAGCAGCCCGTCACTCTCATCTTGCAGTCCGTCACTCTCACCTTGCAGTCCGTCACCTTCACCTTGCAGTCCTTCACCCTCACCTTGCAGTCCGTCACTCTCACCTTGCAGTCCGTCACCCTCACCTTGCAGTCCGTCACCCTCACCTTGCAGTCCGTCACCCTCACCTTGCAGTCCGTCACCCTCGCCTTGCAGTCCGTCACCCTCGCCTTGCAGTTCGTCACCCTCACCTTGCAGTCCGTCACCCTCACCTTGCAGGCCGTCACTCTCACCTAGCAGCCCCTTACTCTCACCTAGCAGCCCATCACTCTCACCTTGCAGCCCATCAATCTCACCTTGCAGTCCCCTCCTCCTGTTTCCACCCCCCCCAACCCTACTAGATTGTAATTTCCCACGGGAATAGGGCCCTCGTTTCCTCCTGTACTGGTTTCTCAAAATGTTGTTCAATGTATTGTAACCCTGTCTATGTTGTGCCCATTGTACAGCGCTGCGGAATATGCTGGCACTTCATAAATAACAATAATATAGTAGGTCTATGACAGTGAAGGCAAACCTTGGCAACACAGATGTTTCTGAACCACATGTCCCATGATGCTCAGTCAGCCTTAAAGTTTGTGTGGAACATCATGGGACATGTAGTTCAGAGACATTTGGCGTGCCAAGGTTCGCCATCACTGGTCTATGGAGATCGCCACGTTAAATCTGTCAAAGTATATTCGCCGGCGTTACAAACAACGCTGAATGGAGAATTGACACAGTTTAATCTTTTTACAAGAGAATAACGGTGGTTCCATTTGCCAATGATTGCAGGTTAAACGCCTGCCGGTGTTGAATCTTGATTCTTTGGGTTGCCGGAGTTCACCATAGTTGCAGCAACCACGATTTTGTTTTTTAATCAGTGTTTGCAACAATGGTGAAGATTGGTGTTTAATAGATACCACGCATTGGTAGGGAAACCAAATCAGCCATGTATTCCTGGACACATATAATTTATTCATGCTGATGGGCAGTGCATGGAAAATGCCTCCCTGCAGCATGTATAATCCATACGCTGCAGGTAAGAAGTCAGAGAGGGATCCCAGGTGACCTGCTTTGATTTCCTTCCTGCAGCATATGGATTATACATGTTGCAGGGCTGCTTTGGACCTGCCCTTCTCTGTAATAATCACTGGCAGCGGGGTCTCTCTGTGCTGACTCCCAACTGGAGGAGACAAGGTTGCTATGGAAGCTTTTTGGTTGTTAAGGGAAGTGACGTTGCCCGGAAAAGGCGTGGCCAACGCGAGGCATCTGCAAGTAATGTAAACAAGAGACAGCTGGGTACAGGGAGAGACAGTCACACATAGAGAGGGCACAGACACACAAGGAGAGGGGGCACAGGGACAGACACACAAGGAGAGGGGGCACAGGGACAGACACAAAAGGAGAGAGGGCACAGGGACAGACACAAGGAGAGAGGGCACAGGGACAGACACAAGGAGAGGGCACAGGGACAGACACAAGGAGAGGGCACAGGGACAGACACAAGGAGAGGGCACAGGGACAGACACAAGGAGAGGGGGCACAGGGACAGACACACAAGGAGAGGGGGCACAGGGACAGACACACAAGGAGAGGGGGCACAGGGACAGACACACAAGAAGAGGGGGCACAGGGACAGACACAAAAGGAGAGAGGGCACAGGGACAGACACAAAAGGAGGAGAGGGGGCACAGGGGCAGACACACAAGGAGAGGGGGGCACAGGGACAGTCAGAGAGAGAAGAGCACATAGACAGTCACATACACAGATAAGGGACAGTCACCGGTTGAGAGGAGCACAGGGACAGTCACACAGAGAGATAGGGACAGTCTAAGATTGAAAGGGGAACAGGAACAGCCACAAGCAGAGATAAGGAACGAAAAACAGGGTCACAGGGACAGTCATAGAGAGAGAGGGACACAGAGATAGTCATTATAGAGAGAGGGGACAGATCTACACAGAGGGGTGAAAAAGAGACAGACATACACAGAGACAGAGATCTCCGGGAACTCTGAATAAACCCAGTAAGGCCACAGAGGTTAAATAAAAGCACATGGAGGGAGGGAGGGGACTCAAGGGACATAACAAAAAGCACAGTATATAAAGGGACAGACAGACCAGCCCCAGGAGGATCCTGCTGGGAATGTGGCCATAGATGATCCAGTCTGCAGGATCATTGAAGACATTACCCACCTGGAAACACAATGGCTGAGCTGGGACACACGCACTGAGGACACTCTGAAGAAGAGACATGGCGGGACAGAAAGTGAGACTCTTGACTTCCCTTTGCTTTCTTTCGTTTCCCTCTGTCTCCCTTTTTGGTTCGGGAACATTTCCCCCTTTTCTTCATTCAGATTATTCCCCCCTCTGCGTCGCCTCGTGATCTGATCTCCTGCTTTTATTAGAAAAAGAGACGGTAACGGACAATCCACAGGATCAGCGGGGACATTACTGCAGCGATATGACTGAGAAAGGGTTACAGAGTGATGGCAGGATGCAGGGCTGAGGATGGGTTAATTAGATGATCGCTAGATGCCAGGCTGGGCGTGAGGTAATGGGAGGGGTGCAGGATGCCAGGCTGAGACTGGGTTAATGGGGTGCGTGCAGGATGCCAGGCTGAGAATGGGTTAATGGGGTGAGTGCAGGATGCCAGGCTGAGACTGGGTTAATGGGGTGTGTGCAGGATGCCAGGCTGAGACTGGGTTAATGGGGTGTGTGCAGGATGCCAGGCTGAGACTGGGGTAATTGGGTATGTGCAGGATGCCAGGCTGAGACTGGGTTAATGGGGTGCGTGCAGGATGCCAGGCTGAGACTGGGTTAATGGGGTGCGTGCAGGATGCCAGGCTGAGAATGGGTTAATGAGGTGCGTGCAGGATTCTAGGTTGAGAATGGGTTAATGGGGTGCGTGCAGGATTCTAGGTTGAGACTGGGTTAATGGGATGATGCCAGGCTGAGAATGGGTTAATGGGGTGCATGCAGGATTCTAGGTTGAGAATGGGTTAATGGGGTGATGCAGGATGCCAGGCTGAGAATGGGTTAACGGGGTGATGCAGGATGCAAGGCTGAGAATGGGTTAAACCGGTTGCTATAGGACACCCTGGTTAAGGATGGGTACATGGAGTGAAAATACAGGACCCCTCCCCCGGCTAAGGATGGGTTAATAAAGTGATACTGCTGGATTCCCCCCCCCCCCGGCTAAGGATGGGTTAATAGAGTGATACTGCTGGATTCCCCCCCTCCCCTGGCTAAGGATGGGTTAATAGAGTGACAATACAGGACCCCTGAGTTATGAATGTTAATATGTGAATTTTTCCCCATGGATCTTTGTTCTGGGCAAGAAGCAGTTAATGGAGTCACAGTTTAGGAAAAAGTTTTTTTCCTGATGAGCCAGGATCACTGGTGCAGGACTCAGAGCCTGGGGGCTAATGTAGCACTGGAACAAACCGTCAGAAGTTGTTGTGAGGGATTTGGGGAGGATGGCGAGACGGCACCTGGCTGTTTGCTGGGAGTGATTGGGTTTGGAGTGGAAGGAATGCCCAGAGGCGCTGCTCGAGGGAAGGGGCCGGTTATACAGTCACGCCATCATTTAAATCGGTGTCTGTTTGTCACCAGCTCAGTATGTGAGGAACTTGTTACGTTTGGCCAGAGGCTCCTTTCACCTGCTCTCAGTCGCAGCGCAGCTGATTCTCCGACTCTCTCCCCAGAGATCGTCCAGCATGACCCGGCTCTGCCCGCTGGCACTGCCCGCCATCTGCGTCAGCGTTCTGGTGTGGCTGGTGGACCCAACCGCGAGTTACAAGCCCATTATCGTCATTCATGGATTGTTTGACAGCTCTGCCAACTTCAAGAACCTCCTGGCATATATTAATAAGGTAAGGGGGGAGAGCGGGGGCGAATGTGTATGGGTGCCATGCCAGCAAGACTGCACACTGTGTGTGTGTGTGTCACGCCAGCGAGTCTGGGCACCATATGCATCTGTGTCATGCCATCAAGACTGGGCACTTTATGTTTCTGTGGATATCCGTGTCACATGGGGCACTGCGTATCATGGCACTGCGCCCGCTGGTACTGATGGCCTGAGGTTCATGAAGTCCTCTCCTCCTGTTTCCACCCCCCAACCCTTCTAGATTGTGAGTTCCTACGGGAATAGGGCCCTCACCCCCTCCTGTACTGTTTGTCAAATGTTGTTCCATTTTTTGTATTGTAACCCTGTCTATACTGTGCCTATTGTACAGCGCTGCGGAATATGCCGGCGTTTTATGTAATAGCTGACTGTGAATTGTGGAGGGTCTGCCGGCCTGTTTTATAGTGGTGTACATACACGCAGGAGCCATGGTATGTGTTTTTAGTGGTATACATACACGCAGGAGCCATGGTATTTGTTTTAGTGGTATACATACACGCAGGAGCCGTAGTATGTGTTTTTAGTGGTATACATACACGCAGGAGCCGTGGTATGTGTTTTAGTGGTATACATACACGCAGGAGCCGTGGTATGCAAGAAGTAGGGGGCTTCTGATCTCTCTTTTTAGGGAGGATAAACCCCGGAGCCGTGGTATGCATGCAGCGGAGGGGAGGGGGGCTTCCAGTAACTGCTTCCACACGGAGTGCGCACGGTATGTGTGAGTGACAGTTCGTGACAAGGAATCAGGAATAAGTGGTACCCAAAAGCAGAACTGTGAAAGGCTTGATTGGGGGGGGGGGGGGGGTTGGTTTCAGCCCGTTTTGTAAATTGCTTGGATGGGGTTCCCGTGTGTTTTCGGGGGCTCAGCCTCTCTGTGTGAGGTGCATGAAGCTGATGCCTGCTCGCTCTGCGCCGCTGTATGTGTGTCTGTACAGATGGGTTTTCTCACTCTTCTCAGTCCCATCCTGGAACCAATGTCACCGTGGTGGACCTGTTTGACAGCCGGCAGAGTCTGGATCCCCTCTGGAAGCAGGTGCAGGGCTTTCGGGAAGCAATCTATCCCATCATGCAGAACGCCGGCAGTGACGGCGTGCACCTCCTCTGTTACTCCCAGGGTAGGTAACAGCTCGGTGACTCTCCACATCCCGCTCACACAATGTGTTTATTTACAATCTCCCTGTCACGTTGCCGCCTGTCATCCCGGCACATTGTTTCTGAGCTTATTGTCATTCTTGAGTCTGGAGTCAGATCACGTTACCCTGAAACACCCCACAGCACTTGGGAACAAGCCTGTAATTACACGGTGACACACACATACCAACACCCTGCCTGCATTCCTCCTCACATTCCCTGTCACTCAGAGGCCGTAATGACAAGCCTTAGCACCCTGGATGTTTCGGAACTACGTGTCCCATGATGCTCAGTCAGCCTTATGTGTGACTACACATCATGGGACTTATAGTTCTGAAACATCTGGGTTACCAAGGCTTGCCATTACTCTAAGGTGTAGATTTCCAGTTGTAGAACTACAAGTCCCATTATGCTTAATCCATATCTGATTCCTCATAGTGGAGGAAGCACCTCTCAGCCCTCCTCACTGCTCTCCATCCGTGATTGATGCATGGTTTCCGTTCCATGCCCAGGTGTCACCTCTTCACCCCATTCATAACGGTTTCGCCACCATCTCTCACATGGTCTCTCTATAGGTGGGCTGATTTGCCGCGGGCTCCTGCAGACCATGCCAGATCACAACGTGGACACCTTCATATCTCTGTCCTCTCCGCAGCTCGGGCAGTACGGAGGTAAATGATCCACTGTATGTTATACACACAGCATCGTACATATCTATGCAGCAGTGACAGCAGCCCAAGTGTTCGGGAACTACATGTCCCATGATGCTCTGCTAGCACTCTGACTGAAAATTAGGGGGCATGTAGTCCTGAAACCTCTCGTCTGTCAAGGCTCTCCATTGTCTGGACAGACGGACGTCTGTGTCTGTTTTGTAGAAGACCCACAGCTGGTGGAAGAAATGCATTTAGCTATTTTTGTCCTAAATTTTGCAGATCTGCACCAATTCATGTCTGAAAATCCCAGAGTGTTTACCCTGTATATAATGGAACGAATATCCGGTGTAACGTTTTTTCCGACGCTTTGTTTCCATCCCTTTTTTTTCTTCATATTAACTCCGTAGTAGCATCCTCGGCCCTGCAGATGTATGGAGACTACAACTCCTATAATGCTCGATTTGTCATTAGGTTGTCTGAGCCTCATGGGAAATGTAGTTCCAAAACATTTGGAGGGACCAGGTTCCCGAGCCCTTGATTGCATTATTCTGGTATTTTAGCTGTAATGCACCAACATACTCTGCAGCGCAGTACAGGGGTCACAATAAATTGGGGCCAGATCTAGATGTACAGGGACGTATTTTGGGGCGTTTCTTGTCCCCCAGCAGTCATCTGTGCCCGCTGTGGGTTATGAGAGGCTGTTTGCTGAGTTGGCTGTCCATTTGCAGAGTAAACTTAATTATAACAAAAGCCGGCCTTGGTGGAGGATTTGGTGTTACCCTCCCCCTCCCCCAGGGGTCACTTCCCATGATTGCCCAGCATGTTGATATTGTCACCTGGCTTGTGTTTGAGGCCATTTGGCTCCTGGCTTTCATATGGAAAACCCTGTTTGTTTGTTAGGAGGAGTCCCCACGGACTACACACAATTTGTGTGTTTTATTGCTGGAGGGTAAACCAACACAATTCCCCCCCCCCCCTTGATTCAATGCGGGGTGCCCTGGTCGGTGACCATTTAACATACGCACGAATGATCTGGCACTCCTGGATCTTCTTAATAGCTTTGCGTTTATTGCACAAGGAAGCAAATGTTTTGGTTATAAACAGAACTTTAACCACAAAAATTTGTGTCAAAGTCCTCGCTCTGCTGCTGCTGCACAAAGTATAAAGGCACCTTGAAGCCTTTAGGGGAAAAACTAGATACCCACAAAAAAAAACCATGGCGCAATAACGTGCATGCAATTTAATTTTGGTACCAATAGTTTGGATCCCCAGATTCAGTTGGGTTACCAAACCTGCATCCCGTCTTTACTCTGATCTGGAAAAGAACCGGAGAGAAGATGCTTTGTAGTATTTTAATAATAATAATAAAAAAAAAATCTTTAAACACTTACAAAATGTGCATATAATGGCTCAGACCTCCCGCAATCAACGTCCAGAATCGTCTACGATCTACCACTCGATGGTCCCAGCTTCTTTCGGAACCGTTTCTCTCCGGGGTCTTGACGCACACTGTTCGCTGTTCAATTCTCTTTAAGAAACCACTCGACGCGTTTCGTGATACCATCTATCGCACTTCATCAGGAGTATACTTTAGAGTGTTTCAGTCCTTCTGAAGGACACTCTAAAGTATACTCCTGATGTGTTCTCTCTACGGTTCTTTTCCAGATCAAAGACTGGATGCAGATTTGGTAACCCAACTTTATTTATTTATAAAGGATTTTACCAGGAAGGATACATTGAGATTTCTCTCGTTTTCAAGTATGTCCTGGGTTCGAGAACATTGAGTGGTTACAGTTGTTACAGAAATACAAAGTAATAAAATGCAAGATATTAAAAACAAAAACACAAATATACAGATTAACATATCATGGGAAGGGCTAGAACCTTGGGTTAATTAGGGTGATTTGCAAAGTGAAAGCAGCTGGAAAGTAAGCTACAAATTTCAGACCAGCGGTGGGTGGGACAGCAGTGTCCAAAAGCAAGCGCTGTGGCAGAGTGTGATGTGAACTGGCTGCAGGACTGTAGGAGAAAGATCACATAATCAGGGCATGTGGTCTGTATAGGGAAAGCATATTTTACAACATGAGGGGGAGGGGCAGCCATTTGAGAACATGGGTTTAAAAAAACATAGCATACATTCAACAAATCTGGGGATCCAAATTGTTGGTACCAAAATTAAATTGCATGCATGTTTTTGCTCAATGTTTTTTTTTTTTTTTTGTGGATAAACGCCATCGTTTTTTTTTGTGGATAAACAGAACTTTCTCCAGGACATGTCTTGTTTTCTTTAGTGATGCACCGAAATTAAAATTTTTGGCCAAAACTGAAAATTCGGGATCAGCTCAGACGAAAACCAATACCTAAACCGAAAATCAGTCATTCGAACCTGGGCCTGGAGGCCCAGCCGAGCCGGGGACCTGCCTGAGCCTGAAGGCCGGCCGTGCAGGCAGCTAGAGCTCCAGGCCCAGGTTAGGATGACTGACTGGGGCCTCGTTTGAACCTGGAGGCCGGCCGGCCGAGCTGCCTCCAGCCCTGGTTCGGATGACTGGTTTTCAGACTTTTTTTCTTTCTTCTTTCCTTTCGGCCAAAAGTACCATTTTCGGCCAATAATTTCAGTGGCCGAAATTTTGGTGCATCGGTAGTTCTGTTTATAACCAAAATGCAAAACCTTGGCTTCCTTGTGCAATAAACACAAGCTATTGTTAAGATGATCCAGGAGTGCCAGATCATTCGTATGTATGAGAGCATATAATATATATAATCTCTCAATCTGGTTGTAAATCTTATATATTTACTAAATGCAGTTGGAATTGTGAAGAATCACAGGTATTTCATCAATAACCTCTGAAGCAACCAAAATCCCTCCTTTCGGCCGCAGCTCCGCGTGACGTTTGGTTGAGAACTTGCAATTTGCATTGTCGGATCTTTACAGTTTAGTGAATAATCCCCAGCTGCACGGCTCCCGCTGACGGGTGCAGTTGAGTCTGAGCTGCATTTAATTCTCTGTGGTCCGTGGTCTCTGCGCTTTGCATGGTCAGATCGTCTGAAGCCGCGCACTCACATGCTTCTGATTTCCTTTGCAAATGATCAGGAAACAGATTTCACGGGACTTTAATCCAGGATCCGTCCCAGAGCTGCGACCGCGAGTCCGTCCCAGGGCTGCGACCATTTCGTGCATTTATTCTCTTCTGCAGCGTAAACTCTCGCGGGGTTATACAGGGTGCCGGCATTTAAAAAAAAAAATAGAAAACAACGGGCATGGGAAGGTGCTCCTGTCACTCATTGGATTTTAGTTTTGTGACGTATGACGCTGCAATACGGGCGATTTATTTATTTCAGCATTAAACGCCATCTCTCTGAAGAGCCTCTTTTAATGTTTCTGTTTTGACGCTGGGCGGCTCCCAGTGATTGGCCGTTGAATCTGTGCTCAGTAATCACATTAATCAGATTTTCTGGTGTCCTGAGACGTAAGCGTGTTCCCTTGTCCGTTGCCTGTGATGATCACGTGTCGTGTCTCGTGGTGAACATAACATAACTGACAATATCTCTAATTATCCCGGCAAGAGTCGGTTTGGAACATCCTGGGGCGTCGTAGACCTGTGTATTAATAGCAATGACCTCGAGGAGCGCTATTCTGACATTTAGGGTTGCCAGATCCTCCATGTTTTCCAGGACACATAATGTATTCATGCTGATGGGCAGTGCATGAAAGATGACACCCCGCAGCATGTATAATCCATACGCTGCAGGTAAAGAAACAAAAAGGAAACCCCAGTTGACCTGCCTTGATTTCCTTCCTGTAGCATATGATTTATACATGTTACAGGGCAGCACTTTTCCCTGTGCTCCCCTCTGCAGGAAAAAGTAGTATGTCGAGGAAAACCTAGCCGATCTGGCAACCCTACTGACACGTCACTGGTTATAACCCTGGGGAGGGGGGAAGGGGTCTAATGATTTATTATTTGAGACCCGGCGTTATACGGGAGGAGAAACACCGGCTAGTGAGGGGTTATATAATGAGACCCCGGCGTTATACGGGAGGAGAAACACCGGCTAGTGAGGGGTTATATAATGAGACCCCGGCGTTATACGGGAGGAGAAACACCGGCTAGTGAGGGGTTATATAATGAGACCCAGGCATTATACGGGAGGAGAAACACCGGCTAGTGAGAGGTTATATAGTGAGACCCCGGCATTATACGGGAGAAACACCGGCTAGTGAGGGGTTATATAATGAGACCCTGGCCGGTATGCACCCTCACCTAATGGGTCACCCCTCTTCTCTTAGATTGTAAGCTCTTGAGCAGGGTCCTCCCTCCTTCTGTTTCGTGTGTGTGTAACGTGTATGTATATTTGTTTTTCTGGCTCTCCCATTGTACAGCACTAAGGAATTTGTTGGCGCTTTATAAATAGAAACATAGAAAAATGTCGGCAGATAAGAACATTTCGGCCCATCTAGTCTGCCCAATTACATGGATACTTTACCTGGATTTATATTCTGTTTAGGATAGCCTTATGCCTATCCCATGCTTGCTTAAATTCAATTACTGTTTTGGCCTCTACCACTTCTACTGGAAGTGGAAAATGCTTGTAATTGTAGTGCGAGGCGGGGCTGACCTCCTGTCTGTTAAAACTGATGCAGGTACTGTTAATCTCGGTGTATTTATCTGATTGTGTCGGATTAAGCCGGCGGCCTCGGGGGCATCACTTAATGGAATCATTTTATCCAGAAACAAACATGGAAAGTCCTCCCTCGCTCGCTGTGTGTCGCTCGCTGTGTGTCGCTCGCTGTTTACTCCTCTCTGTTAGTTTGCTGCTCACTGTGTGTTGATCCTCGCAGTGTGTTGATCCTCGCAGTGTGTTGATCCTCGCAGTGTGTTGATCCTCGCAGTGTGTTGATCCTCGCAGTGTGTTGATCCTCGCAGTGTGTTTGCTCCTCGCTGTGTGTTGCTCGCGGTTTGTTTGCTGCTCGCAGTTTTCTCCTCTCGGGGAGGCCTTGGCCTCTGAGTTCTCTAAATAGTGATGATAAACAAGGAGCCGTCACGTGACGGTGTTTGTTTGCGTTATCGCAGATACATAACATCAGATTCATCAATAATTCACTGATCCTGCAGCTCGTGTCTCCCCATCTGAGATGCCATAAAACACCCTGTAAGCTCCGTAGGGAGCGGGGCCGTCTCTTCCTCATTTCCCCCCACCATCAGTAATGTATTGTAAACCCTGTACTGCGCTGCAGAATATGTTGGTGCTATACACACAGGATTTGTGGGGTACGTGTAGATTTCATTGCTGTCTATGGGGGGGATATCCAGTGGCCGCATGTTTTATGCCGCTTCATTCATGGACGATCTCAGGAATCCGTCTCTTAATACACAGTGTCCAGAAATTAACCCTGTAACGCTCTCTCTCCCAGACACCGATTACCTGCGCTACCTGTTCCCCGCATACGTGAAAGCCAATCTGTTCCGGTTGTGTTACACTCGATACGGGCAGACCTACTCCATCTGCAACTTCTGGAATGGTGAGTGGTGGGGACAGGGTGGCAGGGGGCACAGGGTGGCAGGGATACAAATTTAACCTCTGTCTCTTTACGTAGACCCGCATCACCACGACATGTACGTGAATGCCAGCGACTTCCTCGCTCCTCTAAATTCTGACCGGTCAGAGCCAAACGCTACAGGTAAAGGATCTCCCGGTCGGGTCTGAGATGTTTCTCTAAACCTCTGCAGATAAAACTAATGTTATCCCGCCGCTCCGACAAGACTTTACATGAATATTTACACCCAACGTTCATTCAGGGCAAAATGACATCTCTTGAAGTAGGCCGTGTCCCCGTATGACTGGATTATCCCTTTAAACGCACCTCCTGTTATTCTACAGAGAGAGAGATATATAATTTATTTGTTCTGGATCTCCTGCTCACACCCTAGATCTGCACAAGATCGCCCCATGGTTACTCTTGCGTGCAATTGCGTGTCCTCGGTGAGGGTGAGGAAGAGCGTGTCTGCTGGTCGTGTCCTCGGTGAGGGTGAGCATGTGTGCTGGCCGTGTCTTCGGTGAGGAGGAGCGTGTGTGATGGCCGTGTCCTCGGTGAGGGTGAGGAGGAGCGTGTGTGATGGCCGTGTCCTCGGTGAGGAGGAGCGTGTGTGATGGCCGTGTCCTCGGTGAGGAGGAGCGTGTGTGATGGCCGTGTCCTCGCTGAGGGTGAGGAGGAGCGTGTGTGATGGCCGTGTCCTCGGTGAGGGTGAGGAGCGTGTGTGATGGCCGTGTCCTCGGTGAGGGTGAGGAGGAGCGTGTGTGATGGCCGTGTCCTCGGTGAGGGTGAGGAGGAGCGTGTGTGATGGCCGTGTCCTCGGTGAGGGTGAGGAGGAGCGTGTGTGATGGCCGTGTCCTCGGTGAGAAGGAGCGTGTGTGATGGCCGTGTCCTCGGTGAGGGTGAGGAGGAGCGTGTGTGATGGCCGTGTCCTCGGTGAGGAGGAGCGTGTGTGATGGCCGTGTCCTCGGTGAGGGTGAGGAGGAGCGTGTGTGATGGCCGTGTCCTCGGTGAGGGTGAGGAGGAGCGTGTGTGATGGCCGTGTCCTCGGTGGGTGAGGGGTGAGGAGGAGCGTGTGTGATGGCCGTGTCCTCGGTGAGGAGGAGCGTGTGTGATGGCCGTGTCCTCGGTGAGGGTGAGGAGGAGCGTGTGTGATGGCCGTGTCCTCGGTGAGGAGGAGCGTGTGTGATGGCCGTGTCCTCGGTGAGGAGGAGCGTGTGTGATGGCCGTGTCCTCGGTGAGGAGGAGCGTGTGTGATGGCCGTGTCCTCGGTGAGGGTGAGGAGGAGCGTGTGTGATGGCCGTGTCCTCGGTGAGGAGGAGCGTGTGTGATGGCCGTGTCCTCGGTGAGGGTGAGGAGGAGCGTGTGTGATGGCCGTGTCTCGGTGAGGAGGAGCGTGTGTGATGGCCGTGTCCTCGGTGAGGAGGAGCGTGTGTGATGGCCGTGTCCTCGGTGAGGAGCGTGTGTGATGGCCGTGTCCTCGGTGAGGGTGAGGAGGAGCGTGTGTGATGGCCGTGTCCTCGGTGAGGAGGAGCGTGTGTGATGGCCGTGTCCTCGGTGAGGAGGAGCGTGTGTGATGGCCGTGTCCTCGGTGAGGAGGAGCGTGTGTGATGGCCGTGTCCTCGGTGAGGAGGAGCGTGTGTGATGGCCGTGTCCTCGGTGAGGAGGAGCGTGTGTGATGGCCGTGTCCTCGGTGAGGAGGAGCGTGTGTGATGGCCGTGTCCTCGGTGAGGGTGAGGAGGAGCGTGTGTGATGGCCGTGTCTCGGGTGAGGGGTGAGGAGGAGCGTGTGTGATGGCCGTGTCCTCGGTGAGGAGGAGCGTGTGTGATGGCCGTGTCCTCGGTGAGGAGGAGCGTGTGTGATAGCCGTGTCCTCGGTGAGGAGGAGCGTGTGTGATGGCCGTGTCCTCGGTGAGGAGGAGCGTGTGTGATGGCCGTGTCCTCGGTGAGGGTGAGGAGCGTGTGTGATGGCCGTGTCCTCGGTGAGGGTGAGGAGCGTGTGTGATGGCCGTGTCTCGGTGAGGGTGAGGAGGAGCGTGTGTGATGGCCGTGTCCTCGGTGAGGGGGAGGAGCGTGTGTGATGGCCGTGTCCTCGGTGAGGGTGAGGAGGAGCGTGTGTGATGGCCGTGTCCTCGTGAGGGTGAGGAGGAGCGTGTGTGATGGCCGTGTCCTCGGTGAGGAGGAGCGTGTGTGATGGCCGTGTCCTCGGTGAGGAGGAGCGTGTGTGATGGCCGTGTCCTCGGTGAGGAGGAGCGTGTGTGATGGCCGTGTCCTCGGTGAGGAGGAGCGTGTGTGATGGCCGTGTCCTCGGTGAGGAGGAGCGTGTGTGATGGCCGTGTCCTCGGTGAGGGTGAGGAGGAGCGTGTGTGATGGCCGTGTCCTCGGTGAGGAGGAGCGTGTGGGATGGCCGTGTCCTCGGTGAGGAGGAGCGTGTGTGATGGCCGTGTCCTCGGTGAGGAGGAGCGTGTGTGATGGCCATGTCCTCGGTGAGGGTGAGGAGGAGCGTGTGTGTGATGGCCGTGTCCTCGGTGAGGGTGAGGAGGAGCGTGTGTGATGGCCGTGTCCTCGGTGAGGAGGAGCTTGTGTGATGGCCGTGTCCTCGGTGAGCAGGAGCGTGTGTGATGGCCGTGTCCTCGGTGAGGGTGAGGAGGAGCGTGTGTGATGGCCGTGTCCTCGGTGAGGAGGAGCGTGTGTGATGGCCGTGTCCTCGGTGAGGGTGAGGAGGAGCGTGTGTGATGGCCGTGTCCTCGGTGAGGGTGAGGAGGAGCTGTGTGTGATGGGCGTGTCCTCAGTGAGGTTGAGGAGCGTGTGTGATGGGCGTGTCCTCAGTAAGGGTGAAGAGACGCTTGTGTGATGGGCGTGTCCTCAGTGAGGGTGAAGAGGAGCGTGTGTGATGGCCGTATCCTCGGTGAGGGTGAGGAGGAGCGTGTGTGATGGCCGTGTCCTCGGTGAGGGTGAGGAGGAGCGTGTGTGATGGCCGTGTCCTCGGTGAGGGTGAGGAGGAGCGTGTGTGATGGCCGTGTCCTCGGTGAGGGTGAGGAGGAGCTGTGTGTGATGGGCGTGTCCTCAGTGAGGTTGAGGAGCGTGTGTGATGGGCGTGTCCTCAGTAAGGGTGAAGAGGCGCTTGTGTGATGGGCGTGTCCTCAGTGAGGTTGAGGAGGAGCTCCGGATCAGATGAATGAATTATTTTTTTCACTCTTGTTATTATTTTCAGAATGGAAGAAAAACTTCCTGCGTCTGCGCAGACTTGTCCTCATCGGGGGTCCGGACGATGGAGTCATAACACCATGGCAATCCAGGTAACACTTGCGTGACGTGCAGGTGGAGCGGAGGTCAACAGCCTTGGTCCTCAAGATGTTCTAGAACTCCCGTACTGCTCAAACCATCATATGGTTGGCTGAGCCTTATGGGAAATGTGGTTCCAAAACATCTGGTGGGCCGAGCATGCTGACCCCTGGAATAACGGGAAGAGGAGCAGGAGGCGCTCTGTGCACCTCTATTTCCTGTTCTTTAAATGATCGTCCCCCGGCCCTAACATCGCACACACCCTGTATAAGGTGACACGGGATCATTTACACCTTGCTCTGTACAGTTGGACATTGTTGCAGGAAAGTGTCTAATTTGCCCTCTGACCTCCGACCTCTAACCTCCATGTCGTTTCCCTCACAGTCACTTTGGGTTCTTCGATGAAAACGAGACCATCCTGGAAATGAAAGCGCAAATGGTTTGTATCAGTGTACAGCCCCCCCCCCCCCGAGTTCTCTCAGGCCCTCCCCACACCACGCTCTCTCACCCCCTCCCTCGTGCTGTCTCAGCCCCTCACATGCTCTCACCCCCCCCCCTCACATGCTCTCACCCCCCCCCCTCACATGCTCTCACCCCCCCCCCCCTCACATGCTCTCACCCCCCCCTCACATGCTCTCACCCCCCCCTCACATGCTCTCACCCCCCCCCCTCACATGCTCTCACCCCCCCCCCTCACATGCTCTCACCCCCCCCACATGCTCTCACCCCCCCTCACATGCTCTCACCCCCCCTCACATGCTCTCACCCCCCCTCACATGCTCTCACCCCCCCCTCACATGCTCTCACCCCCCCTCACGCTGTCTCACCCCCCCCCCACGCTGTCTCAGCCCCCCGCATGCTCACCCCCCACATGCTCTCACCCCCCCCGCATGCTCTCACCCCCCCCGCATGCTCTCACCCCCCCCGCATGCTCTCACCCCCCCCACATGCTCTCACCCCCCCCCCACCCTGTCTCAGCCCCCTCGCGCTGTCTCAGCCCCCCTGAGTTCTTTCTCACGCTCCCCCCCCTCATGCTCTCACCCACCCCCCCACGCTGTCTCAGCCCCCCGCATGCTCTCACCCCTCTCGCGCTGTCTCACCCCCCCCCCCCCTACGCACGCTCTCAGCCCTTTCCTCACATAGAATAGACTGTAACCCGCTCTCCGTGTCACATCGTCTCCACCAGGTTTACCAGAAGGACACGTTTGGTCTGCAGACGCTGGATTACCACGGGGCGGTCACCACGTATTGTGTTCCCGGGGTCCTGCACACCCAGTGGCATTCCAACGAAACCGTATTCAAGGATTATATGGAGAAATGGCTGACATAAACCCGCGTGGATCAACGTGCCTCGCCCCACTCCCCCCGCTACGCGTTCTTCATATGCCCAGGATCTCCTGTCTGTGAAGTGCTGTTGACGCCTTCCCCCCCCCCCCATTCCTTTTACCCCTCTGCTCGAGCTGCCATTTATTCAGCCTGATCTGGGACACCTCAGAATTACCCCCAAACCAGGACTGCGGGGCTACATTACACCCCAAACCAGGACTGCGGGGCTACATTACACCCCAAACCAGGACTGCGGGGCTACATTACACCCCAAACCAGGACTGCGGGGCTACATTACACCCCAAACCAGGACTGCGGGGCTACATTACACCCCAAAAAACAGCCGTGTGGTAGATTTATTGTGTGGGGTGTTCGCGCTCTGTATGAAGTTCTTGGAGAAGGGAACGTTAAATTCTGGGATCATAATGATGCACAATATACTTATTTATCCGTGTGGGACCTTCTACCTCTGCATTTCGGGGAGGGGGGGGGGGTCACTTTACAGCTCACTGGATCATAAGGGTTTGTGGGTGAAGGGTTTGTCCCTCTTGCTCCACGCGTCCCATCTGCCCCGTTCCAGAGGGGGGGGGAGAGAGAGATATCAGCCCCCCCCCCCTCTGCTGCAATAGAGGCCCTAACAATGCAACTAGCCCCCCTGCACGCACCGACAGGAATACATGGGGGGTCAGGAAGGGAGTTTTGTACAAAGCCTTTTTATGGATATTTATCTATTTGTAACGATGTCAGGGTTGATCTTCGAAGGCACAAGAGCTTACGCTTATTCACATGAAGGATTATGTGCACCGTGTTACGTCAGGGAGAACCTCATGTTTACTGCCCGGTATGTGTCGTTCCTTTGTGTTATTTTTATTTGTGTACGTTGTGTTCAATAAAACATTTCGGCATCAGCCGTCTGGGGACTCGATTACATTCTTAACGCAAACGTTAACGCTCACATGTGTGAGCGTTAACGTTTGCTGCGGTATTTACCGCATATTACAATCCAAACGCAAACGGGTTAAAAAACCCATTTGCGTTTGGTACCTTGCACGTCTTAGCGCGACATTACTGTACTTTTTGTGCTCCCTATGTTAAGTATAGGGAGCACAAAGTGTTAATCAGCACTAGAAGATTGTAAAACTAATGCTGATTAACGCCTGGCTCTGGTCAGCGAAAAGTTAACCAGCGCCAGGACTTGGTGTTAATGGATTCTGCAGAAGCGGAATCCGCTAAACACCAGCTTAAAAAAAAAAAAAAAAATCCTATACTCCCCTCCTGTCCCTCAGCGAGGACCGCGGCTCTGTTCGCCTCCTCCGGGCGGCGGGAGCAGGGAAAGACTGGGGGGAAAAAGTCCCCCCAGTCTCTCCCTGCGTATCACTACGGCGACCGGCCGGATCTCAAGAGGCGATATCGGGCTGGTCACGTCACGTGACGGGCAGGGAGGAACGCAATGGAGTTCTATGTACTCCAGCGAGTGGATGCTCGCGGCTGCGCTCAGCGATGCCGCGGGCATCCCTGATTTTTACGCTCGGAAACAATGCAGGCAGCATTTTTTTGCGCCTGCATTGTAATCCGGCGTTAAAACGTGGGCGCAGTTTCACCCGCGTTTTAACGCGAAGAGCATAATAGGGCCCTGAGTGTTTTATCAGGGCTGTGCGCAAGGGGCGTGGCCTAATAAAATCACTAGATATATGGAAAAGACACCCGCACACCCTGAATATATGGAGGAGCCCCTAAAAAGACACACCCTGAATATATGGAACAGCCCCTAAAAAGACACCTGCACACCCTGAATATATGGAGGAGCTCCTAAAAAGACACACCCTGAATATATGGAAGAGCCCCTAAAAAGACACACCCTGAATATATGGAACAGCCCCTAAAAAGACACCCGCACACTGAATATATAGAGGAGCCCCTAAAAAGACACACCCTGAATATATGGAGGAGCCCCTAAAAAGACACCCTGAATATATGGAGGAGCCCCTAAAAAGAACACCCGCACACCTGAATATATGGAGGATCCCCTAAAAACACACCTGCACACCTGAATATATGGAGGAGCCCCTAAAAAGACACACCCTGAATATATGGAGGAGCCCCTAAAAAGACACCCTGAATATATGGAGGAGCCCCTAAAAAGACACCCGCACACCCTGAATATATGGAGGATCCCCTAAAAACACACCTGCACACCCTGAATATATGGAGGAGCCCCTAAAAAGACACACCCTGAATATATGGAGGAGCCCCTAAAAAGACACCCTGAATATATGGAGGAGCCCCTAAAAAGACACCCGCACACCCTGAATATATGGAGGAGCCCCTAAAAAGACACCTGCACACCCTGAATATATGGAGGAGCCCCTAAAAAGACACCCGCACACCCTGAATATATAGAGGAGCCCCTAAAAAGACACCCTGAATATATGGAGGAGCCCCTAAAAAGACACCCGCACACCCTGAATATATGGAGGATCCCCTAAAAACACACCTGCACACCCTGAATATATGGAGGAGCCCCTAAAAAGACACCCGCACACCCTGAATATATAAGGAGCCCCCTAAAAAGACACCCTGAATATATGGAGGAGCCCCTAAAAAACACACCCCTGAATATATGGAACAGCCCCAAAAAGACACCTGCACACCCTGAATATATGGAGGAGCTCCTAAAAAGACACACCCTGAATATATGGAAGAGCCCCTAAAAAGACACCCGCACACCCTGAATATATGGAAGAGCCCCTAAAAACACACCCCTGAATATATGGAAGAGCCCCTAAAAAGACACCCGCACACCCTGAATATATGGAAGAGCCCCTAAAAAGACACCCGCACACCCTGAATATATGGAAGAGCCCCTAAAAAGACACCCGCACACCCTGAATATATAGAGGAGCCCCTAAAAAGACACACCCTGAATATATGGAGGAGCCCCTAAAAAGACACCCTGAATATATGGAGGAGCCCCTAAAAAGACACCCGCACACCCTGAATATATGGAGGAACCCCTAAAAAAAGACACCCGCACACCCTGAATATATAAGGAGCCCCCTAAAAAGACACCCGCACACCCTGAATATATAGAGGAGCCCCTAAAAAGACACACCCTGAATATATGGAGGAGCCCCTAAAAAGACACCCGCACACCCTGAATATATGGAGGAGCTCCTAAAAAGACACACCCTGAATATATGGAACAGCCCCTAAAAAGACACACCCTGAATATATGGAACAGCCCCTAAAAAGACACCCGCACACCCTGAATATATGGAGGATCCCCTAAAAACACACCTGCACACCCTGAATATATGGAGAGCCCCTAAAAAGACACCCGCACACCCTGAATATATGGAGGAGCCCCTAAAAAGACACCCGCACACCCTGAATATATAGAGGAGCCCCTAAAAAGACAACCTGAATATATGGAGGAGCCCCTAAAAAGACACCCGCACACCCTGAATATATGGAGGAACCCCAAAAAGAACACCCGCACACCCTGAATATATGGAGGAACCCCAAAAAAGACACACCCTGAATATATGGAACAGCCCCTAAAAAGACACCTGCACACCCTGAATATATGGAGGAGCTCCTAAAAAGACACACCCTGAATATATGAAGAGCCCCTAAAAAGAACACCCGCACACCCTGAATATATGGAAGAGCCCCTAAAAAGACACACCCTGAATATATGGAAGAGCCCCTAAAAAGACACCCGCACACCCTGAATATATGGAGGAGCCCCTAAAAAGACACCCGCACACCCTGAATATATAGAGGAGCCCCTAAAAAGACACCCTGAATATATGGAGGAGCCCCTAAAAAGACACCCGCACACCCTGAATATATGGAGGAACCCCAAAAAAGACACCCGCACACCCTGAATATATGGAGGAACCCCAAAAAAGACACCCGCACACCCTGAATATATGGAGGAGCCCCTAAAAAGACACACCCTGAATATATGGAACAGCCCCTAAAAAGACACCTGCACACCCTGAATATATGGAGGAGCTCCTAAAAAGACACACCCTGAATATATGGAAGAGCCCCTAAAAAGACACCCGCACACCCTGAATATATGGAAGAGCCCCTAAAAAGACACACCCTGAATATATGGAAGAGCCCCTAAAAAGACACCCGCACACCCTGAATATATGGAAGAGCCCCTAAAAAGACACCCGCACACCCTGAATATATAGAGGAGCCCCTAAAAAGACACACCCTGAATATATGGAGGAGCCCCTAAAAAGACACCCTGAATATATGGAGGAGCCCCTAAAAAGACACCCGCACACCCTGAATATATGGAGGATCCCCTAAAAACACACCTGCACACCCTGAATATATGGAGGAGCCCCTAAAAAGACACCCGCACACCCTGAATATATGGAGGACCCCTAAAAAGACACCCGCACACCCTGAATATATAGAGGAGCCCCTAAAAAGACACCCACACACCCTGAATATATGGAGGAGCCCCTAAAAAGACACCCGCACACCCTGAATATATGGAGGAGCTCCTAAAAAGACACACCCTGAATATATGGAAGAGCCCCTAAAAAGACACCCGCACACCCTGAATATATGGAAGAGCCCCTAAAAAGACACACCCTGAATATATGGAACAGCCCCTAAAAAGACACCCGCACACCCTGAATATATGGAAGAGCCCCTAAAAAGACACCCGCACACACCTGAATATATGGAGGAGCTCCTAAAAAGACACACCCTGAATATATGGAAGAGCCCCTAAAAAGACACCCGCACACCCTGAATATATGGAGGAACCCCTAAAAAGACACACCCTGAATATATGGAACAGCCCCTAAAAAGACACCCGCACACCCTGAATATATGGAAGAGCCCCTAAAAAGACACCCGCACACCCTGAATATATAGAGGAGCCCCTAAAAAGACACACCCTGAATATATGGAGGAGCCCCTAAAAAGACACCCTGAATATATGGAGGAGCCCCTAAAAAGACACCCGCACACCCTGAATATATGGAGGATCCCCTAAAAACACACCTGCACACCCTGAATATATGGAGGAGCCCCTAAAAAGACACCCGCACACCCTGAATATATGGAGGAGCCCCTAAAAAGACACCCGCACACCCTGAATATATAGAGGAGCCCCTAAAAAGACACACCCTGAATATATGGAGGAGCCCCTAAAAAGACACCCGCACACCCTGAATATATGGAGGAACCCCAAAAAAGACACCCGCACACCCTGAATATATGGAGGAGCCCCTAAAAAGACACCTGCACACCCAGAATATTTGGAGGATCCCCTAAAAAGACACCCCCGCACACCCTGAATATATGGAGGAGCCCCAAAAAAGACACCCGGACACCCTCAATATATGGAGGAGCCCCTAAAAAGACACCCACACACCCTGAATATATGGAGGAGCCCCAAAAAAGACACCCGCACACCCTGAATATATGGAAGAGCCCCTAAAAAGACACCCGCACACCTTGAATATATGGAGGAGCCCCTAAAAAGACACCCGCACACCCTGAATATATGGAACAGCCCCTAAAAAGACACCTGCACACCCTGAATATATGGAGGAGCTCCTAAAAAGACACCCGCACACCCTGAATATATGGAAGAGCCCCTAAAAAGACACCCGCACACCCTGAATATATGGAGGAACCCCTAAAAAGACACACCCTGAATATATGGAACAGCCCCTAAAAAGACACCCGCACACCCTGAATATATGGAAGCCCCTAAAAAGACACCCGCACACCCTGAATATATAGAGGAGCCCCTAAAAAGACACACCCTGAATATATGGAGGAGCCCCTAAAAAAGACACCCTGAATATATGGAGGAGCCCCTAAAAAAGACACCCGCACACCCTGAATATATGGAGGACCCCTAAAAACACACCTGCACACCCTGAATATATGGAGGAGCCCCTAAAAAGACACCCGCACACCCTGAATATATGAGGAGCCCCTAAAAAGACACCCGCACACCCTGAATATATAGAGGAGCCCCTAAAAAGACACACCCTGAATATATGGAGGAGCCCCTAAAAAGACACCCGCACACCCTGAATATATGGAGGAACCCCAAAAAAGACACCCGCACACCCTGAATATATGGAGGAGCCCCTAAAAAGACACCTGCACACCCAGAATATTTGGAGGATCCCCTAAAAAGACACCCCCGCACACCCTGAATATATGGAGGAACCCCTAAAAAGACACACCCTGAATATATGGAACAGCCCCTAAAAAGACACCTGCACACCCTGAATATATGGAGGAGCTCCTAAAAAGACACCCGCACACCCTGAATATATGGAGGAGCCCCTAAAAAGACACCCGCACACCCTGAATATATGGAGGATCCCCTAAAAACACACCTGCACACCCTGAATATATGGAGGAGCCCCTAAAAAGACACCCGCACACCCTGAATATATGGAGGAACCCCTAAAAAGACACCCGCACACCCTGAATATATGGAGGAGCCCCTAAAAAGACACACCCTGAATATATGGAGGAACCCCTAAAAAGACACCCGCACACCCTGAATATATAGAGGAACCCCTAAAAAGACACCCGCACACCCTGAATATATGGAGGAGCCCCTAAAAAGACACCCGCACACCCTGAATATATTGAGGAACCCCTAAAAAGACACACCCTGAATATATGGAGGAGCCCCAAAAAAGACACCAGCACACCCTGAATATATGAAGGAGCCCCATAAAAGACACACCCTGAATATATGGAGGAGCCCCAGAAAAACACCCGCACACCCTGAATATATGGAGGAGCCCCTAAAAAGACACCCGCACACCCTGAATATATGGAGGAGCCCCTAAATAGACACCCGCACACCCTGAATATATGGAGGAGCCCCTAAAAAGACACACCCTGAATATATGGAGGAACCCCTAAAAAGACACCTGCACACACTGAATATATGGAGGATCCCCTAAAAAGACACCCATACACCCTGAATATATGGTGGAGCCCCTAAAAAGACACCCATACACCCTGAATATATGGTGGAGCCCCTAAAAAGACACCCGCACACCCTGAATATATGGTGGAGCCCCTAAAAAGACACTCGCACACCCTGAATATATGGAGGAGCCCCATGCAAAGACACCCACACACCCTGAATATATAGAGGAGCCCCTAAAAAGACACCCGCATGCCCTGAATATATGGAGGAGCCCCTAAAAAGACACCTGCACACCATGAAAATTTAGAGGAGCCCCTATAAAGACACCCGCACACCCTGAATATATGGAGGAGCCCCTAAAAAGACACCCGCACACCCTGAATATATGGAGGATCCCCTAAAAAGACACCCACACACCCTGAATATATGGAGGAGCCCCAAAAAAGACACCCGGACACCCTCAATATATGGAGGAGCCCCTAAAAAGACACCCACACACCCTGAATATATGGAGGAGCCCCTAAAAAGACACCCACACACCCTGAATATATGGAGGAGCCCCAAAAAAGACACCCGCACACCCTGAATATATGAAAGAGCCCCTAAAAAGACACCCACACACCCTGAATATACGGAGGATCCCCTAAAAAGACACCCACACACCCTGAATATATGGAGGAGCCCCTAAAGACAACCCGCGCACCCTGAATATATGGAGGATCCCCTAAAAAAGACACCCGCACACCCTGAATATACGGAGGATCCCCTAAAAAGACACCCACACACCCTGAATATACAGAGGATCCCCTAAAAAGACACCCGCACACCCTGAATATACGGAGGATCCCCTAAATAGACACCCACACACCCTGAATATATGGAGAAGCCCCTAAGACACCCACACACCCTGAATATATGGAGGAGCTCCTAAAGACACCCACACACCCTGAATATATGGAGAAGCCCCTAAAAAGACACCCGCACACCCTGAATATATGGAGGATCCCCTAAAAAGACACCCGCACACCCTGAATATATGGAGGAACCCCTAAAAAGACACCGCACACCCTGAATATATGGAGGATCCCCTAAAAAGACACACCCACACACCCTGAATATATGGAGGAGTCCCTAAAAAAGACACCCACACACCCTGAATATATGGAGGAACCCCTAAAAAGACACCGCACACCCTGAATATATGGAGGATCCCCTAAAAAGACACCCGCACACCTGAATATATGGAGGAACCCCTAAAAAGACACCGCACACCCTGAATATATGGAGGATCCCCTAAAAAGACACCCGCACACCCTGAATATATGGAGGAACCCCTAAAAAGACACCCACACACCCTGAATATATGGAGGAACCCCTAAAAAGACACCCACACGCCCTGAATATATGGAGGAGCCCCTAAAAAGACACCCGCACACCCTGAATATATGGAGGAGCCCCTAAAAAGACACCCGCACACCCTGAATATATGGAGGAGCCCCTAAAAAGACACCCGCACACCCTGAATATATGGAGGAGCCCCTAAAAAGACACCCGCACACCCTGAATATATGGAGGATCCCCTAAAAAGACACCCTCACACCCTGAATATATGGAACAGCCCCTAAAAAGACACCCGCACACCCTGAATATATGGAGGAGCCCCTAAAAAGACACCCACACACCCTGAATATATGGAGGATCCCCCAATCATAGGGACATTAGGAGAGCGAGATAAGAGGGGTGTGGGGGGCATAAAATCTCTCTTCAATAGGAGTCCTTGTAATCCTGCAGGATGTAAGGGCCTCCCAGAGCCACCTGGGCCAGGAAGGGGTTAATGTGTGTGAGGGGGCGTGTCTCACACCTGAGGAGGAGCTGTCCTGTGGTTGGCTAGCGGGGAGACACGCAAAGATTGTACCATATCATGTGGTGGTGGGGGGGGACTCGTCGTTGACACGCCAGCAGAGTCGGATTAACTCCCTCCCCGTCGCGCTTTATTGATCTCTCCGTGTCACGTGACTCCACAGGACTCAATGTCTCCCTCTCTCCCAGAGGCTCGGCCAGCCCATTAACCTCTCAGGTGCCGTGCTCACACAGAGTCCCCCCTCCTGATTGTGAGGCCTGGCTCTCAGGGCTGCAGGATTCGGCTGTTCTTTCACACCCTCTCTCTCGTACCCCCTCCAACTGACACATCATTGTCCCGCCCCCAGGTGCATGCCGGGAGCTCACGTTGTGGGGGAGGGAGGGGACTAATCCACTCAGGTACGTTCCAGCTCACACTTGACTCCTCCCCCCTGCCCCGGGAGCAGCTTCCTGGATTGAGGTGAGCTGGCAGGATCCGTAGTTTAGCATGGGCCCCTGGGGGCCACAAACCGCGCGGGGAGCCCACCCCCCATACAGATTCACTTAGGGGGCGGGGCAGTGATATAGGAGGCACAGTGTTAGTGGGGGCAGTGTTGGGATATGGGGGGGGCCAGTGTGGGATATGGGGGCAGTGTTACAGGGGGCACAGTGTTAGTGGGGGCAGTGTTGCAGCACTAGTTGCATGGCATGCGGGGGGGGGTTGTTTGAGGTGGCACAAGACAGTATTTATCAATGTCATATTGGCAGTAATAAAGGTGGCACAGGGGGCAGTGTTTATGGGAGCGTTGTTCGAGGTGGCATACTGGGCGCAGTGTTGAAGTTGGCATGGGATTGCTGGTTTGTGGCATGCAGGGGCAGTGTTAGAGGGGCACAGTGGTGGGATATGGGGCACAGTGTTAATGGGGATATGGGGGCAGTGTTACAGGGGGGCAGTGTTACAGAGGGGCAGTGTTACGGGGGCAGTGTCACAGAGGGGCAGTGTCACAGGGGGCAGTGTCACAGGGGGGCACAGTGTTACAGAGGGGCAGTGTTACAGAGGGGCACAGTGTTACAGGGGGGCACAGTGTTACAGAGGGGCACAGTGTTACAGGGGGGCACAGTGTTACAGGGGGGCACAGTGTTACAGAGGGGCACAGTGTTACAGGGGGGCACAGTGTTACAGGGGGGCAGTGTCAAAGTTGCGTAGCCTGTAGAATCAGTGTTGGAGGTGGCACTCCTCACATTCAGTCACTAACCAAATCCTGCTACTTTCACCTTAAAAAAAAACATTGCACGCATCCGGCCCTTTCTTAATCAGGACTCTGCTAAAATGCTCATCCAAGCTCTTATCTCCCGTCTTGACTACTGTAACCTCCTTCTCTCTGGCCTTAAGAGATCCCAGATTCTGCCTCTGCAGTCTGTAATTAACGCCTGTGCCAGACTCCACCACCACCTCACCTCTTCCACCACCTCACCTCTTCCACCACCTCACCTCTTCCACCACCTCCTCCACCTCACCTCTTCCACCACCTCTTCCACCACCTCTTCCACCACCTCCTCCACCTCACCTCTTCCACCACCTCTTCCACCACCTCTTCCACCACCTCACCTCCTCCACCTCACCTCCTCCACCTCACCTCTTCCACCTCACCTCTTCCACCTCACCTCTTCCACCTCACCTCTTCCACCTCACCTCTTCCACCTCACCTCTTCCACCTCACCTCTTCCACCTCACCTCTTCCACCTCACCTCCTCCACCTCACCTCTTCCACCTCACCTCTTCCACCTCACCTCTTCCACCTCACCTCTTCCACCTCACCTCTTCCACCCCACCTCACCTCTTCCACCACCTCCTCCACCTCACCTCTTCCACCACCTCCTCCACCACCTCCTCCACCTCACCTCTTCCACCACCTCCTCCACCTCACCTCTTCCACCACCTCCTCCACCTCACCTCTTCCACCACCTCCTCCACCTCACCTCTTCCACCACCTCCTCCACCTCACCTCTTCCACCACCTCCTCCACCTCACCTCTTCCACCACCTCCTCCACCTCACCTCTTCCACCACCTCCTCCACCACCTCACCTCTTCCACCACCTCCTCCTCCACCTCACCTCTTCCACCACCTCCTCCTCCACCTCACCTCTTCCACCACCTCCTCCTCCACCTCACCTCTTCCACCACCTCCTCTTCCACCACCTCCTCTTCCACCACCTCCTCTTCCACCACCTCCTCTTTCACCACCTCTTCCTCCACCTCCTCTTCCACCTCACCTCTTCCACCACCGCCTCCTCCACCTCGCCTCCTCCACCTCACCTCTCCACCACCTCACCTCTTCCACCACCTCACCTCTTCCTCCACCTCACCTCTTCCTCCACCTCACCTCTTCCTCCACCTCACTCTTCCTCCACCTCACTCTTCCTCCACCTCACCTCTTCCTCCACCTCACCTCTTCCTCCACCTCACCTCTTCCACCACCTCACCTCTTCCACCACCTCACCTCTTCCTCCACCTCACCTCTTCCTCCACCTCACCTCTTCCTCCACCTCACCTCTTCCTCCACCTCACCTCTTCCTCCACCTCACCTCTTCCTCCACCTCACCTCTTCCTCCACCTCACCTCTTCCTCCACCTCACCTCACCTCTCTGTCAATCTCTACACTGGCTCTGTTTCCTTCAGAATCTGATTCATTATTTTGGTGTTCATATACAAAGCTTTCTATAACCAGTGCCTGTCAGTGTCATTACTAAACTCCGTAACCAAAAAATGAAATACCAGTCTGGACCTGATCAAATCCCAGCAATGCTGCTGAAAATCAGTACGCCGGCAATTGCAAATCTTGTCGCAACCCTGATTAATGAATCACTGGCGACTGGATACATACTCAAACTCTGGAAGACTGCGAGAGTGGTACCTATCCATAAAAGTGGTGACAGTACTTTGGTATCCAACTACCGTCCAATATCGTTGCTCCCTGTAATGTCAAAAGTTTTGGAAAGATGCGTCTACACACAATTACGTGATTTATTATCAATATTGGAACTACTTAACTCCGGATCAATCCGGCTTTCGTCCAAATCACTCAACTACAACCGCCCTTTTAAAAGTCTGTAATGATATCCAAGCTGGGATGGAACAAGGAAACCTAACTGGAGCATCTTCCTTGATTTTTGCCAAGGCCTTTGACACGGTAGACCATGGCATCTTGTTAGAAAAACTTAAAGACTCTGGCATTGGTGATTGCACGTTAACCTGGTTTCAGTCATATGTATCTGACCGATCACTGTGTCAATTTCTGGTAGCTCCTCCCTCCCCCTCCCAGTCACGTGCGGTGTACCCCAAGGCTCAATACTTGGCCCCCTGCTGTTCACAATATTCATAAATGATCTGCCCAACGTTTGCAAAGCCTCAACTGTACACATGTACACAGACGACACTGTAATCTCTGCCAGCCAACCAAATCTCTCGCAGCTGGAGGCCGTGCTGCAAGAACAATTCAGAGGTAGAAAAGTGGATCGCAGATAACAAATTTTTTCTAAACACTGACAAAAGTGTTACAATGCTCTTTGGAACCGCACCTAAACTACACAAATTGCAAACACCCCATCTATGTGTTGGGACAAAATCAAATGGCACGCTGACCACAGTCACTTCTCTCAAATATCTAGGTATGTGGTTAGACCCAAATCTATCCTTTGGCCATCACATCCAAAAATTTTCATCTAAACTTTACCCCAAACTAGGTGCCCTGTACAGAAACAAATCCTGCCTGAGTCCCGCGGTAAGAAAGCAGATTGTACAACAAATGCTTATGCCGGCTATTGATTAGGGAGATGTAGTGTATGCAGCCGCCCCGCAAACACACCTTCAGAAACTTACCACATTGTATAACTCATTCTGCCGCTTTGCATTACAATGTAACTACATGACCCACCATTGTGACATGTTAAAAGAGCTAAACTGGCCATCGCTGGAATCTAAACGCACCCTTCACCTTTCCAACCTGGTGTTTAAGAGCTTTTCTGGGAAGCTGCCACCCTACCTGAATAGGCTGCTTCCCCCAGCAGCTTCCTCATCCTATAACCTCCGATCTAGGACCAGCACCTTACTTGCAATACCACAATACAAAAAGACAGTGGCTCGATCCTCATTTTCCTACAGAGCACCACAATTATGGAATAACCTCCCAGACACCATCAAATCTTTCCCCAGTCTTAAATCACTCGAGCTCCTTACTAACATACCTCAATACAGAATGCACCTGTAAACATGTAACACAGTGACTATACAGAATGCACCTGTAAACATGTAACATAGTGACTATATACAGAATGCACCTGTAAACCTGTAACACAGTGACTATATACAGAATGCACCTGTAAACATGTAACACAGTGACTATACAGAATGCACCTGTAAACATGTAGCACAGTGACTATATACAGAATGCACCTGTAACCTGTAACACAGTGACTATATACAGAATGCACCTGTAAACATGTAACACAGTGACTATACAGAATGCACCTGTAAACATGTAACACAGTGACTATATACAGAATGCACCTGTAAACATGTAACACAGTGACTATATACAGAATGCACCTGTAAACATGTAACACAGTGACTATATACAGAATGCACCTGTAAACATGTAACACAGTGACTATACAGAATGCACCTGTAAACATGTAACATAGTGACTATATATAGAAAGCACCTGTAAACATGTAACATAGTGACTATATACAGAATGCACCTGTAAACATGTAACATAGTGACTATATACAGAATGCACCTGTAAACCTGTAACACAGTGACTATATAAAGAATGCACCTGTAAACATGTAACATAGTGACTATATACAGAATGCACCTGTAAACATGTAACATAGTGACTATATACAGAATGCACCTGTAAACATGTAACATAGTGACTATATACAGAATGCACCTGTACCTGTAACACAGTGACTATATACAGAATGCACCTGTAAACATGTAACATAGTGACTATATACAGAATGCACCTGTAAACATGTAACATAGTGACTATATACAGAATGCACCTGTAAACCTGTAACACAGTGACTATATATACAGAATGCACCTGTAAACATGTAACATAGTGACTATATACAGAATGCACCTGTAAACCTGTAACACAGTGACTATATACAGAATGCACCTGTAAACATGTAACATAGTGACTATATACAGAATGCACCTGTAAACATGTAGCACAGTGACTATATACAGAATGCACCTGTAAACATGTAACATAGTGAGTATTTCCTACATATTTATTTTCTGTTTGTTTTTGTTTTTTTATATCTTGCATTGTATTACTTTGTATTTCTGTAACAATTCAATGTTCTTGAACGCAGGACATACTGAAAACGAGAGAAATCTCAATGTATCCTTCCTGGTAAAATACTTTATAAATAAATAAATAGCCGCGCCGCTGCCTACATCTCCTCCCTTATTAGCAGGTACATCCCATCCCGACCACTTCGCTCGGCCAATGATCTGATGCTATCAGTTCCTCATACCCGCACCCCCAACTCTCACCTTTAGGACTTCTCCAGAGCTGCCCCCTTTCTATGGAACTCCCTCCCCCGCAGCATTACTCTCTCCCCGTCTCTTCAGTCCTTCAAGAAATCTCTGAAAACGCATTACTTTAGAGAAGCCTATCAGCTCACTCCATGATCCCCATTGTTCATCTCTTACTGCATTATCCCATTAGCCCACCTGTACTTACATAGTTACACAGGCTGAAAAAAGACACGCGTCCATCGGGTTCAGCCTCTCACACATCACCTACTGCTGTTGATCCAAAAGAAGCAAAAAAAAAACCAGTCTGAAATACTTCATATTTTCTATTAACCTTCGCCTAATGTATTATCCCTCTCCTCTTAGATTATAAGCTCTTGAGCCGAGTCCTCTCTTCTACTGTTCTGTGTGTTTTAACTTGTATGTATATTGGTTATTCTGTGTCTCCCATTGTACAGCGCTACAGAACGTGTTGCCGAGTTATAAATTATTGTAACTGTGGCGCTGGGTTGCGTTTGCTTGTCATGGATGGATTGTGTCGTCATTATTAAAAGTTACGCTTTATACAATTCATTAAGTGTTGCTTTTAAATAAATAAACCTGTGTATAAGAGGAGCAGACGCGGCGTCACCATGTAGCGGACAGGACAGCAGGAAAAACATGAGGGGGAGAGCCAGGAACATTAAACATGCTGGAAGTGAAGGGTTAAAGCAAGTAATGGGTTAACAGCTTAAAATCCTCCGGCTCAGGAAAGCAGTGACGGCGCTAATTCCCCGGCGATTACATGTAATAATCCCTGCCGCGACGCTTTAAATACTCATCATGTCTAATAACCAGGAGAATCCTTTCAATTCGCCGAATTGTGGCAAATCGCACCGTGTTTCACCTGTATTTGGTGAATTGACGACTTGCCGTGGAATATTCTGAGGTTGGTGAATAATCTCCTTGGTGTTCCGGCACGTTTTGGTTTTCCTGCTCACCCCTTTTATGTTTTTCCTGCTGTCCTTTCCACGCGGACCCTCGAAGCCCCGTCTCCTTATCGAGGAGGTTTCCGCTCTTTAGGACGTGGGGGGGGGGGGGTCTGTACGATCAGGTAACGCGGCTTTTCCGCCCTTTAGGATGTGGGGGGGTCTGTACGACCAGGTAACGCGGCTTTTCCGCTCTTTAGGACGTGGGGGGGTCTGTACGATCAGGTAACGTGACTTTTCCGCCCTTTAGGACGTGGGGGGGTCTGTACGATCAGGTAACGCGGCTTTTCCGCTCTTTAGGACGTGGGGGGTCTGTACGATCAGGTAACGCGGCTTTTCCGCCCTTTAGGACGTGGGGGGTCTGTACGATCAGGTAACGCGGCTTTTCCTCTATTTAGGACGTGGGGGGGTCTGTACGATCAGGTAACGCGGCTTTTCCGCCCTTTAGGACGTGGGGGGGTCTGTACGATCAGGTAACGCGGCTTTTCCGCTATTTAGGACGTGGGGGGTCTGTACGATCAGGTAACGTGGCTTTTCCGCTCTTTAGGACGTGGGGGGTCTGTACGATCAGGTAACGTGGCTTTTCCGCTCTTTAGGACGTGGGGGGGTCTGTACGATCAGGTAACGCGGCTTTTCCGCTCTTTAGGACGTGGGGGGGGTCTGTACGATCAGGTAACGCGGCTTTTTCGCCCTTTAGGACGTGGGGGGGGGTCTGTACGATCAGGTAACGTGGCTTTTCCGCCCTTTAGGACGTGGGGGGGTCTGTACGATCAGGTAACGCAGCTTTTCCGCTCTTTAGGACGTGGGGGGGTCTGTACGATCAGGTAACGCGGCTTTTCCGCCTTTAGGACGTGGGGGGGGTCTGTACGACCAGGTAACGCGGCTTTTCCGCTCTTTAGGACGTGGGGGGTCTGTACGATCAGGTAACGCGGCTTTTCCGCTCTTTAGGACGTGGGGGGGGTCTGTACGATCAGGTTAACGCGGCTTTTCCGCTCTTTAGGACGTGGGGGGTCTGTACGATCAGGTAACGTGGCTTTTCCGCCCTTTAGGACGTGGGGGGTCTGTACGATCAGGTAACGCGGCTTTTCCGCTCTTTAGGACGTGGGGGGGTCTGTACGATCAGGTAACGCGGCTTTTCCGCTCTTTAGGACGTGGGGGGGGTCTGTACGATCAGGTAACGCGGCTTTTCCGCTCTTTAGGACGTGGGGGGGTCTGTACGATCAGGTAACGCGGCTTTTCGCTCTTTAGGACGTGGGGGGGTCTGTACGATCAGGTAACGCGGCTTTTCCGCTCTTTAGGACGTGGGGGGGTCTGTACGATCAGGTAACGCGGCTTTTCGCGCTTTAGGACGTGGGGGGGTCTGTACGATCAGGTACGCGGCTTTTCCGCTCTTAAGGACGTGGGGGGGGTCTGTACGATCAGGTAACGTGGCTTTTCCGCCCTTTAGGACGTGGGGGGGTCTGTACGATCAGGTAACGCGGCTTTTCCGCCCTTTAGGACGTGGGGGGGTCTGTACGATCAGGTAATGCGGCTTTTCCGCCCTTTAGGATGTGGGGGGGTCTGTACGATCAGGTAACGCGGCTTTTCCGCTCTTTAGGACGTGGGGGGGTCTGTACGATCAGGTAACGCGGCTTTTCCGCTCTTTAGGACGTGGGGGGGTCTGTACGATCAGGTAACGCGGCTTTTCCGCTCTTTAGGACGTGGGGGGGTCTGTACGATCAGGTAACGTGGCTTTTCCGCCCTTTAGGACGTGGGGGGGTCTGTACGATCAGGTAACGTGGCTTTTTCGCCCTTAGGACGTGGGGGGTCTGTACGATCAGGTAACGCGGCTTTTCCGCCTTTAGGATGTGGGGGGGGTCTGTACGATCAGGTAACGCGGCTTTTCCGCCCTTTAGGATGTGGGGGGGTCTGTACGATCAGGTAACGCGGCTTTTCCGCCCCCTGCGTGACGTCACGTCATCCTGTGGTTTCTCATTTTTATTTTCTGGGAATCCTCTACCTGGTGATCGGCTTCTCTTACACAAAAATCAAACCCCTGTGTGTATTTCTTTGTAATCGTTGCTTTTTATACACTTTACCAACACATACGTCTTAGTTTTGATATTATTTAGAATCCCCCCTATTTTTCCAGTTGGTACGTTCCGCGCGGATCTGATAATTCTCTTTTGGATACTGTGTATATACTACCTTTTGTGTGTGTGTGTGTTTTATTGTCATGCTGGGGGCAGTGTTTAGAGGTGGCACAAGGGTTGCAGGTTCCTGGAATGCAGAGGCAGTGTTAGTGGTGGCACATGGTTTAATTTGGCATGCAGGGGGCATTGTTGGAGGTGGCACGGGGGTTACAGGTGAATGGTATACAGGGGGCAGTGCTGGAGGCATCTGTTTGCAGTTGCCTGGCATGCAGGGGGGGCAGTGTTACTGGTGGCACGGTTGCAGTTGCCTGGCATGCAGGGGGGGCAGTGTTAGAGATGGCACAGGGGTTGCTGTTTTGTGGCACGGATGGGTAGTGTTGGAGGTGGCACAGGGCTTGCATTTGTGTGGCATACAAGGGGCAGTGTCATAGATCCAGAAATGGGTCCTGGATACTTCGTGCTCAGAGTACGGTGTGATCGGGCACCATGAAGCCCCTCGAGCTTCCAGTGATCCCTTTATGACAGATATTCTTTCATTGTTTAATTCCGTTATTTTTCCTTTTCTCCAGATAATCCTCCTGGTTTTTTAGCCGTCACGGACTGACATGGTTGTGAGGACCAAGCCCTGAGGTGTGTATCGGGTCGCTGTGACTCGCCGGCGGCTGCTGCGGCGCTTCATATAAACCTTTGCTGGTGTTTTTTTCTTTTTTTTTTGTGTCACCTCTCGTACAATTGTCTGATGATTTTTTGTTCTGTCGTTTCAGTAACCCCTGTGTCTGTGCCTGCTCGCCGCCATGTCTGACTTCTGCCGCCTCTGCTCCTCTCCCCTCCGCGGTTCTCGCCGTAGGTGGCTGTTTGGCGGTTCCGGCTCGGAGACCCTGCCGGTGCTGTTCTCTCGCGTTGTGGGTTCCCCCGTCGCCCGCGCCCCGCAAGGAGCCTCCCAGAAGTACGGCAGAGGGAAAGAGCGTCCGGAGGACTGCGAGTTCCTCTGCGGCAAGTGCTTGCCACTCGCTCAACATCTACCATCGTTATGACCTGGTGATGTCACGCATGCGCCATCTTTACGAGCAGCGCTCTGCCCGCCTCCTCTCGGAGAGAGAGAAGCTTTCCTACACCCTCCGCCGGATTCATGCCAAGGGCTGGAACCTCCCGCTCCCCGACTATCAAGAGTACATCAACGAATGCAAGACCCCAAGTAACACCTCCTACTGCGACCTGCGCTTCGTGGGCCGCCACGGCTCCCGGCAAGGGTCGCTTTCTCCTGGCTACCAGAATCTGTGCCCCGACTCTCCGTTCCCTGACGGGGAAAGCTCTTTCAACGGGTCGTTCCGGTCTCTTTCCTCCGGTGCGCCCTCCCGGTCCTACCAGCAGCTCCTGAGCAAGGACCGCTCCACGTGGGAACACGAAAGCTGGTTGGAAGATAAAGGCGATTCCTGCTTCCGCTGCATCAAGGGAGACAAGTGTCACTCCTGCTCGTCTTGGAGGGTCTCGGATGCCAACTACGAGACGGTGTGCACCGTGCCGCGGCGTCGGAAGCAGAGCAGGGGCAGTGACGGGGAGTGTTGCAGCGTGGGCCTGCACCGCAGCAAGTCCTTGGGCAGCGTCGGTGGAGATGGCCGCAGCAGCAGAGGATCCCTCTTATCGTTCTCCACGTCCTCCCTGGAGGCCCTCTCCACAGCTGGAGATGATGACACCCAGGTGTTTTGGGAGCCCCATTCGCCCCCGGCTTCGTCTCCTCCTCCTCCCCTCTCGCCCTCTGGCAAGCCGGTGGTGGAAGAGGCTCTGAGGAGCTTGAAGGAGATAAAGTACAGCTCCGTGATGAGCCCGCTCCACAGCCGGATACCCGTGAAGAGGAGGGGGACGCTGCGGCCAGGAGCCGAGGACGGGACAAGGAAGGTGGAGGAGGAGATGAGGCTGGAGGTACCTCTGCTCGAAGTGACTGAAGACCTTGACACATTCATGGAGATGGGATCCGAGGTGAGCTCCGTTTAAAAGGTACATTGTAACGGCCGTATACATTCAGTTTTATAGATACGGGGTCCTCGTTCTTGCAGCCTCTTTCGAGGACATTACAAAACCCGAGGGCTGCACTCGCCCTGAACATGTATTTCTCATAAGGAAGGCTACGTCTGAGCCTAATTAACACAACGTAGACGATACAGGGAGCTCGATGCCGCTTTAATGATCTTAAAAACGTGTAATACAGGGATAAACGATGGGGATTTGTCTCAGAATGTGATCATACGGCGCATAATCCTGCCGCGATGTGCCCCGTCCGTCCCAAACCTAATGCCTGCTCTTAGGAGTTTAATCCACATACACGGGACACGCGTCCTCTTGGAGCTCTCTGCAGTGCGAGGGTTAAACAGGTCCTGCAAAGAGGAGCCTATATATTGAAGAGTCCATACATTAAAGAGAAATGAAGTAGAAGTGGTCCTGGTGCCGCTCCGTTCGCAGGAGGCTGCTCTATGCAAAGCCGGGAAACTCAAGAGGAAAGAAAGGGGTTTAACGAGCCCCAAAAATACCAATGGCCGTCAATGGGATCCCCCAATGTCCCCTCTGATAAGACACACAAACACAGCGGCTGGATTACATATGCTAGATCAGGGCTGTCAAACTGCAGCGCCTCCACATGTTTCATATGAACTACAACTCCCATGATTCTCTGGCCATTTATTGTGTCAAAAGAATTCTGGGAATTGTAGGCAATAAACACTGGGGGATGTGTGGTGAGACGGCCCTGTGATAGACAGTCATTAAACAGTATAGATCCGGGATCTCAAACTCTGCACCACCAGCTGCTTATTGCCTACAATTCCCAGAATTCCTTGACAGCAATAGTCAGAGAATCATGGGAGTTGTAGTTCAGAAACAGCTGGGGGGGGGCAGAGTTTAAGATCCCTGGTATAGATCAACGGGGGGGGGGGGACAACTGAAATTACTGTAAATGGGAATAAAACCACTGATTTTGAATGTGGCTGCAGCTCAGCACACGCAGGGTTAACAGTCCCCCCTGAGGGAGAACTCTTCAAAAAGTTGGCGCGGTTTAAAATCCTAATAATGCATCGCGGATCCGCGCCACAGGTTCACTTTACTGGGCGATTCATTCAACCTGTCACTGGGGGGGTTTAAAGGTGGGAATCCTGCGCCCCCGCTATCTCTCCACGACGATTTAACCCTCCGGTGGCCTCGCTTGAGCCGGGCGTCTGTCATAGGGCTCAAGTGTTTAGATCAGGCTGTGACAAATGAATAATAACATTTTGGATCCTGGGAGCAAAGCGCACGCTTTTAGGCGCCAGGAGAAGTGTCTCACGTAGACGTGTGTTCATTAACCCATAAATGTCAGAGCCAGAGGTAATATTCTAGGAGCCTGCGTCTTGCTGGCCGCGGGATCCGGCTGCCTTGTAGATCATTAATGGCACCGGTCGAGGTTCGTTCATTCCCTCCGTTCTCGGCGCCTTCGTTCCTCCCTCCGTTCTCGGCGCCTTCGTTCCTCCCTCCGTTCTCGGCGCCTTTCGTTTCCTCCCCTCCGTTCTCGGGGCCTTCGTTCTCCCTCCGTTCTCGGCGCCTTCGTTCCTCCCTCCGTTCTCGGCGCCTTCGTTCCTCCCTCCGTTCTCGGCGCCTTCGTTCCTCCCTCCGTTCTCGGCGCCTTCGTTCCTCCCTCCGTTCTCGGCGCCTTCGTTCCTCCCTCCGTTCTCGGCGCCTTCGTTCCTCCCTCCGTTCTCGGCGCCTTCGTTCTTCACTCCGTTCTCGGCGCCTTCGTTCCTCACTCCGTTTTCCTTTTTGCCGTAGATCTGCCAGAGCCAAGTGATTCGCTCGCGCCGGGTCCAGGACACCTTGCATTGGCTGCAGACCCAGCTCAAGGCCGCTCGGACCAGCGAGGATACCCAGGGGCAGACGGTAAGGGAAACAATGAGGACATATTGCACATTAACACCCCCTCCCCTTAACGGAACAGGACGTACATGCACCCTGTGTAACAGTAACCCCGGATACTCTCGCCTCTCGGGGTTCATGTTGCAGGGTATTCAGACACATTGTGTGATTCTGTGTATCTCCGCGGCTCCAGCATGTGATGGTCTGAAAAATGTAAATGTATTGAATTATATCAAAACAAGACGTATATACACATATAAACCCATAGGGTAACCGCAGGAGTGACATCACATGGAAGAAAGGACGGAAGCGACGTGCGTCCATTTATTGCAGCGTTATACACAGGCAGGGTCATGCAATAAGATCTCTGGAAGAACAGTATGAGATGATATGCAGATAACCCTATATACCGGTGTGAGTGGCCAACTGACACGCGTCTCATTGTCTTTTTTTTTTTTCGTTGGGGGTGGGGGGTGTTACCGTTTGTGTTTTCAGATAACCCCTGTTTGTGATGTATAGATAAATTTTTGGAAACTTTAAAAATTAGGCCGGCTGGGATGTTCCTCCTGGACCTCCTGCCTGTAGATACACAGGGTGAGAGTAGAGCAGTGTTTCCCACTCCTCGTCCTCGGGACCCTCTGCTTGCCAGGTTTGCAGATATGTGACGCACAGCACAGGTGATATGATTCGCTGCTCAGTGATTGCAGGATTCAGTCTGCATTTCCCCAAGCGAATCCTTAAAACCTGACCTGTTAGAGGGACCCGAGGACCGCGGTTGGGAAGTGCTGGAAGAGCGTCCTGTCTGTGTTCTGGAGGTTGACGTGTTTGCCTCTCGCAGGGCTGTGACGCAGAGCAGCAGGATCTCGTCCAGGAATTGACCAGGAGCTTACTATTCAAAGAGGAGGTGCTGGAGGTGAGTGCGCAGGGGACGTTGATTTCGAGGGAACGCCGCGGAGTCTTTTGGGAATCTATTCCTTTATATTCTTTTATTTATAAGCGCCAGCAATTTCGCAGCGCTGTACAATAGGCACAGTATAGACAGGGTTACAATACATTGACAACATTTTGACAAACAGTAAGGAGGAGATGAGGGCCTATTCCCGTAGGAACTCACAATCTGGGAGGGTTGGGGTGGAAAAGGAGGAGAGGACTGTAAGGTGAGAGTGATTGATGGTTGCGTCAGTGAGTTGGGTGGTAGGCTTCCCTAAATAGGAATGTTTTAAGGGAGCGTTTGAAGGAAGAGAAGTTAGGGGAAAGTCTGACAGTACGAGGGAGAGCGTTCCAGAGAGTGGGGGCTGCGCGTGAGAAGTCCTGCAGTCTATCATGGGAAGAGGTGATGCGGGGAGAAGCTAGGCGCAGGTCACTGTTTGACCTTAGGGAGCGGGCCGGGGTGTATTTGGTGATTAGTGAGGACAGGTAGTGGGGCGCTGAGTTAGTGAGAGTTTTGTAGGTAAGGATAAGGATTTTGAACTTAATTCTGCAGTGGATGGGGAGCCAGTGAAGGGACTCGCAGAGGGGAGCGGCAGAGACAGAGCGGCGGGTGAGGTGAATTAGCCTGGCGGAGGCGTTCAGGATGGATTGTAGGGGGGAGAGGCGGGACAGAGGGAGGCCAGATAAGAGATTATTGCAATAGTCGAGTCGGGAGATTACCAGGGCTTGTATGAGTTGTTTTGTGGTGACAGCGGTAAGAAATGACCGAATTCTGGAAATATTACGCAGTTGGTATCGGCAGGAGGAGAAAGAGACTTGATGTGGGGGATGAAGGAAAGAGCAGAGTCAAGTGTAACTCCAAGACAGCGAACTTGGTTTGATGGGGAGATGGTGATACCCTCCACCGTGATAGAGAAGTCAGGAGGTGGGGAGGCATTGGAGGGAGGAATAAGTAGGAGTTCAGTCTTTGACATGTTGATCTTTAGGTGGTGGGAGGCCATCCAGGAGGAGATGCCAGATAAACAGTCACTGACTTTTGAAAGAACAGGGGGAGAGAGATCAGGGGTAGAGAGGTAGATCTGAGTGTCATCAGCGTAGAGGTGGTAATTAAAGCCAAAGCTGTTGATGATTTTGCCCAGGGAGGAGGTGTAGATGGAAAAGAGCAGAGGACCAAGGACAGAGCCTTGAGGTACACAACAAGATAGAGGCAATGAGGAGGAGGAGTTACCAGCAAAGGACACACAGAAGGACCTGTTGGATAAATAGGAGTCAACCCAAGCAAGTGCAGTGTCACCGAGACCAGAGAGTTGATGGTCTGTAGAAGGAGGGGGTGGTCAACAGTGTCAAAAGCAGCCGAGAGGTCAAGCAGGATGAGAATAGAATAGTGGCCGTGTTTTTTAGCAGTTAGGAGGTCGTTGGTGACTTTGGTGAGGGCAGTTTCAGTTGAGTGTAGCGGACGGAAGCCAGATTGCAGGGGGTCAAGTAGGAATTGGAGGACAGGAAGAGGGAGAGGCGGTTGAAGACTAGTTTTCTAACAGCTTTGATGTGAAGGGAAGCAGGGATACAGGGCGGTAGTTGGATGGAGAGTTGGGATCTAGGGATGGTTTCTTTAGTAAAGGGGTAACTAGCGCGTGTTTGAAGGCGGATGGAAAGGAGCCAGTGGAGAGAGATAGGTTGAAGATGTGTGTGAGAGCAGGGGTGAGGGAGGGAGGAGAGGGGGGAATTAGATGTGAGGGAATGGTGTCGAGCGGGGCACGTGGTGAGATGTGAGGAGGACAATAAGGAATTGACTTCCTCCTCAGTGGCTGGGAGGAAGCGGCAGAGGGTGGCAGAGGGGACCTATGGGAGTGGAGGTGGCAGATAACTATCTTGTGTTGGGATGTTGCTTCTGATAGAGTTTTACTGAGGAAGTAGTCTGCCAGGTCTTGAGCGCTGAAGGCAGCTGTGGGGGGAGGTGCAGGTGGGTAGAGGAGGGTGTTGAAGGTGGACCAGAGCCGTTTAGGGTTGGAGGACAGCGTAGATATAAGAGATGAGAAGAAGGATTGTTTGGCCAAATGGAGGGCAGAGGTGTATGACTGGAGAATAAACTTGAAGTGAACAAAATCAGCTTCAGAGCGGGATTCCTCCAGGCACGCTCTGCGGTGCGGGAGCATCTTTGCAGGTAGCGAGTCTGGAGGGTGTGCCAGGGCTGAAGCTGGCGGCGTGGGGCCTTAGAGTCGAAGAGGAGCAAGAGTGTAGAGCAGAGATAAGCGTAGTGTTGTAGTGATTAGCGGCAGCATCAGGGCAGGTGAAGGATGAGGTATGAGGGAGGTGGTGAAGTAGGTTGGAGAATTGATGGGGGTCCACAGCATGTAGATTTCTGCGAGTGTGTGTGCGGGTGGGGGAGCAGGGTGTTTAGGAAGTCCAGATAGGTTGAAAGAGAGAAGGTGGTGGTCAGAGATGGGAAAAGGGCGACATTTGAACTCAGAAATGGAGCAGAGGTTGGAAAAGACCAGGTCAATAGCGTGACCATCGCGGTGGGTAGGGAGGAGGGAGGATTGTGTGAGTCCAAGGGAGGACGTGAGTGAAAGAAGTTTGGAGGCAGCAGGAGCGGAAGGATCATCAATGGGAATGTTGAAGTCCCCGAGAATTAGGCATGGAAGATTAGAAGACAGGAAGTGAGAAAGCCAGGTGGCAAAGTGGTCAAAGAACTGGGAGGTTGGTCCGGTGGGCGGTAGATGACTGCCACCTGAGAGCCAGAGGAGAGAACAGGCGGATGCAGTGTGTCGAGGAAGGAGAGGGATGGGGGTGGAGGGAGATGCTGGTAGGTGCAGGTGGGAGAGAGCAGGAGTCCGACCCCCGGCCCAATTTCTCTCACCCGGTCTGGGGGTATGGCTCAAGTGTAGACCGCCATGTGAGAGAGCAGCAACGGAGGCCGTGTCAGAGGGAGTTAGCCAGGTTTCAGTTAAAGCTAGGAGGTTGAAGGAGTTTGAAAGGAAGAGGTCATGGATTGCTGTAAGTTTGTTGCACACAGAGCGAGCGTTCCAGAGGGCGCAGGAGAAAGAGGACAGGCGCTGAGGGATTATGGGAATGAGGTTGCTGGGCTTGCAGGGAGGTGATTTATGTGTGATGGAGATAGGATGAGAGGGAAGTATTGGATGTGTTGTGGGCCAGGGTTAGGGGATATGTCACCTGAATAGAGTAACAGCAGGAGGGTGAGAAAGAGAAGGTGGGAATGGGATTTGTGGGAGTGGGAGTGATTGGCAGCACGAGAGTTAGAGGGAGACCATGTTCTGAGGAAACAAAGGAGCTCATGCGAGGCCATCATGTGGGACGAGAGGAGGGAGGGAGAGATGCAGATAGTGTAGGGGTCGGTGGTAGTGGGGCAGGAGTTCCATTTAAGGAGAAAGGTAGAAGTAAAGAGCAGAAGCGTGAGAGAAAGCATGATATAGACGTGTGTTTACCCAGAGTAAAAAGTGCTTTTATCTTATTCCCCCCTTTTAGAACTGCCTGAGTTTGCTGCTGACGCTGCCGGTGCCCCCTGACGCCACCGGTGACTCTCTTGTAACATTTATCGAGAAGCTGAAGGAGCGAGAACAGGAGTTAAAGGTGGATATTTAATCTTCCGGTGTGAGGCTCATTGCCGGCTCCGGTATCGTTATGTAGCATTAATCTGCTCTAACGCTCGGCCTCGTATTCCCAGGCCTTGATGGACCCCACGTGATAAAGCCCCACATTATCAAATATTCCTCACTGACGGAGTTTGTTTTGGGACGTGTCCGGTGTTTCCTTCGTGCAGCACAGAAAGCTCTGCCGGATTCTATTTGTTTTATACAGATTTCTGAGCAATTTGTGCTCTTTGGCCAGAATTTCTTATTTTTTTTTTAAAGAATCCAGCAAAGTGCAACGTAGGGTTAATGCGAGCCAAGCGACGTTAAATACCTTCTTATTAAAAGAAATTTGTACTGAAGCTTCGGGTCTGACTCAATGACCAATAAAAGCATCTTTTTCCGAGCAGAAAGAGTGGGAAGATATGACTGAAAACAAGCAGCGGCGGGAGGAGGAGATCAGGAGGCTGCGCCTGGATCTGACCAAGGGCCAAGAGGACCTGGAGCGACTGGCCCGGGTCCTGCGTGAGAACCAGGACACCATCACGGTGCGTTTTAGTCTGGAGGTCCCTGGCTTTGGCTTTCCTGATGCTTTGCAAAATTGCGCTTAAATCCATGAATATGAAACTGGCAGAATGGTGGCGCGCTGTGGCGTCAGTGCGGCAGGATGGGGGCGCGCTGTGGCGTGAGCATGGGGGCGCGCTGTGGCGTGAGCATGGGGGCGCGCTGTGGCGTGAGGCATGGGGGCGCGCTGTGGCGTGAGCGCGGCAGGATGGGGGCGCGCTGTGGCGTCAGTGTGGCAGCGTGGGGGCACGCGTTGGTGTCAGGGTGGGGGCGAGCTGTGGCGTCAGGGTGGGAGCGAGCTGTGGCGTCAGGTGGGGGCGAGCTGTGGTGTCAGGGTGAGGGTGAGCTGTGGCGTCAGTGCGGCAGCATGGGGGCGAGCTGTGGCATGGGGGTCGCCATATAGTCGCCAGGTCAGTCTCTGTATAATGTTCCAGCCTCAGTGCTAAGGGGTGAGGTGCGTGCTCGCTGTGCAGCAGCAAAACCTATTCCTGGATGTATGGCAGAGTTTGAGGCGGCAGTGAGTTATTCTTCCTCCCGTTCTTCAGGCTCTTCGTGACCACCTGGGGGAGAAGGATTTCACCATCCAGCAGCTGGAAGTGGCCCTGGATTCTGCAGTGCGCACCGCGTCCTCTCAGGACATCCTGCGCGCCTCTGCGCTGCGGGAGAAAGACTCTCTGATATCCGCCATGCAGGGGGTCCTGAGCAGCAGCAACCAGGACGTGGAGGTGGGTATAAAGGGGGCACATTAACCAACCTGGGGATAAATTACTGCGAGCTGAATCTAATTCCCCTCCTCCCGTCTCGCAGGCGCTGGCAGATTCCCTCCTGTCTCAGGGTCTGGATGATCTGGGTGGGTCCGTGCCCGGCATGCCGTCCCCGAGCCCCCTCATCACGCAACTACAGGAGAAGGGGCGTCTGTTATCACAGGCCCAAACCGACAACAAGACGCAGATTGTGCAACATCAGAAGGACGTGGAGGACCTGCTGAACGCGCTGAATGAATGCCAGACCCTGCTGCAAGTGAGTGCACGCGGGTCCCTTCACGCAGGAGGCAGCGTCCGCCTTAGTGTCGTGGCTCCAGTTCCCTCCGTGGTTAATTTTACATCATTGGGTTTTTTATAGATTCCAGAATATCCTTGGTTCTGCAGAGTTTACTGCAATCGGACAGAATTTAAGGGAAGCTGTGCTGGGGGGGGCTAGTAATGTGCAGAATGTAGGGGTTGACGCATGTTGGGGTACAGGGAGTCTGGAAGGGTATGGGTTTTTCCTGATGTGTTCGGGTTCAGCGCTTCAATGTGTGACACCTTTTATTCCAGGAGCAGCTGCGATACTGTAAGGAGCGGCTGCAGGTCGGGGAGCTGGAGCAGAGGCGGCTGCGCGAGGCTCTGCGAGGTCAGGAGGCGCAGCTTCGAGAGGAGAAGCAGAGACACGCCGGCGACATGTACCGTACCCACACTGAGCTGGTCCAGCTCCACGACGCTGCCAGGGAGAGGGATAAGACCATGCAGGTGATGCCAGCTCGCTCCTTTCACTTCTTCCTATAGGGGGAAGCACCTCATTACTGCCAATGTGTCGCCCCGCGGCGCCAGTCTGATCCGAGGGAACATACAGCAAACGCTGTATTAATCTTCCATTAACCGCAGAGCTGCATTCCACACTTTCAGAGATGCTGAGTGACCGATCCTTTCATGCCTGTCGTTTCTCTCACGTGTAGAAGCTGCTGCAGGAAGCTCAGAACCGGGATCAGATCATCAAACGGCTGCAGGAGAAGCTGAGCCAAGGCGCGGGCATGAGGGACACCCTGTGAGGGTACGGCCGGGGTAACAGGCTGGCGTTGTATGAGTGCTGAATGGATGGTAACTGCTACATTTTCCCATTCAGTGACGGAAAGTTAGAATTTTAATAATGACTCGGAGGCGAGTATGAAGAGATTCCAAACGATGTAAAGAAAATCTATCACGCTCTCACCTGCCCCCAAACTCCTCCATAATCCCTTGCAGCCCTCCAGATGGGGTTGTGTGAATGAATGATGACATTGCATTAAATGTGATATTATCAGGGTTATTCAGAGAGAGGTGAAAAGCAGGAGAATGACTGACTGGAGAATGGAAAATTCTAGGTCAAAATAGCTGGAATAAATTCTCCCTTTTATCTCACTTTCCAGTTCGGCTATCTTGACCTCGAATTTTCCATTCTCCAGCCATTCTCCTGCTTTTCACCTCTCTGAATAACCCTGTATGTGTTTGACTCTGGACAGCCCCCCCCCCCCCCGTATGACCTCCACATACAGCACTTATGAGACGTGTGTCTGTCCGTCCTCTTCGGGTGCTTTGAATTTCACATCTCTCTCCTTTTCATCGGTTTCAGATCCACCGGTTCTTCACTCGATGATTTTCCTGAATCTTCTGCTGCCGGGATCCATTGCGATGTTTACAGAATAGGGGTACAGGGCTGTGACTACATAACCCCCCCCCCTTTCCTCCCCAATCATTCCATAGGTACCTCTTAGGATCTACATACACGTTACCAGATCTGTAGCTTTGTCTCTGCAGCCCATCCAGGCCCATCACCGCAATCCACTTCGGAAAGGCCCCCCCCTTCATATCCAGGGTGTGTCATTTCAGGGGGGACCTTCCCCTGGGGGAATAAATGCTGGATTCTGCCGGATGTTTCCTGCGGATATATCTGCTCGCTGCAGGGTACCCTGAGAGCAAGATCTGTGTCAGAAGCCCTGCAGATGCAGCCCTGGGGATTTCAGGTGTTGCGGGCTGTGATTGCGAGGCCCTGCACGCTGTGTATGTCATATTAAATGGTCGGGCGCTTTATGCTGTAGTGGTTGTAGCGCATGGCGGTGGCGGTTGTAAGAGGTGTAAATAATCTTTAAATTCCTTTTTTTATTGTAAGATACGCTGTATATTGTACATCCTGCTGTTCAGGGTTACGGGACCAGAGAACGGACGTCACTGTGTATTAAATCGACACTTTATGGAGGGCGGCGATTCGCCGTGCGGTTACGGGATTTTTTTTGGAGCTTTCCTGACTTTTACAGGTGTTTATCGGGACGGACTCGCCTCAGGTGGGGGTATAGACAGGTCTCGGTTACACGGATGTGTATGAACGGTTTCCTTTGGCTCGTTTCATCGGTTTTATGAGCCTGTGGCACCTGGATCTGGTTTTGCCGTTCAGCCGGGTCGCTGCTTTTTATGGTAGATTAATGTCATAGCACTTTTTATTGAATGGTTGTTTTTTTTTTGTCTCAGACGCTCACAGGTTCAGCGTATTCATAAGACGTGGGACTTTACATCCTGCTCTATACACTACAACGCCAGCTGGAGCGGCTTCCCGCCAGAGACAGAATGACACGCGTTTATATCAAATGTCTCCGCGAGGAAATTATTGTAAATCTGGCCAAAAAAAAATCTGAAACTGCTGCAATGAGCAGACGGGTTCCGCTGGTTTCCATGGCGATTGCACCGCAATACTTTGCTGCTCGGACCATGAGAGGAGCGAGAATCCGAATTTACATTATTAATCTGTCAGTGTGTGTCCTGGCAGTGATGGGATTTGGGGTCCTTCGGCCTAAATAATCCCCCTGGGTGATGATGTAATGAGGGCTTGGTGCTGGTACGGGTAATTTTATATATGGTTACGGCTCGGCGATATTTAACTGGTATCAATCCTCTTTTCCTGCTCTTTTTATACCGTTCTGGTACTTTATTAGTGATTTAATCCGCCCTGCCGTTGTTAGATACTGCTGCGAGGTGATGGGGAGAATCTGGGGTAACAGCGCTGCCAAACTCCGGTCCACCAGATGTTTCTGAACTACAACTCCCAGGGTTCCCTGGTCATCTGTTGCCATGAAAGGATTCTGGGGATTGTAGGCATCAACATCAGGGGGGGTGCTGTGAATTTGACAGGTGCTGCTTATCTGTGTATACGGGTCCTGCAGCTCGTATTTACATACTGCCAGAAGCAGCAGGGTATAGTAGGGACCGCTCATACTTTCCTGCTCATGTCACTGCCACATGTGACGCTGCCTGCGCGGTGTCAGGGTGTAACCTCGTGCGTTAATGGCTCTGGAATTTAATGGGCTGTGCCAATAAAAGTGCCTTTTTAATTATTCACACCGTGTCTGCGTCTCTGTAAGGTGTGTGTGTGTTTAAAGCGACATTCCCGCGGTGTGAACGGTGCATAAAATCTATTCCTACTGACGACTGCTTCAGGACGGTCACTGAGGAGCCAAGTGATGAATATTTTTGCCTTTTTAGTTGAATAACAGTATAGCTGTGCCTTGCCCTCCTGCTTATCCCTCTGTAACCTGATCTCGGTCCTCCTACCTAGGTATGCTGAAAAAAATCCAGATTAAATACGTAAGGATTATTCACCAACCTCAGAAATTGCACCAAAAGGTGTCGTTTTTTTATTCTGTTTTACACACACCGTTTGCACTTTTGCGTCAATTCACCTGTGTTCGGCGACACCAAAAATTGCCCGTAGTGTTTCTTTTATTTCCAAATTGCATCAAAATTCTGGCAAAATGCCATGATTTTTGGTGTTTTAGGATTCAAAGGCCTTGTATTTTCAAAACACCTAATTTTTTACCTAAGTTCAGTGGAATTCGCCGACGTCCGATAACATCTTTGACTCCAATTTTGGGAAAATACAGTGACCATTTGGTAAATGGTGAATCCACTGTATTTGCGGCAAAATGGAATCGCCAAGCACCGGTAATTACACCCTCTTTCGGTGCTTTGTGAATACACCCTTATCAATCATTGTGCTCAGAAAATATTTGCACTCTGCTCATAATCCGTGTCGGGTTGCGCTGGGGATCACTAATGTGTCGGCTCTAGCAATTAGCTGAGCCAAATGTGACAAGGGCCACTCGGCTATGAGCAACATCTTGATTATTCAAGAATCGACACTGACGCACCGCTTCATCTTCCTAAACGTCCAGACATTTGGGGAAGAAAGATGAAGCCGTGCGTCAGGAGACCGATACATGGAGAGCCGACCTTTAGAGACTGCACCAACTCTCCTCTGTGCACAGCGTTCACCATACTCACCTGGGTACTTTTATGTTCCCTGTCTTGGGGTAAGGCTTCTCTTTTTTTTTTTTTGGTGCCCTTATAGTGAGTAGCATGTGGTTGTGTTGCGTCATTAGTCACCATATTACACAGGCTGAAAAAGACATGCGTCCATCGGGTTCAGCCTCTCGCACATCACCTACTGCTGTTGATCCAAAAGAAGGCAAAAACCCCAGTCTGAAGCGCTCGCCCATATGCAACATACTGGGAAAAATCCCTTCTTGACCCCAGATGGCGTCAGATTTCTCCTTGGATCAAGAAGCTTTTACCCACATATTAAATATTATAACCCTTAATATTCTGTGTCTGCAGGAAGTCACCCAGTCATTGTTTAAAAGTCTGTACAGACTCTGACCCAACCACCTCAACAGGCAGAGAATTCCACAGCTTTATTGTTCTCACTGTAAAATAACCCTTCCTATGCTTTAGGTTGGATTTCCTTTCCAGTCTAAATGAGTGACCTCGTGTCCTGTGTATAGTCCTGTTAATGAATAGGTTATCAGACAATGGTTTATAATGGCCCCATATATAAGGTTATCAGATCCCCTCTAAGGCCCCATGTTTATATAAAGTTCAGTCCCCCTGAGGCTATAAAGTACTGACTGACTCATCAACGCTCAGCGTATGTTCTTAATATGAATATTTACACTTTTTTCTATACTCGGTTTTTATGGTACACAAAGCTGTTAAATTAGCATTGCTATACCTCATTATATTGTTGAAATTCCTTAAGAGCGATTACACCGCTACTTTAACAGACACGAGTAGCGCCTGACTAAGGGGTACCCCATACTTTCCTCCCGCTCAGCTGAAACTGTTTAACCTTGGAACGTGAAATTTTGAAGGTACACTGTTTATATGATGTAGGCACCCACTAAGGAAGGATTTTTGGAAACTCCGCCCCTAAGGGGGTTGAATATTTTAAACAGTATACCTATAGCTCAAAAACAGATGTGAAAATCAGTATTTAGATTCGTCTTGCAAAATAAAAAAACACGTATTTTACCGTTTTTCAAAAATTCAACTGGGGGGCCAAAAAAAAAGGGGGTTGAATATTTTAAACAGGATACCTATATCTTAAAAACAGAAGATGGTACAGACATGAAAATCGGTATTTAGATTCTTCTTGACAAATAAAAAAGCACATTTTACCATTTTCTGAAAATTCCTTTGGGGGAGCAAAAAGGGGGGTTGAATACTTTTAATCATAAACGCGAAAGTCCTGACTGACTCATCAATGCTCAGCTGAAACCGTTTAAACTAGGAACGTGAACTGTTTTTAATGATGTGGGCACCCACTAAGCAAGGATTTTTGGAAACTCGACCCCTAAGGGGGTGAAAAAGGGGGTTGAATATTTTAAACAGGATACCTATAGCTCAAAAACAGAAGATGCTACAGATGTGAAAATCGGTATTTAGATTCGTCTAGAAAAATAAAAAAAAAACATTTTACCATTTTCTGAAAATTCCATGGGGGGGGCCAAAATGGTGGGTTAAATGTATGTATGTATGTATGTATGTATGTATGTATGTAAAAAGTCCTGACTGAGTGACTCATCAACACCCAGCTGAAACCGTTTAACCTAGGAATGAAATTTTGAAGGTGCACTGTTTTTATGATTTAGGTGCCCACTAAGGCTAGGGTCAGACTGAGGCAGTGCGAACGCGCGTGCAGCCGCACTTAATCACGGCCGTGCTAGCAGCAGATGCCGGGCAATGACGGCCAATATACGAAGTACGGTCGCACAAAAGTGCGGCCGCGCAACGCAAGCGGCAAACAAACGCATTTTTTCAAGAACGTGAAACCACTAGTACTGACGTACAGAGTGCGCTGCGTCCGCTAGCGGCGTGTGTGCGTGATTAGGAGACGTCAGACGCTGCTAATGTCCGGCCAACATAACGTCCAGACACAAAGTGTTTTATTGATGATCCGTACAAAATCACGGATGAAACTGCGCATCGTATGACCGCTATTGCGTATTCCGTGAAAAAATACGTCCATTCGTTCGAACGCACTTTTTCACGGACAACGTGAAAAATGCGTTAGTCTGACCCCTAGCCTTAGGAAGGATTTTTGGAAACTCCACCCATAAAAATTTTTTTTTTTCAAAAATCCAAGTGGAGGCAAAAAAAGGGGGTTGAATATTTTAAATAGGATACCTGTATCTCCAAAACAGACAATGTTACAGTCCTGAAAATTGGAATTTAGATTTGTCTTAAACTAAAACACTTATTTTACCATGTTCTGAAAATTCCTTGGGGGGGGGGGCAAATACGGGGGTTGAATACCTTTTATCAGTATACCTATATTTCAAAAACTGAAGATGTTACGGGTGTGAAATTTGGTATTTACAATCTTTGTGAAAAAACCAAACATGTTTTTTGCCATTTTTCACAAATCCAATTGGGAGGGGGGGGGGGGTCGGGGGAAAGCGGTATGAATATTTTTATCATCCTACCTATATTTCAAAAACCAAAGATGTTACAGACGTGTAATTTGGTATTTACAATCTTCTTGAAAACTAAAAACAGGTGTTTTACCATTTTCCAAAAATCCCAAGGGGGGGGATGAAAAAAAGGGGGGCTGAATACTTTTAAACAGGATACCTATATCTCAAAAACATAAGATGTTACATACATGAAAATTGGTATTTAGATTCCTCTTGAGAAACAAAAAAACACCTATTTTACCATTTTCTAATTCAGTGGGAGGGGGCAAAAAGGGGGGTTGAATACTTTTATCAGTATACCTATGCCATTTTCCACAAATCCAAATAAGGGGGGGGGGGGTCGAGGGAAAGGGGTCTGAATACTTTTATCAGTATATCTATAGTTCAAAAAACAAGATGTTACAGGTGTGAAGTTTGGTAATTACAATCTTTTGAAAATAAAGAAACACGTGTTTTACCATTTTCCAAAAATACAAGTGGGGGGGGGGGAAGGGGGTGAATACTTTTTAACAGGATACCTACATCTCAAAAACAGAAGATGTTACAGATGTGAAAATTGGTATTTAGATTTGTCTTGAGAAACAAAAAAAACACCTATTTTACCATTTTCCAAAAATCCAGTGGGAGGGGGAAAAAGGGGGGTTGAATACTTTTATTGGTATACCTATATTTCCAAAAACCAAAGATGTTACAGGTGTGAAATCTGGCACTTACAATCTTCTTTAAAAATAAAAAACACATGTTTTACCATTTTCCAAGAATCCCACGTGGTGGGTGAAAAAAGGGGGGTGAATACTTTTCAACAGGATACCTATATCTCAAAAACAGAAGATGTTACAGACGTGAAAATTGGTATTTAGATTTGTCTTGAAAATAAAACAACACGTATTTTCCAAATATCCAGTGGGGGTGCAAGAAGGGGGATGAATACCTTTATCACTATACCTATATTTCAAAAACCAATGATGTTACAGGTATGAAATTCGATATTTACAATCTTCGTGCAAAAAAAAAAATGTTTTACCATTTTCCGAAAATCCAGTTAAGGTGGGGATGGGGGAAAGGGATGTGAATACTTTTATCAGTATACCTATATTTCAAAAACCAAAGATGTTACAGGTGTGAAATTTGGCACTTACGTGTTTTACAATTTTCCAAAAATCCCAAGGGGGGGGGTTCTACCAAAAAAAACAAGTTTCTTTTAAAAAAACAATTTTAACAAATCCTAAAATCCACGCGAGCGAAGCCGCGGGCAAAAGCTAGTATTTATATAAAGTTCAGTCCCCCTCTGAGGCCCTGTATATATTTATATAAAGTTCAGTCCCCCCTCAAAAGGTGCAGTTTTTAATAAACTAAACCCGTTTAATTCAGACCCTTGGTTTTCTGTGGTTGGACACTTGATGGGCCTATATGAGCTCACACCCAGGTGTCTGTGGGAACATTGCAGATGTCCCAGTTTTGCGGTGCCTGGATTTCTCGCTGGCAAAGACCCAGAACCAGCAAACCGTAACACAGACCATACAAGAAAACCAGCACATACCTAAACACAAAGAGCAAGTTGTGAGGAGGGACAGGCTTCACACTTTTGTCGTGTTGCTTTCAAATCTAAGCACAGATTACCCCAGTAACGGCCTGATCTTCTACAGACCAGAGCGTGTCCAGTACATGGTGGCATCGGCCAGTGAACCACACAGAAAAAATGAGTGACCCGCAGCCCGAAAGACAGGAAAAAAAACCATGTATAGGTAACATGAGAACCGGCATAGCCTGGAGCGCAGCTTACACAAACAAACATGTTTTTATTCAGGGAGTGACTGGGTGTGTATCTGTGTATCCTGCAGCCAGAGCAGAGGCTTTACTGAGGAATAATTAATGTGAAATACTATTTACTAAACTGTAAACTCTTACTGCCCTTTACTGTATCACAGAGCTCTAACGATAACTCAGTACCGCGCGGTGTGTATGAAGTTTGAACTTATCAGAGCTCCACAGCAATAAAGTTTACAGTAATGTGCGGTGTGTATCAGCGTATCACAAAGCTCCACAACAATAACTGTAATGTGCCGTGTGTCTGAACGTATCACAGAGCTCCAGTGATAAAACTCACAGTAATGTGCCATGTGTATGAGTATCCCAGAGCACCACAGCAATAAATCTCACAGTAATGTGCGGTGTGTATGAGCGAATCACAGCAATAAAACTCATGCTCATACACACTGCACATTACTGTATCAGAGCTCCACAGCAATAAAACTCCCAGTAATGTGCGTTGTGTATGAGGGTATCACAGTAATGTGCAGTGTGTATGAGCGTGAGTTTTATTGCTGTGGACACTGATCCGCTCATACACATTACTGTGTTTTATTGCTGTGGAGCGCTGTGATACCCTCATACACAACGCACATTACTGTGAGTCTCTGTGATACCCTCATACACAACGCACATTACTGTGAGTCTCTGTGATATACACAACGCACATTACTGTGAGTCTGAGTGTATCACAGAGACTCACAGTAATGTGCGTTGTGTATGAGGGTATCACAGCGCTCCACAGCAATAAAACACAGTAATGTGTATGAGCGGATCAGTGTCCACAGCAATAAAACTCACGCTCATACACACTGCACATTACTGTGAGTTTTATTGCTGTGGAGCGCTGTGATGCCCTCATACACAACGCACATTACTGGAGTTTTATTGCTGTGGAGCTCTGATACAGTAGTGTGTATGAGCGAATCACAGCAATAAAACTCACGCTCATACACACTGCACATTACTGTGAGTCTGAGTGTGAGGGTATCACAGCGCTCCACAGCAATAAAACACAGTAATGTGCAGTGTGTATGAGCGGATCAGAGTCCACAGCAATAAAACTCACGCTCATACACACTGCACATTACTGGAGTTTTATTGCTGTGGAGCTCTGATTCGCTCATACACACCGCACATTACTGTGAGTCTCTGTGATACACTCATACACACTGCACATTACTGTATCACAGAGACTCACAGTAATGTGCGGTGTGTATGAGCGAATCAGAACTCCACAGCAATAAAACTCCCAGTAATGTGCGTTGTGTATGAGGGTATCACAGAGCTCCACAGCAATAAAACACCGTAATGTGCAGTGTGTATGAGCGGATCAGAGTCCACAGCAATAAAACTCACTCTCATACACACTGCACATTACTGTGAGTTTTATTGCTGTGGAGCTCTGATACAGTAATGTGCAGTGTGTATGAGAGAATCACAGCAATAAGACTCATGCTCACACACTGCACATTACTGTGAGTTTTATTACAGTAATGTGCATCACAGAATCCACAGCAATAAAATTCCCAGTAATGTGCAGTTTGTATATCGCTGTGCAGATCTGATACTCCTACACACCACTCATTACTGTATCAGAGCTCCACACGATAAAATGCACTCAAACCGCACACATTACTTTATTACAGAGCTCCACAGCGAGGAAACTCAGTGATAATCCGTATGAGTTTTATCGCTGTGGAGCTCGGTGTTACGCTCATACCCAGCGCACATATCTCCAGCAATAACATAGTAATGTGCAGTGAATATGAGTGAGTTTTATCATTGTGGAGCTCTGTGATACATTCATACTAAACATCGACGTTCTAGGAAAGAAATGATGCCAACGTGCAACATATTACCATGTTTCAATGAATACTGTTACCTCCAGAGAAGTATCTGTTACCCGTATGAAATCCCAGGGCTTGCTGTGCCTCGCAGACTCAATAAATGAGGGCGACTCCTGATTGTAACCAATAATCCATCTGTATTTTATTTTGAATGATATTGGCGCGTGACCCCCCCCCCCACACACCATTGTTTTTCACGCCTGCGTAAACCCAATCTGTACCACAATAATAATTAGAGCAGTGTTATTAACGAGCCAGTTTATTAAAGGGTTTATATAAAATAGAATTGGTTTCCGCAGTCTCTCTATAAAACACACAAATATACAATATATTATATACATGCAGACGTCTGAACTCGTTGCGTATTCTGTAAAATTTAATATATATATCTGTAAAATCTTAATCTGAGGAAATCACAGTCTATGTTCATATACATGGTTTATATAAACACCGTAAAGTGCATCGTAATCAGATCTAGGGCACGTGTTAATGCCTCCTCTTTGGCTAGAGCCTATGATTAGTCATGTGGTTCCTCGGGATTATGGGTAATTAGAGGTGGAACATAACGGAAGTCAGTCATTAGGGGAATAGGAACCTCGATTAAGGCACGGTTACCCAAGATAGAATGGTGGTTGACACCATAGACCATGATGTCTTCCTGCATAGATTTATCTCAACGGCTTTCCAAGCTACAGCTCTCGGCATCGCATTGACACCACTGCTCGTCACCGTCCTCCCACATCAACCATTCCAACCTACATTGGTATAGTTATGGCCCTCTCCACCGTCATGCATTCTTCCACTCACGCTATCCCACTGTAGGGTCGCGTCTCATGGCCCAACCTTTGTAACGACATCTAAATAAAAAGGTCACGAGCTTCAAACAACAGCACTACCAGTGTTTAGAAGCGATCCAGGGGGTCAGCAAACTTGGCTCTCCAGATGTTCTAGAACATCTCCCATGATGCTCAGCCAACCTAATGAACAGCCGAGCAATGTGGGAGCTGCAGTTCTAGAACATCTGGAGGGTCCAGGCTCGTGGGCCTCTGCTTTATTCAAGCAACAGTGCCACCATTGTTTGAAGAGAGGATTTTCTCCACCTATGTCAATTAAGGACTCGCCTAAGCCACCACTTCCCATTACCTACCTAGACCCAACAGCTCCTGTCCTACTCCAACACTTTCCAAGCATTGGACCTTCTCCACCATTGCCGAATCCCTGACTGCGCTGGCCAGCATCTAATCAATTTTCTGTCCACCTGATATTAATAAAATGGTCATGGTGTGGATGCCCTGACCCTGCTGTTCCACCACAGTGAAGACCTTTGCTTGTGTGCAGGAATGAAAATGAATTGGATATTAAACAGTGCTTTAAAAATACCCCGATAACAGAAAAGGGAGAGAGAGGGCACATAAATTACACAGAGATTCCTTCTAACTAGGAATGAGGTCATAGAATGGAGCTGAGCCCTTCTCACTCTGCAGCCCAGTATTCACAGATCAGTAAATTGAAATGTAAACAATCCATGCCGCCATCTTTAAACAGGGCGTCTGTGCCGGGCAGCTGGAAGTCAACCAAAAAAAAAACCACATAAAAATATAAAAAATATCAGTGATGCGTTAAATGTGAAATTATGTCTGAGCAGGACCTTGAGGTGGGGGCGGGGAGTGAGATCACATCGAACCTGTAGACTATTTCTTCTTCTTTTTCTTCTTCTCTTCTGACTGTGCTGGCTTGTTCTTCTTATTCAGAATGGACATTAAAGACTTGGGCATGTAGTACGGCTTTTCTGTGGATCCATCATTGCGTTCCAAATCTTCCACTGAAAACGGAAACAAATGAAGATCAGTAGGACACAAACTAGGGTCAACTCAAGCGGACTACAGGAACCTGGTGAAGACTGCTTTATGAGAAGACAGCACGTCCTTCCCACACATCCCACCCTTTATAAAATGAGATCCCCTCACATTCTAAGCAGAGAATGGCCCACAGTTACATTTTATTCAAAGGGGAATGAATGGATTGCATGACATAGGAGGCATGTCCTCTAAGGTCCATCATTCCCACCAAAAAAATGACTCAAGACCCAACAAATGGGATCAACCCTTGAGCCTCGTTGACTACAAGGTCCATTGTGGATGCAGTAGACAACCTGGTTGTGTATCAATACTCACAGAAGCAGAGGAACAGGGTGTCCACGCACATGGTGTACACGCTGAAGAATCCCTGAGCAATCATGTATGAGCCGAAGACTATAGTCTGGGAAATAGAAAACAATTTTAGCACAAAATTCCCCCCAAAATCTATAAATAGATCCTCTGTTTGTATCTGTTGACTTTGCCAGTGACCTCTCGGCTTAGCAGATCATTTGGGATCCACAGAAATCATGATGTCGGATGATGCAATGGGATCAGTATGGAAAGCTAAACTTATTGGGATCTTGTGCTCAGCTTTCCATAGTAGATAAAACCTAAGCAATGCCATGCGGCCTGCGCAAAGTGAATCCTCAGCCAAGGGCCCCTTTGGGAAGGATACAATGAGGGGTTGAGGAGCATGGCCATGTATGATCCATGGACAGGAGAGCTAAAGACAAGAGGAGACCAGGACATTGATAAACGGACACTGTCCATAACATGGAGACCTTGGTCATTGAGGGTAGTTGTTATATATGGCAGCATAATGGGTTGTAACTTTTCAATGTGGTGACATTACGGTGTCGCTAGACTTTTCTTGGCTGCACCACTCACCAGAATGGGGATCCAGTAATAATTCAGATTGGGAGGCTTGAAGGCATCGTTCTCAATCTTGAGCTTATCAGAAAAGAAAAAGAAGGCAAGTACTCCTGGAAAAAGGATAAACATGGTGAGCAAGGAGTGAACAAAGTGGAAGAGGAAATGGGAGCAGGAAGACGAGGAGCAGGAAGACGAGGAGCAGGAAGACGAGGAGCAGGAAGACGAGGAGCAGGAAGACGAGGAGCAGGAAGACAAGGAGCAGGAAGATGAGGAGCAGGAAGACGAGGAGCAGGAAGACGAGGAGCAGGAAGACGAGGAGCAGGAAGACGAGAGAAAGAGAGAGAAGAGGTGAATAAAGAGACAGAGAAGGGGGGGGAGACTGAGGAACAAGGTGATGGGCAAACAGATCTTTGACCAGGAGAATATGGGGTTAGAAATGAAAAAAGGGTCCAAGTGACTGAGAAAAGAAATGATAATTGTAAATCGCCAAGTAGAAGGACAAAAAAACTGCACAAGGGAAAAATTGGCTGAGAATGACATGTGAGCAGTAGAGGGACAGATATGCTAAATGTCTCTCACCTACTCCTCCAACTACAATCAGTTTCCCAAAGAAGATGAGTAAATCAGTGACTTTGTCCAGAACAACCACCCTATAGAGACACAGACAATGTCAAGACACGGCTTAACCATGGAGCAAAATAAACACAACACTGCGAGGAGCAGGAAACCTCTTCAGGATATTAATCAAATGGCACGGGATGGGAATGTATATAGACACATGTAATCACGTATGGTCACCAGGTGAATCCAGGGGCAGCAGAACGCTTCCAACCCATCGCGATCTGGGACCCATGTATGCAAGAAACTACACATACACACAGTGAATACATGGACCCCCTGAGTAAGTCGTGCTCACCTCACAATGTTCCTCATCAGGAGCTTGAAGGCGTTTTTGGCAGAAACACAGAAATTCTTCCCATACACCGCAATCTGAATGAGGGGAGGAAAGCAGAGACAGACGGGAAGGAAGAATGACAGGGGAGGAGGTAAAACGTGTGGAATCAGTAGGTGCCCCCCCACCCCAAAATAAAAAAGGTCTCCGTTACCCCAAAACATTTTACACACAGAGGAGTCACTCGGGATGGGTTTAGGACATACAGGGGTCTATTCACTAAGGGGCTTCACATTTTGGTCACCTCGGTGATTCCAATTAGTCAAAAATTTTGTGAATTCACTATTTATCGAATGTTCACCATATTTTGCCAAAAATTGAGTCACCAAAGCAAATATCGGACATCGAATAAAAGCGCCGAATTGGCCTTAGTGAATTCCACCAAACTGAAGAAAGAAAAAAAAAAGATAGGAAACCTCTCATCATACAGGAAGTTAAATTAATAAAACATGTAAAATATGTGTAAGTAATAAAAAAGGTCCATAAAAAAAAAAAGAGGGGGGCTTTTCCAAAAAATTTAAGAGAATAAATGGTCTTTAAAAACAAATTATTATAATTTTTAAAAAAAAATAATAAGAGATTCTATTTATTCCATTGAATCCAATGGGATTCGCCTGTTTAAACCTGTGGAATAGGAACATCGAAAATCAGGTAATTGCGGCGTGATTTCGTTGCAGGTCGGTGTTTTGTGAATAGATGTATCGATGGTTCTCTATGGGACCATTTTGGTGCTGCCGAACGCCACCGAATTGCACCGTATTCCACTTTCTGTTCTCCTGTATTTGGCGAATTGACAGCTTCGTGGATAGACGATTTGCCCAGAAATTGCACCTACGGCGCTATTCAGCGATCGGTGCAATTTGGTGACAGAATTGGATGTCAGTGAATAATATCCCTCATACTCATTAAAGCGACACATTAAAGCGACACACGGTAAGGCACGCACCATGATATACGCATTGCGGTTTAGGAATTTGATGAATTTCTCCAGGCACCAGAAGCAGCATTTCAGGCAGCACAGGAGGAAGCGAGTGCAGGGATTGTGCGCATCTAGGGAGAACAAATGACCGTATTAAACCACGTGGCTACACCGGAGATACACGAGAGCTGGAGAAACAGCCCCTGATCGCTTAAATGTCCTCCCGTCCCACCCGTGACATCAGTACTTTTTAACTTATGGTCCAGATATTCCAGCATGATCCTGATGAGCTGAATGATGGTGAGAATCAGAGCTCCGAAGGCGAGGGACCCGGTGTGATATCTGGGGGAGACGAATACAATATCAGACGAGGAGAAACAGAGCAGAATATATAGAAACATGTATCTATGAGACGAATAAGAGGATGGAATGGTTAAACAGAAGAGCATCATGGGAAGGGATGAGGCGCTGGGAGTTTTGAGATTGCCAGAAATCACGCAGACGCCCATCAGACACTTGCCATGACCCAGGCGGTTACACTATCCCATCACTCGCCAGAGAATATCTTTGAGGAAAAATGCCACATACAGGGACCCTCCCCAATTCACAGAGTCATTTAATACCCCCCCCCCTCCCTCATCTCTTTCAATTCAATCTCCGTTTCCCAATGCTGGGTCCTTTATAAACATGGTCAGGAGGTCACTGCCGTTTTGTAAAAATGCTGGATAATACAGATGAAGTCCAGCTTTCTACCAGACGTGCCCAGCACAGCCCACAATCTCAGTTTTTTTGTGTTTTTTTTGGCTGATTTTATAATCCAAAATTTCTAGATTTCAGAGTATTCAGAATTTGCCAATTTGGATCGATCCGAAATGTCCAACAAATCCAATAAGTTTCAGAAATGTCAGAAAATGTGCAGGCACGTGTTCTACTAGCCCCTATACCCCTACAACCCTCCTCCTTACCTCCTCCAACCAACCCATACCAGTGTCTAAGTTAGGGTTAGCAATCCGGTTAGGGTTACTTCTAGGGTTACCGTTTATGTTTGTATTAGGGTTAGGGTTACCATTTATGTTTGGGTTAGGGTCAGGGCCTACATGCAGCGGTAAGCTGGCCGCCGCTGGGGCCCTTCCGTTTTGCATGTGATGGCGGCCTCTGCGGCGTCCTGCGGCTGTGCCTGCACCACTCGGCAGACTGGCCGGGCGGGCCAATCAGCGTGCGTATGCTTCCAAAGCACGCTTCTTTGGCACCGCCCCCAGTCACGTGTGACAGCGCAGAGAAGACGTCGGAGAGGTGAGTATGGCATCCCCAGCCAGGGCCCAGGACCCAGCCAGGGCCCAGACCCAGCGCTCAGACCCAGCCAGGGCCCAGACCCCAGGCCCAGACCCAGACCCAGACAGGGCCCAGCCAGACCCCAGGGCTTTCAAAATCCATGGCAATGTAAGTAATAGATTGTTTCACCATTTCTTATTACAGTAGAGCAGCACGAGGAAGCAGAACGCAGAAGTGTGACATTTCAATCAACAGTGCCATCAGCAGTGGTATGTAACATTTTTAATTATTATATTTGCCAAAATATTTGTGTGTGCCGTATGGGAAGAGGGGATCACGGGGTGAGCCCATTCTGAGGGTCAGTAAGGGGCCCCAAAATTTCTGATGGCTGTCCTGGTTAGGGTTACCGTTTATGTTCGGGTTAGGGTTACCGATTATGTTTGTATCAGGGTTAGCGTTACCGTTTGTGTTAGGAGATTTCGGGTTGCTCCCTAATCGCAGAAATGCCCCTATTTCATCCGAAAATGAATACGGCAGAAACAGAATGCACATGTCCGCTTTCTCCCATCCTCACCGTAACGTTCTCATAAAGGCAGCAGACACCGCGAAGAACGGGATGTCTTTTGGTTTGTTGAAGGCCCAGTAGTAGGACGCGAAAGCTCCAGCCAGGACACATTGTCCGAGGGCGATAACAAAGTTCATACACCACAGGAACCCGATGACGTTATAGATCTGCAGGTTGAACAGGTTGCTCTGGTAGAGCCCCTCCGTGTTGTACTTATAGAAGATACACTGGGCTTCCGTGCAGCCGGTGCTGCTGGCATTGAAGGTCTGCGGGAGATGAAAACACGGATACACTTAGAGGAAATAGGCCATTTATCTCAACAAAGTCACGCAGCCTCATGTCGACTGCAACACCAGCCAATACGTGGTCCAAAGACCCCGGGTACTCGCACCTCGTGCAGGGTGCACTCACCACGGGATCGCAGGTCTCGTTACCCTTGATATTTTCACATCCCAGAAAGCTTGTGTTAGTAACAGAAATTCTGTAAAGAGGAGCTCCGGAGGTGGCCAGGTATCTGACGGAGGACGTTAAGGACCAACAGGACAACACCCGGACCCCGTACCAAATATCTTCAGCTCCAGATCCGAAGAGAAGCCTACAATCTCATTAATGATCCTTCAAAAGCAAATTTTCATCCCCCCCAAATAAGCTCTATGGTGGAGATATAATCTTTACACACTGGCTGGGTGGAGTAGAGGTAACATCACTGCTCTGCATGGAGAGAGTCTGTGGAGACACGGGTTCGATCCCGACAAGAGCACCTCTCCAGTAAGTGTCCTTGGGCAAGACACCTAATGGTACATACTCGCCACCCAGGACATACTTGAAAACGCGAGAAATCTCAATGTATCCTTCCTGGTAAAGTCCTTTTATAATAAAAAATAAATAAAAATACAGCTCCCCATTAATATCTTTCTTCTTGGGGAAACCATCATGAAAATCCCTCAACCGATCCCTTCCGAGACCACCACCAGTCCAAGGTTAAGATCACCTAGGTTGGTTTCAGTGGGATTATCAATAGCACCTTCACCGTGGACGGTCCCCGAGAAGGTTTAGCATGGTCCTATTTTTCTATTTGACCCTAAACTTTGTTCATCTCTTTTGACCGCTTCATGGCCTCTCTACCTCTCTCAATCATGACCGGCCAAGTGAAACCAGTCCACCTCTGTGTCTCATGTCTTGACCTCGCTTATCAATGATGCCCAGCACAGGATCTCCTGTGTATTTCTTGGCACAGTGACCAGCCCACTGGAGACTGACTTCATAATTAACCGCCAAAGGATACAGGGCTGTCATCCCCCAATACGCTATACAGACCAGGAGGAGCACGAACGTGACGATGGGGTAGAAGAGAGAAGACATGATGTGACCAATAGCCCTGCGGAGAGAGAGAGAGAATCATTCCTAAATTGTTATTTTATTTTCCCACGTCCCACCCAGTCCAGTTGCACTTGCAGGAGTAATTCCTCGTGTCCTCCTCACTCACTTGCTGGCTTCTTTAATCAGGGCGACTGCGATGAGAATCCTCTTCCTGAGGAACAGGAGAAGTAACAGGAGGATGACTTCAACCACAATCAGTATGATCACTGCAGACGGAAGAGAAGGGAGCCGTGTTATCCAGCCACTGAGGCATTAGGTTACCGAGAGGTCAAAGAGAAGACAGAAAATACATTGTGAACATACGAGAGCAGCAGTTCCTCCTCTGTAACGAGTGAGCCCAGAGGGGCAACCGATGGATCCGATCTGTGCATGCGCGTGCAGCTCTAATCAATCGTTCAGCGCAAGCGCTACGAAACTTGTGCAAGTCCGTAGTGCTGCACATATTTGTGGTTCCTATGCTACGCAAGTTGTGCAGGAGCGCAAATCACGCAAAAAAGCTTCAGGGACTACCGGGTTATCCCAGGGAGTATTAGAGGACGGAGTATTAATACTTACTGATCGCCAGCCACGTCTCCTTCACGTTCAAGTAAACGCCGATGTTGACGGTGAAGCCCACGTCGTTGATTGAACTCCCTTTCTTGTTCAGTAAATCGTACTCTGTGTAGCAGTGATATATACCTACGAGGAGGAGGAGGAAACGAGCAGATTAAGAGCATCAAATCGACACCAGAGTCAGGATGAGGATAGATACTGGTACGGTGGAAGAAGGGCCTGTGAGTCGGAGGATGCAGAAGTACTTCTTATAAAAGGGAACTCCAAAACCCAAATGGAGGAGCCTCCAGCCTGAATCAGGGGTAGTTTATGAGTTACTCTGAGCAGGGAATAAGTCAGTCGCAAGTCAATGACTCATGGATCCATTGGGGTCGAACACCATCAATACCTTCATCAACTAAAAATGGCACCAGGCACTCCAGAGAGAATTGAGCCACTTATTGAAGGGCACGCAGCGTTTCAGTGATGTGGACTTTTCTTCTGACACTCGAGTAAGGTCCACATGAGCAAACAGCTGCCTGCCCTTCAATAAACGCCACAATTCTCTCTGGAGTGCCTGGTGCCATTCTTGTTTAAAGTGGGTAGTTTTGTGGGGCCATCAGCAACGTGTTGGCTGGAAACTCAAGCCTCTCCAGGGACACAGGTGAGGAACGGATGGGTATTTGAGAGCAGCAGAATGAAGGGACAGATTGGCACTTTATGGTAAAGTGAGATCTTAGTCGTCCCGGGGCACTACCAGTGACTTACTGTAAAGGCTGCGAGGTTTATAGGGAAGAGAATAAATGTGGGATTGACCAGAAATCAAAGGATAACCATTCATTCTTCATTGTAGAAGATGAAGCTCAGGGATAGCATGGACCCGATTGTGACAATAGTCACTTGGAACTGGGGGGGGGGTAACGGGACCCAATATTTCTTTTAGGAGGTGTGAGACTGCAGGTTTTGGTAGGTTCAATATGTCATATTGTCCCACCCCCCGTCCTCTCCTACATCCAAGTCACCCTGTGCCTATAAGGGTACAGGGCGTCTATTTTAGGTGTTTATTTTATTATTGTTATTATGGTTATTGTTTATATGTTACTGTTATTATGGTTAATATCATTACTGTTTGTCACTGCAGCCCTTTCCAGCCACCGCCCTCTGCAACAGAATACGTTTTACAGCTGTGACTTGTTTGCGTGGTCATTATTTGTCAAACATTGCTGCTCTATCAGACTGCTGGGTGTTTGCGCCGTTATCCAACTTATTCAGACAGTCTGATGCTCAGCTCAGGCTGTGATTACATGATGTCGCTATATTGTTTCAAGATTAAACAATGGATTGGGTTATGGCTGGGGGCGATGGATCACCAGAGGTAGAAGAGGAGGGGGGAGCACCGGGGTGTCATCTTTCATTGGTCTCCAGGTCCCTCCTTGCACTGTAGATATATATTCTTCATATGTTTTATTAAAGTCTGTCTGTTTTACCTGCAGCAGTGAGTCCTGCCTCATATCTGGGGAAAGCTATAAATGCTCTTTCATTGTCCTGTCCTTAAGCTTCGGGCAAGGGCTGGAGAAGACATGAAAGATCGCTGGAGGGAGAACGGATGTCCTGCTAGGGAGCAGCATTAGCAGATGTGACCCATTTGGGGTGCTGAGATCTGTCACAGTGCCTTCCGTGTGGCTCAGGTTTCAATGCTAGTGGAATAGCTTAGGTTTAGAGATGTGGATTTGAGTACAGAGAGGAGTAATGGATACTGTATCTTCAGGAGTTATACCATATGCTGTGACGCCAAGGACGCCGAAGATGAGAACCCAGACCAGGATTCCGGCAGTGAATCGTAGCAGGAGGAGGAAGAGGAGGCTGACAACCATAGCTATAGCCAATCCACTGGAGGAGGAAAGGAGACGAAATCAGGTCCATTGATCCAAAAATTCAATATGGCGGCAGAGGAGAGCTTACATAAATGTATCGGACACATGGCCAGGAGACAAGAAGGTACATTCTAATAAACGAATGCAATAGAAATAAGCTGAAAGCTGGAGAGAATTATCTGAATCCCAAGAAACACTTCTTCTAGGACAAGGGTCAACAATCTCGGCCCTCCAAATATATCTGAAGTACATATCCCATGAGGCTCAGCCAGTCAGTCAACAAGTACCTAAGCATCATGAGTGCTGTAGCTTTAAAACAGGACATACTTGAAAACGAGAGAAATCTCAATTTATACTTCCTGGTAAAATACTTTCTCAAAAAAACAAAAACAAACACCAAGACGGCTATGGTTGTTGACCCCTCTTCTAGGAGTTGGGGGGTCTCTGGACATTATGAGGTTGAGGTATTACCTGTGCCCTTATATTGTCAGTTTTTGGGACACTTTTCAGCTCCGTAAAGCTGTGAGTCATGTAGATCGGTGTGAGATATCTTATTATCCCCCTTTCTATCGTCCCCCCCTCTTATTATTACACACGTGGCGTCCCATCTCTAATCGTCGCGCAAAGAAGGAAACACTCACACGAGGATCCATATCCAGGACTTGGCAAAATCCTCGAAAATCCTCTTCCCCAGATTCTGCAGGTTGAAGGAATTTGCGATGACACTGAAAAAAAAAAATAATACAAAAAGGTGTGGGTGAAAAAGAAGGAATAAAGTGCAAAGACAACGGAACGAAAACAATGAAAAGAGGAAAGAGCGAGAAAGGAAAAGGAAAACGATGAGACGGAAGGAAGGAGAGATGGATGGAAAGGAGAGGAATAAAAATGATCATCTCAAAAGACGGAACACCGGCGATAAACAGCAAATGTGTCAAAAAGACAACAACAACCGAACGAAGACACAAAGAAACCAAACAGCGTCTTACTTGGCGGCGGCGGTGATGTTGCTCACTGATTGGTTTCCTTTTGAATCCAAACCCGGAACATTAAAATCCGAGGAAATAGTCGACGAGATATTAGCGAGGGGGAAACAACGATTTAAAACTGCGGAACAGAGAGAGACGTGTAAAAACTCACTGACAAACTCCTCGGTTATCGGTGTATGGATCAAACAGAGCAACACTGTCATATAAAGTTTGTAATGATATCCAGGCTGGGATGGAACAAGGAAACCTAACTGGAGCATATTCCTGGATTTTGCCAAGGCCTTTGACACAGTAGACCATGGCATCCTATTACAAAAACTTAAAAACTCTGGTATTGGTGATCACACGCTAACCTGGTTTCAATCATATGTGTCTGATCGGTCGCAACATGTGTCCATTTCTGACAGCACTTCCCTCCCCCTCCCAATCACATGTGGTGTACCCCAAGGCTCGATACTCGGCCCCCTGCTATTCACAATATTCATAAATGATCTGCCCAATGTCTGCAAAGCCTCAACTGTACACATGTACACAGACGACACCGTAATCTATACCAGCAAACCAAATCTCCCGCAGCTGGAGGCCGTGCTGCAAGAACAATTCACAGAGGTAGAAAAGTGGATCAAAGATAACAAACTTTTTCTAAATGCTGACAAAACCGTAATGATGCTCTTTGGAACCGCACCTAAACTACACAAATTGCAAAATCCCCACTTATGTGTTGGGACAAAATCAAATGGCACGCTGACCACAGTCACTTCTCTCAAATACCTAGGTATGTGGTTAGACCCAAATCTATCCTTTGGCCCCACATTGAAAAACTCTCATCTAAACTCTACCCCAAACTAGGTGCCCTGTACAGAAACAAATCCTGCCTGAGCCCCGCGGTAAGAAAGCAGATTGTACAACAAATGCTTATGCCAGCCATTGAATACAGAGATGTAGTGTATGCAGCCGCCCCGCAAACACACCTCCAGAAACTTACTACTACATTGTAGAACTCATTCTGTCGCTTTGTGCTACAATGTAACTACATGACCCACCATTGTGACATGTTAAAAGAACTAAACTGCTTCCCCCAGCAGTTCCCTCATCCTATAACCTCCGATCCAGGACCTGCACCTTACTTACAATACCACAATACAAAAAGAAAGTGGCTCGATCCTCATTTTCCTACAGAGCACCACAAATATGGAATATCCTCCCAGACGCCATCAAATCTTCCCCCAGTCTAAAGTCACTTAAAAGCTCCCTATTAACACACCTCAACACAGAATGTGCCTGTAAACATGTAACACAGTGACTATATACAGAATGCACCTGTAAACGTGTAACATAGTGACTATATACAGAATGCACCTGTAAACATGTAACACAGTGACTATATACAGAATGCACCTGTAAACATGTAACATAGTGACTATATACAGAATGAACCTGTAAACATGTAACATAGTGACTATATACAGAATGCACCTGTAAACATGTAACACAGTGACTATATACAGAATGCGCCTGTAAACATGTAACACAGTGACTATATACAGAATGGACCTGTAAACATGTAACATAGTGACTATATACAGAATGAACCTGTAAACATGTAACCTAGTGACTATATACAGAATGCACCTGTAAACATGTAACAGTGACTATATACAGAATGCACCTGTAAACATGTAACATAGTGACTATATACAGAATGCACCTGTAAACATGTAACATAGTGACTATATACAGAATGAACCTGTAAACATGTAACATAGTGACTATATACAGAATGCACCTGTAAACATGTAACATAGTGACTGTATACAGAATGCACCTGTAAACATGTAACATAGTGAATATATTTATTTTCTGTTAATCTGGATATTTGTGTTTTCTTTTTAATATCTTGCATTGTATTGCTTTGTATTTCTGTAACTGTAACACTTCAATGCTCTTGAACCCAGGACATACTTGAAAACGAGAGAAATCTCAATGTATCCTTCCTGGTAAAATCCTTTATAAATAAATAAACAAACAAACAAACAAACAAACAAACATCGACAGAGGAGCTGACACACGCGTTACCACCGAGAGAACATATTCCATTGCTATATAATATTCAGCACGAATTCAGATTCCTGGGCTTACACTGCACAACATAACCAGATGGGGGCACTCTGAGAGCAAAGGAAAATCAGCTGCCTCGGCTAGTAGGCAGGAGGAATGGAGCCAGCGGGCTAAAAACTCAGATTATGAAACAGATTCCTGCAGCCCCGAGCTGCCATTCATTTTTTAATTTTTATGACAAACTTCAAAACTTTGCCATGTCCAAAGAATCACACGGGGCCAAACGTCACGCCAGAAAAAGAGGAAAACTATTTAATTAAATAAAAATAATAAAAAAATAAATATATAAAAATTTAAAATGTAAAAATATAATAAAAATTATATAATCTAATTAAATTGCCCTCATATATTTTGAATGGAGTATTGGTGAAGAATTACAAAGGATTTGCAAATTGTAGTCAAAAATATTGCATTACTGTCTGTATGATGTGAAAGAATAATTGAAGTGTTAGCTTTTAGCAACATTTTAAACAGGAAATGTGATCGTAGAAGTTTTAGATTAATGCTCTTTTTTTCTGCGATATGGCACAGGGACCCCCCCCCCATTTGTTGGCACAGCTACTCCTGTAACATTTATCCAGGTAAATCAAAAATATTCTCCATTACTTGCACAGTTTTTATTAGCATTTGGGAGGCTCTGGGCAAGAAAATGTTGTGGGTCCCTTCGCCACGTTTCTAACGCCCCCACACCTCCTTATACGCCACCTTTTTCATTCACAGATACAAACAATGACCCCCCCCTCAATCTTCCTACCACTCCCAGATAGAGAGATGGCGGCCCTGCTCGTCCCACCCAAAGGGCAGGCCTGGCTACTATATATCATTATTTGCAAGTTTTACGCTAAAGTCTAAAGACTCACTCCCCCCCCCCTTTATACCGTTCATATATATTCATTACGCTTTATTTTAGCAGAGATTAGAGGGAGCTCTTATTCTGATACAATGTTACTTCTTTTCACTGAAATATGAAGATATTGTTTCTGATACTCTTTTCTGTAAATGTTCTTACTTCCCCCCGCTTACCTTTCTGTATCTCCCCCCGCTTACCTTTCTGTATCTCTCCCGCCTGCTTACCTTTCTGCATCTCCCCCCGCTTACCTTTCTGCATCTCCCCCCGCTTACCTTTCTGCATCTCTCCCGCCCGCTTACCTTTCTGCATCTCCCCCGCTTACCTTTCTGCATCTCTCCCGCCCGCTTACCTTTCTGCATCTCCCCCCGCTTACCTTTCTGCGTGCATCCCCCCGCTTACCTTTCTGCGTGCATCCCCCCGCTTACCTTTCTGCATCTCCCCCCGCTTACCTTTCTGCATCTCCCCCCGCTTACCTTTCTGCATCTCCCCCCGCTTACCTTTCTGCATCTCCCGCCCGCTTACCTTTCTGCATCTCCCCCGCTTACCTTTCTGCGTGCATCCCCCCGCTTACCTTTCTGCATCTCCCCCGCTTACCTTTCTGCATCTCCCCCCGCTTACCTTTCTGCATCTCCCCCCGCTTACCTTTCTGCATCTCCCCCCGCTTACCTTCTGCATCTCCCCCCGCTTACCTTTCTGCGTGCATCCCCCCGCTTACCTTTCTGCGTGAATCCCCCCCGCTTACCTTTCTGCGTGCATCCCCCCCGCTTACCTTTCTGCATCTCCCCCGCTTACCTTTCTGCATCTCCCCCCCGCTTACCTTTCTGCATCCCCCCGCTTACCTTTCTGCATCTCCCCCGCTTACCTTTCTGCATCTCCCCCCGCTTACCTTTCTGCATCTCCCCCCCTTACCTTTCTGCATCTCCCCCCCGCTTACCTTTCTGCATCTCCCCCGCTTACCTTTCTGCGTCTCCCCCCCGCTTACCTTTCTGCATCTCCCCCCGCTTACCTTTCTGCATCTCCCCCCGCTTACCTTTCTGCATCTCCCCCCGCTTACCTTTCTGCATCTCCCCCCGCTTACCTTTCTGCGTCTCCCCCGCTTACCTTTCTGCGTCTCCCCCCGCTTACCTTTCTGCGTCTCCCCCGCGCTTACCTTTCTGCGTCTCCCCCGCTTACCTTTCTGCATCTCCCCCGCTTACCTTTCTGCATCTCCCCCCGCTTACCTTTCTGCGTCTCCCCCCGCTTACCTTTCTGCGTCTCCCCCCCGCTTACCTTTCTGCGTCTCCCCCCGCTTACCTTTCTGCGTCTCCCCCCGCTTACCTTTCTGCATCTCCCCCCGCTTACCTTTCTGCATCTCCCCCGCTTACCTTTCTGCATCTCTCCCGCCGCGCTTACCTTTCTGCATCTCCCCCCGCTTACCTTTCTGCATCTCCCCCCGCTTACCTTTCTGCATCTCCCCCCGCTTACCTTTCTGCATCTCCCCCGCTTACCTTTCTGCATCTCTCCCGCCCGCTTACCTTTCTGCATCTCCCCCCGCTTACCTTTCTGCATCTCCCCCGCTTACCTTTCTGCGTCTCCCCCGCTTACCTTTCTGCGTCTCCCCCCCGCTTACCTTTCTGCGTCTCCCCCCGCTTACCTTTCTGCGTCTCCCCCCGCTTACCTTTCTGCGTCTCCCCCCCGCTTACCTTTCTGCATCTCCCCCCCGCTTACCTTTCTGCATCTCCCCCGTCTTACCTTTCTGCATCTCCCCCCGCTTACCTTTCTGCGTCTCCCCCCGCTTACCTTTCTGCGTCTCCCCCCGCTTACCTTTCTGCATCTCCCCCCGCTTACCTTTCTGCATCTCCCCCCTGCATCTCCCCCCCGCTTACCTTTCTGCTAGGGATGTGCGTTTCATTTCGTACCGATTCGTTTTTTTTAACGAAACGGGCTGATTCGGTGCTTCGGATTCGTTCGATGTTCCGAACCGGACTGGCAACGAAATACACACCGTCCGAAATACTTCCCGATATGAAAACAAATCGTTATTTCGTATGGACATGAAATTTGTAAAATCGCAAGTCATTTTCGTTCTATTCACGATTTAGGTTCCATTTTGGTTCATTTTGGACAACGTATTTTTGTATCGTTTCAAGTCCGTTTCGGTTCCGTTGCTGATTTCGTATCGTCCGTCACTTTTTTCACTTGTTCCAGTGCAAAATTCCCGTTTTTATTAAATATATCTTAAAGCATTTATTTTTTTCACTTACAGCAAGAAGTGTCTGCATTTATTTATTTGTTAGGATTATTTTTGCATTTTTCGGCAATTTTTGGGTTAATATTTAGGGTTCTTCCTAACGTATTTTAAATGTATAACGAGGTCTGTTTTTTTATTTGCAGATGCAGAACACATACAGCTGGATTATCTGCTCACAGTCTGTCCGTATGTGTCCTGTTCGGCAATGACTTTTGATACAATACATTTTGTCAGTATCAGTACCATGGATAGTTGCAAGCCTGTCGTTATCCATGGTGCTGATATGAAGAAATAGAGCGATTATATGTGTTTCTCCATCGGCGACTGTCCATATTTCTGACTTTCAAGACCTAGAGAGTTACACACTCCAAAACTTGTCTTTTAAATGTAACGTTCAAATATAAAAAGGTATCACTACGTACTGCTATACTCTGGTGATATTTACAGTATATATATATATATACAGTCAGGTCCAGAAATATTGGGATATCGACACAATTCTAACCTCTTTGGCTCTATACACCACCACAATGGAGTTGGAATGAAACAAACACAATGTGCTTTAACTGCAGACTGTCATCTTTAATTTGAGGGTATGTACATCCAACTCAGGTGAACGGTGTAGGACTTACAGCAGTTTGCAGATGTGCCCCCACTTGTTAAGGGACCAAAGGTAATGGGACAGAATAATAATCATAAATCAAACTTTCCCTTCTTAATACTTGGTTGCAAATCCTTTGCAGTCAATCATCAGTTGTTTTGGCCACGCCTAATGTTCTTGCTATCTCTCTGATGGGTTTGTTTTGTTTCTTCAGCCTAATGATGACTTGCTTCACTGATAGTGACAGCTCTTTGGATCTCATCTTGAGAGTTGACAGCAACAGATTCCAAATGCAAATAGCACACTCGAAATGAACTCTGGGCCTTTTATCTGCACATTGTAATTGGGGTAATGAGGGAATATCACACACCTGGCCATGGAACAGCTGAGAAGCCAATTGTTCCATTACCTTTGGTTCCTTAACAAGTGTGAGGCACATCTGCAAACTGCTGTAAGTCCTACACCGTTCACCTGAGTTGGATGTACATACCCTCAAATTAAAGCTGACAGTCTGCAGTTAAAGCACATTGTGTTTGTTTCATTCCAACTCCATTGTGGTGGTGTATAGAGCCAAAGATGTTAGAATTGTGTCCATGTCCCAATATTTCTGTACCTGACTGTACAGATATATATATCAAAATCAAGCATCACAATCTGTAACCTCATGGTACTGTCACTAGGCCAGGTGTAAACAATGTAATAAATGGCACTCCTTGTTGCAAACAAGAGTTTTATTTATAAGGAGACCCAGGAGTGCCGCTTATTACTTTGTTGTACACACACACACACACACACTAAACAATATACTTGTCATATCAATATAAAACCTTTATCTTATATATATATATATATCATATAAAGCTTTTATATATAAAATACATTTTCATTCAGTCACATCATTTTGTCACTTTGGGTTAAATCGCCGGGTCTCTGGGGCCTGGTAACGCCGCGCTGCCTCCTGGCATGAAATCTAAACCAGATTCCGCTGAATAATCCCATAAAACTGGTTTTACTGGTTCTTGTAACAAGTGACTTGACACTTGGTTTTGGTGTAAAAAAGGTTTGAATGCATAAAGGGGTGTGTGTGTGCGACAGCGACTCACTTAGCATTGGTTTGCTTTGCACTTGCAGCGCAGCCCTTGCAGACATGATCCGTGTCCAAGGAGCGCCGACTGACTACACCAATCTGCACAAAATACAGAGACAGACATTTCCCAATCTCTAAACTGAACCTGACAAAGAACCTCCATAAAGTGTAGGCAGGGGGACCTGAATGGAGACTGTGCAATGTCTGATTAGATCTATATTCTAATATCCATTTAAAAGGCCAGTACCACCAAAAAATGACACATCCTTATTGTGTTTATTTCATATTGCTGATATCTTACATGTGTTTGTTTTTCTCTTGTATGTTTAGATAAGAAAATATTTTCCTCTATATGTGTCACTGGGTGCACCCATTGTGTGATATTTTCCTCTGTGTCACTGGGCGCATCCATTGTGTGATATTTCCCTCTATATGTGTCACTGGGCGCATCCATTGTGTGATATTTTCCTCTATATGTGTCACTGGGTGCATCCATTGTGTGATATTTTCCTCTATATGTGTCACTGGGCGCATCCATTGTGTGATATTTCCCTCTATATGTGTCACTGGGTGCATCCATTGTGTGATATTTCCCTCTATATGTGTCACTGGGCGCATCCATTGTGTGATATTTTCCTCTAGGTGTCACTGGGCGCATCCATTGTGTGATATTTCCTCTATATGTGTCACTGGGTGCATCCATTGTGTGATATTTTCCTCTATATGTGTCACTAGGCGCATCCATTGTGTGATATTTTCCTCTATATGTGTCACTGGGCGCATCCATTGTGTGATATTTTCCTCTATATGTGTTACTGGGTGCATCCATTGTGTGATATTTTGTGTTGTATCTTTCCATCACTTGCTCCTCACTGTGTGGCTTTGACCATAGAATGGAGTGAATGGGTCAGAAGTCCAAAAATCCGACTCATAAGTATTGCATGTGTGTGGGATGTACGCATAGAACATCACCAGGGATAGACTAAACAATGTTGGAAACCCACTAACAGATCTCATTCAGCTGCCATCTCTTGTCTCAGGTAGCCTAGACAGCACAATAGATCCCCTGCAGTCCTGTCTAAATATTCCCTCTTCCATCCCATTGCCTCTTCACTACGGATTTATCCTATTACGCAGCTGTAAAGCGAGACTTGCCGTAACATTTTGGTAAATGTTACATCATGGTAAAAATCCACAAAATTGAAACAGCAAATAAAAACCTAAATTTTATTTTTCCTTTTTACATGCAGTTATTTCAAAGAAATAAATAAAAAAACAGCAGCGTGTGTCTTATAAGGCGCTTTATCATGTGCTTTTTGTAATGCACAAGTAATTTAGTGACAGCTTATGGTTAGTGGTAGTGTCCCTTTAAATCATGAGAAAAATCGCACAATAACAGGTGGAGGTTGTCCTGTGACATTCTTCCAGTATATTCCAGTCCAATGCTGCGCCGTTATCTTTATTCAGAAAGTTGTAATCTATCCATAACAATTTACTATTCCCCCCCCCTCTTTCTTCCTTCGTTTCCTCTCGATGGTTAAATTGTAAAATCACGGCTCTTGTAGCATTATTATATTTTATTGTATGTATTTCGTAAATGCCAAAATAAAGTCTATACGGGCAAAAAATATGGATTTGTATCATGTCTGGCAGAGATTTAAGATTTTGCCAATGTATGAATGCCCTGTGATATATTCCGCTGCTTGTCATACGGTATAAATGGCCGCCACCGCACCGCCTCCATCTCTTATCAGTGTTAACCTGTCGATGTCTTATCTTATCGCCTCCTACAATTCACAGAATGATTCCATTAACCCTTATTGATCGCCTTTATTTGGTGTGTTAAGGCAGCACTTCCTGATCGATGGCCTCGTGCGCCGAGACGCACACGGATTCATCACACACTGTGCAGGATTTTACAGATTTCATGATTATGCATTATTATTATTATTATTATTATTATTAACGGGGTGATTTTTTATTCATGGCATAATTTAAAACGAAGCTAAAGGGGAGGCGCTGCTCATCCTGACCACGTCATTGGTTTAAAGTGATCAGGGTATGAGGAGAGTCCCCCCTTCTCCTGCTCCGGTGAAATCTCTGGGTGAAGAGGAGGATTTTCTGCCAAGCTACCCAGTGTCACCTGCTGCCGGGATTTTGAATTTCCCGGCTGCTCAAATGCCACCTTGTGAGACCCGAGCAGGCGCCACTGTAAGGCTGGACACTAGTGCTGCTGCTCGTTCTTTGGTCCCTCACAAAATGTGTTTCTTCTGCCTTGAGGCCCGTGTCAGACGAACGCAGTGATCACGTCCGTGTTGCCGCACAGTTTAACGTCTGTCGTAACATAGAATCATGATCAATAGATCCACACACAAAGTGCGTCCGCACCGAACAGCGCACGCACAATGCACGTGGCAAACCGATGCAAGTTAGGCAAGAACGTAAAACTACTAAACGGACGCGCAGAGTGCGCCACATCCGCGTAGCGTTCTGTGTGAGTGATGAGATGTCAGACGCAGCGCATTTGCGACGTCCAGCACCTTGACGCACACAATGCCTTTTCATATCCTTTTCAAATTTTTATCATTCTTCATTTTATTTTTATTTCCCTTTTTTTTTCTTCGTCTGTCAAGAAAAACACGGATCTTGTGGTGTCTACCAGTACGTCTGTCCGTTGTGCACGCACGCAGAGTGCGCTCAGACTGCGTTCATCTGACATTAGCCTTAAACTAAAAGTATCCGAATGTCACTTTGTATCATTGTGTATTTCTAAAAGCTAATCTTTACAGGAAGGTAAAAGACACGGAGCCTGTGCAGCCCAGGGGTAAAATCCTCAAAAAAAGAAGTGTGGGAACTCACCAAGATTCCAGTCCCCCAGCAATGATCATATTGCGCTGAACACAAACACACACTCAAATCTGGAATATTATGTATATATGGGGATTTTAGAAAAATATACGGAATAACCTATATTTACTGTTCCTTCACAGTGAAAGGTATAATTGTGCACCTCAATACAAGTTTTATAATGTGTGGGACCAATGGGAACGGAGGTCCCGCTGCAACAATAGTGAAGGGACTGCGTTCCTTGGAGTTACCCCTGGACTTGACCCCAGCTGCACCCCATGTCCTTTACGGGACACCCCAAATTCTTCCTGAGTTCATTCTGTGTAGTTATCACCCGGAACTCCGTGTAAGTGTATTCGGCGTCTCGAGACAACCAGACAAACATCTCGGGCATTGTTCTCCCTCTCCACTAATTCCATCTAATCGCGCACGGCTTTCACTCACAATAACCTGTGTGTACTTTATGGACAAAGGGAGACAAACACAATCCCAGAGCTCAGCGCCAGATTAGGCCGCACAGGCACGTCCCGACAACATGAGAAGCAGGAAGTCAATGACGGGAAACTAGAACGAGGCCTTACAAACCCCCATCGACAATCTAATGTGTACGATGGGTGGAGGAGACCAAGGGTTTATTAGGAAGCGACCACAGAGGTAGAAGGTGGAAAAGGGATCCTTGAGTATCTCTTATACTCTGTGTATTAACAGTTACAAAAGTTGTAGCAGCTGGTCAAGGTATGAGAAGGGACAGGAGGGTTGGGGACTATGAGGTCCTCAGACCTTAAATGGACGCTCTACTCATCCTGACTACTTTACATTTATAATGTGGTCTGGATGTGAAGAGTCCCCCCCCCCCCCAAGGTGGCCTCCTGAGATCTGGCAGAAAAGCTGGATGAAGTGGAGGAGCTTCCTCTACTCCACTCAGCAGTCAGGATTTTGTATTTCCCAGCTGCCGGTCACTTAGTGCGGCCTCGGTCTTATATAAAGCCAACAGTTTATGCAGAACATAGAAAGAGGCAAAGAAAATATGAGAAACACACACACACACAGTAATGATTTATGCCTTCCCGACATGCACACAGTGTACAATACTCACAGGGCGTGGAGGGAAGTACGAACGTAGGACATTGTTCCTTATTAATCAGGTCCAGGATATTCTAGGAGAAGGAGGAACATAAAACACACACGTTATATTGTAATTAACGAAAGTCTAGTGAGATGTTAATGATATAGAGCAGAGAGACCTGGTTAATTCAATATACAGGAGAGGCAGGTGTATGATGTCCCCCATGGAGGATTACTTAGAGACACGGAATAAAATTCACAATTTCCCGGCATTGTGGTATCTGCAGACCGGTGATACACGCACAGAATGTGATGGAACCGATCATTTTATAAAATCACACCCATACAGACGGCCCCGCAGGAACAGGACATTCATCCCAACCAGAAATATATCAAAACCAAAGCAGATCCCAAGACGGGGTTTAGTGAGGCTTCATCAGGCCCAGCTCATCACGAGGACCTTTGCCGAGCACAAAACATAAAAAACAGCCCAATGAATTTGACGTAAAACCAATATTACTCTCCTGGCAGACATGTGCGTTTGATTGTAGCCGTGTAAGTGTGTGAAGTGGAAGTATGACGTCACTCTACATAAATTCAATCATTTCAGGCCCCGGGGGGGGGGGGGTGGCTTTAGGCAGCCGCTTGTTTTGCCTAATTTTAGAGCCACCTCTGCATTCATTGCCAAGATTCCCTGAATTTCCAGGGACCACTGCCAACAAGATGATACTGTGCCCCACAACCCCCATCACTGCCAACAAGATGATACTGTGCCCCACAACCCCCACCACTGCCAACAAGATGATACTGTGCCCCACAACCCCCACCACGATGATACTGTGCCCCACAACTGCCAACAATACTGTGCCCCACAACCCCCACCACTGCCAACAAGATAATACTGTGCCCCACAACCCCCACTGCTGCCAACAAGATCATACTGTACCACACAACCCCCAACACTGCCAACAATGCTGTGCCTCGCAACCCCCACCACTGCCAACAATGCTGTGCCCCACAACCCCCACCACTGCCAACAAGATAATACTGTGCCCCACAACCCCCACTGCTGCCAACAAGATCATACTGTACCACACAACCCCCAACACTGCCAACAATGCTGTGCCTCGCAACCCCCACCACTGCCAACAATGCTGTGCCCCACAACCACCACCACTGCCAACAATGCTGTGCCCCACAACCCCCACCACTGCCAACAAGATAATACTGTGCCCCACAACCACCACCATTGCCATGTATACTCACGGTTAAGTTTGGTTTAACTCCTGGCAGGCAAAAAGGCTTAATAGATTCAAAGTCGGCTGGCCATCCATATGCAGTTGGACACTTGGCAACACAGACCTGGATTAAAAGAGAAATCGAAGCCATGAACCCACAAAGAAACAGGCAATAACATGATGGCACGGGGCCTGTGGATAGTGGGGAATACAAGGGTCCAAAAGAGTAACACAGTAAGTCAACACAAAAGTGCATCAAGCTACGTATTGTGGTATTTGTACAGAAATTCTTCAAGGAATAGATCAGAACCAAAATAGATACAAAGACCCAACACATCTTGAACCATTGGCTTTTGGTCACAATCTGACTTTCTCAGGTGATAAGAGATTTAGTCCTCCATGGTCCGGTGAAGGTCACTGTAACAGCAGAGACGCGGTAAGGCCCTCAGGAACTCACAAGGTATGTAATGTATACAATATGGCTTCAACTGTGGATACTCTAATGGAAACCTGGAGGGCCAACTCCAACATCCAGACGTAGAATAAAGGAAACCAAGCACTTCACATATGGTTTAGATCGATTTATCAATCGATAAATAGATTGAAATGGTGGCAACGTTTTGGCAACTCGATGTTCTGATGTTGTCTTGGTGAAGCTCCTCGATTTATACCACAAGTGGCGAGCCTGGATTCCCTTCTTTATTCGATGCCTATGAGATCGCATTCTGACCTTCAATTTCCGACTCATTATTGAAGAGTCTAAGCCTGCGTAGGAGCCACATGACCCAGATAACGAGAACAGCGTGGATTGTCATTGACCTGACCACTACTGGGAACAGAGACAGTGGTATGTCCAAGACACCAGATGGACACCAGATCTTCACTCACACTCGCTCTCCATAGAACAATGGAAGAGGAATTCCTCGTGTTGAGTGGGTGCGGGTATAGTTGTTATATAAGAGTAGTTAATGGTTTGGAAGTGGAGGTGCACACCACTCTTATTGGTATTCCACTGTGTCCACAAGGCATTTAGTGGAACTCTTCGGAGTCACTCACTTTTATGTGGCTCTCGATCAGCTTTCTTCAACAGTGGTTCCCAACCGCGGTCCTCAGGTCCCCCCAACAGGTCAGGTTTTCCAGATAGCTCAAGCACAGCACAGGTGATATGATTTGCTGCTCAGTGATTACAGGACTCGGTCTGCATTTCCCCAAGGCAATCCTTAAAACCTGTCCTGTTAGGGGAACCTGAGGACCGCAGTTGGGAACCACTGTTATAGAAAGACGTGTCTCTCATTAGGTGATGTGTAAGGTGGGTCAAGTCTTATGGTCCCATGTACATACACTGATGCTTAAAACGGTACACTTAAAGCACTACATTGTGGCTGTCAAACTCTGCCCCCCCCCCCAGATGTTTCTGCCCTACACAATCCATGATTCTCTGGCCACTTGTTGCATTCAAAGAATTCTGGGAATTGCAGGCATCAACATCTGAGCGGCTGTGAGTTTGACAGACCTGCTCCACAGCATCTTCATCTTTTCTTATGGTGGTTATGGTGCGAGGATCCTGTCCCTGCAGCTGTTTTAAAGCTATTTTTTTTTTTTTTAAATAAAACTAGACTTCGAAGTTGAAATTGTAACTCCACCCGGAAACCCTGTTAATCAGCAAGCCGGGAATTACACTTTCTCACAATCAATGGATTGCGTAATGAGTAGCAAGCCTCAGCATTTCTAGGTGACATAAAAGTGAGATGGTCACGATCTGCAGTGGAATAGCATAAATTTTTATCTTTTTATTTTCTTTTTTTTTTAAATTTTATTATAAATTTATAAACTAAAAAAAAAAAATTCTGAACTTCGCGTCACATAATGCAATGCTACCGGCTTGGAAACAAAACACATTATTTCGCGTCAACTTACATTTAAACCCTCAGCTTGGAAAATGTATTTGGACAATTCACTCGCAATGTTTAATATATGACACAAGTCAAAAATAAGATCACAGCGCACCGACACGCCGGGCGTTACCTGCGTCGTGGGACACTGGAATCCATTCAATGTTGACGCCAGGACGTTAACGGTGGAGAGGCACTTCAGCAGGTTAAAATACAGGACGTATGGCTTTTCCCTGAGACGACAGAAGAAGCAACATGAGAGAAAAGCTAACTGTTAAAAGGGGGTTATTCACTAAACTCTGAATTTGCCACTAAAAATGGTGAATTTCACCTTTCAGCGCAATTGGTCTATTCAAACAAAGCTGTCAATTCGCCAAATACAAGTAAATTGACAGCAAAATACATTTGCCGGGTTCCATTGGAAACTATCGATTCATCTATACACAGAACGCCGAATTGCACCGAAATTGCGGCAAAATGCCCTGATATTTGGTGTTTCAATTCGATAGGATTCAATGGAATATCTTTTTTTTTTTATTTTTTTAGACGGTTTATTAATTATTTTACATAAAAACTCTTTTCCCTTTTAAAATAATTTTTTCTGTTTACATTTTTTTTTAAAGACTTTTTATTTTTGATCAGACCTTTTTAGAATTTAGAAACATTTTTACTACAATTTTTCCGATTTTTCCTTTTTATTAGGAGAGTAGAAGACTTCTCTCTTTTTTTTTTTCTTTTCAGTTCGGTGGAATTTGCCGATGTCAATTCAGTGGTTAAAGGCGCAATTCGTCACTTTTCACCAATGTCCGATAACAGCTTTAGTGACTGTAAATTCAGCAAAATACAGTAAACATTTGGTAAATAGAGAATTCACAAAATTTTTGGCGAAATGGAATCGCCAAAATGTGCCGAAATGCAAAGCACCTAATTACTTACTTTCAGTTTCGGTGCTTTGTGTATAGAGTTTTTTGGTGAAAAACACAGGTAAAATAAAACCGCGGACAGAGACGCGCCACTCACTTATTGTCACCAATCCCACAGTACATTCCGGTCGAATTTCGAGGATATATGACTTGGCGCGGGTCACCGTATAACCAGGCTGGAAAGAAAGAAGGGGAAAAGAAAAACAGCTGAATATATTTCGTAAAACAATCAGAATCCTCTGTAAAGTCGATCTGCATTGGATCCATCCATCATGGAGGCCCCAAAAGGCAAGTCTACGGGACACCAGAAAGGGGCTGGAGGTGAAGGAATGGAAATCACAAGTGTGCGTGGATCTTTAGAAGATTTAAAAGGGGGACAGAGACATTATGGGTGGATAAAGCCACATTACACAAGTTATTCATTAGTCCCAGAGGTCTTCTTTAAGACCCACGGTAATAATTGGTCATTAAATTGTTCCAGGCTCCACAGTTGCAGGACACGCGCCTGGGAAACGCTCACAGTATTTACTAAGCGATGGACTGGAGGAGCAGGACTGGAAACTGATATGCAAATTTCAGGCAAACTAGCTCCCTTCTCCAATTTAACGATCTTGAATATTCTGGTTTGGTTCGAAGACAACACAACTGGCTTTGGAAGTCCACCACTATTCTGGGTGTCATTTCCTTTCATAAAAGCTGTACAGCATGATGTCAGTCTGAAATCTCCTGGTTTGACCATTCATACTGATAACATTATATCAATCCATCCTTAATTAGGAGGAAGCGGAAGTCAGCTTCAGAACCTCTATGACACACCACGATTTTGTCCAGTATGGAGATGGAATGTTCCGAGACTTCATTCCTTCGATTGCTAACTTTCTGTTACCTTATACACCCTCTGTCTCCAAAACTAAACACGTGAAGACTCTAGCATCCTCCGCCCAACTTGTCAATTCCTTTTCAAGTATCTAGTCACGAACCAGCCAACACCTTAGCACTGAAGTGAATGAGGGCACGAGACACTGGCAGCAACATCCATCTGGGGCTCCAAGATAAGGGAGGATAAATGAGGAGCCGCCACAGTTAAAACAGTTTTGAAGGACACTATCTGACCTTCGTGATACGGTCAATGTGGGTTGGATCACTAGACACACATTATGAAGTGTAACCACCGACTTTCGGATATGGTCAATTAAAATGTAGTTCCAGTCCAGTTCTGCTATTGCACAGGATCTGCTGACCTGACGTCGAGCTCAGCCGCGGTTTGCCCTCTCTGCTACCCAACCTTGCTGTCCGGTATTTGACGAACCAGCCCGTGCAGAACCCAAACAATGTATTTGCAATGGAAGGCGACTAGAAAGCTTTGTCATTGTGCAAACGTTCGGAACGTAACCGATTGCCTGTGCACACAATGGCCGAGCTAAAACTGGCACAGGAGGAACTCCCGCTACCGACAAGAACAAAGCGTGTGATCTCTGAACAAGCCTTTTACGTCATTTTATGACTTTTGGATTGAATGAGCTTGTGTAATCAGGAACTGGTGGAGAATTTATCACGAGACTTCCCACCTATAAATGGAGAGAGGCGTGGAGCTGCAGGTTGGAGGCTTTTTACGGATCCGATTCTCCGCCACCACCATACGTTTGGCCGTAGCTATAGCTATTCCCAACAGAAGTAGCAGGACTCTCATTCCCTCCGAGTCCGCTCGTTATTCCTGCAACCAGATCCGAGTTTTCCGCAGTCGGGGCGTCATCCCCCTGCAAATAATGATTACCGCTTGCGATAAATCCGTGCCAGGGCTTCTTTCAGAGATTATCCATAGGGTTTAGAGGTCCACAAGGGTAATAGCTGCACAGTTGATAAGATATCGGCACATCGTTATCAGAAGCTCCTGTTTAACGAGCCTGCTAATGAGTTCTAGGCATATCAGTGATGATAAACAACGCCGGGACTCGACACTTTATCTGTGTATGGCTGCAGGTGCCTGGATGTGGCCTGGAAATCAGATATACTGATCTGCATGCGTTACACAGAATACACAGAGTTGAGACAACACAGGGGAACCTTCAAAAATAATAAAGGATATAAATGACAGATTTCCACGAAACTTTTAATGACAATGTTGGCCAGCAGTAGCCCTGGGCATCCTCAGGAAGGGAAAGGGTTTTTTTCCCCGGATACAAATCGGACGGATCTTCATTACAAAGACATTCTTTACACACAGGCGTTATTTTATCCTCGTTGTATTATGATCTGCACTTGGGACTTGGAGTTGAATGGATCCAGGGAAATCAGATACGGGTGTTCAGAGCGACACTATACAATCCAGGGTGGTATTTAACGATCAGCGAAACGCGTCAGGCAGGATGAAAGGCTCCACCACTCTAAATAGAAGTCGTTTGTATCTGGTAGGACGGTTTGGGTGGAACATGCTTCTTTTCGCTGTTAGTACATGAGGCAGGGCGAAATGCAGCGGAACTATTATTAAACACGACTTCCTCGACTCTAAACTGCTGGTGAGAGCAGAGAGTCATGGGAAAACGTTTCCTACCCCAGATGTCAGGAGGATGATGAGCGAAATCAAAGAGAGCCTACGGCAGAAATTGGGATTTCCTCAACTTCCCACCAAATAGACACTTTGATCTCTTTAGAAAGTAAAGAAATTAGAATTTAAGCCGTTATATATATTTAACCTTTATTGTGCACGTTCTCTGATTATTTTTGGATTCTTCGCGGTGTAAGGGGAATAAATACAATTCGGACCAGTTTTCAGCCCCTTTCCAAGATCTTGGCACAAATTAATGCCACTCTGGACGCAAATAAATGCTGTGACATTGCAGGAGCTTATCGACACGATGCCGCGGCGAATGCGTGACGCAATCACAGCAGAAGCCGGGTCAACCAAACGTTACAGTGTATTGTTTAATGGCCAGGCAGTGTATCTAATATCTCTGCAAATCAACCACATCGCCTGAAGGAAAGTCTATTTCGGTATACAGACTATACGGGATGAAAACCCATCAACATCACGCCATTCCTTTGCAAGGTGTCCTTTTCCACCCCTCGGGCCTTCCAGGCATGAGGTCACGAATTCAAGACCTAACATTCCTCCCGTCCTATGTGACAGATTTATAAAAGTAGAAGAAAAAAATGGCTAAAAATATGAATAAAGTGTATTAATGGAATTTAGACGTGGGCAGAACCTGCTGGTAGAAAGCCACGTGTGGAGGAGGAGCCCCAAAGCTTCTATTAATCCAAGGGTCTAAATCCATAATGTCGATGAATGTTGTTTCTTGATTTTTCCACCCATCGTGCAGAGTCGCAGAATGAGTTTGTGGAGAATGAGAGTCACTATCTCAGATAGGTGAAACACACTGGGATACCAGAGGTCTGATTCTTACCCATTATCCCGACTACGATGTATCCCAGGATAAAGGCCATGAAGAGGACGCAGCATATAATGTCGGTGCAGCTCCTGCAGGGAGAGACGGAGAGAGGAGTTTAGCTGGAAAGTAAAAGTGATCTGAATGACCAGAGCAGAACATTCAGTGACCAACTCACTCACCGAGACTTGATGGGACCCTTGAAGGTCGGGTCATGTTTGGCAGGTTCTCCTGTAAGAACAAGAAACAGTAATGAGACACAGAAAACATGAGGTTTATAACATTTCCATTTCCTTTATGTGGACATTGAGCTTTATATAGAATGTACATAAAGAGTGATACATCCACCAATCATATCCTACTCCAGTCTGTCCGCTGGAAATCACCAAGTTCCCTTAACCCTCCTTTCCTCTTACAGTCTTCTTGAACTCCATTTAATTTACTATTCCAGTCCTCCCCTCACTTCACCATTTTCTATCCCAGTCCTCCCCCCATTTCACCATTTCCTATTCCAGTCCTCCCCCCATTTCACCAATTCCTATTCCAGTCCTCCCCCCATTTCACCAATTCCTATTCCAGTCCTCCCCCCATTTCACCAATTCCTATTCCAGTCCTCCCCCATTTCACCAATTCCTATTCCAGTCCTCCCCTCACTTCACCATTTTCTATCCCAGTCCTCCCCCCATTTCACCAATTCCTATTCCAGTCTCCCCCATTTCACCAATTCCTATTCCAGTCCTCCCCCCATTTCACAATTCCTATTCCAGTCCTCCCCCCATTTCACCAATTCCTATTCCAGTCCTCCCCCCATTTCACCAATTCCTATTCCAGTCCTCCCCCCATTTCCTATTCCAGTCCCCCCATTTCACCATTTCCTATTCCAGTCCTTGCCCAAAATTCCATCATTTCCTCTTCTACTCATTCCCCCGATGCCATCATGGCCGCTTCCAGTCAATCCCCTTATTCCCTCTTTTCCTTCCACAGTCTAATCCCAGACACTGACCCCTTCATAGTCTTATACAATGTATCCCTTGTACCCATCCAGATCCTTCTGCCCCATTTTCTTTGCTCCACTTCCTATCCCAATCCCATTTCGCCTGTGCCAACCATTTTTGTCCCCCTTAGACCCCTCTCCCCAATCCCCGTGTTATAGCCCGTCCTGTTCACATCCTGCTGATCCGTCTCTTCCCCCTACTCTCCGGTGAGTGTGCGGCTCGGCTATCAGTGTTTTTATGTGGATAATTACAGGCTGTATCTTATCAGCTAAATACACGAGGAAATTGCGCGCCTAACCTTGAGCGCCGTGACTGGCCCGGACAATCCAGAGCTATTGCACTGTCACATATCTCCAGGTTGGTTTTTACATGACAACAGTCCCAGGGGAAGATACACGTCTCGCTGAGAACACGCTTTCCTTTCAGAAGAACATTGTATGATGTCAATGTAACCCCCACCTTCCAGTACCCCCACAAACTGCATTCCCTTTCCCTTAAAACCTCAGGGCTGCTTTCACACTTTGCATTTCTACCTCCCACCTTCCGATACAAGGTGTGTGTCCTCGGGAAACGAGATATACACAAAGATAGAGATATTTTACTGCGTATGCAAACACCTTGTTCTGTAGACAGAGGGTGTGGTGGTTGACATGGTGTTCTGTTCAGGAAGGTGCACAGGAGAAACGCAATAACTCCCGTAAAGAGGATTTATAACTGCTGCCTCTCCAAAGTCCATCACCACCATCCAGTCCTTGAAGAGTACAGGAGTTGAAGTGCGTTATCTTCCACCACGGTCTGCCACCATGCGAGGTGCCACATAGACCAGGGCGGCCAAACTCCCAACGTATCCGAACAAATAGAAAAGTAGAGGACTAGGAAGAAGCCCTTTATCAAGACATCATCCACAATGTTTCAGTGCCAGCAAGTACTCAAAGGTTCATCATCCAGTCCTCGGCTGGATCTCCAGAAGACATCTTCTCTAATCACTCAACCCTTCATGACCGCTCGGCTCCTATTTTATTTTTCACAATTAAATGCTGTAAATCCCAGAGTATATAACGTCAAGGCTCTATCGCAAAAAAAATGCCATCCAGTTCTGCTCATTCCCATCAAGGAGAAACCACTGGTTCATAATGTCCTATACTGTGAAACGCACGTCTACAGCACCTATTGTTAGACCCCATAGATCACCGATGGGTAAACTCTGTGCCCCAGATGCCTTACAATACATCCCATGATGCAGAGGTAACCCTAGGGTTGGCAGGGGAACATGGAACATGTAGTTCTGACACATCTTGAGCTCCAAAGTCAGCAATCACTGTCCTACAACGTGGCTCCAAGTTAAATTCCCATTGGGCCGGCTAGGTTTGTCCCCAGTGTATAACCCTGGTCCCATCTCCAGGAATCCTCCATGTGACTCTCCATCCTCTTGGATTCATTTCTTCACTTAGTCCAATGCCCATGTAGGTTCATTCGAAAACCCACTATTTAAGATGACCACCAACCCAACCAACTTGAACGGCCCTCAAGACTCTTTTCTCGCTGTGACCTTGCCCCTCACCACCTGGCTCTATACACCTCTAACCTTCACTTAGACCAGTGATGGCGAACATTGGCACCCCAGATCTTTCAGAACTATATGTCCCGTGATGCTCAGCACTCCTTATGTGTGACTAAGTATCATGGGACATGTAGTTCAGAAACATCTGTACCAAGATTCGCCATCGCTGACCTAGACTGTAAACTCATCTGACCAGGACCTCACAGTACGAGACTGTATCTATGCAAACAATGTCTCACCATATGTCCGCATTGGATACCATCAGGCTCAAGGGGCCCTTACTGACCCACTGGTCGGGACCCCTTTCCTCAGCTGCTCATTTTAGTAAACCAGTTAAAAATAAACATTTAGTCTCCTCTCCCCTTATTTTACAGGGAATGTAAAGCCCTGGGGGTCCAGCAAGGGGATAAAAAGGGTTTCCTGGCGAAAGAGCATTCGCTCTGCACCTCTACCTGGTGCGGACCATACGAATGGCTCCATCAGTGATGAGTCAAATGCTGATACTGGCCCCAGATGCTGCGACCCAACGGGCAGAGGAATTTATTTGATGGACCAGTCCTGGGTGGCATAGAGAGACCCTTACATCTCTGGTGCTTAGCTGCACAGGGTAAACAAGAGACAGGGCCCCATGGAGCCACAGGGCCCCTGAACATGTCATTGGCTGTCACCCCAATACCATACTCCCGTTCCACCCGCAGCCATACCTTCTTTATTTTCCAGGGTCAGATCCGCACGGTTTAAAGGGTTTTGCACTCATGGCTCCTCTCCTTTAATCAGATTCACCTCTGTCCCCGCGCTCTTACACATACACGTCACTCCGCCAATTTGATATTTTTTGTTCACATTTTGATTTCTGCACGCTCATGTTACTCCCCCCCCCATCCTGTATCAGTTTGTGTTTCATACTTTCTTGCATCATTTGAGTTTCTCCCCCCCCTCCATCCTGTATCAGTTTGAGTTTCTGCCCCCCCCCTCCCGGTGTCACTCATTTTTAGTCGGTAAAATGCCTTTCATTCGTTCACACCTTTACCCATCGTCTCTGCCCTGTGTCAGGCAGAAAATACAGCCCATCGGGTTCCAGGTATGCTGTGACATTGTATTTATAGAATCACTTCCTCAATCCCTGTATCACCTGCAGCAGGTGCAGCGCCGGCAGAAAGTGACGAGGTTTACGGTCATTGCCTGCAGGAATGCAGAAAAGCCTTAAAACCATTATATATATGAATCCTCTGCAGTTTCCTGGAGTGGGGGAGGCCACGACACGATCTTATCGGTTTGTTAGTAAACTGAGCAACCGTGACCTGTGAGCTGACGCTCTATTTTGGATGATGAGCAGGTAGCGCTGAACTCGCTTTAGAAGCAGGTCAGCAGCCAACGAGAACAACAAGACAGTCACCATTCCTGGAAACTAAGCACTTATTACATGTAACAAACCGTGCCATGGCAATGCTCCCCCGGGAGGCCGATGCGCCTCGTTACCTGCTGCTCAGGTTAAGCTCAGGGCTGCCACGTCTCGTGATGATTCACTGCGGCTCCTCCTCGGCATTTAGTGCCACCTCGGCTCAGGTGGCATCAAGTTATTCCTATTCGGAGATATCACTCTGGCCAAGTATAAGCAGCACTGGAGCCCAAGCTCTCCAATGGTGCCGCTGCCCGGACAGGGATGGGTTAACAAGATGCCCATACACAATCCCTCGCCCAACATCTTACGGAGAGGAGAGCGTGACCAGGAAAACCTGGCTTTACTTGGAGAAGCCAATCAGCCGGAGCTTTCTGCAAACCTGTCCATACTAACTCGCTGACTCAGAGGAACGAGTATCTCAAAATAACAAGTTACTACGTCACGAATTGTTTTCCACATAATTATATTTCAGATTAAACATTAATTTTCACGGAACACAATGTATAATCATTCTGAGATTGCACAATCACAAAGGCAGCTCTGTGGAAACGCCGTCTGCTGCACAGGAGCAAAACCTGGCATCACATCCAAAGAGGCGCAGGCCACCCCGGTGAGCCCCAAGCCACCCCAGCGGAGGCAAAGAGCCCCGGGCCACCCCGCCGAGGCAAAGAGCCCCAAGCCACCCCGGCTGAGGCAAAGAGCCCCGGGCCGCCCCGCCGAGGCAAAGAGCCCCGGGCTGCCCCGCCCGAGGCAAAGAGCCCCAAGCCGCCCCGCCCGAGGCAAAGAGCCCCAAGCCGCCCCGCCAGAGGCACAGAGCCCCAAGCCACCCCGCCAGAGGCAAAGAGCCCCGGGCCACCCCGGCCGAGGCAAAGAGCCCCGGGCCACCCCGGCCGAGGCAAAGAGCCCCGGGCCACCCCGGCCGAGGCAAAGAGCCCCGGGCCACCCCGGCCGAGGCAAAGAGCCCCGGGCCACCCCGGCCGAGGCAAAGAGCCCCGGGCCACCCCGGCCGAGGCAAAGAGCCTCGGGCCACCCCGGCCGAGCTAAAGATCTGCAGGTCATTCAGCCAAAGAAAGAGTTTCATGTCAGTTGGCAAACCAAGATACTCCATAAAGAACAACCAACCTAGGCCCACCACCATGACACCAAGGCATCCTAGGAGCTCTGTGATGCTCAGAAAGCCTAGCAGCTATATGACAACAAGCCAACCAAAACTCTAATTGCACCTCTTAGGCTGGGGTCAGACTAATGCAGTGCGAACGCACAGCAGCCGCACTTTATTACGGCCGTAGTAGTAGCAAATGACGGGCAATATACGAAGTACGCCCGCACAAACGTTCGGTCGGGCATCGCAAGCGACAACGAATGCATTTTTTTCGAGAACGTGATACCGCTAGTACTGACGTACAGAATGCGCTGCGTCCACTAGCGGCGTGTGTGTGTGATTAGGAGACGTCAGACGCTGCTAATGTCCGGCCAACATAACGTCCAGACGCAAAAAGGGTTTTATTGATGATCCGTACAAAATCACGGACGAAAATGCGTGTCGTATGACCGCTATCGCGTATTCCGTGAAAAAATACGTCCATTCGTTCGAACGCACTTTTTCACGGACGACATAAAAATGCGTTAGTCTGACCCTAGCCTAAATTTGCCATATTTATTTAATTACACCATACAAAGAGATTTGACAAATGACGAGCCAAAGCGATTATAATGCGGCCCTCTGGCTTGTGAAAAAGTAATATTCGGGTATTTATACTCTGGACACAGTTTAGGAGTAGGACCCACACACACAGTGACACCCCACACACACAGTGACACCCCCACACACACACAGTGACACCCCCACACACACACACACAGTGACACCCCACACACACACACAGTGACACCCCACACACACAGTGACACCCCACACACACACAGTGACACACCACACACACAGTGACACCCCACACACACACAGTGACACCCCACACACACACAGTGACACCCCACACACACAGTGACACCCCACACACACAGTGACACCCCACACACCTCCATCACCGGATATTGTGTATTAAGCAGGGAAGCCCCATTTAGGAAGATGTAGGCTTTTCTTTTATCTCTGTACTTGTTTGGCTGCGACATAAAGGCAACAATAATGGTGCAACAGACCAGAGGTGTCCGCACACCACCGGCTCAGTGCGGCGTCTCACCATAAAGCAAACTTTGTCCAAGGTCACCGGCTCGCGTGCATAATGCAAAGAATAAACAAGGAAATGCTGAGATTTTTGGTCTTTCTTTCCTCCTCAGTGATCACATAAAGTCTGGCGTCACCAAACGAGGCAAAACGGTCAAAATAAGCGACTTCCCTTTACAGAAGACAATATCCGAGTAAACAAATATCATTATGAAGCCTGACCTCCCTCCCTGCTTCTATTTCTCCCATCACTCCCATCCAGCACCGCACCCGGACCCTGATCCATGTTTGGAGAATAAAACTGATATTCAGCCCAAAGAACGGCTGATTTTGTATGTTTTGCCGCTGACAAAGAAATGATCAGTCTGTAATTTTATTGGTCGGTTTATTATAACAGTGAGAGACGGAAAAACAACAAAAACATCAGAAAAACACGTTTCAAAAAAATCTATAAATTGATTTGCATTTTAATGAGTGAAATAAGTATTTGACCCCCCCTGTCAGTGAGATCTCTGGCTCCCAGGTGTCTTTCATCCAGGTAACGAGCAGAGATTAGGCGCGCTCTCTTAGGCTAGGGTCAGACTGAGGCAGTGCGAACGCGCGTTCTGGCGCACTTAATCACGGCCGTGCTAGCAGCAGATGCCGGGCAATGACGGCCAATATACGAAGTACGGTCGCACAAAAGTCCGGCTGCGCAACGCAAGTGGAAAATGAACGCATTTTTTCGAGAACGTAAAACCACTAGTACTGACGTACAGAGTGCGCTGCGTCCGCTAGCGGCGTGTGTGCGTGATTAGGAGACGTCAGACGCTGCTAATGTCCGGCCACCAATAACGTCCAGATGCAAGAAGTGTTTTATTGACGATCCGTACAAAATCACGGATGAAACTGCGCATCGTATGACCGCTATTGCGTATTCCGTGAAAAAATACGTCCATTCTTCGAACGCACATTTTCACGGACAACGTGAAAAATGCGTTAGTCTGACCCTAGCCTCAAAGGGACAGCTCCTAATCTCAGCTTGTTACCTGTATAAAAGACACCTGTCCACAGAATCGATCAGATTCCAAACTCTCCACCAAGGCCAAGACCAAAGAGCTGTGCAAGCATGTCAGGGACAAGATTGTAGACCAACACGAGGCTGGAATGGGCTATAAAATCATTTCTTTGTCAGTGGCAAACGGACAAAATTAGCAGCAGATCAAATAATAATATTTTCCCTCGCTGTACTTTATCACCAAACTTTGCAGAACAGGATCACAGGGGCGTTTTTTAAATGTTTTATTGTTTTTCAGTGCAATAAAATCCTGTTTAATGAATAAACGTCTGAGTATTTTCACAGCAACTGGAAACCAACAGAACGTTAAAAAATGCAAAAAGATATTCAACGAGGACCTGGTATAGAGAGCATCATTCCAGGCCTTTCCTTATTATTCCTGCACGTTTATGTATCCAGAGATAGATATTTAGATACATATTTACAGTGCACACGTGTGTTATTAAATCAATGCGCACACAGGAATACAATTAAATACACATATATATATCTCATTTCCTGATCACAGCGGTTCCCTCAGGTCCCCCTAACACAGTGTTTCCCAAATCTGTCCTCAGCTGCACTCACAGGCCAGGTTTGCAAGGTATCTATAGTACAGCCCAGGTGATATGATTTGCTGATCAGTGATTGCAGAATTCAGTCTGTATTTCCCCAAGGTGATCCGTAAAACCTGTCCTGTTAGAGGGTCCTGAGCACAGGTTTGGGAAACACTGCTCTAACAGGACAGGTTTTAAGGATCACCTTGGGGAAATGCAGACTGAATCCTGCAATCATATCACCTTTCAGCTGTGCTTGAGATATCTGCAAACCTGGGGCACTATTACGATCATCACGTTAAAACGGGAACGCTAAAAGGAGAAAAACCTGCGCCTGCAGGTTTCTCCCTATACGTCCCCGTTTTAGCGTGATATTATGGGGCAGGCGCTAATCCAGCAGCCTGCACCATTAGGCTAGGGTCAAACGAACGCATTATTCGCAGCAACCGTCAAAAAGTGTGTCCAAACGCATTGATGTATTTTTTCACGTAATGTGCAAAAACGGTCAGATGACGCGCATTTTTGTGCGTGATTTTTTTACGGATTGTCAATAAAACCCTTTTTGCGTCTGGACGTTATGTTGGCCGGACATTAGCAGCGTCTGACGTCTCCTAATCACACACACACACCACTAGTGGACGCAGCGCACTCTGTACGTCAGTACTAGCGGTTCTGCGTTCTGGAAAAAATGCGTTCATTTTCCACTTGCGTTGCGCAGCCGGACTTTCGTGCGACCGTACTTCGTATATTGGCCGTCATTGCCCGTCATTTGCTGCTAGTGCGGCCGTGATTAAGTGCGGCTAAACGCACGTTAAAAATGCGTTGGTCTGACCCTAGCCTTACCCGGCGCTAAGCCTGGAGATGCTAGCGGCAGCACTAAGCGCCGCCACGAGAATCCGCTCCATGGAGTCCATAGGACTCCATTGGGGCCTCTGCTGGCGGTCACATGATCTGCAGGATCATGTTAAGCATAGGGAGCGCATAGTACAGTAACCCGCTAGCGTTCAGATTATAATATGGCGCGCCTGTGCCAGGGCAGCCACGGCTAACGTTAACGCTCACAAAGCTGAGCGCTAACGTTAGGAATGTAATATGGCCCCTGGCCTTTTGGGGGGACCTGAGGACCGGTGTTGGGAACCACTGCTTGAAAAGGTTAGAAGAATAAAAAAGCACAAACACAGAATAATAAATACGTTTATATTGTCAAACGGGAGGTAAACAAACGCCCGTGTGGTATATCTACCGTCTGTCAGCGATGTGTATGAGCGCATGGAATAAAAGCTGCTGTGCCCGCGGGGCACAAACATGAAGGGGACGTTACCCGGTAACTTAATTAAAGGTTAAAAAGCCGTTCCTGTCACGGAAATAGATTAATTACAGGTTTGTCAGAAGGTTCCGGCCTAGCAAACACCGACACAGCCTGTTTACTCATTAGAGCAGGAACACGGTGGACATTACATCCAGGCCTCCTTTTCACCGGATTCCTGTAAATCTGCCCTCAGTGTTTCATGTGGAGAGAGCCGGAGTGGCCACCTCTGACAAACATATACAAATATTAAAATAAAGGCTGTGAGGCCTGGATTTTAGAACAGGGGAGCATCATGGGAAATGTCCACAGAGGAGGCGTCGTCGCACGTTCACCAACACAGACCGTAGCGCCCCATGTAATGATGTGTATGCTTCATGTTATGTATTAAGTGTATTATAGTTATGCCTAGTTCATTCTGCATGTTAGGAAACAGTTAACAGTCATGTGATCAGGGGGCGGGGAGTGGTAGTCATTGTAAGATGGATGCTGCTGAGTAAAGTCTGTTCTTATCAAGCTCCTTGTTGTCTGCCAATACTTCAGTGGATTCATCACATGGTACCAGAAGTGAGGTCAGAGAGACATGGCAGCAAACAGCAACACAAAGAGCATTCCTTCCCTGGATTTGGAATCAGGGAACATATCAGACAATTGGTCAAAATGGAGGGAGCTGATAGAACTTGTGTTTGCAGGCCCTGATGCAGACAAATGGACTGATCAACAAAAAGCAGCTCATTTCCTGATATGTGTGGGACAAAAAGGACGTGATGTGTGCTGAGCGTGGCAAGCAAGTGGGGATATCACTGCAGAGGACAAAGAAAAAACAGAGGTACTGTTTGCAAAGTTTGAAGCGTATTGCAACCCCAGGAAAAACTCCACAGTGCAAAGGAAAGTGTTCTATGAGAGGAATCAGTGTACAGGTGAATCTGTGGATGAATGGGTGACACAGCTGCGCTTGCTCGCCAAAGACTGTGCTTTTCATGATGCTGGAGATATGATTAAAGACCGTATTGTGATGGGCAGTAAGTTTAAAGAAGTTCAGGAAAAGCTGCTGCAGGAAGAAGATTTAAATCTAGAGAAAGCCATAAGGATTGCTAGAGCATATGAAATGTCAAGAAAAGACATGCAGGTCCTGGGAGGAACACAGCACCAGATCAATGCTATAGAAAATCAAAGCAGCAGATACTGGCAAGAAAGAAGACACAAAGGGATCAAAAGCAAGTATGTCACTGGGAAAAATAACACACCAGCAACCTGTGACTATTGTGGAAACATGCACAATAAAGAGGCTGTGTGTCCTGCAAGGTGGCAGACATGCAATAAATGCAAGAAAAAGGGACATTTTGCCAGGGTATGTAATGGGTTGTCACACACTGCAAAGACACAAAGGGCTGTACATGCCATAGAGAATAATGACGACAATGCAGGGTCAGACTCAGATTGCACATTGATATACCTTGCAGCAGTACAGAAATCACATCAGTGTGCAGATGAAGCTAATGTAACCTTACAGCTAGGGGCTGACAAAACTCCAGTCAAATTTAAAATAGACACAGGAGCACAAGTGAATTGTGTGCCAAGACACGTATACCTGGAATACCTCAGGAATGAATGCCCTCTGGAAACTCATGACCTACCGAAACTGATGGGATATGGTAGTGAAAAGCTTAAAGTAAATGGGTCGCTGTAATGTCATATGTTCTCACAAGGGATCTGAACAACTTTTACAACTATTTGTGATCGACACAGAAGCCCCAGCAGTATTAGGTCTAAAAACAAGTAAAGATATTGGTCTTGTACAGATTATAATGACTGTGGATGGTGGGCACAGCGGTTTGTCAAAGGATGACATTAAGCATGAGTACTGTGATCTATTCCAGGGCCTAGGGTGCCTCCCAGGGATCAGCCGTATACGTATACAAAAGGGTGCACAGCCTGTCATTCACGCACCAAGGAAAATACCTCTAACTCTGGAGAATAAAGTGCGAGAAGAACTAACTAGGATGGAGAAGCTGGGAGTAGTAAAAAGGGTCACAGAACCGTCAGAATGGGTCAGTTCTATGGTCGTGGTGGAAAAGAAAAACACAGGTGCAATCCGTATTTGCATTGACCCACGTGATTTGAACAAAGTAATAATGAGAGAACACTACAATCTCCCCACCATTGAAAACATAGCCCACAAGCTTGTAGGGGCAACAGTGTTTAGTGTACTGGATGCTCAGTCTGGTTACTGGCAATTGCGTCTTGATGAAGCCAGCAGTTATCTGACCACTTTCAACTCTCCTTTTGGGCGATGGCGATTCACAAGGGTACCTTTCGGCATAGCGTCTGCACAGGAGATATTTCAAAAGAAATCACATGAATTGATTGATGGTCTACATGGCGTGGAAGTAATAATTGATGATTTGTTGGTCTATGGAAAGGATCGTATAGAACATGATAAAAACCTCACTGCTTTACTCCAACGATGTCGTGAGAAAAATCTGAAACTCAATCCAAACAAAATGCAAATTGGAGTAGATGAAGTTACATATTTTGGACACATACTAACCAAAGAGGGTTTGAAGCCTGATCCAAAGAAGATAACAGCAGTTATTAATATGAAGGCCCCAACTTCCAGGAAGGAACTGGAGACGTCTTTGGGCATTTTCAACTATCTATCCAAATTCTCCCAAGGTCTTGCTCAGCAGACAGCACCATTACGTGCTTTGCTACAGAAGGATGCTATGTGGTCTTGGGATGCAAACATGGAGAAGACTTTTGACAAAGTGAAAAAAGTGATCACTAAACATCCAGGGCCAATACTAAAATATTTTGACGTAAACTGTGACACTACGCTTCAGGTGGATGCATCTCAGTTTGGGTTAGGTGCTGTACTGGTTCAACAAGGACATCCTGTGGCATATGCGTCACGTGCGCTGACTACAACACAAGCCAACTATGCTCAGATTGAGGAGATGTTGTCCATTGTAAATGGATGTGAGAAATTTCACCAGTACATATATGGGCGACCTGTGGTTGTGGAAACAGACCACAAGCCATTGGAATACATCTTGCAGAAGCCGCTCTCTTCTGTACCTCCACGCTTGCAGAGGATGGTTATGAAATTACAGCGATACGATCTCACTGTGAAATATAAGCCTGGAAAGGAAATTCCAATGGCTGACACATTGTCTAGGGTGTTTCCAGATGGTCATGAAGCCAGAGATGAACCTGACTTGGAAGAACAGGTACATACGGTACTAGTGAATATTCCAATATCTGATGTACGACTGGAGATGATAAGACAAGATACCAAGCAGGATAAAGTACTAGAAAAACTCATACGTGTCATGTGCAATGGCTGGCCAGAAAAACGAAAGAAACTTTGTCCTGAGCTGCAGGGATTCTGGCCTGTGAGAAATGAACTATCCATTCATACTGATATCATATTCATGGAGACCGTATTCCTATTCCTAAGGCACAGCAGGCAGAAGTACTGGACCAAATTCACCAGGGACATTTGGGCATCACCCTGTGTAAGCGCAGAGCACGGGAGGTGATGTACTGGCCTAATTTGGACCTTGATATTGAGTCACTTGTGAAGAAATGTGAAACCTGCCAAACATTTCAAAAGAACAATGCAAAGGAACCTCTCACACCATGGAATTCTGCATCAAGGGCATGGCAGAGACTGGCCACAGATATTTTTCATTTCGAGGACAATCACTACCTGATAGTAGTAGATTATTACAGCAAATACTTTGAGCTGGTGCAGCTGAAAAATCTAACAGCATCAACAGTCATATGGGCTCTTAAAACAATACTTTCAAGACATGGAGTGTGCGAAGAACTTGTGTCCGATAATGGCCCACAATTTTCGTGTTCTGAATTCCAGTGTTTTTTGCGTTACTGGGGTGTCCGGCACATACCCACCAGTCCATATCACCCACAGGCCAATGGGTTAGCTGAGAAGTATGTTGGCATAGCCAAATCTATTATACGGAAAGCTCAATCATCAGGTCAGGATGATACCTCGGCCTGTTAAACTATTGTGCAACACCCATGGACGGTTTATGTTCACCCGCACAGTTGCTAATGGGTAGAGCCATGAGGACCACAGTACCTATTGCACCACATAAGTTGCAGCTTCACTCTATCCCACAGGAGCAGGTAGCAGGTCAGAGGAACAGTAACGTGAAAAAACAAAAACTGTATTTTGACAAAAATACCAAGTCGCTTCATCCTCTCAGGGCTGGGCAAGCTGTGAGGCACAGAGTCACTGGAGATACATGGGAACCTGCTCGCATTGTCAGTGAAGCCGATTCTCCGAGATCGTATGTGATTGAAACTGAGTGTGGATCTCAACTCAGACGAAACAGGCGTCATCTTCGCCCAGACACTGCCTCGGATACTCCACTGGGGCAACCAAACGACAAGGAAAATAAGGAGCAAAATGAAGACCGTACGGAATTCCTGGACACGGATATAATGTCTACTGAGGACGTTGAGGACAGCTTAAGTGTATCATCTTGTGATAATGCTAGAGGTGACTCTCAATTGGACATCGATTCTACGGATAGTGAGCCAGCGGTTACTTTCTCCCGCTATGGTCGAGCTTTTAAACCAAAACTATGGAAAGACTTTATCATATTAAGCGTTTATACTTGAAGGGGAAGATGTAATAAGTGTATTATAGTTATGCCTAGTTCATTCTGCATGTTAGGAAACAGTTAACAGTCATGTGATCAGGGGGCGGGGAGTGGCAGTCATTGTAAGATGGATGCTGCTGAGTAAAGTCTGTTCTTGTCAAGCTCCTTGTTGTCTGCCAATACGTCAGTGGATTCATCACACCCCATACTGCATTATACCCAGACAGGGATCTACCCGCGTAGGTCACAGCTCTCTGAACGAGCTTAATCAGAGGCCCGTTCAATACCTCAGCAGCTGCTGAATTGCTGCAGCGCAGCATTTCAGTTTGCTGCAGCAGTGTCATTGAACGCTTTGGATGTGAATTTTGAATCCAAAATGGCCGACAATTTCTTAATGAAAAATTCAGATTGTTTTCCGGATCACTCAGACAAAATATGATAAAGAAAAGCAGTCAGCACAATTACGTTTTGTATGCACACACCACAAATGATAGTTTTTAATGAATACGGCGTTCAATGGCAAGTTGCTAACTTAGCACTTGCAGCGGCTGAGGTATTGAACGCGGCTCAGTTGCTCAATCAGCCCGGCTAGCAAAGGATCATGGGTAATGTAGTTTTACAAACACTGGGGGTGCCAAAGTTTTCCATTGTTATCCTAGACTCAGTGATACCGTGTGCTGGGTCTGGGTGGGCGAACATATAGCAGTGCAGCTGCTGCAAGCGAGGTTTCCCACGAGGAGTTAAATATGTTCTGAGTTAACCATTTTTGATTCCGAAAAAAAAAAAAAAAAAGGTCTTAGGGGGACCGGGGTTGGGAACCGCTGCTCTAACAGGACAGGTTTTAGGCTGGGGTCAGACGAACGCAGTGCGAATGCGCGTGCAGCCGCACTTTTTCACGACCGTAGTAGCAGCAAATGACGGGCAATATATCAAGTACGGCTGCACAAAAGTGCGGCCGCGCAACGCAAGCGGCAAACAAACACTTTTTTCAAGAACACGATACTGCTAGCACTGACGTACAGAGTGCGCTGCGTCCGCATAGCGGCGTGTATGTGTGATTAGGAGACGTCAGACGCTGCTAATGTCCGGCCAACATAACGTCCAAGAAAGTGTTTTATTGATGATCCGTACAAAATCACGGACGAAAATGCGCATCGTATGACCGCTATCACATATTCTGTGAAAAAAATACGTCCATTCGTTCGAACGCACTTTTTCACAGACGACGCGAAAAATGCTTTCGTCTGACCCTAGCCTAAAGGTCCCCCTTGGGAAAATGCAGACTCAATCCTGCAATCACATCACCTGTGCTGTACTTCACATATCCTGCAAACCTGGCCTGTTCGGGGGACTTAAGGACCGCGGTTATAAACCACTGTCCTAGAGGACCATACTTGAAAACGAGAGAAATCTCAATGTATCCTTCCTGGTAAAATACTTTGCAAATAAATAAATCCAACATTTAGGCTGGTGTCAGACGAGCGCATTTTGTACGGACGCACTTTCCGAAGGAAGACGCAGTACTGGCCACACGTTCTGGGTTTTTTTTTCCACTGACTTTTTTTTGATTGATGTAGAAGGGAAAATAAATTAAAAATGCAAAACCATTTTGTCCGTCAAAAATGCTGGACGTATAAATGCATTCCATCTGACCACGTTCATCACTCACACACAAAGCTATGCGGACGCAGCGCACTCCGCACGTCCGTTCTAGCGGTTTTATGTTCTTGCCTAACCTGCGTCCGTTTACCGCGTCCGTTGTGCTTCCGCACTTCTGTGCGGACGCGCTTCGTGTGCGGGTCTCTATTGATCATAATTATATGCTGTAACGGACGTACAAATGTGCGGCAACACGGACGTGATCAGTGCGCTCGTCTGACACGGGCCTTAGTAAACTCCTAGGAGGGTAAAATGTCTGATAAGCACAAGCTTGAAAACACGTCGGTACAACCACACATCCGACATGTTCAGAAACGTTTTTATAGAACCGCACTAAATCAAGATGGCACAACCAAAATATATGATATATACTATGGATAGACCGATATATCGGTTTAGCCGATTATCGGCGCCGATATTCAGAAAATTACTGATATCGGTATCGGCATTTTATTTGCCGATATTGCCGATATTTGGACAAGTTTGCTCACTGCAGCTGCGACACACAAGATCCCACAGAACTGTGCGAATCTGGGGCTTCTCCCACATCATGCTGTAAGCCCTCACTGCAGAATGACCCCTGCTCACTGACCGTATTGTGCATGAGCGGGATGGCAACAGAAATGGGGCTTCCATCCCATCTGGCAGGGAATTCCCTATACAGGAGATGCAGGGTCTATTTCCTACAGCAGGGTCCAGCAACCTGGGACCTCCAGATGTTTTGGAACTGGATTTCTCATGAGGCTCCAAGAACCTAATGAGAAGATGAGCATCCTAGCAGATGTAATTCCAAAACGTGGGGCAATATTACAAAGTGACTGCTTAACCAGAGCTGTAATATAACTTTGTAATATAACCCTTGGAGGGCCAAGGTTGCTGAACCCCTTACATACAGGATCATATGAGGGATCTTTAAGAAAGCCAAAGACATGGTCTGATTGTTTGTAAAAAATAAAAGATTAAATAAAATAAAAATTCTTATTAAATTAAATAAATGAAGTGGACGTGGTGCAATGTTTACATGTTAAACACATTGGGCTATATTACAATCTTTGCGCAAAAACGCTCGCGCAAAGCGTGAAGTTTTGCACCAAGCGTTAAACGTTTGCGTGCGCAAATCAAAGCTGGAATTACAATCCTCGCGCGTTTTTGATCCGATCAATAACGCACATAAACTGGACGCGCCCAAATGCTCACTCAGTACCGTTGCGCGCAGAAATCAGTGTGCTGTCATTTTTTTTTCACGCAATTCAGCCAATCAGAATTAAGAACCACAACCACAAGTCAGCATATATGCTGCAGCAATAATACATGCACGCACAACTTCTCCATTTTATTGGTTTGGGTATGAGTGGAATGTGTAACTATACTTTGCTGCATTTTTTTTGGGCTGGTGTATTTGGTTTCGGCCAGGACGTTTCAGCTTTTAGGAGTTGCTAAAATTATACGTGCAAATGCTGTGCGTTACAAACTGCGCATAGATTGTAATACCATCGGCGTACCAGCGCACAAAGGCATTTGCGCTCACAATGTTAAGTATAGATTGCGCGACGTACAGTATGCTCACGCAGGGTTCGCAAGTTCACCCGCGGTAGACGATTATGTGCGTTTGTTGCGCTGACTATGTAATATGGCATTCGGCGTAAAGGGTTTTGCCCCTCGCGTTAAATTTTTTTTTTGCACCGGTGGAAACGTTTGCACGAAGATTGTTGTTTAGGCCATTGAGTTCATGGCATAGTCAGATTTGTGCTGTTTTTTTTCAGAACTTTCAATTTACAGAATATCGGCACCAAATATCGGTTATCGGCCAGAAAAGCTGCCGATAATCTGTATCGGCCATGAAAAAATGATATCGGTCTATCCCTATACCCAAAGTATAATAAAAATATCTTTATTCAATACAAAAATAGTCAGGGTAATTCAAAGAGATCCGAATTGCTTGAGAAAGGTAACCGAACTCTGAAAATCAGCGTTCGGTTACCTTTCCTGGCAATTCGGCTATCCAGAGAGCAGGCAACTCGCCAAATCCTGGCGAATTGCCTACACCTACGGTGCCTGTTCGAGGGCAGTGAAATCCCCATAGAGAAGCACTGCTTCGTCTATTCAGAGAACACAAACCAGCAGTGAAAGGTTCCCGAAATGCCCTGCCATTCATTTGGTGGTTTAATTCGGCAAGTTTATTCTTCAGGAGAATCCCATAGACTTCAATGTTAAAAATATTCCCATTTTAATTCAATATCTAAGAAACCGTTCATTATAAAATTCTGCAGTAAAAAGTCTCTTTATTTATAGATTTTTTAGGATATTTTAAGCATTTTTCTGGATTTTTTTTTAACTTATTTTTTCTGTAACAGCCCTTTTTATTATCATTCATTGGATCATATGTAAATTTCAGACATTTTCACTCAGTAGTTTCTTTGCAAACAGGGTTTCACTTTTCAAACATTCAAGCAAACTGTTCTGATAATTTATTCACTTCGCTCTTCTGCGGTGTCGGCTTTTTCCGGCGGCTTCACTGCATGTGATTGACTCCTGCTCGGGTTTTTCCAGCGTCTTCGAAGGGGTTAATCCAGATGTTTTTGTGGGTTTTCGACGTGCATTCGGCAGGTTTTGCGGTTAGTTCTCGTCAGGTTTGCGGCAGCTTTTTCCCTGAAATTCGGGGGCCCTGTGGTGTTTGCTGAATACACCGCAGGGTCGCCGAAATGGGATCGGCAAAAGGAACCGAAGAGAACGAAAAGTCACCGAACGTGCGGCGACTTTTCGAATCTCTTTGAATAACACTGACTGTGTTAACAACCAGAGTAATAATAACACAATACCAGATGTTGCATATGGTTACAGCACGCAATACACAGCATATATCAAGGCAGCGGCATGGGTTGTCACGATAAAAAAAAAAAACAAACACAAATAAGTATCTCTAGCCGATCCAAATGGAATATGAAACATTCCAAAAAAAACACACAATGCAAAAAAAAAAAAAAGCAGCCTCCACATATAGTGGGTCAGTACAAACCAACTCCTAACACAAGACAGCCAAGACAAGGTACCCCAACGTTTCAGCGATCAATTGCCTTTCTCAAGGGATGCTTGATGTGATTGATGTGTTTTTTTTGTCGTGACAAACTATGTCGCTGCCTTGATATATGCTGTATATTGCGTGCTGTAACCATATGCAACATCTGGTATTGTGTTATTATTAGGAACAAGAAAAATTTAGTGACCACTCCCAATAATAAAATAATACGTATCTGCTAGGCTTCGTACAACAGCACTGTCCCCTCGATGCCAGCAGGATGTATAAAGGAAAGAGAATTGTGAAGCATAATCTGCAAGACAAATCAGTGCAGACTGCGGATACAACATTTAAACAATTATGCCCCCGCTGGATTGGCACATAGCAGGTACTTGGTTACCCTCTCCTGATAAATTGTGTTGCCTCCTGAACTCCAGACCATCAGAATAACGCCAAGGAATTCCTCCAGGCTTGTTTGGTCAGTCAGTGGAACAGGATTCAGGAATCAGGAGGAGGCAAGAGACTGCGACCATGCAGGCCAGGAGAAGGGTAAACTGGAAGAACCTGGAGATGTGGTCAGCAGAACCAAATCTCAGGAGGAAACACCACTTGGAAGGAGTTGAGACTTCAGGAGAAGCAGGGTGCTGGATTGCCTGCTTGATCAAAAGGAACAAGGATAAAACCCTCTTTTTTGTTTTATCCTAGTTCCTTTTGATCAAGCAGGCAATCCAGCACCCTGCTTCTCCTGAAGTCTCAACTCCTTCCAAGTGGTGTTTCCTCCTGAGATTTGGTTCTGCTGACCACATCTCCAGGTTCTTCCAGTTTACCCTTCTCCTGGCCTGCATGGTCGCGGTCTCTTGCCTCCTCCTGAATCCTGTTCCACTGACTGACCAAACAAGCCTGGAGGAATTCCTTGGCGTTATTCTGATGGTCCGGAGTTCAGGAGGCAACACAATTTATCAGGAGAGGGTAACCAAGTACCTGCTATGTGCCTGGTGATTAAGTCATTTATCTTGTGAGTGCCAATCCAGCGGGGGCATAATTGATTAAATGATGTATCCGCAGTCTGCACTATGTGTGTATTGATTTGTCTTGCAGATTATGCTTCACAATTCTCTTTCCTTTATACATTGTGTTATTATTACTCTGGTTGTTGACACAGTATTTATTTTTGTATTCAATAAAGATATTTTTATTGTATTTTGGGAATATATAATATATTTTGGTTGTGCCATCCTGATTTATTGTGGTTCTGTTATATATGTACAGGGCGTTTGGGAGTCTTTTTTGGACCCCCTTTTGGGATAATCTTATGATAACAGTGTGCAGGATTTCTATCTTGTTTCAACAGAAACTGTTTAAGGCTGGTGTCAGACGAGCGTAGTGTTCACGTCCGTGATTGCACCTAAGGCTAGGGTCAGACGAACGCATTTTTCACGTTGTCCGTGAAAAAGTGCGTTCGAACGAATGGACGTATTTTTTCACGGAATACGCGATAGCGGTCATACGATGCGCATTTTCATCCGTGATTTTGTACGGATCATCAATAAAGCACTGTTTGCGTCTGGACGTTAGGTTGGCCGGACATTAGCAGCGTCTGATGTCTCCTAATCACGCACACACGCCGCTATGTGGCCGCAGCGCACTCTGTACGTCAGTAGTAGCGGTTTGACGTTCTCGAAAAAATGCGTTCGTTTGCCACATGCGTTGCGCGGACGAACTTTCGTGCGGCCGTTCGTCGTATGTTCCCCGGCATTGGACGTCATTTGCTGCTAGCACGGCCGTGATTTCGTGCGGCTAAACGCACGTTAAAACTGCTTTCGTCTGACCTTAGCCTAAAAGTACGTCCGTGATAGCATGAAAGAAAGCCCATCGGAGCCCGACATACAAAGTACGTCCGCACTGAACTGCGGACGCACAACGGCCCACGGACGCAAGGCAGGCAAAAACGTACAACTCCTAGAACGGCCGCACAAAGTGCGCTGCATCCGCAACGTCCGCATAGCTTTGTGTGTAAGTAATGGAACGTGGTCAGACGGGCTGCATTTATACGTCCAGCATTTTTCACGGACAAAATGGTTTTTTATTTTAATTTATTTTCCCTCCTACATCTGTCAAATAATACGTCAGTGAATAAACGGACTGTGTGACCACTACTGCGTTTTCCGTACTGACGTACGTCCGTGTGCACGGACGTACAGTCCGTAGAAATCACACTCGTCTGACCCTAGCCTTACAGCCACATGCTGTGCCACGATCATATTTAATTCAGGTTATAAACCTCTTACTTTTATATAAAAATGCATCAGATTCATTTAGCATTTCTCTTAACCCTGTAGTCTGCCCCAGAGGACCACCCCCCCCCCCCCGCATGGGACCAGAAGTGCTGTGGATTCAGGAATTTTTGCATATAATGAGACCCGAGTGTAAACATGAAATTAATTTAGGTTTTATAAACGCAGGCTGGAGGGCATTATATACAGGATTTTAATCATTTTGCCCCTGAGGTCAGGGGTGGGATTTTCTTCTTCTGGCGTCATGTCGGCGTGCAAATTTGGGACATTTTGGGACAAGGGATACTCTACTTGTAAAATAGAATTCATGCTTTATTTTACAGGGCTTAGGGAAGTAAACAATATTACGAATGCTTCTCACCTTGGCGGCTTTTAACTCCGTTTAGTTTTTCCCACATAAAGTCACACGCTGATCTATTCACATAGTTACCCTGTTTAATCATTGATGGATGATAAAATATGGCTATTTAGGAAGGGCGCCAGGAGGGATAAGACGAGGCACTTTCAACCATTTAGTAAATGTGGATTTTCCCACAATAATAATGTTAAAGTTAGAGTGTAAGCCTGGTGGTTGTCGCTCAACACGCACGGCGTCATGTCCCTTTTACATGGGAATCCCTTTATAGAAAATGACATAACCAGCCTCAGCCTGGGGTTAAAGCTTCCGGCGGTGATCCTGAAGCCTTATTACATCATGAGAGGAGCGATGTAGAATGGATTAGCCGTGTTAGTCCAGATCCCAAAATCACGTCTTACACAAAACAGTAAAGTTGCATTTAAAGGGCCAGTACCACCAAAAAACGCAATGCCCATATTGTGTTTATTTGATGTTGCTGATATCGTACATGTGTTTTGTTTTTCTCTTGTATGTTTAGTTCAGAAAATATTTTCCTCTACATGTGTCACTGGGTGCATCCATTGTGTGATATTTTCCTCTATATGTGTCACTGGGCGCATCCATTGTGTGATATTTTCCTCTATATGTGTCACTGGGTGCATCCATTGTGTGATATTTTCCTCTATATGTGTCACTGGGTGCATCCATTGTGTGATATTTTCCTCTATATGTGTCACTGGGCGCATCCATTGTGTGATATTTTCCTCTACATGTGTCACTGGGTGCATCCATTGTGTGATATTTTCCTCTACATGTGTCACTGGGTGCATCCATTGTGTGATATTTTGTGTTGTAAACTGCCCCCCCCTCGTATCTTTCCATCACTTGCTCCTCACTGTGTGGCTTTGGCCACAGATTGGAGTGAATGGGTAAGTCACCGACTCACATCATTGTATAGTGTGGGATGTATTCAAAGGACATCAGCAGGGGGGTAGATTAGAAATTTTTAAAACTCCCTGTCATATCTCATTCTGCTGCCATCTCCTATCTCAACTAGCCTGGAGAACAATAGACCTCCTTCTGCCTTATCTAAACACTCCCTCCTCCACCTCATTAACGGTTTAATACTGTAGAAGATAAACCTCAGCCACACAGTAAAACTCACCATACGATTTTGGTAAATGTTGCATCATGGGAAAAGTCCACAAAATGGAAATGAGAGATTAAAAAACTACATTTTTCACATGAAAATACTTCAAGGTAAAAAACAGCAGTGTGTATTTTATAAGGCGTTTTTATTCGTAATGCACAAGTAAACTAGTTACAGCTTATGTAAGGGGATGTGTGCCTTTAAAGGAAAGCATTTCTTGTAAATGTAACAGTCAAAAAAAAGAAAAGTATCACTGCCTCTGCAACAGTCCAGTGATTATTAGTGAGGTTATACATGCGTAGGTTATGTACACTTAGAAATAAACCCCTGGATAACAATGATCTTAATACATCCTGACAGTGTACTCTGGAACACTTATTCGGAGAAGGGGGGGGGGGAATGATATAGATATATATAAATCACCAGAGTATAGCAGTACGTAGTGATACATTTTTATTGAACTAACATTACAGTTAAAAGACAAACGTTGGAGTGTATTCTTTTCTTCCTCGGTCTGGAAGCAATAAAGCTGGTCTTTTAAATGGAACTTTAGTCCAATAAAAAAAAAAAAAATGTATCACTACTCACAGCTATACTCTGGTGAATATGGCATCTGTACACACACACAAAGTTTGTATATAGATGAATACATACATTTTTTTTAACGGGTCCCAAAAAATGTCCCACTGATTTGTCCAATTTATCTGTGACGCAGAGTGTCTTGAACGATAGTGGCGCACTTTCAGAATATATTTTGCAGGTTGTGTGTGTATAATTATATATAATAATTATATATATACACACACCCTGCAAAACCTGATAAATATATATCCCCCCCCTTATTTTTCAGGGTTTCACCTTTTATTTTATTGAGAAGTAGAAATTTTTAGACAAGAGTACAGAAAAAAATAGGGGGGGGGGGGACATAAAAAGACACACAGTTAAGCGATGTTTTCTCGCGTGCAATGTGCTGTTTATCTGTTTGAGGTTTTTCTTTTATGTTCCTTTCCCCTCCCCCTCCTATTTTTTTCTGTATCCTTGTCCAAAATTTAATAAAATTTTCTACTTTTCAAAAAAATAAAATGTGTGTGACGTAGGCTAGTGTCAGACGAGCGTCTTTGGAGAGAGGAAGGAACGTCCGCGAGAGTGGACTCTCAACTTCCACTCAACGCCCGTCTGGTCACCTCGCTGAGCGCACTCTAGGAGAATCGCCCTTTGCAGCTCTGTCAGCGCGCGTCCTAGCGCTTCGACAGAGGCTTGGATAATGGACGCTTGTTGCGCGTGCATTTTGTGCGCGCGCACAAACGTGTGACCAGCCCTGTTGCAGGGTCACAACGCCCGCAGGGACGCCGGTAAACACGTCAGTATGGGCGCACATAGCACCCTCTTCTGACGCCAGCCTTAAGCGATGGTTTCTCGAGTGCTATGTGCTGTTTAAGGCTGGGGTCAGACCAGCGCACTTTTAACGTGCGTTCTGGCGCACATAATTACGGCCGCACTAGCAGCAGATGACGGGCAATGACGGCCAATATACGATGTACGGCCGCACAAAAGTCCGGCTGCGCAACGCAAGTGGAATTTGAACGCATTTTTCTGAGAACGCTGAACCGCTAGTACTGACGTACAGAGTGCGCAGCTGCGGCATAGCGGCGTGTGTGCGTGATTAGGAGATGTCAGACGCTGCTATTGTCCAGCCTACATAACGTCCAGACGCAAAAAGAGTTTTATTTGCGATCCGTACAAAATCACGCCTGAAAATGCGCGTCGTCTGACCGTTTTTGCGCATTCCTTAAAAAATACGTCAATGCGTTCGGACGCACTTTTTCATGTTCGCGGGGAAAAATGCTTTCGTCTGACCCTAGCCCAAGTCATACACCTTTTATTTTTTAATCCCCCCCCCCCGTACTGTTCCTGAGTAGCTTTATTACTATTTTATATACACATAATAAATACACCCTGGAATATAATTACATTTTTAAAAAAGCAAAAAAAACAAACAAAAAACAACACCATAAAAATCAAGAAAAAGTATGACCTGAAAGTAGACAAAAAAATACACTTTGGAAAAACATCATTAGTAACATACCCTGGACATCTGCCTTGAGAAGAAGAAAAAAAGAAGGCCCCTATTACACGCTTCGCGCAAATGCGCTCTCGCAATTTTTTTTGCGCACGCAAAAAACATTAGCACGCACAAATTAACGCAGTAGTACGCTCCGAGCGCAGTTTTTAAGCCTTCAACTTTTTACGTGCGCAAATCCGACGCGCAAATTCATGCGCAAATGAACATTACGTGCAGGAATTGGTGGGCAGACTATTTTTTCACGGGATTCAGCCAATCCGAATTAAGAACCACCATTTTCTAAAGTTAGCTTATTGCTCCTGTCAAAATCAATCTGCGTATATGTGCTGCAGCAAAAAAAATTGACAAATTATTAATATTTGATGTCTGGGTATGTGTAGAATGTGTAACTGTACTGTGCTGTATTTTTTTTATTGCCGAGTTATTTTGTTTCGGCCACAACGATCAGATTTGCAGTTAACACCAAGATTTCAAAGACGTTACGAAAATTTGCGCAAACGTCACTCGTACGACTTTGCGCGAAGATTGTATTACCATCCGTACTAACGCATTTGCGCTCACACTGTTAAGTATAGGATGCGCGCAGGAACTTGCGCTCGCACTGGGTTCGCGCAGGGTCACTCGCGTTGGACGTTAACGCGCAACGTTTGCGCGAACGTCGTACTACGACGTTCCACGCAAATGGTTTTGTCCTCGCGCAAAAGCGCATTTGCGCGCACGCAAATGCGCTGCGCGAAGTGCGTAATAGGGGCCGAAAAGTATAGAAACACCCCAGAGAGAAATAAATGACACCCTTGGAGTATATTTTGATATAAACATATTAGGAAAAAAATAACAACTATATGTTTATAAAGAGCCCAGAGATAAATAAAAAAAAATAAACAAAAACATTCTTTAGAAATACATCCCGGAAACGTACCCGGGTAATAATCTGCGGGAAAGCTCAGCTCTGAGATGTAAAACGAGATATTCAGGCATTGTGCGAGGAAAGGCAGGAAGATAATCACCGATAAGGCCGTAATAAGGGAGCGGGAGATCCTTTCACGCTCACTAAGGACGGTGAATGCAGGATCATTACTTAAAATACAAATAATAATCAATGGAGTTTATTAAAAAAAAGTCCCAGTGATTTGTGCAATTTATCTGTGACGCAGAGTGTCTTGAACAATAGCGGCGCACGCAGGGTTAACATTCTGTGCGCTATGATCTCGTCTCAGGTACATTTTTGGCAGGATTTGGTCTTTTTTCTTCGTCTACCCTTCCATGGCCACCTATCCGCCGTGAGAGGAGCCACAGAGGCTTCATTGATGAAGCACCGCCCACCGCGCTCTGCGTCCAGCTCTATTAATTCAGGACATGAATGGAGGGTGGTATCAGTTACTGCAGCTCCCCGCCACAATCTCAGGACCCGCTGTAGCGGACGCACAAAATGCATTTATCGTAGGGGCCTGTTTTGTGCTCGGCATCCTGTGGGTTAATTAGAAACAAGAGGGGTGAGTCGTGCGGTTTATTGTTTCGGGACAATTAACCCCTGGGACACCGAGCACTAAACTGAGACACGTACCAGGAACAGTGACTTAGGCTAAGGTCAGACGAACGCAGTTTTAACGTGCGTTTAGCCGCATGAAATCACGGCTGTGCTAGCAGCAAATGACGTCCAATGCCGGGGAACATATGACGAACGGCCGCACGAAAGTTCGTCCGTGCAACGCAAGTGGCAAACGAACGCATTTTTTCGAGAACGTCAAACCGCTACTACTGACGTACAGAGTGCGCTGCGTCCGCATAGCGGCGTGTTTGCGTGATTGGGAGACGTCAGACGCTGCTAATGTCCGGCCAACATAACGTCCAGACGCAAAAAGGGTTTTATTGATGATCTGTACAAAATCACGGACGAAAATGTGCATTGTATGACCGCTATCGCGTATTCCGTGAAAAATACGTCCATTCGTTCGACCGCACTTTTTCAGGGACGACGCGAAAAATGCGTTCGTCTGACCCTAGCCTTACTCGTACAAAAACGCACCAAAACGGGAGGGAAATCGAACAGGAAGCAGTGAAAAACCAAAATATCTATGAAAAGAAACGATCCAGGCTCACGGGACACTCAGTTTAATGACATGATAAATACGCATATTTTTGAAATATATGAGGCTAACACATGAATTTCCTGTATTTTATGCACAATCCCTGGGGATATGATATAGCCTCGGCAGGAAACTCCGCAAAGACCAGGAAGCGGCTCAGCCAATCAGCAGGTTATCATTCTGCCGAACAGGCGATCACACACATTAACGAGTTTATTTATCCGATAATATTATATCCGCATAACTGTGCTGTCAGGCACGTTTGTGAGACGGGTACAGGCAGGTCCTTTGGAGGGTCCTCTAGGCCAAAAAGGCCTAAAAATGTCCTTTTCTTGCTCATTTGAGCTTAAATTCTACAAATTCAGTTTTCAGTTAATCCCAAATCACAGTTTAATGAATAAACCCCATCTAGATACCTCAGGTTGTAGCTGGCGGACAGGTGTGTTGAGTGTAAAAGTATGATTTTTCCCTCTGTCAGAGATTTCTGTATCGGGGGATTTCGTGACTCTGCGCGCGGTTAGGTATTAAACCGGAGCCGCCTTAAAATACAAAATAATCCCATAAAAATAGATGACGCATTAACAGATTGAGAGGAAGGTGCCATTAAGCCTATAAGGGAAAGCTGTGCACATCTCGCTGGGCGACACATGATGTAGTCATGCCATGGCGGGTGCACAGCAAAGGGGAGACAGGAAACATATCCAGGGCTAAGCTATGACAGGATCAAACAGAGCGTTCTCACCGGCCGACGCCCGGGATGGGGCAGATTTGTATACCCCGTGTGGTGATTCCATACGCAGGGGCGAAGGGGCAGTTAAATATTAGCCTCGAGTTAGAGAAAAATCACCTGAGACGGCAAGAAATACATAAAACGATTATAGAAGCATTTATGGCCATAAATAAAGATAAAAGCATAAAAACTGTCACTGCCAGAGGGAAAGCGACAACTAGGAAGACCGCGCCAAGAAAAGATGGCGCTGTGCTACAGAAAGAGGGTAAAGAAAAGAAAAACCTAAAAAAAAGGAACACAAGTGATTTTATGAGGTGATAAATGCTGCAGTTTCTTCAATGAGCTGGAAATTATGATGGATTTGTCCAATATGGTGACTTTCGCCATTTTTGCTAACTCTTTAGGTGTTATTCAGAAAGCACCCTGCAGTGAATTCACTATTCAACGCAGGGTACCCGAAGTGCCCCGAAAACTGAGTCGCTGAAGAGACCGCTGATCAGCCCACTGAACTACCGAAACGAAAAAAAAAAAACAGAACTTTTAAGGCTGGGGTCAGACCAGCGCATTTTTTAACGTGCGTTCTGGCGCACTTAATCACGGCCGCACTAGCAGCAAATGACGGGCAATGACCGCCAATATACGAAGTACGGTCGCACGAAAGTCCGGCCGCGCAACGCAAGTGGAAAATGAACGCATTTTTTCGAGAACGCAGAACCGCTAGTACTGACGTACAGAGTGCGCTGCGCCCGCTAGCGGTGTGTGTGTGTGATTTGGAGACGTCAGACCCTGCTCGTGTCCGGCCAACATAACGTCCAGACGCAAAAAGTTTCCTGGTTTGGATTTCGTAAAACATCACGCACGAAAATGCGCATCGTATGACCGTTTTCGTATATTCCATGAAAAAATACATCAATGCGTTCGGACGCACTTTTTTACATTCGCGTGTAAAAATGCTTTCGTTTGACCCTAGCCTAAACCAATAAAAATGCATGGAAATGTGTGTAAATAATAAAAAAAAAGCCCTATAAAATTATAATAAAACGATCGAATACAGAATAAAAAAAATAGGGAATCAAAAATTTCGCAAAAAAAAAAACATTTAAAAAAAAAATCAAGAAGTTTTGCTGAAAATTAAAACAATAAATGATTGAATCATATGGGATTCGCCTGTTTAAACCTGTTGAACTGAATCACTGAAAATCAGGTAATTTCACTGACATTTCGGCGCAGTTTGTCGTTCTGTGACTAGATTAACCATTAGTTCTCTATGGGACAATTTTGATGCTGCCGAACTGCACCGTATTTCGCCATCAATTTGCTAGTAATTGGTGAATCAGACAAGCTTTGTGAATAGACAAACCACCACGAAATAATTTGGTGGCGCTCTTTGAATAACGGTGTTTAACAGAAATCCTGTCACACCAGAAACGTGTAGAGAGATTTAAGAGCAAAATTCGAATTACAGGTCAATGGAGGAAAGATGGTAAAAAATAATAATAATATGAAGGATTTTGTTTTAGTTCAGCTTGGGATATATTTTATATTTAAAAAAATCCCCTTGCCGGCATTAATACGGCAAAATATGTGTTCCTAAGCAGGCCATAAAATTCCTGTCAGTAGGAGGTTTCTGAATATGCAGCACAAAATGAATTGGAAATAAAATGACAAATATATATATATATATATATATATATAAAAACTGTAATAAATGTAAAATCTAAGAAATAAACTACACAGAACAAAATATAGAACAACTGCAAGAATTATTTTTAAAAATAAGTAAATATATATACAGTTGTGTTCAAAATTATTCAACCCCCACTGAAATTGAGTGTTTTGGCCAGTTTGACATTGATTTTGATCATTCAGTCATCTTGCTTACAATTAAATCAAAGAGGCACGTGTAGGTCAGACAAATATAACATAACATTTATAATGAAATAACCACAAATGTCTTTTCTGTGCTCACATCATTATCAGTTTTATTCAACCCCCAAGTGACATTCAATCTTAGTACTTAGTACAACATCCTTTTACAGTTATAACAGCTTTTAAACGTGAAGCATAGCTTGACACAAGTGTCTTGCAGCGATCTACGGGTATCTTCGCCCATTCGTCATGGGCAAAAGCCTCCAGTTCAGTCACATTCTTAGGCTTGCGCACTGCAACTGCTTTCTTTAAGTCCCACCAGAGGTTCTCAATCGGATTTAAGTCAGGTGACTGCGATGGCCACTCCAAAATGTTCCAGCTTTAATCTGCAACCATGCTCTAGTGGACTTGGAGGTATGCTTGGGATCACTGTTCTGTTGAAAGGTCCAACGTCTCCCAAGCCTCAGGTTTGTGACGGACTGCATCACATTGTCATCCAATATCTCCTGGTACTGAAGAGAATTCATGGTACCTTGCACACGCTGAAGCTTCCCTGTACCTGCAGAAGCAAAACAGCCCCAAAGCATGATTGACCCCCCGCCATGCTTCACAGTAGGCAAGGTGTTCTTTTCTTCATAGGCCTTGTTCTTCCTCCTCCAAACATAGCGTTGATCCATGGGCCCAAACAGTTCTAATTTTGTTTCATCAGTCCACAGAACACTATCCCAAAACTTCTGTGGTTTGTCCACATGACTTTTGGCATACTGCGGTCGACTCTTCTTATTCTTTGAAGACAGCAAGGGGGTGTGCCTGGGAGTTGTGGCATGGAGGCCTTCATTACGCAGTGTGCGCCGTATTGTCTGAGCTGAAACTTCAGTACCCACATCTGACAAATCTTTTCTCAGTTCCTCAGCAGTCACACGGGGACTTTTCTCCACTCTACGCTTCAGGTAGCGCACAGCAGTCGAAGTCAGCATCTTCTTTCTGCCACGACCAGGTAGCGTTTCAGCAGTGCCCTTTGCCTTGAATTTGCGAATGATGCTTCCTATGGTCTCTCTTGGTATGTTTAACATCTTTGCAATCTTCTTATAGCCATTGCCCTTTCTGTGAAGAGTAATCACCTCTTCTCTTGTCTTCCTGGACCATTCTCTTGACTTCACCATGTTTGTAACCACACCAGTAAATGTCTAGAAGGAGCTGAGTATCACAGTCATTTTAAAGCTGCCTAATTGGTGCTTATTATGCTTTATTGCTGCTCCGTGACATCCACAGGTGTTTTCAATACCTGATTGAAAACACTTGAATGAACCTCTGTTCTTCAGAGTGGTAGTCTTTAAGGGGTTGAATAATTGTGTCAATGAAGAATTCACAAAAGAAACATTTACTACTGTATTACAAAACCAATTGATGTCATTTTAGTTGCATATGGTTCTTTAAAAAGTCCTTGTAGGATTTCATTCTGAATACAATTACAAATGTACACTAAATTCCCTAAAACCCTTTACAGCAATAAAAACAAATCTTGATAAAAATCCTTCAGGACTGAAATGTTGATAGAATAAATGTTTTTGAACTTGTAATAATTGTTCCTGCGTTGCGGGGCATTGTATTGCTAAATAAAAAACAAATATACATTAGTAAAAATAAATATGAAATGAAAAACTCTAAAAAAATAAATAAAAGAGAAATCATATATAACATTAAAGAAAACAAAGAAAAGAACAGAACAAAAGGGAAAGTAAAGGAATCAAAATTCAGTGATTCAGGAGAATGTATTATTGGTTTGTAAGGTATTAAACCCCTGGCTGCTGACGCTCTAAGGTCGGCCATCTTGTCTGTCGAAGCAAAAAGGGGTTATTCACTAAGAGCCATTGTTTCACCAAAGTTCACCATAGCTGTAGACAGGCATGTACTGGTCATCGGGACTACCGGGAGAATCCCGGTGGGTCGATGGCTCAGTGGGCCCCCTAGACTGGGCCTGTTACATTGGGGTTTAACGCGTGTGGCGCTTGTCTCTTTAAGAGGGGGTGTGACATGCGCGCCAGCGCGTACGGCTGATCGGTTGGGTATGTCGACAATGGTAAAAATCACTGATTGGGCAACTCTGGAGATATGCGGCTACCCTGAGTAGCAGAGAACAACAGCAAAGTTGCTTCAGGCAACGGTGAACAGGGGCGCCGTCAATATTCTCTCGTAAAGGAGTAGCAGGCAGCTATTCGATGCGGCAAGCTTTTCTGCCGTTGTTTGTAACTCCGGGGAATAGACTTTGTTGATTGTAAACTGTTGATCTCCATTGGACTCTGAAAAAAACCCACCGGTAAAAGCAAGGCTGAACAACTTCACCTGGAACACCAGTGACTACGGCACACTATGGTGGAATGTCCCTAGAGGATTCACTGTAGACCAATGTTAATAAACAGTTACCGACTAAATGTTGACCAAAAACAACGGTGGTTGGCGCACAGACCCCGAGTGTTTGCATGCAGAGGAGCGCCTGGGTGTCCCAGGCCAGGAGTGGTTTATTTGAAGGAATAGCAAACTCAGTAAACCATGAGCCGGGCCCACCTCGGCCGGGCCAGGATCTAACAAGACTGCATGGTAAACCATGAGCCGGGCCCACCTCGGCCGGGCCAGGATCTAACAAGACTTCATGGTAAACCATGAGCCGGGCCCACCTCGGCCGGGCCAGGATCTAACAAGACTGCATGGTAAACCATGAGCCGGGCCAGGATCTAACAAGACTGCATGGTAAACCATGAGCCGGGCCCACCTCGGCCAGGCCAGGATCTAACAAGACTGCATGGTAAACCATGAGCCGGGCCCACCTCGGCCGGGCCAGGACCCACATGACTGCATGGTAAACCATGAGCCGGGCCCACCTCGGCCGGGCCAGGACCTAACAAGACTGCATGGTAAACCATGAGCCAGGCCCACCTCGGCCGGGCCAGGACCCACATGACAAACCATGAGCCGGGCCCACCTCGGCCGGGCCAGGACCTACTTGACTGCATGGTAAACCATGAGCCGGGCCCACCTTGGCCGGGCCAGGACCTACATGACTACATGGCAAACCATGAGCCGGGGCCTGCGTGACTGCACGGCTCCTGTGATATTTTGTGATTTCCTTATTACAAATGGACTTTGGCTCCTGGAGATGCCATGAGGAGGAGGGCGGGACGTGAGAAACAGTACAGAGACGCGAGCCCGGCTACGGTGTCAATATAATAAACATAAACAGATCAGCTGCTGTGGAGCCACGCCCTTATTAGATTGTAAGCTCAGGGGAGCAGGACTCGCTCTCATGACGTGCCAGGACTAAACACGTCTACTGTATGTGGCTCTTACTGTATGTAAATGGAATCTGGCATTACTATAAATACCAATAAACACTGCACAGCAACGGAGAGGGTGCACGTAACCAGACAGGACAATACACAACCGCAACAACGGACAAAAAACACTGCTGTAACACTATTATTATCATGACAATAAAAACTCCATCCAGCTTCGAGGAGGTATGGGGACATGTAGGAGCGGAGGGAAGGGGGGGGATCCATCCATTCTGTGTTTGGCCACCTGAGGACAAATCACGGGACATGGAGGGGGTATAATGGGATGGGATGACCAGGCACTGCACAGGGTATAGGGGGAGGTGGGTGACCAGACAATGCGCTGGGCATGGATGGGCATCATGGGACGTGGTATAACAGGATGGGGGGCCCAGATAACAGACAATAATAATACTGTCCATATTCTATTATTCTTTATTTATAAAGCGCCAGCATATTCCGCAGCGCTGTACAATAAGCACAGTATAGACAGGGTTACAATACATTGAACAACATTTGACAAACAGTACAGGAGGAGATGAGGGCCCTATTCCCGTAGGAACTCACAATCTGGGAGGGTTGGGGTTGGAAACAGGAGGAGAGGACTGTAAGGTGAGAGTGATTGATGGTTGTGTCAGTGAGTTGGGTGGTAGGCTTCCCTAAATAGGAACGTTTTAAGGGAGCGTTTGAAGGAAGAGAAGTTAGGGGAAAGTCTGACAGTACGAGGGAGAGCGTTCCAGAGTGGGGGCTGCGCGTGAGAAATCCTGCAGTCTATCATGGGAAGAGGTGATGCGGGGAGAAGCTAGGCGCAGGTCACTGTTTGACCTTAGGGAGCGGGCTGGGGTGTATTTGGTGATTAGTGAGGACAGGTAGTGGGGAGCTGAGTTAGGCTAGGGTCAGACTAACGCATTTTTCACGTTGTCCGTGAAAAAGTGCGTTCGAACGAATGGACGTAATTTTTCACGGAATACTCGATAGTGGTCATACGATGCGCAGTTTCATCCGTGATTTTGTACGGATCATCAATAAAACACTTTTTGGGTCTGGACGTTATGTTGGCCGGACATTAGCAGCGTCTGATGTCTCCAATTCACGCACACACGCCGCTAGCGGACGCGGCGCACTCTGTACGTCAGTACTAGTGGTTTCACGTTCTCGAAAAAATGCGTTTGTTTGCCGCTTGCGTTGCGCGGCCGCACTTTTGTGCGACCGTACTTCGTATATTGGCCATCATTGCCCGGCATCTGCTGCTACTACGGCCGTGATTATGTGCGGCTGCACGCGCGTTCGCACTGCCTCAGTCTGACCCTAGCCTTAGTGAGGGTTTTGTAGGTAAGGATAAGGATTTTGAACAGTATGAGGTTTTTGTTTGTTTCAATGGCCATTGCAACGTAAGCTCACTCGCCACTTCAAGGCACCTTTTTATAGAGTGAGTACCTAACAAATGTAACCAAAAGGCCGCTCTACTGAGCAGCTCCAAGCCCCTCCTGCCGATTTTCAGCTAAGAAGAGGCAGAGATATGGTGGGTTTTATTTATACACGCACCAAACACTTCCCATTTGGGATTAAAAACAAAAACATGGAAAGAGGAACAGCAGCAAAACGACGAACTGGAGTTACAAGCATGATATACATACAGAAAAAATGGCGTCGCGCCCATACTCACCAGAGCGGCTGCAACAACCAGGAGTAACAGCCCAGTTAATGTTGTACACAGAGACGAGCGCAGATGACACTTTTTTCCCTTGTTATGTTTTATACATTAACTGGGCTGTTGAGCGGCTGCAACAACCGGGAGTAACAGCCCAGTTAATGTATAAAACATAACAAGGGAAAAAAGTGTCATCTGCGCTCGTTTCTATGTATTCCATGTACAGCAACATTAACTGGGCTGTTACTCCTGGTTGTTGCAGCCGCTCCGGTGAGTATGGACGCAACGCCATTTTTTCTGTAAGAATATGGACAGGTCTGGAGACGGGATCAGGCCCCTCAGAAAGGGACAGTGTCAACGAGCAGGTGAAGACAAACTGGTAAAACTGGTCGGGCTCTGCGTCTGCTCTCATGAGCGACCATAGGAGGAAACGGACGGAAAAAGACTCAGCGTAAAGTAGAGGGGTGGGGGCATTACGGCCATGAGCAGATACTGAGACGAGGAACGCGGGGGGCAATGCTCAGGGTTTAACAAGACGGGGGCACTGTGTGTCGGGGATGGTAGACATTGTTGAAAGGATCCATTCGATGCACCTCGGGGACCTTTAGATCTGGAGCAGGTGGCGTGATCCCAGGAATACGTCTCCGTCTCCTCGTACCATTCCTCATTATTTCTCCAATCACAATGTCCTGGCCTAGGGGTGACCAGACATGCCACCAAGTTTAGGTTGCCCGGGGGGGGGGGGATGTTGGTTTTCCTTAAATTGGTCGTCACCGGGAGTGAATTCCCTGTAGCACCAAACCACAGGGTAAAGGTAAGGCTTTGATGTGGGCTTTGGGGTGGCAAACCTGCACCCGCACATCTGCAATCACCCACGGCTTTGTGCTAGTAGTGACTCGGGTTCTCATGGAGGAGAATGTCCTGGGGTATTGACACGGCGCCCTCAAGACCAGCACCATGATGTCACTTCGCTCTGGAGAATGTGGTGACAACGTAACATCTCCTGCCCAGACACAAAGCACCATCATGATCATGAAACGCATCTACTGGCACGGTGTGTGACCTCATGTAGGACATCATCAAAAAACATAGGAGACAAAAAGGCGACGCGTCGTATATTCTGAGGAGATACAGGGATTATATCCACACAGAAACACGCAATGACGCTGGGCGGCCATGACACACGTGAGGACATTTATCGTGAGACGGTTGCTCTGACCCAGGAGCAAGTTGGGCAGTCGGCAGGTGCGCCCAGGGCCCCGGAGAGCCGCCACTGGACCGAGCCATGAAACGCAGGCCGACACCGTGAGGAGGAAAAGGCGACTCCGGGAGCCGGGCTTACACAACGGAGCGGATTACAAGAGGTGACACAGGTATTTCCAGGCAGGACAGGAGCCACACGTAGACACGTCCACCAGCCACACGGAGCAAACCCAGGAGCGGCGACCAGATTACAGGGAAAACCGGGGATTGACCCAAATCGAGGCTCGGGAATAAGGAGGGACAGAACCACAGGACATCCCGCCAGGTCAGGAGCGGGCAGCGGGATACAGGACTGGCATCAGGATAATGTCGCAGGGGGCAGAGGAGGAATCCGCGGGTGGCACAGTCCCCAAGAAAGAGGGTCAAAATGTGGCAACAGAAAGGATCATGGGGTGGCATGGGCACAGAGACGGTAACAGGGTGGCACAGAGAGTCAAAAGGTCACTTTGTGGCACAGGGACAGGCAGGGTTAGGGGCACTTGGTGATACAGACAGGCTTAGGGTGGCACAAGGACAAACAGGGTTAGGGGTCATTGAGTGGCACAGGAACACACAGGGATAAAAGGGGTGACAGGGACAGGCAGGGTTAGGGGGTCACAGGGACAGGCAGGGCGAGGGGGTCTCTAGGGTGACACAGGGACAGGCAGGGTTAGGGGGGTGTCTGGGTGACACGGGGACAGGCAGCGTGAGGGGGTCTATGGGTGACACGGTGACAGGCAGGTGAGGGGGTCTCTGCGTGACACAGGGTTGTGGGGGGGTCACAGGATCATGGTTAGGGGGTCTGTGGGTGACACAGAGACAGGCAGGGTTAGGGGGTGTCTGGGTGACACGTGACACAGGGACAGGCAGCGTGAGGGGGTCTCTAGGTGACACGGGGACAGGCAGGGTTAGGGGGTCTCTGGGTGACACAGGGTTAGGGGGGGTCACAGGATCAGAGTTAGGGGGTCACAGAATGGATCAGGGTTAGGGGGTCTGTGGGTGACACAGAGACAGGCAGGGTTGGGGGGGGGTCGCTGGATGGCTCAGGGTCAGGGGGTCACGGGGGGGGGCACAAGGGTGAGTGAGGATCTAATACTCCAGAGACGGAGGGAGGAGCCCCGGGGGGGGCAGTCAGTCATACAGCATACAGAGTCCCGGGTTAGAGCCGCAGCACTCACCATACTCGTCCCCAGCCATGTCCCTCCGCCCGCGGATCGCTCTCTCTGACTGGCCGGGCGGCTGCACCTGCACTCAGCCTCCCCAGACCACGCCCCCACACTCACACCTGTACAGCAAACCCCGCCCCGTCTTGCATCCAGCCTCACAGGACACGCCCCCAGCACCGCACCTGTACACTGCAAGACCCCGCCCCTGTCGGGATTCAACTTCACCGGACACGCCCACAGTTTGTAAAGATTTATCCCAGCACGCCCGGAGCTGCGCTGCCATCTAGCAACAGCAGGAAGCACTAAGTTACCTAGCAACAGCAGGAAGCACTAAGTTACCTAGCAACAGCAGGAAGCACTAAGTTACCTAGCAACAGCAGGAAGCACTAAGTTACCTAGCAACAGCAGGAAGCACTAAGTTACCTAGCAACAGCAGGAAGCACTAAGTTACCTAGCAACAGCAGGAAGCCCTCAGTTACCTAGCAACAGAAGAAAGCTCTCAGTTACCTTGCAACAGCAGGAAGCACTCATTTACCTAGCAACAGCAGGAAGCACTCATTTACCTAGCAACAGCAGGAAGCACTCATTTACCTAGCAACAGCAGGAAGCACTCATTTACCTAGCAACAGCAGGAAGCACTCATTTACCTAGCAACAGCAGGAAGCTCTCAGTTACCTAGCAACAGCAGGAAGCTCTCAGTTACCTAGCAACAGCAGGAAGCCCGCAGTTACCTAGCAACCAGACACTGACAGTTACTCCAACTTAGCACAATACACACTGTGACAAACAATGTAACACACACTGTGACAAACAATGTAACACATTTAACAAACACTGTAACACATAGTGTGACTGTGACAAGCCCCGCCCACCCGCGCAGGCACCTGTCAACATCTCCATAACCCAACACAGCAGGAAGCCCGCAGTTACCTAGCAACAGTAACAAGTCTCCGGTTACTTAGTAACAGCAGGAAGCCAGCAGTTGCCTAGCAACAGCAGAAAGCCCTCAGTTACCTAGCAACAGCAGGAAGCCCTCAGTTACCTAGCAACAGCAGGAAGCCCTCAGTTACCTAGCAACAGCAGGAAGCCCTCAGTTACCTAGTAACAGCAGGAAGCCCTCAGCTACCTAGCAACAACAGGATGCCCTCAGATATCTAGCAACAGCAGGAAGCTCTAAGTTACCTAGCAACAGCAAGAAGCCCTCAGTTACCTAGCAACAGAAGGAAGCTCTCAGTTACCTTGCAACAGCAGGAAGCCCTCATTTACCTAGCAACAGCAGGAAGCCCTCATTTACCTAGCAACAACAGGATGCCCTCAGATATCTAGCAACAGCAGGAAGCTCTCAGTTACCTAGCAACAGCAGGATGCCCTCAGTTACCTAGCAACAAGAAGTAGTCCACAGTTACCTAGCAACAGCAGGAAGCCCACAGTTACCTAGCAACCAGAGCTGACAGTTACTCCAATTTAGCACAATACACACTGTGACAAACAATGTAACACACACTGTGACAAACAATGTAACACATTTAACAAACACTAACACATATTGTGGCTGTGACACACACTGTAACAAACACTGTAACCCGCATTGTGATACACACTGTAACACACACTGCAACACATATTGTGACACACACTGTAGCACATATTGTGACACACATTAACTCCATCAAGGTCACATGTCACTCTCTCCTCAGCAGCGTTTAGTGTTTGACCCAGTTATTGGGTTCTGCACCCCGTGTATTTATAGGTATACAAGGTGTCACAGCCCGGCCTCACATAAACACATTATTTTAATGGCCTGGGCGCCTCTCCCTAATCAGTTATTACACGTGAGATAAGCCTTTATCACACAGGCCTGAGAAACATGGGTGTCATTGTAAAGGCTCTCGCCACGAGACATCGATCTCTGCCCGGGCCCTAAACCTGTCCATCACTCTGATAAATGCAGAAATCATTTCTGTCATTACGCAAAGGTGTGACAATTCCTCAATAAAACGTGCAGTAAGGAATGGAAACCTGTTTTGGTCCCAATGACGTTCTTGGAAGGCGATTCAATAAACTAACAAAAAAAAAAAAACACAAATTTTTGGATTGTTTTATATATGAATTGGGGCTGAGTGATGTCAGTGTACACCGTCGCCAACGTGCAGCGAGGAGTAGAGCAGGGGGGCTGGATTATATGTCATCTATTAAAGCACACTGGCCATGAAAATAATAAAAACATGGTGGAGATCCAAAGATTAACTCTCAGCTTCAACTTTGATGTTAAAGTGATCAGCAGCTCTGGAATGAGGCAGGATGTTTTAGAAAAACAAGGGCAAACATCCTGACCTTATAAACTGAGAAGAAATATGCTCAAAATGAGGCGTTTGACTATAATTTATTAATAAGATCAATGGTGCAGGAGTGAAGAGATGTGTGGAGTAGTGATGGGCCGAACACCCCTGTGTTGGGTTCGCATTTGAACATAAACATTTGAAAAAGTTCAGATGATTCGAACGCGAACACGATTCAAACTCAATGTAAGTCAATGGGACTCGAACGTTTGATTTTTAGAGTGCCCTCCAAGAGGGCATATATGCAAGATATTGGCCATAAAAGGTGTATGGGGGTCCGGGTAGTGCCCTGGGGCACAGGAAACAAGGAAAAAAAAGTTAAAAAATAAGTTTTTTAAAAGGAACAGTGATTTTTTTTTTTTTTTTTAAATTTTTTTTTTTTTTATTGAAGTAAAGGTCATATAGACAGTAACATTAGGCCTCACAGGGCCATAATACTCGGCGGAAAATAACACTGCTAAATACGATAAAAATCAACTAGACATCAGCAAGAAAAACAAAATAAAATAAAATATCCTGGAAAGTCAGCATCACATCATCGAGATGACGGCAGTAATCTCTAAAACATCTTAAAAGTGTACAACTCACGTCAGCGAGGGCTTCAGTTTTATAGAAAGCATAGTAATAAATGTCGGTTTAAAGCAAGAAAAAATACCCCATCCGGGGATCTTCGGCATAAATTCTATCAAAACGAGGACAACAAGTCGACTACATAAGATATATAACGGTGGGGGGGTAAACATCGCCAACGGGGGGGAGGGGCTCTAAAAAAGAAAAAAAAAAAAAAAAAGGGGGGTGGGGGACGTCAACAAGGAGGGTGAAAAATAATAAGGGGGCAACTCGGCAAGGGCCAAAAGTGTGGGGCAACTCGGCAAAGGCCAAAAATATGACCGTCCTGACTCAAGCCCAGTGACCCAATAGGTCGTGGGGGGCCAAGGAGGAAACCAATCACAAGGTCAGGGCACTCGAGAGAGTGTCTCAAAAGGGTTAAAATAAAAAGGGGGGGGAGGAGGACACAACCTCATACATATTAGGCAGTGAGATAAAGTCGGTCACAGTGAAACATCGGGCACTGCTACCGGAGAAAGTCCTGCTATTCATCCCGGTTCAGTCCCCGTCTCGTCTCGGGAGAGTCCCGCCTTGGATAATATCGACCACGCCTCCGCGGGGTCCGTGAGGACATGCAGAAAGTTTCCCATAGACACTTCCAAGGAGCCCGCCAGACCCCAGCGATATCTGGCTCCCCTCAAGCGGAGAAAGGCCGTCACTTCCCTGAATCGACGACGTGCCACAAGGGTCACAAGAGGCAAATCTCGATACAGCAGGAGCCTCGATCCCTCGAAACGCACCACCTCCCTTGCTCCCGGGGCCGTCATGATCTTCGTCTGAGTCGCCACATCCACTGCAATCGCCACAGCATCCCTTGAGGCATCAGAAGGGGCGGTCGCGGCCTTCTTTATCCGGTAGACCGAAGTGAACATGGCCGGGGTCTCCAGAGATGGACCCACAACCTGACTTCCCAAGCGATTCACATACTGGAGGAGGGTCGCCTCAGGAATCGACTCCGGGATACCCCGGATACGAATGTTCCGTCGACGGTGTCTAGATTCCAATGTCTCCACCGACCTAGACAGAAGAGCAACCTGCGTTCGTAATTCTTCCACTTGCGTCGCCAGGTGTGTATGTGTTGTCACCAACTCAGCGGATTGCACCTTCATCTCTTGAACCTGAGTACGCACCTCTGCTACCTCCGTTCGCATTGCAGTCACCTCTGCCCTCCACACTGATCTCATCTCGTCCATAAATTTGCGGAGGTCACCCTTCGTGGATGGAAGAGTGTCGTCACCAGCTATGCCATGGTGGTCAGGGTTGCGGGTAGGCAAAGAAGGCGAGACAAGTATCGATTGCCTCTGAGATCCGTCCCGACGGGGTCTGGTCGGGGTCCCCTGCACCAGATTAGACTCTGAACAGCGAGAAACCGCTGGAGTAGAGTCGCCGTCCAAGGAAGAGGACTCCTCCCCAGAGCTCTGCTGCACATCAGCGGCAACCGGCTGAATGAGACGGGACATTTCCTGATCCACCGCCTGTAATTTGCGTTTGGCCTGGGCTCTCTTCCGAGCAGCACTGCCAGGTTTCTTCAGCGTTGTCGTGGTAAGCGTTGCGGCAAGATCAGGTTGTCCACTTATGCCTCGTATAGGCCAGTAACAGTCTCCCTCATCCGACGATCCGGCGCCCTGCGAGAAAGTCAGTGAGGAAGCCCCAAGTCCTGAGATAGAACCCCCCTGCAAAGCCTCACGAATGTCCCTCTGGCGGGCACCTTCCACCCTGGCCAGCTTCTGGACGGATTTCTTACCCATCTCGACGTGGTGAAGTCAGAGGCTCGTTTCGTCACCAGAGTCTCCGTGGATCCTGCAGTGTAATAGGCCGCACTACTAGGCCTATTTAAAATATATATGTAGTGCGCTATGGGTCGCCCAAGAAAAATTATAAAAATGATAAAGTTGTAAAATAAAAGGAGCAATTAACATAGTCCCGAAAAATCACTTGAAGGAATACTCCGCTTTCCCCGCAGAGGCCAGGACGAATCCCCTCCAGCAGTTACTGTGAGGGTCCCACTGAGGGTTCACAGGGCCAGGCCACGTGGAGAAGGGGCTGGTTATCACTCCTCCGGTGTGGGCAGGAGACAGGAATGTTTCCCCTCGCAAGGTGTCCCGGCGGTGGATGTCACAAGCTTTCCAGATACCTCCTAAAGGCGCCCGACCAAGGAGAGGTCAGGTAGGGTCAGGGTCAGCAGGACAGGTAGGGACTGCCTTAGGCCGTGGCACGTGACGGTGCCGTCGTCTGTAAAGATTCCGGCCAACACGATGAGTGAGAGCGCCGGACGGATCAAGCATGCGGGCAGCCGATTACCTCTCCACTTCCACTTTACGCCGGTGAGTAGACAATCATCCCAGCCCGAGGAAACCAAAGTCCGAGCACGCAGATGGAGACGTGGGTATCGCGATGGACAAAACTCAACCCTGGCTCCAGTCGCGGCATAGGCCCAGAAATGTCCGGTGTCACTTCACAATCCTCAGGGGGGTTCTAGCTACCCACAACACCCTCCGCACTGTGCCAGGGGATAAGGCAGCAGGTTTCAGGACAGAAATCAATAATGTAATCCCGCAGAAATCAAAAATAAGGGAAGATATGCAGGAGCTATGGTGAAGCACGTCTTGTCTGCTCGGCAGTCAGCCACGCCCCCGAACAGTGATTTTTCCATGACAAAAAGGTTAAGAATAAAAACGAAATATTCCTTCAAATATCGTGCCTAGGAGGTCCCCATAACCTGCCCGTGAAGTGGCGGATTTCTAGGATGTATAGAAACATTTAAAAAGAAAAAACTTAATTTCAATTCAAATGACGGTAAATGGTTTTCCGTTAATCTATTAATAAACAACTGCTTGGGGCGGCAGCCTGTATGAAAAGAGGAGACTTTTGGGACACGCAGAACAAGTTTAGTGATTTTTTTGGCTAAATTATGGTGAAACTTATGCAGGCTTTGGATGAAAGTAACAACAGGTGCATTAAAATTGGACCTTTGGTGCCAGCTAGTGCCTTCACACCGTAACCCCTCTGAGGTATTGTGGAAGAGTGCAGGGGTGGACCCTGCCGTCAATATTAAAATGATATGAATCTGGTACATGCGTCAGTGCACCCAAATATTGGGCCTTTGGTGCCAGCTAGTGCCTTCACACCGTAACCCCTCTGAGGTATTGTGGAAGAGTGCAGGGGTGGACACTGCCATCAAATATTACAATGATATGAATCTGGTACACGTGTCAGTGCACTCCGTGGCGGTGCACCCAAATATTGTGCCTTTGGTGCCAGCTAGTGCCTTCACAACGTAACCCCTCTGAGGTATTGTGGAAAAGTGCAGTGGTGGAGGTTTTGGGAATACAGAAGAGATCCCCGATCTATTCAGTTACATCAGCATCAGGGGATTGATAGCTGCTGATCCAGGACGGATTCATTTTTATAAATGTCAGCCGGTCTACAGAGTTGGTGGACAGACGCACTCTTTTGTCTGTGACAAAACCTCCAGCGGCACTGAACGTCCTTTCAGAAAGCACGCTGGATGAAGAGCAACCTAGTAGCTGCATAGCATATTGGCTAAGTTCTGGCCAGTGACCCAATCTCAACACCCAGTAAGCCAGTGGATCATCTGCTGTAAAGGTATCCAAGTCTGCCCTTGCCCCTAGGTAGTCCTGCACCATATGTTGAAGACGCTGGCAATGGGTGCCTACATTTGACATCCCTGGGCGTCGTGGACTAAAAAAATTGGAAAAGGCATCAGTCAAGCAGCCCCCTTCACCGCTCTTCCTCTGATCAACCGCAGCCTCACAAGCACCTGTGTCATCACTTGGTAACCTACCAGTGCCTGGAAAGGTGTTACACAAGTGTCGCTTTAGAGCGTCCTCAAAGTTGTTTCATCCTGTCCTCCTTCTGTGAGGGCAGGATGAGCTCTGCAACCTTACCCTTGTATCGTGGATCAAGAAGGGTTGCCAACCAGTAATGATCCCTCTCCTTGATAGCACGAATCCTGGGGTCCTTTAGCAGGCTTTGCAGGATAAGGGAGCCCATGCAGCGTAGGTTGGAGGTGGCATTAGCTTCCGAGTGTTCCTGGTCACTGAGGATGACCGTATTGTGCACTACCTCCTCCCAGCTACGTACTAGTCCTTGGGTTTCTGGGGACACAAAACCCTCCCTTGCGGAATTCCCACCTTCAATGCCCCCACAACTTAAATATTCCTTCTCCTCCTCATCCTCCTCCTGTCTGATCGGAGGACCTGCAGGAATGCTGTCTGCGTAAAGACTGGGGCCTTGAGAGCTAGGGAAGTCCTCCTCTTCCTCCCGCTGCTCTGCCTCTAGTGCCACATCTATAATTCATCGCAGAGTGTGCTCCAGCAGGAACACTAAAGGAATTGTGTCACTGATGCATGCACTGTCCCTGCTCACCATCCTCGTTGCCTCCTCAACTGGTGACAGTACAGTGCATGCATCCTTGATCATCAGCCACTGTGGGGGGGGAACAAGTGGACCTGAACCTGTCCTTGTGTCATACTCGCATAGGTACTCATTGATGGCCCTCTGCTGCTTGTGCAGACGCTGCAGCATTGCCAATGTCGAGTTCCACCTTGTGGGCATGTCACAGATCAGACTTCTCTTTGAATTTCTGCCAGGCGAACACTTGCTGGGAATGACCGTCTGAAGTCGGTGCAGACTTTTCTGGCCTGGCTGAGAAGCTCTGCCAGCCCTGGGTACCTGGTTAGGAAATGCTGTACCACCAGATTTAGGATGTGTGCAAGGCATGGTACATGTGTCAACTTACCCTGGTGTAGGGTGGAAAGAAGGTTGCTGCCATTATCACAGACGACCATTCCCAGCTCAAACTGGCGTGGTGTTAACCATCTCTGTGCCTCCCCCTGCAGAGCTGACAGAATTTCTGGCCCAGTGTGGCTCCTGTCCCCTAAACAAACCAGCTCAAGCACAGTATGACATCTTTTTGCTTGAGCCATTGCGTAGCCCCTGCTATGCGTCGGTTTAACTGCCACTTCGCCAGAGACAGAGAAGGAGGAGGAAGAGGTGGTGGAGCAGACAGACCTCATATAAGCAGCTTTGTGGAGGCGCGGTGGATGAACAAGCTCCAGCACAGAGCCCCGTCCTGGATTCCTCCCAGCTGCAAGCAGAGTTACCCAGTGTGCCATGAAGCAAATGTAACGGCCCTGTCCATGCTCGCTGGGCCACATGTCTAAAGTAATGTGCACCTTGCTGCTGACTGCCTTGCCCAATGACTCCATAACATTGTCTTCCATGTGCTGGTATAGTGCTGGAATGGCCTTCCGTGAAAAGAATTGGCGTTTTAGAACCTGCCACTGTAGTACAGCACATTCGGCAAATTCACGGAAAGAGGCAGAGTCCACCAGCTGGAAAGGCAGCAGCTGTAATGCGCGTAATTTTGCAAGCTGGCATTTAGACGCTGTGCAAGGGGATGGTTGGGACTATATTTTTTCTTACGCTGCAGCAGCTGGGGCAATGAAATCTGTCTGCGTAAATCTGTCTCTATGGGATGTGGTCACATTCTGAGGAAGTACCTGGTACACCCATTACTGTAGCATCATCCCTGTCAGTGGAGATTGTAGGCAATGACATGGCAGGACATATATTGGGGGTAGAGACAGATGAGGATGAGGACCTATGCAAAGTGTTGTGCCAACGGGATGCGTGGCAGGTGGTCATATGTCTTATCAAGCACGTGGTACCCAAGAGTGTGATGTTTTTCCCACGCTTGATCCTCTTCAGACATAGCTTACAAATAGCAACGCTGCAGTCTGGGAGTTCTTTACAAAATGTGCAGCAGACTGCAGAGTTCCTGCACGTGTGCTTTGAGACAACAGCGCTCTGCACTTGAGCAGCTATGACTTCTGATGCCTTGGACTGGCTACGGTTGCTCATAGAGGACGTTGTACCTCGTTTTTGTTGGGCCTCCTCCTCCTCACTTGACTCCTCTGTTCGATCAGGCACCCAGGTGGAGTCAGTGACCTCATCATGTCATCACCCCCTATCTCTTCGTCACTGGAGCCAACCTGGCAATATGCTGCAGCTGCTGGGGGAACATGAGTGCCAGTTCTTTGTGTGTCACTGGCACACCCTCCCTAGGCTGATTTTACTCCCTTCCTCAACCTCAGAGTTTGAATCAGAACACTGGAGTTGCTGCGCATCCTCAAGCAGCATGTCACTGTCATTGTAGTCAAACAATTCAGCTGACTCCTCCGTGTATGATGGTGAGGCTACGGCAGGAGTAGCTGTGGACATGGAGGCTGAATTAGAGGTTTTGGCAGCTGAGGTGGACTGTAAACCACTACAAGCCTGGCTGGCAGAGGACTCGGAGGATGAGGATGGCCTGGTTAGCCAATCCTGCAAATCCTCTGTATGTTGCTGCTGCTTAAGACGGCCAGCACCAGTTAGAAAGGACAAGCGTGCCCCTGCAGAGGATGCACCATGTCCACGACGACCAGGGGCACAGCCTTCCGACACAGAGGCTGCGTGCCCTCTTATCTGTGTCTGGGAGCGTCTGCCTGTCCTTTTTGGTCTTTCTGACATGGTGAGTGATATATAGATTAAAGATATACAGAACTCTGATTCAACCGTGTTATCTAGATTAAAGATATTCAGAACTATGCTATAACTCAGTGATACACCCTGTCCCTGATAGCTGGCAGTGCCAAGACACAGAGTCAAATTCCCAGAACACTGGTATAAGTCAGGGATACACCCTGATGGCACTGCCAGGCTAACACACAGATTCAAATTCCCAGAACTCTGGTATAAGTCAGTGATACACCCTGATAGCCTTTGCAGTGCCAACACACAGATTCCAATTTGCAGAAATCTGCTATAACTCCGTGATACAGCCTGATATGCAACAATCTCCTCTCCTCTCTGATTTACTCCTGCAACAAACACACGCTGGGGCTGCGGGGAAGCCTTATATAGTGTGCTGCGGAACTTAGCTCTGTGAGCCTATGATTGAGCCCTGATTGGCATAGTCTTACACCTGTCGTGCGCCTGACCTGTGGTCAGGTGCAAGACTGTAGCCAATTACAAGCTTCAGGCCAGTGGAAAAGTACATTGTGGTCCATTGTGGGCGAACACGAACCGAAGACGCGGAAATGTTCGCTGTTCGACGAACGCTCAATGTTCGAATCGAACCGCCAGCCCATCCCTAGTGTGGAGGCCTTTCCTATGAAAAGAGAGCCTCTCAAAACTGAAGATGTTGAGGTTCCTCCTCTCCCGCGTCTGTCAGAGGTTTCTCCTCTCCCGCGTCTGTCAGAGGTTTCTCCTCTCCCGCGTCTGTCAGAGGTTCCTCCTCTCCCGTGTTTGAGTTTCTCATTTTTGGAGCTCATCGCTATAATGGATCAAGCAATGAGTTTTAGTGAATCTATAGCCCATAAAGTCCTGCAAGTAGAGGTCTGCATTTGTCAGTTGACATTGTATGTTGGTGGGAATTTGTTGTGTACGCCAGTCATGTGCGTTGCAAACACGCGCCATCCATACTAGACAATGTGTTTAGATCTAGGTAATTGTCTAGGGCAGTGCTTTCCAACCCTGGTCCTCAGGTCTCCCTAACAGGCCAGGTTTGCAGGATATGTGAAGCTCAGCACAGGTGATATGATTTGTTGCTCAGTGATTGCAGGATTCAGACTGCATTTCCCCAAGGTGATCTGCAAAATCTGGCCTGTTAGGGGGACCTGAGGACCGCGGTTGGGAACCACTGGTCTAGTGAAGTGATGGGGAACCTTGGCACCCCAGATGCTTGAGCTACATGTCCCTCATGTGTGAATAATCATCATGGGACATACAGTTCTTCAAAATCTGGGGTGCCTTGATTAGCCATCACTGGTCTAGGGGGTTCCTGGTCCTCTGTGTGTGATTCCCCCATAAGGGAAATAAACCACATGAGCTGTTAAATGAGAAGTTCCCCTCGGGAATACAGTGTGACCCCCCCCCCCATATCTCACACCTGGAATCCAATCCATTCACTCAGGTCCTATTGATTTGGACTAAATATACTGCTACAGAAGCCCCCCCCCCGTGGACGACACCCCGTCCGAATGGGAACCGCGTCCACTTCGGGGTACTTCTGATGTGACTTTTTTCATGCATCATTCCTCTAGTACAGGGTTTCCAAACTCTGGTCCTCAGGTCCCCCTAACAGGTCAGGTTTGAAGGATCACCTTGGGGAAATACAGACTGAATCCTGCAATCACTGAGCAGCAAATCATATCCCCTGTGCAGTGCTCCAGGTACCCTGCAAACCTGGCCTGTCAGGGGGTCCTGAGGACCGTGGTTGGAAACCACTGCTATAGTAAACCTGTTCTTACGGCATTACCGTCGCCCGCCTTTTAAAACACAATCAGACACGAGGTTTTAAAACACGCTGTACTGGCCGCCGGTCACGCGGACGTCAGGAACTGGAAGCGTCCATGGAACGAATGAATAAAATAAACCATGATTATTGATCAGCGCCTGCGATACAATGAATGTGTCCACAACATGCGTAGCACCGGCCCAGTGACCAAATAATCCACACCGACCCTGTGCTTTGCTGTGTAACCGCAGCGGTGAAGCAATGCCTGGCCATCACTTACAGCTTTCCTTATGCGCCGCGCGCCGGGGAACGCCGCCAGCTTCCCAGTTACTGGACGCACCTGCTACCTTTTCAAGAAGGCTGAAGGTATTTGAGCAATCGAAGGGGCTGGGTGAGACGTCTCAGTTTTCGTGCCCACACGAGTGGGTGAGCTACATTCAGCGCACACGAGGTCCATGGAGACCACGCAGGACTGGCAGAAACATCTCTAAGTGCAAATGGACCACATCAGGATCACCTTGCAAGATGACGCCAGTAATCTCTTCCAGCCCCTTCATGGACGTGTGGGAGCTCTGCACAGGTGAATTACAACGTGAGGGTCCTTAAATTCCCAAATTTTCCTAGTCCCGGTGACGGAAAGTTTGGATTTTAATAAGGACTCGGAGGCGAGTATTTGCAATCTCTTTCTTTATTACTCCTATAGCAGTAAAGAAGAGTGATAACAAGAACCAGAAAAAAACATGTCAAACCCCCAACGTGGGGTAACCCTCCTCTTAGTAAGTCCAGCCCCCTAGTCTATAAACAGTCTGAGCTGGAGCAGTAACGCCCTCTTTCTTCATGCGACTGGAACCACAAGATCAGGGAACAGGTAACGGTAGATCCATCTGGAAAAACACGACAATCCCGTGAGTATTCATAATCCACAGGCCATCAATTCGCTGTAAGAAGAACAGAAAGACGAAGGCAGGCATTAGGAAAGGAACAACACCGAACCCTCGGTTTCCCGCCTCCCAAGCAACAGGAGGACAACCCATATCAAAACCATGCGCTGCGCAGAGATACAAACACCCTGGCCGGTCTAGAACACACCCCCCTCAGGGCGGGAGAGGTGGGAAATACTCGCCTCCGAGTCCTTATTAAAATCCAAACTTTCCGTCACCGGGACTAGGAAAATTTGGGAATTTTAAGGCAGGCCTCGAAGGCTTCATATTTGCACGTTCAACGCATCAGTGCCTGTGACCAATGAGAGACCGTCTTAAAATAAAACGTACGAAAAGTAGATTCACGCGACCAATCCGCCGACTTCATAATGTCCTCCAGGCGACAACCCGCCATAAAAGCATTAGAAGCCGCAGCACTACGGATGGAATGAGCGCCGAAGCGCGAAATATCAACCCCAGCAAGATCCAACAGCCAACGAGCCCACCGAGCCAGAGTTGGTGAACTAACAGGGTTATGAGGAACCCGGAATGAAACAAACAACGGGGACCCAGGGAGGGGACGCAGAGCCAATGTACGGCTTTCATATTCCTGAAGGCAAAGAACAGGACACAACTCAGGTATCAATGGAAAAGCTGGAAAAAAACACAGTACGAATCGCCGTCTTAGTACGCCTCGAGACGTCGAAACAAACGCCGTCCGGCGAAAAAGAACGGACGCCAAAATCCAGCACCCTGACATCCCCGACCCGCTTACAGGAGATGAGACAAAACAAAACTAATAATTTAGCCGACAACTGGCGCAGTGACGAGGCATTGCATGGCCACGCGCGAAGGAACTGCACTACAAGAGTCACATCCCACGTAGAGGAGTAGCGGGGAGTCGGAGGACGAGACAGCCGGACTCCTTTAAGAAGACGACAAACCAGAGGGTGTCTACCCAGGGGAGAGTTATCAAAACCTAGATGGCCTGCCGACAAAGCCGACCGGTACACATTTATGGTACGAAAGGCCAATCCCGAATCAAACAAGGAGGACAGAAAATCCAGAACCGAATTCAGAGGGGCAGAAGTGGAATCCTCACCCCTTCGCAAACACCAGCCGTGCCAAGCTGTCCAGGCCGAGCGGTAGGCTCCTCTCGTGCCTGGAGCCCAAGCGTGCTGGAGCAATTCCTCAGTTCTTGGCGAAATGCCTGTGGCCCGCCACGAGAACCGGAAATCAACCAGACCACAAGGGATAATCGACCGTCCCGCAATAATGGGTGAGGGAGGCCGTCCGGACCCGTCAGCAGAGACGGCGAGGTCGGGATCCGCCTGGGCGGGGACAGGGAGTACTTCAACAGAAGGGGAAACCATGGTTGGGACCGCCAGCACGGTGTCACCAAAACCAATTCCGCTTTGACGTCGCAGAGACGCCTCAAAACACGTAATAACAGCTGAAACGGAGGGAAGGCGTAAAGACGGCCCTCTGGCCACACCTGGACGAAGGCGTCCGTGCCTTCTGCCTCCGGATCCGGCCTCCAACTGTAAAACTTCGGTAACTGCCGATTCAGTCTGGAAGCGAACAGATCCATCTGGAGAGGACCCCACAACCCGTTGACGATGGCGCCAGACGCCAACCCCCCGAGTCCGTCAGATGGCGTGAATTCCAGTCCGCCACTGTATTGGCGAGACCTGGAAGATAATGAGCCACCACAAACAGACCGCGGGGAAGACAGAAATCCCACAGCTCGGCAGCCGCCGACGTCAGAGCCACAGAACGAGCTCCCCCTAGGGCATTGATATATCTGACAGCCGACAGGTTGTCCAGCTTCAAGAGGATACAGCGGTGATCGGTCTCCCTGGAGAAACATTTCAGGGCGAAAAACGCAGCCATAACTTCCAGAACATTGATGTGGAGGCGTAACTCCTGGATCGACCAACCACCTCCTGTCTCCATCTCGGCGCACCGTGCCCCCCAACCCGAACGACTCGCGTCGGATTCTATGGTCAACGACGGTACGGGGAATCGCACTGGGCGAGCATTCCACCGAGACCAGTCCGTTAGCCACCATGTCAGATCCGCCTTCGCATCGTCCGAGAGGGGAACCCTGCGGGAATAATCCGTCACCGATCGGAGAGAACGGGCCTTCAATCTCTGGAGGGCCCTGTAATGTAGAGGAGCCGGCAGAACCGCCAGACGAGTCGCCGCCAGGAGACCAATCACCCTCGCCAATTCCCTCAAGGTGGGTGAGTGATCCCTGAGGAGGGAGCGGACCTCCTTGCGAATGGAACTGATCTTGGGATTTGGGACGCTCAGAGTCATAGTGTGTGAGTCCAGGAGGAACCCCAGAAATTACAGACAACGGGTAGGGATCAACAAAGACTTTTCCACATTGATCAGGAAACCCAGGTCCTGTAATAGGGAGAGTGTCCACGACAAGTGTAGTTGAAGGGAAACTGAGGAATCCGACATCAGTAGGATGTCGTCCAGGTAAATCACGAGTCGGACGCCCCTCACCCGGAGGGATTCTACAACCGGTTTCATAAGCTTCATGAAGCACCACGGAGCGGATGAAAGGCCGAAAGGAAGGCACGCGAAGCGCCACATGCGGCCGCGCCAAGGGAAGCACAGGTAATCTCTGGAAGCCGGCGCCATAGGGACGGTTAGGTACGCGTCTTTCAAATCTAGTTTTACCAGCCAATCCTGCTCGTTGAGCAAATCCCTGAGGGTATGAAACCCTTCCATTTGGAAATGGCGGTATGACACCCACAACTTGAGTTCCCTGAGATTTATGACAGGGCGTGTCCCGCCCCCTTTCTTCGCCACGAGGAACAAATTGCTCACAAATTTGGGAGAATCCCAAGGGACCTCTTCTATGGCTCCCTTTGATGCCAGAGCCAAAATTTCAGTGAACTACAAGTTCCTGTTCCACGGAAAAACTTAGTGGTCGGGGTGGCGTGGATTGGTATGGAGGGACAGTTTCGAAGTCTATTTCGAACCCTCTGACCGCGGTGAGAACCCACGGGTCTGTAGTGATCAACTCCCGTTCTGGAAGAAAAAGCCGAATACGGCCCCCCACCCGAACAGATGAATGAGGAACAATAAAAGGAAGACTTACCAGTCTGTCGTCGAGCACGAAATTGAGTTCTGCCGCCACGGAATCCGCGGCCTCTCCAGGCCTGAGCCCGGGCCGAGGATCCGTAAGCGGGAGGGCCAGAGTCGGTGGCATTAGAGGCCCGGAAGGATCCCCTAGTAATGCCCATAGATCCGGCGCGGCCGGTAGAGCGGCCCCTTCCTCTACCGGCCCTGTCGAAAACCTTTTTGGGAAAAACTTTAATGGCCGTCTCGACCTTATCCAGAGCAGTGAAAGCGCTGGTGTATGTGCCCATATTTTTGATAAAGCCATCCCCGAAGAGAAGGCCTTGAGCCTTGGCCCCTTTATCTTTATTGGCCATAGAAGTAAGCTGAGGATCCATTCTTAGGATCATAGACTTGCGTCTCTCGGCGGCCAAAGCCGCATTAGCACCGCCCAACAGGCACAAGGAGCGTTGGATCCAGCCCGTGGCGTCATCTAAGTCCAAGGGAGTACCTTGTAAACGAGCATCCTCCACCATGTCAAGGAGGTAAATCAACGGTGGTGCAACATCCAGCACCTTGTCTTCACAGACCCTGAAAGCCATATCCACCCCTTTCTTGGGGGACCATCCCTTGTTGGTCATGAACTTCACAAAATCCTCATCTACCACCGGGGTGAGACAAGTTTTGCCCGCGGTGGTAGGGCGAGGGCATTCCGCCCTCATATTCACCCTGGTCTCCTTATCCATAGGGAGCCGCATGTGGGCATCCACCCACATCTCCACATGAGGCATCGGGGACCATGCCGTGGAGCGTGGGTGTAAGACCCCTGCCGGGGAAAACATCGGGCGGCCCTGAGGATCACACACAACCTCCTTGGCAGACAGTAAAGGTGGTGGGGGCCTTTCCTCCTCGGCCAGCATCATGTGGAGCGTATAATTCAATAGCACCATCATCCTCCCCACGCTCGGGTTCCTCACTCTCCGAGTCAGTGTTTTTGGGGAGTCGGCCAGCACCCGTAGGTAAAGGCCTATCTTTAGAGACCGCAACCAGCGCCCCGCGGTCAGGGGCTCTCTTGTGCGAGGACACCTCGCCATCATCAGAAAGCAGATTTTCGGGGATGCCAGCCCCTCTTGGAGGACTATCAATGTGCTTAGTCTTAGCACGTTTCTTAAGGCTAGATGTCACAGAGCCAGAGGGTATAACCGGGTCTATAGGGGGAGCAGGGCCTGCATCAGGAGCGGGGGGGGGGGCCGCAGTAATAGAAGCCACCGCTTCATCCATGGTCCTTCTGAAGGACAGAGACAGAGTGGAGACAGCTGAGGAGAGCGACCGGGTAATGGACGCCTGTAGTGCTGCTTCCATGGCTGCAAAACGGGCTGCCGTTTTTGAGCGTTTTCTCGGGGGTGGAGGAGAGGCAAAAACTTCAGAATGGTCAGAACGCCGGGAGCTCCCTGCGGAATCTGATTCCCCTGTAAGGGGAGACTGATCGCCCCCAGATGGGTTTAAATGCGCCATATTCAGACAGAAATCCTCAGAGAACGTACCCAATTGAAGGAGCCGGGAGATGTGAGAAAGCGCGTGGTTACACACGCGGTCATGTGATGCCCAAGATGGCCGCCGGGATCTCGCGCTAGTCTCCCGCGAGATCTCGGGCGGCCTCGAGGACACCAGTGCGCAAGGACGGGGGAATCCGCGCGAGCGTCGCTGCCAGCGAGAGACAGGCACTCCAACATACAGCGAAAAGCTGTCAACCAATGGCGGGAAACTCGGGAGGGACCTATAGGTCTAGACCTGCCGAGTTTTCTCGCCGAACGGGTGCTGACCCCCGCGGTTATAGCCGGGGTAAATCAGCACCCGATGTGATGAGAACTGACTAAAAGTTTTAATCTGAAAGGAAAAAAAATACCATCACAGTAAACACGTAGAGGAGAAAAAATTATACTTATCTTGTCCTGAACAGGAGCAGTAAAGAAAGAGGGCGTTACTGCTCCAGCTCAGACTGTTTATAGACTAGGGGGCTGGACTTACTAAGAGGAGGGTTACCCCACGTTGGGGGTTTGACATGTTTTTTTTTTCTGGTTCTTGTTATCACTCTTCTTTACTGCTATAGGGGTAATAAAGAAAGAGATTGCAAATATGAAGCCTCCGAGGCCTGCCTTAAAATTAAGGCTGGGGGCAATTTAGAGGTTCCTTGACTTCATGAATTGTGGGCTCGCTGGTTGCAGCACACATACATACATATAATCTCTTAGGATTTTGAGGCCTTCACGCAGATGTTCTCTCACTATAGCAACTATAATCAAATGTAATTTTTCTTTTACATTACACATATTGAGGCTTTGAAGCATTTTATCCTCTAGCAGCACCTGCTGCGTCCACATGGTTGGATCACGTAACTTTTGTTTTTTAGGGAAAACAATGTATACATAGTTGCTGTATATGTTACTGCCCCTCTCCACCAGCGTCTTGGTCCTGCCACGACAGAGTGTTTGAAATCTCACAACCAGCCCCAATGTGTATCACTGAGATCTGCAATAAGCCACCATACAAGTAGACTCATTCATCTTCTGCCAAGTAGCTTTGTTCATGAACTCCGAGAAACACCAGCCACTTCCTCTCTCTGGATACATATTTGGTGTGGTTTCTTTTTACTCCTAATATTATTGAATTCAGTAGATTCTGTGTGTTCTGGCCTTTGTGTCACACAGACGTCTCAACGCTTCGCTTTCCTGGTACAGACCTGGCAGGTAATGGACGCGAGCCAGGGCACATCACACATCCAGAGCATCTCAAAACCAATTAAGCTGACAGCAAAGGAAATTGGAAGCAGATATCTTCAAACCCAAACACAGAGGACCGAATGACAGGGGCTCCGACCCATCACCTGTATGTCTGGAGATGGACAGAAGAGGGATATTCGCTCTAGACAACACATTACGGGTTTCTTTCCCAGTAACAATGAAACGTGGCCGCTTTGCCGCAGACGTAAACCACGACCAATCCTGCTTATAATCAGATCACACTGGTATGAAAATTAAAATAAAAAAAGGAAATTGAGGACTTTATTTTCAGTTGTGAGTCCGGGTGCTTTTACAGCGATCGGGTGGAAAATGAAAAGACCGATATCTCCCTGGATGTGCTGGGCCGGAGGCCAAAAGTGAAGCTTGCCAGCATCTCCACCAAGAGAAGGGAAAGGGTTAATAAAGTGACACGACTGACGGGGTAACTAACGGAGTGAAGCTCTGGAGGGTCTCTAGCTGATGTTGGGGAAACGGTGAGTCGCTGCAGGGCCACCCTTGGCAGTAAAGAGTTAAAAAGGCATGAGGGGATGCAAGGAGCATCAGACGGGTTGAGGCGGCGGTGCTGGTGCAGGAACAGAGTCAGGAACCTCAAGGCGGGCGAGGCGGCTCTGCTCCAGGGCGATGGCCTCAGCCGAGTGTTTACATCTCTCGGATCCGCACTGACACGTGAAATATTTACTCTTAATGTCCCAGAAACGGTCACCGTAATCAAACCTGCAGGGGAAGAGATCCAGAGACAAGGTTAGCAGAAGCCTGGCGTCCGTTCTCATCCAAAGCCCCAACGTCCACCTGAAGCCCTTTCCACACCTGGTTCTTTCAGGTCTCTCCCATTAAACCCTGCCCTTATTTTGGTCACTCCATCGTACGTACCCGAGCTCCTCTCCATAACGGATATCCCTTCCGCTGAAGAAAGCAATACGGGGGAAACGCAGGTCCTGGTGCGACATGAAGACTCGTACGGGGATCAGGTTGGGTTCACAGAGGTGGTTAATGAAACGGCTGACATTCCCGTAATAGCGCGCATCAATGCAGTAAACCTCCCCGTCCTGCAGAGAAAAGGAGGAAAAAATAAAGATAACCAGAAAACATTCGAAAAGGTAAGATGGAAAACATATAGTCACGTAATGTTTATTTATTTTTTCTGAGAAAATTAATTAATGAGACCCTGACAATTACAGGACCCACTTTCACACATTTAGGACACGCGAGCGTCACGGTATGAGGTGCCGGGGAGAATAAACACGTGAGGGTCACGGTATGAGATGACGGGGAGAATAAACGCGTGAGGGTCACGATATGAGATGCCGGGGAGAATAAATGCGTGAGGGTCACGGTATGAGGTGCCGGGGAGAATAAACAAGTGATTGCACTTGCTGACATTTTTATTCTGTCATTACATGATGATAATAAGCACTTTTGGGACAGTCTGAGCTAATCACGGCCTGATCCATTGGGGGAGAAAAAAAAGTGGATCTGCCGAGCATTACAAGCCACAGACACCAGTTAACCCCTTGGATACCGTTGATTGTTTAGGGGGAGAGATCTGTTGCAGAAAGGGATGAATAGAATGCTTCTCCTCATGTTTATAAACGTCAGAGGGTTCCATAGGATTCCGTCAATGTCAGGTTTTGGGCCTGCACCGGCTGGAGGGAAGCTTTGTGCCCCGGCCTACACCGAGGAATTACGAGGCAAAAAAGCAGAAATGTCAGGCAGTCACCGCCTCATCGATGCGAAGCGCCCCCTGGTGGAAGTTAGCCTATCAATGGATTTCTCACGTCTGAGTAAAGATCAGTGGTTCCCAACCACGGTCCTCCGGTCCCCCTAGCAGGACAGGTTTTAAAGGATTCCCATGGGGAAATACAGACTGAATCCTGCAATCACTGAGCAGTAAATCGTATCACCTGAGCTGCGCTTCACATATCCTGCAAACCTGGCCTGTTAGAGGGAACAGCGTTGAGAAAAACTGAAATCGATCAGTGTTATGGAAAATGCCATAATAAGTTACTTACATTTATTTAGCATTGACATCATCCTCCTACACAAAGGGCTCAGAGATGTGGCCCTAAGCAGGGCCCACCACCACAATTACAACAAGAGGCTGCCTCTGCTGCCAGCACGTTTACCTGCAGGGTGGGCAATGCCCCTGGCGGGCGCTCGGCTGTTACTGCAGGCAGTAAGTCTGCATAGACCTGATGAGTGAATAAAAATGACCAACAGGTGCCAATACAACACATAGTAAAGCAGTGAATGGGTGAGGTGGAGCATTACAGGCGCATGTTAAAATACAGCACGAGAGGACGAGTGTCACAATGAACGAGACGGATCAGTCGGAAAATCGTCTGGACTTGTCACAATACCGGAACAATTCCTCCTAAGATAGACCCCAGCTTCCAAGAGAAACCGGTCCCGACACTACCGGGAGTCACGTGATCTAGATTTTCATTCATCGCTGGGGAGTTATTTGGGTTAAATTATCATTTTATATGTTAAAATTCTAAAGAACGAACGTGAGGGGGGAGGGGAGGTGGGGTGATGGAGGGGGGAGGGGAGGTGATGGAGGGGGGGAGGTGATTGATGGAGGGGGGGAGGTGATTGATGGAGGGGGGAGGTGATTGATGGAGGGGGGAGGTGATTGATGGAGGGGGGGAGGTGATTGATGGAGGGGGGAGGTGATTGATGGAGGGGGGAGGTGATTGATGGAGGGGGGGAGGTGATTGATGGAGGGGGGAGGTGATTGATGGAGGGGGGAGGTGATTGATGGAGGGGGGAGGTGATTGATGGAGGGGGAGGTGATTGATGGAGGGGGGAGGTGATTGATGGAGGGGGAGGTGATTGATGGAGGGGGGAGGTGATGATGGTGAGGGGAGGTGATGGAGGGGGGAGGTGATGGAGGGGGGAGGTGATGGAGGGGGGAGGTGATGGAGGGGGGAGGTGAGGGGAGGGAGGTGATGGAGGGGGGAGGTGGGAGGTGAGGGAGGGGGGTGATGGAGGGGGGTGATGTAGGGGGGAGGTAGGTGATGGAGGGGGGAGGTGAGGGATGGGGGGGAGGTGAGGGGAGGGAGGTGAGGGAGGGGGGAGGTGAGGGGCGGAGGGTGATGGAGGGGGGAGGTGAGGGGGGGAGGGGTGGAGGGACAGGAGGGAGGGGGGGAAGGTGAGGGGAGGGAGGTGATGGAGGGGGAGGTGAGGGGAGGGAGGTGATGGAGGGGGGAGGTGAGGGGAGGGAGGTGATGGAGGGGGGAGGTGAGGGGAGGGAGTGATGGAGGGGGGAGGTGAGGGAGGTACGCAAGAGAGGAGTTCCTACAATTTATCAGAATATTTAAAAAAAAGGAAAAACAAAATGAAAAAACAAAAAACCTCTCACCTTGTTATCCAGATCAAATAAATACGAGTCGTCTTCCCGCACGTCGGCCTCGGCGTCAGAGATGAGCTCCCCCACATACCTGCAAGACGTACAGAGGTTTGTGGATAAGCAACACTGAAGGGGTTATTTACTGACCGCCGAACTGCACGGATTGGTCACTGGTCACTGTACGGTGACATTTCGGGGCAATTCGTCTATTCACCAAATACCGGCGAACAGACAATGAAATAGGTGCCGTTCGTTGTAATCCGGCAGCACCGAAATTGCCCCATAGAAAACGATCATGTCTCTTATTCCCAGAACGACGAATTGCACTGAAATTCTGGCAAAATTACCCGATTTTTGGTTCATCAGGTTTCAATGCAATAAATGGAAAATTTTCAATTTTTTTTTTTTTTTTAAGACCATTTATTGTTTTCATTTTCAGCAAAAACCCTTAATTTTTTTAGAACGTGGTTTTGTGCGATATAGAATTTTTTTTATTATTCATTTTTAGACATTTTTGGTTTTTAAAAACACTTTTTATTTTGTAACAGACCTTTCTATTACTATTACTTTATTATTTGGACACATTTTATTGATTTAAATACCCATTAGGGGAATAGGAGTCATATATATATATATATATATATATATAAATTATAGTTCGGTGGAATTCGCAGATGCCAACATGGCGGTTCTCTGTGCAATTCGTCCGGTTTTCACCGACGTCTGATAACTGCTTCGGCGACTCCAATTTCAGCAAACTACGGTGATCACTTGATTTCACCGTATTTTTCACGAAATGAAAAAAAAAAAAAAAATCCGCAAAAAGGCAAAGCAGCGGAATTGTGCGCAATTTCAGTGCTTTGTGAACAGACCCTTAAGTAGTGGGGTGTCAGGAGGGTCACGCAGGACTATACGGGGTGTATCTATAAAGTAGGGATTTAGAGACTCACTCGCAGATGAAGGATCCCTGAGGGATTGCTTGCAGCGCTCGCACACCCCAGCCCATCTTAGCTGTTCGGTATAACTGGAGACGGACTCTGGAGAAAAATATAAAAATACATTAAAGCATCAGGTCACAGAGCGCTCAGTCAGTCCGCTTTACACACAGTCTCTCTTTGCATAAATAGGATTCAGTTACAATGTGATCACGTACTTGATGCCGCTCTGCACCACTCGGTTCTTGCACAATTGCCAACACGCGCAGGCCTGGTTACACTCGAAGATGAGCGGAGGCTCGATTTTATTAAACTCCTGAAGAAGACGGCCGTCCTGAGGGGAGAAACAGTAACAGGGTGTGGAGGGTCAGTCTCCGCTCGGACAGGATACGCACGCCGCACATTAAATCCCGCCCGCACTCACCTTGTCGTACCAGCAGCGGATACTGAGCTGGCCGCAAAGGCAGTTGCTGGAAGAGCAATCATCAAGACAACTGCAATTCTGCAAGAAATGAGGAGAATGAGTAAAAGGAGCAAGAAACGTAAAGAAACAGACAAAGAAGTGATCAGAGGAGCGGCCGAACCTGGAGGTGGGTGATATTCCGGTCAATGCTCATGGCGGACGTCTCGCAGTTCTCGGACACATATTTGTAGTCATCCGGAGTGGGATCGTCATCCACGCCATTCACACACGGGATCGGGACCCGTTCGTAGCCGTGCGCGATGTCCCTGAGATAAGAAAGGAGGTGAATAGAGGGAAAACGTGCTGGCAATACTTTCCTCTTGCTCGCTCGCTGTCCGCTCCTCATTGAATTTGATTGACACAGCGCTCACCTGCTGATTATCCTCTCCGTGCGCACCGCTCGGTTAGCGATCCCCTGGCGGATCTTGCGGTTGAGTTGCAGGGCGTACCAGACGTCTGTGTGCTCCGCTGTCAGGTCGCATGGAGTGTCCCCCTCGTTATTCCGAATCTCCGTGTTGGCCCCCCGAGAAAGGAAAAGACTGAAAAGGGACAAAATGGGAGAAAATGAGCAAGACTGAAGATTACTCCATCACTGCCTCTGAGGACGCTCGCTACAGCGATTGGTCTCAGAGGGTGACGTCGCCCACTCTGTGACATCACTAGTGACCAGCAGCCAGGAAATTCTAAATCATGACTGTTAGTGATGCTGGGTGCGGTGGAGGATACTCCAACTTACCCAGCGATTTTGCCAGATTGGAGGAGCGGGGGGGGGGGGGGGGGGGCGAACCTAGCGTCCCTTTAAAATCTTTAATAAAATGCACTGATTGTTTAAAGAGCAACATGTTCATGATGAGGTGGTGCCCACCACACGTACAAATAACCGGTGAAGAGGAGGCGCCTGATGTTTAATGTTTGAGGCTAAGGAGATCAGACCCAGCATCTTTCATTGTGGAATAGGTCAGGTAAGTGTAAGCCCTTACTTGACGCATTGTATGTATCCCTCACGTGACGCGATGTGCAGCGGCGTGTCCCCGTGGAAGTTCACAGCGTGGATATCACACTGTGCGTTCAGCAATACTTCAGCGATTTCAGCGCTGCCCGTGAAGGACGCCCAGTGCAAACAGATGTTCTTTTCCTGAAATAAAAATCATCACAAGGAGAAAATTACTTTGGATCTGCAAAACGGAAAGGGAAGCGGGAGAGTAAAATGAGAGGGAAGCAGTGAGGGAGGCAGAGGACGCCGCTCCCGGGAAGAGAAAGCTTCCAAGCGACAAGAAACCAAACACAAGAGGGTTAAAAGCTACAGGAAGTTAAAGGGACACAACCACGTACATAAACTGTAACTAGATTATTTATTTATAAAGGATTTTACCAGGAAGGATACATTGAGATTTCTCTCGTTTTCAAGTATGTCCTGGGTCACTAGATACTTCTGCATTACAACAAAACCACCTTATAAAACACTTTATAAAGTGTAATTGTATGTAAAAAAGGAAAAATAAATTAAGGTTTTTAATCTCCTGTTTCCGCATTGGTAAATGTTGCATCATTGGAAAAATCCACAAACTCTAGTGGCAAGTTTTGCTTTGTGGCTGTGCTTTAACTTATACATTATTTAACAGTTAAGGTGGCAGGAGGGTATGGTTTTGAGATAAAACAGGGAACTTAAAAGACTTCTAATCTAGCCCCGTTGATGTCCTTTGAATACATCCCACACAATACAATGATGGGAGTCGGTGACTGATCCATTCACTCCATTCTATGGCCAAAACCACACAGTGAGGTGCAAGTGATGGAAAGATACAACACAAAATATCACACAATGGATGCGCCCAGTGACACAGAGGAAAATATCACACAATGGATGCGCCTGTGACACAGGCAAATATCACACAATGGACAGTGACACAGAGGAAAATAACTAAACATGCAAGAGAAAAACAAAGCACATAAAATAAACAGTGCTACGGAACTTGTTGGCGCTTTATAAAGGCTTGTACCAGTAATTGACATTCAATTTTTTGGTGGTAGCGGCCCTTTTAAAAAAAAAAAAAAAAAAAAAAGGTAATCTGGAGAGTGATAAAAACTGGCGACACAATAACAATCACTCACATTGTCTTTCAGGGTGACGTCCGCGCCACGTGTCAGCAAAGTGCGGATGACGTCGATGTGCTTGTGCTCGGCAGCCCAGATGATTGGTGTCCAGCCGCCGTTATCCTGAACGGATGGAGCAGAGCGTTAGAAGAAAGGCGCTGCGAGCACATCTTTTGAGTTAGACCGGTCGTTTTTTGGATTTGCCATCTCACCTGCGCATTGACGTTGACTTGGCCTGTAGAAAGCAAGAAGCACAGCATCTCCAGGTTCCCGCTCTTGGCCGCGTGGTGCAGACAGGTGGACCCGTCCTCTTCCTGGCAGGACAGACAAGGGAGGTTAAATGTTAGCCTTTATCTCCAACATAACGGGTCTGTAAAAAAATGCGCCAAACTCCCCCCCGAAATGTTCACTGGAAAAAAATAATAAAAGTGAATAATCTGATATAGGATTAAATCTTCCTTCATTTCTGCCGTATTATGAACAGAAAAGAAGAGTCTAAAGCCGGGGACAGCAAAAGCAGCCTACGGATATTTCAAAACTACATCTCCCATAATGCTCAGCCATTCATTAGTTTGGCAGAGCATCATGGGAGATGTAGTTCCAAACCATGTAGAGGACCAAGCTTGCTGACCAATGATTTAAAGCACCAGGCGAGTCTGCGGTGAGTTTTTACCTGGTGGTACACACACGCCCCACACTGAACCAGGTATCTGGCGATTTCCAGATGGTTGTTAACCACAGCTTCCAGGAGAGGCGTACGAAGAACCTTGTCTGAGGCGTTAAAGTTTGCTCCGGCCTGAGATTACATGGAGGAAGGATTTGATATTAAGTGTAAGAATGGATCACAGGGAAGAAATAAAAGCCCAAACATGATGTTACCTGCACCAGCATGTGGATCATCTCTAGGCTTCCCTTCTGAGCCGCGGCGTGGAGAGAACTTCGCTTTAACTGGGGGTCATTTAGGAAACTAGAGTCTTGATTTTCCACTGAGAGAACAAAGAGGGGTCAGTGACGGCAAGGAGACACGTGGGATCACATACATCACTGCTGGCCAACACAGGTACCTGGCTGAGCATCACGCATCACGCAACGAAAAGGAGAAACCAGGCACTTTGATTAGAAAAAAAAATGCCTTTTTTTATTTAAGGGATTCGCAGGAACAGCTTTTCTGTCGTAGACGACTTTCTCGAGAGTGAGGAAAGCTCCTGTGACTCCTACGGCCGGCCTGGCTTCCACGAGCACATGTCAGGTTAAATATACAAACTATGTGAGTGCAACTCCCTGCTTTACTTAGGCTGACGTGATCTGAAATATCTGGAAGTGATACACTAATATGTGGTTGGGTCGCCCTTTGCTGTGATTGCGACACGCATTCGCCGCGGCAACGTTTTGCTGTGGCCGCGGCATCGTGTCGATAAGCTCATGTAATGTCACAGCATTTATTCACGCCCAGAGTAGAATTAATTTGTGGCCAAGATCTTGTATTGATGATGGGAGAGTCGCAGCGCTGCGTAAAGTCTTCTTCAGCACATTATCCCAAAGATTAACCTCAATGGGGTTACGGTCTGGACTGGGTGGTGGCCAATACATGTGTGGAAATGATGTCTCATGCTCCCTCAACCACTCTTGCACAATTTAAGCCCGATGAATCCTGGCATTGCCATCTTGGAATATGCCCGCTGTGCCATCAGGGAAGAAAAAACCCATTGATGGAGAAACCTGCTCATTCAGTATATTCAGCGAGTCACATGACCTCATTTTTTGGGCACATAACGTTGTTGAACCCAGACCTGACCCACTGAAGCAACTCCTTTCATTACAGGCTCGTATGGCAGATGGGTGGCTTTTTTTTTTTGCCAGGCCGTGTGTATAAACCATGAATTAAACACAAGCACGTTCTAGGTTTTCCTACAGAGAATACAACCCTATCGCAGGTAAGACGAGGAAGAGAACACTCACTGAGCATGAGCAGGACCTTCTGCAGCTCCCCCTGCTTCACGGACAGGTACAGCTGGCGCGAGTTGTACCGAACCTTCTTCCTTCGATCTCTCTTCTGCTGGGACAAACTATGCAAGGAGGGAGCAGGAGGAGTGAATGACAACCTCCAAAACCCAAAAAAAGACGAAGACACAAAATGGATGAAAGCCGCAGCAACAAACAAATATCAAAAAACACAAGTGGACGGAGGGGGAGGTGGGACGAAAATAAAACCGGGAGAAATCCAAAACAATGAAAACTGAAACAGGCGAAGGAAACAAAAAGCAGGCGGAAATACTAAGAGGTTATTCTAGAGGGGAGCGGCAGAAAAAAACCCATTAAAACACATCTCCTCGGAGCATTCAGGTCAATAAAAGGACACGGCGCAGAGCCAGGTCACACTGAAATGGCCTTCAAAGACAGAGCAGAAGCAGGATGAGCATGAAGCTGGATGGACAGGAACATTGAGCGCAAGATGAGGAAGAAGGTGGAAATCACTAGAAAGCAGAGCGATTCATTCAGGATCTATCACCTGTCTGTCTCCTGCGACTGTAAAGCTTTCCGCAGGGCGTCTCGCGCAGGTCCGGGCGGCAATCCTGTAGTACTAAGAGAAGCTCCTGATGGTAGAAGGACAGATGGACCGTCTGGACCATCATTGCTAGTGGGGTCTTCTGAGAGCAAGCGCTTCGCATCAGACGCACCACGCATTCTTGCACTGGCAGGGAGAAGAAGCGAGGGACAGATGGGGTGAGACGTAGCTCGGGTTTTGTGGTCGATTAGTACCAGAAGATCTGGATAATGGATTCTCTTACCTGGGCTGTGTAGTGTCTGCCCTACCGGGAACTCCCCCATCAAGGTGGGACGGTGCTGGAATAGGCAACGGGACATCCCCCTTTGCTACGGTGACTTGCTCGGCTTCGGACGCGTCCTCCCCGCAGTGAGGGCAGAATATGATCCCATTCAGCGGGGAGACGCAGGTCTTGTGGAACCGGTGATTTATCCGGAAATCAGGGTGGCATTCCAGAAATGTCCCCTGCGGAAAGGAAAAAATACCATCAATCTAATGGTCAAACAGCAAAAGCCTGAGATTAAACGCTGATTTAAAAGAAGAGAGAGTTGTGTGTGTGTTCAAGTTGGTGTGCTGCGCGCCAAACATTTCCCTGAAAACGCAACGCATCAAATGACTCGTCTTAAACAGAGACCTTTGGGAGCGTGACTACACGGGAAAAGAGGTGAAAGGTCCAAACGCTACCAAACCCAACACTGATTTTATTAATAGATGGATATTAGGGATGCACCGAAATGTCGGCCACCAAAATGATCAGCTGAAAACGCCAATTTCGGGCGATAATTTTGGTGCCGAAATGTCGGTGCATCCTTAATACCCACCTATTAATAAAACCAGTGTTGGGTATGAATGGCAGAAACTGCCGAAAACACCAGCCGAAACCTGGACCTAGAGGCCTCCCGGCTGAGCCTGGTGCTGGATTCAGGCCTCCAGACCCAGCTATTTAATATATATTTTTTTTTTTAGATTTTTTTTCTTCTTTTTGCTCCCCTTTTTTTTTATATATATATAAAAAATACATTTTTGTTTTACTTTATGTTCGTAAAAGACTTTTTAAATTTTGTAACCGATCTTTATTAATTTTTAAATAGACACATTTTTATGGATTTAAGCTCTTATTAGGAGAATAGGAGACTTTGGGGATTTTTTTTCCCCCAGCTCAGAGGAATTTGCCGATTTAAACATATTTAAACACCGATTTAAAGTATTTTCTGTCCAGATTTGACATATTACTTTGAATAAACGTGCAGTTATTACTGGCTTGATTTTCATTTCAAATTAAGTCTATTAATACAATTATACAAGAACTAGAAAATATTTAGGGTAAAATGTCATTTTGGGTTTTCAGCCGAGCTCATCTTGCTGTTTTGGTCCCAAATGTTCATTTTGTTGCATCACTAGTGGGTATGATACGGAAAACGGATGGAAGAGGCATCCGTATAGCTCCGGTGTGACTAAAGAACGCCACGTTAATACTGAGCAGCAGTTTGCAGATAACTAGGCCAAAGAATATGAGAGGAATGTCAGGTCCAGGGGGACAGTTGTCACTTACGCTGGTACAGAAGTGCCCGCAGCCTGGGCAGCAGTGATGTTTGACCATACGGGCACGGTGACTTTCACAGAGGACCATGAGGGGGACTCGGCTGGACGGCCGCATCGTTTCCCGCTTTGTGATGACAGCGTTGCACCCGCTTAGCTGCAGCAGAAAAACACAATAAATACGAGCGTCGCCTGAGGACATTAAACACGAAAAACGTTCGAAGCGATTATTTTTCTGGAGGAAGAAATCGTGTGTTCTGTCTTTTTCACAACTAAACTCTTACACGCGGTGTAAATGTTGTACAATGCAGGATTAGAGCTGCCAGGCCGGCCATGGTTTCCTGGACACAATGTATTCTGGCAGATGGACAGTGCATGAAAAATGCCACCCTGCAACATGTAGAATCCATACACTGCAGGAAAGATATCAAAGACAAAACCCAGGTGGATCTGCCTTGACTAAGTAACTGGTTTTCCTCCTGCAGCATATGAATTATACATGTTACAGGGACGATCATTCCCTAAGTGAGCCCTCTGCACAAGAGCTTACAATCTGGAGTCTGACTAAAAGGAGTTTTTCATGGTTTTAACGTAAATGTGTGGCTTACAATTCCCAGAATTCTTTGAATGCAACAGCTGTCCAAAGAACCATGGTAGTTGTAGTCCAGAAACAGTGCCGGGGGGGGGGGGGGGGGGGGGGGAGGTTCACCCTCTCAAAAAGGACCACTTAAAACAGGTCAGCAGTCTTGAACCTCCAACTATTTTGGAACTACCTCCCCCATGATGCACGGCTACACTTCAGGTTGACCGAACATCATTGGAGATGTAGTCCCAAAATATCTGGAGAGCCAAAAGATTGTTGCCCCCTGCATTAAGCCCTATGATTTAACCCGGGAGCCCAGGGGGTCTGTAACATTGTGTCTCTGTTTTGCTGAAGAATAATACAGGGGTGAGGACATTTCTACGTTTTCACTACACGTCGAGTAAACGTCCACTACAAATAAACCCGTATTAAATGGCGTCGCCTGGTTTCCATGTCCGACCCTCTTGCACCATTATTAGTATCTGCTTGTAAGTGGTCCTCAGCTTCTCACCTCTCCGTCCACGTTCTCGGTGGCCATACATATATTGTTGGCCTGCTCGCAGACTCTCTCCACGCTGGGAGCTTCCATGCGACAACTGCAGAGGGGCAGCTCTTCAAAGCGCTCCGTGTCCATAGAGCTGGATTCATTGCAGACTCCTAAAGAACAGCGTAAAGCTCAGATCCACGAAATGACATCGGCATCGGGCTTAACACAAGCAGCCGTGTGGGAGAGGTTAGGTGGTAAGTGCTCCAATTCTGATTTATAGAGGAGGGTTACAGCGCGGGCACGGTGAGGGGTGTGAGGGCGGTGGAGTTAACAGGATCGGGGTTTTATAAAGGGGCAGTTAATAAAAAAACAAACATTGAAGGAAAAAAAAAAAAAAAAAAATGCATTTACCTGTGTGATTGGGAGACAGCGCCCCTTCGCTCGGAAGATCCAGGGCTCCCAGTGGCACCTCCATGTACTCACTGTGTGATCCCACAGTGGAATTGACAGCTACAAGAGCATGAGAACAAACTAGGACCACCAAGTAAACACAGAGCACCCGCTGCCCTCACACATACCCACCCCCAGGAGAGTCACAGCCCAATCTAACCTGCTCCTGGCTTCTCCCTCTCCCTCCTTTTCCTTTTTCGGGTGGGTTTCAGCCAAGCCTTATCCATCTTCCACTTCTTCTTACTCTTCTTCTTCAAGCTGCTCGAGCTCTGTATGTGAGAAATAAGACCGGTCAAACGTTATCTCAGAGCGGTTTAACCCTATGGCTTCCACGATCAAGTATACACGATGAGCAGTAGCAGACGCAGCAGCCTGAGATCATGAGAACAGGATCGGGGGCTGTGCTGTTACAATTCATTTCCATTTTGGGATCCAGAACATGCCCCTAAAGCTTTAACACCCTGGGCATGATGCCCGACGCACCGACACTTTTTAAAACCAGTGGGGAATGTGTCTGAACGACATCTCTCCAGCTGCTCCTGCAGGGAGACCAGAACTGCAGTAACTCCATTTTACCAGCAGATGGTGACATTCACCTTCCATATTAAAAGGAATAAATTGGGAATATTCCAAAATTTCTTACTGTATAATTATTTTTTATTTATTAAAATATATATTTTTAGTAAAATTATAATTAAAATAAAAAAATAAATCACTGGTTCCAGACAGCGGTTGTTTGGAAAAATCACTTGGTAATGAAGGGGTTAAAGGAAAGTAGCAGCAGCCACCCGATGCATCAAGCGCGAGAGACAGCGCACGATAAAGACGCTTTCCGGCTCATTGCCGGATTTGTAAGTACTCTCCATCTCCACTTACTTGCTACACCATGGAATGTGGCGCAACACAAGAACACACAACACCTACCCGTTCAGATTGATTGCCAGAGCCCTCCTCTTCTTCCTCTTCCTCCTCCTCCTGCATTAAGCAACAGTAATCGGTTAGGCATCAGATTGTGGGGTTACTGTCAAATATGGCCCCCCCATATAGTAACACCACACTTACTTTGCTGTCACTGTCGCCCTGTTCCTCAACCGACAGGCTGTCGTAAAAAAGGCTGAACTCCGTCCCCACCTCCGGCTCCCAGTCTTCGGTCTCGGTTCCGCCAGGATCACGGGAGGAACCGGGAGCGGGGGATGTAGGTAACGATGCGCCCTGTGCGAGATGAACGGGACACGCAAGTTACAGAAACACTTTACAAGTTAAATGTAGTGCCATGAAGGGAACCTGTGCCGAAACCACGTACAAACCAAGCTGTGGAGACGGCAGGAATAACGGCATTTAAAGGGCCGGCACCCCAAAAAAATGCAATGTCCTTATTGTGTTTATTTTATGCTGCTGATATCTTACATGTGCTTTATTTTTCTCTTGTTTGTTTAGTTAAGAAAATACTTTCCTCTATATGTGTCACTGGGCGCATCCATTGTGTGATATTTCCCTCTATATGTGTCACTGGATGCATCCATTGTGTGATATTTTCCTCTATATGTGTCACTGGGTGCATCCATTGTGTGATATTTTCCTCTATATATGTCACTGGGCGCATCCATTGTGTGATATTTCCCTCTATATGTGTCACTGGGTGCATCCATTGTGTGATATTTTCCTCTATATGTGTCACTGGGTGCATCCATTGTGTGATATTTTCCTCTATACGTGTCACTGGGTGCATCCATTGTGTGATTTTGAGGGTTATTCAGAATTTTTTTTACACTGAATCATATGGGATTCGCCGGTTTAAACCAGTTGAACTGAATCACTGAAAATCAGGGCATTTCACTGACACTTCGGCGTTCTCGCGATAGATTAACCATTACTTCGCTATGAGGAAAATTTACTGCCACCAAATTGCTGCGGTGAACTGCACTGTATTTCGCAATTTGCCAGTATTTGGCGAATTGACAGCTTTTTGAGACGCCGAACTGCCACGAAATTCACCGATCAGCACTCTTTGAATAATCCCTTTTGTGTTGTAAATTTAATCCCATAAGGACCATGGGTCTTTAAAGCCAAAGCATATATGATGGACCATTTCAGTCATTGGTCATTAAGCTTAACCCCTTAAGGACCAATGACTGAAATGGTCCATCATATATGCGACTCAGTCTTATCACATTCAGCGGCCAGCTCTTATCTCGAGTAGCCTCGAGAACACAATATGCCCACCTCTTCCACCTCACTTGTTGAAGTAAATAATGTAGATTAAATAAACAACAGCCACAGACCAAAGCTTTTGGTAAATGTTGCATTGTGGGAAAGAGATATATATATATATTTATTTTTTTAATCGAAATGGAACGAAGGGATCAAAACCTAACTTTATTTTTCCTTTTTACATGCAATTACTCCAAACAAACAACAGCATGTGTGACTGTGGAGACACAGGTTTGAATCCCGGCAAGTGCACCTCTCTAGTAAGTGTCCTTGGGCAAGACACCTAACGGTACATACTCGCCACCCAGGACATACTTGAAAACGAGAGAAATCTCAATGTATCCTTCGTGGTAAAAATACTTTATAACATTTTTTTTTTAAAAATGACATGTGTTTTATAATGTGTTTTTATTTGTAAAGCACAAGTAATCTAGTTACAGATGGTGTTCGTGTCCCTTTAATTATATGTGACCGTCTTCACCACAAAGTAAGTCTATAATCTATTCTGCAGGTATAAATAGTGGACTGTGCAGACATAGATAAATGGATGTTCACCAAGACCTGCTACGTGCTGCCACGTGCTTCCCTCAATCAACCCACTACATCTGACCATCAAATAGCTCCTCTTACCTCAACTTCACTCGATCGATTGGGAGGAATTTCAGTCCCCAAAGAAGATCTCTTCTGTGTGGAGTCTAAGGAGAGGCAACACCGGGTTAAATAACCATGTGACAGGTCGTGCGCTCACAGGTTTAACCAGTTCATGGCATGGAGCGTAATACGGCGGAAATCCCATGCAGGGCTCTTATGAATACGTAATCATAGAATCCCCAGTAAATTAAATTTAACCGGCCAATAGAGTGTCAGAGCTTTGCATTTTTAACTTAGCCACGCCAACTTTAGATTCCTGCACCCATCCAACACAGAACCAAGGCAAGTTAACCCTTTCACAGGGGGGGGGGGGGGGTTTACACAAACCACTTTTCTGTTCATTCCCGTTTAGTACAGACAGTGCCTCGAAAACGCGCTCTCCCACAATATCCATGTCCCTCTGAGACCTCTGCGCTCAACACACCTGGACTGTCTCGCTTCTCCATCTCTTTCTCCCTTCGGACGCCTGGACGCTCTCCATCAGCAAAGAACCGGAGATCTCCCATAGCCTGAACATTAAAGAGGAAACAAAGTGATTTATATCGTGCACGGAACATCGAGAAAACCTCTGTATGGAACCGATGAGTGTGTTAGGACGTGTGCGGATTGACAGGAAGAATCTCCTGGTGTATCTGGTGCCGACCCGTTCACAAAACATGCAAAGTCCTGTAAGGTTTCGGGTGGAAGTCAGAAGCTTTTCAGAAATAAATGAAAAGAAAACGAATCTGTTCACTTTTACAGGTTTTCTGTGTTATTTATTATGGAGGATTCTCCCCCAAGCATAGTATCCCCGTGCCAGATTGCATGCGCAGGCTGTGGCATTGAACAATTTAGCAGCCTTTATATCTATTTAACCGTTACATTAGCATTCTAAAGTAAGAGTTATAGGTTTTATTCTCATGTCAGGGTAACTCACAGTATTTATTATTCTACAGACTAAAATAAAAGATATGGAGTGATACAGGGTCATTAGCAGGTGCATGTGTATCAGGCATTTAGTATACTATCGCTACAGATTGAATATTGGTTATACAAGACATAGGGGCTAGGTCACCAATAAGTGGATAAAAGCCAAGGTCTCCTGCTGATATTACATAACGAGCCCCTGGCTCTGCTTGGACGTTGCTGCAGGTTACAGCAGATTAATGGCTCCTATACTTTGTATATAAACCATTAATATACATAGAGAAGAACGAGCTAGGCCGACCCACAGCCGATGCCCAATAAGAATAGGAGAGATGGTCCCCTCTGAGAGGGCAGTCTTGGTGCTGGATGCAGCAAGAGAGGAAGCGCAATCCTGAGCCCAGAAGTACATTCTATTTTGTTTTCTCAGTATTGGTAAGCGGTTTAGCCACCCAATATGTCACACAGCCATTCTGAAATGTTTATTTGGCCTCTGCATCAAGGAGTAGGCATTTGTTCATTTTTCTGCTCATCATGTACCCTGCGAGAGAGAGTGTGTGTGTGTGACAGACCTGATGAAGAGAGGTTACATTTAAAAGACAAGCTTTCGAGAGTGTAACATTAGTCCAATAAAAATAAAAAAAAAAAAAAAAAAAAAAAAAAAAAGGTATCACTACATACTGCTATACTTGTGATAAACAACATATAAGTAAACGGAGCTATACACTCAACCGGAAGTGTGCAGCAGGGTTCTCATTGGTGAGTGTATAGCTCCGTTTACTTCTATATGTTGCTTATTTGTCTTGTGCTTTACCTTGATAAAGACCTGGTGCAGGGTCGAAACGTTGGTCATTTTTAATGTAACCTCGAATAAAAAAAAATATATATATTTTTTACTTAAGCCCTGGTGGGCATCACTTTTTATACTAATATATATATATATATATATATACACACACACACACACACTTTCAAAAGCTGGTGTTATTCACTTAACACTTCAATCTAAAATGTGGACTGAAAACCCCCTTGCTAAGCCGAAAATTCATAGTGCAAAGGAAATAAATAGTGGCCAGTTTTGTTCCGTGGCTCATGCGCACCCCTGATCGAGAGAGCTCTTACACGGTGGCACTGGGCTCCATGGAGATCAAGGGGCTCCAGAAGCCAATACCCACTGCGTTGTTTGGCCGCCGCTGCCAGTGGCTGGAGAATATCCCAACTCAAGCAGTTGATGCAGCGGCTCAGATCGGTTAAAGGAAAGACTTGCGCAGCTTTTTCCTCGATGCGGCTCTACTCTACATGAACGACTGAGATCTAGCCTGGATTACGTAAAACATTGCAGCAAAGTGCTGGAAATGAAGGATTTCTGGTCAAATTCATATTTAATCTGATGTAATACCTATACTTAAAAGATACAGAAAGAAAACAGGACCTGCAGAGCCGCTTTAATCAGGTTTTTAGCAAATCAAAGTTTGAGATCAACAAGTGGAAACACAGGTTAAAACACACAAAGCTGCGTCAGGGTCACATTTTATTGTTGCCCTCTATAGAACCTACTTTGCCAGCTCGAGGGATGGTCTTCCTGGCTCGGTGCACCTTGTCTGCTCCTTCCCTGGTGATACTCAGCAGCCTCATGGCCAGGCTTTGTGCAGCATGCGGCAGTTTCCCCGCTCCAGTGAGCGACATCTTCGCCCGACTGGTGAGCGGAGAATTGGAAGAAGATGGAGGAGTTGGGAGAGATTTGGAGGCATGTCCTGGGAGAAAGGGAGACACAAGAGGTTATTCACAAAGCACCAAAACCTCCACCCTATGGGGCAATTTCAGGGCAGTTCGAAATACGGTGCAGATTGGTGATCTTCGGCCGCTGTGAAATTGTCCCATAGAGAAGTAATGGTTAATCTATTCACAGAACGACGAACTGCGCCAAAACGACCCGATTTTCTGTGATTCAGGTCGACAGGTTTAAACAGGCGAACCCATAGGATTTAATGGGAAACAATATTATCGTTTAATTTTTTTTAAAGGTTTATTCTTATTAATTTCAAGCAAAAAGCATTTTAAGACTTTTTGGCTTTTTTATTTTGACAGTTTTTGTTTCCCAATTTTTTTTTTTTAAAAGGAGTTTCCTTTTTTTTACTGTAACAGATCTTTTTATTATTATTTTTAAAAAGACCTTTTAATACATTTTTATTGGTTTAAACACCGTAGTACAGGGTGAGTGCTGCCCTCCTGGTTTGTTGTGTTGAGAAGCACTCGCCCGCTATGCTCAGTACAGGGTAGTGCTGCCCTCCTGGTTTGCTGAGTTGAGAAGCACTCTCCTGCTATGCTCAGTACAGGGTAAGTGCGGCCCACCTGGTTTGCTGTGTTGAGAAGCACTCGCCCGCTATGCTCAGTACAGGGTGAGTGCTGCCCTCATGGTGTATTCTTTTATTTTTAGACAGTTTATTTTTTCTGAAAACCTCCAGGTTCTTACAATATGTGGGAACATCCCTCCTGCATTAAAAGTGGAGTTCACTGAACCTGGGCCAGTGTTTATCACCCGATTTAGGCTGGGGTCAGACGAGCGCAGTGTTAACGTCCGTGTTGCCCGCACATAAGTAGAAACATAGAAACATAGAAAAATGTCGGCAGATAAGAACCTTTCGGCCCATCTAGTCTGCCCAATTACATGGATACTTTACCTGGATTTATCTTTTGTTTAGGATAGCCTTATGCCTATCCCATGCTTGCTTAAATTCAATTACTGTTTTGGCCTCTACCACTTCTACTGGAAGACTGTTCCATGTATCCACCACCCGCTCAGTAAAATAATGCTTCCTGATGTTACTTTTAAACCTTTGCCCCTCTAATCTAAGACTATGTCCTCTTGTTTTGCTATTTTGTTTCCTTTTAAATATACTCCCTTCCTCTACCTTGTGGATTCCCTTTACGTATTTAAATGTTTCTATCATATCTCCTCTGTCTCGTCTTTTTTCCAAGCTGTACATGTTAAGATCATTAAGCCTTTCCTGGTAACTTTTCTCCTTCAAGCCGTACACCATTTTAGTAGCCCTTCTCTGAACTCTCTCCAAGATGTCTATATCCTTCTGGTACGTCCGTGATAGCATACAATTGTGTTAAATGGAGCCCCACACACGAAGTACGTCTGCACAGAAGTGCGGAGGCTGATGGACGCTGCAAACGGACGCAGGTTAGGCAAGAACGTAATACTGCTAGAGCGGACATGCGGAGTGCGCCACGTCCACAACGTCCGCATAGCTTTGTGTGTGAGTGATGGAACGTGGTCAGACGGACTGCATTTATACGTCCAGCATTTTTGACGGACAGAATGTTCTTTCATTGTAATTTATTTTCCCTGCTACATCCGTCAAAAAATACGTCAGTGAAAAAAACGGACTGTGTGGCCACTACCTTGTCGTCAGTCAGTAAGTAAGTACATCCGTCCGTACTGCAGGGACGCACAGTCCGTAGAAAATGCACTCATCTGACCCTAGCCTTATCCGGCGTTTCCTGTAATGTTTTGATCTTGGCTTACCGGACAATCCCCTGGACACGGGAGAAAACGTCAGAGTCTCCTTCTCAGGTTCAGCTTTCTCCTCCTCCGCGGGAGTTACAGTCACTGACACAACCTCCTTATTATTCCGCACCGCTTCAGCGTCAGGATCCACTGCAATGCAGACACATATACAGGATGACGCAACCTCCAACCAAACCATTCCCCGTCATTATACTTCCTAATCACTGTACATTAAATATCAGGCTTGTGTCTTCAAATGGGGAAAATATAAAGTGACATTACAAGAGCCGACACAAACACTGCTCATTAAGGGACACACATCCTGAACACTATCCACTGGCTGCCTCTAAGATATAGGGTAAGCTCACACGCCAAACGTCAAGGCACCTCTAATGAGGGCGAGTCCTATCCAAAAATGAAGCCACAGGCTGCTGTATAGCCAACCATACCTGCTCATGCTGCTTGTCAGACACGAGGTAGACTGGTGGGCTTTGATTTATGCTCCCCCAGAAACAAAATCCGCTTTGGGATCAAAAACAAAGACACGGATCGGAACAGCTGCAATGATGACCTGGCTGGAAGTACATTAAAACATACATAGTACAGGAGGGGTGGGGTCACACCTATTCCCCGATGGGACGGCTGCAACCACCAAATGTATCCAGCCCAGCAACATGTGTAAAACACGGTATAATGGGAACAGGCACAGATGACAGATGATGTGTTTTACACCTGTTGCTGGGCTGGATACATTTGGTTTTAGAAGGTGGCTTTAGTTATAATGCAAAAGTAATCAAGTTACAGCTTATCTATGGGGTAGTGTCCCTTTAAAGCCCAAAAACATTTAAAAATTTTTTAAAAAAAATGTCTTGATGTTTAATAAAGTATCCATTTAACAATAATGTATCCAGCCATCATTCACAACACGACCCGAATCATGGATATTAAAGTTCACATCTTCCCTTCAGGTCTTTGTCGAATTAAAAAACATTTATTTAAAATTAAAAACATTAATCGTTTCTTTTGGGAGAGTGTTCGGGATCCCTGCGCGCCCCTTCCTTTGATGTGTAGAAGCACTAGTTTGAATAATTGACATTAGCACCAAGGACGCAGACTCTAAGTAACACTGGATCCACCAGTGGGTTAATAACTAATACAACGGCTGGAGACATTACGAGCTCCTTTCAGGTACTCCAGGAAATGTAACCAACGCTCTGATAAACTCACGAAGTCTATGGCATCGGCAGCTTTAGATAAAGGCTCGGTTACATTTATACGTGATAGCCCTGGTGTTCTGCACACGCGTGTGTATGTATTTATACAGGTAAACAGACACACAAACACCAACGTAAACAGAGTGTGGATCTGTATTTGCATAAACACAAACACTGATCATCTTAAACCTTGAGGAAGGGACGCAAGATACACCCCCCCCCCCCGTGTGTGTACAAGCAATCCCCCCTGGACACGTTTTATCCTAATAAAGAAGTAGACATGCCTCGGTTGGTGCTGGCGGTCACCTCCATAACATCCATTTCAAGAGGAGGGTCTTTCTCCGGCTCCATGACAGGCAGCACCTGCGAACGAGAGGAAAGTGAGGGGGTGACAGCAGCAAAGGACGCGTGCAAGGGTCTTCCTGACATGCTTTTGGAAGGCACATATGGCTGGACGCACCGCTGCCTTGAACCAATAAAATAGCATTATCGCCACGGTATAAACGCCCCAGATTCCGGTGTCACCGTTTCCCAATCAGGTCCCTTTTCATTTTGTCGTATAGCTTGGACCCCACCTCAGTCAGCGTCCTCCCCCTTCTAGCTCACTTTAGGGTAGGGTTACCAGATCCTCCACGTTTCCCATACAGATATAATTTATTCATGCTGATGGGCAGCACGTGAAAAATGCCACCCTGTAACATATAGGATTAATAAACTGCATGACGAATCAGAGAGGAACCCCAGATGACCATATAGATAATACATGTTGCAGGACAGCACCTCCCTGCAGCGATTGCAGGACTCAGTCTGCATTGCCCCAAGGGAATCCTTAAAACCTGTCCTGGTAGTGGGACCTGAGGACCGGAGTTGAGAAATACTGGTCTAGAGACCAAAGGGGGTCAAACTCCAGGTCCCTGTGTGTGGAACCTACTAAAAGGAATGACAGAATGGAATGACCACAGACTTCAACAGGGTAGTGGAATGCCCATAGAGAATAACAGGACCGAGCGGAATGCCCATAGAGAATAACGGGACCGAGCGGAATGCCCATAGAGAATAACGGGACCGAGCGGAATGCCCATAGAGAATAACGGGACCGAGCGGAATGCCCATAGAGAATAACGGGACCGAGCGGAATGCCCATAGAGAATAAAGGGATCGAGCGGAATGCCCATAGAGAATAAAGGAAAGCAAAATATTGGAACGCGAGAAAAAGCTATTTGACGTATCAAATAGATCCAAGTTCAGTGGTGTGGAATGCTTATTCTGTCCCATTATGCTCTACGGGCATTCCGCTCGGTCCCATTATTCTCTACGGGCATTCCACTAGGTCCCATTATTCTCTACGGGTATTCCGCTCGACCCCATTATTCTCTACGGGCATTCCACTAGGTCCCATTATTCTCTACGGGCATTCCGCTCGACCCCATTATTCTCTACGGGCATTCCGCTCGACCCCATTATTCTCTACGGGCATTCCGCTCAGCCCCATTATTCTCTACGGGCATTCCGCTCAGCCCCATTATTCTCTACGGGCATTCCGCTCAGCCCCATTATTCTCTACGGGCATTCCGCTCAGCCCCATTATTCTCTACGGGCATTCCGCTCAGCCCCATTATTCTCTACGGGCATTCCGCTCAGCCCCTTATTCTCTACGGGCATTCCGCTCAGCCCCATTATTCTCTACGGGCATTCCGCTCAGCCCCATTATTCTCTACGGGCATTCCGCTCAGCCCCATTATTCTCCGCTCAGCCCCATTATTCTCTACGGGCATTCCGCTCGACCCCATTATTCTCTACCGGCATTCCGCTCGTTCCCATTATTCTCTACCAGCATTTCGCTCGTTCCCATTATTCTCTACCGGCATTTTGCTCGTTCCCATCATTCTCTACCTGCATTCCGCTCGTTCCCATCATTCTCTACCTGCTTTCCGTCGTCCCATTATTCTCTACCTGCATTCCGCTCGTTCCCATTATTCTCTACCTGCATTCCGCTCGTTCCCATTATTCTCTACCTGCATTCCGCTCGTTCATTATTCTCTACCTGCATTCCGCGTTCCCATTATTCTCTACCTGCATTCCGCTCGTTCCCATTATTCTCTACCTGCATTCCGCTCGTTCCCATTATTCTCTACCTGCATTTCGCTCGTTCCCATTATTCCTCCTGCATTTCGCTCGTTCCATTATTCTCTACTGGCATTTCGCTCTTCCCATCATTCTCTACCTGCATTCCGCTCGTTCCCATCATTCTCTACCTGCATTCCGCTCGTTCCCATTATTCTCTACCTGCATTCCGCTCGTTCCCATTATTCTCTACCTGCATTCCGCTCGTTCCCATTATTCTCTACCGCATTCCGCTCGTTCCCATTATTCTCTACCTGCATTTCGCTCGTTCCATTATTCTCTACCTGCATTCCGCTCGTTCCCATTATTCTCTACCTGCATTCCGCTCGTTCCCATTATTCTCTACCTGCATTCCGCTCGTTCCCATTATTCTCTACCTGCATTCCGCTCGTTCCCATTATTCTCTACCTGCATTCCGCTCGTTCCCATTATTCTCTACCTGCATTCCGCTCGTTCCCATTATTCTCTACCTGCATTCCGCTCGTTCCCATTATTCTCTACCTGCATTCCGCTCGTTCCCATTATTCTCTACCTGCATTCCGCTCGTTCCCATTATTCTCTACCTGCATTCCGCTCGTTCCCATTATTCTCTACCTGCATTCCGCTCGTTCCCATTATTCTCTACCTGCATTCCGCTCGTTCCCATTATTCTCTACCTGCATTCCGCTCGTTCCCATTATTCTCTACCTGCATTCCGCTCGTTCCCATTATTCTCTACCGGCAATCCACTACCTGTTAAAGTCTATGGTCATTCCATTTTATCATTCCCTGTATGTTGGTGACCTACATGTCCCGGTATTCTCTGAATGCAGTACATGGCCAGAGGATCATGGGAGCTGTAGTTCAGCAACATCTGGGGGAGGCTGAGCTTGAGATCCCTGCCCTGGAAATTGTATCCCTCTTATCATGCTTTGCCTCCATGCTGCCTGGACTTCAGATCTACTCCCATCAGACTCAGTCAGCCATGTGACAGGAGAGTGGCTGCAGCCCCTGGGGAAGGAGGTAAACACAGGGGTGGCCCGTTGCCCCTCACACAGGCTGCCCCTCTATCTCTTCCCCCGGCGCTCGCATTTTCTATGGCTGCCTCCTGTGCACACGCCGCCCTCCCGTCTCCCCTGTTTGTTTTGAATTCACCCCGCTCTCACTCTTTCTCCCGCCGTGTCCATGGCTCTTTCGCACGGCCGCTTCCTGTCCTATCGTGACTTCACATCCGGGTCTCGGCTCGTCTGATTGGTTGGAGCGGTCTCTGGCCTTCCCGGCCTCTCATTGGTCCTCCTGTTACCATAGCGAAGGCTTTCCACGCTGCGTTCCAGTCCGATTGGTCTAATAGGAATACAAGCCTCGCTGTGAAAAAGAATGCGTGCCAAGGACTGCGAATTCGCGAGTTCTCATTGGCTGGAATGCAACCAAGCCTCGAAGTGGCGATTAAAAGCCTAACAAACAATCACTAACTCTGCTACACGTGACCTCTAGCCGAATTCCATAATGTGTCTCTCTGGGCTCGTGTAATTTGCATTTCCATTGATTTGCCAATACCCACCTCTAGGGGGAGACTGCCATGTGCGTCATGGAATGTCCCCCCCCATGCTGTGGGGCTTTGCATGTAAAGTGCTGCCCCTGCACTGCTTGTGTATTCTGATCCTGCAGCTTGCCTTCCTGTCATTGGTCACTATCCTGTGGGAATTATAAACTCATCAGGGGCAGCACTTTTCATGCATCGCCTCAGTAAGAGGTTATCTGATCGGTCATGTTTTCATGGACACAAATTATTCCATAATGCAAGAGGGAGAGCACAGGGAAGGTGCTGCCCTGTAACGTGTCTAATTCATATGCTGCACTAGTGTAATCAGTTTCCAGGGCAGATCAGCTGCTGGGATCCCTCTTTAAATGCTAACCTGCAGCTTATGGATTCTACGTGATGCAGCGCCAGCTTTTTCATGCACTGCCCATCAGCTTGTATAAATTTCCCTGTGAGATGAGCCGACACAGACGAGGGAGGCGACCGGCGAGTGTCTAAAGCAGGGGTCAGAAGTCGTGGTCCCCCATGTGTTTTGCAACTACACCTCCCATGCAGCCCAGCCATTCATTAGGTTGGCTGAGCCTCATGGGAAATGTAGTTCCCAGACATCTGGAGGGCCATGGTTGCTGATCTCTGCTGTAAGACTTACTATACGTTGTATAATTCTATCTTTTGCCCCAGCACGGCACGTTTCATGCAGATCCTGCACCTGCATTGGTCGCTATAGACCGCCTGACAGGACGTATCGTCTTGCTAGATCTTTCAAGGTTGGATTGTGTTGTCGCCGGAGCTCATTCCTTTAAAGGGACACTCCACTCCTTATTTTCAAAGTGGTCAGGATGTGAGGAGTGCCCCCATCTGGCTAAAAAGCCAGGTGAAGCAGAGGAGTTTCCTCCACCCACTGTCACCAGCAGCCGGGACTTTGAAATTCTTGGCTGCTAGTCACCAGTAACGTCATTCTCTCTGAAACTGTCCGCAACAGCGAGCGGTCTCCGAGTGGCAGCCGACGGATCAGATCTGCGCATGCTCGTGCCGCTCTGATCCATCGTTCTGTGCAGGAGCTACGGAACCTGTGTACATAAAGTGCGAGATTCCTGTAGCGCTGTGCAATTTGCGGTTCCTATGTTACACAAGTTGCATAGGCGCGCAAATTGAGCTGAAAAGCTTCAGGGACTGCTGGGTTTGAGAGTCCCTGAGCCGCAGAGGGGGGGGGGGAGCAGCGCTGAGGCGAGAGAGAAAAGGGGAGTAAAATCATCACAAATAATAAAAAAAAAATGATTGGGCAGAAGATATCAACTGCCTCCGCCCAATTATTATAGGGCATAAAGAAGGGCATTCTACCTTTCAGTAGCGCGTGTTCCTTTAAATCTGGGTAAATGGTACATGTCCACACAGGTCCGAGCGGGCGATGAAGTGAGCGTTCTGCGACTTTCATAAAACAAAGGTTTTATTCAATAGAAATTAAGTATTACAGATCGACTGAGAAAAGACGACATGTGGGGGACGTGTGATGTTGGGGGGGGGGTCGGTGGGATGTAGGCACACTCATGAGGTCTCTCGTAACCAGTCCTAAAGTCTATAGGTCTCATCACTAAGTGGTAGAAGGTGAATGGCGTGACGTCGAGGGCGTCACTCCGATAAGGGCACTGAGCAGCTGGAAGAGGTTAAATTAGTCATAAAACATCTATAAAGCTCAAAATCTTGCATTTTAGAAATGTCCGTCATCCAAACCGTTCTGTCCATCGCTTCCTCTGGGCTTTACCCCATCAGCACCTTGACCTCGGCCACCCCGGCTTCCAAGACGTTCTGCGCGGTGGTCTTCCCGTGTTGCTCCTTCAGGTGACGTCGTATGGCCGGCTTGTGGGCAAACCTGACGGAGCAGTAGGAGCAGCGGTAGGGCCTCTCTCCGCTGTGAAGGTTGAGGTGGTCGTGAAGGGTAGATTTCTGCGTGAAGCACTTGCCGCATATGTGGCAGGAGTGCGACTTCACCCCCCGGTGTACATTCATGTGGCGGTTGAGGTTGCTGCTGTGGTTGAACTGTTTCCCGCAGCGAGGGCACATGAAGACAAAATGTTGCGCCCGCATGTGGAAAACCAACTTCTCCACGCCTTGGAACACCTCGTCGCACTTGCCGCACCTTATGGGTCGTCTGCTGAAAAACCTTGAGTCACCAGACAGCATCGAGCCCATCACTCCTCCAAATCCAGTGAAACCCCTAGCGCCCCCCTCAACCACCATGCTGCTTTGGCATCCACCAGAGCCGTCGTACACCTCCCCTTCTTCTTCGTGGTAGCTGCTCGGAATAATCAGCACACCTTCCCCGCCCTCCACCTCATCGCTATAGATGGCCTTCAAGACCTCAGTCTGGTGGACGTTCACGTCGCTGATCTCACCACCTTCTACAGTTGAGTTTACTTGGGCTTCGTCCTGCTGCGTCAAGGCGTTCTGATCCTCCTCCTTTTTCTCCCATGGACGTCCTCCTTTGATTCCTCCCATGCTGTCCTCCACCTTCACAACACAGATCTTTGAAGACGACCCCTCTTCCTCCTGTTCCTCGTCCTCTTCTTCATCTGCCATTAACAACATGTCCTCCTCGCTTTCATCTTCCCCTTTGGCCTCGGCTGATAGAGCTCTCCGGCTCCCCGATGCTCGTGCCGAACCCATTGTAGTGGATGGAGCACGGGACAGCATGCCTCTGGTGTACTCCCTTAGCCCGATTTTTGGCTCAATGAACTGAGTGAGTGCATGGCGACACTTCTCCACCACGTGCTCCATTTGTAAGTAGCTGGCAGCTGTCAGGTAGTTCACAATGTCCCTCACGCAGAACTCCAGGAGACCAGTGTAGCAGGAGAGCAGAAGGTCCGACACCACCCTGGGTCCGTGCATGAGGGACACCTGCAGCTCTGAGCCCGGGTTTAACAGGAATTGGTCTCTGAGGAAGGGAGAGCAGGCGGCTAGGACCACCCGGTGGCCCCTGAACTTCAGCCCGTCGGAAAGCACAGTGATGTCGCAGAATCTTTCCTCCGTTCGGAGTTGGTTCATGCAGCGTAGCGTGGCCGCCTCGTGGCCCGGGAGCTGGAAGCGCAGGATGTCCGGCGTCGACATAATTTAAGTTTTCCTAAGGCAACAATGTTTTTTGGGAGAAGTAGCACTTGTGAGTTACGTATTGGTGAAGTGATTGTCTCTTTCAACTGACGTCCAAAGATACTTTTTTTTGGTTGCGTTCTAGAAGGACCGTGAGAAGGGCTTCATCTCTCCTGGACCCTGAAGACTATCTAGAAGAAGGACGGTGCACTTCCAGGAGGATTATTATTGTCGGATGGGACAGGTGGATGGGGTCTTTTTGTTTTCCAAGGACGTTTTATGAGATCACATCGGAGATAATTCACTTGGGATTTTGGTTTCTGGTTGAATGTCACATTTATAGAAGGTCAATGCTTCAGCTCCAAAGGGCGGCTCATCAGGTGAAGGTCTTAAGGTTTTTCAGTGCAGGGTTTTGGTTGATTTTTTTTCTCCCTTCGAACCACAGAGGCCTCATACCCTGGACGGGGAAAAACAGCAGAGTCAGTACACGGATCCTGGGCCTTCAACACTTAGTTTGGCGACTACTGGACGTGTATCGATTGTATTAAAATAAACGAGACGTGGAAGTATCTGTAATTCACCAAAGGTGGAATTTTCTTCCTAACCGCGCGGTTTGTGCCAAAATTCCCAAATTAGTTTACTGAAAAAAACCAGGGGCAAGTCCTAAAATAATTAACTGAGGGAACTCGCCAAGTGTGTCTGCTTCTCAATTAACGACCGAAATCCATCACTTTACCCCAAATCCATCACTCAACCTGACATCCATCACTCAACCCGACATCCATCACTCAACCCGACATCCATCACTCAACCCGACATCCATCACTCAACCCGACATCCATCACTCAACCCGACATCCATCACTCAACCCGACAACCATCACTCAACCCGACAACCATCACTCAACCCGACAGCCATCACTCAACCCGACAACCATCACTCAACCCGACAACCATCACTCAACCCGACAGCCATCACTCAACCCGACAGCCATCACTCAACCCGACAGCCATCACTCAACCCGACAGCCATCACTCAACCCGACAGCCATCACACAACCCGACAGGCATCACACAACCCGACATCCATCACTCAACCCGACATCCATCACTCAACCCGACATCCATCACTCAACCCGACATCCATCACTCAACCCGACATCCATCACTCAACCATCACTCAACCCGACATCCATCACTCAACCCGACAACCATCACTCAACCCGACATCCATCACTCAACCCGACATCCATCACTCAACCCGACAACCATCACTCAACCCGACAACCATCACTCAACCCGACAACCATCACTCAACCCGACAGCCATCACTCAACCCGACAGCCATCACTTAACCCCAAATCCATCACTCAACCCAACAACCATCACTCAACCCGACAGCCATCACTTAACCCGACATCCATCACTCAACCCGACAACCATCACTCAACCCGACAACCATCACTCAACCCGACAACCATCACTCAACCCGACAGCCATCACTCAACCCGACAGCCATCACTTAACCCCAAATCCATCACTCAACCCAACAACCATCACTCAACCCGACAGCCATCACTCAACCCGACAGCCATCACTCAACCCGACAGCCATCACACAACCCGACAGGCATCACTCAACCCGACAGCCATCACTCAACCCGACAGCCATCACACAACCCGACAGCCATCACACAACCCGACATCCATCACTCAACCCGACAGCCATCACACAACCCGACAGCCATCACACAACCCGACAGCCATCACTCAACCCGACAACCATCCCTCAACCCAACATCCATCACTCAACCCAACATCCATCACTTAACCCGACAACCATCACTCAACCCGACATCCATCACTTAACCCCAAATCACAACCCCAAATCCATCACTAAACCCGACAACCATCACTCAACCCGACATCCACGCACAAATGTGATATTAACCCCCCTAACGGTTATCCCGAGTGTGTCTCGGGGTTAAATTTCACCACTGAGAGCGGTAACCCCAAGACACCTTTGGGCTGCATACATCACCTCTTCCTGCGCTCCCTCGCTGATCCCCGCAGTCTCCTCCGGCGATCGCAACCTCATTCTTCCTGGTTTCCTTCTCGCGTGGAATCTCGGAGGAGACTGCAGGGGACATCGAGGGAGCGCAGGGAGAGGTGATGTATCCAGTGGCATCCCGAGTGTTGCTCGGGGTTACCGCTTCCAGCATAGGAATTTAACCCCCGAGCCACACTCGGGATACCGGTGGGGGGGGGGGGGAGAAATAGACCACTTTTAGACAAGGAATTTAAAAATAAATAGACCGCCAGGGAGGTTAATATACATATTAGTCTGAGTTTTATGTTAAACATTGAATAAAAAACATTTATTGTGATCAAATTACCCCCTATCTCCACCATTGGGAAACTCCCTGACAGCTAGGGGTTAATTCTCACACTGACGTCATCTCGCCTTGTGCGATGAGGTCAGTGGACGTGGAGAGGCCCCCTGAGGCTTGGCAGGCATCAAAGTTGTCAGCCCCCTCTTGGAGAGGTCCGCGATCCGGTGCTGAATGGCGCCGGATCTCGGATCAGCACCTCATGAAAGAGAGGCAGTGCTGGAAAGGTCACAGTTCCCTATGCTCTTTCCAGCTTCGCCCTGGGGGGGGGGGGACCTAAAAGTGATGTCATTGTTCCTGTCGAGATGACATCAGTGCGCCGGGAGGGGGGGGGTATAAAAGCAGGGTCTGACTTTAAGGAGATATATAGCTGTAGCTGATGTTTTTAAAGGGTTAAATTCTGTTGGGCCACTGATTTCAGCATGGCTTTATATAGAGTTGTATTCCCTCCATTCAATACACTTGTCTCTATCCTGGCTGAATGCTCAGTTTGACACAGAACCAGCCGGCCGCGCCACAGACACCGATTTACATCATTTTGAATAAATATCTGATGTTTTAAAGGGTTAAATGCCATCGGGCCACTGAGCTTAATAGAGGGTATCCAATTCTATGCAAATCCATGTTGAAATGAGTGGCCCATCGCCATTTAACCCTTTAAACACACCAGTTACTTATTATCTATTTATCTGAATAAGCAGCAGGTGAGGGTTAATGTCCCGGGGGAGGGGGGGGGCTGGGCAGGTGAGGGTTAAATGTACTCGTTGCCTGCAGACACAGGAGCCATGAGGATGGGAAGAGGAGGGGGGGGGTTCAATGGTGGGGGAAGACACACGGCAGTGAAGAGGTTAATGAGCTCACACTGACAGCAAGAGCCAGACAGACCTCTACCAGACTACAATTCCCACCATCCCCAGCCAGCTGCCTGAGGGGGTGATGGGACACAACTCAGGAGCAAACCAAGGAGAGGGGGTGTGTGAGGGTAAGGCAGGGGTTAATGACCTCTGCGTCACCGGGTCACAGGTTGGAGCCCCCCAGGTTCGGCGGGGACCCCCAGGCATGGGGCGGCAGGGAGGGGGCTGGGCAGTAGCCGCACCCCGCTCTCTTCTCCAGGGTCCCCTTTCCCTGCTGTCTCCCCCCTTTAATTTAAAGGTACAGACACACACATTACCTCCATACACAGGCCTTTCCTATCTTGGCTCCTCCTCTTCCGGTCCCCTGATCCCGCCCCTTCTTTCACTCTACAGGGGGACAGATTGCTGGGAGCGAAGAAAGGCCAGGGGGCGGAGCCCTGAGCAGCCTCGAGCCCCGCCCACTCCGCCCTGAAAGGGGCACCATGCAGCAAGTCCCCTGCGACCGTACCCAGCATGCAGCGCGGCTGTGAAACACTGACCGTCATGCAACGCGCCCCCAGCCTTAGATCCTGTGTGTCTGGGCACTCCAGCTCCTCCAGGGTTCACTGGGCGCATATAATATATCCATGCTGAGGGGCAGATGCATTAATAAGCTGGGGCGGGGTTGCCAGGGCGGTCATGTTTTCCTGGACACATTCAGAAGGGCAGTGCATGGAAAAATGCCACCCCGCAGCATGTATAATCCATACACTGCAGGTAAGAAACCAAAAAGGAATCCCAGGTGACCTTTCCTTCCTGCAGCATATTAATTATACATGTTGCACGGCAGCACTTTCCCATCTGCATGAAATAATGTGTCGTGGAAACCGTGGCCGATCTGGCAACCCCAAAAGGAGCCCCTGAACCCCTTAGGCTAGGGTCAGACGAACGCATTTTTCACGTTGCCCGTGAAAAAGTGTGTTCGAACGAACGTACGTATTTTTTCCCGGAATACGCGATAGCGGTCATACGATGCGCCTTTTCGTCCGTGATTTTGTACGGAACATCAATAAACCCTTTCTGCGTCTGGACGTTATGTTGGCCGGACATTAGCAGCGTCTGACGTCTCCCAATCACGCAAACACGCCGCTAGCGAACGCAGCGCACTCTGTACGTCAGTAGTAGCGGTTTGACGTTCTTGAAAAAATGCGTTCGTTTGCCGCTTGCGTTGCGCGGACGAACTTTCGTGCGGCCGTTCGTCGTATGTTCCCCGGCATTGGACGTCATTTGCTGCTAGCACGGCCGTGATTTCGTGCGGCTAAACGCACGTTAAAACTGCGCTAGTCTGACCCTAGCCTAAAGAACCAGGTAAACGCTCCAACCCAATGAGTCCGGCCGCAGCCTGGATGCTGTTACCTGGGTAATAGCTTAACCTGGACACCTATTACTACCTCATGCAGAGGGAGAGCACATGAACGGTGCTGCCCTGTAATATGTATAACCTGCTGCACGAAGGAATTGAGTGCAACCCCCCCCCCCACTAGGGTTGGCCAGGGAGGTCAGCCATGTTTTCCTGGACACCTCAATTATTCATGCTGATGGGCTGTGCATGAATAATACCACCCTGCACAATGTATAATCCATACACTGCAGGTGAGGAATCCCAGGTGACCTTTTCAGGGAGCACTTTCCCCTGTGCTCCCCTCTTCATGTGTCCGGCTGACCTGGCAGCCCTAGATACACCGTCTCAAATCAGGGCTTTGTTTTTCTAAGAATTATACAGGGTTATTCAAAGAGATTCGAAAAGTCACCGCACGTTCGGCGACTTTTCGTTCTCTTCAATTCGGTGCAAATCAGCTTTCCCATTTTGGCGACCCTGCGGTGTATTCAGCAAGCACCACAGGGCTGTCGAAGTGCAGGGAATAGAAAACAGTTTGCTTGAATGTTTGAAAAGTGAAACGCTGTTTGCAAAGAAACTACTGAGCGAAAATGTCTGAAATTTACATATAAAATCCAATGAATGATAATAAAAAGGGGTGATACAGAAAAAAGGAAAGTTAAAAAAATCAGACTTTTTTTTTAAAAAAAAAAAATGCTTAAAATATACTAAAAAATCTATAAATAAAGAGACTTTTTGCTGCAGAATTTTATAATGAACGGTTTATTAGATATTGAATTAAAACGGGAATATTTTTAACATTGAAGCCTATGGGATTCTCCTGAATTAACTTGCCGAATGAAACCACCGAATGGCAGGGCTATTGGGCAACTTTTCACTGCTGGTTTGTGTTCTCTGAATAGCTGAACCATTGCTTCTCTATGGGGATTCACTGCCGTCGAACAGGCACCGAATGTGCAGGCAATTCGCCAGGATTTGGCGTATTGCCTGCTCTCTGGATAGCCGAATGGCCAAGAAAGATAACCGAACGCTGATTTTCAGCGTTTGATTACCTTTCTCCAGCCATTCGGATCTCTTTGAATAACGCTGATAGGGTTCCTGGACAAATTCAATGAAGCTCTTACTCCTTCATCACTGGGAGAGCTCTCCTCGTGTATACCAACAGTAACCATAATCCCAGGAAAGTTGCATTAATTAGTCACGTCACAATGCATCTCATCTCATCCCAGGGCATCTCACCACCTCCAAACTAACCAGTAAGGCTGGGGACAGACGAGCGCACTATTTGTGCCCATTCTCTATTTGTGCCTCCTGGCGTCCGTTGCATTGTAGATTTGTGTTGCTTTTAATATCTTGCATTTATTACAGGAATACAATGTTCTTGAACGCAGGACATACTGAAAACGAGAGAAATTTCAATGTATCCTTCCTGGTAAAATCCTCTATAAATAAATAAATACGTTGCACTTGAGTAACAACTGTAGAAGCAAAAACGGTGTCTTTATTTCAGGCTGCAAAGCAACAAAATGTGATTATTTTTACGGGGGGGGGGGTGATTCTTTTCTATACCTGCTGTACAAGTAAATAATCATAATAAATTGACCGCTCGTTGAAGCTGCTGACGTATCCACAGGTCTGTGTATTGTGTGTTGACGTGCGATTCCCAGGGTCCTGCTCAGCGTTGATCAATAGAGAGCCGGAGCGGGGAGAGGCAGAAGTCCATGGATGTAGAGAGAGACCACTTGGGTGGCAGAGAAGTTACCCAACAGTAGGCATCAACACCTGGGGGGGTTAGAGTCCCTCTAGTAGAGCTTCTGTCTTATTTATTTATAAAGGATTTTACCAGGAAGGATACATTGAGATTTCTCCCTGATTATGAATAGAGTTCCCTTTTTTTGCCCTTAAAGCCGGGGTCAGATGAGCGGTGGTAAGAGCGGAAGGAACGTCCGTGAGAGTGGACGTTCCTTTCACTCGATGCCCGTCTGGGCGCCTCGCTGAGTGCATTCAGTGCGCTCAGCTCTGCAAGGCTCGATCTTCCTATGGAAGATGGCGCTTTACAGCCCATTCAACACGCGTCATAGCGCTTTGACGGGGAGGCTTGCAGCACGGCCGCTGTTGCTAGTGCAACAGCGTGTGGCCGGCCCTGTCGCAGCATCCCAACGCTGCGACGGATGCCAGAAGGCATGTCAGTAAGGGCACACAGAGTGCTCTTGTCTGACCCCGGCCTTAGGTTGGGGTCAAACGAACGCATTATTCGCAGCGACCGTCAAAAAGTGCGTCCAAACGCATTGACGTATTTTTTCACGGAATGCGTGAAAACGGTCATACGATGCGCATTTTTGTGCGTGATTTTTTACGGATCGTCAATAAAACACTTTTTGTGTCTGGACATTATGTTGGCCGGACATTAGCAGCGTCTGACGTCTCCTAATCACGCACACACGCCGCTAGCGGACGCAGCGCACTCTGTATGTCAGTACTAGCGGTTCTGCGTTCTCGAAAAAATGCGTTCATTTTCCACTTGCGTTGTGCAGCCAGACATTCGTGCGGCCCTACTTCGTATATTGGCCGTCATTGGCGGTCATTTGCTGCTACTGCGGCCGTGATTAAGTGCGCCTAAACGCACGTTAAAAATGCGCTAGTCTGACCCCAGCCTTAGTAACGGGGCAGATCCCGCTGACAGTCTCTGCCCAATTGTTATTTTAACATTTCTTTTAGCTGATTTTCCTCACCTTTTCCCCCCTCGTCGCGCACAGCTCCTCCTCTGCGGCTCAAGGTCTCCTGAACCCGGTAGTCCCAGACGTTTTTCTGTGAAATTTGTGCTCCTATGCAACTTAACGTAGGAACCGCAAATTGCGCAGCTCTACGGGACTCGCACACTTTACCTACACAATTACCGTAGCGCCTGCGCAGAGCGATGGATCGGAGCTGCACGCGCATGCACAGATCTGATCCATCGCTGCCTGAGAACGCTCGCTACAGTGATTGGTCTCAGAGGGTGACGTCGACAGCTCTGCGTGTGTGACCAGTTGAAAATCCCGGCTGCTGGTGATGCTGAGTGGGTAGAAGAAACGCCTCCACTTCACCCTACAAATACACCAGATTAGGGGTGCGGGGAGGCGGGGGGCACTGCTCACACCCTTTAAACCTATAAAATGAGTAGAGCATCCCTTTAAATGTAATCTATTCCTGTGCGGGTTCAGAGATTTCCATGGAGCGTTACCAGCTGATTGCACGGGGACTCGATCCGTACGGCTGGGATTCTGATGTATCTGCAAATATTCCATCCATTAGCAGTGAGTGCACGAGGAAACCTGACTCTGTTCAATTCATAACACCACGACTGGAGCAGGTCCAGGACTAATCCCTGGATAAACACCGGCCCGAGATCTGTCAGGCACCATCAGGAGCCGAACATTAGAGCTGGCAGCGAATGCAAGTTTACCTGAAATAAGGTGAAAACACTGAGGGGGATATTCACTAAACACCGCTGTTTAGTGTAATTGCTGAAACTGATAATGGTTTCAATCCCAAAGACTGAACAGCAGAGGAAGCTTCTCCTGCTTTTCTGTCATTTCTTTTTTCCTTCCTATCTGGATCACTGACGTTTATCACGGCTGAAAAAACAGCATTTGGTGAATAATCCCTTACATGTTTTAAAGGAACACTACCACGTACATAAAATGTAACTGGATTACTTTTGCATTACAAATAAAACCACCTTATAAAACACATTATACAACACATTATACCACCTTATAAAACACATTATAAAACACATTATACCAACTTATAAAGCACATTATAAACCACCTTATATAACACATTATACCACCAAATAAAACACGCTGTTTTTTACTCATTTTTTTGAAGTATTTGCATGTAAAGTAGAAAAATAAACAGGGTTATCCAAAGAGATCCGAATGGCTGGAGAAAGGTAACCGAATGCTGAAAATCAGCGTTCCGTTACCTTTCCTGGCCATTCGGCTATCCAGAGAGCAGGCAATACACCAAATCCTGGCGAATTGCCTGCACATACGGTGCCTGTTCGGTGCCTGTTCGAGGGCAGTGAAATCCCCATGAAAAAGCACTGCTTCGGCTATTCAGAGAACACAAACCAGCAGTGAAAGGTTCCCGAAATGCCCTGCCACTCGGTGGTTTAATTCGGCAAGTTTATTCAGGTGAATAGGCTTCAATGTTAAAAATATTCCCGTTTTAATTCAATATCTAATAAACCGTTTATTATAAAATTATGCAGTAAAGAGTCTCTTTATTTATAGATTTTTTAGGAAATTTTAAGCATTTTTCTGTATTTTTTTTAAAAAAATGCCCGATTTTTTTTTTTTTTTTTTAAGTTTACTTCTATTTTCTGTAACAGCCCTTTTTATTATCATTCATTGGATTATATGTAAATTTCAGACATTTTCGCTCAGTAGTTTCTTTGCAAACAGCGTTTCACTTTTCAAACATTCAAGCAAACGGTTTTGCTAATTTATTCACCTCCCTCATCTGCGGTGTCGGCTTTTTCCGGCGGCTTCGCTGCGTGTGATCGGCTCCTGCTCTGGTTTTTCCGGCGTCTTCGACGGGTTTTTGGCGTGCATTAGCCGGGTTTTCGCCAGGTTTTCGGCAGCTTTTCCCTGCACTTTGACAGCCCTGTGGTGCTTGCTGAATACACCGCAGGGTCGCCGAAATGGGAAAGCCGATTTGCACTGAATTGAAGAGAACGAAAAGTCATTGAATGTGCGGTAACTTTTCGAATCTCTTTGAATAACACTGATAGTTTTTATTTTTTACCTCCCTACCATTTTGTTGATTTTTTTTTCTTTACTTCTGTGGCTTATCTAATTTACAGTATTTAACAATTAATGAGGTGGAGGAGGGAATGTTTTGATAAGGCTGCAGGAGGTATATTGTTCTCCAGGCCACCTGCAGCTTTATGAGATAAGACAGGGAGCTTAAAAGACTTCTAGTCTACCCCCCTGTGATGTCCTTTGAATACATCCCACACAATACAATGATGTGAGATGGTGACTGATCCATTCACTCCATTCTATGGCCAAAGCCACACAGTGACGAGCAAGTGATGGAAAGATACTATAGGGGAAGGGGGACAGTTTACAATACAAAATATCACACAATGGATGCACCCAGTGACACATATAGAGGAAAATATCACACAATGGATTCACCCAGTGACACATATAGAGGAAAATATCACACAATGGATGCACCCAGTGACACATATAGAGGAAAATATCACACAATGGATGCACCCAGTGACACATATAGAGGAAAATATCACACAATGGATTCACCCAGTGACACATATAGAGGAAAATATCACACAATGGATGCACCCAGTGACACATATAGAGGAAAATATCACACAATGGATGCACCCAGTGACACATATAGAGGAAAATATCACACAATAGATGCACCCAGTGACACATACAGAGGAAAATATCACACAATGGATGCACCCAATGACACATATAGAGGAAAATATCACACAATGGATACACCCAGTGACACATATAGAGGAAAATATCACACAATGGATGCACCCAGTGACACATATAGAGGAAAATATCACACAATGGATGCACCCAGTGACACATATAGAGGAAAATATCACACAATGGATGCACCCAGTGACACATATAGAGGAAAATATATCACACAATGGATGCACCCAATGACACATATAGAGGAAAATATCACACAATGGATGCACCCAGTGACACATATAGAGGAAAATATCACACAATGGATGCACCCAGTGACACATACAGAGGAAAATATCACACAATGGATGCACCCAATGACACATATAGAGGAAAATATCACACAATGGATGCACCCAGTGACACATATAGAGGAAAATATCACACAATGGATGCACCCAGTGACACATATAGAGGAAAATATCACACAATGGATGCACCCAGTGACACATATAGAGGAAAATATATCACACAATGGATGCACCCAATGACACATATAGAGGAAAATATCACACAATGGATGCACCCAATGACACATATAGAGGAAAATATCACACAATGGATGCACCCAGTGACACATATAGAGGAAAATATCACACAATGGATGCACCCAATGACACATATAGAGGAAAATATCACACAATGGATGCACCCAGTGACACATATAGAGGAAAATATCACATGATGGATGCGCCCAGTGACACATATAGAGGAAAATATCACACAATGGATGCACCCAGTGACACATATAGAGGAAAATATCACACAATGGATGCACCCAGTGACACATATAGAGGAAAATATCACACAATGGATTCACCCAGTGACACATATAGAGGAAAATATCACACAATGGATGCACCCAGTGACACATATAGAGGAAAATATCACACAATGGATGCACCCAGTGACACATATAGAGGAAAATATCACACAATAGATGCACCCAGTGACACATACAGAGGAAAATATCACACAATGGATGCACCCAATGACACATATAGAGGAAAATATCACACAATGGATGCACCCAGTGACACATATAGAGGAAAATATCACACAATGGATGCACCCAGTGACACATATAGAGGAAAATATCACACAATGGATGCACCCAGTGACACATATAGAGGAAAATATCACACAATGGATGCACCCAGTGACACATATAGAGGAAAATATATCACACAATGGATGCACCCAATGACACATATAGAGGAAAATATCACACAATGGATGCACCCAATGACACATATAGAGGAAAATATCACACAATGGATGCACCAGTGACACATATAGAGGAAAATATCACACAATGGATGCACCCAATGACACATATAGAGGAAAATATCACACAATGGATGCACCCAGTGACACATATAGAGGAAAATATCACATGATGGATGCGCCCAGTGACACATATAGAGGGAAATATCACACAATGGATGCACCCAGTGACACATATAGAGGAAAATATCAAAGTTGGTACCAATGATGACATTATTGCCCCATAAAGCCCGTTTTGAAAACTATAGTTAATATACATTGCTCTTAAGTCAGGCTGGGTATCATGGGAAATGTAGTTCCTAAGTGTGGAGTGCCAGGGTATATTAAAGCGATGCAGAGACCCTCAGAGCTCTAAGGCTAGGGTCAGACTAACGCATTTTTCGCGTTGTCTGTGAAAAAGTGCGTTCGAACGAACGTACGTATTTTTTCACGGAATACGCGATAGCGGTCATACGATGCGCCTTGTCGTCCGTGATTTTGTACGGATCATCAATAAAACACTTTTTGTGTCTGGACGTTATGTTGGCCGGACATTAGCAGCGTCTGACGTCTCCTAATCCCGCACACACGCCGCTAGCGGACGCAGCGCACTCTGTACGTCAGTAGTAGCGGTTTGACGTTCTCGAAAAAATGCGTTCGTTTGCCACTTGCGTTGCCTGGCCGAACTTTCGTGCGGCCGTTCTTCATATGCAGCCCGGCATTGGACGTCATTTTCTGCTAGCACGGCCGTGATTAAGTGCGGCTAAACGCACGTTAATACTGCTTTCGTCTGACCTTAACCTTAATAATGATGATAATAAAACGTGATGGTGCATTGAAGAGACAGTGGAGAGGTTAGATATGAGAGGAGAGGTTAGACTTGTTAGAAATTTGCGTTCCCATAATGCACTGCCCAGATGATATTATCTTGTGACCGCAGGACGCAGCTCTCTGACCCCTGGTTGTTGACAGTAAAGCAGATATTTCCCGTAAATGGACTTTCATGCCCAAGGCCAATATTGACACATGGTGGGATGGGAGCAAAAAAATATATAAAACGAGGCAGACGGCAACAAAAAGCTGAACTGAGGCCAAATGGTTAAAAATGACCTGCCCGCGATTTAATTTGGGCGATAGCTGAAATCGCAGCGTTTTTTCACACTCGTTTCGGCCATTTTTCATTTCGGGAGATTAAAATTCAGATTTACCGGCATTGCGATTCCCGATTAAAAATCCAAATCCGGTACCGGCTCACGCAACTGTGCGATTCAATTCGGATTTATCAGAATGAGGATTTACCGAAAAAATTACAAATTCTGGAAAAATCACTCTGAAAATACACTGAAAACTGACAGGGTTATTCAAAGAGAATCGAAAAGTCACCGCAAGTTCGGTGACTTTTCGTTCTCTTCAGTTTGGGCCGATTCGGCGATCCCATTTCGGCGACCCTGCGGTGTATTCAGCAAGCACCACAGGCTCCACGAATTGCAGGGAAAAGCCGCTGCAAACCCGACGAAAAGTCATCGCAAAAACCTGGCGAATGCACACCGTAACCCGCAAAAACATCTGGATTAACCCGCTGAAGACGCCGGAGAAACCCGATCAGGAGCCGATCACACGCAGCGAAGCTGCTGGAAAAAGCTGACACCGCAGACGAATGCAGTGAATAAATTAGGAATACAGTTTGCTTGAATGTTTGAAAAGTGAAACACTGTTTGCAAAGAAACTACTGAGTGAAAATGTCTGAAATTTACATATAAAATCCAATGAATGATAATAAAGAGGGCTGTTACAGAAAAAATAAGTAAACTTAAATTTTTTTAAATTTTTTTAAAAAAAAAAAAAATCCAGAAAAATGCTTAAAATATCCTAAAAAATCTATAAATAAAGAGACTCTTTGCTGCAGAATTTTATAATGAACGGTTTATTAGATAATGAATTAAAACGGGAATATTTTTTACATTGAAGCCTATGGGATTCGCCTGAATAAAGCTGCCGAATTAAACCACCGAATGGCAGGGCATTTCGGGAACCTTTCACTGCTGGTTTGTGTTCTCTGAATAGCCGAAGCAGTGCTTTTTCATGGGGATTTCACTTCCCTCGAACAGGCACCGAACAGGCACCTTTATATCCTATAAATCCGATACTTACTCCTCATCCCGCAGCGAGAATGGCGGCCAGATCCTCTGCTTCTGGCCGCCGGGAGCTGAGAGACTGGGGATAAATATTATTATATTTTATTTATATAGCGCCAGCATATTCCGCAGCGCCGAACATTGGGCACAATATAGACAGGGTTACAATACATTGAGACTGAACAACATTTTGATAAACCAGTACGGGAGGAAACGAGGGCCCTATTCCCATGGGAATTTACAATCTAGAAGGGTTGGGGGTGAAAACAGGAGGAGAGGACTGCAAGGTGAGAGTGATGGACTGCAAAGTGAGAGTGATGGACTGCAAGGTGGGAGTGATGGACTGCAAGGTGGGAGTGATGGACTGCAAGGTGGGAGTGATGGACTGCAAGGTGAGAGTGATGGACTGCAAGGTGAGAGTGATGGACTGCAAGGTGAGAGTGATAGACTGCAAGGTGGGAGTGATGGACTGCAAGGTGGGAGTGATGCACTGCAAGGTGGGAGTGATGGACTGCAAGGTGAGAGTGATGGACTGCAAGGTGAGAGTGATGGACTGCAAGGTGAGAGTGATGGACTGCAAGTTGAGAGTGATAGACTGCAAGGTGAGAGTGATGGACTGCAAGGTGGGAGTGATGGACTGCAAGGTGAGAGTGATGGACTGCAAGGTGGGAGTGATGGAATGCAAGGTGGGAATGATGGACTGCAAGGTGGGAGTGATGGACTGCAAGGTGGGAATGATGGACTGCAAGGTGGGAATGATGGACTGCAAGGTGGGAATGATGGACTGGTTGCATCAGTGAGTCGGGTGGTAGGCTTCCCTAAATAGGAAAGTCTTAAGGGGGCGTTTGAAGGAAGGGAAACTAGGGGAAAGTCTGACAGTACGAGGGAGAGCGTTCCAGAGAGTGGGGGCTGCGCGTGAGAAATCCTGCAGTCTATCATGGGAAGAGGTGATGCGGGGAGAAGCTAGGCGCAGGTCACTGTTTGACCTTAGGGAGCGGCTGGGGTGTATTTGGTGATCAGTGAGGACAGGTAGTGGGGAGTCTCCAGTTTACCTCCGCGGCCCGGCACGATCTCGAGAGCAAGATCACATGGTCGGAAGCACAAGCCTCCATGGCATCCTATGGGCTCTATGTGGTGATACACGTAGTGGCGCAGAATCAGTACCGTGAGGGGAACCTGCAGGCTCAGATTTCCCCCGTCAGCGTCCCCATTTTCGCGTGAACGATGTAATCTGGCGCCACGTGTTTCTGCTAAGCATTAACGATCAAACCTCAGAATTTGACTTTTTACTGAGATATTGTGTAACAAATCTGTTATCGCTTCATACATTACTATCCCTTTCGTTTCCCCCCTTCCTCCTAGCTATCCTATCTTCCCCCACTCCTAGTCCTCGCCCTCACCCCCCCCCTCCGCCCTGTGGGTGTACTCTGCTCCCTGCTGTACTGTCAGGACTCTGTGTACCAGGACGGAGGAGATCCACGCTCAGGAATTCCATAGGGCAACACTGGGCATAAAATGGGCACATTGCGAGGTGGATGTTATGTGCTGGGCACCGTCCTGCTGGCAAGATTTTTGGCGACAGGTATGTCAGACTGGAAACATATGTGTGTTTTGATATATATTATATATATGTGTGTGACAGGTCTGTCAAACACACGCCTCCCCGCCAGATGTTGATGCCTACAATTCCCAGAATTCCTTCTGTGCAATAGATGGGCAGAGCATCATGGGAATTGTAGTTCATAAATATCTGGGGGGGGCAGAGTTTGACAGCCATGATGTGTGTTTTTGTATATGCAAATCACATAAAGCTACATGTACGTACAGCTGAGATCTCGCTCTCCGGGCACCAGCGTCTCCCAAAAAGTTCTCTCTTGCTTTGTGTCACCATAAATGCACGGCAGGTACATACACCCACATTCCTTTATAGGGAATGTCACTGGAGGCAGAGCCAGATACATTGTGACTGAGAGGCTTTTTCGAGGACGTTGCAACATATCGGGTGTTACTGTAAATAAAAATGACATTTAGAACGTGAGCAAAGTGACTTATTTGCACCTTCTCGATTCCTAACCTTTATCATCGATTCCTTTTCGCCGACCCTGGGGTGCACTCATTATTCACCGCAGGGTCACCGAAGTGCGCTGGAGATGGAGTCTCTGACAACCGCCGAACTCCAGAAACCCCCCCCAGAACTCTGCTAGTCTTCTAAAAAGGTGTTTATACCAATAAATATGCATTAAAATGTGTCTAAATAATAAAAAAGGTCCTTTAAAAAAAATAATAAAAAGAAACAGAAGAAAAAAAAAAACCCTTTAAAAAAAAATTGGGATTCAAAAATGTCATCTAAAGATGTAAAAAAATACTAAAGGGTGTTCAAAAAAATTAAATAAAAAGATTTTTGCTGAAAATGAAAAGTATAAATGGTTTAATAAAAAAAATTATTATATATTGTTTTTTAAATTAAATCCTATGGGATTCTCCTGATTAAACCTGTCAAAATGAATTACCAAAAATCAGGGCATTTCACTGACACTTTGGAGCAGTTTGATGATCTGTAAATCGATTAACCATTACTTTTCTGTGGTACAAGTTTGCTGCCGCCGAAGATCAATGATCTGAGGCGAAATGCACTGTCAATTTCACTGTCAATGAGCCAGTATTTTGCGACTTGACATCTTAGTGAATACATGAGCTGCCACGAAAGTGCACTGTATGGTGAAACTCATCTCACTCTTCTTCCTTGTTGTAGTGGCAGACTCCTCGGTGGAATGTCCACCAGAAACGGGCTTCACTGGGGGCCTGACATCCCTTTCAAATGGTCTAAAAGAAGACAGCGTAGCACAATTCCTGTGCCCCCTGGGGAAGTATCCATGGCCCGTCAGCAGCCGAACCTGTCTACCAAACGGCAAATGGACTACCATCAAATCCAGCACGGGGAGAAAGTATAACAGCGTCACCTGCAAGGGTGAGTGGAGGTTTCAGTAGCCAGGCGATAGACTCAAATAATGGAAAAAGAGAGGATACTGAACTGCTACAGGGTCAGGTCAAGAGACCAAGACTTCCAGGATTAGGGAACGGAAACTGAACCTTTCCATGGCCAAAGAAGTAGGATTGAGACCTACCAGGCTGATATCAAACCAAGACCTAGCTGTGACATAGAAACCATGACCTACGAAGCTGTTATAGGGAAACCAAGACCTACCAAGTTGTGATACAGAAATGAAGGCCTGTCCAGCTGTGATAAGAAAACAAAAGCCTACCAAGCTGTGAGGTGCAAACCAAGGCCTTCCAAACTGTGATATGGAAACCAAGGCCTTCCAAGCTGTGATATGGAAACCAAGGCCTTCCAAGCTGTGATATGGAAACCAAGGCCTTCCAAGCTGTGATATGGAAACCAAGACCTTCCAAGCTGTGATATGTAAACCAAGACCTTCCAAGCTGTGATTGCGATATGGAAACCAAGACCTTCCAATTTGAGATATGAAAACCAAGACCTTCCAGTTTGTGATATGGAAACCAAGACCTTCCAATTTGAGATATGGAAACCAAGACCTTTCAAGCTGTGATATCACACCATGACTTACCAAGTTGTTATATGGAAACAAAGACCTACCAGACTGGGATATGGAAACCAAGACCTACCAAGGTTTGAAATGGAAATCAAGAACTACCGAGGTAGAATATGGAAACCACAACCTACCAGGCTGGGATATGGAAACAAGACCTACCAAGATGTGATTTTGAAAGTTGAAACTAAGACCTACCAAGCTCTGATATGGAAACCAAGACCTACAAGGCTGTCACATGGAAACCAAGACATTCCAAGATGTGATTTTGAAAGTAAAAACCAAGACCTACCAAGGTTTGGCATGGAAAACATGAACTACTGAGGTAGAATATGGAAACCAAGACCTATCAAGCTGTGACATGGAAACCAAACCTACTGAGCAGTTATGTGGAAGCCAAGACCTACCAAGCTGTGAAATAGAAGCCAAGACCTACCAAGCTGTGATATGAAAACTAAAACTTACTCAGCAGTGATTTGCAAACCAAAACCTACCAAGCAGTGATATGAAAACCAAGACCTACCAAGCAGTAATATGAAAACCAAGACCTAGCAGGCTATGATGTGAAAACCAAGTGCCCTATTCCAAAGTTGGTGCTAACTTACCCAGAGCTGTAGTAAACTTACCAGAGACATTATAGTCTATGGAGTTGTTAAGTTTACAACAGCTCTGGTTAAGTTAGCACCGACTTTGGAATACTGCCCCAAGACTTTCCATGCTAGCAGAAGTAAATCAAGCCCCACCAGGCCCCAAGATTAAAGGCTGACCCTTGCCAGTATCTGAAAAGGAAAGTATTTTAAGTCCTGCCAAGTATTCAGAAGCCAGCCGAGCCCTGCCGGGCTCCAAGAAGGAACGTTGAATTATTACTCAGGTTATGGCAAAGATACATTCCATAAGGGAAGACGCGGACTAAATCAGGGCCTGAGAATAAAGACGGCTGAGCTCTGCCAGGACCATGTGTCATTGGTCAGTAGGGGTCAGTAGGGCATGTGTGGAAATGAATGAGGATTGAATAAATTACAGCATAGACAAAACTCATCCTGATTATTGTACTGCGCTTGTTCTTGCAGTGACCCCACATTATGCCCATATTCCAGGAATGTGCGTCTGTGAGTCGCAAGTCTACTAATAATGGACTAACTCTGCTATTGTTCACAGATATGAGATGCCCCGAACCAACGTCATTTGAAAATGGAAATTTTTCCCCCAGGGGCCCTTATCTGGTTGGGTCAAACATCACATTCAGTTGCAATGATGGTTATATCTTACGGGGCTCCGAGGAGAGGACATGCAGAAGAAATGCCAAATGGAGCGGCAGTATGGCTGTGTGTGATGACGGAGGTAAGAGAGGCGAATGAACGAGGGGATATACTGTGACATCAATGAATGACGTTTTCCCATTTTCACTTCCCATGGTACCTCTGATTCTTCTCAATTCCCATTGTTCCTCTCATTACTTTTTCCTCCCATTGCTCCTCTGCCTCATTCTTCTTACTTCCCATTGTTCCTCTGACCCATTCTTCTCACCACCCCCCATTATTCCTCTGACCCATTCTTCTCACTTCCCATGGTACCTCTCTTTATTCTCACACCCCAAGGTTTCTCTCCTCCCATTCTTCTCTCCTCCCATTGTACCTCTCAGATTCTTCTCATGCTCCAATTGTTCTCCTGTCCTGTTCTTCTCACCTCCCTTTGTTCCTCTGTCTCATTCTTCTCACCTGGTGTAGCACTGATTAACTTTATTTGTTTTTCCGGGCAGCTGGTCACTGTCCTGACCCCGGCATTCCTCCTGGTGCTATAAAGACCAACATCCGATACGACATAGATGAGAAGGTCTCATATGAATGTTCCCGTGGACTGACATTAATGGGGTCCAAAGAGAGGACCTGCCTGGAGAGTGGAGGATGGAGCGGCAGCGAAGTCAGCTGTCAATGTGAGTCCTGTCACAAGAGTGTAATCTAATATGATCTTCTAAATGGGGTTTGTTCTTCATCCTCTCTGCACTCGCGCAAACTTTTATCCCTCCGTCTGCTTACTCGCTTTGTGAAGCATAGGAACCACAAATTGCGCACAGCTACGGGACTTGTGCGCTTTCCGTACACAAGTGCTGTAGCGCATGCACAGATCCAATCCATCAGCTGCCTCTCTGAGAACGTACGCTACATTGATTGGTCACAGAGGATGATGTTGGCACAATCTCTGTGCGTGACATCACTAGTGACAGCCGGTAAATTCAAAAGCCTGGTGACGCTAGATGAGAAGAAGGAAACTCCTCCACTTCAACCTAGCAATGAAACCAGATCGGAGGAGTTGGGGGCGGGGAAGAGGGGGGCACTCCTCACATCCTAACCACTTTAAAACAATAAGGCTAGAGTCAGACGAACGCAGTCTGAGCGCACTCTGCGTGCGTGCATAATGGACAGACGTACTGACGGAAGATACTGTAGACACCACACGGTCCGGTTTTGTTGACAGACGTAGAAAAAAAAGGGAACTATGGGAAATAAAAATAATATGAAAAATGCTTAATTTTAAAAGGATATGAAAAGTCATTGTGTGCGTCAAGGTGCTGGACGTCGCAAATGCGCTGCGTCTGAAATCTCACTCACACAGAACGCTACGCAGATGTGGCGCACTCTGCGCGTCCGTCTAGTGGTTTTACTCTCTTGCCTAACTTGCGTCCGTTTGCCACGTGCGTTGTGCGTGCGCAGTTCGGTGCGGACGTACTTCGTGTGTGGGTCTCTATAGCTCATGATTCTATGCTACGACGGACGTTAAACTGTGCGGCGACACGAACGTGATCACAGCGTTCGTCTGACACGGGCCTAAAGCGGTCAGAAATTGAATGTGTAGAGCGTGTAACAGCTCTGCGTACCCAGACTGGGTCACATCTGTAATGCCGCTTCCTTCCCGGACCCCCGTGCTCTCCCCAGTCCTTAGAAGCTTAAAGACGAGTACACGTAAAGAGCCTTGCTAGCATCCCGCAGAAATAAGACAACGTCGTAGATCTGGGAGTCTTTGAACAGCTACAACAACGGAACACCTTTATTGAGTTAAATACGTATATACATTCCCAGAAGGGGCTAGAGACCAAAGGAAAATTAAACCCTGGCGCCCCCCCCCCCCACCAGTCTCAAGTGAACCAGACATGTCCAGACATGAAACAATAGGGTGTCATGTAATCTCAGCCTGATACCAAAATCTGTCACACATTCTAGATAGAGGAAGTTGAGTTTGGCTACAGTGACCACAAAATGATTATGTAAACCATAGTAACAGTAATCAGATAATGGGCAGATCAATAAAAGACCACTCAGACATAACAGATATTAATACATTCTTGAGAGGGAATGCTGGAAAAGACTATCAGCTAAAACAGATAGATAGACAATAACATTATTCTTACATAAACAGATTACACAAACACTCTGCACCCTACAGGCACAGGGTGACTTCAACATAAGAGAGGGCAGGGATATAATACAGAACATCGGCCTGCACCTCCCAAATACATTTCTAGGCCCAAGCACCCCATGTTCAAAGAGCATTCCCGTCTTATCGATTCTGACTTGCGTCTCCTCATCTTCACTATATCTAAACCTGTTCCACCTCACCCTCGCCCCTTTTATCCCCTTCTCTTTTAGATTCCTATGCGTTCGATCTCCCGGAGGACGTGGGGAGGCAGTTTTCAGGGGCTTTTTCTGGAGTACTTAAAACTAAACAGAAAACAGGTAACATATATCATGTACAAATACTAGGCCAAATCGCCCATGTTTTCCAGGACACATCCTATTATTTCATGCAGCATGAGAGCACAGGGAAACGTGCTGCTCTGCAACAAGTATAATCTGCATCCTTCAGGATGGAAATCAGTTTCCAAATCGAGGCAGGTCACCTGTCCGTGACATTTTGGTGCTCTCTGAATAACCCCTTCTGTGTCAAAAATGCAGAAAGCCGACTTATAAGGTTTGCACTGTGTTTGATGTTTGCATAGGACATCAGCAGGTGTTGTTAGCCCACTATCAGATCTCATTCAGCTGCCACCTCCTATCTTGGGTAGTTTAGACAACACAATAGATCACCTGCAGCCTTTTCTAAACATTCCCTCCCCCACCTAACTGCCCTCGTCCTTATTGTTTTATCCTATACCACAGCAAAGATTTTGGTAAGTGTTACGTCATGGGAAAAATCGGCATAATGTAAACAAGAGATAAGAATCTAACATTTTTTTCCCTTTTATATGCGCTTAATTCATACAAACAAAAAAAATCAGCAGCATGTGTTTATAATGTGTTATATAATGGGTTTTTTAGTGAACCCGTAATCCAGTTACAGCTTTATGTTCGTGGTAGTTGTGATGGATCCGTTCTCTTCCGCCTGTCCTGACTCTCCAGACACCCCTTCGTTGCGGTCAGCCCGGCTACTGGCAGCGCTGTCCTCAGCGCCTCGAGCAGCTTGACCCGCCTGCTTCTGTTTCTCTGCCCTGGAGCCGTTAGGAATTACCAGAAGGCCACTCTGTGCCTTCTGAGGTTGAGTGTAGTGTAGCTTAGTTGAAGGAGACACCAGACGCAGCTGTATGTTCCAACAGGATTCTCTCTCTCTGAGCCCTTTAATGAACAAAAACGCCACAATTTATGCTGAGATCCAACAGCCATAATTTGCATAAATGACGCACATTGATTTACTAAAATGCTAATTACATTATGTCAGATATTTACAATAAACATTCCTCTTTCTTCATATCACACATCATTTACATAATCTATTGTAAAGGAAATCAGTTATGTTTTGGCTGAGACAATGGTGACTCCCAACCTCTGAGACATGTAAACAGATAGCAGATGAACAAAGAGAAAACCCTTTTGCCTAATCACAAATTACTCAAACCTATTTTAGAATCTATACGAAAGAAAGCATTTGAACTCGCTGCAGGTAGTATCTTTAAAAAAAACACATTTTTACCTAAAGAAATCTAAGTATATTTAAAACTAAAGCTACGCAATTTACACTAAACTAATTTAAACTAAAACCAAACAATGTAAAATATATTTAAAATCACACGATAAAATGAACATAAAGTCTCTTGGGGTTTGAAACGTGGAGCGCTACGTCAGTTCCATGACAGTAGTGTCCCTTTAAGTGCTTATTTCCGGTTTAACTAGTTACTGCCGGTACTTTCCTGGGTATTATCTGGGGGACCCGGAGATACCGAGCACCAGTTTCAGAGAGTCGTTTCATCGTCCGGCATAGAGCTTTCACACGCTCCTCTCATTTGCAGACGGTGTGGGACGTACGATCTCCATAAAGGAAGACGGTATCCTGAACGTTTACATCGTCCTGGACGCGTCCAAAAGCATCGGGAAAGAGAACTTCCTGATCTACGAAAACAGTGCAAGACAAATCGTTGATGGGGTTTGTATCGGGCGTATCTGAATGGCTCCACACGAGACAATCTGAAATCACGACACATTAAGGGAGGACTGTCAAACTCCGGCCCCCTAGATGTTTCTGACCTACAACTCCCATGATCCCCTGTCCATCTTTTACAATGAAAGAGTTCTGGAAATTGTTAGGCATCAATACCTGTGGAGCCATGAGTTTGACAGGCCTGCAGTAAGACCCCACGAGCAGGATGAGGGATCTCATAGGAGGGACAGCAGGGAGGATAGTTGAAAAAAACAGAAGGACTGACTCTAGTTGGGGGACATATTGGAAGACAAGGGAGTCTACCTGGAGAGGAAAGAGGGAGAGATGGCTCAAACAGGTCCATCGTGGTAGCCAGAGGATGGAGGGATTTTATGTAGGCCTCAGTGAGACAGTGGGATGATATAAAACTAAAAGGGACGCTCTACTCCTCTTGACCACAAGTTTTGTAGTGCCTGCGCAGAGTGGTGGCTCAGAGATGAGCGCATGTGCATATCCGATCCATCGGCTGCCTCTCTGAAACCACTCACTATCGCAGGTGATCTCAGAGGGTGATGTTGGCATGCTATTTGCATGCTGACATCACTAGTGACCGATCTGGTTCCTCCTGCAAAAATAGGGCAGGAACTGAGTTCTCAAGTGTTCCTGCTTGTCTTGACCCCTGCACCTACCACATTCTGGCATGCTCTCTACATGCGGAAATCACTAGTGACCGATCTGGTTCCTCCTGCAAAAATAGAGGTGGACCAGTGCTCCCGCTTGACTTGACCCCTGCACCTACCATATATTTTTCTGTCCGACGCATTTCACACCCAAAGACAGGTCTGTTAATATACCTCCAGTTGACCTACAATCTCACTGTTGCTCTCTTACGTCCAGCTTGGCCGGTTTGACATGAAGATACAATTTGGAATACTTTCCTACGCATCAGAAGTCAAAACAGTAATGGCCATTCATGATGTGGGCGCAGATGAAAGCGACACTGTATTGGATGCAATCGATGAGAAGCTAAACTATGCGGGTGAGTGACATAATACGTCCTGCCATTTATAGACCCCCAATATCAATAACAATAGTAACGAAATTACAATACTAGACACGTGCGATTTGTTTCGTTACGAATTGTATTTCGGGCGACTTTTTCGTAATTCGGAAATTTGGACGCCTCCCAATAACCAAATTGCAATAGGAATGAATTTGAACTGATCCAAAAAATGGTAATGAAAACAGCAAATCGATTCAGATTAATTAGTTTCATTCGTTTGACATGATGTAGAGTGTTTTGGACCTTTCTTTTTAAGGTTGTATCATCCGAATTCAAAAAATACCAGCTGCTGGTGACGCTGGGTGGGGTGGAGGGGTGAGGATGAGTAGAATGTTCCTTTGTCAGTTTTGTCAGTGTAAATAAATTAAGGTTTAGTCAGGGGTGGGGCCTAACTGCATTAATTTCGCTGCATCTGAATAAAACAAAATTAAGGAATAATTATGAATATTATGTATTATATGCATGTATTATTAAATACACAATTACACATCACATGACTAATCACCTCAAATACCGAATAAACTCATTAAAACTATATAATACTCAATCTTTCATATGAAAAATTTAAACGCAACAATGATGAATCGATTTGGAATAACGAACAAACGATATTCCAAAATTACGAATCGATTCGGAACAACGAATAAATGACATTCCAAAATTAAAAATCGATTCGGAATAACGAATAAATGACATTCCGAAATTACAAATCGGTTCGCAACAACGAATAAACGACATTCCGAAATTAAAAATCGATTCGGAACAACGAATAAATGACATTTCGAAATTACGAATCGATTCGGAACAACGAATAAACAACATTCCGAAATTAAAAATCTATTCGGAACAAAGAATAAATGACATTTTCTTTTTTTTTGAGAAAGGATTTTTTTTTTAATTTAAAGGTTTTTTATTGATTTTTTTCAGCAATACAGTAATAAATGAAAAAATAAATAATAGTTATAAACAAACAATAAACATACAGTAAACTAACATTTGTCGCTGCTACGAATGTCAACAATGTCTGCAAAGCCTCAACTGTACATATGTACGCAGACGACACTGTAATCTATACCAGCAAACCAAATCTCCCGCAGCTGAAGGCCGTGCTGCAAGAACAATTCACAGGGGTAGAAAAGTGGATCGCAGATATCAAACTTTTTCTAAATACTGACAAAACTGTTACAATGCTCTTTGGAACCGCACCTAAACTACACAAATTGCAAACACCCCATCTATGTGTTGGGACAAAATCAAATGGCACGCTGACCACAGTCACTTCTCTCAAATATCTGGGTATGTGGTTAGACCCAAATCTATCCTTTGGCCCCCACATTGAAAAACTCTCATCTAAACTTTACCCCAAACTAGGTGCCCTGTACAGAAACAAATCCTGCCTGAGCCCGCGGTAAGAAAGCAGATTGTACAACAAATGCTTATGCCGGCTATTGAATACGGAGATGTAGTGTATGCAGCCGCCCCGCAAACACACCTCCAGAAACTTACTACATTGTATAACTCATTCTGTCGCTTTGTGCTACAATGTAACTACACGACCCACCATTGTGACATGTTAAAAGAACTAAACTGGCCATCACTGGAATCTAGACGCACCCTTCACCTTTCCAACCTGGTGTTTAAGAGCTTTTCTGGGAAGCTACCACCCTACCTGAATAGGCTGCTTCCCCCAGCAGCTCCCTCATCCTATAACCTCAGATCCAGGACCAGCACCTTGCTTGCAATACCACAATACAAAAAGAAAGTGGCTCGATCCTCATTTTCCTACAGAGCACCACAATTTTGGAATAACCTTCCAGACACCGTCAAATCTTCCCCCAGTCTAAAGTCACATAAGAGCTCCTTACTAACATACCTCAATACAGAATGCACCTGTAAACATGTAACATAATGACTATATACAGAATGCGCCTGTAAACGTGTAACATAGTGACTATATACAGAATGCACCTGTAAACATGTAACATAATGACTATATACAGAATGCGCCTGTAAACATGTAACACAGTGACTATATACAGAATGCACCTGTAAACATGTAACACAGTGACTATATACAGAATGCGCCTGTAAACGTGTAACATAGTGACTATATACAGAATGCACCTGTAAACATGTAACATAATGACTTTATTTCCTACATATTTATTTTCTGTTAATCTGTATATTTGGTTTTGTGTTAATATCTTACATTTTACTATTTTGTATTTCTGTAACCACTCAATGTTCTTGAACCCAGGACATACTTGAAAACGAGAGAAATCTCAATGTATCCTTCCTGGTAAAATCCAGATTGCAGATAATCAAAGCGAGGCATATGTCCTATATTCTTCATCTCAAGGGACTTACCTAAAAGTCCCCAGTAGGCTAAATATTACCAGAGTATCTCACAGTGTGTAAGCCCTCCTTACATGTCCTCCAATATCTAATTGTTAGAGACAAGGTAAGTGTCCCAAATATACCAGAGGTTTCTCTTGGATGGGAGAGACCCCGATACTTTCCGGGACATTGCATCTAATAGGTGAAACTCTTTTAAGCGATCTGTAATTAGGGTAAGAAATGGGAGAGCTGCAGACTTCCACCTAGCCGCCAGCAACAGGGATGATATAGTCAAGATATGTGCTAACATTTGTTTCTGGAGCCTAGAATATGAAGTAGGGACGAGTTGTAGGAGCAGTATCTCCGGCATAGGTTCCACCATGATACCTAAAATCTTGGAGCATAGTGACGCCACTTCCCTCCACCATCCCACCAAAAGGGGGCACGTCCACCAAGTATGGTAGTACGTACCCTTTGATAACCCACATCCCCAGCAGGTGGAGGTGGCCCCACGTGACATGTGACTTTTCCTATCTGGAGTCAGGTACCATCTATAAAGTACCGTAGATACTCGAGTATAGCGCGACCCGAATATAACGCGATGGATAGAGATTTATTATGGAAATGAGAGAATACGCAAGACTCGAATATAACGCGAGGAACAAAATTTTACTGTACCGGTAAACAATTAAAATCCTTCCGGGTTCTCTTAACAAAGTCAGGCTCCCCCTCAGGCCAGGGTGCTCTGCTCTAGAATGATTGCAGTTGTTACTAAGTATGAAGCCGCCGGCCACCCCTCTTCTTTACTAGCGATTAGATGGCCGGCGGAGACGAGCGAGGTGAATGATTGGCTTAAACCGAGCATGCCCTCTGGCCGTGATGGAGCCCACCTCTCCCGAATCCGGGAGTTCCTGAAGCATCAGGGAGCCCGCATTCACTTCAGCGAGACTACTGGACTTTCTGGGAGACTTGGGATCCAGAGCAAGGCAATTTTTTATTTTTTTTAGACGCGTTGCAGATGTCTCGAATATAACGCGACTCCTCCAATTTTAAGGTATATTTTTGTCACCAAAATCTAGCGGTATACTCGAGTATCTACAGTAACGTTTTACGCGCTTCCCATAATGAGGCACATTTAAATTTACTTCTGTCATCTGAGAAACTATTTCCCCACAGTTCCATTGGGAGCTCTTTACCCAAGTCTGTCTCCCAGTTTCTCCGATAATCCCGATGTTTATTAGCAGTGGAGGCAAGTAGTAGATCGTAACAGATGGAAATCATTCTCTCCTTTCTAAGGGTTGGGAACATCTATTTTCAAACTGAGATAGCACGTTAATTTCCCACTAAGGCCCCAAACCGCTAACTGGGATTGGAGCTGCCCATATGAAAGCCACAGTGATCGGGGAATGGCATATTTATCAATTAGTTGTGAAAAAGAGAGAAGTCCCTCCTGATTAAAGAACTGGAAAAGCCTTGTCATGGAATGAGCTGCCCATACGTGCGGGTCAAAGTCAGCAATGAGATGGCATAACACCGTGAGAGGAGATGCCAGGGCAAGGGGGTGATAATTTATAAGTTTAGATGTGTTAGCATCCCATTCTCTACGAAGCGAGCTGGCTAAAGGAGGAAGAGGTGGAAGCTTACGACGTAGAGATCTGGCCAGCCAAAGAATTGTTGAAGGTGTATACGGGAGAAAATACATCGATAGGAACCTAGCCCATTGGGGGCCCAGTGGAGTCATCAGGAGGACCTGTCGAGAAAGGATTTTACCAGGAAGGATACATTGAGATTTCTCTTGTTTTCAAGTATGTCCTGGGTGGCAAGTATGTACTGTTGGGTGTCTTGCCCAAGGGCACTTACTGGAGAGGTGCTCGTCGGGATCGAACCCATGACTCCACAGGCTCTCTCCATGCAGAGCAGTGATGTTACCTCTACTCCACCCAGCCGGACTGAAAATACAAATCGATTCAGGACAATGAATGGCGTGTAGACCCTCAATAACCACTTTTTATACATTTGTTGTAGATCATAAGGTTAAATCGGAACAAACACCAGAGCTGCCTTGCAAGCCGTGTATGAAATGATGGCATTTCAAAGGGAAACCTATCCGCTGCCTGTCTGGAACAGCATTCAACACGTCGTCATCCTAATGACAGATGGTAAGGACCACGATATGGGTTTATTAGGATGAGATGTTTTAGGTTACTTCAAACCTGATTCAGGTTCTCTATTTCGACTAAACAGTAGAATTGTGCAATTTGGTTCGTTCCAAATACAAATTCGCCACATATCGGTGATTTGGGCATTTTCGGAACACCCGCATTCCAAATCGTCAAGTCGCCAAACTGTATCACATCGGAAATACATTTACTGAATCCATTCTAAACGACCCGAATATAAACGGATCGATTTGGATTACTGAAAATAAATGCACTCGCTGTGCAATGCAAATACCCTTACCCTAAAACAAGCAGAAACAGTAACCCTAAACCTAACCCTAAAACAAGCAGAGATAGTAACCTTAAACCTAACCCTAAAACAAGCAGAAATAGTAACCCTAAACCTAACACTAAAACAAGCAGAAATAGTAACCATAACACTAACCCTAAACATAACACTAAAACAAGCAGAAATAGTAACCGTAAACCTAACCCTAGGACAAGCAGATATAGTAACTCTAAACCTAACCCTAAAACAAGCAGAAACAGTAACCCTAAACCTAACACTAAAACAAGCAGAAATAATAACCGTAAAACTAACCCTAAAACAAGAAGAAATATTAACCCATCCCTAACCCTAAAACGAGCAGAAATAGTAACTCTATACCTAACTCTAAAACAAGCAGAAGCAGTAACCCTAAATCTAACACTGAAACAAGCAGAAATAGTAACCGTAAAACTAACCCTAAATTAAGCAGAAATAGCTGTGGAATTCTCTGCCTGTTGAGGTGGTTGGGTCAGAGTCTGTACAGACTTTTAAAAAACGACTGGATGACTTCCTCCAGACACAGAATATTAAGGGTTATAATATTTAATATGCGGGTAAAAGCTTCTTGATCCAAGGAGAAATCTGACTGCCATTCTGGGGTCAAGAAGGAATTTTTTCCCGGTATGTTGCATATTTCAGACTGGGTTTTTTGCCTTCTTTTGGATCAACAGCAGTAGGTTATGTGGGAGAGGCTGAACCCGATGGACGCATGTCTTTTTTCAGCCTATATAACTATGTAACTATGTAACCCTGTACCTAACCATAAAACAAGAAAAAATAGTAACCCTATACCTTACCATAAAACAAGAAGAAATAGTAGCTCTACTACACCTAACCCTAAAATAATCAGAAATAGTAACCCTACACCTAACCCTAAAACAAGCAGAAATAGTAACCCTATTCCTAATCCTAAAACAAACAGAAATCGTAACTCTATACCTAACCCTAAAACAAGCAGAAATAGTAACCCTAAACCTAACCCTAGGACATGCAGCCAGAAATAGTAAACCTACACCTAACCCTAAAACAAGCAGAACTGGTTGTCACATATAGGGGTCATGTCCTGGGATCACTGGGCAAAATATTAATAAACTATACCACGCTATGGAGTCTGTTGGCGACAAATAAGAGTGTGTGCCTGCTTGGTTAATTTATTCACTAGAGATGATTGGGAACTGAAAAAAAAACTTTTGTCACCATCAAAGCATGAAGTACCTTTGAACTGAGGGTTCTGTGAACCGCGTTCACACCTCTGAAGCGGGGGGGGGGAATGGGGAGGAAAGCAAGTTGACACCTTCAGTGGTGCCAGGATGCAAATCAAAGAAGCAGCTGTCTTTTCTCAGAGTTAATCATAAGACATAATTATTGCATATAGGTATTTGGAGAAGACTATTTTTTTTAGTTATAGTGGGTAAAATGTGCTCTGGGAGGTCAAGGGCACGGTCTGGATACTCCTCTGTGTCCATGAAATCTGAAGAGCCAGGAGACTTGGTATAAATGTAAGCTGCCCACTCTGCCATGTGCTTATTTTCGGGGGTCAATCTAATTAACAATAACTGCTGTCTTTTCCAAACAGAGCCCCCCTGGCCAGAGATTCTAGTTTCATAAGTATAGGGTTTCTGTTGTTTTATCATGTTTATTTTTGTTTGTGGGTGTAAATAATCTTGGAATATCTTTTGAATACTGTATATGCACTGTGCCCATTTGTTTTCCTCGTCATAAAAAAATATCCCTTTATTAAGCTCTGCCTTTGTCCGATATAAGAATTGCGTTACCTGAAGAGGTATTTGTCATGGCCTGAGGTCTTGAGTTTCGGGATGATCTACTAAAATAGGTTTGTTGGGGTCAATATACTAAACTGTTTCATATTAGGCAAAGACCTGTGGTGGTAGCATTTAATTAATAGAATTGGGAAGGATAGTGGGTTATTTAGTCATTATTTTGGGTCTAGCAGAGACAAATAGTGATTTTTAACTCTTCACTCACCTCGCCAAGTCACGTGCCCTTCTGGAGTTTTCTGGACACTTTTGTAAGAAACAAAGCAAGATTAACCAGTTTCAGTCCGCATGTTCAGCAGAGCGATCGTTCGGAGCTGCACGCGCATGCACAGATCTGATCCATCGCTGCCTCTCTGAGAACGTTCGCTTCAGCGATTGGTCTCAGAGTGTGACATCGCCCGCTCTCTGTGCGAGACATCACTAGTGACCGATCAGGTGACCAGCAGCCAGGAAGTTCTAAATCCCGGCTGCTGGTGACGCTGGATGAGATAGAGGGAGCTCCTTCACTTCACCCTGTGATATCTCTAGATCGGGGCTACAGAGGAGGAGAAGGGGGGGGCACTCCTCACATCCTGACCACTTTATAAGGATAAAGAGGTCAGGAGGATGAGTAAAGCGTCCCTTTAAAACAGGGGTATTTCCTTTTATTTCCTGCTACAGGTAAAGCAAACATGGGTGGACAACCCAAGGACATGGTGAAAAAAATCAAGGACTTCTTGGACATCGGAACAGAGAGGGAAGAATTCTTAGGTGAGATACCGCATGTGCACGCAGCCATAATAAACCCTTATCATCATTCCTTCGCATGTTATCCTTCATTCATTCACTCATTAATTTTTATCCAGTGAAAAATGTGTTTTCTCCATTCATTTTTCTATAATCAGCCATTAACCCTTTGTCGTCTCATTTTCCCCTCCTTTAGACATATACGCCTTTGGAATAGACCGCGAGCTTGTGGACAGGGCGGAGCTGAACGACATAGCGTCGAATAAGCCGGATGAGCAGCACATCTTCATCCTGGAAGACGCAAAGAGCATGCCAGAAATATTCGCGCGTATACTAGGTACCTCTTTCCTCGCTCCTCAGTCGTTCCAAACAACCTTTTCTTCCCCTAATTCTTTATCAGTCTGTTTTTTCTCACCCACTTATTTTTTCATGCCGTTAAAGGGACGCCCTTTTGAAAATAGAATGTCCCTTTTTTTGCCCTTAAATAATTGGGCAGAAGCTGCTGACGGCCTCTAACCGATTATTTTTAATTTTTAATTTTTTTTGGGTGATTTTACTCACCATTTCTCCCTCGCCGTGCGGCTGCTCCTCCTCTTTGGTCCAGGGACTCCCGAATCCAGAAGTCCCTGAAGCCTTTCTGTGCAGTTTGCGTTCCTACGCTATGTACCGCAAATTGCGCAGCGCTAGGGGATTCACGCACTTTACATACACAAGTTCCGTAGCGCCTGCGCAGAGCGATGGATCGGAGCTGCACGCGCATGCACAGATCTGATCCATCGCTGCGTCTCTGAGGATGCTCGATACAGCAATTGGTCTCAGAGGGTGATGACAACCGCTCTCTGTGTGTGACATCACTAGTGACCGATCTGGTGACCGGCAGCCGGTAAATTCAAAAATCCCAGCTACTTGTGACACTGGGTGGAGGAAACTCCTCCACTTCACTCCGCAATATCTCCAGCTCAGAGGAGGTGGGGGAGGGGAGAGGCACTCCTCACATCCTGACCACTGTACACCTATAGGCCACGTTCACACCTCAGCGTTTTACAGCGCTTTCCTGCACGCTATAAAACGCTCAACCTCGGAAATCCCATGATTTCCTATGGGGCTGGTTCACACCCGGACGCTTTACAGCACGCAGGAGCTTCTTTGGGGCGTATAGCAGCGCGTTCGCAGCCATAGACATAGCCGCGAACGCGCTGCAATGCGCGTTTGCGCATTTTTTCGTAATAAAAAACCCCACGATCGCGCATAAAGTGGTCAGGATGAGCAGAGTCCCTTTAAATAATTGGGCAGGTGCTCCTGGCAGCCTCTGCATAATTATTTTTTATTTTGGTAACAAATATTCGTGTTTTCTCCCCGTTGCGCTGCTCCTCCCCGTCAGCTCAAGAATTCTGAATCCTGAATTCCCTGCAGCTTTTATACGCAATTTGCATACCTAGGTTCAAGGCAGGGGGAACGCGTGGGAACGCAATTCCTGCACTATTTTTGCAGAGGAAACGCAGTTCCCATTGGTAGACATGTGCACGGTGGTATTTTTTGTTTCGGATCGATTTGGATTATTTCGATTCATTCCTTCGGACCGATTCTAAACTTCAGACGGCCTAGTATCGTTTTTCGGAATTTCTTCCGAAAACGAAAAATGGTGGATTATTGGACGAATTTGAATTCGGACGTAACGAAGCGCACATATCTACCCATTGGTCCCACACACTATAAAGCTTGTATTTAAGTGTTCAATCGTATTTTACGCTGATAAATTATATATTTATCGCCACTTAGCATATATATTTTTTGATAATATACATATATATATATATTTATATATACATATATACAGGAGTCAGGTCCTAAAAAAGAAGTGTGAGAATTCTCTAAGATTTCCGTCCTCCAGGAGGCAGTTATTTATCTCACACTTAACACACAATCAAAATCCACAGATATTCGTAAATACATCAGATTTAACCAAATGAATGATAAATACTATATTTAGGGAAATTTATGACGGAATGCCTGAACGCAAGCTTTATATTGTGTGGGACCAATGGGAACGGAGTTCCCTCTGCTAAAATTGTGGAGGAACTGCATTCCCATGCCATCCCCTCGACCTGACCCCTTAATGAATAACCCCTGCTGTGCTACGTCCTGTCATTTCTGTAAGTTTTCCGCGTTTCGCAGCGAGCGTCCCAGTGGCCGAACTCATGCCGTTTGTGTTCAATCAGATCTGAAGTTGGTGGGTGACATGTGCGGCCTCAATGAGCAGTCTCTAGGGGAAGGACATAAAGATTTGCGTTATGAACACCCATGGACAGCCGTGATAAAGGTAAGTGAATATCTGGAATGACAGCCCATTGTTACATCGTTACACAGGCTGAAAAAAGTCGCGCGTCCATCGGGTTCAGCCTTTCATACGTCACCTACTGCTGTTGATCCAAAAGAAGCAAAAAAAAACCCAGTCTCAAATTCCTTCTTGCCCCAGATGCCGTCAGATTTCTCCTTGGATGCATTGGACGCTACAACGAACACTGGAATAGGGGCCACAATGGATTCACTTACAGCGTCCATGTGGTCCCAGCTTTTGGTGGGGACTGATTTTCGGCCGGGCAATGTGTTGGTGATTGGGTGGGCTGTGGACGCGTTTCAGGGACAGACTCCCACATACAGCAGGTAGAGTTGGGTCTTGGATGTCAAGAGTGTAATATAAAGGCAGAACTCGCCGTCCGATCGTGTAAACATGTGGAAGCAGGACAGGGTCACTTTAAAGCCTCCATCAAAACCCAAATCTGGTCATTTCATTCAGGGCGTGACGGAGCAGTAAGGAGAAGACAGTGAAGGGTTATCCACTTTCGTGGTCACGTTATATATGGGGGTTATACTTTTGCTTCTATCTTTCAGACTCAAACAGCAGAACCTTGCTTGGGATCCTTAATATCCAAGTCCTGGGTCCTCACGGCGGCTCATTGTTTCAAGGCAGTGCCGACACTTGTCGAAATTGGTAAGGAACCGGGAAAACACCGGAAACACTGCGCTGCCTCCCTTTATACAACGTAAAACATGTATATGTGGAAATGTGACGTTCTCCCCATTCTCTGTCCAGGTTTCATTCCTTTTCTCCTATTGTTCTCCATATGTCGAACTTATTTGTTACTATGGACAAAGTATATGTGTTACAGTTAAATCCGGATAAACCCTGGATTACCCGAGAAAACCTGACATTACTCAGGCAGCTTTGGGTAAGAAACGTTAGGCTTTACCCGGGTAATCCGAGTTTTATCCAGATTTCCAGCAGGTTTCACCCGAGTAAAACCAGATCTACCCAAATGCCCCTGGGTAATTCTGAAACTTTGGAGTGGCTTGTGGTTGACCCAAAACCTAGAATCACCCATATCCGTGGTAAACCCTAACTACCCCTATACCCAAACTAACCCTAACCTTAAACCAGACCCTAACCATAACCCTAACATTAATGTCTTTTAAGTCCACCTGCTGTGTCAGGCAATCTATAAGCCTGACACAAAACCTCCAAACCTCTGAGCCTCAGAACCAAAACCTTGGAACCTCCAAATTTCTGAACCTCCAAACCTCTGAATCTCCAAACCTCTGTACCAAAAATCTCTGAACCAAAATGTCTGAATCAAAACCTGTGAACTTCCAAACCTCAGAATCTTCAAAACTCTGAACCTCCAAACCTCTGAATGCAAACATCCGAACCTCTGAACCAAAACCTCTGAATGCAAACATCTGAACCTCTGAACCAAAACCTCTGATCCAAAACCTCTGAGCCTCCAAAACCTCTGAATGGAAACTTCTGAACCTCTGAACCAAAACCTCTGAGCCTCCAAAACCTCTGAATGGAAACTTCTGAACCTCTGAACCAAAACCTCTGATCCAAAACCTCCGAGCCTCCAAAACCTCTGAATGGAAACTTCTGAACCTCTGAACCAAAGCCTCTGAATGCAAACTTCTGAACCTCTGAATCAAAACCTCTGAGTCTCCAAAACCTCTGAATGGAAACGTCTGAACCAAAACCTCTGAATGCAAACTTCTGAACCTCTGAACCAGAGCCTCTGAGCCTCCAAAACCTCTGAATGGAAACTTCTGAACCTCTGAACCAAAGTCTCTGAATGCAAACTTCTGAACCTCTGAACCAAAACCTCTGAGACTCCAAAACCTCTGAATGGAAACTTCTGAACCAAAACCTCTGAATGCAAACTTCTGAACCTCCAAACCTCTGTACCAAAACCTCAGAACCAAAACCTCCAAACCTCTGTACTAAAAACCTGTTTAACGTGAGAATATTGCAGTTTTTAGCGCAGATGATATTTTTTGTGCCATTTGTTATACATAGTAATCAGCCCATGTTTCCATTGTGAAAGCTCATCTCTGACCACATTCCTCCTAGGGCCCACAAAGTTTGAGGTAAAGAGCTATAAGAGCCACGAATGTTACAACCACAACAGGAAGGCGTCCCTTGGCATAAAGGAAGATTATGATTATGATGTCGGCCTCATTCAACTGGGTAACCCTGTAACATTTTCCAAAGATATAAGGTAAGTCCCACCACCAACTCAGAGGTCTTTAGCTGTTGCACCCTGACGTGTGATGGAGCTGAGCTTCAGCTACGACAATCACACCCTAACCTGGCCACCTCTGATTTACCTGTGACTTCATTCTATCTCCCATCTCTTTAGTTTTTCTCTTGTGTGTTTTGTTCAGAAAATACTTTCCTATGTGTGTGTCACTGGGTGCATCCATTGTGTGATATTTTCCTCTATATGTGTCACTGGATGCATCCATTGTGTGATATTTTCCTCTATATGTGTCACTGGGCGCATCCATTGTGTGATATTTTCCTCTATATGTGTCACTGGGTGCATCCATTGTGTGATATTTTCCTCTATATGTGTCACTGGGTGCATCCATTGTGTAATATTTTCCTCTATATGTGTCACTGGATGCATCCATTGTGTGATATTTTCCTCTATATGTGTCACTGGGTGCATCCATTGTGTGATATTTTCCTTTATATGTGTCACTGGGTGCATCCATTGTGTGATATTTTCCTCCATATGTGTTACTGGGCGCATCCATTGTGTGATATTTTCCTCTATATGTGTCACTGGGTGCATCCGTTGTGTGATATTTTCCTCTATATGTGTCACTGGGTGCATCCATTGTGTAATATTTTCCTCTATATGTGTCACTGGGTGCATCCATTGTGTGATATTTTCCTCTATATGTGTCACTGGGTGCATCCGTTGTGTGATATTTTCCTCTATATGTGTCACTGGGTGCATCCATTGTGTGATATTTTCCTCTATATGTGTCACTGGGTGCATCCATTGTGTGATAATTTTGTGTTATTAAATACTCCCCCTCGCCACAGTATCTTTCCATCACTTGCTCCTCACTGTGTGGCTTTGACGTGCAGAAAACCGACTCATAAGGATTGCATTGTGTGGGATGTATGCACTGTATCACCAGGGGGTAGTATCCAATGTTGCAAGACTACTATTAGATCTCACCCAGCTGCCATGGCTTATCTCGAGTAGCATAGACAGTACAACAGATCACCTGCAGCCATGTCAAAACATTCACTTCTCCATCCCATTGCATATACTAATTTATTCTATACCACAACTGTAAAGTGAGACTTGCCATAAGAGTTTGGTAAATGTTTCATCATGGGAAAAATCCAGAAAACGGAAACAGGAGATAAAAACCTAACTTTATTCTTCCTTCCTATTTACATGTAACTACTTCAAGCAAAGACATGAAGGTCACTGTCACCCTCTCTGTAGCAGCCTCTGAGCCTGTGTATAACGGAACAGTGATTTTCACCCGCATTTCAATATGATGTTTTACAGGACAATCTGCATCCCCTGCACGGAGCCGGCCAACAGAGCCATGAAAAAGAGCAGCGCTTCGACCTGCAAAGACCACCGTAACTATCAGACTAACATACCTGCCACCCGCGCTCCGACACCTAATAGTCTCTGACATCCAACACGTCCACTGGACCTCATGGCAGGGCTGTCAAACTCTGGCCCCCAGATGTTTCCAAACTACAACTCCCATGATTCCCTAGCCATCTATTGCAGTCATAGAATTCTGGGAATCGTAGACCTCAACATTTGGGGGGCCGGGAGTTTCACAGCCCTGCCTTATCGGCTCCTATATTTTGTATAGAAGCTGCTAATTCCCCACCTGAAGGAGAAGACTGGGCTATTCCAACGTAACTTGTTCTTCTCCTTTGGTGGAGCCGATATATCTCAGAACCTGGTGTTAAGTGATTTTGCAAATCAGAATCACTTAACACCTTAAGTTAACCGCCTGAAAAATCCCAAACTCCGCTCCCAAGGTAAAGGAACAAAGAATTCCTGATGTCCTTCTGCAGTTCCTCTGTGGTTTCTGTGTGACTCTGCTCTTGCACAGAGCTCACTGAAGGTTTATCCAAACATGCACCCCTCCATCTGATTAAACTGTTAAATACTGTAGATTAGATGAGCTACAGAAGTAAAGAAAAACCTTTTCGTAAATGTTGCCTCGTTGGAAATCTATGGACTGCAGCAAGTGATACTTGCGGAAACGCTACCATGAGTATCACCGAAGTTTCGGGGCAAGGTACTGAAGTAGCGCCTGCCCCGGAATCTAACACCAAGGCCGGGGTCAGACGAGCGTTTTAAGGAGAGGAGAATGAACGTCCTTGAGAGTGGACGTTCCTTCCACTGTGACGCCCGTCTGGCCGCCTCGCTGAGTGCAGTTAGTGCGCTCAGCGCTGTAAGGCTCGATCCTCCTATGGAGAATCGCGCTTTGCAGCCCCGTCCAACGCGCGTCTAGCCTTTTGATGGGGAGGCTTTTTAGATGTCCTGCAGCACGCCTGCTGTAGCGTGCGCAATTCATGCGCGCTACAGCGTGTGGCACTGGCCGGCCGCGTCGAAGTGTCACAACGCTGGGACGGATGCGGGGAGGCACATCAGTACGGGCGCACATAGTGCGCTCGTCTGACATGGCCCTAAAATGGGGACACTTTCCCCTTGGCGTCCCCATTTTAGCGTTGGCTTTGTAATATGACCCATTATGTGTGACGTCTCCCCTAGTCTATCTTATCGACAGCTATGGATCACGGCGCAAACACTGTAACATAAAGCACACTGTGAGCTCGGACTTCGTGCGAATCCAGACGTTTAGGTTCACTTTTTCCACCCAATGTATCTCCTGTCCTGCTCAGGTGAGTGGCTGCTGACGAGCAATGGGATTCCGGCGCAGTATCTCGCAAAAGATGCGCGGTATCCGAACGATCGCTTACAGATGAAGAAGAATAGTGTCACCATAAAGATCAACCAAGCCGTAAGTTACAAACCCCACAATAACGTTTATACCAAAATACGGGCGCCACCTGGCATCTGGATAAGTATATCTCGAGTCTCCAAACAAGAGGCCGGACAAACGGCAGGACAACGTTTCGACCCTGGGCGAGTCTTTATCGACTCTAAACATTGCTCTGCTGCTGTTTATGCAACCCCAATAGGTTTGCCCTGATAGCAAAGTCCGGAGCGTCCGGATCGCCGTCTTCTATTCAATTTAATGTCTGCCTTCCTTATTCCCTCTGTAACCTGATCTCAATGCTCCTCCTTTCTGCACATAACACAGAGGCTTCCTCCGTCCTGCTATGATCCTTGTAGATAAGGGGCTCAGAGTTGGGGTCTGCAGGGGGAACACTCAGGCTGAGATGAGATGACATTAACCTGTTGGGTTATTCAGGGTCAGACTGGTGGTTTCACTTACGGTGAATTCACTTTGTAGGGATCGTCCTCTGCGGTTCATCATACATTTCACCCGTGTTTCTGCCGAGATACCGTATAGTTCTCAGCCTATTTTTCCATGGAGTTTCCACTGCGGTTCCTACCAGTTTATCAGTCGTAGTTGCCCAGCGTTATTTCTATGATAGTTATTGGAGGTCTCCACTTTAAAGCTACAGAAGAACATTCAGTGACGCGAACAAAGGCATAACCGCGCCAAACGGAGAATCGCCGCAGTTTGTGGAAGGAGTGGTAGTGTTATCATGGGTTGCTTGCATCGACTTGCCGCCGGTGTTGAATGTTCCTTCGCCACTACGGTGATCTTCGCCGCCAAAACGGTGCTTAGTGAATAACCCCTAAGATGTTCTGTGCATCTTGTCCTCCATCGCCAGCGACCCATCTCTTTAACCCAGCCGTGTCGCTTCCCTTGCAGAGAGATGCCTGCGTCGCAGCGGTGCAGACATGGGACACCTATAAAAACATTGACCCTTCGCTTCTGGTGTCGCCTCGGCATCTCTGTGTGGAGGGACAGATGTCCTGTAAAGGTGAGCGCGCCGTTTTATTAACGTGAATCGTCTCGAACCAAGGATAGCAGACGGCCTAGATCAGCAATGGCGACACTTGCCACCCCAGAGGTTTGGAAACTACACGTCCCATGATGCTCCGACATCCTTAAGGCTGGCTAGGCATCATGGAACATGTAGCACCAAAACATCTGGGCTGCCAAAGTTTGCCATCAGGCTGGGGCCAAATGAGCACAGTAAGTGCGTCCTTTGTAACGGACATACTTTGGGACGGACGTGGACGCCGCACGATGCGCGTGGATTTTGACGTTAAGATAAAAATACTGGAGAAATCTGGAAGCTCAAGCCGGTGAGTTCTGTCGTCTCAGTTTCCTCTACACGGACGTCAAATGAGCTCTCGTCTGAAAGCATCACGCCCGCAGACATGCTTCGACGCACGGCCTAGCGTTTGGACGTCGACCAAAAATCTGCGTCCGTTCTACTATAAAAGGGCGCACGTACGTCGTGTGTTGTTCCCTGTATGATCCATCGAAAATCTATGACGGACCTCACGATGCGCATTACGTCGGACGCGATGAACGAGGGATCTGTGATGGGTGAAACAGGAGTCTCGTGAAAAACAGCACTGTATGAATTAACCCCTTAGTGCTGGGTGTCTGACGTGAAGCAGGCGGGATTAACCGCCGCGGGGTGGCATAGCAAGCTCCGCAGCCTTCTTACATTCCTACAGTCCGCCTCCCTTCCCGACAGGCCGCTCGATGTTATTGGCTGCAATGAGTTCAGGCTATCCTGCTGCAGCCAGTGACAGCAATCTGCCGCCAGGGAGGGAGGCGGCCTGGAGTAGTGCCAGAAGGCTGTGCGGCGTACAGGCCCGCCTGCCGTGAGGCCGGCATAGTCCTCCATTCAGCATTAAAGGGTTAAGACTCTTTTCCTACACTAGAGGACTGAATCAGGAACAGAGATGGGATTCTCTGACACATAGAATAGTTTTTAGACTCCCTATCAACAAGCTTTATCGACTGCATACAAAACACCCGCGATTGATAAGCAGATTGCCCAGAGACCATATAGTCTATTATTGCAGTGTTTCCCAAACCGGTCCTCAGGTCCCTCTAACAGGACAGGTTTGCAGATTCCCTTGGGGAAACAAAGACTGAATCCTGCAATCACTGAGCAGCGAATCATATCACCTGTGCTTCATATATCCTGCAAACCTGTCAGCAGGTTCAAAGGACAGGTTTGGGAAACACTGGTCTATTGGCTCACAATCTTGGTCCTCAGGTACCCGTAACAAGTCAGTTTTTTAGGATCACCTTGGGGGAAATGCAGACTGAATCCTGCAATCACTGAGCTGCAAATCAGATCACCTGTGCTGTGCTTCACATATCCTGCAAACCTGGCCTGTTAGGGGGGGATCTGAGTTGGGAACCACTGATACAGTGTGCTATTAGATATAATATATATTTTTTTTCCTTTCTCTTCAATCCATTCATTCTTGTGCAGGGGAATCAGGCGGCCCGCTCTTTCTGGACAAGAAAAGGCGATTCTTTCAGGTAAGGAAGTGGTTGCTAGTAGAGGTGAGGGGCTTCTGTACGCGCACACAGCCCCCCCATAAAAGGAACTGAACGAGTCTTCTAATGCTGAAGAGAACAAAACACCGGGATTTATTTCATTCCTAACACCCATTAGAAGGATACGCTATGAAATATAGAATTCTCTTCTCTTACCTGTAAATAATGGGACAGATCCTGCTGGCGGCCTCTGCACAATCATTATTATTTTTTGTTTCCTTTTTGGGTGTTTTTACTCCTCTTTTGTCCCTCGCCGCGAGCTGTTCCTCCTCTTCGGCTCAGGGACTCCCACACGTGGACGTCCCTGCAGCTTTTCTGTGCAATTCGCGCCCCTGTGCAACTTGTGTAGCGTAAGAATCGCAAATTGCAAAGCGCTACGGAACTCGCACACTTTACATACACAGGTTCCATAGCGCCTGCGTGCACATGATCGGAGCTGCACGCGCATGCACAGATGTAATCCATCGCTGCCTTTCTGGGAACGCTCGCTACAGCGATTGCTCTCAGAGGGTGACGTCGGCCGCTCTGTGTGACATCACTGGTGACCGGCGGACGGGCAATTAAAAAAATCCCTGCTGATGGTGACACTGGGTGGAGGAAACTCCTCCACTTCGCCCTGGATGTCACCAGATTGGTGGAGCTGGGGCACTCCTCACCACTTTAAAACCACGAAGTGGTCAGGATAGTGTCCCTTTAAAGGTGTGATGGTCAAACCATGAGATGCATATTTTAGCCCAAAATAGTCAAATTGGAAAATACCGCCTCAAGGTGCTTCCCCTTTACTACCAGGTGGATTTCCATAAAACCACCATCTGGAACCAGTGGTTTTATGGAAACCCACTGTACTGTAGCCATACACTAAAACCCTGCAGCACATTTCCATACTGTATGCACTACTTGACAGGCAGAGGCCGGCATCGGCTGAGTTTAAAAAGAGCTACAGCTGCTGCAGTGCAGCTTAGACTGACGCCTCTCCCTCAGGAAACAAAGACATGTCCGAGCTGTTTGAAGCGTTCTATTGCATCAGCTGCAGTGTGTGACGCGCTAGAACTTCAGGGGCAGATTTTAAGCTCGGATGGAAAGAATGCAGCATGGCATAAATAAAGTTACTTTGCATCGCTCTACAATAAACACGGAGTTAACTCGCTCTGAGATCGAGTAAAGTCGATCTCGGTAGTGAAGGGGTTAATTTGCCAGCCCGGCGACATGAACAAACCCAACAGTCGGCGCTTTCCGTCTAACCGGTCTCGTGTTTCACAGGTCGGGATACTCAGTTTCGGGCTTTTCAATCCCTGCGATGCTGCAAACCAGCGGAAAGAGCCGCCCAGGGACCCTGAAGCTCGGGACTTTTATGTGGACGTGATGAAGCTCCTGCCCTGGCTGCGCAAAAATGTCGACGAGCTGGAGTTCTTGGCGGACGTTGAAGCAGAAGAGAAGATACAGTGTCCTGCCTGAGATGATGCAATAAGGCACCGAGTGCTCCTTCCCGTTTAATAAGTATATTAGTGATTTATAGTATAGCTCCGGTCACGTTTTATAAACGATCTTTCACCTCGAGGAGCTGAAACGCTGACGTGCGGCATGTTTTCATGGATTAAATAAACATTGTGTTTTTTGCTGAACTGTTCTGCTGTGCCGACACATTTAATACAATATACTGTGTAATATATATAAATAATGTGTGACAGTGTGATTAGGGGCAGGGGGTGGACCGCAGGCAAATAGAAAATGCCCTTTCCTTGATTTTCAGTTCTACCGATTTAAACAGGCGAATCCCATATTTTTCAATGTAAACACGTAATATCGTTTAATTTTTTTTTAAAGACCATTTATTTTTTTCAGCAAAAAAACATTTTTATTTTATTTTTAACACCTTTTTGTACTTTTTAGACGACATTTTTGTTTATTATTTTTTTTAAAAGACCCTTTTTTATTATTATTATTTGGACACATTTTATTGATTTATACGGCCATTAAGAGAACAGGAGTCTTCCTTTTTCTTTTTTTCCCCCACTTCGGCGGAATCTCCAATGCTAATTCGCCGGTTTTCAACGTGGTCTCATAACCGCTTCGGCGACTCTTATTTCGGGAAAATATGGTGAGACCATTCGCTAAATAGTGAATTCACCGTATTTCCTGCTAAATGGAATCGCCAAAATGCGACAAGCTGCACGAAATTTCTGTGCTTTGTCAATAGACCATTAAGTGTTTAAAAGCAACTTCACAATAAATCACATGAAAACAGAGACAGGACAATAAATGTGATCCGAAATGCTCGCCCTGGAATCTGCATTTTAACATACTTGCAATACGTGAAAGTTTGATAAAGAGAAATTGCTTTTTATTTTTTTCATACTTTATTTTTAAGTCAATATTCATCGAAATAAAGTATTTTCAGGTCACGGGGCCACCGAAAAAAACCAAACAAACAAAAGAAGAAGCCTTTTAGCTATAACGACACAGGTGACCAATAACTCATTGCAGGATATCGGCCTTTTAAATCCAACTTTATCAACAAACATCCGGTCAACAAACACACAGTGTATGATATCATTACATCTCATAGTCCCGGTTACTCTGGGGGTTTCTCGGCTGCGGGTTGGGGATCGGAGAAGTAGTCTTCGGAGTAGATGACTTGTGACCTCTTGTCTCGGTGAGATCCCTTCACGCTGTTCTGCACAGCTTTAAAAAGAAGACAAGTGGTGGAATCAGTACGATACTCCTAGATTGTGAGTTCCTACGGGAATAGGGCCTCATCTCCTCCTGTACGGTTTGTCAAATGTTGTTCAATGTATTGTAACCCTGTCTATACTGTGCTTATTGTACAGCGCTGCGGAATATGCTGGCGCTTTATAAAGAATAATAATCATAATAATAATACGTAAAACGAGAAGCTGTCAGCGAGTGGAGAAGGATCAGAGCGTCTATTACTCGTTACTCACCCAGTGAGCCCCAGACGCATTTCCCCGTGGCTGCGTCCAGCATTGGCTGTTTCCGTGCGATGCTGACTTTCACCGGGATGTCCTCTATATTCGAGTTATTGAGCTGAGGGAGAAACGGGCAAAGGAGCGTGGAAGTACTTCTCCGGACACGTTTTAATATACCGACGCTGTAGTTCACAGCCCTCAACAACGCAACCCCTTCTTACATGTCTTCCCTACTCCACGAGCACACCCTGGTCAGCGGGCGACCTCACCCATCCTCTGTCTCCACCGGCACTGCCAACTCTCGCCTCCGAGACTTCTCAAAAGGCAGCTCCGGTCCTGTGGAATGACTTACCTCGCCCTAGCAAACTCTCCCCTAATCTTCAGGCCTTCAAGAAATCCCTCAAAACCCATCTCTTCAAATTAGCATCTTATCCCTGACACGACCTATCCCTCTCCTCACCGACCCCCACATCATGATTCAGGCCCTTTCCACGTTCCCACCATCTCTATGATAAGGATTCTGACGACCAATAAAACTCTTATTGTTTTCATCCGCCCAACTGCTCTAGATTGTAAATTCCTCTGAGCAGGGCCCTCTACACCTCTAGTTTCTGTTCCTAAATTTGTCATAATTTTGTCCCGTTCCCATTGGTTATTGTAAAGTGCTGCGGAAACTGTTAGCGCCATATAAAGTATTATACGGAGACAGACATAATAAGGAAAAAACAACTCGAGAGCGCACAGATATGTCATTAGGTTTAATTTATCATCCTCCTATCTACTTATCTTGTACAGCGCTGCAGATTCTGCTGGCGCTATATAAAGTATAGTAATGATAATGCTGCACATTCTTGCAAAACCACTGAAACTCCTCTTTACAAGTTGGGAGACGGAGGAGCTTCTACAATCTCTACTAGGACCTGAGGAATCATTGGTCACTTCCCAGGTCACCTGATTTTTAACCCCTTCACTAACATCCAATTTTTATCATATCATTTATTATTTCAAACATGCAAAGTTAACAATTAAATACAGGGTTAAATAGAAAATATGCACAGAGATTGGGGAAAAGTTACAATAAAGTGATTTTGCTCATCTTTGAGTTTTCATGTATTGGTTTATCCTTTACAGAAATATTGTTGAAATGAAAGGTTCTAAACTCTAGATGGCATTCCTTATCTTACACAATGCCACATGGGGTCTGCATTATCAGCATACAGGCAGAAATGGCCTTTGTGTCAGTAAATGTGCGGCAGACAGATAATAAAATGTGAGATCTCCTGCTTATGGGGGTTTGTAGTGATCAGAATGAGATTATTAGCAATGCAATATCTGTATCTGTATGTGCTGCATAATGCCTGTGTATGGCAATTACAGCGACACCTTGTATCTGTATGTGCCGCATAATGCCTGTGTATGACAATTACAGCGACACCTTGTATCTGTATGTGCTGTATAATGCCTGCGTATGGCAATTACAGCAACACCTTGTATCTGTATGTGCCGCATAATGCCTGTGTATGACAATTACAGCGACACCTTGTATCTGTATGTGCCGCATAATGCCTGTGTATGACAATTACAGCGACACCTTGTATCTGTATGTGCTGTATAATGCCTGCGTATGGCAATTACAGCAACACCTTGTATCTGTATGTGCGCATAATGCCTGTGTATGACAATTACAGCGACACTTGTATCTGTATGTGCGCATAATGCCTGTGTATGGCAATTACAGCAACACCTTGTATCTGTATGTGCCGCATAATGCCTGTGTATGACAATTACAGCGACACCTTGTATCTGTATGTGCCGCATAATGCCTGTGTATGGCAATTACAGCGACACCTTGTATCTGTATGTGCTGTATAATGCCTGTGTATGGCAATTACAGCAACACCTTGTACCTGTATATGCTGCATAATGCCTGTGTATGGCAATTACAGCAACACCTTATCTGTATGTGCTGCATAATGCCCGTGTATGGCAATTACAGCAACACCTTGTATCTGTATGCGCTGCATAATGCCTGTGTATACTCGATTTTGGGAGTGAAGGGGTTAAAGTAAGAGGTGTGCATTGGAAGCACTAGTATAGTGGAAGAAGCGCAGAGGGAAGGCTCACCTCTTCTACGGCCTGGTCCGCAGACTCCATCTTCTCATAAGTGACAAATGCACAGCTGTTGAGAGAAAGAGAAACACCAGTCAGGAGGTTTGCGAGTTTTCAGGTCACCCAGACGTCGCGCTGGCTCGCTCCACGTTCTCTTACTTCTTCAGCGAATCTGTCGAGAGATCGATGATGCTCCCGAACTTGGAAAACACCTCCCGAAGCATTGTTTGCGTCATGCCCATGCCAAACACATACACAGTGTTGCCCTTCCTGGGTGGGCGGGGTTCAGGGAAAGAATCTGACCCTGCAATGAAACAAAGAACGGTGAATAGTGCGGCATCTGCTCCTGTCACCCGCCGGCAGCATTCATACACACAGCAATGAGACACAATGACCAGGTAACTCAAATCAATTAAACGCATAACATTAGAAACGTGACATAGGTAGTTAATAAAATGTAGGGTAAAACAGCATTTTTGCATAAGAACTGTAATTCAGAGATAAAAGACCAAGGACCACATTACAATCCTAGCGTTAAAACGCGGGCGCAAGGGTGGAAAGACTGCACCTGCAGTTTTCCCCCTTGCGCCCGTGTTTTAACGCTGGATTACAATGTAGGCGCAAAAAATGTTGCCCGCATTGTTTGCGGGCACTACCGCCCCGCGATGCTCGCGGAAGCGCTGAGTGCAGCCGCGAGCATCCACTCGATTGGAGTCCATAGGACTCCATTGAGATTCCCCTGCTGATCACATGACCAGCCAGATCTCGCCTCGCGAGATCTGGCCGGTCGGCGTAGTGATACGCAGGGAGAGACTGAGGGGACTTTTTCCCCCCAGTCTTTCCCTGCTCCCGCCGGACGGAGGAGGCAGCCAGAGCCGCGGGACAGGAGGGGAGTATAGCATTCTGTTGTTTTTTTTTTTAGGCTGGTGTTAACGGATTCTGCAGAAGCGGAATCTGCTAACACCAAGTCCAGGCTGTGGTTAATTTTTTCCGCTCACCAGAGCCGGGAGTTAATCAGCGCTGGGACTTTGTAATCCTAACGCTGATTAACACTTTGCGCGAGGTTACTGCACTTTGTGCTTCTATACTTAACATGGGGAGCGCAGAGGAGCGCAAGATACCAAACGCAAACGGGTTACTTAATTTGGGTTTGGATCGTAATATGCAGTAGACACCACAGAAACGTTAACGCTCATGCAACTGAGCATTAACGTTAACGTCAAGATGTAATGTGGCCCCAAATAATGTAAATCTGGTAATTTTTCAAGTATCGGTTTATCCTCTACAGAACTATCACTGGGATGAAAGGTTCTAAACTCTAAATGGCGTCCCTTATCTGGCACAATGTCACACGGGGTCTGCATTATCAGCATACAGGCAGAAATGGCCTTTGTGTCAGTAAATGTGCTGCAGACAGATAATAAAATGTGAGATCTCCTGCTTTTGGGGGTTTGTAGTGATCATAATGAGATTATTAGCAATGCAATATCTGTATGTGCTGCATAATGCCTGTGTATGGCAATTACAGCAACACCTTGTATCTGTATGTGCTGCATAATGCCTGTGTGTGGCAATTACAGCAACACCTTGTATCTGTATGTGCTGCATAATGCCTGTGTATGGCAATTACAGCAACACCTTGTATCTGTATGTGCTGTGTAATGCCTGTGTGTGGCAATTACAGCAACACCTTGTATCTGTATGTGCTGCATAATGCCTGTGTATGGCAATTACAGCAACACCTTGTATCTGTATGTGCCGCATAATGCCTGTGTGTGGCAATTACAGCAACACTTTGTATCTGTATGTGCTGCATAATGCCTGTGTATGGCAATTACAGCAACACCTTGTATCTGTATGTGCTGCATAATGCCTGTGTATGGCAATTACAGCAACACCTTGTATCTGTATGTGCTGCGTAATGCCTGTGTGTGGCAATTACAGCAACACCTTGTATCTGTATGTGCTGCATAATGCCTGTGTATGGCAATTACAGCAACACCTTGTATCTGTATGTGCTGCATAATGCCTGTGTATGGCAATTACAGTAACACCTTGTATCTGTATGTGCTACATAATGCCTGTGTGTGGCAATTACAGCAACACCTTGTATCTGTATGTGCTGCATAATGCCTGTGTATGGCAATTACAGCAACACCTTGTATCTGTATGTGCTGCATAATGCCAGTGTGTGGCAATTACAGCAACACCTTGTATCTGTATGTGCTGCATAATGCCTGTGTATGGCAATTACAGCAACACCTTGTATCTGTATGTGCTGCATAATGCCTGTGTGTGCAATTACAGCAACACCTGTATCTGTATGTGCTGCATAATGCCTGTGTATGGCAATTACAGCAACACTTGTATCTGTATGTGCTGTGTAATGCCTGTGTGTGGCAATTACAGCAACACCTTGTATCTGTATGTGCTGCATAATGCCTGTGTATGGCAATTACAGCAACACCTTGTATCTGTATGTGCCGCATAATGCCTGTGTGTGGCAATTACAGCAACACTTTGTATCTGTATGTGCTGCATAATGCCTGTGTATGGCAATTACAGCAACACCTTGTATCTGTATGTGCTGCATAATGCCTGTGTATGGCAATTACAGCAACACCTTGTATCTGTATGTGCTGCGTAATGCCTGTGTGTGGCAATTACAGCAACACCTTGTATCTGTATGTGCTGCATAATGCCTGTGTATGGCAATTACAGCAACACCTTGTATCTGTATGTGCTGCATAATGCCTGTGTATGGCAATTACAGTAACACCTTGTATCTGTATGTGCTACATAATGCCTGTGTGTGGCAATTACAGCAACACCTTGTATCTGTATGTGCTGCATAATGCCTGTGTATGGCAATTACAGCAACACCTTGTATCTGTATGTGCTGCATAATGCCAGTGTGTGGCAATTACAGCAACACCTTGTATCTGTATGTGCTGCATAATGCCTGTGTATGGCAATTACAGCAACACCTTGTATCTGTATGTGCTGCATAATGCCTGTGTATTGCAATTACAGCAACACCTTGTATCTGTACTGTACAGGGATTTACACTCATAACCCCCTGAATCTTATCCCTTTACAGCAGCGACTGACCCCACAGCTCTCCCTGTATTCTGACAAATCTCTGGCTGCTGGAATGCTGCAGTAAAGTTTGTTGAGCTTTTTGTTACAGTCAGGATGAGGGCTGCTCTTTGTAGCGTCTTTACAGTAATACAGGGTGACAGGAGAGAGATCAGAGATTTTTGTTTCTCCTCTGGGGAGCACTAATCTGACATTAAATGGACCTTATATGTTAATGTTTGTTTATCATTGCATAACGATTGTAGAATGCTGTAAGGGCTGTTTATAATCCAGACCCCAATCCGCCTGTAATAGTTACTTGGGGAATTAATTAACCTATAAACAGTCACTGTTTCTCTTGGAAAGTTGTAACAATACAAGACATGAAACGTTACGCCTGTGGAAGCCTTCTCGGTCTCGCTCTCTGTCTCTCTCCCGGTCTCTGTCACTGCGGTCTCTTTCGCGATCTCTCTCACGGTCACGTTCTCTGTCTCTCCCACGATCTCTTTCGAAAGAATCCCGCTGCTCTCCTCCTCTTTGAGGATCTCTGTCGCCCTCACGTTCTTCCACCTCTCTGTCTGACTCGGGCAGGCGGTCGCTGGAGCTGACGAAGCTGTGAAATACAGGGTTATAAAGCAGCGAGGATCAGAGCGGTCACGCGGTGCAGCTCCCGGCACATCGGATGCAATGTTTCACAAAGGGTTATTCAAGAAGTGCCAAATTTGCCACCGAATTGAACAGAATGGTGAATTTCACCGTATGGAGCAATTCTGTGGCAGTTCGGCTATTCAAAAAGCTGGCAATTCACCAAATACTGGCATATTGACAGCGAAATACGGTGCAGTGCGCCTCAGATCGCGGCAATTCAGTGATCTTCAGCAGAAGCGAAATTAACCCATAGAGAAGTAATGGTTAATTTATTTATTTATAAAGTGTTTTACCAGGAAGGATACATTGAGATTTCTCTCCTTTTCAAGTATGTCCTGGGTTCAAGAACATTGTATTTCAGTAACAACTGTAACAATTCAAAGTTACAGTTAATCTATTCACAGAACGCCGAACTGCACCGAAATGTCAGAGAAATGCCCAGATTTTCGGTGATTCAGTTTAAAAAGTAAAAAAATATATAATTTATATTAAAAAAAATTATTCAACCGTTTATTCTTTTCATTTGCAGAAAAATATCTTTTCATTTTTTTTAGAGCTCTTTAGGCATTTTTTTGGAATTTTTAGGTGGAATTTTTGGTTCCCATTTTTTTCTCAATGGCTTTATTGTTATTCTGTAAGATCTTTATACTATTATTTACAGTACCTTTTTTTTTTTATTTTCATGCATTTTTATTGTATAAAACGCCTTTTTTTTCAAAATTGCCTTTTTATACCCCCAGTTCGGCGGCTGATCGGCTTTTCTCGGTGGCTGCGTTCAGCAGATCCCATTCAGCGCACTTCGGGGACCTTGCGGTGAATGCTGAATTCACCGCAGGGTCGGCGAACTGAATAACTCCTACAGGTAATTTTTGCTGCAGGTCCCACAGAACAAGGTGGGAGATTTTTTTTTTTTTGAGAACGTATTTTACCAGGAAGGATACATTGAGATTTCTCTCGTTTTCAAGTATGTCCTTGGTAGCGAGTATGTACCGTTAGGTGTCTTGCCCAAGGACACTTACAGGAGAGGTGCTCTGGCTGGTATCGAACCCATGTCTCCAGAGGCTCTCTCCACGCAGAGCAGTGATGTTACCTCTACTCCACCCAGCCGGGAGATCAGAGCAGAGGGGAGGGGGGGGAATCTGGTAGGAAAGAGGACCCAGGAATTAAAGCCTCACCTTTCATAGAGCGACTTCCTCTGAGCGCGCCTTGAACTCTACAAAAAAACAAATATGGATAATGTGTGTCCAGTGATAAAAAGCCAGGAGGTCCAGTAACCACCGTGCACCCCCTTACCTCTGACTGCTCCTCATCCACAGACACGTTCCGCTGGAAGGGCTGGAAGCACTGTGCAAGGCTTTTATCTGGATCCTGCAGGAAGACACCGATCAATCAATCAATCCAGATTTAATAAGCGAGTCCATAAGAAAGGCTTTCAGGGTTTATTCAGAGAGCACAGATATGTCACTGACATCTCTGCGCTCTCCTATTCACCGCAACTCGGCGAGTTAAATTCGCCGACCCTGTGCTGAATTCAACATTCATGCATCCGATCGATCCAAAAGAAGCCGAATACCCACTGACTAGCTACCGGGAAAAAGCCTACAGGCCGCCGAACACGAGTATTAACAAAAAACACACACACACTGCAACTTTTAAAAAAAATAAAATGCATGAAAATAATATACAAGGTCCTATGAATAATAATAATACTAAGGTTTGTTACAGGAAAATAAAATAAAATTTGCCCAAAAATAAATGTCTAAAAAAATTCCTATGTAATAAATAAAGGAGACCTTTTTTTTTTTTTTTTTTTTAAACAGTTGAATAAATATTTAATAAAAGCAGGGAATTTTTTTGCAATAAAACCTATGGGATTCGCCTGTTTAAACCTGTCGACCTGAACCACCGAAAATCAGGGAATTTCACTGACATCTCGGTGTTCTCTGTATAGATTAACCATTGCTTCTCTATATTTGGCGAACGGCCGGCTCTCTGAATAGCCGAATGGCCACGAAATTGCACCGTACGGAGAAATTCACAGTTTGGTGCAATTTTGTGGCCAATTCGGTGCTCTTTGATTAACCCCTTTTGGTGTTATGGAAGATATTTCTCCATTGAAAGAATCTGTCATGACTTTAATAATGATAATAATAATGCGCACGTGTATTACTCTGGTTATTTTACGGTTATAGGTGAAGGACAATCACAGCGAACATTAACGTTTATTTAAAAGACCTTGCGCTTCCCCTCCTGGATCCGAGAACGCTTGAAGCCGCTGTTCTTCGTGCCCGGTTTAATGGCACTAATCGCTCCGGTCTTCACCAGCATCTTGGCCTGTTCGGTAGCGGTCGCCGTGTCAACCGCAGGCTGGTCTGAGAGGGCTGAGGAGAGAACACGTGTCAGGCAAACAGCCGCAACGGCAGAAGAGTGAAACACACGGCAGAAAGGACGGAAACGGTGCCAGAGACCTGAGAATCTGAAATATATACATTGTATTAATAATAGAAATAGAGGCTCAAGAACAGGCCACAAATATCCCTGCGCATAAGCACGGACACTGCGATCATGACAGGGATTGTATTAAATAAAATGGATTTCTTTATTCCTCTTAGAGGCACATTAAAACACAAAATAATAATAATAAAAAAAAAGAATACTGTGAATGAAGAGAAGAGAAAGGGAAAAGACATAGGGCCCTATTACATTCTTCGCGCAAACGTTTGCGCCGGCGCAAAAATGCATTAACGCGAGGGGCAAAACCCTTTGCACAAAACGTCTTAATACAAGTCAGTGCAACAAGCGCGCGTAATCGTCTAACGCGGGTGAACCTGCGCAAACACTTTGCGAGCGTACTGTACGTTGCGCGTTCTATACTTAACATTGTGAGCACAAATGCGTTCGTGCGCTGGTACGCGGACGGTTTTACAATCTATGCGCAAAATTTAACGCACAGCGTTTGCGCGCATAGTTTTAACGTCTTTGAAAAGCTGGTGGTAACGGCAAATCTGAACGTTCTGGCCGAACCCAAATACCCAGCACAGTATAGTTACACATTCTACACATACCCAAACGATAAAATAGAGAAGTTGTGCGTGTTTTTATTATTGCTGCAGCAAATATACTCAGATTGACTTTGACAGGCGCAAAAACTTAACGAGAGACAGTTGTGGTTCTTAATTCTGATTGGCTGAATCACGTGAAAAAAACAGTCCGCACACCGATTTCTGCACGCAACGTTACTGCGCGCGCATTTTTGCACGTCCGTTTTACGAGCGTTATTTTTTTGACGGATGAAAAAATGCGCGAGGATTGTAATACCAGCGTTGATTTACGCGCGTTAACGTTTAACGCTGCGTGCAAAAATTCACGCCTTGCGCGTGTGTTTTTGCGTGGAGAATGTAAATAGGGCCCCATAAGGGGTTATTCACAAAGCAGCAAAATTTTGGTGCTTTGCGCTTGGGTGATTCCATTTCGCTGACCCTACGGTGAATTCACTTTTCACCGCAGGGTCACCGTAGTGTACCGAAGACGGAGTCACCAAAGACCGCCGGACAGCAGACAAAAAATAAACTGAACTCTCCTATTAGGCTTTAAAAAAAAAGCATTAAAATGTGTCTAAATTAATAAAAAAAAAAAACTCTGCTTAGAAAAAGGAAAGGGAAACAAAAATTTTGGCAAAATAAAAATAAAAAAGGTGTACTACAAAAAAAATAAAAATAATAATATATAAAGACTTTTTGCTGAAAATTAAAAGACTAAAAGGGTTTTTATTTAAAATAATTAAAAATGTTTTGTTTTTTTTACATTGAAACCAGTCGAACCGAATCACCGAAAATCAGGTCATTTCACTGACACTTCGGTGCAGTTTGTAGTTCTAAGAATAGATTAACCATTACTTCGCTATGGGACAATTTCGCTGCCGCTGAAGATCGCCAAACTGCGGCGAACTGCACCATATTTCGCAGGTATTTGGTGGCGAATTGACAGTTTAGTGAATAGACAAACTGATCTGAAATTGCACCGTATGGGGAATTCGGTTGCGGGTTTGTCGCTTTGTGAAAAACCCCTATAGCAGTGTTTCCCAAACCTGTCCTCAGGTCCGCCTAACAGGCTAGGTTTGCAGGATATGTGAAGCACAGCACAGGTGATATAATTTGCTGCTCAGTGATTGCAGGAGTCAGCCTGCCTTTCCCCAAGGGGATCCTGCAAACCTGGCCTGTTAGGGAGACCTGAGGACAGATTTGGGAAACACTGCCCTATAGAAAAAGAAAAGGTGACGAATAGGAATGGAGAAAATATAAGAGACGATGGAAGAGAGAGGAAGGAGGTTTCGGGGCTGCACTGACATCTCTTGATCCCGGCCTGACTTGTCTGACTGGTGGACGTCTGCTTCTTCAGGGCGAGGAGGGCTTTTTTCTGTGAGGGCACAAAATAAATAAATGTAAATCATAACTTTTATTTTATCAGTAAGAAGCACCTGACAGGCCTGCACGGCGTAAACCTGTCCACAACCACACAGAACTCGTACAAAGTGTCCCTGATCCAGTAATAATGCATAGGGTCACTTTACACACAGAAGCCCCATACCAAGTGGACTTGGATAAGTAGAGCTTACCGGGCGGTTTAATCATTCAACACACATATAGAGAGGATACCTTCTTTTTCAGCTTGGCGAACTTCCTCTGCAAAGCTTCTTCCTCCTCTGTGAGAGTGGACGACATCAGAACCATGATGACCGGGGCAGGGAGGAACCTGAAGAAGGATAGAAGAACGAGTGGCAGCGCGTCCTATTACTCCAAGATATATGGATTTATTAAATGGAGACACAGTGAGCCAGAGATATGAACACGCATGTCTGAGATCATGCACAGGTCATGCATCAGGGAGGTGTGAGATCATGCACAGCACTGAATGACATGCAGGGAGGACATGATAACATACAGGGGGTGTGAGATCATGCACAGCACTGAATGACATGCAGGGAGGACATGATAACATACAGGGGGTGTGAGATCATGCACAGCACTGAATGACATGCACAGAGGACATGATAACATACAGGGGGGGGTGAGATCATGCACAACACTGAATGACATGCAGGGAGGACACAGTAACATACAGGGGGGAGATCATGCACAGCACTGAATGACATGCAGGGAGGACATGATAACATACAGGGGGTGTGAGATCATGCACAGCACTGAATGACATGCAGGGAGGACATGATAACATACAGGGGGTGTGAGATCATGCACAGCACTGAATGACATGCAGGGAGGACATGATAACATACAGGGGGTGTGAGATCATGCACAGCACTGAATGACATGCAGGGAGGACATGATAACATACAGGGGGGTGTGAGATCATGCACAGCACTGAATGACATGCAGGGAGGACATGATAACATACAGGGGGGTGTGAGATCATGCACAGCACTGAATGACATGCAGGGAGGACATGGTAACATACAGGGGGTGTGAGATCATGCACAGCACTGAATGACATGCAGGTGGACATGATAACATACAGGGGGGTGTGAGATCATGCACAGCACTGAATGACATGCAGGAAGGACATGATAACATACAGGGGGGTGAGAGCATGCACAGCACTGAATGACATGATAACACGACACGGGGTGTGAGATCATGCACAGCACTGAATGACATGCAGGGAGGACACAGTAACATACAGGGAGGTGTGAGATCATGCACAGCACTGAATGACATGCAGGGAGGACATGTAACACACAGGGGGTGTGAGATCATGCACAGCACTGAATGACATGCAGGGAGGACACAGTAACATACAGGGGGTGTGAGATCATGCACAGCACTGAATGACATGCAGGAGGACATGATAACATACAGGGAGGTGTGAGATCATACACAGCCACTGAATGACATGCAGGGAGGACATGGTAACATACAGGGAGGTGTGAGATCATGCACAGCACTGAATGACATGCACAGGGACACAGTAACATACAGGGGGTGTGAGATCAATGCACAGCACTGAATGACATGCAGGGAGGACATGATAACATACAGGGAGGTGTGAGATCATACACAGCACTGAATGACATGCAGGGAGGAACATGAGAGAGTGAGATCATGGCACAGCACTGAATGACATGCACAGAGGACACAGTAACATACAGGGGGTGTGAGATCATGCACAGCACTGAATGACACTGGCAGGGAGGACACAGTAACATACAGGGGGTGTGAGATCATGCACAGCACTGAATGACATGCAGGGAGGACATGATAACAACAGGAGAGGTGAGATGAGATACAGCACTGAATGACATGCAGGGAGGACACAGTAACATACAGGGGGTGTTGAGATCATGCACAGCTGAATGACATGCAGGGGAGACATGATAACATACAGGAGGTGTGAGATCATGCACAGGCACTGAATGACATGCAGGGAGGACATGATAACATACAGGGGGTGTGAGATCATGCACAGCACTGAATGACATGCAGGGTGGACATGATAACATACAGGGAAGTGTGCGATCATGCACAGCACTGAATGACATAGAGAAGAGAGATAAACATACAGGGGGGTGTGAGATCATGCACAGCACTGAATGACATGCAGGGAGGACATGGATAACATAGCAGGGGGGTGTGAGATCATGCACAGCACTGAATGACATGCAGGGAGGACAGAGATATAGGGGGTGTGAGATCATGCACAGCACTGAATGACATGCAGGGAGGACACTGGTAACAATACAGGGGGTGTGAGATCATACACAGCACTGAATGACATGCAGGGAGGACACGGTAACATACAGGGGGTGTGAGATCATGCACAGCACTGAATGACATGCAGGGAGGACATGGTAACATACAGGGGGTGTGAGATCATGCACGGCACTGAATGACATGCAGGGTGGACATGATAACATACAGGGAGGTGTGAGATCATGCACAGCACTGAATGACATGCAGGTGGACATGATAACATACAGGGTGTGTGAGATCATGCACAGCACTGAATGACATGATAACATACACGGGGTGTGAGATCATGCACAGCACTGAATGACATGCAGGGAGGACATGATAACATACAGGGAGGTGTGAGATCATACACAGCACTGAATGACATGCAGGGAGGACACAGTAACATACAGGGAGGTGTGAGATCATGCACAGCACTGAATGACATGCACAGAGGACACAGTAACATACAGGGGGAGTGAGATCATGCACAGCACTGAATGACATGCAGGGAGGACATGATAACATACAGGGAGGTGTGAGATCATGCACAGCACTGAATGACATGCAGGAGGACATGATAACATACAGGGAGGTGTGAGATCATGCACAGCACTGAATGACATGCAGGGAGGACATGATAACATACAGGGAGGTGTGAGATCATGCACAGCACTGAATGACATGCAGGGAGGACATGATAACATACAGGGAGGTGTGAGATCATGCACAGCACTGAATGACATGCAGGGAGGACATGATAACATACAGGGAGGTGTGAGATCATGCACAGCACTGAATGACATGCAGGGAGGACACGATAACATACAGGGGGGTGTGAGATCATGCACAGCACTGAATGACATGCAGGGAGGACACAGTAACATACAGGGAGGTGTGAGATCATGCACAGCACTGAATTACATGCAGGGAGGACATGATAACATACAGGGGGGTGTGAGATCATGCACAGCACTGAATGACATGCAGGGTGGACATGATAACATACAGGGTGTGTGAGATCATGCACAGCACTGAATGACATGCAGGGAGGACATGATAACATACAGGGAGGTGTGAGATCATGCACACAGCTGAATGACATGCAGGGAGGACATGATAACATACAGGGGGTGTGAGATCATGCACAGCACTGAATGACATGCAGGGAGGACATGATAACATACAGGGAGGTGTGAGATCATGCACAGCACTGAATGACATGCAGGGAGGACATGATAACATACAGGGAGGTGTGAGATCATGCACAGCACTGAATGACATGCAGGGAGGACATGATACATACAGGGAGGTGTGAGATCATGCACAGCACTGAATGACATGCAGGGAGGACACAGTAACATACAGGGGGTGTGAGATCATGCACAGCACTGAATGACATGCAGGGAGGACATGGTAACATACAGGGGGTGTGAGATCATGCACGGCACTGAATGACATGCAGGGTGGACATGATAACATACAGGGAGGTGTGAGATCATGCACAGCACTGAATGACATGCAGGGTGGACATGATAACATACAGGGTGTGTGAGATCATGCACAGCACTGAATGACATGATAACATACACGGGGTGTGAGATCATGCACAGCACTGAATGACATGCAGGGAGGACATGATAACATACAGGGAGGTGTGAGATCATACACAGCACTGAATGACATGCAGGAGGACACAGTAACATACAGGGAGTGTGAGATCATGCACAGCACTGAATGACATGCACAGAGGACACAGTAACATACAGGGGGTGTGAGATCATGCACAGCACTGAATGACATGCAGGGAGGACATGATAACATACAGGGAGGTGTGAGATCATGCACAGCACTGAATGACATGCAGGGAGGACATGATAACATACAGGGAGGTGTGAGATCATGCACAGCACTGAATGACATGCAGGGAGGACATGATAACATACAGGGAGGTGTGAGATCATGCACAGCACTGAATGACATGCAGGGAGGACATGATAACATACAGGGAGGTGTGAGATCATGCACAGCACTGAATGACATGCAGGGAGGACACGATAACATACAGGGGGGTGTGAGATCATGCACAGCACTGAATGACATGCAGGGAGGACACAGTAACATACAGGGAGGTGTGAGATCATGCACAGCACTGAATTACATGCAGGGAGGACATGATAACATACAGGGGGTGTGAGATCATGCACAGCACTGAATGACATGCAGGGTGGACATGATAACATACAGGGTGTGTGAGATCATGCACAGCACTGAATGACATGCAGGGAGGACATGATAACATACAGGGAGGTGTGAGATCATGCACAGCACTGAATGACATGCAGGGAGGACATGATAACATACAGGGAGGTGTGAGATCATGCACAGCACTGAATGACATGCAGGGAGGACATGATAACATACAGGGGGGGTGAGATCATGCACAGCACTGAATGACATGCAGGGAGGACATGATAACATACAGGGAGGTGTGAGATCATGCACAGCACTGAATGACATGCAGGGAGGACATGATAACATACAGGGGGTGTGAGATCATGCACAGCACATATAAAGCCACATGAAACATACAGGGTGGGTGAGAGTAAACATACTAAAACAGAATAGCTTAAATAAAACGCAGTATCTGTTTTTTTTCTGGGAATCACAAGGTCTCATAACAGCCATTATTTACCTCCTCCGGCTGCTTGTCGCTCGCTTTACGTCACTTGGTCGGGCGAATAATACGTGTTTATTCTGCCAGCCAGCGCAAACCGGAAGTCTACAGATGTTGCCAACCAGGGTATGAGGTCACTTCCTGTTTCCGGCGGCTTGTGGTACTGATAGTGAATGATTCAACACAGCTAGTACAGAGAGACCCCAGGGCTGAGTTTGTGATGATACCACCCCCCCCCCGCTCATTGTGGGGGTGGATGACTCTCTAGTCTATACACTGTATGGGCAGAGTGCCAGCTCTTTGGGCCAGTGATATAATCTGTAGACACTGACGTGGCTGAAGTTGGTTTCTGATTCAGATAAATGGTTCATATAAGTATTTGATGTTTATAAAGGGTTAAATGCTGATGGGCCATTGTTTTATATAGAGTTGGATGTCCTCTATTAAAACCATTGTCTTTAGCCTGAACCAAGGGTTAGTTTGGCAAAGAAACCGCGCTAACTGTGCCATGGGCTCTGACTTCCATCATTATGAATAAGTGATGTTTTTAAAGGGTTAAATGCGGTTGGGCCACTGATTTCACCATGTATTTATATAGAGTTGGATGTCCTCCGTTAAAAACAGTTGTCTTTTGCCTGGCCCAATAGTTTGGCACAGAAACCGAGATCCTTTTTGGCAACAAGGCTGAGGCTCAACACTGCACGTCCACCGCGAGCTGAGAAGACAGTGAACCCCCTGGAGCAAATCACAAGCAGCTCTCATATATATGCGTCCCCTCCACCCCCACCTCTCCAAAGAGAGAAGCTCCCGGGAAAAAAAACCCAAAAAATCCCACCCCTTCCCGACCCCCCATGAGGAAAGAAAAACCCTAAGGCTAGGGTCAGATGAAAGCATTTTTCCCCGCGAACGTGAAAAAGTGCGTCCGAACGCATTGACGTATTTTTTCACGGAATGCGCAAAAACGGTCAGACGACGCGCATTTTCGGGCGTGATTTTGTACGGATCGTCAATAAAACTCTTTTTGCGTCTGGACGTTATGTAGGCTGGACATTAGCAGCGTCTGACATCTAATCTCGCACACACGCCGCTATGCCGCAGCTGCGCACTCTGTACGTCAGTACTAGCGGTTCAGCGTTCTCAAAAAAATGCGTTCAAATTCCACTTGCGTTGCACGGCCGGACTTTTGTGCGGCCGTACATCGTATATTGGCCGTCATTGCCCGTCATCTGCTGCTAGTGCGGCCGTAATTATGTGCGCCAGAACGCACTTTAAAAGTGCGCTGGTCTGACCCCAGCCTAAATCCAGCTGTGACCTTGGCACCTCCGTACAGAGAATGGAAGCAAACCCCCCCCCCCACCCTCAGTATAGCAATACAGAACAGTGACCCCACATACTAGCATAAAGAACACATTCCCCCTCCCATCCCAAGTGTGGGGTGACCCTATGCGAGTGCTCTTATACTAAACCCCCCCTCCCATCCCGTCCATATCAACACGTAAACCACTATTGACAGTCTGAACTATACAATGTATCACGATCCCCCCTAGAACTACGATGCTGGTCCCTGTATACAGAACCCTATCTACCCCTCCGATCCTTGAATGATCGGTAAAGCTTACTATCTGCAGGTCATTTGGACCCTGGTGTCTCCTGAATCATGGCAACGAGAGGATCACACGTAGTATCTGTTGGAACAGTCAGAGCGTGGCCTTTCAAATGATACCAAATGACCAGGTTATGTGTAAAAATCAAAAAAATATTTTTCTAATGCAGCATTATTGTTCACTTTTCAATTATAACGTGAACAATGCTGCTGCACTACCTCGCCTTCTCATTTCCCACGCCGGGACCAAATGTGCAGCCTCACCGCTGCAAGGAGAGCAGGGGTACTTTGGACCCCCGCATCACCATCATTTACACCCCACAAAGTCATGTTAGGTGTCAGTGAACAGGTCAGTCTGGCCTTTCTAATGACCCCAAACATGACCGTGTAAAATGAAAAACACAAACAGAAATGTTGCATTGGCATTGTTCATTTGTAAAGTATAAAACCACTGCCGTTACTCACCTTCACATTTCCCACGCCGCCTGCAAGGTCAGTGTTTATATATAGTAATTTTATTCCTAAAACACAAAGCGCAAAAACACAAGCGAAAAATATTGTTTTCAGTTTTAGTCAAAATGGCGTATTTTTCTCTCAATAAAACTCAGTAACAGGTTGCCATTCTTTTTTGTGTGAGTGCCCTGTAGAATGGACACCCTGCAAGGGAGCAACGTTAACGGAGACACCCAGATCCAAGTATCGAGCTCCGGTACAGATCTTACCGGTACATGATTCAGGAAGGGGTTAAATTGAAGGGGGGGCCGTTGCGGGACGTCTGTATATCTGTCTGCCTCCTGCTGTGTGTCTGTCTCTTTACGTGTCAACAGAAGAATTGGTTACCTGCATGCTCCCATCACTCTTGGGCAGCACAGTAAGGCAAGCAGACACACACACCGTATACAACCAGCAGAAGGGCTTTACAGGCGCTTTGTTTTACAGTGTTTTTTCACACATTTTGTATTCACTGGGTTAGGACCCACCTTAGAGATTTGCCGTTACGTGGGGGTGGGGTATATTACTCAATGGCCAAAAAAATTGATGATCTGTATGTTTACAGGCTTGTGAGTGCGGAGACACATCTTCCTTCTGTCCTTCTCACTTTCTCTCATGGTTCCCTATAGAGCACGAGGAGCAGAGGCGCGCGGCCGGCGAGGGGCCAAGACGGAGATAGCCAGGCTGGATACCCTGCTTTGTCTCCTTCTGCCCCCCCTTGCCCAAATCTCAGAATCTTACCTGTCTTTAACCCTTCAGAGCAATCGTCACGCTCTGTATCCACACACAAATACCCCTACAGTGCTGAAAACACTCATGTTCTCTTCATCCACTAGGTGGCAACACCGCCACACAACAGCAAACACAACCATGTACCATTACACACCCGGATACAAAGCTCCTCATACACCCTAAATGTTTTCTTGTTCTCATTTATTAGCATTTCTTAAATTACAACGTGTCTTGTGGCCATGAATTGCGGTTGGTGGAATTTGCCGGGGTCATGGCCTTCAGTAGGTGGATGTTTTCAGGGTCACTGAATGCGGTAAGTAGTCGTAGCCAGAGTCATGGCTTTCAATAGGTAGACGTTGCCGGTGTCATAGCTTTGAGTAAGTGGACGTAGCCGAGGTTACGGCTTTCAATAGGTAGACATTGCCGGTGTCATAGCTTTGAGTAAGTGGACGTAGCCGAGGTTACGGCTTTCAATAGGTAGACGTTGCCGGTGTCATGGCTTTGAGTAAGTGGACGTAGCCGAGGTTACGGCTTTCAATAGGTAGATGTTGCCGGTGTCATGGCTTTTGGTATTTGGAAGTAGCCGAGGTTACGGCTTTCAACAGGTAGACATTGCCGGTGTCATGGCTTTGAGTAGGTGGATGTAGCCGAGGTTGCGGCTTTCAATAGATAGACATTGCCGGTGTCATGGCTTTGAGTAGGTGGACGTAGCTGAGGTTACAGCTTTCAATAGGCAGATGTTGCCGTGTCATGGCTTTTGGTATTTGGAAGTAGCCGAGGTTATGGCTTTCAATAGGTAGACTTTGCCGGTGTCATGGCTTTGAGTAAGTGGACGTAGCCGAGGTTACAGCTTTCAATAGGTAGACGTTGCTGGTGTCATGGCTTTTGGTATTCGGACGTAGCCAAGGTTACGGCTTTCAATAGATAGACATTGCCGGTGTCATGGCTTTGAGTAAGTGGACGTAGCCGAGGTTACAGCTTTCAATAGGTAGACGTTGCTGGTGTCATGGCTTTTGGTATTCGGACGTAGCCGAGGTTACGGCTTTCAATAGATAGACATTGCCGGTGTCATGGCTTTGAGTAAGTGGACGTAGCCGAGGTTACAGCTTTCAAATAGGTAGACGTTGCCGGTGTCATGGCTTTTGGTATTTGGATGTAGCCGGGGTCACAGCTCTCGGTAGATTGATGTTGAGTTCACGGCTTTCAGTAGATGGATGTAGCAGGGGTCACAGCTTGCGTCAGGAGGACTTTGCTGGGGGCACTTTTGGTGTCAGGAGGCCTGTGCAGAGGGTCACTGCTTGTATAAGGGGGACTTTTTGCAGTGGCACAGCCTGGGTTAGGAGGACTTTACTGATGGTACTGGTTACAACAGCAGGACTTTGCCGGTGTTATGGCATGCATTAGGAGGGCTTTGCCGGTGGTATGGCTTACGTCAGGAGGACTTTGCCGGTGGTATGGCTTATGCCAGGAGGACTTTGCCGGTGGTATGGTTTACGATAGGAGGACTTTGGTATGGCTTACGTCAGGAGGACTTTGCCAGGGGTATGGCTTACTTCAGGAGGACTTTACCAGTGGCACAACTAGTGCTAGGAGGACTTTGCTGGTGGTATGGCTTACGTCAGGAGGACTTTACCAGGGGCACAACTAGTGCTAGGAGGACTTTGCCAGTGGTATGGCTTGCATCAGGAGGATTTTGCCAGTGGTATTGTAGCCGGAGTCAGACAGGTTCACTTTCAGAACGGCGCCGGACCAGACACAAGCAAGGATTGTCCAAACACGAGTCTCTTCAGGAAAGGCAAGAGTTTATTGTGTCGTCACACAAGTGCTCACACAGGATTGAATCGCTTAGAGTGAGCCCCGATTACACAGAGACATGAGGTTTTATGCCCCAAATACATAATTAGGTACATCCCCATTAGCCCACCTCCCTATGACACTCTATTCCACCCCACGTGGGTTAATACCTCCCATCATTAATTCGAACACAAAGAACATTCCACATATAACTATAAATTGATACACTTCTCGTTAGTTTGACAGTCTGTGATTTGTTTGTGCTGTCTTTCTCCGGGGAGTGCCTCCCTCCCTATCGGCTATGTTTATTCAGATGGCCTGGGGCCCGGTCTTCTATACTCCTTCGTCTTTTCACGGGCCCAACGACCTTGGAATATCTACTTCTCCATGCTAAAAACAGCAAAGATCTTTCATAAGGCTTTTAATTGCTTTTCTGCTAATCTAAACGCATTCCTAAATTTCTACGTATACCTCATTCTAGTCTCAGCTACAAACCTGTCTAGTTATATACAAGTGAACCAATATTCTGAACAAGATGGCCGCCTGTGTACAATGGCGGCCGTCTTCCAGCCTATTTCCACTTCAGTATGGCTTGTGCCAGAAGGATATTGCCGGTGGTATGACTTACGTCAGTAGGACTTTGCCGGTGGTATGGCTTACGTCAGGAGGACTTTGCCGGTGGTACGGCTTACGTCAGGACAGTGGCGTAACTGGAAACCTGAGGGCCCCGGTGCAAGAATCCATGAAGGCCCCCCCCCAAAAAAATAATCTATATTTTTACTCTTTTTTTCCGCTGCAAAATAAAAAAAGATAGTATTGCCCCCAGCTCACATGGATATATTTGCCCCAACATACATATATATATTGCCCCCCAGCTCACACGGATATATATTGCCCCCCAGCTCACATGGGTATATATTGCCCCCGGCTCTCATGGGTATATATTGCCCCCGGCTCTAATGGGTATATATGGCCCCCGAAGCTCTCATGGGCATATATATGGCCCCAGCTCTCTCCTGGCTCCGCCGGCGTCTTCTCCCGAGAAAGCGAGCGGCCGCTGGAAGCATGCATCTTGCTCGCTCGCCGGGAACCACCTGACCAGCGCAGAGGTCTCACGAGAGGATCTCGTGCACTGGTCAGGTGGTTCCCATCCCACGTGAGCGGCCAAGTTGCATGTCAGCGGCCGCTCGCAGGGAGAGGGACGGCCGGCGGCGCTGCTCCCAGATTCCGGCACTGATTGCGTCAGGACGATTTTGCTGTTGGTATGGCTTACATCCGGAGGACTTTGCCGGTGGTATGGCTTACGTCAGGAGGACTTTGCCGGTGGTATGGCTTACGTCAGGAGGACTTTGCCGGTGGTATGGCTTACGTCAGGAGGACTTTGCCGGTGTTATGGCTTACGTCAGGAGGACTTTACCAGGGGCACAACTAGTGCCAGGAGGATTTTGCCAGTGGTATGGCTTGCATCAGGAGGACTTTGCCGGTTGTATGGCTTACGTCAGGAGGACTTTTCCAGTGGTATGGCTTACATCAGGAGAACTTTTTCAGTGGTATGGCTTACGTCAGGAGGACTTTTCCAGTGGTATGGCTTGCATCAGGAGGACTTTGCCGGTGGTAGGGCTTGCGTCAGGAGTACTTTTCCAGTGGTATGGCTGACGTCAGGAGGAATTTGCCGGTGTTATGGCTTGCGTCAGGAGGACTTTGCCGGTGGTATGGCTTGCGTCAGGTGGACTTTTCCGGTGGTATGGCTTACGTCAGGTGGACTTTGCCGGTGGTATGGCTTTCAATAGGTAGATGTTGCAGGTGTCATGGCTTTGGGTAGGTGGGCGTTGCTGGGTCACGGCGTGCATCAGGAGGACTTTGCCGGTGGTATGGTTTGCGTCAGGAGGCCGTTGCTGGGGGCACGTTTGGTGTCAGGAGGCCTGTGCAGAGGGTCATGTCTAAAAAGGGAAGGGTGGGGGAGACTTCTTTAAAATACATGTTACGCAACTTTAAGGTTCTGTACAAGGTACACCAATATGGTATTGAATTAAGTAAAGAAAGATTGCAAACCCTGTGCACTTTAGAATGGCCCGCCCTAGTCCCTGAGTGGCCAAGGGAAGGGTCTATGGATCCCGTGTTGGTATTCCAGGATTTCCAGTGACCCTGGAATAAACTCAGATCAGTATCCGTACCCTTTTCTTGCTGCAAGAATTTGTAGTTTAGGAGGGCACCGTTGAGCATCAGTTTCTGTATATGCCCGAATGTCCCATCCAGCTCTTGGGATGGGACCTCCTCAGTAAATTGCAAGCCCAAATTACTTTCCTCCACGGGGGACACGCTAAATTAGACCTACCGGAGACTGGTAGCTCTATATGGCAGCACAGCCAGGCCACACCAGGTTCACCACCTGGTAAAATAGCACTGGTTATGCCAAGGGAAGAAGAGTGGAGAACAGTACCACCCTCACCCATTGCCCTACATCCGCATGTACTATCCCTTGGCAGTCCCAGGATGTGGGCAGAAGAAAATCTGCCAGGATTAGCTGTGAATATTCCTCCCGTGTATGTTGATTTGAAGCCAGGAGCCGTGCCCGTAGCACTCCGACAATACCATATCCCTCAGAAAGCCAAGCAAAACATTCAGACTCCTTTACAGAGATTGCAGGGCCACGGGATAGTAAAATTCTGCATGTCACCATGGAACACTCCGTTGTTAGCCATGCAGAAAGAGGGGACACAAGAATATCACCCTGTGCAGGACTTAAAAGCTATCAATGATGCTACTGTGACTTTACATCCTGTCGTTCCCAATCCCTACAATCTACTGGCGCTCATACCCGTAAGTACACAGTACTACACCATGTTTGATCTAAAAGACTCCTTCTTCTGTATCTGCCTCAACCCTGCAAGCTATTTGCATTCCAGTGGGAAGATTCTAGAACCGGGTCAAGGCACCAAATGACCTGGACAAGCCTCCCCCAAGGTTTCAAGAACTTGCCCACTATCTTCGGCTGCATCTTGAGCCCGGATCTCCTGTCCTTTAACTCTCAGCCAAAGTTGTATTGCTACAGTATGTTGATGATTTATTGCTTGCATCTCCAACAGAAAAAGACTGTTTAGCCACAACGAAAGCGCGTCTGTACCTCCTATGGCAAGCGGACTACAAAGTCTCTAAAAAGAGAGCACAGATTTGCAGACTCCGTGTGAAATACCTAGGCTTCCAACTAACAGGGACCAAATGCGCATTGGGTCCTGAACGCAAATAAGCAGTCTGCCATATTCCGCAGCCCCAGACGCGGCACCAAGAGAGTTTTTAGGTGCAGCAGGATTCTGCCATCTGTGGATCCTCAACTTTGCAGAAATCGCCAAACCACTGTACCAAGCTACAAAGGGGGGGGGGGGGGCGAAAAAGATCCGTTCTTGTGGGATGAAGAGCAGACAGCAGCATTTCTCAAATTAAACAAAAAGAAGAGATGATCGAGTCAGCGCTTCCTTCAAAGGGTTTTTTCTTCTTTTCTGTATACCTTTAAAATAAACAGAAACGCTGCCATAGCGTAGTAAACTTTCTATACAGATGGAGGTAGTAAAAAAAGGGATGCACTCACATTTTATTGTGTCTCAGACACTAGATGCTTTTTCCATTTTCTTAAATTAAAGACTTTGTTGATGGAGGCCCCCAGCCTTGGGCATACCTGACCACAGTAAGCCCTTCCACCTCTATGTGCATGAACATAACCACACTGAAACTGGAGTCCTGATTCAGTACCTGGGCTCTTGGCCAAGGCCTGTGGCCTACCTGTCAAAATGATTGGATACGGTGGCCTGCGGCCTACCTCCTTGTCTCAGAGCTGTGGCCGCTGCTGCCATGCTGATAGCCGAAGTTGATAACCTCACGATGGGACAAGTTATTTATGCCAAGGTCCCTCATGCAGTGAAAGCCATGCTGGACTTCAAAAGAAGCTACTGGTTCAGTAATAGCCGGATGACAAAATACCAAGCCATGATGTGTGAAAATCCACGTGTTCATTTGGACCTCCTCTCTACATTGAATCCTGCCACGTTGCTTCTTGACTTCACGGAAGATCCAAGTCATGAGTGCCTTCAAGTGATGGACGAAGTGTTCAGTAGCAGGCCTGATTTGTGAGACATACCACTAGACAACTACGACCTGCAACTCTTTACTGATAGAAGTAGCTATGTGGAAAATGGAAAAAGATTAGCCGGCTATGCTGTAGTTACAATGGAAGAAATACTAGAAGCAAAGTCCTTATCACCTGGCACATCAGCATAATTAGCAGAAATTGTGGCCCTGATAAGAGGCCTAGAACTCTCTACAGACAAAAGAGTGAACATCTTCACGGATTCTAAACATGCATTTATGACTGTCCATGCTCATGGTGCTTTATACAAAGTAAGAGGATTCTTGACTTCAACTGGAAGAAAGTTAAATACTCTACTGAAATTCTGAAGTTACTAGATCATGCTGTATGGATGCCTAGCGCTGTCAGTATTATTCATTGCTGAGGTAATCAGAAAGGAAACAAAGAGATACTACCGAAATGGTCCATGAAGGGTCTTCTCTAAACAAAGTGCTATCCTGCTTGACTACTAGCAAGCATGAAGATTTATCTGTAGTACCTCTTGACCTGCCAAATTATGAATTCTATATGAATAGAGGAAGATTTGAACCTAATGGAGAATTCATTGAAGTCCTTCTACATAAATGGAACACGAATTTCGAATTACTAGAAAAGAACCATAATTACATCCAGTGGCTCTTTCCACTCCCAGAGCAAGGCCGTAACCAATGGGCCACTCCACTGCAGCCACAAGAACCAGAACTCATGAGGAACACCGCAGAAATTCAGCTGCGGCTCATTCAAGCCTACAAAATGATGCTGAAGTTCTTTGGCGTAAATTAGTGGGGGAGGATGAAGAGGGTGTAGAAGAAGTCGAAGTCAAACGGGCTGACAATTTCTTGGACAGATTTGACAACTTGAATGCCAACAGCCATAATAATCTGCGAATTACACGAATCCTGAAGTGTCTGGGAGAATTAGGAGCCGAACAGTATCAGGTCCCGCTGGTGAAGTTCTTCCTGAAAGAAGCACTTATTGAAAAATCTATGGGAAAAAGAGCGAGTTCAGCTGGAGACCCAGAGAAGAACTTGAGAACTACAAGAAGCCTTGTTCTGTGATGGCCCCCTTACTACCAACCCCGTTGAACCAGTGGACACCTGCATACTCAGAGAAGAAATGGCTCTCCGAAGAGCCAGGCGAATATGGAGAAGATGGATGGTTCCAGTTGATCAACAAGCAAATAGTCCTGCCCGCTACATTAGCACCTGAAGTTGTCAGAGCCTTTCATGCCAGCACCCATGGAGGAAGAGACACCATGGAGCAACAATTGGAACCACAATGTCTATGTTCCTGGGCTCTCTGTCGTACAATAGTTCAACAGTGCATCACCTGTGCCAAGAACAATCCAAGACAAGGCCCATCACAACCCCCGGGAATGCAACCTATTGGATTGTCCCCAATGGCGTCCCTCCACATTGATTTTACTGTGCTCCCACCCTGTAAAGGATACAAGTATCTGCTTGTGATGGTGTGTACAATAACTGGATGGGTTGAGGCCTTCCCAACCAGAACTGAAAAGACATGCGTCTCCTGAGAGAAGTTATCCCTCAATATGGACTACCGCTCGAGATTGGGTCAGATAATGGCCCGGCTTTCATCCAACCCTGTCTGCAGCAGCTCGCCCGTCAGCTGGGCATCACCTGGAAGCTACACACAGCCTACAGGCCGCAAAGTTCTGGAAAAGTAGAACGAAATGAACAGGACACTGAAGACTTTGATGGCCGAGATGTGCCAGGAGACATCACTGGGATGGTTGGACGTGCTGCCGATAGTCCTCTTGCATATTAGATGCAGACCAACCCCACGTTTGAAATTGAGCCCTTACAAACTCCTGTTTGGACGACCCACCCCTCTTATTAGTGGGCTAAGGGGGGACCGTTCGGGCATTAGGGGAAGCAAAGTTAAATGAGCAGGTACTATTGTTAGGCCAGACAATGCAAAAATTGAACACATGGGTTTGTGATAATCTACCTCGTTACTTGTATCCACCATTGCATAAATATTGTCCAGGTGATTCAGTGTGGGTAAGAGTGGAAGGCCGACCCACTAGGCCCTAAATGGAGGGGTCCTTACCTTATTCTATTATCCACTCCTACAGCAGTAAAGGTGGCCGAGGTGGTCCTGTGGATACATTACTCAAGACTTAAGCCAACTGGAGCTGTACCCGAGTTCCAGTGGGAAGTGATCCCAAACGAGTCCAGTTCACTCAAGCTGAAGTTGACTAGGGCTGCTCCCAAGTCTGCACAGACCAGCAAGTAGGTGTTTTGACGGCCATAATAACGCCTGACTGAAAGGGAATCAGGCCAGAAATAGGCCGCCATGATGTTCCAGGTGGCCATCTTGACCAGGACTTTGGTTCATGTAAATGTACATAGCAGATATTAGCTGAATTAGGACGAGCTTGCATAGAATCTTTGGAATTCTTTAAACGAACAGGCAGAGCAATTAAATTAACAAGATCCGGGCAGACGCTGGCAGAAGTTTCAGGATGGAAATTAGTTACATCAAGGTCAGAAAGCTAGAGGCCAGAACAATGATGGATGTGAAGCCAGCTGGGTCTTATCAGTAGTATACAATAAACAAGTTCCAGGGAGATAGGCACAAGCAGGATCTGGGAGTGTTAAATTATCCAATTGTAAAAATACTGTGAAAGCTGCCAATTTGTGGAATGTCTTTGTATTCTGTAAGGGGAAGGTACAGACCCAGGTGGGGTGGGAGAGTGTCACCGCGGGGTGTGCTAATTGGGATGTACCCGATTATCTATTCAAGGTATAAAATGTTATGTGTGAATGTAATCGTGGCTCAGTCTTTGCAATTCAATCCTGTCTAAGCATCTGTGACGTCACAATAAAGTTCGCCTTTCCTGAAGAGACTCGTGTCCAGTCAGTCATTGTCCGCGCCGGCCCAGTCTTCTCCCGAGTGAGCCAGGTGGATTCCGGTAACATGACCACCTACCAGTGATGGGAAGCCCAAAGGGAAGCCCGTGAATACATGTTGTCTCCCGCTGTTCAGCAGCGAGAGACTTATAGCACCCATAAGGAGAGCTTTTCAGGTTACTATTGCTCTGGGTGCCGTTACTTTGATGATACTGTTTATAATGACTTATGTGACTATGCTTTTCCCAAAGAGGCAGCAAACAAGAGCAAATTTGAGACTGAACTTCTCTTCCGTTCTGAACCAAACCAGTGGGAGAGGTTGGCCTGATTTGGGACCTGTTTCAGCACCAAAGAACCATCTGTTGGTGAAGTTTAAATATGCTTATGCTCAGAAGTCAGGGCAGACCTCCTGCTGGGTGTGCAGCAGGTTGCACCCAGAGCCAATATATATTCCATTTGCTGCAGTCCCGGTTAATTTGACTGTTTTCGCGGCCAAAAACATTACCATCCAGCCGTTAAATGAGACCAAAATGAAGCATGCTGGCACCTTGCCTGCCTACCCAATTACTGGCCCTGTATACCTTCCTGATTGAGGTTTCCAGATAGGGCCAATAAATCTCAGTATAGAAACCCTGTGCCAGTCCAGTTGCTTCAACCTGTCAGTTAATACCACTTTGTCAGGGACCGGAAGGCTTGTTAAACCACTTAACTCGACTCGAGGGCCAACCCTACGAATTACTGATCTTACCCTAACCTAACAGACTGGAAAGTATCTTAACCATTTAGTGAAGGTGATGGTAGAGGTCCATAAGGGAGTGAATTATATGCCTCCATTCCTACTAACAGGGGGAATACATATTTGTTGCGGAAAATGGTGCTACACTTGGATACCTCCTACTCTAACTGGACTGTGTTATGTAGCTCGACTAATCCCAATACAGAGAGTACAGGGAGACGAAACCCTACCTGACACTACACTGCACCTGAGGTACCCACTGGTTTTTAACAAACAAAAACGAGAGTTGTTCTCTAAGGCAGATCAGGCCTGGGCCTGGGTTTCCCGCAGGGACTGGCTGGGGAATTGAGTTAATGAAATGATTGAATAATTATTCTGTGCTGATGGATGAAATTCTAAACTTAACCAGTAAAGATATCCAATTGTTGAACCTTGAGTTACGGGAGATTCGTAAGTTACAAATGGTACATGATATAGCAGAACAGATCAGTGGCGCTTTAAATGGGCTATGTGAAAAGACTATGCATTATGAATGTTGTACTTTTATCCGAAACTCAACAGAAGCGGTCCCAGATTATTTCCAAGTAATCCAAGACCACCAGGAAAAGGTGTCCCAATTACAGTACCAGGTCCGCCAAATAGCTGCTGAGGGCTGGAATCCTGGTTCGGGTCCATTCTCAGTTTTATCTCCCGAGTTGGATCCATGATAATGATGGGTATAGAGGTACGGAGCTACCGAGTGATCCTATGTATGTGTCCCCATGTGTAAGAAGGTATTAACCCCTGTCAAAGACAAGTCACCTGTTGTCATTCCTGAGTTTTTCCCAATGAAGGAGACGCCCCCTGATTACAAGACTCTGCTTATCTAATGTATCGATGGAAGTGGCTAGGAGCGGTAGGTGGGAGAACCTACGTCTTTAGCCAAAGGGGAGAATGTGACAGGAATGGCTCAGAAATTGGCCGCCATCTTGTATACCGGCAACCGTCTTGAGCAGAGCCATGGCAAGAGCAATTGTACATAGAGAATACTAACTGACTAGATGAGTTTACATAGATTCTAACATTCCAGAGGTCTCTGGTGTAGCAATTAGAAGAATCCGGCCAGAATAAACAGGAGGTGCCAAGAAAGTCCCAGACCTGGGTAGAGCGAGAACAAAGGATTCTCTTTGATAAGGCCCCAGGTGTACTGTTTTGGGAGAACAGGTCATCTGGGGGAAGACATTGGCAGGATCTAACAAGCTTCTAAATGTCCTAATTGTATAAGAAAAAGGCAAATTGTGGAATGTTCTTTGTGTCAAAGTTAGAGGGAGGGCATATTTACCCAGGGGGATGTACCTTTTTACTGATCAATGTATAAGAATTTTATCTCTGTCCTGAAGTCTTCACTTGAGCTTTGCGATACAATCCAGCTCGAGTCTGACGTCATAATAAAGAACGCTTTTTCCTGCCATTGACTCGTGTCCAGCCTGTTGTCCGCACCATGCCGACCTTCTCCAGAACAAACCAGTTGATTGCCGGTAACACCATGATTCTTAGTCACACATCAGGCTGGCAAAGCATCCAATGACATATAGATCAGAGACCTCTGAGCTAGACCCATGGTGGCGAACCTTGGCAGCCCAGATGTTTCTGAACTACATGTCCCATGATGCTCAGCCTGCCTTATGTATGAGTGAGCATCCTGGGACATGAAGTTCCAAAACATCACACGAGGGAAGGGCTGTGATATTTCATTATACACGCACACGTTCAGCACTCCCATCATACACAGCTACACACACACAGCAGTATAGCTATAGATGATACTGACACATTATAACTGACCATCAGCTCCTGGCAGACTTAAAATCCCAAATTTAAAAGATTTTAGGAAATAGAGTGTATTTGATGCCTGACTCTGGAGCAGCCGGGATTCAGCACCTGCAAAAAAAAGGCCAGAGAGGGGGCAACCTCTACATATTTTTCTAATATATATATATATATATTTTAAATGTATGTATGTTTAATTTAATAGACTTATTTTAGTATATTTAACATTATTTCCAAAATATTATTTTAATATTAACCTTTTTTTAGCGAAATTATATAACCGTTTTTTAGTTTTATTGCTGTGAAGCTCTGATGAAAAAAATAAAAATAATAATAATACGCACATGCTGTCAGGTATTTAAGGGTGGTGTTATTTTTTAATGGGGGAAATGCAGACTAAATCCTGCAATCACTGAGCAGCAAATCTTAAGCCTGTGCTGTGATTCACATATCCTGCAAACCTGGCCTGTTAGGGGGACCTGTGGACCAGGGATGGGAACACTAGTCTACACCAGAAAACTGATGGCATTTTAGACCCTATTTAGCGTCACTTTGCCTCCTCCAAACCATGTGATTTTTACTTAAGTACCTGCTCTCCATTCGGGTAATATACTGTATTTTTGTCATTCTGCAGGCCAGCAGTTGCTGTTTTCTTTCGCGACACGTGTCGTTTCATGCACAGATCAAGAAACACATCTAAACAGAATTAGGTTTTCTCAGTTTAAACACAGGGGTCGGCAACCTCACCCCACCAGAGGTTTTGGAACTACATCTCCCATGATGCATCCATTACACTGGTTGACCCTATGGGGAATGTAGTCCCAAATCATGTGGAGGGGTGAGGTTGCTGGCACTTGGTTTACATGACAAAGATGTTTTTTCCCCAGGAACAGAAGAACAACGTGACCTCAACACGAAGCAGCGATACACAAGACCAAGAGCAATCTGTGCCGGGGGTTAAATGTCTGCTTTATTCTGACATTTTTAGAGCCCGGCAAGTCTAGGCTTTGTCCCTTACAGGGGTGAGTAACTTTGGCCCTCCAGATGTTTTGAGACTACATCTCCCATGATGCTCAGCCACATATTTGGTTAACTGAGCATCATGGGATATGTAGTCCCTAAGCACCAGGCGGGCCAAGGTTGCCGCCCCCTACTGTAGGACACACAGGAACGCTTTTACAACATAAATCTGGCAGGATCCCACGCCAGCACAAGGCGCACCTCACAGAGGTTAACCCTTGGCATCCCTGAAGGAACAGGCAGATTAGTGTCCCGGTTTCCATGGCGATCATTTAATTTTGGCTTCTGTCCTCCTGGTCTCCTCTCGACACGGGGAGGCTGTAGTAGGAAATACGTTTGTCTTAATCTCTCAGGGGCAACGGCTTCTCCTGTAATTAAATAAAAATAAAATAATGAGCTGTCTGATTGTTTAACTCTTTATTATCTTTGAAATCATTAAAGGGCCGGTACCACCAAAAAATGAAATGTCCTTATTGTGTTTATTTGAGGTTATTGATATCTTACAGGTGTTTCTTTTTTTCTTGTATGTTTAGTAGGGATAGACCGATATGGTTTTTTCCAGTCCGATACCGATACCGATTATCGGCCGTCTCTCTGGCCGATAACCGATATCAGGGGCCGATATTCTGTGCACTTAAATTTTTGAAAACAAACACAATTTCACACAAATCTGGTATAAACTGAACATGTTTATTCATATTTTAAACATTAAATTAGGGGGTCGACCGACCCTGCATGCAGATCTCAGAGAGGGCAGGGTAAGACCCGGTCACCGGCCTGAAAAAAAAAAGTTTACTGTATGTTTAACTGTAGATGGCTAGCTGGCTGTCTGTTCCTTTAAGTAATTACAACCAGGGTGTGCTGCTGAGCGCTCTGCTCCCTTCACTAGCCCCACGCAGTCACGCACTAACCAACCCCACTAGCTGCAGCAGCTCCCCCTCCTTCCTCAGCTCCATCTTTAAAGCCCCGTTGCTCCGTCCACTGACTCCATCCATAATGAGCAGTTACGGCCCGGGACACAGCACTGCAACCCAGAGCTCAGCCTGACCTGAATCCCCCTTAAACCCAGCCCTGCCTGAAGTTCAACCTGCAGCAGGTGAAGAAAAAATGGCCCACAACTGTGTGTGTGCACTGCACTGTGTGTGTGTGCACGGGGCTTTAAAGATGGAGCTGAGGAAGGAGGGGGAGCTGCTGCAGCTAGTGGGTTTGGTTAGTGTGTGACTGCGTGGGGCTAGTGAAGGGAGCAGAGCACTCAGCAGCACACCCTGCTTGTAATTACTTAAAGGACCAGACAGACAGCTAGCCATCTAGTTAAACATACAGTAAACCTTTTTTTTTTTCAGGCCGGTGACCGGGTCTTACCCTGCTCTCTCCGAGATCTGCATGCAGGGGCAGGGTTTCCGGATATGCTGACGCGAGGACCATGTGGTGGGCTCCTTATTGGGGCGTAGCTCCTCATTGGTCGGCTTCTCCTGCAACAGAACAAGAACATCGCATGCGCTTCGCAGTGATCGAGCGCGCTGGGGAGCGGCAAGTAGAAATCGGTAATATCGGAGACTTGAACACCGATACCGATAAATTAAAAAAATTTCGGTAGATCCGATAATCGGTCGACCCCTAATGTTTAGTGAAGAAAATATTTTCCTCTATATGTGTCACTGGGCGCATCCATTGTGTGATATTTTCCTCTATATGTGTCACTGGGTGCATCCATTGTGTGATATTTTCCTCTATATGTGTCACCGGGTACATCCATTGTGTGATATTTTCCTCTATATGTGTCACTGGGCGCATCCATTGTGTGATATTCCTCTATATGTGTCACTGGACGCATCCATTGTGTGATATTCCTCTATATGTGTCACGGGTACATCCATTGTGTGATATTTTCCTCTATATGTGTCACCGGGTGCATCCATTGTGTGATATTTTCCTCTATATGTGTCACTGGGTGCATCATTGTGTGATATTTTCCTCTATATGTGTCACTGGGCGCATCCATTGTGTGATATTTTCCTCTATATGTGTCACTGGACGCATCCATTGTGTGATATTTTCCTCTATATGTGTCACGGGTACATCCATTGTGTGATATTTTCCTCTATATGTGTCACTGGGTGCATCCATTGTGTGATATTTTCTCTATATGTGTCACCGGGTGCATCCATTGTGTGATATTTTCCTCTATATGTGTCACTGGGTGCATCCATTGTGTGATATTTTCCTCTATATGTGTCACTGGGCGCATCCATTGTGTGATATTTTCCTCTATATGTGTCACTGGGTGCATCCATTGTGTGATATTTTCCTCTATATGTGTCACTGGGTGCATCCATTGTGTGATATTTTCCTCTATATGTGTCACTGGGTGCATCCATTGTGTGATATTTTCCTCTATATGTGTCATTGGATGCATCCATTGTGTGATATTTTCCTCTATATGTGTCACTGGGTGCATCCATTGTGTGATATTTTCCTCTATATGTGTCACTGGGTGCATCCATTGTGTGATATTTTCCTCTATATGTGTCACTGGATGCATCCATTGTGTGATATTTTCCTCTATATGTGTCACTGGGTGCATCCATTGTGTGATATTTTGTGTTGGAAACTCTCCCCCCCCCTCCCCCCCCAGTATCTTTCCATCTCTTGCTCCTCACTGTGTGGCTTTGGCCATAGAATGGAGTGAATGGGTCAGAAGTCCAAAAAATGACCCATTGACTTGTATTCTGTGGAACGTAAGCGAATAATCAACCCCCTGGTGATGGTAAAGTGCTGTTAGACCATTTGGCTGCCAGTTGTTATCTGGGACAGCCCAGACAGCATAACAGATCCCCTGCAGCCTCATTTAAACATTCTCTGTTTTATCCTATACCACAACTCTAAAATGAGACTTGCCATAAGTCTGGTAAATGTGGCTTCATTTTTGTGGAAAAATCCACAAAATGGAAACAGGGAATAAAAACCTAACTTTGAGGTAATTAAGAAGGAAAATAAAGAAAAAAATAGCAGCATGTGCTTTATAAGGTGCTTTATAATGTGTTTGTAATGCACAAGTAACCTCCGCTACGGCTCGTGTTCGTGGTAGTGTCCGTTTTTAAATACTGGATTTCTGAATAAATTAGCCAAAAGTGACCGGCACGGCACTAGAAATAAAAACAAGGGAAGCACAACCCGGAACATGAATTAACTAGAAGTGACGCAGCTGAAATGACCAAATTATGTATAAATGACACAAGAAGTGCTTAGCAACACACACACACACACACACACACGTCATGGAGCAAATGAGAAGCTGGTCACACCACACGGTCATATCGTGTGAGCCCCCCCCCTCATTATGTCATAGTACCCCATAATCAGCGAGTCGAGCTGTATTCAATGTGCAGGATAAACTTGTATCACTGCGTTCCCTGCTATAGGGGGCGCTATCCTGTGTGCGCTTCGTGGATATGGATGGTGGTACTTACAGGTAATCTCCTGGCGCCGGTCACTGGGTGTACAGGCTGGCAGCAAACACAATGTCCCTCTTGATGAGCTGGGAGGTAGAATCCATTTTGGCGCAGAGCGTGGCGTCGCCAACCAACCGCGCAGCGGAGCGTACATCCCGACACGCCTCGTCCAGTCTCTGAACGCAGCGCACAATCAGGCCCTCCTGGATGTCTGTCAGCGTCATGATCTCCGAGAAGGGCTGGGAATCGAGCGGCATTAGAGTCACTATTAAGGTCTGGCTAGAACAGCACAGATTCCCCGACCCAGTTACTGCGCTCCCTGTATACACAGCACTGCCTCTATATAGCGCTCCCTGTATACACAGCACTGCCTCTATATAGCGCTCCCTGTATACACAGCACTGCCTCTATATAGCGCTCCCTGTATACACAGCACTGCCTCTATATAGCGCTTCCTGTATACACAGCACTGCCTCTATATAGCGCTCCCTGTATACACAGCACTGCCTCTATATAGCGCTCCCTGTATACACAGCACTGCCTCTATATAGCGCTCCCTGTATACACAGCACTGCCTCTATATAGCGCTCCCTGTATACACAGCACTGCCTCTATATAGCGCTCCCTGTATACACAGCACTGCCTCTATATAGCGCTCCCTGTATACACAGCACTGCCTCTATATAGCGCTCCCTGTATACACAGCACCGCCTGCCTCTATATAGCGCTCCCTGTGTACACAGCATCGCCTGCCTCTATATAGCGCTCCCTGTATACACAGCATCGCCTGCCTCTATATAGCGCTCCCTGTATACACAGCACCGCCTCTATATAGCACTTCCTGTATACACAGCACTGCCTCTATATAGCGCTCCCTGTATACACAGCACCGCCTGCCTCTATATAGCGCTCCCTGTATACACAGCATCGCCTGCCTCTATATAGCGCTCCCTGTATACACAGCATCGCCTGCTTCTATATAGCGCTCCCTGTGTACACAGCATTGCCTGCCTCTATATAGCGCTCCCTGTATACACAGCATCGCCTGCCTCTATATAGCGCTCCCTGTATACACAGCACCGCCTCTATATAGCGCTCCCTGTATACACAGCATCGCCTGCCTCTATATAGCGCTCCCTGTATACACAGCACCGCCTCTATATAGCGCTCCCTGTAAACACAGCGCTGCCATCTCTATGTAGCGCTCCCTGTATACACAGCGCTGCCATCTCTATATAGCACTTCCTGTATACAAAGCACTGCCTCTATATAGCGCTCCCTGTATACACAGCACCGCCTGCCTCTATATAGCGCTCCATGTATACACAGCATCGCCTGCCTCTATATAGCGCTCCCTGTATACACAGCACTGCCTCTATATAGCGCTCCCTGTATACACAGCACTGCCTCTATATAGCGCTCCCTGTATACACAGCACTGCCTCTATATAGCGCTCCCTGTATACACAGCACTGCCTCTATACAGCGCTCCCTGTATACACAGCACCGCCTCTATATAGTGCTCCCTGTATACATGGCACCGCCTCTATATAGCGCTCCCTGTATACACAGCACCGCCTCTATATAGCCCCCCACAGGTACCCACCATGCCGCGCGCCCACTCATACACCACTTCAGTCAGGCCAAACTTGTATTGCGCCACGTAGTCTTCCACGGACTCCTTCAGGCCGCACTGCCTCTGCACCTCCGCCAAACGCTCGGCCAGAGCTCGCACTTTCTTGATGCCCTGAGCCGGAAGACAGACCACCACAAGAATGTGTGATTAATGTGTGAGATAGAGGAGCCCCCGGCCCTGACCGTCCTGCCGTCTCACCTCCTTCAGCGTGTCCGTTAGCCGCGGCTCACACTGGGTCTTGTGCTGGAAGACCAGACAGGAGAGCAGAGCCGCGATCTCCTCCGGGGTGAGTGGGGACAGAGCGCCGTCCAGGACCAGCTCCGTTACCAGCAGCTCATGGCTGCTGACCTCGCAGGCTACGCGGCCCTTCAGCTGCACCGCTCCCCCGTCATCGATGTACTGGAGGGTCCGCAGGACCTAGAACAAGCCAGAAAAGAGGGAACTGCAGAGGGATGCTGGGAACATGTAAACGATGAGGAGAGACGGAACAATCTCAACGGGACAGAGAGAGATCTCCCCTGATGTCCACCCCCACCCCGAGCTTCCTGCGAGACCCCCGATCGTGCAAACCCCCAGACGCTCACTTTGACTCTCTGCTGGTACTCGGGCAGGAGGCTCAGCGCCTGGTCAGACGTCAGGAAGCGGAGGCGATCCAGTTCATCCATCAGGTTTGACCTCTGCTCCACGAGGCGATACTGAGTGATGACACGAGACGTCACGTGTGAAGCCGGTTACATGTGACAAAGAGATCAGGGGGACCTGGGGTCACCTACCTGCGTATTAAACCGGGGGCTGTTCGGGCAGCTGAACCCCCGTAACGCTCCCTCCAGTCGTCTGACTCGGCTCACCGCTTCCACCACATCCATGTCCTTCAGCTGAAGGTCATTGACTGGACAGAGCGAAGTCAAAGACCCCGGGGGCAGATCCGAAAGTCGAGAGAGCTCCTGGGTCACAGCGGAGACGGCCGGACCTGGAGGGTCATTCCTGTGGGGGGGGGGGGATTTATTAAAACAGAGCGGGCAGGAAGGTCAGCCGGTCACAGAGAGAGAAGAGATTGGGTGGGAGGAATCGGGGCAAAGAGTCACTGAATGGACATGTCCTGCTGGAGGAAGAGGGGATCGTTACCTGTAGCGAGGAGTTTGACTCCTGGCGATGTCGTCCAGCACTTTGTCAGCGTGCACGCGCAGCGTCTTCCCGGTCACCAGCAGGACATCGGTGGCGTGCAACTTGAGGAGCTTGTGGTCACTGGGCCCTGGAGAAGGAGGAGAACATGAATGACACAAAGACCAATGTTCGTTTCTTGATGAACCCACATATATTCTCCTGATCCACACTCAGGATGAGAAGGTACGGACCATCTCCACCTCCTTCTGTAAAAGAAGCCTTTTCTGACCGATTTCACTATTACCACGAAAAAAAATCCAAAATATCTCGAGGGGCATCACTGAAACAACGGAGAACAATCACCAGGGAATGATTATTGAGGGACCTCCTGCTGCTCATCACTGGTGCCTCTTAGACCATTGGTGGCTCAAACCCCATATGAAGTAGAGAAGACAGAGAGGTCGGGCACTCAGGTTGGACCATGAAGGAGCTTTAATGCACGGCTGCCATCACAACGTTTGAGCTCAGGCTTGCAGCCGTGCAATAAAGCTCCTTCATGGTCCATCCCGAGTGCCCGGACCTCTCTGTCCTCTCTCCATGTTATCGGCGCTCCGCTCCTGCTGTCACTCACGCAGTCCATTTATTGTGACCGTCGCCCTTCATGTCGCTTCAGTCTTTGCTTATAAAGTTTTCCTCTCGCTAATTTAACCCCCTCCTCCCCTTTAATTAATACTGTCCATAAAACCGCCCACATGTCCACGGCTTCTCCAAACCACAACCTGTGATACCTGCTACTCCAACACATCACCCTGACGGAAGCCTCCATGAGTGCATCGCGCGGACACAACGCAGCACCTCACCCTCAGGTCTGAATACTTTGCCCATCAGCAGGTCATCGGGTGTGGGAGGGCTCGTCTTCTCCTTCTCGCCCGGCTCTGCTCCTCCACCTTTCCTCTTCTCAGAGAGCACCAAGGTAGTGTAGACCCTATTGGTGGCATCGGAGGAGACCTGAGGGGTGCACAACACGTTACGGGTGCCGCACGGCGTCAGAGGCTGCCGCTGCCGCATTCCAGGTGCAAACCTACCTGCAGGATCACTCCGGGCACCCACGGGTGATAGTCTGTCCTGATGATGACCACGCGTCCCACGCTCAGACATTTCATTCCATTGATGGACTCGACCACCCGTTTCTAGGAAGGGAAGTAATTAATGGTCTCATGTTTCCACGCCTCAAACAGAACTCCAGGGGGCGCTCTACCCACCCAGACCGCTTTATGGCTTTATAGGGATTCTCTGGTTCATGACGAGCTTTATGGAAAATGACTCGGCAGTGAAAGGGTTAATGTGCCATGTTCTGGGACGCACCGTCATGTCTCCTCTTACCTGAAGAAGCTCCCGGGTGTGGATCAGCTCGTTCACCGTCACAAAATAGTCGGGGAGGTCTGCAAGGTCCCCCGTGCACTCGATGTCCCCCATGTCCCTCAGGGATTTGGTCAGAAGTTTTATTCGCTGCTCGTGCGCCTGTCAGAGACGGTGACATCGTTACCTGCAGAGCAGTGGCTGATGGGAAAGTGCAACATATATATATATATATTCCTGCAGGATGCATCGTTTAATATTCCGGTATTATCTCACGAAGGGTTACACAAGGTCAGAGGTCACCAGTGTATAGCACAAACATCTCCAGGGGTCCAGACAGAAGATACAGACCGGGTCACTGTGCCCATCTGCAGGGTCTCACTGCCAGTCTAGGGGGGGCGCCATACTGAAAGCTCCTTTTATAAAGGACTCCTAGTGCCCCCCCCGTTAGTGCTGCCCCCCCCCATCTGTGATACCTGCCGGGGGGGGGGCAGACTCATAGTGCCACTTACTGAGGCAAAGGTGGACTCTTGGTATTCAATCTGTCTTAGTGTACCCCAAAATTGGGAGGAAAAGACTCCCCCCAATCTATCCATCACCCTATAAGTTGATGCAGTGAAGCAGAGTTATAGCACCCCCTGTCTGTCACCCTGCATTGGGAATAGACAGATTCATGGCGTCCTCTGTGTGTCAGATCATAAGGACATGTATCCGTCACTACGTCTGCATACATCACCCTGCAGGGGGAGAGACGCTCCTGAGTAATAACCCCATTATCTAATGCCCCCTGACTCATTATAACCCCATGATCTAATGCCGAGATGCCCCGATGGCACCTTATAACCCCATGATCTAATGCCCTGAGATGACCTGCTGTCACCTTATAACCCCGTGATCTAATGCCCTGAGATGCCCCGCTGTCACCTTATAACCCCATGATCTAATGTCCTGAGGTGCCCCGCTGTCACCTTATAACCACATGATCTAATGCCCTGAGATGACCTGCTGACACCTTATAACCCCATGATCTAATGCCCTGAGATGCCCCGCTGTCACCTTATAACCCCATGATCTAATGCCCTGAGATGCCCCGTTGTCACCTTATAACCCCATGATCTAATGTCCTGAGGTGCCCCGCTGTCACCTTATAACCCCATGATCTAATGCCCTGAGATGACCTGCTGACACCTTATAACCCCATGATCTAATGCCCTGAGATGCCACATTATAATCCCGTGATCTAATGCCCTGGGACGCCCCGCTGACACCTTATAACCCCATGATCTAATACCCTGAGATCTAATTCCCTGAGATGCCACATTATAACCCCGTGATCTAATGCCCTGAGATGCCACATTATACCCCGTGATCTAATACCCTGAGATGCCCCGCTGACACCTTATAACCCCATGATCTAATGCCCTGCTGCCACCTTATAACCCCGTGATCTAAAGCCGAGATGCCCCGCTGTCACCTTATAACCCCGTGATCTAATGCCCTGAGATGCCCCGCTGACACCTTATAACTCCCTCCCCTCCTTTGGATCTGAGCTGTCGTTCCCTGCATCCTCCCAGTAATATTATTATTATTCTTTATTTATAAAGCGCCGGCATATTCCGCAGCGCTGTACAATGGGCACAATATAGACAGGGTTATAATACATTGAACAACATTAGACAAACAGTACAGGAGGAGATGAGGGCCCTATTCCCGTAGGAACTCACAATCTAGAAGACCGGGACTTGTTCCTGCCCGGCCGTGTTACCTTGCTGTCCTTTTGCATCCTGGATTCAGCAAAGCTTCTCTTCATCATGTCCTCCACCCGCAGGGCTTCCACCCGCAGGAGATTGAGGATCATGGAGTAAGTCAGGCGGAACTGGGAGTGTAGATGGGTGGGCTTCCCCTGGGGAGGAGAGGGGCACAGGTGAGAGTCAGGAACAGGAGGAGAACATGGGGGGGGTGAGATAACTGACCGGCCTGAGCCAGTAAACAGTGAGAAGACATGACGTATTTATTCGCTAAACACCGCGGTTATAGACATTACAAGGTCTTAGATCAGGACTCGGAAACCACAGCCCTCCAGATGTTTTGGAACTACATTTCCCACAGGGCTCGGTCATCCTAATGAGTGGCTGAGCATCATGGGAAATGTAGTTCCAAACCATCTGGAGGACCAAGGTCAAGGGTCAAATCCTAAAGCGCGCGCTATAATCCTGTTCACATCCCTCCCCGCGTCCTTCTCTCACCAGCATCATCTTGTGCAAGTCGCTCATTTCCGGCACGTCCGATTTACACAGTATGATCACCATGCCCGTGTTGTCCAGACCTCGGCGTCCAGCGCGGCCGGCCATCTGGATGTACTCCCCTAGGAGAAACACAGACCATCACGTAGTCACCACGAAAACATCGACAAGTCAAGGACAGACGTCTGTCTCCGCGTACAGTGTGGCTAAAGCCTGGGCCAAAATCTAATTGTAAGCTCTTGAGAGCGGTCCTCTTTTCCCCATCATTCTGTGTGCGACAGAATCGCCTGCCAGTTTCATGCTTGTTTTGTTGTACACCTTGTACAGCGCTGCTGATTAGGTCGGTGCTTTAGAATTAATATAAGCAGCATGTACACTGACATATACCGACACGCACTGCGCGGGGGGGGGGGGGGGGTTATAAAAGAAATGCTCTGCAAAAAACAGTTTATATTAAACGTAACACGTGATCTTCTTCTAAAAATAAAACATATTTAACGGGCGAAAAAAACCCCCCATAAACCGACTAAAACCACTGGCAGAAATGGAGTTTCCTTCCTCTACACCAGCAGCCGGGATTTTGAGTTTCCCGGTTTCTGGTCACCAATCGATCACTAGTGATGTCACACACAGAAGGGGTTATTCAAAGAGACAAATTTTCCACCGAATCGCACCAAACAGTGAATTTCCCCGTACGGTGCAATTTCAGGGCCATTCGGCGATTCTAAAAGCAGGCAGTTCAAATTTTAGCGAATTGCCAGAGAAATACGGTGCCTGTTCGAGGGCAGTGAAATCCCCACAGAGAAGCAACGGATCATCTATTCACGGACACCGAACAGCAAAGAAATGTCAGTGAAATACCCTGATTTTCGGCAATTCAGTTCGACAGGTTTAAACAGGATCTCTTGGAAAAATATAAAATTATTTTCACTTTTTTTTTAAAAAGAAACACATTTATTCTTTTCATTTTCAGCAAAAAGCCTATTTATTTTTTTTAACACTTTTTTTGGATTTAGATTTTTGTTTCCCAATTCTTTTAAAAGGTGTTTTTTATTTTATTATTCGGACGCATTTTAATGCATTTCTAATTAGGTGAATGAGAGTTCCATTTTTTTTCTCTACAGTTCGGCAACTCCATCTTTGCCGTAATTCGGTGACCCTGCGGTGAATCGTGAATTCATTGAAGGGTCGGCGAAATGGAATCAAGGTAGCACAAAGCACCGAATGCGAATAACCCCCAGAGAGCGGCCGACATCACCCTGAGAGCGCCAGCACCAGCGAGCGTTCTCAGAGGCAGAGATGGATCGGTTCTGCACAGGCGCTGAGGAATTTGCGTAAGTAGAGCGCGCACATCCACAATTTCCGGATCCTACGCTGCACAAATTGCGTGGAAAAGCTTCGGGGATTTCCACGTTCGGGAGCCCTTGAGCCGAAGAGGAGGAGCAGCGCGCGGCGAGGGAGAAAAGGCGACGAAAATCACCCGATCGCCATGGAAACCGATGATGGTTTGGTCCACAATCTCTCATACCTGGTGTCAGGTCCCGGAACATGGAGCCGTCGTGTTTTCTGATCGAATCGAACACCACGGTGCGTGCCGGCATGTTCACCCCCATCGCGAAGGTCTCCGTGGCAAACAGGATCTGCGAGGACAAAGCCGCGTGTTACAACAAAGTATACAGAATAAATCAGGAACAGCGGAGGATCCAGCGCAACGCCCGGAACAGCACAGAGAGAACAACGCCGCTTGTTACAGGTATACAGAATAAATCAGGAACAGCGGAGGATCCAGCGCGACGCCTGGAACAGCACAGACAGGGGAACTGAGGGCCCAAAGCTGCATGTTACAAGGTACGCAGTATAAATAATGAAGAGCTGTGGATGCTGCCAGAGGCCGGGGTTGGTGCAGACGGAGGATCGGATAGTCCTCCACCCTGCGCACCCCATGACACTATAACACTATAGAACATACAGATGTGCCACCCTGTAACCTGTATATTACAATCACAAGACTCCAGACACTGGAATATTTGTAGTATTCCTGATATCATTTTTCCTCCCCTGCTGCCGCTCCGGTTGGGTCCTCCTCCTCTCCGGCGTTCCTCTGAGCTGCAGCGTTGGCAAGATACACGCCAGGAGACTCAGCGCGGCACAGAGCCAGCGAGAGACACACCACCACGGCAAGCTGGTGCCGCAGCAACTTCTCACAGATCCCGACCCCGGAATCCGGTGGATTCTAAGAAGAATCTGAAATGCTCGAGGACCTCAGCGTCCGGCTAAGAGGTGCTCAGCCCGTACGTGCGCACATCGGCGTGTACAGACACCGCTACGCGTGGGATACTAGAAATGCCGCAATGTGTGATGACGGACATGCTGGTAAATGCAGCCGCCCCCCCCCCCGACTGTTTTCACATGAAGATAAACAGTAATAAAGGTCATTTTCCTGGAATCAGGAGACGGAAAACACCAGGATCAATGAGAAGGGGCTAAACAAAGCTCAAGGTCCGTCTGAGCCCCGCCGCGCTCCGGCTCGCAGGTACATCAACGCTGACTGGTCTGCACCGACCGGACAGACAAGCTCCGTGTGCCCGTAGGGTGTCAGAGAGAGGACAGAAAGCCCTTACAAGCTCCATGTGCCCGCAGAGTCAGAGGACAGAAAGCCCTTACAGTCATGTGCCGCAGAGTGTCAGGGACAGAAAGCCCTTACAAGCTCTGTGCCCGCAGAGTGTCAGAGGACAGAAAGCCCTTACAAGCTCTGCAGAGTGTCAGAGGACAGAAAGCCCTTACAAGCTCTGTGCCCGCAGAGTGTCAGAGGACAGAAAGCCCTTACAAGCTCTGTGCCCGCAGAGTGTCAGAGGACAGAAAGCCCTTACAAGCTCTGTGCCCGCAGAGTGTCAGAGGACAGAAAGCCCTTACAAGCTCTGTGCCCGCAGAGTGTCAGAGGACAGAAAGCCCTTACAAGCTCTGTGCCCGCAGAGTGTCAGAGGACAGAAAGCCCTTACAAGCTCTGTGCCCGCAGAGTGTCAGAGGACAGAAAGCTTACAAGCTCTGTGCCCGCAGAGTGTCAGAGGACAGAAAACCCTTACAAGCTCTGTGCCCGCAGTGTGTCAGAGGACAGAAAGCCCTTACAAGCTCTGTGTGCCCGCAGTGTGTCAGAGGACAGAAAGCCCTTACAAGCTCCGTGTGCCCGCAGTGTGTCAGCGGGCAGAAAGCACTTACAAGCTCCGTGTGCCCGCAGTGTGTCAGCGGGCAGAAAGCCCTTACAAGCTCCGTGTGCCCGCAGTGTGTCAGCGGGCAGAAAGCCCTTACAAGCTCTGTGTGCCCGCAGGCTGTCAGAGAGAGGACAGACTGTTACCTTAAAGTTTGCAGAGACCGGATTCCAGATCTCACAGGCGGATACACAGGATCCCGGCTCTTAACATTGACTGACAGCACATGGTTTTGGAGCAATGCCACCAACGTCAGGTGCACCTCACCCAGACATCGAGAGACCGCGAGCAGGATTAGTGGCGTGTGATCACCAGCTGGCCGGGCGGGGCTTTTACAGGCGACGATCAAACCCAAGGACCACTGTCCTATATAGAGCCTGAAGGGTTAATCACCAAGCACTGCTATGGAACCGAACCTCAGCTTCGATGCAAACATTGGTGAAATTCCCCATTCATGCCGCACCATGATCCGTGCAGGATGCCAGGAAGCCTCACCTTGACGAGCCCCCGGCTGAACAACATCTCCACCACCTCCTTCAGGATGGGCAGGATGCCGCTGTGATGGATCCCGATGCCTCTCTTCAGCAGATCCAACATGTACAGCACCTGCGAGCAGAATACAGACATGTCACGTGTGCCTGCGATGCGTTTCTCCCGCTCTAATCCCGTGACGCGCGCATGCTGCAAGTCCACACCTGGGGAAGCCGTCGGTCCTCCGCGCGCAGCCGGCTCAGGCATTTGGTGTAATAGGTCTGGACTTCACTTCTCTCCGATGTGTTGCAGAGGTCCAGGGTGGTCAGAGCGGCCGCGTTCTGCTCGCAACGTACCCGCGAGAAGGTGAAGACAACCACCGGGAGAGCGTCTCGCTGCCGGAGAGACTGCACCAAGGACAGCCACGTACCCTTATCCTAAAGAGACAGTCACACTTTACTACAAGACTGCCATGCACACTCGCCCCATTCTGTGACCCGCAAGACATCTGATCTGGGATGTCCCTCGCCCCATTCTGTGATCCGCAAGACATCTGATCTGGGATATCACTCGCCCCATTCTGTGACCCGCAAGACATCTGATCTGGGATGTCACGCGCCCCATTCTGTGACCCACAAGACATCTGATCTGGGATGTCCCTCGCTCCATTCTTTGACCCGAAATGCATTAGATCTGGGATGTCCCTCGCCCCATTCTGTGACCCGCAAGACATCTGATCTGGGATGTCCCTCGCCCCATTCTGTGACCCGCAAGACATCTGATCTGGGATATCACTCGCCCCATTCTGTGACCCGCAATGCATTAGATCTGGGATGTCCCTCGCCCCATTCTGTGACCCGCAAGACATCTGATCTGGGATGTCCCTCGCCCCATTCTGTGACCCGCAATGCATTAGATCTGGGATGTCCCTCGCCCCATTCTGTGACCCGCAATGCATTAGAACTGGGATGTGCCGCATGCCGTTTACTCACGTGACCCGCGCCGCCACCATGCGGGTGCCTAGCCCCGAATGTCTGAGAGTATTTAGAGGAGCGCTCCTTCTTGGCATCAACTGCAGCGTAATACCTGGGTACAGCAAACACAGGAGACGTGTCATTCCACATGTGACGGCGTCCCTGATCTATTAATAGGTCATAACGCTCTCCATGCCCAGGGATTATCATCTGAGACCATCGATGGAGACCTCGGTGCTTCACCACACGGGATGAGAGCCACGCACTTACTCTACGCTCTGTGTATTGCACTATCGGTCAGGTTTTCCATGTATTTCCAAGCGTAGTGGAATGATATTAAGTAGGGTTGCACCGATACCGGGTACTGCAGGAGTACTTGGTACTCGTGCAGTACCCCCGATACCGGAAGCTGGCATTGAGCCGGCATCCGAGGGGCTGGGGCAGCTGTCCGAATGCTCTATCGGCATTCGGACAGGCCCGTGCAGCTGCTCTCCTCACTGTGTTTATACTTCCCTTCCTGAGCGACGCCGGGAAAGTTTCCGCGCGCGCGCTCGTTGGAAGGCCCCCAGCCACGATCACATGGTCCCACGTGATCGCGGCTGGGGACCTTCCAAGGAGCGCGCGAAGACTTTCCCGGCGTCGCTCAGGAAGGTAAGTATGAGCGGAGAGTGCCAGGTGAGCTGGGGGGGCAAATCCATGAGCTGGGGGCATTATCCATGAGCTGGGGGGGCAAATCCATGAGCTGGGGGCGGGCATTATCCATGAGCTGGGGGCGGGCATTATCCATGAGCTGGGGGGGGGCATTATCCATGAGCTGGGGGGGGGGCATTATCCATGAGCTGGGGGGCAGTACCCATGAGCTGGGGGGGCAGGATCCATGAGCTGGGGGGGCAGGATCCATGAGCTGGGGGGGAAGTATCCATGAGCTGGGGGGAAGTATCCATGAGCTGGGGGGGGAAGTATCCATGAGCTGGGGGGAAGTATCCATGAGCTGGGGGGCAGTATCCATGAGCTGGGGGGGGGCATATCTATGAGACCTGGGGGCTTTATATGAGGTCTGTTCTTATTGGAAAGTGGTCACATGACATAAAATAAAAGTATCGGTACTCGGTATCGGTGAGTACTTGAACAAACGTATCGGTACTCGTACTCTGTCTTAAAAAAGTGGTATCGGTGCATCCCTAATATTAAGCAGTGTTTACCATCCCCCGGTCCTCAGGTCCCCTAACAGGCCAGGTTTTCCAGCTATGTGAAGCGCAGCACAGGTGATATGATTTGCTGCTCAGTGATTGCAGGATTCAGTCTGTATTTACCCCAAGGTGATCCTTAAAACCTGTCCTGTTAGGCCTGACCTGAGGACCGGGGGCTGGGAAGCTCTGACATAGAGGTGTTTTCTTTACCCTTTGGTCTGAAACGCCCCCGAGGCGTCCTGCAGCAGGAAGAACTGATTCTGTGTCTTCTGGCTGTTCCCCGTATACAGGAAGTGCTCGAGAGGGACCGGCCGCCGCGTCGTGCTGATCACATAGATCTTCTTCTTCTTAATCCTCCTGTAAAGAGTTAATTCCTAGAATTACTGAAGAAGCCGACACTCTGTGCTTCTCAAGCTCAACCCCCCCCCCCCACCTACTCCCTGTAGAATATAGGACCCCCTGACAGGAGGTGCACGTAGCTGGATCTGACACAAGACCCCACAGGACGATCCCAAAATGACACAAAGGCAACTGCTAGTGATGCAATCTGTAACACTGACATAATAAAGACACACACATATACACAGGACACACAGGAGGCTGCTAGTGATGCAATCTGTAGCACTGACATAATAAAGACACACACATATACACAGGAGGCGGCTAGCGATGCAATCTGTAGCACTGACATAATAAAGACACACACATATACACAGGAGGCTGCTAGCGATGCAATCTGTAGCACTGACATAATAAAGACACACACATATACACAGGAGGCGGCTAGCGATGCAATCTGTAGCACTGACATAAAGACACACACATATACACAGGAGGCGGCTAGCGATGCAATCTGTAGCACTGACATAAAGACACACACATATACACATGAGGCTGCTAGCGATGCAATCTGTAGCACTGACATAATGAAGACACACACAGCTGTCATATGGAATAAGAAGGGGTGATGGTATAAGTGGGCGCTCACCCTATCCAGTCGGCAAACTCCACGGTGTTGGGTACGGTGGCGCTCAGCAGAATGATGTTGACGTGATCTGGTAACATTATGAGGACTTCTTCCCACACCACCCCACGCTGCAGGACCAGAGAGGAGAGGACTCAAGGTCAGGGGGCTTCACACGGAGACGGGGGACACACACACGAGGTCAGTGGGCTTCCCACGGAGACGGGGGACACACGAGGTCAGGGGGCTTCACACGGAGACGGGGGGGACACACGAGGTCAGGGGGCTTCACACGGAGACGGGGGACACACACGAGGTCCGTGGGCTTCCCACGGAGACGGGGGGACACACGAGGTCAGGGGGCTTCACACGGAGACGGGGGGACACACGAGGTCAGGGGGCTTCACACGGAGACGGGTGGACTCGAGGTCATGGTTACGCGAGACACTTACCTCAGCGTCGTTGATGTAATGAACCTCATCGAAGATCACCCACTCCAGGTCCCTGACGACATCAGAGCCGTTATACAGCATCGATCTGAGCGGAGAACGAGAGAAAAACCACAATAAAACAGGGAGAGAACGCTATACAAAGACAGAGGGCTATGCAGAGGAAGAGAGCACTATATAGAGAAATAACACTATACAGAGACAGAGGAAGGAAGCGCTATACAGAGACAGACGAAGAGAGCGCTATACAAAGACAGAGGGCTATGCAGAGGAAGAGAGCACTATATAGAGAAATAACACTATACAGAGACAGAGGAAGGAAGCGCTATACAGAGACAGACGAAGAGAGCGCTATACAGAGACAGAGGGCTATGCAGAGGAAGAGAGCACTATATAGAGAAATAACACTATACAGAGACAGAGGAAGGAAGCGCTATACAGAGACAGACGAAGAGAGCGCTATACAAAGACAGAGGGCTATGCAGAGGAAGAGAGCACTATATGAGAAATAACACTATACAGAGACAGAGGAAGGAAGCGCTATACAGAGACAGACGAAGAGAGCGCTATACAAAGACAGAGGGCTATGCAGAGGAGAGAGCACTATATAGAGAAATAACACTATACAGAGACAGACGAAGGAAGCGCTATACAGAGACAGACGAAGAGAGCGCTATACAGAGACAGAGGGCTATGCAGAGGAAGAGAGCACTATATAGAGAAATAACACTATACAGAGACAGAGGAAGGAAGCGCTATACAGAGACAGACGAAGAGAGCGCTATACAAAGACAGAGGAAGATGGAGAGAGAGCGCTATACAGAGACAGGGGAAGATGGAGAGAGAGCGCTATACAGAGAGAGGGGAAGATGGAGAGAGAGCGCTATACAGAGAGAGGGGAAGATGGAGAGAGAGCTATACAGAGAGAGGGGGAGAGAGCGCTATACAGAGAGAGGGGGAGAGAGCGCTATACAGAGAGAGGGGGAGAGAGCGCTATACAGAGAGAGGGGGAGAGAGCGCTATACAGAGAGAGGGGGAGAGAGCGCTATACAGAGAGAGGGGGAGAGAGCGCTATACAGAGAGAGGGGGAGAGAGCGCTATACAGAGAGAGGGGGAGAGAGCGCTATACAGGAGAGGGGGGAGAGAGCGCTATACAGAGAGAGGGGAGAGAGCGCTATACAGAGAGAGGGGGAGAGAGCGCTATACAGAGAGAGGGGAGAGAGAGCGCTATACAGAGAGAGGGGGAGAGAGCGCTATACAGAGAGAGGGGGAGAGAGCGCTATACAGAGAGGGGGAGAGAGCGCTATACAGAGAGAGGGGGAGAGAGCGCTATACAGAGAGAGGGGGGAGAGAGCGCTTACAGAGAGAAGAAAAGGGAGAGAGCGCTATACAGAGAGAGGGGAGAGAGCGCTATACAGAGAGAGGGGGAGAGAGCGCTATACAGAGAGAGGGGGAGAGAGCGCTATACAGAGAGAAGGGGAGAGAGCGCTATACAGAGAGAGGGGGAGAGAGCGCTATACAGAGAGAGGGAGAGAGCGCTATACAGAGAGAGAGGGAGAGAGCGCTATACAGAGAGAGAGGAGAGAGCGCTATAGAGAGAGAGAGGGAGAGAGCGCTATAAGAGAGAGGAGGGAGAGAGCGCTATACAGAGACAGGAAGAGAGCACTAAACACAGATACAGATGGAGAGAGAGCTCTATGCAGAGACAGATGGAGAGCGAGTGCTACACAGGAGAGAGAGGGAGAGCGCGTGATACTTGGTATTGCTGCGTTGCTATGTACCCACCGCAGGATCTCGGTGGTCATGATGAGACACGCCGCGCCGGTGTAGAGCTGCACGTCCCCCGTGATCAGACCCACATCCCCGAACGTGTTCTTGAAATCCCGAAACTTCTGATTGGATAAAGCCTTGATGGGAGACGTGTAGATAGTCCTGAATGGAAGAAGAAGAGGAGACCCAGAACAGGACAGGTTTAAAAGAAGAGACGGCAAAAACAATGCGAGGGTTGTGAGAACGGGGCAACAACACAAGGGGGTCTATTCATAAAGCCCCCAAATCCAATTCCTGGGCTTAGCATGGAGCTGAAAATCCAGTGAATTCACTATTTAGGCTAGGGTCAGACTAACGCATTTTTCACGTTGTCCGTGAAAATGTGCGTTCGAAGAATGGACGTATTTTTTCACGGAATACGCAATAGCGGTCATACTATGCGCAGTTTCATCCGTGATTTTGTACGGGATCATCAATAAAACACTTCTTGCATCTGGACGTTATGTTGGCCGACATTAGCAGCGTCTGATGTCTCCAATTCACGCAAACACGCCGCTAGCGGACGCAGCGCACTCTGTACGTCAGTACTAGTGGTTTAACGTTCTCGAAAAAAATGCGTTCATTTTCCACTTGCGTTGCGCAGCCGGACTTTTGTGCGACCGTACTTCGTATATTGGCCGTCATTGCCCGGCATCTGCTGCTAGCACGGCCGTGATTAAGTGCGCCAGAACGCGCGTTCGCACTGCCTCAGTCTGACCCTAGCCTTAACGTCACCGTATGACACCGAAATTGGAGTCGCCGAAACGGTTATCGGACGGTGGCACATTCCACCGAACTGAAGAAAAAAGAAACAGGAAGTCGCCTATTCTCCTAATAAGAGAAAAAAAACAACAAAAATGGGTCTAAATAATAAAAATACATCTTCATAAGAAATAAAAACATAAATAAACAAGTCACCGCCTCGTTCACTATATGGAAGCATAGCGGTGGTGCCGCTGCTCACTATATGGAAGCATAGCGGTGGTGCCGCTGCTCACTATATGGAAACATAGCGGTGGTGCCGCTGCTCACTATATGGAAACATAGCGGTGGTGCCGCTGCTCACTATATGGAAACATAGCGGTGGTGCTGCTGCTCACTATATGGAAACATAGCGGTGGTGCTGCTGCTCACTATATGGAAGCATAGCGGCGGTGCCGCTGCATACTATATGGAAGCATAGCGGTGGTGCCGCTGCTCACTATATGGAAACATAGCGGTGGTGCCGCTGCTCACTATATGGAAACATAGCGGTGGTGCCGCTGCTCACTATATGGAAACATAGCGGTGGTGCCGCTGCTCACTATATGGAAACATAGCGGTGGTGCCGCTGCTCACTATATGGAAACATAGCGGTGGTGCTGCTGCTCACTATATGGAAACATAGCGGTGGTGCTGCTGCTCACTATATGGAAGCATAGCGGCGGTGCCGCTGCATACTATATGGAAGCATAGCGGTGGTGCTGCTGCACACTATATGGAAACATAGTAGTGGTGCTGCTGCTCACTATATGGAAGCATAGCGGCGGTGCCGCTGCATACTATATGGAAGCATAGCGGCGGTGCCGCTGCATACTATATGGAAGCATAGCGGCGGTGCCGCTGCATACTATATGGAAGCATAGCGGCGGTGCCGCTGCATACTATATGGAAGCATAGCGGCGGTGCCGCTGCATACTATAGGGAAGCATAGCGGTGGTGCTGCTGCTCACTATATGGAAGCATAGCGGTGGTGCTGCTGCACACTATATGGAAGCATAGCGGCGGTGCTGCTGCACACTATATGGAAGCATAGCGGTGGTGCTGCTGCTCACTATATGGAAGCATAGCGGTGGTGCTGCTGCTCACTATATGGAAGCATAGCGGTGGTGCCGCTGCACACTATATGGAAGCATAGAGGCGGTGCCGCTGCATACTATATGGAAGCATAGCGGTGGTGCTGCTGCACACTATATGGAAGCATAGCGGTGGTGCTGCTGCTCACTATATGGAAGCATACCGGTGGTGCCGCTGCTCACTATATGGAAGCATACCGGTGGTGCCGCTGCTCACTATATGGAAACATAGCGGTGGTGCTGCTGCTCACTATATGGAAACATAGCGGTGGTGCCGCTGCTCACTATATGGAAGCATAGCGGTGGTGCCGCTGCTCACTATATGGAAGCATAGCGGTGGTGCCGCTGCTCACTATATGGAAGCATAGCGGTGGTGCCGCTGCTCACTATATGGAAGCATACCGGTGGTGCCGCTGCTCACTATATGGAAGCATACCGGTGGTGCCGCTGCTCACTATATGGAAGCATAGCGGTGGTGCCGCTGCTCACCGCTGTCTGCCATTCTTTGAAGTAACTTCATCTGCCGGTGTTGGGCTTCGCTTCTCTGGATCATAAATATTCACTGAGGTTGCAGCAGCTACGCGCTACGGTGCTTCATGAATAATTCCTTAGGAGCAGGAGGTCAGCAAACGCGGCCTCCCAGATGTATTGGAACTACATCTCCCATGATGCTTAGCTAAACCTGCGAGTGGTTCAGCATCATGGGAGATGTAGTGCAAAACACCTGGAAGGCCAAGGTTGCTGATCCATGCAATAGAGCAGTGGTTCCCACACCTGGTCCTCAGGTCCCCCTAACAGGACAGGTTTTAAGGATCACCTTGGGGAAATACAGACTGAATCCTGCAATCACTGAGCAGCAAATCCTATCACCTGTGCTGTGCTTCACATATCCTGCAAACCTGATCTGTTAGGAGGACCTGAGGATCACAGTGTGGGAACAATTGCGATCGATGATAACCAGGACAGGGGATCTTACAGCTGATGTGACGTGAACAAGAAAGGCAACCAACAGCAAGAAAAAAATTATATATAAACCTCCCGTCACTGCATCTCACACCTGAGGTTACGCGGTGCCGCAATCCTAAAAAAATGAGACATCTGGGATGGCTTTTAAACAGCCGAAGCGTCCGGAGCCTGGTTCGGCGGGCTTTAAAGGCTGTACGTGTCACGCAAAGCCCGGGTTAACCTGTGTACATGTGTACCCCCCATACCGGTACATGTAAACAGGGAGACATACCATTACACAGCCAGGCACACAGACTGGCACAAAGCCTGGCACACAGCCGGGCACGCAGACTGGCACGATCAGAAAGGATTGCAGAGAGGTTATAAATGCGTGAAGTTCCCCTCACCTGGTCATGTGTTTCAGAGACAGGGCTATGGCGTACTCCGCCACCACGGTCTTGCCGGCCGACGTGTGGGCAGCGATGAAGACGGAGGAGCCGGCCTCCAGGCACTGAACGGCCTTCTTCTGGAACGGGTCCAGCTCAAACGGGTGCTATGTGGAGGAAAGGAGGAGAACATGAGGTCAGGGCTTACATCGCGGGCGGGTCACGGGAAGCAAGGGTGAGGGTCCTGAATGAAAAGCACCTGCACCTACCAGCATCTCCCTCCACCCCCATCCCTCTCCTTCTCCTCCTTCGAGACACACTGCATCCGCCTGTTCTCTCCTCTGGCTCTCAGGGTGGCAGTCATCTACCGCCCACCGGGACCAACCTCCCAGTTCTTTGACCACTTTGCTACCTGGCTTTCTCACTTCCTGTCTTCTAATCTTCCATGCCTAATTCTCGGGGACTTCAACATTCCCATTGACGATCCTTCCGCTCCTGCTGCCTCCAAACTTCTTTCACTCACGTCCTCCTTGGACTCACACAATCCTCCCTCCTCCACCCACCGCGATGGTCACGTTATTGACCTGGTCTTTTCCAACCTCTGCTCCATTTCTGAGTTCAAATGTCGCCCTTTCCCCATCTCTGACCACCACCTTCTCTCTTTCAACCTATCTGGACTTCCTAAACACCCTGCTCCCCCACCCCGCACACACACACTCGCAGAAATCTACATGCTGTGGACCCCCATCAATTCTCCAACCTACTTCACCACCTCCCTTACACCTCATCCTTCACCTGCCCTGATGCTGCCACTAATCACTACAACACTACTCTTATCTCTGCTCTAGACACTCTTGCTCCTCTTCGACTCTGTAAGGCCCCACGCCGCCAGCTTCAGCCCTGGCACACCCTCCAGACTCGCTACCTGCAAAGATGCTCCCGCACCGCAGAGCGTGCCTGGAGGAAATCCCGCTCTGAAGCGGATTCTGTTCACTTCAAGTTTATTCTCCAGTCATACACCTCTGCCCTCCACTTGGCCAAACAATCCTTCTTCTCATCTCTTATATCTACGCTGTCCTCCAACCCTAAACGGCTCTGGTCCACCTTCAACACCCTCCTCTACCCACCTGCACCTCCCCCCTCAGCTGCCTTCAGCGCTCAAGACCTGGCAGACTACTTCCTCAGTAAAACTCTATCAGAAGCAACATCCCAACACAAGATAGTTATCTGCCACTTCCACTCCCACAGGTCCCCTCTGCCACCCTCTGCCGCTTCCTCCCAACCACTGAGGAGGAAGTCAATTCCTTATTGTCCTCCTCACATCTCACCACGTGCCCGCTCGACCCCATTCCCTCACATCTAATTCCTCCCCTCTCCTCCTCCCTCACCCCTGCTCTCACACACATCTTCAACCTATCTCTCTCCACTGGCTCCTTTCCATCCGCCTTCAAACACGCGCTAGTTACCCCTTTACTAAAGAAACCATCCCTAGATCCCAACTCTCCATCCAACTACCGCCCTGTATCCCTGCTTCCCTTCACATCAAAGCTCTTAGAAAAACTAGTCTTCAACCGCCTCTCCCTCTTCCTGTCCTCCAATTCCCTACTTGACCCCCTGCAATCTGGCTTCCGTCCCCTACACTCAACTGAAACTGCCCTCACCAAAGTCACCAACGACCTCCTAACTGCTAAAAAACACGGCCACTATTCTATTCTCATCCTGCTTGACCTCTCGGCTGCTTTTGACACTGTTGACCACCCCCTCCTTCTACAGACCCTCAACTCTCTGGGTCTCGGTGACACTGCACTTGCTTGGGTTGACTCCTATTTATCCAACAGGTCCTTCTGTGTGTCCTTTGCTGGTAACTCCTCCTCTTCATTGCCTCTATCTGTTGGTGTACCTCAAGGCTCTGTCCTTGGTCCTCTGCTCTTTTCCATCTACACCTCCTCCCTGGGCAAAATCATCAACAGCTTTGGCTTTAATTACCACCTCTACGCTGATGACACTCAGATCTACCTCTCTACCCCTGATCTCTCTCCCCCTGTCCTTTCAAAAGTCAGTGACTGTTTATCTGGCATCTCCTCCTGGATGGCCTCCCACCACCTAAAGATCAACATGTCAAAGACTGAGCTCCTACTTATTCCTCCCTCTAATGCCTCCCCACCTCCTGACTTCTCTATCACGGTGGAGGGTATCACCATCTCCCCATCAAACCAAGTTCGCTGTCTTGGAGTTACACTGGACTCTGCTCTTTCCTTCATCCCCCACATCAAGTCTCTTTCCTCCTCCTGCCGATACCAACTGCGTAATATTTCCAGAATTCGGCCATTTCTTACCGCTGTCACCACAAAACAACTCATACACGCCCTGGTAATCTCCCGACTCGACTATTGCAATAATCTCTTATCTGGCCTCCCTCTGTCCCGCCTCTCCCCCCTACAATCCATCCTGAACGCCTCCGCCAGGCTAATTCACCTCACCCGCCGCTCTGTCTCTGCCGCTCCCCTCTGCGAGTCCCTTCACTGGCTCCCCATCCACTGCAGAATTAAGTTCAAAATCCTTATCCTTACCTACAAAACCCTCACTAACTCAGCGCCCCACTACCTGTCCTCACTAATCACCAAATACACCCCAGCCCGCTCCCTAAGGTCAAAAAACAGTGACCTGCGCCTAGCTTCTCCCCGCATCACCTCTTCCATGATAGACTGCAGGATTTCTCACGTGCAGCCCCCACTCTCTGGAACGCTCTCCCTCGTACTGTCAGACTTTCCCCTAACTTCTCTTCCTTCAACGCTCCTTAAAACGTTCCTATTTAGGGAAGCCTACCACCCAACTCACTGACGCAACCATCAATCACTCTCACCTTGCAGTCCTCTCCTCCTGTTTCCAACCCCAACCCTCCCAGATTGTGAGTTCCTACGGGAATAGGCCCTCATCTCCTCCTGTACTGTTTGTCAAATGTTCTTCAATGTATTGTAACCCTGTCTATACTGTGCCTATTGTACAGCGCTGCGGAATATGCTGGCGCTTTATAAATAAATAATAATAATAATAATAAAAAAGCAGACCCCCCCCCCCCAAATCAGGAGTCAGTAACCAAGGCCCACCAGGTGGTCTGAAACTACATCTCCCTGGAGCCTCAGCCAATCTGACCAGTACCTGAGCATCATGGGAGATGTAGTGCCTGAACACCTGGAGGGCCAAGGTTGCTGATCCCTGCCCTAAATAACGCACAGAGGGGAATCAATGCCTGAAATCAGACCTCGTGTGTATTAAATATACATTATCTGGGGCTTGTGAAGAGAAGGGATATATATAGAAGTGCTGTCAATCCGCCATGGAACATTCCGGGGCTTTATAAAGGACGTGTGATGATATCCCTCTGTATGTGCGTCTCACAGTTAGTGTTTGACAGGTCGTCCAGGTTATTCCCGGCAGAACCCGTGATCCCGGCCGATTTCTCACCTTAAAAGCCAGCTGGGGGATGACTTTATAGAAATCATCCACGGGATCGTACATGTTGAGCGGCACGGCCCACTGCTCGTTAGCGGCGTCCACTGGCAGGGACGCTGGAGGAGGAGGAGCCGGAGCAGAGGCGGTCTGAGAAGGACAGACAGACAGGATGAGGAGGGGAACGCACGGAAACACAAAATGACATTTTTTTAATCATTATATACATGCAGGATCAGGGTGATATACACATGGACTCTGCTCCTCGTGGGCGGGGCCAGAAGAATATGCACAGGCTTCTTCATGGGTGGGACCAGGGGTCTCCTCGTGGGCGGGGTCAGACTAATACACGTAGCACACAGTTTTGTTGTTTTAGTGAGAGCTTCACGTTAAAGTTTAAGATTCAGACACCAGAGAACACCGTGATGTTTCCTCCCACCAGCTTTTACCGTTACTCCCAGCTCTTCCAGGCTGTCGCTCCTCGCCAACGTTTCCTTCTTGTCCTCCTTGCCGGGCTGGACGCGGCGTTTCACGTCCTCCTCATCCTCGCTGGAGTCTCCCAGACTGAAATCATCCAGGGCCCCCAGGAGGCTGGTGAGAGGAAGGACGCCCAGGGGACGCCTGACATCTGCAAAGCACAATAACACAGCATTACGACCCTTTAATGGGGGGGGGGGGGTCTTCACCCTGGGAAGGAGGGGCTGACAGATCCAGGAGCCAGGCAGCCATTGGCTCCTAAACTCTAGATCAGGGCTGTCAAACTCCGCCCACCCCAGACGTTGATGCCTACAATTCCTTCAACGCAATAGATGTCCAGGGAATCATGGGAGTTGTAGTTCAGAAACATCTGGGGACTGGAATTTGACAGCCCTGCACTAGAATATTCTGTAAAACTTTATAGACAAACCAGGTCTTGTCTCCAGAACAAGGAGAAGGCGTTTCGTATGTTTTCGGGACATGTTGAGATGTTCCCGGACAGAGACGGCCTTACACCCCGGCACAGCACGCAGCTCACCTGTTGGACGGAAATTCATCCCTTGTTTCCACCCGGGAGGAACGGTCAGAAGATCTAGAACAGAGAAACGAATATTAACACGGTCAGCGAGAAGCGCCTGGGGAGGGGGAGCCTGAGCGACGCGGGAGAGCCTGAGTGACGCGGGAGCTACCAGGTCGGACGCATCCACTGAACGAGAGATCGATCAGACATCTGGAACATGAGGAGAATAAAATAAAGAATAATGACTTTTATTTTCTTGGCATTTGAGGATTTTCCCGCACGCTCAGATTAATGGAATATAAAACGATACGTTCGGGGAGTTTTCTCACGATTTGCATTTATCTGAACAGGACATTCTGGTGGCGCCAAACCTAGAAGTATTACTTTTTTTAACCCCTTCACTAACAAGATCAAGTATACTCCATCTTCAAAGCCTACGCTGAATCCCTGATTATTTCCGGAGCAACACGAAGGAATGTCACTTACTGCATGCGGGCCACAGAACGGACCCCAAATGTTACAGCACCTTGGGGGGGACAGACGAAGTGCTGAAACTGTGTGCGTAAAACAGGGATCCCCAGCTGACGCAGCGCAGAGCCTCGGCTGCAGTAGCGCTTTTTTGCCAGCAGATGGCGAGGTCTCTCACATACATTGTGAATAATATCCCCAGTGATTTGTTTTTTTCCTCCCACTGTATAAATTAATGAAAAGTGAAAAAACAAAACACTGGATCCCGACGGTGGTTTTATGGGAAATTTGCTTGGTAGTGAAAGGGTTAAAATGCCATTGTCCAAGATTATCAAGAAGTGTCAAGTCATCAGGTTTTCTATAGAAATTAACTTCCTCCTGCCCAGATCCCAGCAGACAGGCCCTTATAAAGTAGGAACTTAATGTGCGCGGGCGGTCTGCTCGTTCCATCATTGTCTGACATTTAATTGTATCCGCGTCGTGCTGCAGCGGAAAAAAACAGGGCAGGTTAACCCAAAGGTAACGGTTCCCCTTAATGCAGGCCAGCTTGTGTTTCCCAGGATTCTTCACTCCCAGGAACAGAAGGAACTGTATAGAGCAGGGCTGTCAAAATTGTACCCTCCCCCCAGATGCTGATGCCTGCAATTCCCAGAATTCTTTAAATGCAAAAGATGGCCAGGGGATCATGGGAGTTGTAGTTCAGATACACTATATTGCCATAAGTTTTCGCTCACCTGCCTTGACTCGCATATGAATTTAAGTGACATCCCATTCCTAATCCATAGGGTTCAATATGACGTCGCTACACCCTTTGCAGCTATAACAGCTTCACCTCTTCTGGGAAGGCCGTCCACAAGGTTTAGGAGGGTGTTTATGGGAATTTCTGACCATTCTTCCAGAAGCGCATTTGTGAGGTCACACACTGATGTTGGACGAGAAGGCCTGGCTCTCAGTCTCCACTCTAATTCATCCCAAAGGTGTTCTATCGGGTTGAGGTCAGGACTCTGTGCAGGCCAGTCAAGTTCATCCACACCAGACTCTGTCATCCATGTCTTTATGGACCTTGCTTTGTGGTGCACAGTCATGTTGGAAGAGGAAGGGGCCAGCTCCAAACTGTTCCCACAAAGTTGGGAGCATGGAATTGTCCAAAATGTCTTGGTATGCTGAAGTATTCAGAGTTCCTTTCACTGGAACTAAGGGGCCAAGCCCAGCTCCTGGAAAACAACCCCACACCATAATCCCCCCTCCACCAAACATTACACTTGGCACAATGCAGTCAGACAAGTACCGTTCTCCTGGCAACCGCCAAACCCAGACTCGTCCATCCGATTGTCTGATGGAGAAGAGTGATTTGTCACTCCAGAGAACACGTCTCCACTGCTCTAGAGTCCAGTGTCGTCGTGCTTTACACCACTGCATCCGACGCTTTGCATTGCACTTGGTGATGTATGGCTTGGATGCAGCTGCTCGGCCATGGAAACCCATTCCATGAAGCTCTCTGCGCACTGTTCTTGAGCTAATCTGAAGGCCACATGAAGTTTGGAGGTCTGTGGCGATTGACAATGCAGAAAATTGGGGACCTCTTCGCACTATGTGCCTCAGCATCTGCTGACCCCGCTCCGTCAGTTTACGTGGCCTACCACTTCGTGGCTGAGTTTCTGTCGTTCCCAAACACTTCCACCTTCTTATAATACAGCTGACAGGTGACTGTGGAATATTTAGGAACGAGGAAATTTCACGACTGGATTTGTTGCACAGGTGGCATCCTATCACAGTTCCACGCTGGAATTCACTGAGCTCCTGAGAGCGACCCATTCTTTCACAAATGTTTGTAAAAACAGTCTGCATGCCTAGGTGCTTGATTTTATACACCTGTGGCCATGGAAGTGATTGGAACACCTGATTCTGATTATTTGGATGGGTGAGCCAATACTCTTGGCAATATAGTGTATATCAGGGGGGGGTGTGGAGATTGACAGCCCTGGTATAAATGAAGCATATGTCCCGGAGTGGCCGGAAAATCAATTTTATCCATATTTTCTGCTGTTTTGATTATTTTCAGAACCATAGAATTTATAAATAAAAGTAAAATAAATATAAAAATAATAATAATAATAATGTATTCGAGGTTATTCGTGTGGTCTTGTCTGGGAAGAGCTCGTTACATTCCTCCAGACTAGTGGTGGGATTCTGGTCGGTACCGTTTTCGAAGTCCACGACCTCCTCTTGCTCAGTAACAGTCTTCATCTGCTCCAGGGTGGGCTCGTCCATCCCCCCTGTGAAGGACAACGCAACCAGGGTCAGAGATCTCCGCAGGCCTCGTGGCTCTCGGGTGCGTTGAGAATTGCAGTTTACGCAGGTATCACTTACCAGGCCAGAAGGGAAAGTTGGAGGTGCTTCCTCTGACGGATTGGGTGGGGGGGCCGGGGGGTCGGCGGAGGGAGAGGGAATTTTGAGCAGAGAGTCCAGTGTGATCCACCAACACCTATTCAGATGGAGGAAGGAGAGCGACCAATGAGGACGAGAGAAAGCAACCAGAGATCAAGTCGAGATGATTGAGAGCAGCGATGCCTCGATTTATTACCTCTGTGATCCCGAGCAGTTCTCCCGTGGCCGGGTTCCTTTCCACGCTGAGCTCCATGTGAGCGGCCGTCACTTCCATGTGCAAGAGCGAGGGCGAGTCCACTGTGCGAGGCCAGGAGCTACGGGATTCAAAGAGACTCGCCAGGGGACGGGGGTGGCACGCCCAGCTTGCACTCGCCAGGGAACGGGTGGGGGGTGGCCCGCCCAGCCTGCACTCGCCAGGGAACGGGTGGGGGGTGGCCCGCCCAGCCTGCACTCGCCAGGGAACGGGTGGGGGGGTGGCCCGCCCAGCCTGCACTCGCCAGGGGACGGGGACGGCACGCCCACCCGGCACTCGCCAGGGGACGGAGAGGCACGCCCAGCCTGCACTCGCCAGGGGTGCCACACCCAGCCTGCACTCGCCGGGGGAGGCACACCCAGCCTGCACTCGCCGGGGGATGGGGTGGCACACCCAGCCTGCACTCGCCAGGGGACGGGGGTGGCACACCCAGCCTGCACTCGCCAGGGGACGGGGGTGGCACACCCAGCCTGCACTCGCCAGGGGACGGGGGTGGCACACCCAGCCTGCACTCGCCAGGGGACGGGGGTGGCACACCCAGCCTGCACTCGCCAGGGGACGGGGTGGCACACCCAGCCTGCACTCGCCAGGGGACGGGGTGGCACACCCAGCCTGCACTCGCCAGGGGACGGGGGTGGCACACCCAGCCTGCAGTCGCCAGGGGGCGGGGGTGGCACACCCAGCCTGCAGTCGCCAGGGGACGGGGGTGGCACACCCAGCCTGCAGTCGCCAGGGGACGGGGGTGGCACACCCAGCCTGCAGTCGTTGGGACGGGGGAGGCACACCCAGCCTGCACTCGCCAGGGGACGGGGGTGGCACACCCAGCCTGCACTCGCCAGGGGACGGGGGTGGCACACCCAGCCTGCACTCGCCAGGGGACGGGGGTGGCACACCCAGCCTGCACTCGCCAGGGGACGGGGGTGGCACACCCAGCCTGCACTCGCCAGGGGACGGGGGTGGCACACCCAGCCTGCACTCGCCAGGGGACGGGGGTGGCACACCCAGCCTGCACTCGCCAGGGGACGGGGGTGGCACACCCAGCCTGCACTCGCAAGGGGACGGGGGTGGCACACCCAGCCTGCACTCGCCAGGGGACGGGGGTGGCACACCCAGCCTGCAGTCGCCAGGGGACTGGGGTGGCACACCCAGCCTGCAGTCGTTAGGGGACGGGGGAGGCACACCCAGCCTGCAGTCGTTAGGGGACGGGGGTGGCACACCCAGGGTTCTTACCGCTCGCTGCGATCGAAGTGATGCATGGAAAGCCACTCGGGATCTCCGAGATACTTCTGGATAACTTCATAAGACACGTCCACTTCATATGGCGGTAACCCATGGGGAACCTTAACCAGTGACACAGATTAACAATGATTCCCATCAGCCGCGGCATCGCTAATCCAGAACACATTAAAATCTTGACTTGGAATCACCCGGACACCAACGTTACGGATAGAACCAACTCACCGTGGATAATGGACAGATGGATCCTTTCTCCTTGGGAGGATCGGTGATCAGTTCCACTCTCCCGGCCACACCGACCTCCAGTATAGAGAGAGGGAGATCCAGTGGATCCCTTGAGGACAGACCTGCAAGAGGTGAGGGAAATGGACGAGAAGAATCATTAACTCTGGGAACCTAATGTATTTAAAGGGACAGTCTGGACCAGCGGTGCCCAACCTCGGCCCTCCAGGCGTTTTGGAACTACATCTCCCACAAGGCCCTGTTAGCCTATTAAGTGACTGAGTATTGTGGGAGATGTAGTTCCAAAACAACTGGGAGGGCCACAGTTGTGCACTCCTGGTTCGGCAACCTCAGCCCTCCAGATGTTTTGAAACTACATTTCCCATGAGGCTTTGACAAAGTAGTAAGTGACTGAGAATTTAAATATATTTATTTTCGCTGAGCATCATGGGAGATGTAGCTCCAAAACATCTGGAGGGTCAAGGTAGCTGACCCACGGTATAGACCAGGGCTGTCAAACTCTGGACCCTCAGATGTTTCTGAACAACTCCCATGATTCAAAAAGGTCATCTGATGCATTAAAGGAATTCTGGGAATTGTAGGGATTAACCCGGGGGGGGGGGCATGAGATTGACAGTCCTGGTTTAGGCATTTCTAATCAATTCCTCGTGTTAAAATCAGACGTTTTGGAATTTCCACCCAGCTTCCCTCAGCGATTTATTCCGAGGTAAAACACATTGCGGGATGCAATGACATCGGCAGAGAGTCAGCGACGGCGACAGAGAGTCGGCGACAGAGAGTCAGCGGCAGAGAGTCAGCGGCAGAGAGTCAGCGGCAGAGAGTCAGCGGCAGAGAGTCAGCGACGGCGGCAGAGAGTCGGCGACAGAGAGTCGGCGGCAGAGAGTCGGCGGCAGAGAGTCGGCGGCAGAGAGTCGGCGGCAGAGAGTCGGCGACAGAGAGTCGGCGACAGAGAGTCGGCGACAGAGAGTCGGCGACAGAGAGTCGGCGACAGAGAGTCGGCGACAGAGAGTCGGCGACAGAGAGTCGGCGGCAGAGAGTCGGCGGCAGAGAGTCGGCGGCAGAGAGTCAGCGACGGCGGCAGAGAGTCGGCGACGGCGGCAGAGAGTCGGCGACGGCGACAGAGAGTCGGCGACGGCGACAGAGAGTCGGCGACAGAGAGTCGGCGGCAGAGAGTCGGCGGCAGAGAGTCGGCGACAGAGAGTCGGCGACAGAGAGTCGGCGACAGAGAGTCGGCGACAGAGAGTCGGCGACAGAGAGTCGGCGACAGAGAGTCGGCGACAGAGAGTCGGCGACAGAGAGTCGGCGACAGAGAGTCGGCGACAGAGAGTCGGCGACAGAGAGTCAGCCACGCCGGCAGAGAGTCAGCCACGCCGGCAGAGTCAATGACAGAGTAAACGGGGAATATTTGGGTTTGTACAAAAAAAAAAAAAAAAAAAAATACGTAGAATGAAAACTAGATCTAACCGTTGGAATACGTCACATATGTACGATCTGGGATTGAGCGAAAAATGATAAACCCAGAATCAGAGGAATGGGATTAATAATACAGAATAAAACAGCGCGAGAAGGAAAACCATAAAATAAAATAATCCCCCGGATCTCATGTCCCCCCCCCCCTATAAACTACGTCACAAGGCTGCGGACACAAATTTTTGCAGTTAATAAAATCTGACATTTTTACCCATGACGCGCGGCTTACCGTGCTCGCTCATTGTGTCGCAGGTCGTGTGGATCTCATCGGTTTATAAAAGGCGCCTGATCGGATGAAACAAAGACAATAAAGAAAAATGTAAAGCATCACATCCACAAACTCATTCCTCCAGCCCTCAATTTCACCATCTGGCTGTCTGTCTGTCTGTCGCCCACCCCGGAATCTCCTCGCCCCCGTCTGTCATCCTATTCAGCTTTTAATGGTGAGTGGATCCTGCCTGGCCTCCTGGAATGTGTGGATCCTGATTGGTTGAGCCACTTCTTGGTCTGGACAGAGCACACGACTGACAACAAATTTATAGATACAAATAACCAACGTAAAACTGAACACGGTGTATCCGTCCGTCCTCCTGAAGGTGAACACGGTGTATCCGTCCGTCCTCCTGAAGGTGAACACGGTGTATCCGTCCGTCCTCCTGAAGGTGAACACGGTGTATCCGTCCGTCCTCCTGAAGGTGAACACGGTGTATCCGTCCGTCCTCCTGAAGGTGAACACGGTGTATCCGTCCGTCCTCCTGAAGGTGAACACGGTGTATCCGTCCGTCCTCCTGAAGGTGAACACGGTGTATCCGTCCGTCCTCCTGAAGGTGAACACGGTGTATCCGTCCGTCCTCCTGAAGGTGAACACGGTGTATCCGTCCGTCCTCCTGAAGGTGAACACGTTGTATCCGTCCGTCCTCCTGAAGGTGAACACGGTGTATCCGTCCGTCCGCCTGAAGGTGAACACGGTGTATCCGTCCGTCCTCCTGAAGGTGAACACGGTGTATCCGTCCGTCCTCCTGAAGGTGAACACGGTGTATCCGTCCGTCCTCCTGAAGGTGAATACGGTGTATCCGTCCGTCCTCCTGAAGGTGAATACGGTGTATCCGTCCGTCCTCCTGAAGGTGAATACGGTGTATCCGTCCGTCCTCCTGAAGGTGAATACGGTGTACCCGTCCGTCCTCCTGAAGGTGAATACGGTGTACCCGTCCTCCTCCTGAAGGTGAATACGGTGTATCCGTCCGTCCTCCTGAAGGTGAATACGGTGTATCCGTCCGTCCTCCTGAAGGTGAATACGGTGTACCCGTCCTCCTCCTGAAGGTGAATACGGTGTATCCGTCCGTCCTCCTGAAGGTGAACACGGTGTATCCGTCCGTCCGCCTGAAGGTGAACACGGTGTATCCGTCCGTCCTCCTGAAGGTGAATACGGTGTATCCGTCCGTCCTCCTTAAGGTGAATACGGTGTATCCGTCCCTCCTCCTGAAGGTGAATACGGTGTACCCGTCCTCCTCCTGAAGGTGAATACGGTGTACCCGTCCTCCTCCTGAAGGTGAATACGGTGTATTTTGGAGCATTGTGGGGTCTTATTCATACAGCGTGCTGCGCGAGGAGACCGTATTATCCGTCAGTCACCATGAAGCCACAGACTAGGAAGAGGCCACGCAGGAGCTCAGTACACCTAGTCCGACCCTTTTCCCAAAATTCGAGCCATACATAATTTCGGGTAATACGTTGATGAAAGGTTCATACACACAAAACACTTGTTTCTCTGATGCTCATACTGTGCATTACACGGGGGTGACACTCACACCTGTCAAAACACAGCGCTGTCTCCATGCGGTCCAGAGTAGAATTTGCCCATGGATGCCAGATTCACTTTAAAACACTGATGGTGAACCTTGGCACCACCAGATGTTTTAGAACTACCTGTCCCATGATGCTCAGTAAGCCTTATGTGGGACTAAGCATAATGGGACATGTAGTTCTGCAATATCCGGGGCGCTGATGCTCACCATCACCACTTTAAAAGCATGCATTAATGTGTTTTATTTCTGTGACGTCACAGCCTGACGCAGATCCATAGAATGTAGGGTTGCCAGATTGGCCAGGTTTACCCATACCCATATAATTTATTCATGCTGATGGGCAGTGCATATAAAATGACACCCTGCAGAATGTATAATCCATACGCTGCATGTAAGAAAAAAAAAAGGAATCCCGGGTGACCTGCCCGGATTTCCTTCCTGCAGCATATGTTATACATGGTGCAGGGCAGCACTCTTCCCTGTGATCCCCCTCTGCATAAAATGTGTGTCCAGGAAAACATGGCTGATCTGGCAACTCTAATGACACAGTATTATAAACTACTTATTGCTGCGACATGCCCCTATAATATATATATATAATGCTCAGGTTACAGAGTGATGCATTAATAATGTGCACATTCTGCATTATAACTGCACAGCATGTTACAAATAAGTGACAGGAAGTGCCTGTGCGACCTCCAGACACACAAACTCAGTGCAAGAGACGAAAAACAACGTCTGGAAATGCAGTAATACTTTACAATATACACACATGTCGTTCATTACCCTCCTAGAAAAGGTGCAGGATCCTGCCTGGTTGTCACAGTGCTCTGGGTGAACAAAGATGGCAGCTAAACCGGGACGTGACGTCAGAGTGTGGCGGAAGTATCTGTCGACTGCAATACGCTTTGGCCAGACTCGCGTACGTTCTACACAGTAGAGACATAACCTAAGCCTGGCGCTTCTTCCTTGACGTCACTTTCGCAGCGCCGAACCCTCAGATATTTTGATCTACAATAAAATGGCCGACCAGGCGCAAAGGAAAAAAGGCGCAGTTCTTCCACTAGTCAGTAGTTGTGACGTGAAATTATCGTTTTATGGCGCTCTAGGCGACATGGCAGCGATCTGGAATGGATGTAATGCAATCCCAGTATTTCCCATGATGCTCAGGGGGAAGTGAGGTAGGACTGGCATTGGCCATGGATTAGGAAGCAGCTGATTGGCTGATGCAGGGCCTGATATTTGGAAATAAGTCAAAGTTTCTCTTTCTTATCTATTGTTTACTCATTTTTGTGCTTTTTTCTGCAGCAGGAGGCGGAGTCAGAGAGGCGGGGCTGAGCAGAATTTCTCCGATTGCCACATTCCTCGCTTTCACTTATTTCCAAATTATTTCCAGAATAAGGAAAGTACACCTTGGGAAACGATTTATTATTACGCAAGCGAACGTATCAGCCGGCGGGGAATTCTGCGCATAATAATAACGATTGTCACCAGGCACACAATTCAGTATTTAGGACAGGGGTCAGCAACCTTGGCCCTCCAGATATTTTGGGACTACATCTCCCATGAGGCTCAACCAAGATAAAGGGACAGTCTAGGCACCCTGATCACTTTATTTTAGTTAAGTGGTTGGCTGCATTGAGTGCCCCCTAGGGTTTCCCGATCGGCCATTTTTTCCTGGACGCATATAATTTATTTATGCTGATGGGCAGCGCGTGAAAGATGAGACCCCGGAGCATGTAGAGTCCATTCGCTGCTGAGGAGAAACTGACAGGGTTATTCAGAGAGCACTGACATTTCGTTACTCTCCCGTTTGCTGCACTTCGGCGAGTTAAATTCTCCAGCCCTGCGGTGAATTCAGCACTGTGAATCGACCCGCCGAACGAATTGAAAAACTGCAGCAAAACTGCTGAATCAATTCGATAAACCGCCAATTTGATTCGAAAAAGCTCTTAATGCATCCGACGATCTTCCGAAAAAGCCGACTAGCCGCTGGAAAAAGCCGACAAGCCGCTGAACGGGTTAAAAAAAAAAGCGAAACCACAACTTTTAAAAGGCGTTTAAAAAGAAATTAGTGCATGAAAATGCCTGGAAATAATATATAAGGTCCTATGAATAACAAAATAAAGGTCTGTTACAGAAAAAAATTAAGAAAATCCTCAATAGGAGGATCGAACTTTGCAGCGCTGAGTGCACTAACTGCACTCAGCGAGGTGCGTCAGAGTGGAAGGAACGTCCACTCTCACAGACCTTCCATCTGCTCTCAGAAACGCTCGTCTGACCCCGGCCTTAGAAGTGGATCCTATAAGATGGGGGGAGCGCCTCAATGGGCTCAAACATGCAGAACATTGAGCCAGTATCTGTATGAGGGCTCTTTATCACGTGAGTGAGATTGAATTGGATGTATACATCTAAATAATAATACATTTTAATCTACACTATCAGGGTTATCCAAAGAGATTCGAAAAGTCACTGCAGGTTCGGTGACTTTTCGTTCTCTTCAATTCGGTTCCGTTTGCCGATCCCATTTCGGTGACCCTGCGGTGTATTCAGCAAGCAGCACAGGGTCCCCGAATTGCAGGGAAAAGCTGCCGCAAACCCGACGAAAACTAACCGCAAAACCCAACGAATGCACGCAGAAAACACATAAAAACATCTGGATTAACCTGCCGAAAACCACGGAAAAAGCCCGAGCAGGAGCCGATCACACACAGCGAAGCTGCCGAGACGCAGACGAGGCAGTGAATAAATTAGCAAAACCGTTTGTATGATTGTGTGAAAATGAAACGCTGTTTGCAAAGAAACTACTGAGCGAAAATGTCTGAAATTTACATATGATCCAATGAATGATAATAAAAAGGGCTGTTACAGAAAAAATAAGTAAACTTAAAAAAAAAATCTGACTTTTTAAAGAAAAAAAAAAAAGAAAAATGCTTAAAATATCCGAAAACAATCTATAAATAAAGAGACTCTTTACTGCAGAATTTTATAATGAACGGTTTATTAGAAATTGAATTAAAACGGGAATATTTTTTAACATTGAAGCCTATGGGATTCTCCTGAATTAACTTGCCGAATTAAACCACCGAATGTCAGGGCATTAGGGAAACCTTTCACTGCTGGTTTGTGTTCTCTGAATAGCCGAAGCATTGCTTTTTTATGGGGATTTCACTGCCCTCGAACAGGCACCGAACAGGCACCGTATGTGCAGGCAATTCGCCAGGATTTGGCGAATTGCCTGCTCTCTGGATAGCCGAATGGCCAGGAAAGGCAACCGAACGCTGATTTTCAGCGTTCGGTTACCTTTCTCAAGCAATTCGGATCTCTTTGGATAACCCTGTATATGTTTTTCTTGGAGTTATTCCATATGATATTACTGAAGGCAATGCTGGTTCCACATTTCGCTTTGAAGAGACGTTTAAGGAACATCATGGTTACATAGTTACATAGGCTGAAAAAAGTTGTGCATCCATCGGGTTCAGCCTTCCACACATCACCTACTGCTGTTGATCCAAAAGAGGCAAAAAACCCAGTCTGAAGCGCTCACCAATATGCAACATACTGGGAAAAATTGCTTAGTTTCTTGGTTGTGGTGGACGTTCCCAACATGTCATGGGGATTCCCAGTATAGCCCAGGGGCCTATACTTACCTCTCCGGTCATTGTCCCATGGCGGTCTGACTTCCTTGAAGTCAGACCGTCCCACTAGACCCCTCCCGGCGCACTCACATCATCATGCTTAGTTTTTTCAGGCACCCCCGGCGGACCCCTCTAACTCCCCTTTGGTAAGGGTAGAGGGACAAATAAGGCATCGCTGGAAAGGTCAGAGTCTAAGCCTAATATGTAACTAATTTCTAACCCTTGCTATGGAAAACGACGCTCAATTTCAGGCCGGAGCATCCATTCAGCTGAAGACAAATTTGGGATCTTCTTTTCTAGATGCAGCTTTTTACCGTTTTTCAATGCTTTTTTTTTTTTTTTCCTGCAATTTTTTTTCCACTGGATACCAAACATTTTTTTTAAAAAAATCTATTTTTTTTCTTATGTCTTACATATTTTAGTTTTGTAGAGATCACAGGGGGCAACTTTTGTCTGCAAAATTAGAAAAAAAAATCAGTTTTGTTTTTAATTTTACAGAGAGCAAAAAAATCCGAAAAACAAATAAAATTGTGTGATTTTTATTTGTTTTTTGTAAAAAAAAAATTTTTAGTTTTATAGGGATAGTCGCCCACCACAAAGAGAGCCAATCTGTGCCATAAAAGGATAAAAAAATATTAAACTTTTTATTATTCTTTTTTAAAAAAAAAAAATATTTTACAGAGAAAGAGGAACACAACATGAGGGTATCTTTGTGTTAAAAAATATATATATTTTACTGTATATACAATCAGGTCCAGAAATATTGGGACATTGACACAATTCTAACATCTTTGGCTCTATACACCACCACAATGGAGTTGGAATGAAACAAACACAATGTGCTTTAACCCCTTCACTGCTGAGGCATTTCACCACTGTGCTGAGCTCATTTTTACCGCTTTCGCTCATCATGTTTAAACGCAATTTTAAAGCCACATTTTAATAAATGACCCAGACATATTATATATCGTTCTTTCCGGCAGACTACGCAGATTCATAATATATCATTTTTATATGTATACGTCATGTCCTGCCTGTATATTATAACAAAAAATACAATAAAAATTGAATTTTTAATCATCTGCAGTGTGTAAAGTGTTTTTTTTCACATTTTATCACATGAGCGTTTGCGGTTATGTTTTCTATGGGGTGCGCTTGTACAAAAAATTTGAAATGGGGACTTGTTAATTTTTTTGGGGGGAATTACGTGATTTTTAGCAAACGCACCCCATAGAAAAAAATCATTAGTGCAGCATCATTGTTCACATTATAATTGAAATGTGAACAATATTGCTGCATTAATAAAAACAACACACAAAAAAATACATGTTTTTTTTTTTATTTATTTATTTTTTTAAATTTATTTATTATTTTTTTTTTTTTTTTTTTTTCACTTTTTACCTAGTCATGTTGGGTATCATTCGAAAGGCCATGCTCAGGCCTTTCAAATGACACCCTCACAAGAACCCCCTATCTCCACCAGGGGATTTCCTTGGGAAATCCCCGGCAGCTAGGGGTTCCCCGGCTATCGGACGTCATCACGCTATGCATGATGACGTCAGACAGCGAGGGGAGTCCCAGGGGTGGAGCCGCCATCCAAGATGGCGGCCCCCACCGGAGATAGGCTGCACTTCGGCGCCGCAAGGCGCTGAAGTGCAACCCAGCACTTGAGGGGTTAAAGCCAGGCACCGCTTAAAAGGGGAGACTCTCCCCTTTTAAGCGGTGCCTGGCTTTTAGCGCTGCTCCTTCCCGATCGGGAGGGAGAGGGATCCAAACTGATCCCCCCCCTCCCTTCCAGGCTATCTCCCGGCATTGCCGGGGGGTCGCCTGGAAATGACGTCATCGCGCATGGCGCGATGACGTCATTTACGCCGGGAGGAGCTTGACTTCAGCGTCTGAAGACGCTGAAGTCAGAACGCCGTGGGACCCCGGACAGAGAGGTGAGTATCTCCGCCGGGGGTCCCGCACAGCTGATGACGTGTGGGGCACGTCCTCAACATGTAACGTGCATCAATGAGGACGTGTCCCACACGTCTTCAGCAGTGAAAGGGTTAACTGCAGACTGTCAGCTTTAATTTGAGGGTATGTACATCCAACTCAGGTGAACGGTGTAGGACTTACAGCAGTTTGCAGATGTGCCCCCACTTGTTAAGGGACCAAAGGTAATGGGACAGAATAATAATCATAAATCAAACTTTCCTTTCTTAATACTTGGTTGCAAATCCTTTGCAGTCAATCACAGCCTGAAGTCTGGAGCGCATAGACATCACCAGACGCTGGGTTTCATCCCTGGTGATGCTCTGCCAGGCCTCTACTGCAACTGTCTTCAGTTCCTGCTTGTTCTTGGGGCATTTTCCCTTCAGTTTTGTCTTCAGCAAATGAAATGCTGCTCAATGGGATTCAGGTCAGGTGATTGACTTGGCCATTGCATAATATTCCACTTCTGTCCCTTCAAAAACTCTTTGCTTGCTTTTGCAGTATGCTTTGAGTCATTGTCCATCTGCTCTGTGAAGCGCCGTCCAATGAGTTCTGCAGCATTTGGCTGAATGTGAGCAGATAATATTGCCCGAAACACTTCAGAATTCATCCTGCTGCTTTTGTCAGCGTCACATCATCAATAAATACAAGAGAACCAGTTCCATTGGCAGCCATACATGCCCACGCCATGACACTACCACCACCATGCTTCACTGATGAGGTGGTATGCTTAGGATCATGAGCAGTTCCTTTCCTTCTCCATACTCTTCTCTTCCCATCACTCTGGTACAAGTTGATCTTGGTCTCATCTGTCCATAGGATCTTGTTCCAGAACTGTGAAGGCTTTGTTAGGTGTTGTTTGGCAAACTCTAATCTGGCCTTCCTGTTTTTGAGGCTCACCAATGGTTTACATCTTGTGGTGAACCCTCTGTATTCACTCTGGTGAAGTCTTCTCTTGATTGTTCACTTTGACACACATACACCTACCTCCTGGAGAGTGTTCTTGATCTGGCCAACTGTTGTGAAGGGTGTTTTCTTCACCAGGGAAAGAATTCTTCATTCATCTACCACAGTTGTTTTCCGTGGTCTCCCGGGTCTTTTGGTGTTGCTGAGCTCACCGGTGCGTTCCTTCTTTTTGAGAATGTTCCAAACAGTTGTTTTGGCCACACCTAATGTTCTTGCTATCTCTCTGATGGGTTTGTTTTGTTTCTTCAGCCTAATGATGGCTTGCTTCACTGATAGTGACAGCTCTTTGGATATCATCTTGAGAGTTGACCGCAACAGATTCCAAATGCAAATAGCACACTTGAAATGAACTCTGGGCCTTTTTATCTGCACATTGTAATTGGGGTAATGAGGGAATATCACACACCTGGCCATGGAACAGCTGAGAAGCCAATTGTCCCATTACCTTTGGTCCCTTAACAAGTGGGAGGCACATCTGCAAACTGCTGTAGGTCCTACACCGTTCACCTGAGTTGGATGTACATACCCTCAAATTAAAGCTGACAGTCTGCAGTTAAAGCACATTGTGTTTGTTTCATTCCAACTCCATTGTGGTGGTGTATAGAGCCAAAGATGTTAGAATTGTGTCGATGTCCCAATATTTCTGGACCTGACTGTATATATGTATTAGCAGAGCTATAACGGGAACCGGCTCTCATGCCTGCGCTTCCTTTTGTGTTTCGAGATGAGCATAAGTTTCTATTCTGCATTTCTTTGCCGCCTTTCAGCTAACAGTGTATTATTTGGAATCAGGGTTTCGCATAATTGGGTATTAATAATTACTTTAACTCCTTCACTACCAAGTGATTTTCCAAAAAAAAACACATTGTCAGAAACGAGTGGTTTTGTTTTGTAAAGTCATTTTTAATTAATAATACATTAAGAAATATTTGAGCTTATACCCATTGTATGTCTTACTGTAAATAACCTATTTGGCCAGTAGATGGCGCCATCTACTGCCAAATAGAGTTACAGAGGTTTGAGCGGCTGGTCTATTTTCTTCTTTTTCTCCCTGCATCGGTTGCTGAAAGCCCGATATTTCAGCAGCTGATTTTACACCGTTGTAGCGCTTTGGGCATTATGCCCACAAGGCTAAAACCTTGGGGGCATCTTCTGCAGCCCAAAAGCAAATGTGACCGGTCTGTTACCTTGATAAAGGCCTTAACCACTTGGCTGCTATGGACGCGCTCAGCGCATCCAGCCAAGTGGTTCTCCTGTGCTATGGACGCGCTGAGCGCGTCCATGCACAGGCGGCAGCAATCCGGCAGATTGCTGCGCCCCCTGGTGCGGGCTGACATCTTGGATGTCAGCCCAGCACTCGGGGGCCCCGGCGGAGCAATTAGATGTCATCGCGGCGGCGCAATGACATCTAATTCAGGCGCCCCCCCTCATGTGCGGAGGAGGCGCCGGGGGGCAGGGAGTTAATCCAGGCACTGTTTGGAAGGGCACAGCCTGCCCTTCCAAACGGTGGCTGTCATTAACCCCTGGGGAGCCGGATCATGAATCGGCGCTGAAAAGCGCCGGTTAGTGATCCTTTCTCGGAGCTGGCCGACATCTTGGATGTCGGCCAAGCCTCTGGGAACTCCCCCTGAGGACTGGCGTCATCGTGCATAGCACGATGACGCCAGTCCTGGAGTTAACCCCTAGCTGCCACCAATGGTGGAGATAGGGGGTTCCAGTGAAAGCATGGCCTTTCCAACAATATCAAACATGATAATGAAAAAGTTTTAAAATAAAAAAATATATAGATTTAAAAAAAAGTTTTTTTTTTTTTGCTTTTGTTTTGTTAATGCAGCAATATTGTTCCCATTTCAATTATAATGTGAACAATAATGCTGCACTACTGATTTTTGTATGCGGTGCGTTTGTTAAAAAAAGCGACACTTCCCCAAAAAAAAATGTAACGGGTCCCCATTTCAAATTTGTTTAACAAGCGCACCCCATACAAAATATAACCGCAAACGATCGCATGTTAAAATGTGGAAAAAACACTTTACACATAATAAATTATTGAAAATTCAAATTTTATTGCATTTTCTGTTATAATATACAGACATGACATAACGTATACATGTAATAATGACATATTATGAATCTGTGGAGTCTGCCGGAAAGAACAATATATATAATATGTCTGGGTCATATATCAAAATATGGCTACAAAACGCGGTTAAACATGATGAGCGAAAGCGGTAAAAATGATCTCAGCACAGAGGTGTGAAAAGCCTCAGCAGCGAAAGGGTTAAGGCGCCGAAATGTCATTTTTTCAATGATTTGAATTAAAGTTTGGATTTTTACAAGACACAAGTGCCTCCCGCTACCTATTTTTCGAGATTATATATATATATTGTATATATACTGTCTACATCTACTGCAAAATCAGCCAACATAGGATCAACGGAGTGTCAGCGGATTATATATACAGTGCAACTAGGCTCACAATATATTATTATTATTTTCTGATAAGCCAGTGGCTAAACATTTTTTAGAATACCATCATAGTTTACCAACTTTAAAATTTATTGGGATCGATCATGTCCCCCCGCTTCATAGGGGAGGTGATCGATCTCAGCTTTTATTGCAAAGAGAGACTTACTGGATAAGAACACTCAATACATTGGTCCCACATGGACTTAATGAGTATGTGTCCTTTACACCTTTTCTTTACAGTCGCTTATATTCTACATGTCTCTGGGTGATCTTTTTTCCTCTGTTACCTTTTTTTAACATTTTTTATATAACATTTTTTATATACATGTATATTTAATACACATTATAATCACTTAGTTTTTGTATTATTATATATGCATTTTTCCATTTTTTTTCACATATTATTCACTTTTTTTCACACATTTTTTTCACATATTTTTCACTTTTCTTTTTCAACACTTTTTTCTTATTTCTTATTTGTTTTTACCTTGAAGAAGGCCTATGCTTAGGCCGAAACGTTGGTTTTAATGCATCTTTGATTAAAAGTTTTTTATTTTTAAAACGAAGACCTTGAGTGCGCCCTTTTTTTCTGGCAGTCATATATATATATATATATATATATATATTGTCTACATCTACTGCAAAATCAGCCAACATAGGCTCAACGGAGTGTCAGTGGATTATATATACAGTGCAACTAGGCTCACAATATATTATATATATATATATATATATATACAGTGGCAAGAAAAAGTATGTGAACCCTTTGGGATTACGTGGAGTTTTGCATGAATTGGTCATAAAATGTGCTCTGATCTTCATCTAAGTCACAACAATTTGAAAAACACAGTCTGCTTAAAATAATACAACACAAACATATGTTTTCATGTATTTATTGAACATAACATGTAAACATTCACAGTGCAGGGTGCAAAAAGTATGTGAACCCCTAGCCTAATGACTTCTCCAAGAGCTAATTGGAGCCAGGAGTGAGCCAACCTTGAGTCCAATCAGTGTGATATTATTGGATGTGTTGCTGAAAGCTGTCCTGCCCTTTAAAAACACACACCAGTTTTGGGTTTACTGGTTTCAAGAAGCACTGCCTGATGTGAACCATGCCTCGCAGAAAAGAGCTCTCAGAAGACCTACGATCAAGAATTGTTGACTTGCATGAAGCTGAAAAGGGTTACAAAAGTATCTCCAAAAGCCTTGATGTTCATGTGTCGACAGTAAGACAGACTGTCTACAAATGGAGAAAGATCAGCACTGTTGCTACTCTCTCTAGGCGTGGTCGTCCTGTAAAGATGACTGCAAGAGCACAGCACAGAATGCTTAATGAGGTAAAGAAGAATCCTAGAGTGTCAGCTAAAGACTTACAGAAATCTCTGGCACATGCTAACATTTTTGTTGACACATCTGCAATAAGGAAAACATTAAAACAAGAATGGAGTACATGGGAGGACACCACGGAGGAAGCCATTGCTGTCCAAAAAGAATATTGCAGCAGGTTTGAAGTTTGCAAAAGAGCACCTGGATGTTCCGCAGCACTACTGGCAAAATATTCTGTGGACAGATGAAACCAACATTGAGTTGTTTGGAAAAAACACACAACACTATGTGTGGAGAAAAAAAGACACAGCACACCAACATCAAAACCTCATCCCCACTGTAAAACATGGCGGAGGGAGCATCATGGTTTGGGGCTGCTTTGCTGCCTCAGGGCCTGGACAGATTGGAATTCATTTTTCCATCAATGACAACAGAGTTTATCAAGACATTTTGCAGGAAAATGTAAGACCATCTGTCCGCCAACTGAAGCTCCGCAGAGGATGGGTGATGCAACAGGACAATGACCCAAAGCATACAAGTAATTCAACAAAAGAATGGCTTCAACAAAACAAAATACACCATCTGGAGTGGCCCAGTCAGAGTCCTGACCTCAACCTGATTGAAATGCTGTGGCATGACCTTAAGAGAGCGATTCACACCTGACATCCCAAGAATATTGCTACACTGAAACAGTTTTGTGAAGAGGAGTGGTCCAAAATTACTCCAGATCGTTGTGCAGGTCTGATCTGCAACTACAGGAAACGTTTGGTTGAGGTTATTGCTGCCAAAGGAGGGTCAACCAGTTATTAAGTCCAAAGGTTCACATACTTTTTCCACCCTGCACTGTGAATGTTTACATGTTCTGTTCAGCAAAAACATGAAAACATATAATGTTTGTGTTGTATTATTTTAAGCAGACTGTGTTTTTTCAAATTGTTGTGACTTGAATGAAGATCAGAGCACATTTTATGACCAATTCATGCAAAACTCCACGTAATCCCAAAGGGTTCACATACTTTTTCTTGCCACTGTATTTATACAGTATATATTTACTGCAAAATCAGCCAGCAAAAAATCCAACATTTCCCCAAGTCGCAAACAATAGAGTCTTTATCCCTAATAAGCAGTTATCAGCCATCATTGTTGGGCTGGATGCATTTGGTGGTTGCAGCCAACCCTTCGGGGAATAGGCGCGACCCCACCCCTCCTGCACTATGTATGTTTCAATGTACTTCCAGCCAGGTCATCCCTGCAGCAAGACTCCGCTCTGTGTCTTTGTTTTGATCCCAAAGTGGATTTTTGTTTCTGGGGGAGCATAAATAAAGGCCCACCAGTCTACCTCATGTTTGACAAGTAGCATGAGCAGGTATGGTTTGCTATGCAGCAGCCTGTGGTTTCATTTTGGTTAGGACTCGCCTTTATAGAGGTGCCGTGACGTTGGCGGGTGAGCTAGTCTTATAATGGCCATTAATAAGAAACCAAACCTCTAATTGTGTTTAGTTTCACACGGTATAATTGGAGTAAGCGCAGATGACATTTTTTTCTTTGTTATGTTCTACACATGTTGTTGGGCTGGATGCATTTGGTGGTTGCAGCCAACCCTTCGGGGAATAGGCGTGACCCCACCCCTCCTGCACTATCATTGAGTAGGGGTTTGCCGAATATCTGACGCACAGCACAGGGGATATGATTTGCTGCTCAGTGATTACAGGATTCAGTCTGCATTTCCCCAAGGTGATCTGCAAAACCTGTCCTGTTAGGGCGACCTGAGGACTGCAGTAGTTGGGAACCACTGGTATAATATAATAGACACAGCACGGGTGCCGGACAAAATCCCTACAGCCAGCTTCCCTAATGCCAAGATCCCGACAGCCAACTTACAGACAGGACAACTGCCGGACATCCCAACTTCCCTACATGGCCAACTTACAGACATTCAAAATCTCAGCGGCTAACACTAACACCCTAACCCTAGGTTTAGGGGGGGTTAGGGCTAGGTTTAGGGAGGTTAGGGCTAAATTTAGGGGGATAGGTTATGGGGGTTAGGGTTAGTGCTAGATTTAGGGGGGCTAGGGTTAGGGCCACGTTTAGGTGGGTTAGGGCTAGGTTTAGGGGGGTAGTGTTAGGGCTAGGTTTAGGGAGTTAGGGCTAGATATAGGGGGATTAGGGCTAGATTTAGGGGGTTAGGGCTAGATTTAGGGGGTTTGGGCTAGATTTAGGGGGTTAAGGCTAGATTTAGGGGGTTAGGGTTAGGTATAGAATTTAGGGGGGTTAAGGTTAGGGCTAGATTTAGGGGGTTAGGGCTACGTTTAGGGGGTTAGGGAGTAGGGTTCGGGTTTGCCGCTGGGATTTTGGATGTCCGAAAGGTAGCCGTCAGGGAGTTCTCGGTGTAGGGAAGTCGGCCGTCGGGATTATGGCATTCGAGAACCTGGCTGTAGGGATTTCGACCCAAACCCACACAGCACACCAACTGTTAAAAGATGAAAAGCATCTTGACGCGTTTCGCCGCAAACGCCGGGGCTTTATCAAGGGATAATGCTATATATATCCACCCCTGCACATGCTACACACAGTGTGCTCGCACAGCACAGCCATGGATTAGGGGGAATTCCTGGGCAGTATAAAACAATGCTGACCTTTGGGGAATATCTGGGGAGTTTCCGCCTCTGCCTGTTTTAATGCCAGTATATTTTTACTAACATATTGCACAAACAAGAAATGGGTTTTCTGTAGCGAGTTGCACAATTCATCAGATGAAGAACTGGCGAGCTCGGAGGAACCACACACGTGTTGCGCGCTGGCCGCACGAGGAGAGAGCTGGCACCCGAGCTGATTGTTTTCCGACCTCTCCTGGACACAGCAAATATACTTATTAATTAGCCTGACGTGACCTCCCTTTATCACGATACGCCAAATATTTGCTGGTAACAAAGTTATAACATCCTACTTGGTGAGGACAGTGAATTGTGTGTAACCAGAGAGAGACAGGGCTGCCGTGAGAAATCGTGGGGCCCCTGACTGACCCACTGGTCGGGGCTCCCTACCCTCCGATCCCTATATCCATAAAACCTCTTGCCTCCTCTTCTATTTACCTTATTTTACAGGGAGTCGGCTAAATACCTGGTGGATAAAAAGTGTTTCCTGGTGGGAGAGCATTCACTGTGCACCTTATCTGGTGTCGGCCATACTGATTACTCCCTCAGCGATGAGTCAGTGCGCTCTTACTGGCCTCAAATACTGCGGCCCACCTGGCTCCTCAGATACTGCGGCCCACCGGGAAATTTCTTGGCATCCCTATAGGTCAGTCCTGGTTGGCGCAGAGGGGCCTTTACACCTGTGGCACAGGGTTTGGTGAGGTCCAGGGCCTCCTTGAGCCACCAGGCCCTTGACCATATCCCGGTCTGATGGCTGCTCTGATCAGAAAGCTGTAACTCTCCTTTTAATCAGCCGTGACCTTTATGTTCAGTTTTTGCAGTAATGTCCTCATGCAGTGCCTTTTCTCAAGATAATAAATATTTCCAGATGTTGCCGTGTTACCGCGTGCGGATAGAATGGATTATATATCGGTATAAAGCTGTGTTATAATGCTGTGCGTGGGACGCCGCTGGCAGATTAGTTTACATGTGGAGAGGAGGTTAGTAAGGACATTCAGCCTCTAACTGTGGAACCATTACACCTCTTTGTCTGCATTCGCCGCGGCATCGTGTGGATAAACTCATGCAATGTCACAGCATTTATTTGCGGCTAGAGTGTCATTAATTTGTGGCCAAGATCTTGTGTTGATGATGGGAGAGTCGCAGCGCTACGTAAAGTCTTCTCCAGCACATTATCCCAAATGTTAACCTCAATGGGGTTAAGGTCTGGACTGTGCGGTGGCCAATCCACGTGTGAAAATGATGTCTCGTGCTCCCTCAACCACTCTTGCACAATTTGAGCCTGATGAATCCTGGCATTTCCATCTTGGAATATGCCCGCTGTGCCATCAGGGGAGAAAAAACCCCATTGATGGAAAAACCTGCTCATTCAGTATATTCAGGGAGTCACGTGACCTCATTTTATGGGCTCATAATGTCGCTGAAGCCAGACCTGACCCACTGAAGCAAACCCAGATCATAACAGGCTCGTACGGCAATTTTGGGGTAATTCGTCTATTCACATTTACAGGCGAATTATCAGCGAAATACGGAGCAATGAGCAGCAATTCCCATGTAATATGTCATGTACCTCCTGGATATAATGTCTAAGTATACACAGACGAGCTAATCTACACTGCCGGTCCTTTAAACCGCCGGAATGTCTACCTACAATGAATACAGCAACCAGACACCAGGGGTTAATACCAGGATGCTTGCGAGCCAGATACCAGGGGTTAATATCCGGATGCTCGTGAGCCAGATACATGGGGTTAATACCAGGATGCTCGTGAGCCAGATACATGGGGTTAATATCAGGATGCTCGTGAGCCAAATACCAGGGGTTAATACCAGGATGCTTGTGAGCCAGATACCAGGGGTTAATACCAGGATGCTTGTGAGCCAGATACCAGGGGTTAATACCAGGATGCTTGTGAGCCAGATACCAGGGGTTAATACCAGGATGCTCGTGAGCCAGATACCAGGGGTTAATACCAGGATGCTTGTGAGCCAGATACCAGGGGTTAATACCAGGATGCTCGTGAGCCAGATACCAGGGGTTAATACCAGGATGCTTGTGAGCCAGATACCAGGGGTTAATACCAGAGCAGACCGTCAGCCAAGTGCCAGGGGTCGTTCTGTCAGAGTAGGTGCCAAGGGGATAACAGCCAGGAGAATCGTCAGACAAGCCAAATCGGTACACAGGTAAGATAGCAAAGAACGCACTAAGAGGAGTGAAAACCACGTCAGGGCAAAGATCCAGGGCTCAGGTGTCACATTTTAAACTTGGTGGGTGCTGTGTCATCACACCGCGCCCTGCCCGCGTCAGTGACCCATGGCCACGATCGGCCAGTACTTTACTCGGCGTCTGAACAGCGAGGAAGACCCAAGGACGGTACGGGACGTGACAGAAGACTATTGTGCCCTCTATTCACAGACGCCAAATTGCACTGAAATTGGGATGAAATGCCCTGATCTTCGTTGTTTCAGTTCAACAGGTTTAAACGGGCGAATCCTATAGGATTCAATGTAAAAAAATATTATTTCTATTATTTTTTTTATTCAACCGTTTGTTCTTTTCAATTTCAGCAAAAAGACTTTTTATTTTTTAGAATTTTTATAGGTATGTTTCTGAAATTTTTAGGTGAAAATTTTTGATTCCCATTTTTTTATAATGGTGTTTTTTTTTTATTCTGTAACAGACCGTTTTATTTCTTTTTATAGGACCTCTTTTATTATTATTATGCATTTTTATTGTTTTAGAAGCCTTTTAAAAAAAGTCCAGGTCGGCGGTATTTGGCGAATCATCGGCAATCAGTTTGGCGGCTTTTGGTGCCATTTGGCCGGCTTCTGCGACTCCTTGTTTGGCGCACTTCTGGGACCCTGCGGTGAATAGTGAATTCACCGCAGGGTCAGCAAACTGAAATTGCCGAAGTGCGCCGAACCAGAATACACTGAAACTTTCGGTGCTTTCTGAATAACCCTTTAAAATTCTAGAAATGTCCGCTCCGGCTTTTGCTGAAATTTCGGTGGTCTTTGAATAACCCCTTGTGTGTTTGTCCCCGCTTCCTTTATAGAAACAATTGGGAAATGAGCGATAAAAAGAGGAAGTGGGTTTCAGTAACCGGAGGGTGTAGCCGGGGCTGCCTTAACACAATGTGCTGCCTGGTCAGAAAATGAGATGCTGCTCCCCCTCCCCAATGATTTCTCCACGACAACCTCAGCTCAATACATAGTAGCGTAGTGTTGTCAAACTCCGGCCCCCCCAGATGTCTCTGAACTACAACTCTGAACTAGAATTCTGGGAACTGTAGGCATCAACATCTGGGGGACGTGAGTTTAACAGCTCATCTCATCGAAATATCCTTAAAGGGCCGGTACCACCATAAAATGCAATGTCCTTATTGTGTTTATTTGATGTTGCTGATATCCTACATGTGTTTGTTTTTCTCTTATATGTTTAGTTAAGAAAATATTTTCCTCTATATGTGTCACTGGGCGCATCCATTGTGTGATATTTTCCTCTATATGTGTCACTGGGCGCATCCATTGTGTGATATTTTCCTCTATATGTGTCACTGGGTGCATCCATTGTGTGATATTTTCCTCTATATGTGTCACTGGGTGCATCCATTGTGTGATATTTTCCTCTATATGCGTCACTGGGTGCATCCATTGTGTGATATTTCCCTCTATATGTGTCACTGGGTGCATCCATTGTGTGATATTTTCCTCTATATGTGTCACTGGGTGCATCCATTGTGTGATATTTCTTCTATATGTGTCACTGGGTGCATCCATTGTGTGATATTTTCCTCTACATGTGTCACTGGGTGCATCCATTGTGTGATATTTCCCTCTATATGTGTCACTGGGTGCATCCATTGTGTGATATTTCTTCTATATGTGTCACTGGGTGCATCCATTGTGTGATATTTTCCTCTACATGTGTCACTGGGTGCATCCATTGTGTGATATTTTCCTCTATATGTGTCACTGGGTGCATCCATTGTGTGATATTTTCCTCTATATGTGTCACTGGGTGCATCCATTGTGTGATATTTTCCTCTATATGTGTCACTGGGTGCATCCATTGTGTGATATTTTCCTCTATATGTGTCACTGGGTGCATCCATTGTGTGATATTTCCCTCTATATGTGTCACTGGGCGCATCCATTGTGTGATATTTTCCTCTACATGTGTCACTGGGTGCATCCATTGTGTGATATTTTCCTCTATAGTGTCACTGGGTGCATCCATTGTGTGATATTTTCCTCTATAGTGTCACTGGGTGCATCCATTGTGTGATATTTTGTATCTTTCCATCACTTGCTCCTCACTGTGTGGCTTTGGCCATAGAATGGAGTGAATGGGTCAGTCACCGACTCACATCATTGTATTGCGTGGGATGTATTCAAAGGACATCACCAGGGTGTGGATAAGAAGTCTTTTAAGCTCCCTGTTTTATCTCATTCAGCTGCCAGCTCTTATCTTGGGTAGCCTGGATCACAATAGACCTCCTGCAGCCTTATCTAAAAATTCCCTCCTCCATCTCATTAACTGTTAAATAATGTAGCTCTGTCTCTACTTTAAGCCATACAACCGAACACCTGGACTCAGCATGGGTTCTGGATTTTTGAGGCTCCTTTTGTTTTCACGTTTCTTTGTGTTTTCCTTTAATGTTTGTTTATTTATTCACTTGTAACAATTTGTGTTAAAGCTGCGCATATTATCAGTGCGAGAATAATTTATAGTTCGGCTGCGAGCTGCCTTTTTCTACTTTTTAACCGTTTCTGCTGTTTTCAGAGTGGCGATCCATCCCTCTAACTCAACTGAACTTTAATCCCTGGTCTGGCTGGTTTCTCTGGGGTAGGATTACAGGAATTCCTCTCCCCCCTCCCGTGTGTTTGTCCCTAATTGTGCAATCGCATCGCTTCCCCCTGCACAACCACCTGTTGTGAAATGAAAGTATTTGCTCTAACTGGAACTGACTTCATATTCTTTTATTTTTCCCAGGGTCCATCTCTCCACCTTCTCCCCTTTATAAATAAGCCCCGCGCCAGCCCCACAGAGTGCTGAGTGTGAGAGTGAGCGAGTGTGAGTGCGCAAGGCTGTGAGTGTGGGAGAGAAATACCAGGCGCTTTATGCACGCTTCATCATATAGCGCTTAATTTTCACAAACTCAGCAGAAATAAAGATCCAGCGCACGTGAAATCCTGCATCTTCTGCCCAGGACCTCCGGGTCGGCATTCAGGATGCTGCCTTTACTCCTTCTCAGCCAACTAGCGGGTAAGTAGCGGGATGCGCCGACTTCTAATTTTGGAAAGTTTTTCATCAGGGTTATTCAGAGAGATCCGAAATGTCGCCGAAATGTAACCGGACACTGAAATTCAGCGAAAGGTAACATTTCGGGGCCATTCGGCTATTCAGAGAGCAGGCAGTTCGCCAAATTTTTGGCGAATTGCCTGCACGTACAGTGCCTGTTCGACGGCAGTGAAATCCCCCATAGAGAAGCAATGGTTAATCTATTCACAGACACCGAACAGGAGAGAAAAGTTGCCGAAAAGCCCTGCTGTTCAGTGGTTTCATTCGGCAGGTTTATTCAGGTGAATCCCATAGGTTTCAATGTTAAAAATATTCCTGTTCTTATGCAATATCTAATAAACCGTTGATTATTTTATTCTGCAGTAAAAAGTCTCTTTACTTATTGATTTTCTTAAGACCTTTTTAGGCATTTTTCGGGACTTTTTTCGTGAATTTTTTAATTTTGTTTTTTTAACCGCTTCTTTTTTCTTTAACAGACCTTTTTATTATCATTCATTGAATCTTATATGGAAATTCCAGACATTTTTGTTCAGTAGTTTTTATGCAAACAGCTTTTCAATTTTGAAACTTTCAAGCGTACTGTTCTTTTTTTTTTTTTTTACCTCGTTCGTCAGTTTGTCTGTTTTTTATGGCGGCTGCTCTGCGCTGTGATCGCAGGCTTGTCGGCTTTTTCCGGCATGTTCGACGTGGTCTTTGCGGTGGTTTCTGCGGGTTTTCAGTGAGTGTTCGGCGAGTGTTCATCAGGTTTGCGGTGGGTTTTCCCTGCACTCCGGGGACCCTACGGTGCTTGCTGAATACACCGCAGGGTGGGGAACTTTGATTCCCCTGAAGTGCAGGGAAGCGCAGGGAACAAGAGGGCACCGAAATGTCAGCAGTGTTTCGGTGCTCTCTGAATAACCCTGTGTATGCCACGTTTTTGTGGTGTGCTTAAGAAGCATATATATATATACAGTATATATATACACCCCATGGTGGCATTTAAATACCAGCTGCCCTGTATAATCTGTTTTATACATGTCTCTCAAAGGGAGCGACATCTCGATACTTTGTTTTACTTTAGTCATTCTTCTCTCTGCCCTTTCAACCCATTTCCCGTTGCTACATCTGGGGTTAGGGGCGCACCGCTCTTTTATCTTCACGTTCGGCCTCTTGCATGTAAAGTCGTTGAGTCCATGCACCAGTTTAAAGGGACACTACCACGTACATAAACCATAACCAGATTACATGTGTATTGCAAAAAACACATAACAAAACACACGCTGCTGTTTTTTTTTCTTTGACGTAATTGCATGTAAAAAGGAAAAATAAAGATAGGTTTTTATCTCCTGTTTCTATTTTAAGAATTTTCCCATGATGCAACATTTACCAAAATCTTAGCACAAGTCTGGCTTTACAGCTGTGGTATAGGATAAAACAGTAGTGAAGGGGCAATGGGATGGAAGTAAATATATAGACAAGGCTGCAGGGGATCTATTGTGGTGTCTAGGCTTCCAGAGATATGAGATGGTACTGCAGCTGAATGAGATAAAACAGGGAGCTTAAAATACTTCTAATCTACCCCTTGGTGATGTCCCTTACATGCATCCCACACAATGCAATCTTTGTGAGTCGGCTTTTTTGCGATCTGATCATAGACTCCATTCTATGGCCAAAGCCACACAGTGAGGAGCAAGTGATGGAAAGATACAACACAAAATATCACACAATGGATGCACCCAGTGACACATATAGAGGAAAATATCACACAATGGATGTACCCAGTGACACATGTAGAGGAAAATATCACACAATGGATGTACCCAGTGACACATGTAGAGGAAAATATCACACAATGGATGTACCCAGTGACACATGTAGAGGAAAATATCACACAATGGATGTGCCCAGTGACACATGTAGAGGAAAATATCACACAATGGATGCACCCAGTGACACATATAGAGGAAAATATCACACAATGGATGTACCCAGTGACACATATAGGAAAATATCACACAATGGATGCGCCCAGTGACACATATAGAGGAATATATTTCCTTATCTTACACGTGCTCTCTTGTTTAGTTATCAGCAAATCAAATAAACACAATAAGGACATTTCATTTTCTGGTGGTACTGGCCCTTTAAGGTTTTTTTTAACTAAGATTCTATAAATGTTTGCTCCGGCTTTATTCTGTTTTCCAGAGGATTTGTTAGCCAGATCTTGATAATTTTTCCCTTCTTTTTAATTTTTTTTTTTATTACCAGTAAGATTTTTTTGTTCTTTCTGTAAACGACAACAATAATGTGTATTAGTCCACATGGGTTAAAAAGTTCTGAAGTACATAAAAGAAATTCGATCATTTGGGAAGTCGGGGAATGATACATACGTTTATAAAGTTTGTTTTGGCTGGTCTTCTAAAAAGACAAAAATTCGTAAACAATTGAAACACGTACAGTAGCTCTGCTGCCGATACTTTACAAACATAACGCCTGGAATCTGCCGAATAAATAAAAGGTATTTTAAAATACAGCAGGAGAAGAGCAGTGGAAATGGAAGGGAGAAATGTGTGAAAGGAGGTGAGTGAAAAGAGGTGAATGAAAGGAGGTGTGACATAACTGTCACACACCCAGCTCCCACAAAATAGTTTGCTGCCCTGGCAGCCGCAGCACTGGCTTAATCCACATGAGCAGGTACATTTAATATGAGCTGACAGGAAATATTTCTGCATGTTAAGACATGTTTCCAAAATTAAAAGTCACTTTATATTGTGTTTATTTGTAGCAACCGGCAGGAGAGAATTAAAAGAACAAAACTCTGGTGTTATTTATGTAATGAAAGACACGGCCAATAGAATCCCATAGATTAAACGGTTACATGGTGCCTGTCACGGGGTGGGATATATTGTCACGGGGTGAGATATATTGTCAGTGTCACGGGGTGGGATATATTGTCACGGGGTGAGATATATTGTCAGTGTCACGGGGTGAGATATATTGTCAGTGTCATGGGGTGGGATATATTGTCAGTGTCACAGGGTGGGATATATTGTCACGGGGTGGGATATATTGTCAGTGTCACAGGGTAGGATATATTGTCAGTGTCACGGGGTAGGATATATTGTCACGGGGTGGGATATATTGTCAGTGTCACGGGGTTGGATATATTGTCACAGGGTGGGATATATTGTCAGTGTCACGGGGTGGGATATATTGTCACGGGGTGGGATATATTGTCAGTGTCACGGGGTACGATATATTGTCACGGGGTGAGATATATTGTCAGTGTCACGGGGTGGGACATATTGTCACGGGGTGGGATATATTGTCAGTGTCACGGGGTGGGACATATTGTCACGGGGTGGGATATATTGTCAGTGTCACGGGGTGGGATATATTGTCACGGGGTGGGATATATTGTCAGTGTCACGGGGTGGGATATATTGTCACGGGGTGGGATATATTGTCAGTGTCACGGGTTGGGATATATTGACACAGGGAGGAATATTTTATCATGGGGTGGGATATATTGTCACGGGGTGGGATATATTGTCAGTGTCACGGGGTGGGATATATTGTCACGGGGTGGGATTTATCATCATGGGGTGGGATATATTGTCACAGGGAGGAATATATTGTTACGGGGGGATATATTGTCAGGGGAGGAATATATTATCATGGGGTGGGATATGTTGTCACGGGGAGGAATATATTGTCACGGAGTGGGATATATTGTCACGGGGCAAGATATATTGTCACGGGGTGGGATATGTTGTCACGGGGAGGAATATATTGTCACGGGGTGGTGACAGGTGGTTTTAATGTTATGGCTGTTCAGCATATATTCTTTTCTGATTTCCTATCCCAGTGATTGCAAAGTTTTTGTGAAATACCTGATTGCAAGATCTTTTGGAAAATGAATAATGTTCTTTTGTTTATGGTTTGTATGGTGATTGTGTAATGTGTGCAATCACCAACCATAAGCTCTTCCAGGCCGGCTTCCACCTGATGACAAGCTCTTATGTATTCCAGAATAATGTCTCAGTGCCTCGTGTACTCTGTGTCTTTTAATTACTACATATTAATAACTCGATCATGATTAATCTACGATAAGCGCTCTGGACCGACGCTCAACATACCAGTGGGAGGAAGACACCGTGATACACAAAGATAGAAAATACAGTAAAATTCCAATACAATCCAGAGATATGCGTTTTTATGTACGAGGAATCCATGTGATGACTGTTACAATTTCTACCTAAAAATGAGAATAAGAATAGTTTATTCCCTCGCAGCGAGTGGTACCTTCTGTGTTATCTGGTCGACAGCAAAAACGGGTCAGTTCCCATCATTTACACATGGGGGACCATTCTTATTATTTCCAGCGACTGCATAAAGTCCTGGCAATTAAAGGTAGTCTGTCTTTTATGTAATTGATAACTTATTCTGCCCGTCTTCCCTCTCATATTCCAGTTTCCATCGCTGCTCCTGCTGCTCAAGATGCCATTCAGTGTATTACCAGCAAAGCGGAGATTTCCGGAGGGAGCTACACCTGGAATGAAAGGGATAAAAGCGTGGAGTACAGCTGCCCCGCTGGAAAGTTCCCCTACCCCATGCGCACGCGGAAATGCACCCGTTTAGGACTCTGGGAAAAGCAGAACGTGAAGGCTGAATGTAAAGGTGAGTCTTTCCTGCGCTGTCACTGCCTGTCTATCACAATCTCATCCCGGTCGGCAGGTGATCCATTCTCCACCTGTCATCTGTCTACACCGGCACGGCCAACTCTCGCCTCCAAGACTTCTCAAGGGCAGCTCCGGTTCTGTGGAATGACTTGCCTCGTCCTATCAAACTCTCCCCTGATCTTCAGGCCTTCAAGAAGTCCCTCAAAATTCATCTCTTCAGATTAGCGCCACATCACTGACGCAACTCATCCCTCTGCTCACCTACTCACACATGATTGAAGCTGCTTCTGTGGCCCCACCATTCCCGAACCACTGGCACTAATGATCCTGCTGTCCAGTAAAACTTCCCAGGTCTTCCGTGACCCCAATCCCTCTAGATTGTAAACTCCTATGAGCAGGGCCCTCTACACCTCTTGTTTCCACCATATGTCCGTTTATCTGTATCTCGTTCCCTTTGGTTATTGTAAAGCGCTGCGGAAACTGTTGGCGCTATATAAACGATGACAATAATAATAATCCCAGTATGAAGGACGCGCACCTCTGCTGTAGATGCAAATCTGTAATAATCTCATCCCATCATGAAGGACGCGCACCTCATGCTCAATGCATGTCTGTAACGTTCTTATCCGATCATGAAGGACGCGCACCTCTTGCTGTCAATGAGTGTCTCTAACAACCTTGTCCTACTACAAAGGACGCATATTTTATACGACACATGAACGGAAAAGATCAAGTCCCAGAGTGATTTTGGTTTCGTCTGTCTGTCTGTCTGTTTTTTTGCCTTCCAATCTACGCGCCGTATAACGCATCACCTTTTCGTCTAGATGTACGATGTCCAAGCCCATCCAGGTTTGAGAATGGAGATTTTTACCCCAGGAAAACCGTGTACACAGTGGGAGACGTTTTGACCTTTGAATGCTGGGGAGGGCACGAGATGAAGGGGCCGGAGAACCGTACTTGCCAAGAAAATGGGAAATGGAGCGAAAAGACCACGATTTGTGAGGACCACGGTAAGTGAGGGACGCACGAGCTAACACGGATCAGGAAATCGGGCAGGAATCAAATGGTTGGTCGTATTGAGGTGATTGGTCACTCATAGGGATGACTCCCGATGCCATAATGTGCAATATAATTATATGTTGGCTTCTAGTTACTGGATGTCTACAGATAGTTCCTGTTGGTTACCACCAGTAGTATAATGGTCTCTGTAATGTAACCCCTCTCTATACTGGGGTGTACTCACACCTCTCTGCTGGTGGCCAGGGAACCTGTACCCTCGCCAAAAGGAAGCCTGGACAGGGTTTAACGTCTTGCTAAGAAATTTTAACATCCCCGGCCAACATAAGCATCTTGACATGCGTCTTGGTTGGAAGGAATAGGTATGTTAAAGGTGACACGCCAATGGATAACAGCCGGCGCACGATTCTTCCATCAGCGTTTGACTTGTAATGACAACCTTTGAATAGGCTGAGCACAAAACAGTGTTCGGTCCACAATGGCCTTGGGTTGAGACATTGTTTGGGGGCATCAGACGGCTTGTCAATGATCGTTACCTTTTAACCTCTTTATTTCGCAATCAGGCCGCGTCTCACACATCCTCTCTCACTTTATTTTCCTGTGTTTTCCCTCGCTTTTTCCAGGCGGTTACTGTCCAAACCCTGGCGTCCCGCTTGGCACCACTAAAGAGGGGATTTCGTACAACGTGGAGGACATAGTGAAATACAATTGCAAAGCGGGACTCAAGATGTTTGGGTCGAATGAGAGAGAGTGCCTGGAGAACAAGCAGTGGTCCGGAACTGAACCGTCATGCAGAGGTATGACAAATTCTGCTCTTCGGACTTGCTGCGGGTCAACGATGAGCCAGTTTTGCAGGTTTTGGTACCGTATTACCAGGGGTCAAGGCCTAAAAAATGAAGTGTGGGAACTCACCAAGATTTCTGCTCCCCCCCCCCTTATCAATCATTATCCTGCACGTAACACAAACGCACACTCAGATCCGATATATTTATGTATTTATGTGGATTTTAGCAAAATAATATGATAAATCCGATATTTATAGTGACTTAACATGGAAACATATGATTGGTCGCCTGAGTACAAGCTTTGTATTGTCCAATGGGAAGTGAGCTCTCTTGCAAAAATAGTGGAGGAACTGCGTTCCCACGTTCCCTGCGTTCGACTTGACCCCCTAATTATTCCAATGAATGCTACATAATTATTTATTAACAAATATCAAGGATCAATTTGTTTCGTGATGACCCTCCTGGCGATGCTCCGTGACATTTTGTCGTTCTTTGATGGACGGAGGGGTTTTCGAGGAAATGTTGACGGCCAATGTCTCCCCTACAGAATGGTTCACGTTTGACACGCCTGATGAAGTAGCTTTGGCGTTCTCCACTTCCCTGTCTGCAACCATTGAAGGAGCCGACCCAGATAAGGATCCCGAAGGTACGTTAATCAGTTAACAGGGCTTGGTTCCATCATACCAGGTGTATTGAAGGAAAACGCTATTAAAAAAATAGAGTATCCCTTTTTTGCCCTTAAATAATCGGGCGGATCCTGTTGGCAGCCTCTGCCCAATGGGGTCTTTTAGCTCTTTTTTTTTTCTTTTCCATAGATTTTTTTACCCACCTTTTGTCCCTCACCATGAGCTGCTCCTCCTCTTCAGCTCTGGTACTCTGAAGCCAGGAGTCTCTGCAGCTATGTGATAGGGGTGTGGATGGCTGAAAAATTTGTTTCATTTCGTTTTTAAATAATTTTGTTTTCGAAATTTAGTTTCTTATTTCGGAACTAATTTAGTTTCGTATTTCGTTTTGGATCGATTCGAAATTTCATATATCAATTCGATAGTTGATATCAATTCGAATTTGGGAATAAAACCCCAATTAATCAAATTTTGCTGTTAAAAGACAAGCTAGGGTTAAATTAAGCTGTCTCACAGATTTAGTATTTGAGTCAATGTAACAGGGACAGGTGCTTGTGAAACTGTGAAACGAAATTAATTTGTTTCATAAAGTTCTTTGCTGAGTGTATTGTATGTATTTTAATTTAAGATCAATTCGATAGTTGATATATCAATTCAGTATCGATTCGATAGTTGATATCCATTCGAATTCCGGAACACAAAAAAAAAGTATTCAAATTTTTTTCTTTTATGATGATGACACAGTGTAAAACAAAATCAATTTGTTATATACCATTTCGTTTCGAATTCGGATCTTATCGATTCGTTATTCGGAAGTACTTCCGAAATACGTATTAAGGAATTTCGTTCCGAATTCCGAAATTTTCCGAAACGAATGCACACCTCTACTATCTAACACTATTTGTGCTCCTCAGCATCTTGTGCAGCGCAAGAGCCACAAATTGCGCAGTGCTCTGGGACTTGCGCACTTTATGTGCACCAGTATCATATCGCCTGTGCAGAACGATGGATCAGAGCTGCATGCACAGATCCGTAGCTACAGCGATTGGTCTCAGAGGGTGATGTATGAGGCACGCCGACATCACACGTGTGCTGACATTAAGAGTGACCGATCTGGTGAGCGCAGCCGGGAAATTCAAAATGCCGGCTGCTGGTGACGTTGAGTTCAGAGGAGGAGGAAACTCCTCTGCTTCACCCAACAAATTCTCAAGATGTGGAGTGGGGAAGGGGGGGGGGGTCATTCCTCACATCCTGACCACTTTATAACTGTAGCAAAGTCAGGATGAGTAGATCGTTCCTTTAACCCTTTCACTGCTGAAGACGTGTGGGGCACGTCCTCATTGATGCACGTTGCATGCTGAGGACGTGCCCCACACGTCATCAGCTGTACGGGACCCCCGGCGGAGATACTCACCTCTCTGTCCGGGGTCCCACGGCGTCTGACTTCAGCGTCCTCAGACGCTGAAGTCAAGCTCCTCCCGGCGTAAATGACGTCATCGCGCCATGCGCGATGACGTCATTTCCAGGCGACCCCCCCGGCAATGCCGGAGATAGCCTGAAAGGGAGGGGGGGGGATCCGTTCGGATCCCTCTCCCTCCCGATCGGGAAGGAGCAGCGCTAAAAGCCAGGCACCGCTTAAAAGGGGAGAGTCTCCCCTTTTAAGCGGTGCCTGGCTTTAACCCCTCAAGTGCTGGGTTGCACTTCAGTGCCTTGCGGCGCCGAAGTGCAGCCTATCTCCGGTGGGGGCCGCCATCTTGGATGGCGGCTCCACCCCTGGGACTCCCCTCGCTGTCTGACGTCAGATAGCCGGGGAACCCCTAGCTGCCGGGGATTTCCCAAGGAAATCCCCTGGTGGAAATAGGGGGTTCTTGTGAACCCCGATATCTCCAGAACCGTGGCAGCTAGGGGATCATGGAGGGCGTCATTTGAAAGGCCCGAGCATGGCCTTTCGAATGATACCCAACATGACTAGGTAAAAAGAAAAAAAAAAGAAAAATTAAAATAATAAATACATTTTAAAAAAATAAATAAATAAAAAAAAACATGTTTTTTTTTGTGTGTTGTTTTTATTAATGCAGCAATATTGTTCACATTTCAATTATAATGTGAACAATGATGCTGCACTAATGATTTTTTTCTATGGGTGCGTTTGCTAAAAATCACGTAATTCCCCCAAAAAAAGTAACAAGTCCCCATTTCAAATTTTTTGTACAAGCGCACCCCATAGAAAACATAACCGCAAACGCTCATGTGATAAAATGTGAAAAAAAACACTTTACACACTGCAGATGATTAAAAATTCAATTTTTATTGTATTTTTTGTTATAATATACAGGCAGGACATGACGTATACATATAAAAATGATATATTATGAATCTGCGTAGTCTGCCGGAAAGAACGATATATAATATGTCTGGGTCATTTATTAAAATGTGGCTTTAAAATCGCGTTTAAACATGATGAGCGAAAGCGGTAAAAATGAGCTCAGCACACAGTGGTGAAATGCCTCAGCAGTGAAGGGGTTAAGGGTAAATTGCTTCCTTGACCACCAACGTCTCCCTTCCTCCATCTCTTTTCCCTCTCCAGCCATCGGCCAACGAAGAATCAACATAAAGAAGGGCGACCCAATGAACATATTTATCATCCTGGATGCATCAGAGAGCGTCAAAAAGAAGAACTTTGACATTGCCAAGGAAAGCTCCATAACATTCATAGAGAAGGTGTGTATTCCGATACAAAGTGACAGTAGTTGGGGTGCATGAGGGGGGGGGGTCACTGTCTGCTTCAACGAAGTACATTTTACTTTTCCTAAGAGCCGTTCCACTTCCTCAAAGACCATTCCCAATGTGAAACCATTTAAAATGATAAAGTGGTCCGGATGAGTAGAGCGTCCCTTTAAATCATAATAAATTGTATTTACTGGGTGTTTTCTATAAAATTCGACATTAATCTTGAATTCAAGTGTGGGTGGTGCGTTAAGCGAGGGATGACTCTGTTAATTGGGGGGCAGAAATCTTAGTGAGTTCCCACACTCATTTTTTTTCTCACTTGACCCCTAAGCATATATATATTGTCTTGTTTACAGATTTCCAGTTTTGACATTGAACCTCGATACGCGATCATCTCCTACGCTTCCGAAGCCAATACGATCGTCAGTCTGTTTGATGATGAGAGCCTGGTGGCCGATGACGTGACCGTAAAACTGAGACAATATCCATATTCGAGTGAGTGCCGAACGCAATGTTTCCTTCATACGCTGTATCAAAGATGGGTTATGGGTCTCCGCTTGCACATTTGTTTTTGGAAAAGACAAAAAGCCCATCTAGCCAATTCATGGCACTATCTGAACTTGTTGATCTTACGTGCGGGGGTAACCAAAAAGTAGAAAGAAAAAAAAGAATCTATATTTCACAACATTTCTAGACAAATCTTTCCGTAAGCCACTTTTTTTGATGAATCGGGATGCCCTGCTAGTGTTGCAGCACGTGGGATTACAATAACGATGTTTTCTTCTGCTCTCCTCCTTCTCGTCCTTTCAGAGCACGAAGATAAGCGAGGAACGAACACGCGAGCAGCCCTCATTCGTGTCCATGAGATGCTGGTTTTGCAGGAGCTGAGGGACAAAGAGAACTTCCTGAAGAATCGAAATGTCATTGTGCTGATGACAGACGGTAATTAGACTCCTGCGATATATAAAATAAAAAAGTACTGAAGAGCAACCAAGGCCGTTCCCTGGAGAAAGGCCCGTTATCCTGATAGAGGTCTATTCCAATCAGAGAGGGTCATTTTCCAGATAGAGGGCTATTCCAATGAGAGAGGTCCGTTATCCTGGGAGAGGTCTATTCCAATGAGAGGGGGGGGGGGGTCATTTTTCTGATAGAGTTCAACTAATACTACTTCCTTCTTTACTGCCGATTATCCTGCACCACTTCTTACTTTACTGCAAGTTATCCTACATCACTTCCTACTCTGCTAGAGGTTATTCTCCATGACATGCTACTCAACTGCTGGTTCTCCCGGTTCCTCAACTACCTCCTACTGTGCTGCACGTTATTCCTTATCACGTCTTACTCTACTAATGGTTATCCTCCATCATTTCCTCCCCTACTGCTGTTTATGCTCCATCATTCCCTCCCCTACTGCTGGTTATGCTCCATCATTCCATCCTCTACTGCTGGTTGTGCTCCATCATTCCTTCCTCTACTGCTGGTTATGCTCCATCATTCCATCCCCTACTGCTGGTTATGCTCCATCATTCCATCCTCTACTGCTGGTTATCCTCCATCATTCCATCGTCTACTGCTGGTTGTCCTCCATCATTCCATCCTCTACTGCTGGTTGTCCTCCATCATTCCATCCTCTACTGCTGGTTATCCTCCATCATTCCATCCTCTACTGCTGGTTGTCCTCCATCATTCCATCCTCTACTGCTGGTTATCCTCCATCATTCCATCCCCTACTGCTGGTTGTCCTCCATCATTCCATCCCCTACTGCTGGTTATCCTCCATCATTCCATCCTCTACTGCTGGTTATGCTCCATCATTCCATCCTCTACTGCTGGTTATGCTCCATCATTCCCTCCCCTACTGCTGGTTGTGCTCCATCACTTCCTACTTACTAGAGGTTACTCTTCCTGCTTTACTGCAGGTTATCCACCACCATTTCCTCCTCTACTTATGGTTCCTCCGCCACTTTCTCCTCTACTAACTGTTATCCTCCATCGCTGCTGAGTAATAATCTTACCAAAGATTAGAAGAAATTCAATCTCCTGCTTGAAGTTAACATTACATCTTAGTCCTTCATTGAACGAGAGCCACCACCAGTCATCTCGAGTGGAAGCGGGAAGTGTCTTCTCTCGCACACGATCTCTTCTTTTACATAAATTCACTTTTTCAGTGTTACATATCACGCCTGTACTCGGTCTTCTAAACTCTCGAGCCGTCCTCAGATGTTTCGACGCATGACTTAATATTTGTCTCTGTAGGAAAGTATAACATGGGCGGAGATCCTCGGGTAGAAATACAGAGGATTCGGAACTTACTGGACGTCGGAAGAAGAGAGGATCCACGGGAAGATTATCTGGGTAAGAATAAAATCCTATATCCCCTTTACCGTGAGATGTCTGGTCACAACCAAACAACTGGAACAGCAGCATTTTTGATGCCTCCTTCCGGGACGGCTTAATTCGGTACGGGTCGGCCATGACGCCCAAGCAACGACATGTCGTATTATTGCTATAATATTCCTTTGTCTGTTAAATCTAACATATTGTTATAGTTAGTTATTACCTACCTGGCCAGAATAAAGCCCCCACCTTGGTGTAACTCAGCCAATAGGTGCTCACCTTCCATTGGATAATTACTGCAGTGATTAATATGTTTCAGTATAAAATGAGGTCATGTGACTCCCTGAATATACTGAATGAGCAGGTTTCTCCATCAATGTTTTTTTTCTCCCCTGGTGGCACAGCGGGCATATTACAAGATGGCAATGCCAGGATTCATCAGGCTCAAATTGTGCGAGAGTGGTTGAGGGAGCATGAGACATCATTTTCACACATGGATTGGCCACCGCACAGTCCAGACCTTAACCCCATTGAGGTTAATCTTTGGGATAATGTGCTGGAGAAGACTTTACGCAGCGCCGCGACTCTCCCATCATCAATACAAGATCTTGGCCACAAATTAATGTCACTCTGGACGCAAATAAATGACATTGCATGAACTTATCGAAACGATGCCGTGGCGAATTCGTGACGCAATCACAGCAAAAGGCGACACAACCAAATATTAGACCATGGGACTTTATTTTGGCCGGGCAGTGTATCTGTTTACTTGTTTCCATGTGAAAAATATGATTTTTTGTTTCATGTTTTTTGATTGATTGTTTTTGATTTATTGTTTAATACGCTCTTATTTCCAGATGTCTACGTGTTCGGGCTGGGGAGTGATATTGATCAGAGCGAGCTGAATGATCTGGCATCAAAGAAGGATCGTGAACAGCACAGCTTCCACCTGAAGGACGTTAACAGCATGAAGGAGGCGTTCGACAACATGATAGGTACTAATTACAGATACGGGGACGCCTGTGTAAGGAGACCTGGATGAGGGGGCTGTGTGTACTGTAACCTATGCTGTGTTACACACATCCTGACGCCCATTATCCTTCCGCTCAGTTTCCTGTTTAAAGGGACACTCTCACGTAGGAGATTCCATTTTAGTTGAAAATTCGGTGAGGTCACTATTTAGCGAATGTTCGCCATATTTAGCCGAAATTGGATTCGCCAAAGCAGTTACCGGACGTCGGCCAAAACCTGCCGAATTCCACCGAACTGAAAAAAGAAAAAAAAGGAAGTATCCTATTCTCCTAATAAGATTTTTAATCAATAAAAATTTATTAAATTGTGTCTAAATAATAAAAAAAAGGTCCTTTAAAAAAATAATAAAAAGGTCTGTTACAAAATTAAAAAAGCGTCTTTTAAAGAATACAAAAAAAATACAAAAAAGGTCTTTTAAAAATTTAAAAACAAGAAGGTATTACATATTTTTTATATTTTTATATAAATATTTTTTTTAAAAAAATTTCATTTTGCAAAAAAAATAAAAAGAATAAACGGTCTTTAAAATAATTATTACTTTTTTTACATTGAAACCTATGGGAATCACTTGTTTAAACCTGTTGACTTGAATCACCGGGAATCAGGGCATTACGCCGACGTTCTGCGTATGGACGAATCAATAGTTCTCTATTGGATAATTTTGCTGCTGCCGAAACGTGGTGAACTGCGCTGCATTTCACTGTCATTTCAGCTGTATTTGGCGAATCGAGAGCTTAGTACAAATACACGAATTGGCCCGAAATTGCACCATATGTTGAAATTCTCCATTCGATGCGATTCGGTGGCATATTCGGAGGCTAGTGATTAACCCTTAAAGTGCGCAAGTCCCAAGTGATGCACAATTTGTGTAAAAAAGCTTCAGGGATTTACGGCTTTGGTAATCCCTGAGCCAAAGGAGAAGCTGCGCACGGCGAGGGACAAAAGTGAGTAAAATCACCTAAAATACAGATCATTGGGAAGAGGCTGTCAGCAGGATCTGCCCAATTATTTGAGGGTAGAAAAAAGTGTGTGTGTGTGTGGTGGGGGATTTTTAGGGGGGGGTGCTGTTGCTGTGAGAAGATCAGAGCTGCAAACGGTCCCTTCTCAATCACTCTCTTCCTCGCTTGTATTTCTTACCTCTTCTTGTGTCGCTTTCTTTCCCTCCAGATGACACTGACGCTATGGACATGTGTGGCCTCAACAAGGAGTCAAATAAAGTCAGCGAGCAGTTTCCCTGGATTGCGAAGATCACTATCACTGTAAGTATTCCCAGCGACACTCCAGCTACCACCCGGACCACTAATGCTCAATTAAATAGTCATAGTGAGATATAAAAAAATATATACAGTCAGGTCCAGAAATATTGGGACATCGACACAATTCTAACATCTTTGGCTCTATACACCACCACAATGGAGTTGGAATGAAACAAACACAATGTGCTTTAACTGCAGACTGTCAGCTTTAATTTGAGGGTATGTACATCCAACTCAGGTGAACGGTGTAGGACTTACAGCAGTTTGCAGATGTGCCTCCCACTTGTTAAGGGACCAAAAGTAATGGGACAATTGGCTTCTCAGCTGTTCCATGGCCAGGTGTGTGATATTCCCTCATTACCCCAATTACAATGTGCAGATAAAAAGGCCCGGAGTTCATTTCAAGTGTGCTATTTGCATTTGGAATCTGTTGCTGTCAACTCTCAAGATGAGATCCAAAGAGCTGTCACTATCAGTGAAGCAAGCCATCATTAGGCTGAATAAACAAAACAAACCCATCAGAGAGATAGCAAGAACATTAGGTGTGGCCAAAACAACTGTTTGGAACATTCTCAAAAAGAAGGAACGCACCGGTGAGCTCAGCAACACCAAAAGACCCGGGAGACCACGGAAAACAACTGTGGTGGATGACCGAAGAATTCTTTCCCTGGTGAAGAAAACACCCTTCACAACAGTTGGCCGGATCAAGAACACTCTCCAGGAGGTAGGTGTATGTGTGTCAAAGTCAACAATCAAGAGAAGACTTCACCAGAGTGAATGCAGAGGGTTCACCACAAGATGTAAACCATTGGCGAGCCTCAAAAACAGGAAGGCCAGATTAGAGTTTGCCAAACAACACTTAACAAAGCCTTCACAGTTCTGGAACAAGATCCTATGGACAGATGAGACCAAGATCAACTTGTACCAGAGTGATGGGAAGAGAAGAGTATGGAGAAGGAAAGGAACTGCTCATGATCCTAAGCATACCACCTCATCAGTGAAGCATGGTGGTGGTAGTGTCATGGCGTGGGCATGTATGGCTGCCAATGGAACTGGTTCTCTTGTATTTATTGATGATGTGACTGCTGACAAAAGCAGCAGGATGAATTCTGAAGTGTTTTGGACAATATTATCTGCTCACATTCAGCCAAATGCTGCAGAACTCATTGGACGGCGCTTCACAGTGCAGATGGACAATGACCCAAAGCATACTGCAAAAGCAACCAAAGAGTTTTTGAAGGGACAGAAGTGGAATGTTATGCAATGGCCAAGTCAATCACCTGACCTGAATCCCATTGAGCATGCATTTCACTTGCTGAAGATAAAACTGAAGGGAAAATGCCCCAAGAACAAGCAGGAACTGAAGACAGTTGCAGTAGAGGCCTGACAGAGCATCACCAGGGATGAAACCCAGCATCTGGTGATGTCTATGCGTTCCAGACTTCAGGCTGTGATTGACTGCAAAGGATTTGCAACCAAGTGTTAAGAAGGGAAAGTTTGATTTATGATTATTATTCTGTCCCATTACCTTTGGTCCCTTAACAAGTGGGAGGCACATCTGCAAACTGCTGTAAGTCCTACACCGTCACCTGAGTTGGATGTACATACCCTCAAATTAAAGCTGACAGTCTGCAGTTAAAGCACATTGTGTTTGTTTCATTCCAACTCCATTGTGGTGGTGTATAGAGCCAAAGAGGTTAGAATTGTGTCCATGTCCCAATATATCTGGCCCTGACTGTATGTGTTTTACTGAGCCCAAGGCACCCTGTGGGCCCTATTACATTCTTCGCGCATACGTTAACGCGTGCGCAAAACCCTTTGCGCAGAACGTCGTATTACAATCTCAGCGCACAAAATGCGCGTTAACGTCTACCGCGGGCGAACCTGCGTGAGTGTACTGTACTGCGCGCGTCCTATACTTAACATTGTGTGCGCAAATGCGTTTGTGCGCTGGTACGCGGAAGGTATTACAATCTATGCACAAAATATAACGGACAACGTTTGCGCACATAATTGTAACGGCAAATCTGAATGTCCTGGCTGAACCCAAATACACCAGTCCAAAAAAAAATACGCAGCAACGTATAGTTACACATTCTACACATACCCAAACAATAAAATTGAGAAGTTGTGCGTGTTTTTAATATTGATGCAGCATATATACGCAGATTGATTTTGGCAGGAGCAAAAACCTAACGGGAGACAATTGTGTTCTTAATTCCGATTGGCTGAATCGCGTGAAAAAAACAGTCCGCACACTGATTTCTGCTCGCAACGTCACTGCGCGCGTATTTTTCTGCGTTTTGCGTGTCCGTTTTACTTGCGTTATTTTTTGACGGATGAAAAAATGCGCAAGAATTGTAATACCACCGTTCATTTTCACGCGTTAACGCTCAACGCGCGTGTTTTTGGGCAGAGAATGTAATAGGGCCCTGTGTTGGAAACCTTTCTCTGTAAAATTAAAAAAAAAAAAATATTCCCCATCCCCTCTTTTTTCTTTCCGAACCCCTTATTGCATTTACTGAAAAAACGAATAAAAATATTATATATAAAACAAAAATAGAAAGTAATTTTTTTTTAAAAATAATTGTAAAAAATATGATTTTTATGTACACTTTTTTTTTTAAAGTTTAGTTTTACTGAGCAGGGTGCCCCGCTGTGCTGGACACCTATCTCTAAAACGTAAAGAGTAAAAAATATAAATGAAATAGTAGAAAAAAAATTTGTAAAAGAATAATTTTTTAAAAAATATCTATTTTTTTTTTTACTGAGCCGTGCCGTGCCGTGCCGTGCCGTGCCGTGCCGGACACCTTTCTCTGTAATTTGCCCTTGATAAATGGCAAACACTCAGGCTTTTATTTTTCGATCTGTCTCCAGCGCGGGAAGACACAGGAGTCTTGCAAAGGATCCATTCTGACGAAAAACTTCATTCTGACGGCGGCGCACTGCTTCCACTTTGACGAGGAAGCGAAGTTTATCACCGTGCAAGTCACAGGTCAGTGTCCACTCGTTTCCCTTTGTCCATCGCACCAGCCTACACTCAGAACTGTGACGTGCCGGGATAGAAACCGAAAACCGTGCCGGTACATGCTGACATTTTCTTCGAGGTCAATTCATTTGACTCAAAATGTTTTTCTTTTTATTTAGCTCAGCATGGCATTAACCCCTTCACTACCAAGCACTTTTTCTTGGGAAAAAAAATGATCGTAAGGTTTATTTTAAACACGGGATGCAAAGTTAATAAATAAGGGGGTAAAACAGAAAACGTGATCCAGGATTGTTGTTCTGAGATGGTTAAAGAAAAATATGTAAATAAATTTGCTCATTTTTATTTTTTCATGTATTAGTTTATCGAACACATAAATATCGCGGGGATGAAAGGTTCTAAACTCTAGATGGCGTCCCTTATCCGGCACAATGTCACAGGGGGGCTGCATTATCAGCATACAGGCAGAAATGGCCTTTGAGTCAGTAATTGTGCTGCAGGCAAAAATAAAATGGTGAGATCTCCTGCTTATGGGGGTTTGTAGTGATCAGAATGAGATTATTAGCAATGCTATATCTGTATGTGCTGCATAATGCCTGCGTATGGCAATTACAGCAACACCTTGTATCTGTATGTGCTGCATAATGCCTGTGTATGGCAATTACAGAAACAACCTTGTATCTGTATGTGCCGCATAATGCCTGTGTATGGCAATTACAGAAACAACCTTGTATCTGTATGTGCTGCATAATGCCTGTGTATGGCAATTACAGCAACACCTTGTATCTGCTGCATAATGCCTCTGTATGGCAATTACAGCAACACCTTGTATCTGTATGTGCTACATAATGCCTGTGTATGGCAATTACAGCAACACCTTGAATCTGTATGTGCCGCATAATGCCTGTGTATGGCAATTACAGCAACACCTTGTATCTGTATGTGCTGCATAATGCCTGTGTATGGCAATTACAGCAACACCTTGTATCTGTATGTGCCGCATAATGCCTGTGTATAGCAATTACAGCAACACCTTGTATCTGTATGTGCTACATAATGCCTGTGTATGGCAATTACAGCAACACCTTGTATCTGTATGTGCCGCATAATGCCTGTGTATGACAATTACAGCAACACCTTGTATCTGTATGTGCTGCATAATGCCTGTGTGTGGCAATTACAGAAACAAACTTGTATCTGTATGTGCTGCGTAATGCCTGTGTATGGCAATTACAGCAACACCTTGTATCTGTATGTGCTGCATAATGCCTGTGTATGGCAATTACAGCAACACCTTGTATCTGTATGTGCCGCATAATGCCTGTGTATGGCAATTACAGCAACACCTTGTATCTGTATGTGCTACATAATGCCTGTGTATGGCAATTACAGCAACACCTTGTATCTGTATGTGCTGCATAATGCCTGTGTATGGCAATTACAGTAACACCTTGTATCTGTACTGTACAGGGATTTACACTCATTATAACCCCCTGAATCTTATCCCTGTACAGCAGCGACTGACCCCATGGCTCTCTCTGTATTCTGACAAATCCCTGGCTGCTGAAATGCTGCAGCAAAGTTTGTTGAACTTTTCGTTACAATGGGTGTAAGAGCTGCTTTTTCTAGCTTGTTTACAGTAAGGTAGGGTGAAAAGGAGAGAGATAAGACAGTGGATTTTGTTTCTCCACAGGGGAGCTGTGCTTTAAATTGATATTCGGATATGAATTGCTTTGCTTATGATTGATTTTCAATGTATTACAAAGCAAAACCGAGTTAACTCAATTCGCTGTGATCATGATCAGATTTCAAGGATCGAGATAACGTGATTTTGGGAGGGAAAGAGTTAATATATACAGACTTTTTTTGTGTGAATGTGCCAGCACTCTCCCAGGAGCAGTCTAACATCACTCCTTGCTCATAGTTTGTTTTTAATCTTCCTTTACAGAGAACAAATATCAGAAGGTAAAAACGATTTACCGACATCCCCAGTATCAGCCAGAAAGCAAACGGGACAAACACATTGGAAAATCATTCGATTACGACATCGCCATCCTGGAGCTGGAAAAGAAAATGGAATATTCGTCAGAAATCAGGTGAGGGAACACCTAGAGGTGCCGCTTATATCATGGGACACTCTACAGCATGGGTTTGCAACCTTGAAAATACATCACCCATGATGCTCAGCCACTCAATAAGTCAGCAGAGACTCAAGGGAAGTGGAGTTCTAAAACATCTGGAGGGCCAAGGTTGCCGACCGTCGCCCTATAGAAAGCCAGGATAGGGGCAAGAAGGCAACAGTGGAAACGGAGATCCGGATTAAATTTTTCCAGTAAAGAAACATTGCTCTCAGGACCGGATTTACATCTCAGGAGCCTGTGGGCACAGACATCTGGAGTGTAACATCCCCCTCAAGAAAAGAGCCAAAACCAGGGGAAATACTCTTATTTTTATTATTATTTTTTTGAAAAACAGGTTCTGCTTCGCCCGCTTCAAATGAAGGGGCAGGATCTGCTGCCAAGAAATGAAGCAAGAATGGAGCAGAATGTTAAGGTTATCCCTAACCCTGAAACAAATACAAATAGAACCCTAACCCTAACCCTGAAACGAATTCAAATAAAACCCTAACGCGTAACCCTGAAACAAATTCAAATAGAACCCTAACTCCTAACCCTGAAACAAATTCAAATAGAACCCTAACCCTGAGACAAATACAAATAGAACCCTAACCCTGAAACAAATTCAAATAGAACCCTAACCCTGAAACAAATACAAATAGAACCCTAACCCTGAAACAAATTCAAATAGAACCCTAACCCTGAAACAAATTCAAATAGAACCCTAACCCTGAAACAAATTCAAATAGAACCCTAACCCTAACCCTGAAACAAATACAAATAGAACCCTAACCCTGAAACAAATTCAAATAGAACCCTAACCCTGAAACAAATACAAATAGAACCCTAACCCTGAAACAAATTCAAATAGAACCCTAACCCTGAAACAAATTCAAATAGAACCCTAACCCTGAAACAAATTCAAATAGAACCCTAACCCTGAAACAAATACAAATAGAACCCTACCCCTGAAACGAATTCAAATAAAACCCTAACGCCTAACCCTGAAACAAATTCAAATAGAACCCTAACCCTGAAACAAATTCAAATAGAACCCTAACCCTAACCCTGAAACAAATACAAATAGAACCCTAACCCTGAAACAAATTCAAATAGAACCCTAACCCTGAAACAAATTCAAATGGAACCCTAACCCTGAAACAAATTCAAATAAAATCCTAACGCCTAACCCTGAAACAAATTCAAATAGAACCCTAACGCCTAACCCTGAAACAAATTCAAATAGAACCCTAACCCTGAAACAAATTCAAATAGAACCCTAACGCGTAACCCTGAAACGAATTCAAATAGAACCCTAATGCCTAACCCTGAAACGAATTCAAATAGAACCCTAATGCCTAACCCTGAAACAAATTCAAATAGAACCCTAATGCCTAACCCTGAAACAAATTCAAATAGAACCCTAACCCTGAATCGAATTCAAATAGAACCCTAACGCCTTACCCTGAAACAAATTCAAATAGACCCCTAACCCTGAAACAAATACAAATAGAACCCTAACCCTGAAACAAATTGAAATAGAACCCTAACCCTAACACAAATACAAATAGAACCCCAACCCTGAAGCGATTCAAATAGAACCCTAACCCTGAAAAGAATACAAATAGAACCCTAACCCTGAAACGAATTCAAATAGAACCCTAATGCCTAACCCTGAAACAAATTCAAATAGAACCCTAACGCCTAACCCTGAATCGAATTCAAATAGAACCCTAACGCCTAACCCTGAAACGAATTCAAATAGAACCCTAACCCTGAAACAAATACAAATAGAACCCTAACCCTGTTTGTGAAACAGTAAAACAAAACTGATTTGTTTCATAAAGTCGTTTGCTGTTTGTATTACTTATATGTATTGTAAGTTAAGATCAATCGATAGTTGATATATCAATTCGATATTGATTCAAATTTCGGATAACTGAATAAAACCCCAATTAATCAAATTTTTTCTTTTTATGATGAAACGATATGTAACGAATTAAATTTGTTTATATACCGTTTCATTTCGAATTCGGATCAAATCGATTCGTTCTCTTGGAAGTTCTTCTGAAATACAAATTAACGGAATTTGTTACGAATTCCAATTTGTTACAAAACGAATGCACACCTCTAGTTTCTAGGTGTCACATGATTAGCGCTAGGTTAGGTTAGGATTAAATCTGAGTTTTTCTGATCGTGTTCCGATCTGGCCAATTATAACCGTAAATTTTCGGATTGAATTGAATTTTTTTTATTTGGAAAACGATCCAGTTTGGACATCGTTAATTCTGAATTCGGATCTAATGGAATCCAATTTCCAAATAGGTCTGAATCGAATCACAAATGTCTAAGCCGTACCCTGCTGTGTGGAAGCTGTAGTGATGGATTCCTAGGTGTGGGCTTCCTCTATTTCCTCCGTATGTGCCGAGATCTATCTCTGCAGGAAGGTCGTTTTTCCTAACAAAAAAAATATCTATTTTTTTGGTAAATTATCTGGGTGTAAATTTCTAATTAATAAATTTTTCCATGGTGCTCACTCCACCTAAACAGGCTGTGCACGCCGGTGGTTGTGGTAATTGTTGTGTAGTACGCAGAGTTCAATGTTCCTCTTTCTTTCAGGCCGATATGTATCCCCTGCACTAAAAGCTCCTCCTGGGCCTTACGGCTGAAAGGAAAGGACACAAAATGCAAAGAGCACGGTGAGTTATTGGGTCATAGGAAAGGAAACATCGAAGAAACGGGGTTCAATGTGGTTGGGGGTTGAGAGAGTTTGTTGTGCCGAAATCACTGAATTCACGTACGGCCAGACGAGACGGGAAGACGGAGTGAGATGGATGCGCCGCAGACTGGCAGCATCGATAGGGAATTACAATAATACATAAATTCTCCGTCGCTGACAATATCTTTCTCCACAGAGGACTTATTATTCAAGGACGAGCTGGTCAACGCACTCTTCATAGCAGAGGAAGACAAGGAACCCTTGGAGCAGAAGAATGTGAAAATAAAGACAGGGAATAAGGTACGGAGGAAAAAAGCGTATAAGCCAAGCCTGGTGTTACGGAAAGGGGATACGCACAAACTGTCAATGTTCAGCTTTGTTGCAAACAAGGACTGGCTCTCCACCAGGCCCCGCAGGGTGACGAGGCAGCCAGGGTTTCCGCTAGCAACAGCAAAGAGAGGCTGCCCGGACACATGGAGACAAACCCTCTACATAATGGGTTGGCCCCTTTCATCCACACTGACTGGCCTCCAACCACAGTCACCCAGCTCTACCACCACGATCACCCAGCTCTACCACCACGATAACCCAGCTCTACCGCCACGATCACCCAGCCCTCCATCCGTACACACTGTCCTCTCACAACGATCACCCAACCTTCCATCCATACACACTGACTGTCCTCCCACCACAATCACCCAGCCCTCCATCCATTCACATGGACTTCTCGCAACAGCGTGATCATGCAGGTCACATGGCCTGGCAGCACAAGCCTCCATGGAGTCGTATGGGCTCCAGGAGGTGATACTCGTTGTGGGGCGTTAGTGCTGCCGTGAGTATCAGGGAGCGTAGCGCTACATTGTGGGACAGGCTGCTGAATCAGCGCCTGTCCCATAACATCGCGTTAGCGCCTCCGTCTTAGCGCAGGGCACAGAATATGTTTTTTAGGGCTTAACCCATGTGCCGGCGTTACATCTTACACCTCTCCCCTCCCAAAAACCCCAGACATTTCAAGTCTTGTGACGTTTTTAGGGCGTCCCATTCTGTGAGATGCCATTGTGTAATTTCTAAGCGTTTGTGTCATTGTTCCCGTATTCTGAGCGTTGTGTTTCCGTGTTGTATCGTCCCGCAGAGGGCGGCCTGCCTGAAAGCCGCAGAGAACGTGAAACAGCTCCAAAATGTGACCGACATTCGTGACGCAGTGACTGAGCGGTTCCTCTGCACAGGGGGAACAGATCCAGTCGTGGAGCCACCAACATGTAAAGGTACAACCTCCTATTATATATCAAACCATTATTTCTCCAGCTCAGACAGTTTGTTTCCCCCTTTCCTATTCCATCATAACATTCCCGTTCTCACCCATTGATACATTGTTTCTATCTCCGTTACCCAGGAGACTCTGGAGGTCCCTTAATCATTGAAAATAAGAAGCGATACATCCAGGTAAGGTTTTTGCCATTAAATAATTGGGAAGATCCTGCTGACAACCTCTGCCCAATTCTTATTGTAACATTTCTTTCTTTTTGGGTGATTTTACTCACCGTTTTCCCCCTCGTCGCGCGGTGCTCCACCTCTTCGGCTGAGGGATTCCTGAACCCGAAAGTCTCTGAAGCTTTTCTGTGCAATTTGTGACCTAGGCAACTTATCGTAGGAACCGCAAACTGCTCAGCGCTATGGGACTCGCACACTTTACGTACACAGATTCCGTAGCGCCTGCGCAGAGCAATGCATCGGAGCTGCACGTGCATGCACAGATCTGATCCATCGCTGCCTTTCTGGGGACGCTCGCTGCAGCGATTGGTTTCACAGGGTGATGTCAGCCGCTCTCTGTGTGTGACATCACTAGTGACCGATCTGGTGACTGGCAGCCAGAAAATTTAAAAATCCCGGCTGCTGGTGACGCTGGGTGGGCTGGAGGAAACGTCTTCATTTCACCCTGCGATTTCACCAGATCGGTGGTGCTGGAAGGGGGAGAGGGGGCACTCCTCACATCCTGACCACTTTAAAAAGATAAGATTATCAGGATGGGTAGCGTTTCCCTTTAAGGGGGCGGATAGTCAGTAACGCTGACGCTGCGTTCCACCCTGACATGCTGACACTGCATAACACCCTGCCATGCTGGTGCTGCATTCCACCCTGTCATGCTGACGCGGCGTTTCACCCTGCCATGTTGACGCGGCGTTCCATCGTGACATGCTGATGCGCCGTTCCACCCTGACAGGCTGACGCTGCGTTCCACCCTGACATGCTGACGCTGCGTTCCACCCTGACATGCTGACACTGCGTTCCACCCGGACTGGCTGAAGCTGCGTTCCACCCCGACAGGCTGACGCTGCGTTCCACCCCGACATGCTGACGCTGCGTTCCACCCCGACAGGCTGACGCTGCGTTCCACCCCGACCGGCTGACGCTGCGTTCCACCCCGACCGGCTGACGCTGCGTATAACCCCGACAGGCTGACGCTGCGTTCCACCCTAACATGTTGACGTGGAGTTCCACCCTGCCATGCTGACGCGTTTCCTTATAGATATGCTGAGTCAGCCCTGGCATGTCCCGTATCACCACATGTCCTATATCACCCGTCTCTCGTCTCTTTCCATAGGTCGGCATTATAAGCTGGGGCACCGTGGACCATTGCAAGGGCACCGTCAGGTTAAAAACTCCAGTTCCACCTGATTCCCGGGATTTCCATGTCAATATTTTCCACATGTTACCATGGATAAAGGAAATTGTGCCGGATGAACTTTCCTACCTTCCTCTCTGAGCGTCCCGGATCTTAGGCTTCCAAGGACCTGTCAAGGTGACTCAGCAATGGATGGAGTAGAAATGGGGTCACGTACCTGTCCTTTAAGAACGCCGCTTCCAGAGAGACTGAATTGCCGCTGTAGGGTCTAATAATTGCAAACACCGGTTGGTCGCAATGGCCATGGACAAAAGTATCTTCCCAAATGACCTGTTTTAAGCCATTGCTATGACCATGGAGGCCTCCTGAGGAAGGACCTTCTACCCCCGGTCTCCCACACCAATCTGTGAATAGCACACCCATGGTCATGCCCGTTCTACCACAATCCCACCACTTGCCCGGGTCATTTGAAGGGCCCCCGCTATGCTAGGAATAACTGCTAGTGCCTATTCTGAATGTACAGGAGGACTTTCCGTTGCTGGTAATGTTGAATATCTGTCCTCTGTTGTCTCTATGTTCCCGGAGAGACGTAGGAACCTTCTAGTCTTACTTTGCATCCTCCTTCTCTCTATAATGTTGCTTTGAGATGTAGCACAGCCTCCTGATCACGTCACGGACGGTGTCACGTTGTATATTTTCTATTATTAAACCAGTTTGTTTCTTTTAAAGCAAATCACCGGCTGAATGGTCTTTATTACTTTTCTTCATACGAGCAGCTCGCCCTGACGTCCACGTGCTGCAGCCGTGCTACGTGCTAAATTGTCTCTGACGTCTTTGTTTTTTGCTGTAGCGCCCTCACTTCACGGAACACTGGGGTAAGCAGGAAGCTGCTCAGCCAATCAGGAGCCTCTATCTGCTCTGCAGAGCCCAAACTTGTCCAGTAAGTAAAGAGTTAATACCTCGGCCTTAGAGAAAGTGCTTTCAGCAAGGCTACTGCATAATGCAGCTGCTCGGCCTTGCTCTTGAGGCACAGACAAAACATGTCACAAGAACTACTACAGACAAGGCCAAGAAACCTACGCAAATACATTCCCGCAAAACGTCTTATTACGTAGTGACTCCCCCCCCCCTCCCACCTTCTTGTTGTTTCAAGAAAAGATGTGTGCAAGCTCCAGGCGGATGTGCAGTTTTGAAATCACATTGTGTGTGTCTCACTTCTGCGTCTCTGATATCAGAAAAGAGGCCACCAGCGGGGGGGGGGGCAAGATGCCAGCAGTTGCAGGGCCCAGATACGGATCAAACATAGAAGTATCGACTCAAGAGGAGGATCGAGGCTCCTATGTATAAACAGGGTGGATTTCCTATTATAGCAGCTATTATGCAAGTTGCGTAGCGCAGGAACCACAAATTGTGCACTGCTATGGGCTTGCACTTTATGTCCACAAGTTCCGTAGCGCTTGCCCAGAGCGATGGATCGGAGTCGCATGCACATGCACAGATCTGATCCATCGGCTGCCGCTCTGAAAACGCTCGCTACAGTGATTGGTATCAGAGAATGACATCGGCCGCACTGGGAACGCTGTGCACCCTTACTCATTGAACATGCTGCTGGGAGCCAGTGTGACTCTGTTCAGCATGTCGCATGCTGGGGACACCTCCAGAGGCTCCCATCGTGTGCCACGGTCTCCAACTGTGTCTCTCAGTGAAGACCAACCATGCGGAGCATCACCAATCTGAAAAGACTAAATCCGCAAGGCTTCAAATATCCTGTTTTTTCGTGTCTACCGGAATTTAGAATCCCAGCTTTGGGGAGCCCGACCTGTGTTCAGTCTGCGTTTCCCTTAAACCTTAAAATCTGACCTGTATGGGGAACCTGGGGTCTTGTGCATTGCACAATTATTGGGTTAAAACAAAGGTGTGAGTTATGAATTACTATTATTTGCTTATTTGTATTGCACCAACATATTCTGCAGCGCAGTACAGGCTTACAATAAATAATGGCAAGACATAGAGGGACAGAGACATGGGGCAGAGAGGAGCCTGTGTCCTAAGGATCGGACCTTCTGAAGGAACGAATCAAGGCTGACAACACATGTCCCTTTAACTTTACAAACAATGGAATCCTCTGAGTCTCTGCCGGGAACACAGGAGGAGCGACAAGTCCACAAACCTCAAGTTAATGGTCTCCAATCAATCTCAAAACTTTCTCTGCTGACACCCTCGTTCCTTTATGTCCAGATAAATGAGATTACGTTCTCCCTCAAACAACTATTGTCTCCTTTCACAAAGACCTGTTGACAAACTGATGGATTCGGAAATTTCCAGGAATTCGCCTCACCTTCCCTTCCCAAAGTTCAATTCTCCATCTCACCTCCCTTCACACATATCCCTGCATCAACCAGAGAAGGTAGATACAGACAGAGAGGGGAAGGCAGCGTGAGAGCAGCCTGGAAATCCATCAAAACCCCATGACCCAGGTTTCAAAAACTCATCTGAAATAGTCGTACACAATACACAGTGCTGGAGAATTTCCACGATCTTCTCGGAAGATTTGAGGACGCGAGTGAAGAGGCTGCATTTCCTCCTGCTGAGCCAAGTGCTTGGCCAAGTGTTGGGTGGGAGCCAGGATGCTCTCTCTACTCTGATGAACATCTATGCATCAGTAGCATTGTAACCATGGCCAGTGGCATCACTAGGGTTGGTGTCACCCGGTGCGGGCCGCACCCCGCCCCCCCCTGTGTCGCCACTGACCATGGCTGTTACGTGTGTTGTGAAAGCTTCCGGGCCATATAAAGTGCTGGGAGAGGTCTGAACCTCGACCACTATAGGGGCGATAGCCTATAGTGGGACTTTTCTAAAATAAGGGACTGTCCTTACTGAATAGTGACCCATGGAAGCTGTTTGAATAAAGGGAGCAGGTGAGGGTGATATTAGTTGTGTTAAAGCCTTCATATAAGATAATATTGGTTTTATTTAATGAATGTGACATTTTTTTTGAGTGGTAAAATAGGTTTCTCTGTTTTCTTAACATTTCAGTAGAGTTTATCTGAGGTAAGAGATAACAGAACAGCCGGAATATTACAGGAAACTATAAAACAATGAGGCAAAGGCTCCATTAATCTAAACACATCTGTAAGAGCTATAGGAAGTCTATAAACATTTATTTCAGACCTTCAGTCTCCATGTTTACCTTTTCTTCATCCCTGGTGGTCATGGAGTGATCATACGGCACCTCTCTTTGCACGCTCCACCAGGAACCATGGATGGGCCGGCCCTGGTTCTAATTAATTAATCTCATGGAATGTAGAAGGGCTTAACTCCACTGTAAAACGGAAAAAAAAACTTTAGGTACCTCACACGACTTGACCCCAACATATTTTTCCTTCAGGAACATATTGGAGATTCCCAACAAAAGTCCTCAAAACGCCGTGGTTGGGTTTACAAACTTGAACAATTTCTTCTCAAACAAATAACAGGGTTCCTCCATTCTTCTTCATAAACCCCTTCCCTACTCTATGATAGATGTGATAAATGATCCTGAAGGCCGCTACACCCTTTTAAACATCACTATTAATCATGATCCACTCCAACTGCTCAATCTATATGCTCCAAATATACCCAATCTCAATTTTTATTAACCACTTCTATCTTTAATTCACTTTCATGAGACAAAGCATAGAATTGGAGGCGGTGACTTTAATGAGGCCCCAGACCCAGTTTTAGACCAGTCCCCTAACCACCCGATGGACCAGAGGAGAGCGCGACCTACCGGCCCTTCTTTAGACACACTCTGATACTCTGACCCACACTCAAAGACATACAGGTATCTTCAAGTGTTTACTCGAAGTCATCTGAAGGCCCTACCTACATACCTTGTGCTCACTACCCACAAGGCAGTGCTTCTTCTCCCACAAGATTCTCAGGGTTATTCAGAGAGAGGTGAAAAGCAGGAGACTGACTGGAGAATGGAAAATTCTAGGTCAAAATAGCCAAACAAGAAAAATTCTCCCTTTCATCTCACTTTCCAAATCGGCTTTTTTGACCTAGAATTTTCCATTCTCCAGTCATTCTCCTGCTTTTCACCTGTCTCTGAATAACCCTGTCTACATTCACTTTCCTGGTGAAGTTGCCCTCCATTTTTGCATGGTGTCCTGCTAATCACTTGCCTTCTGTTTTTACTTCCTGCCTTTTTTTGCTGCAATGTCCCGGTGGTGGTGGTTTAGTCACCTTTGCATGAGAAAGGAAATCCCACCGCTGCCACCAAATTGTAACAGGAACAGGGTGAGGCTGGTCTCATGTTTGAGGACCAGACCCGACAGCATTCATCTCTTCTCCCAGGTCAAGCAGCTCTACAGCCTTTCCTTGCTCCACGACCCTCAACCAGAACATGAGGGAGCATTGTATATGTCTTAGTATCTCTCCCCAAACACCGGACATGACTTAGTGCAAGGAAGAATAATGTGTTTTATTGGAAATGGCTGCCAGTTTGTTTGTTGAACGGGGGGGGGACTTTGTGTTGGAGTGTGTCCACTGCTTAACCTTATAGATTGATCACTCTTTAACCTACCATATATGGACTTATTAACCCTTAAGATGTGCGGATTCAGACCCTCTGTTATTTGCTCTTTTGTTTCACATGGTTATATAGTATAACACAGAGGCGGTTACAAAATGTTCCACCGCGGCACTTTTCGGGAAAAATCATAGACAATAGAGATAAAGAAAGCAGCGTCTCTTAAGACGGCGAAAATCACATACAAGGCACTTCTAGATACATAATAAGGATAACATCATAGAATTCCCTGAAATGAGGTAGAAATCCAGTAAATGAAACTTAACCAGCCAATCAGGAGTTAAGGCATGTGTCCTTGGGGTGTGTTCAAGCTCTGCATAGACGTGTAGATTTGTTTTTTAGCCAAGCCTACTTTAAATTCTAGCCAACTCGGCGTAAACATCCAAATCTATAGATAAGGTGGTGGACGGGTGGAGCAGCGGCTCCAGGCGGCCCTTTGTCAGGGCGGCAAAATGCCGCTCTCAAGGGCCGCGGCGGAGTACCCATCCATGCGAAGCAAGGATGCGCCTGCCCCTCTCGACGGACCAGCGCCCACCCTCCTCACAAGAGATCAGCGGCTCCCACCCCCGTCACATAGGCAGAGCGGCACCCGCCCTCTTCACACAGGTGGAGCGGCGCCCGCCCCTACACACGTGTGGGCCAGCGCCTGCACCCTTCATTGTAGGAAGTCTGAGCCTGCCATTTTCAGCCGGTGCTTTTGAAGCCGTCCAGCCGCGGGGGGTGTGAAGACAGCCAGCCCCGGAGCGCCTGAAGACAGACAGCCCCGGACCGCCTGAAGATAGCCAGCCCCGGAGCCAGGCCTTGAGAAAGCCACAGGGGCCAGGCCTCGACTAGGCCCGGGGCCAGGCCTCAGCCTGGCCTGGAGCCAGCCCCAGTACCATGTTCGGTGCCAGGCCTTCGACCAGGTTTTCAAGTCGTTACAAGTGTGCTGGAGCACGACCAGGCCCGACGGCGTCCAGGAAGCCCTCCACTGTGTGGGTAAGTTTATGTGTGTGTGACTGTGTGTCTGTGGGTGTGTGGATGTGTGTGTGGTTGTGTGACTGTGTGTGACTTTAGGTGTGTGACTGTATGTAGGTGTGTGCGTGTGTGTGTGACTGTATGTAGGTGTATGTGACTGTATTTAGGTGTGTGTGTGACTGTATGTAGGTGTGTGTGTGTGACTGTATGTAGGTGTGTGTGACTGTATTTAGGTGTGTGTGTGTGACTGTATGTAGGTGTGTGTGACTGTATTTAGGTGTGTGTGTGTGACTGTATGTAGGTGTGTGTGTGTGACTGTATGTAGGTGAGTGTGACTGTAGGTGTGTGTGTGTGTGACTGTATGTAGGTGTGTGTGACAGCCGGGATACGTGGAGCTCTGTGATACATATGGCACGTTACTGTGAGTTTTATTGCTGTATAGCTCTGTGATACAGTATTGTGCAGTGTGTATGAGCGTATCACAGAGCTCCACAGCAATAAAACTCACAGTAATGTGTGGTGTGTATGAGCTAGACTTGTGCACCGATTTTTTTTTTCGGTTCGATTCGGTTCGGTTCGTTCGTAATTTGTAAATTTTCGTCTCGGTTCGTTTCTTTTTCGTTTTTTCGTATCGACTTTTTTTCGTAATTTCGGAAATTTTAGTGTTTTTCGGAACGTCTGTTCTCCTCGTTTCAAAGTGTCTATTCGTTTTGACGTAAACTAATGGTTTTTCGGATCCGATATTTCTGTCGATACGATAATTCTGCCATTGAGATTTCTCATGTTTTACAAGAAGGATACATTGAGATTTCTCATGTTTTACAAGAAGGATACATTGAGATTTCTCTGGTTTTCCAGGAAGGATACATTGAGATTTCTCTGGTTTTACAAGAAGGATACATTGAGATTTCTCTGGTTTTCCAGGAAGGATACATTGAGATTTCTCTGGTTTTACAAAAAGGATACATTGAGATTTCTCATGCTTTACAAGAAGGATACATATGAGCGTATCACAGGCTCCACAGCAATAAAACTCACAGTAACGTGCCATATGTATGAGTATCACGGAGCTCCACAGCAATAAAACTCAGTAATGTACAGTGTGTATGCGTGTGAGTTTTATTGCTGTGGAGCTCTGGGATGCGTTCATACGCACTGCACATTACTTGAGTTCTTTTGCTGTGGGGCTCTGATGCGCTCATACATGTCACGTGTTTGTTTGTATTTTTTTTGGGGGGGCAGCATTTCACCTTTCGCTCCAGGCAGCACAGTGGCTTGGGCCGGCCCTGGGTGGTGGACAAATTAACCCTTTCACATTGTCTACATGGGGAGTGGAGAATTACCACAGGAGATACAGAAACCTGATCAGTTTACACTGATTTTCAACATCAAATCAACGTGTGGACATTACAACCACAGAAAGAGACATCTAAATTGGATTACTTTTAAAACCACCCATACATATGACATCATTAACCCTTCTATACCCACTGTCTGTGAGTTGTCTTTGCCATGATGATCCATAGTCTGTAGGAGAAGACCTGCATCAACACGCCACCAAAGTGTGCAGAGGCTGTCTATAGTGTTGACAAGATTGAGATATGTGTTATGGAAGGTGAGGGTATAAAGGTGGAGGGAGCTTCTGTGACATTGACTCTTCACAATGAGTCTCTGTGCCTTCTAGGGATGTGCGTTTCGGGTTTCGGAATTTCGGAATTTTCACGAAATTTCCCGATTCGTGTTTTCGGATGTGGCCGATTTTCCGAAAATTTTTAGATCCGAAAATGGCAGATCCGAAAAATTTTTCCGAGCCGAAACGAAATATTTTCGGAATTTTCGAATGGACTTGAAATGTGTCAAATCGAAATTTATTGCTTTGAAACGAGGAGAACAGACGTCCGAAAAAACGAAAATTTCCGAAATCACGAAAAGTCGATACAAAAAACGAGCAAAGTGACACGAAAATACGAAAAATGGTCGATATTCCGAAAACATGTACAATTCCGAAAAACGAAAATTTCCAAAATCACGAAAAGTCGATACAAAAAACGAGCTAAGTGACACGAAAATACGAAAAATGGTCGATATTCCGAAAACATGTACAATTCCGAAAAACGAAAATTTCCAAAATCACGAAAAGTCGATACAAAAAACAAGCTAAGTGACACGAAAATACGAAAAATGGTCGATATTCCGAAAAAAAAATGTACACGAAAAACGAGTCGAGCCGAACCGAATCGAAACAGAAATCGGTCGAAACGAGCCGAATCGAAAAGTTTGAAAATCCGAAAAATCGAACCGAACCGAAAAAAAAAATAAAAAATCGGTGCACAAGCCTAGTGCCTTCTTTGCAGAAGAGAATAGCAGGGTTATTCAGAGAAAGGTGAAATCCAGGAGAAATGGCAGGAGAAGAGAGCAATCTAGACCAAATTTGGAAATAGAGATAAATGGGAGAATTTTTCTGGTTTGGCTCTTTTGACCTAGAATTTTCACTTCTCCAGCCATTCTCCTGAGAGTCACCTTTCTTTGATTAGACCTGTAGGTCTCTTTCTACTGAGATTAAATTCCTTTCCTCCCCCTGTGTGTTTTGTTCCTGATTGTGTAACGACTATTCTGTAGAATAAACAAATGTTGTGAAACTGTTTGATTTTACAATTCATCGGAATTCTACCCATTATCCTTTTCCAAAGTACAATTTTGTTTGTCCTCCCCTCATTCTATTTATATAACTACATCAAGCCGCTCCTTAATCAGATCAGGGGACAGCAAGAGTGAGGTCGCGGTTCAGAAGTCCTTCACGTCTCCTTGAAAAAACCTGAAAGGACCTATTTTTCACAAATTCATCGGAAATAGCCAAAACAACCCAAATCTTGAGAAATATCTCAATTCTCTTGGAAGAACTCTGGACGCGAGTGAAGATGTTGCATTTCGTCCTGCTAAGCCAAGTGCTGGGTGAGTAACAGGTCTTGTTCCCTCTGCTCCGATGACCGTCTCTGCGTCGGTAACGTTGAAGTGTAGCTGCTTCTAGGGATGTGCTTTTCGGGTTTCGGAATTTCGGAATTTTCACGAAATTTCCCGATTCGTGTTTTCGGATGCGGCCGATTTTCCGAAAATTTTTAGATCTGAAAATGGCAGATCCGAAAAGTTTTCCGAGCCGAAACGAAATATTTTCGGAATTTTCGAATGGACTTGAAATGTGTCAAATCGAAATTTATTTTCGCTCTATTCATGATTTCGGTTCCATTCGTGATTTCGGTTCCATTTCGGTAATTCTGGAAATCGTATATTTATCGCTGATTCTGTAAATTTTGTATTTGTAAATGCGTATCACTTGTTTCTTGTGGCATTCGGGTCAGTTTAGCGTTTTTTAAATCGTTTTGTTCATTTTTTTTGTTCCTTGGCTTTCATACCATTTTAATATGATTAAATAAAGTTGTGAAATGTATATTCATAAGAAAAAAAGGATCTTTATTTAATAAAAAAAAACCACGATAGAATCGCCAGAATTATCGTAGACACTTTGAAACGAGGAGAACAGACGTTCCGAAAAAACTAAAATTTCCGAAATTTCTGAAAAGTCAATACAAAAAACGAGCAAAGTGACCCGAAAATACGAAAAATGGTCGATATTCCGAAAAAAAAATGTACACGAAAAACGATCCGAACCGAACCGAATCAAACAGAAATCGGTCGAAACGAGCCGAATCGAAAAGTTTAAACATCGGAACAAATCGAACCGAATCGAACCGAAAAAAAAAAAATCGGTGCACAAGCCTAGCTGCTTCTTCATATAAGACTTTGAGCAGTAATGAGAAATAGATTACTTTGCACTTCTTTTAGTGTTTACCATCTATTTTTTTATAATTCTCGCCTGTAAGTATTTTTACTTAGCGCACGAACTATACGTATGTAAATACTCTGACCTTTCCAATGACACCTCACTTAACCTTGTGCGCTGTACAATTCAGAGATGCAGGTTCCAAAGTCCCCCCGTGTCTGCTCGCCCGGGAATTGACCCGAAGTTGCACATACGGTGAACTTCACTGGAGGGGGCGATTCGGTGGCAAATTTGTTTCTAAAAATGTTTGTCAAGATTAACTTTCTGGAAGATACCATAAAAGAAGAGGGAGGTCCACCCCTTATTGACCCACTGGTTATGGGACCCCCTTACCTCTGCCGCCCATTTCAGTCGGCTAATTAAAAACAAAAGGCTCTATTACATTCTTTGCGCAAAAACGCTCGTGCAGCGCGTTATTTGTGCGCGAAGCGTTAAACGTTAACGCGCGTAAATTAACACTGGTATTCCGATCCGAGCGCAATTTTTCATCCGTCAAAAAATAATGCGAGTAAAAAAGACGTGCAAAAACGCGCGCGCACTAACGTTGCGCGCAGCAATCGATGTGCGGACTGTTTTTTCACGCGATTCAGCCAATCAGAATTAAGAACCGCAATTGTCTCCCGTTAAGTTTTTGCACCTGTCAAAATCAATCTGAGTATATATGCTGCGGCAATAATAAAAACACGCACAACTTCTCCATTTTATTGTTTGGGTATGTGTAGAATGTGTAACTATACTGTGCTGCGTATATTTTTTTTGGGCTGGTGTATTTGGGTTCGGACAGGACGTTCAGATTTGCCGTTACCACCAGCTTTTCAAAGACGTTAAAATTATGCGCGCAAACGTTGTCCGTTAAAATTTGCGCGTAGATTGTAATACCATCCGCGTACCAGCGCACAAACGCATTTGCGCTCACAATGTTAAGTATAGGACGCGCGCAGTACAGTACGCTCGCAAAGGGTTTGCGCGGGTTCACCCGCGTTAGATGTTAACACGCATTTTTTGCGCAGACGTCGTAATACTACGTTCTGCGCAAAGGGTTTTGCCCCTCGCGTTAATGCGTTTTTGCTCACGCGTTAACGTTTGCGCATAGAATGTAATAGGGCTCAAAACCTTTTGCCCCCTCTTCTGCAAACCATATTTTACAGGTTGCAAGCTAAGTCCCTGTTGGTCCAGCAAAGAGATAAAAATCGTTCCTTGGTGGCAGAGCACTTCTCCCTGATGCAGACCGTGCTATTCGCTCCCTCAGTGATGACGAGTCAGAGTGCCGTGACTGTCCTCAGACGCACCGGCCCACCAGGATATTTGTTGGTATCTTGCTAGGCCAGTCCTGGGTGGCATGGAGGGGCCCTTACATCTGTGACACTTAGACAAGATGCACAGGATTTGGAAAAGGCCGGGGCCACTTGGAGCCCAAGGAACCCTGAACATATCAGAGACTGTTACCCCCTGATGGTGGCACTGATTATAACTGGTTCGGTTTCCTGCCTTTGTGCTTCCTCAGCTTCTTCACCTTCACCGTCAGTCACCACCCTTTCTTTTTACTTCCAGTTTCTGCTGCTTTTCCTACGTTGGACGATACGGTCCCATGCGATCTCAGTAAAGTGACCATTTCTGGTGGCAACTATAACTTTAATGAAGAAGACAATGCAGTAGAATACAGCTGTCCCAGTGGCAAGTACCCTTACCCAGGGCCCACGCGGAAGTGTTTAAAGGGCAATGTCTGGGAGAAACAGAATATAAAAGCTGTCTGTAAAGGTAAGATAGACCTGTGTTGTCGTCCCGGCATGTCTGCAGACATTGGGAGGTCCTCCAGTTGGGTTGTTACACAGAGTGAAGCTGCTATTCTGACCCGAGTTCTGAGCTCTGCTTGCGGCTCAGCATTAGCGGCTGCTTAGTATAAGTTAAGAACAGGTCAGTCAGAGAATAACAAGCTATTTCCTGGTGGCTCGTCCTTCTCAGCTCAAGCTGGTATTCAAGAATGAATATAGACCCTGGTGTTCATGGACTTTACCCCACAGCAAATCACTTAGGACTATAAGATAGGGATGTGCGTTTCGTTTCGTACTGATTCGTTTTTCTCACAAAACGGGCCGATTCGGTGCTTCGGATTCGTCTATGTTCCGAACCGGACCGGCAACGAAATACACAGCATCCGAAATATTTCCCGATACGAAACGAAAAAATGTCGTTATTTCGTATGGACATGAAATTTGTAAAATCGCTAATTATTTTCGTTCTATTCGCGATTTCGGTTCCGTTTCGGACAGCGTATTTTCGTATCGTTTCGAGTCCGTTTCGGTTCCGTTGCTGATTTTGTAATTTCGTATCGTTTCGAGTCCGTTTCGGTTCCGTTGCTGATTTCGTAATTTCGTATCGTTTCGAGTCCGTTTCGGTTCCGTTGCTGATTTCGTAATTTCGTATCGTTTCGAGTCCGTTTCGGTTCCGTTGCTGATTTCGTAATTTCGTATCGTTTCGAGTCCGTTTCGGTTCCGTTGCTGATTTCGTAATTTCGTATCGCTTCGAGTCCGTTTCGGTTTATTTCTTTTTTGTTATTTTCGTTTTGGTTGTGTTTTTTTGTGATTTGTATGTTCTAGAATCATCTTTGGGGGTTGGATTACTGCGTACATAGTCCAATCAGCTGCTTCCTTTTCTGCTGAATGCTGGCACAGACACACACTGTCACTGCAGTGTAGATAAGCAGTTAAAAAACAAATCAATTACTTACCTCGAGTCCCGCGGTGTGGAGGGCAGCGCAATTCACTCCCAGTGCCTTCCACATCCTTTGTTGTATCCCTGTTAAAGGGATACATTATTAAAAAATAGAGTTCCCTATTTTTGTTCTTATATAATTACACAAATGCCGCTGACAGCCGCTGCCCTATTATTTACAACCATTTTATTTTTCAATAAATGATTTTATTAAATATTTTTTAATAATATAATTAATATTATTTTAGCTGATTTTACTCACATTTTGTCCCTTGTTGCTTCTCCTCTTCGGCTCAGTGATTCCTGAACCCGTAAGTCCCTGAAACTTTTCTGAGCAATTTTTGCTCCAATACAACTTGCGAAGCGGCCGCAAATTGTGCACTGCTGCGGCACTTGCGCACTTTACATATGCACGTTCCGTAGTGCCTGCGCAGAGCGATGGATCAGAGCTGTACGCGCATGCACAGACCCGATCCATTGGCTGACTCTCTTAGAACGCTCGATACAGTGATTGGTCTCCGAGGGTGACGTCGTCCACTGTGTGTGTATCACTAGTGACTGATCTGGTGACCGGCAGCCGGGAAATTGAAAAATCCTAGCTGTTGGTGACACTGGGTGGGGTGGAGGAAACTCCTCCACTTCACCCAGCATTTTCACCCGATCTGGGAAGCGAGGAGGGTGGGGGGAAGTGGGGGGGGCACTCCTCACATCCTGGCCTCTTCAAAATGATAAAATGGTCAGGATGAGTAGAGCGTTCCTTAAACACAAGCTCTTGCAGAGTCAAACTCACCTCTATGAATTCCTATGGACCCCAGGAGACAATTCTAGAGGTGGTGCGGGGAGCCTGTACCTGTTTGCGGCTCCTTCCTATTATGAATCGTGTAGCTTGAGCGCTCTGCTTAGCATCCTGGCTGTAATCCCTTCGTGTTTTCAATTTTGGTTAAAATTGCATATTCCCATAGGAAATGCATTAAACATTTTCTCCATTTCTGATGTTTTTTTTTTTTTGTTTTTAGAAAGAGTATCCTGTAGAATATATAACACCACGAAAGGTTTGCATGAAAACATTTTATATGCTAGAAATGATTGCAATTTGAATAGACATTTACACTTTTTTTTTTTTTTACGTGTTTTTGTTATTGCATTTTGATGTGACACGACATATGCACATAGTAATGAAACACTACGAATCTGCTGAAAAAAACAATACGCAATATGTCTGGGTCCTAAAATAAAACACGGTTTCCTCCTACGCTACTGTGTGGCTGTAATACGTTAGCTTTGAAATCACTGGTTTCGATTGAAGAGAAAACATCGGCATTTTGTCACACGATTAAAAAAAATACAAGAAATGTTCTGTAATGGCACAGGGGTCATAGGAATTTTCTGTTTTTTTCCTTGGGTAGTAGAAGGCAGTTTATGGCACAATTTACTATCTATCCATTCATCCCCTGTACGTTCAAAGTCTCAACTCATCCTCTGTATACCTCATTGTGACAGATCTCAGTACCCCGACAGGATCACATCTGCCAATGCCGCTTCCTTGCTGGACCCCCATGTTCCCCTCACAACTCTCGTGCCTTCCCCCAGTCCTTAACCGCAGCTAGAAGACAGGTACACATAGAGAGCCTTGCCAGCGTCCCCTAGAAGTAAGCCAAGGCTGTAGATTTGGAGCTTTTCATTGGAACAGCGAACAGAATATAGCTGCTACCCAAACCATGAGTCGAGACTGCATGTAGGGTCAAAATAGAACTGGTTTTAATCAGGGACAGACACACACATATATTTATACTGTCACACATGGGTAATATACATAGACAAACCCCCCCCCCCCCAGAAACTGTCGGGAGACCTAATGAGACTGAAACATATATTTTGACAAACATTTGCTTCTTGGAATGTGAAACCTAATTAAATTAGGGACAGACAGTTCAATTAAGCATTACGTAACATTTCTAAATGAAGCAGAACAATGGGAATCGGGGTGACAACAGATTACGGTCAGAAGATTTACAAACTATTCAAATATAAACAGATATCAACAGGTTAATCCCCTCAGCAAGATAACAAGATACACATGGTCCAGACAATAGACAGTGTTAAATAAAATAATATCAATTCAAATCAATATTCCTATTCATATTCACCAAGCATGCATCTCAGACGACTTCTGTTATTTCTCTCTCATGTAATCAAGAATGACGCAAGAAGCAGCGCTACGCTATAGCGAAGATAACTGAAGTCAGTCACACAGAATGTGGTGCTTCAAGTATATCTGGTGTGTCTTTGTCGAGCCAGGTCTGTTATTAAAACTCAGACACATTTATAACCAATGAGATTGTTCCAACAACAGGCATAGTTAATCTCTGCCCCGAAACAAGGTTAGATAGACAATAACATTCTTGCATAACACAGATTGCACAAACATTCTGCTCACAAGGGAGGCCTGCACCCTACAAATGTGCCTCCAGGTCTATGCACCCCAAGTCCAAATTGACTTACGTCACACTCGTCTTCTCTCCTATCCAGATGTTCGATGTCCTGTCCCTATGGGCTTTGAAAATGGAGAATATGATCCTAAAAACACCACATACATAGTGGGAGATGTCCTTCAGTTTGAATGCTGGGGAGGGTTTGAGCTGAGGGGATCGAAACAGCGGACGTGCAAAGAAAATGGAAAATGGAGCGGAAAGACCACGATTTGTGAGGACTATGGTAAGTCTACATGAAGTCTACGTGAAGGACACAGGAGTTAATGGAAAAGGTGACCAGGAAGCCATGTTAATTTTGACAGAAAATTTTATTTTAGTCTTAGTCGTAGCCTTCTGACTAAAATGCCGTTTAAGGGGTTATTGACAAAGCACCGAAATTTCAGCGAAATTTCAATGCTTTGCACTTCGGTGCGCTTCGGCGATTCCATTTTGCCAAAATACGATGAATTCACTATTCACAGTAGGGTCACTGTAGTGCGCCGAAGAAGGAGTTGCTGAAGCCCCGTGAAAAAGTCAGAGAACATCGCAGAAGTACGGCGTTGAACGGCAAACCGACCTTGGCGAAATCCACCCAACTGCAAAAAAAAACCAAAAATCTCTCATATTCTACTGATAGGTGACTAAAAATATAAAAATGCTTTAAAATGTGTCTAAATTATAAAGGTCCTGTAAAAAAAATAATAAAAAAGGTCTGTTACAGAATTAAAAAGAAACAGGAAGCAGAAATTTCAGCAAAAAATACAAAAAGGTGTTCAAAAAAACAAATATGAAGACATTTTGCAGAAAATGAAAAGAAGAAACATTTTTTTTTAAGATAAAAATTATATATTTTTTTTTCCTATTGAAAGTGAACTGTGCCGACCTGCACTGTATTTCGCCGTCAATTCACCAGTATTTGGCAAATTGACAGTTTAGACTAACTGCCACAAAATTGCACCGAATGGTGAAATTAACCGTTCGGTGCAATTTGGTGGCAAGTTCTGCGCTTCGTGAATAACCCCTTTTAGTTTTAGTCATATTTTAGTCGTCTGAATTGTTTTAGTTATAGTCGACTAAATGTCACAAGATTTTAGTCTAGGTTTTATTAGTCGACTAAAATGTCAATGGATTTTCGTCATAGTTGTAGTCGTCATCACATTTTTTAATTAGTCCAAGTCTAATTTTAGTCACAAAAATTAATTCAGTCGACGAATTCTTTGATGGAAATTATTAATCGATGAAATTAAGGCTGACGGGAAGGATGTTAAGTTGTGTAACATGTCAGCTGAGAAAGTAGAACAAGATTTAGAGCAAAGACAAGAGGTTGGACTAGCAGTGAAGGAGGTGTATGTGCTTAAAAAACATCCGTTGTGATGATTTACGCAATTATTATTGTCTTTCAATGTGACATTCTGCGAATTCCTCTTTGGAATATTTCAGAAGTGGCAAAAGTTCACAACCCAGTGAGACCACTTTGGCAGGGATTTAGAATCAATGGGAGGGAGTCAAAGGGAGTCAAATGGAGTCAATTTATTAATCTACACCAGGTAGTCCGATATGACGCTCAGTCATCTTTTTACCCCTTAACTCGACCTTAACTCGACCTTTGTTCATTATTGTCATTTTTTCCATCCACTGTACCACAGGTTTCAGTTGCCGTGGGATTTTTTTCTTTCTCCCTCACCTCTATTGTTTATACTTTTCTTTAACCAGGCGGCTTCTGTCTTAACCCGGGAGTGCCGCCTGGCACCAGCAAAGACAGTTCGTCCTACAGTATAGGTGACAAGGTGAAATACACATGCAACTCAGGACTTTCCATGCTTGGATCAAACGAGAGAGAATGTACAGAAGATAAGTCCTGGACGGGATCTGAGCCATCATGCAGAGGTAGGCATTAATGCTCAACCACAAGAGAAAGGTGGCAGGAGACATGGAAACATGTAAGTTGGGTCACAATGTAAACAATTAGACCAGGGCTAGAGCACATCGTGTGGACAGTACTGCCATCAGAAATCTTGGAGCCCCTTACTGACCCACTGGTCATGGCTCTTCATCCCTCAACTCTTCATACATCCCTGATGATACAGCAAGGGGATAAAATATGTTCCCTGGTGGGAGAGAATTTGCTTGCACCTCTTCCTGCTGCAGACCATGCTAGTTGCTTCCTCAGTGAGGAGCCAGAATCCTCTTACTGACCCGAGATGCCACGGGTCACCAGGAAGTTTGTTGGTATTTTGTTGTGCCAGGGCCCCCCTGGAGCCACTGGGCCCATGAACAAATCATGGGTTGTCACCCCTGATGGCAACCCTGGCTTTGGCCAGCCCATGATATGTTCATGGGCCCAGTGAAATGTAACTTTTGTCTAATACCATCTTATTTTGTTAACCCGAGGTTGTGTATTCGCATATTAAAAAAAACAAGCAAAAAAGGCAACACTGTATCACACATGTATCACATGATACACATGTATCCCCTTAACAGCACTGGACATGCTTGGTTGTCCTGGCGGCGAGCGGGTCTGAATGCCGAGGGCCAGCATAGCACGCCCCATGCCTCTCCAGCAAATCCTTTGGCCCACCTCCCTTCCTTGCAAATGATCGACGTCATTGGCTGCAGGGTGGGCTGCCTGAGTTCAGCCAATAATTACGATCAGCCACAGAGAAGGGGGCGGGCCAAAGGAGTTGCCAGAGAGCCACGGGCATGCTAGGTTGCCCTGTGGTGATCAGGGCCACCTGCCTCGCTGCGCTATTCTGGCAGCAAGGGGTTAAACTGTATTCTGCATCTTTTCAATGGGACGGTTGTACTCACATGATGCTGAGCTCTTTGCACAGAAATGGCTCAGTCATAGGACATAGTATGACACTTGAGGCCATTCAGAATTTCATATCTCAGCATTCACTTGTGTCTTCCTCTTTCTTGAGCCATAAAATAAAACAGAGGACAGGGAGAACCATTCATCAGTGCATAGATATTGATGTATACAATATAGAACTAAAGCTAAAGTGTGCACTCACATGTTCCGGAGCCTTAATGTGTATCAGTGTGCAGCACTTATAGGTAATTTTCCATGCTGTCTATTCAGGACCAGAACACATCACTGTAAAAGTGTGCATGATGCATCTAGTGGCATGGATTTATCCTCTAAATAAATAAATGGGTAGCACTATGGGATGTCTTGTCTAGGAGAACGTTAGGATAATAGGAGAATGGAGGACAATCATTTCCAGCTGAAATGTAAGCTCTATGCAGCTTGAAGATATTTTACGGTAAAAATGTACTAATTTGATGAATATTAACCCGTGAATATTAACCCGACCATCTCATCTACAGCATGGTACACATATGACACAGCCGAAGAAGTGGCAGACATGTTCTCCTCAACCTTGTCTGCGACTGCTGAAGTGGCCGACCCGGATAGAAATCCTTTTGGTAAGAAAATGACTCTCTAGAAGATAGTTTTGTCCAAATAGATTAATTTGGTTGAGCCAAGTTGGGTTGCATCATGGTGCCGGCGTCCTCCTCCCACTGTGAAACTGCCTCACTGTATCATTCAGCAGCTGTTTCCAATTCTGGGCAAGCACAATGATCTCAGGCTGGGGCCACATGAGTGCACTAAATGTGTCCGTTGTAACCCTCATCATAATGTCCCTCATAGAATTTTGACGAATCATATAGGGAACAAGATGCAACATACGCGGACACTTTTCCACACACGTGAGAACGGACAAGGATTTTTGGTTAGTGTCAAACAGCTAGGACGCGCGTGGAGACATGTCTGCAAATGTGATGCTTTCTGTAGGCAGTAGTACAGGACATCAGATGGATGCGCATTGGATGTAGGAAACTAAGACTACAAAACTTGACAGTTTCTTCATCTTCCCGATTCCTCCAGTTTTTATCTTCAACGTCAAAATTCATTCACATCATGTCATGTCCACAAGTAAATCCGTGCAAAAGTATGACCGTTACAACAGACGTCGTTTCTGCTCTCATGTGGCCTCAGCTTCAGTCTAGAATTTATGTGAATTCCCACCTGCACTATCTGAGCGCTGTCAGATCCAGGCCTCACTCCAAAGTGGGCACATAATGATGACATCATGCTCTAGGGCCATATTAACCCACAGAATTTCCTGTTCGTTGCCCTGTCGGGATCTGTTTACCTGAGAGTGTATTTATATTACTGTTCCTTCGCATCAAAAATAGAGGATCCAGGCATTCCAATAAGCTGATAAAAATGGGGAACTTTACCCTTTTCCTGTCTTTTAACCGCTTATTGTAGTGATTGAATCCCCTATTTTTCATTTCAATGTTCTACAAAGGTTTAGACCACCATGGGGTCCGTGAGCACCCACAGGATAACCCTCTCAATTTGCAGTTTGGTTGCACCTCCTCCTTTGCTTTTCCCTTTATTATTCTTCCTCTGTACCTGTGTGCCGAGCCAACTGGTTTTAAACTTGTGACTATTTTCGATCTTTCCTGTCCTGACCCTTGGCCTGTTTACTCGCGTTGGGATTTCTCTGGTATCCTAGACCTTGGCTGAATTATTCATTATCCCTGTTCCTGACCAGCGATCTGGTTATTCCTACTCCACACCCGGGCCATTACAAGGGCTGGTGTAAGTGTAAGTTTCTCGGGCAAGCTTCTGCATATCTAGGGGTGCAAAGCATGACAGCGTGATGACAGCAGTTTTATTGAGATCATGTAAAGAACAAGTTTGAGCTATTAAGACGAGTTAAGCGCTAACATGGAACCTAGAAACAGCAAGTGTTTCCCAGCTTTATTGCATCTTCCACCATACAAGGGGTCCGAATCCAACATGGATGTTAAACTAACGTCTGGCGCCGTCAGTGGAAACAGCTCCAGACTTTGGCTTGAAATCGTCCACAGGTGCCACAGCCACGCCAAGCTTTGCAGATCGAATGTTGGGCGAGCTTACTTTAAATTAACGCCTACTATCCCTTATATAGCAAGAGTTAATTTGCGCCTGCCTAGAGGAGAACGAGCTTATCCAACCTAACACGTTCTCCTATGAACGCGTCGGCATTCAGTAAATGAATACCGGCTTATACCTTGATATTAAGTGATTTTGCGGTGCAGAGGGCGACGCGATCTCTCACTTCCTCTAGCCACAAGTAACTGTGAACAAACAGTTCCAAGTTTCCTTTTATGGCTCCCACCCGTCTCTGCTCAGACGAGTTTACACTAGGGATGTGCATGGCTGAAAAATTTGTGTAGTTTAGTTTCGTTTCGTTACGTTTTTAAATAATTTCGTTTCGGAATTTCGTAACTAATTTCGTTTCGTATTTTGTTTTGTTTCATTTTTTATCGATTCAAAATTTCGTATTGATTTGAATTTCATATATCGATTCGATAGTTGATATCAATTCAAATTTTGGATCACTAAATAAAACCCTAATTAATCAAATCTTGCTGTTAAAAGAAAAGCTAGGGTTAAATTTTAAGCTGTGTCACAGATTTAGTATTTGAGTCAAATTAAACAGTGAAACAAAATTAATTTGTTTCATAAAGTCCTTTGCTGACTATTACTTGTATTGTAAGTTAAGATCAATTCGGTAGTTGATATCAATTTGATAGTTCATTTCAAATTCAATAGTTGATATCAATTATTCAAATTTTTCTTTTATGATGATGACACAGTGTTAAACTAAATAAATTCATTATATACCATTTTGTTTCGAATTTGTGTCGTATCGATTCATTATTCGGAAGTAGTTACGAAATACGAATTATCGAATTTAGTTCCAAATTCCGAATTTTTACAAAATGAATGCACATCTCTAGGTTACACAGTGCTCGTGCAGGGCTCCATGGTGTCTTTTGGACTCCAGATGTTGATACTCACCACTGGTATCTACCTGCGGCTCATGGTTATTCCGAGTCCAGCCGCAAATGTCATGGCTGGGTAGGAATAACATCGGTAACAAGGAGAGAAATATGCTCGCCTGGATTGTCGCCCTTATCATCTCCCTGTTACGGTCGGAATTGGGCCCATGCTGTTTGGAATGAAATAAAGTAATACTTGCAAGATAAAAAAAAAGAAAACCAAGAAAGAAACCCCATAAAACATCTGCAGTTCCCACTTTCTTCCTCCTTTTCACCCATCCATATGCTTTTTCTTCCAATTTTGCTTTAACTCTAAGTAACGAGTCGACTCGTAGAACCTGTTGCTATCGCTTTCTCATTCTCCTTCAGCATTTGAAAAACGAAAAATTAAAATAAAGAAGGGAGATCCCATGAACATATTTATCATCTTGGACGCATCAAAAAGTGTCGGGGCAGAGCACTTTAAAACTGCCAAGGAAAGCACCATCACATTAATCGAGAAGGTATGTCACGAGGTCCATATGATCAGCATCAGTTACAGTTAAAGGTATTTATAAAGCGCATCATTACCATAATATTTTCTAACCCTCAACCACCTTACAAATCACAACCTGACCTACCCGTCCTTGGAGAGGCCGGTCAAAGCAAGAGACAAACAAACAGAAAAAGTGAAGACAGATGTTAAGCCAAGGTCAAACCCAGAGAGGGTAGTCACTCATACATGCCAAGTCAGTAGCAGAGGAGGTTGTAATACGAGCCAGGTAATAGGGACAGCAGAGATCAGAAGAGTCGACAGGAATAGCCAAAATTGATACACACCAAAGAGGAAATATATTAACGCGCACTCACGAGTACAAAGAACCACGACAAGGCCCAGAGCACCATGTGACTGAGGGCCATATAGAGATACACTCCGTCCCATTGGCTAGCTTCAAAGTTGAAGCCAAAATGTCTGAGAATAACGTGCATGGAACAACGTCCTATGAGAATAACGTGCATGGAGCAATGTCCTATGAGAATAACGTGCATGGAACAACGTCCTATGAGAATAACGTGCATGGAGCAATGTCCTATGAGAATAACGTCCATGGAACAACGTCCTATGAGAGTAATGTGAGTGTATGGGGTTTATGGGGCTGTTTCAATGGAAAATAATGTGCATTGTCCAGAGCAAAAAAAGTGGCGTGACTATCTAAATGGCTGATGTCAAAATCACTAGTCGTCCAGTCAGTAACAACAGATGAGGCTGAAATGAAGTGGGACCGTGACCTGGGCAGACTGTCCATAATAGCAATAGGGCCTTGTCCGAGAGACCAGGCATAGCAGGGGGCCCCTGACCGGTCCTTTCAGTGGGGCACACCGACACCGCCGGTGAAATCATGGGGAAATAGTGACAGAAGCCAGCTGTAAAGAGAGATGCAGAGGGGTGCTGCTCCACCCCTGATCCTGCCATACTTGTGATGTGAATGCATAGGGGATACATGGTCTGGAGGAGCACTGGGTGGCACTGCCCTTTACAATTCACTGAAGTAAGTGCTGGCTGCCATTAGGTGGGGCCCCATGCAGGCAATGAGCGTGTAGAGGTCAGACTGAGGGCCTCCTTGCATGCCAACCACACAATGGATGGCCCCATGATCTCCTATTGCCCAGGGGTCCCAAGTCTTGTCAGGTTACCCCTGACTGTAACTCACCAGAATGATGCCTAGGAGCAGACAACGTGACTATTACAGACTATTGGGACTATTGCATCCACGGGTCTCATCCGAGAGGAGATATTTCCCACACGCACACCTATATACTGTATATATGTGAGGTGATGGAAAGTATTTCCAAACTTTCAGATACATGTAACTGGCTACAATGTAACATACGTGTAACTGGGAGTTGGGTTTCATGCGTGTTATGAAGTTGAGAATGGGCAAAGAAATGAAGGAAATAATTGTGAAGAATGTTTGTACACATGGGAGTGTCACAGGAAAATAATATATTTTAGCCATGTATGGGATAAACACACCTGTTTGCATGTAAAAGCTCTTTGTAAACGTATTTTGTGTCCACAGATCTCCAGTTTTGACACATCACCCCGATACGCGGTAATTTCCTATGCTTCTAAGGATATCAAAATTGTGCGCCTGTCCGATGATGAGAGTTTTGACCCCGCAGAAGTGATAGAAAAACTGACAGACTTCAAATATGATGGTTAGTGTTGCACTATCGGTGGCTTTGTGTGTCAACTGTGTACTGTACAATGCTTACAGCTTACCCACTATGCTGAGCTACACAGCGCACCACATACAGACTGAGGGTCCTATTCCATAGTCGTCGATACATTAACTACAAAAGACATTACACATAGCATTACACATAACGTTTCCTGCAGTCATCTTATCGTCAGGAATCACTATTCCAATCTTGACGCAAGCTGTGCTTGCGACTCTTGTGTCGCAATACCCTGACAAGGTTACTGTATGTTAATGCATCCTATACTTAGTATGCGCTTCCACTGAGAAATACCATCTCCTTAAAGCTGGTGTTAAGTGATTCTGCATTTGCCCAATCCTACCCAAAAAATACCATCCTCACCTCTCATCCCATGGGGGTTCGGCGCTTCCTCTCACTGGGAGCAGAGTGAGACTGGGAACAATTAGTTCCTAGTCTCCCTCTTCAACTCCTCCGCGGCTCTGCGCAATATCGCAAGAACAAGCTCATGAGGAGTTCACGGTTGGGTCTCGCAGGGCTCTATGGAGTCCTATGGACTGCAGGAGCCGATACTCGTGGCGGCAGGCAGCGCCGCTGCCGGTCTCTGTCAGCCTTGCACTTCCTTCTGAAGCCAGATTTTCTTACTTACCGTCTCTACTTTAGCAACAAGTACGGAATAGGGCCCGGAGCTGTTAGTATTAACCACTGAGGCCGTTCTACTTAATGTCTCACTCGTTACGTGGCACTAGTGGCTCCTATCTTTATATATATATATGTTGACACTCTTCGGGAAGTCTTTATTGAGTTTTATTTTCTTATTGTATTGTTGATATATTTAGCTTTTATGTACAGTATGCAGCTCAGTTTATCTTCGCACATACATTGGGGGACCCCCATCATGCAGAATATAACTGAGAATAAATACAGGTGGCCCTCGATTTATAGGTTCCATGAGGAATGGTTGTAAATTGAAGCCCTGTATAAAATGTAAGTCAATGTAGAGTGAGGGAGTTTGGCGTCAAACCATTCTCAAAATTTACTCAACTTACATAATGCACTGCAGATTTAAGGTAGGGATGTCCCGATCGCCCATTTCCGGCCACTGATCTAAGTCATGTGCTATTTGGGATCAGCCAATACCAAGTCCAGATGCGATACCGCACACCCCGCAGCGGGATTGGTGGTTTGGCCACTAAGGAATATGACTTGACCTTGACGTTCACCACGGCTTATTAACTAATCGCTGATATTTACAATTGTTGACCGAATTGTGCCATTTTTTGGGTATTGGGTATCGCCTTTTCAAGACGATCTGATCCCTAACTCTGCAGGATCCATACTCCCAAAAGGGGAGGTAAAACCCCTTTGCGGGGACTGTGGCAATGGTATGGAAATTGCTGAAAGCTGCGTGCAGATTTCACAGTGCATGGTTTTCCATACAACAGGTGCCTCTGCGTTGAACTGCAGCCTCTTCCCTGCGAGCAATCATGTAAGACGCTGCGGTGAATGCCAAGGCTGCGGGTCTCCAGCTTGGAGTCTTTCAGCCTGGCAAGCCTCAGACTCGGGGATCGATTCGGCTTGAAAAAGCCGATACCCAAAAATGGCACAATCGGGCCAGCAACTGTAAACAACAGCGATTTGTTAATAACCCTCTTTTAATAAGTGATATATTTTTGGCAAAATTTCCTTAGAAAAATTCAGTAGCGTGTCCTCCATTTTTTAATTTAAAAGGAAACAAAAGGGGGCGGCCCACAGAAATATATAACCACAAAGGTTTGGATGATAAAATGTGGAAAAATAAATTTACATGCTCTAAATCAATGAAATCTGAACAACAGTTCACACATGTTTGATGTAACATTCTGACGTGACATGACATATACTCAAAGTAATGATATATTTAGAATCTGCTGAAGGAAACAATATACGATTTGTTTGGGTTCAGCTATAAAGTGTGACCTTAAATGTGATGAGCAAAAAATTGTCATATGATCTTAGCATGCTGGGGTGAAATGACTTGGCATTAAAAGGGTTAATGATCATTTAGGCCAGGGCTTTCAAACTCGGACCTCTCAGATGTTTCTTAACTGCAGCTCCCATGATTCCCCTGGCCTTCTTTTGCATTCAAAGAATTCTGGGAATTGTAGGCATCAACATTTGGGGGGTCAAAAGTTTGACAGCCCCGATTTTAGACCATGTATATTGCACAATGGACAACCCCAGCCCAAATTCTGCCTTACCATATTATCCCTGTTTATCATGTGGAAGTAAACAGCGTAACATTTGTTGTTACCATGATCTCATCGCTCTCCTACTTTCATGCAGACCATAAGGATAAGGGGACTAATACACGCGGCGCCCTCAAAGCTGTCCATGAGATGCTGGTTTTGCAAGAGCTGAGAGACCAGGAGAACTTTATGAAGACCCGAAATGTTATCGTGCTCATGACGGACGGTAAAAAAGAATGTTTATTTCAGAAACATATGAGAAGAAAATAGTAATTATACAATGTCTGACCAAACAAAGTCACACACGGTAATATTTGGTTGTGTCGCCTTTTGCTGTGATTGCGTCACGCATTCGCCGCGGCATCGTGTCGATAAGCTCATGCAATGTCACAGTATTTATTCGCATCCAGAGTGGCATTAATTAGGGGCCAAGATCTTGTATTGATGATGGGAGAGTCGCGGCGCTGCGTAAAGTCTTCTCCAGCACATTATCCCAAAGATTAACCTCAATGGGGTTAAGGTCTGGACTGTGCGGTGGCCAATCCATGCGTGAAAATGATGTCTCGTGCTCCCTGAACCACTCTTGCACAATTTGAGTCCTATGAATCCTTGCATTGCCATCTTGGAATATGCCCGCTGTGCCATCAGGGGAGAAAAAACCCATTGATGGAAAAACCTGCTCATTCAGTATATTCAGGGAGTCACATGACCTCATTTTTTAATGCACTTAACGTCGCTGAACCCAGATCTGACCCACTGAAGCCACCTCAGATCATAACAGGCATGTACGGGAGACAGTGAGTTTTTTTTGGCCAGGCGGTGTATTATATGAAGTGACCATCATGGCCTTTATAATGATTAATCAACATTATAATTGATTCGCAATTTATTTGTGCTTCCAAATCAATTCGTAATTTTGGAATGACGTTCAATTGTTGTTCCTAATCGATTCGCAATGTCGTTTAATTGTTCCTAATCAATTCGCAATGTCGTTTAATTGTTCCTAATCGATTCGCAATGTCGTTTAATTGTTCCTAATCAATTCGCAATGTCGTTTAATTGTTCCTAATCGATTCGTAATGTCGTTTAATTATTCCTAATCGATTCTTAATTTCGGAATGTCATTTAATCATTGTTCCGAATTGATTCGTAATTTCGGGAACTCGATTAATCGTTGTTGCGTTTATTTTCTTGTTTCGGAAGATTGGCTGTTATATAATTTTAAGAAGTTTATTGGATACCAGGTGTTAAGTCTGCCCGGAGTGCAGTCTATTGTTGTAGAGGTTTCCACTCGTTGGCGGGAGGCGTTTTTCTAACTGCCTAACTGAGGGAGGGCTGAGTGAGCAGCTGTGATAGGTTTGCGTGCAGCCGGCGACCGCGACGGACGTGTTACAAACGCAATTATATATATGATTTGGGAAAGTGAATAAATGTCACTGTATTATTTGAATATATCTGTGTGTCATATAGTGTGATTGACAACAAGGAAATTGTTGATTGTAAAAGGAATAAACTGAAAACCCTGCGTTCACCTGATTTAAAAACCAATGAATCCGAATCAATTCGGATTATTCCATATGCGTAACGTCGACCTGCTCTGATATTTGGGATAACCTGTAGATTGTCTCCTATACAGAAGTACAAAAAAAATCCCTTTTCCACTAGACATGTGCACGGCAAACAAATTTGTTTCGTTTTCATTTGTTAAAGATTTCGGCTTGTCGTTTTTGTTTCGTTACAATGATTAGTTTTAGGGCGATTTGTTATATTTTTTGGGAAATCAGTTATACGTTCTGAATCGATTCGTGATTTCAGAATGTTGCTTAATTGTTGTTCCGAAATGATTCGTAATTTCAAAATGTCGTTATGATCGTTGCTCTTAATCGATTCGTAATTTCGAAATGTCGTTTATTTGTTTTTTAGAAATTGATTCGTAATTTCGGAATGTCGTTTAAGGCTAGGGTCAGACGAACGCATTTTTCGCGTCGTCCATGGAAAAGTGCGGTCAAAAGAACGGACGTATTTTTTCACGAAATACGCGTTAGCGGTCATACGATGCGCATATTCGTCCGTGATTTTGTACGGATCATCAATAAAACACTTTTTGCGTCTGGACGTTATGTTGGCCGGACATTAGCAGCGTCTGACGTCTCCCAATCACACACACACGCCGCTATGCCGACGCAGCGCACTCTGTACGTCAGTACTAGCGGTTTGACGTTCTTGAAAAAATGCGTTCGTTTGCCACTTGCGTTGCACGGACGAACTTTCATGCGGCCGTTCGTCGTGTGTTCCCCGGCATTGGACGTCATTTGCTGCTAGCACGGCCGTGATTTCGTGTGGCTAAACGCACGTTAAAACTGCGTTCGTCTGACCCTAGCCTAATTTGTTCCGAATCGATTCGTAATTTTCGGAATGTCGTTTATTTGTTCCGAATAGATTCATAATTTCGGGAAGTCGATTAATCGGTGTTGCATTTAATTTCTTGTTTTGGAAGATTGGCTGTTATATAGTTTTAATGAGTTTATTGGGTCCTTGTGAAAGTGAATAAATGTCACTGTATTATTTTAATATATCGCTATGTGTCATATTGTGTGATTTTGATAACAAGGAAATTGTTGATTGCAAAAAGGAAAAATTTAAAAACCCTGCTATCCATTAATGAAAAAACTATGAATCTGAATTAATTCAGATCATTCCATATTCCGTAACGTTGTAACGTCTACCTGCTCCGATCCATCATTCTGTGCAGATGCTATGGAACTTAATTCTGATTGGCTGAATCCCGTGAAAAACAGTCTGTGCACCGATTTCCATGCGCAACGTTACTGCGCGCGTATTACACTTCGTTTTGCGCGTTTTTTTTACTAACGTTATTTTTTGATGGATGAGAAAATGCGTTTCGGATCCGAATATCACGTTAATTTTCACGCGATAACGCTGGACACTGCGCGCAAAAAAATTTGCGCTGCGCGAGCGCATTTTATGCAGAGAATGTAATATGGCCCAATGAGTGAGAGCGTCACTGACTCAAAAACAACATTGTATTTTAATTCTTGCTCCGGTCTTTAAAATCCCAGCGTCGTTCCCATTTGATTTAATACCTTTTTCATGGTTTGTCTCTCCAGGAAAGCACAACATGGGAGGAGATCCTCAGGTGGAATTGACCAGGATCAAAAATTTACTAGACATCGGACAGAAAGACGGTGTGTTACACAGAGATGATTACTTGGGTAAGAAAAGAAAATCATTGTAACAAAACACTATTTACAGAACATTTGCACAATCACATCCTGTATTCCATAAATGGTTCCAACAGCTCGGACACGCCGTGAATGGGAGGTGGAACCAGTGGTGTATTTTGGCCAAGGCCGACTAGGCCTAGGGTGGCACTTTCCAGGGGGCGGCAGCCCGCACTGGGTGGCCCCACCCCTAAAGTATTTTACCAGGAAGGACACATTGAGATTTCACTAATTTTCAAGTATGTCAAGGCCTAGGCTTTCACTTTCCAGGGGGCAGCAAAAAACCTCCCCACTAAATGGGTTACTCACAGAGCACCGAAATGACGCCAACTTTTTGGTGTTCTGTAGTTCCCTGCACTTAGGAGAATAAAATTTCCCCACCCTGCAGTGAATTCACCATTCACCGCAGGGTCCCCAAAGTGCATGGAGTCGGCCGCTGAATGCTGCCACCGCAAACCCGTGGCCTGCTGTTTTCAAAAGAACTACTGAACGAAAATGTCTGGAATTTACATATAAGATCCTATGATTGATAATAAAAAGTTCTGTTACAGAAAAAAGAAAAACTGCTATTAAAAAAAAGGGGGGGAAATTTTGCCCAAAATAATCTGAAAAATGACTAAAAAGGTACTAAAAAAAATAAATAAATAAAGACTTTTTACTGCAGATTAAAATAATAAATGGTTTATTAGATATTGCATAAAAACGGGAATATTTTTAACATTGAAACCTATGGGGTTCGCCTGAATAAACCTGCTGATTGAAACCACCGAACATCAGGGCATTTCACTGCCATTTCTCTGCTGTTTGGTGTTCTCTGAATAGATTAACCATTACTTCTCTATGGGATTTGCAATGCCTTCAAACAGCACCGTACTTAGAAACATAGAAACATAGAAAATGTCGGCAGATAAGAACCTTTCGGCCCATCTAGTCTGCCCAATTACATGGATACTTTACCTGGATTTATCTTTTGTTTAGGATAGCCTTATGCCTATCCCATGCTTGCTTAAATTCAATTACTGTTTTGGCCTCTACCACTTCTACTGGAAGGCTGTTCCATGTATCCACCACCCTCTCAGTAAAATAATGCTTCCTGATGTTACTTTTAAACCTTTGCCCCTCTAATCTAAGACTATGTCCTCTTGTTTTGCTACTTTGTTTCCTTTTAAATATACTCCCTTCCTCTACCTTGTGGATTCCCTTTACGTATTTAAATGTTTCTATCATATCTCCTCTGTCTCGTCTTTTTTCCAAGCTGTACATGTTAAGATCATTAAGCCTTTCCTGGTAACTTTTCTCCTTCAAGCCGTACACCATTTTAGTAGCCCTTCTCTGAACTCTCTCTAAGATGTCTATATCCTTCTGGAGATACGGTCTCCAGTCCTGCACACAGTACTCCAAGTGAGGTCTCACCAGTGCTCTGTACAGTGCATGAGCACTTCCCTTTTCCTACTGCTAATACCTCTCCCTACACAACCAAGCATTCTGCCAGCATTTCCAAGCATTCTGCCAGCATTTCCTGCTGCTCTATTACATTGACTACTTACCCTTAGATCCTCTGAAATAATGACCCCTAAATCCCTTTCCTCAGATGTTGAGGTTAGGACTGTATCAAATATTCTATATTCAGCCCTTGGGTTTTTACGTCCCAGGTGCATTATCTTGCACTTATCCACATTAAAACTCAATTGCCACAACTCCCACCATTTTTTTAGTTTACCTAAATCATTTGTCATTTGGCTGATCCCTCCAGGAACGTCAACCCTGTTGCAAATCTTTGTGTCATCAGAAAAAGACATACTTTTCCATTAATACCTTCTGCAATATCACTAATAAAAATATTAAAGAGAATGGGTCCAAGTACTGACCCCTGAGGTACCCCACTGGTCCTTGCTGGCAGTTCGCCAAACGTGTGTGAGCATATCACAGAGCAGTGGTGTACTTAGGGGAGTGTCGGAGGGTGGGCCGCCCCAGGTACCAGTGATTATTGGGGTGTCATCTCCCGACTCGACTATTGCAATAATCTCTTATCTGGCCTCCCTCTGTCCCACCTCTCCCCCCTACAATCCATCCTGAACGCCTCCGCCAGGCTAATTCACCTCACCCGCCGCTCTGTCTCTGCCGCTCCGCTCTGCGAGTCCCTTCACTGGCTCCCCATCCACTGCAGAATTAAGTTCAAAATCCTTATCCTTACCTACAAAAGCCTCACTAACTCAGCTCCCCACTACCTGTCCTCACTAATCACCAAATACACCCCAGCCCGCTCCCTAAGGTCAAACAGTGACCTGCGCCTAGCTTCTCCCCGCATCACCTCTTCCCATGATAGACTGCAGGATTTCTCACGCGCAGCCCCCACTCTCTGGAACGCTCTCCCTCGTACTGTCAGACTTTCCCCTAACTTCTCTTCCTTCAAACGCTCCTTAAAACATTCCTATTTAGGGAAGCCTACCACCCAACTCACTGACGCAACCATCAATCACTCTCACCTTACAGTCCTCTCCTCCTGTTTCCAACCCCAACCCTCCCAGATTGTGAGTTCCTACGGGAATAGGGCCCTCATCTCCTCCTGTACTGTTTGTCAAATGTTGTTCAATGTATTGTAACCCTGTCTATACTGTGCTTATTGTACAGCGCTGCGGAATATGCTGGCGCTTTATAAATAAAGAATAATAATAATAATAATAATAATAATTAGGGGGTACTAGGAGGTGCCACTGTCACTGTGTATCAGCTTTGAGCTGTGTTCTCAAACAACGAGCAGCGGAGCAGGGAGTTTGCATACAGAATAAAATTGAATAGAATAAAAATCCCCCTCTCCTCCCTCCATAGCTCCTCCCCTGCCCCGCAGCAGCTCTATGAGAGGGGAGGGGGATGTGATTTGTGTGCAGAGAGAGAAGATAACAGTAAACGGTAGGTAAGGGGGGGTATCAGCAGAATATGAAGCCCTGTCTGCTTACTGCTGTTTAAAGTGGACCTTTCCTTAACCAGCACTGCAGTGATAGAAATTTGTCATTGAGCTGCCTGGCTCCTGGTAAGGCTGCGTGCGTGCAGGTCCCGCGGTCCGGCCAGTCAGGTGGTACTGAGTCTCAGTACCACATGACTGGCTGAACCACGTGAAACGCATGCACGCAGCTGCCCGCCCTTTCATTAACACAGACTCTATTCTGGACTGAGCACCCACCGGGAAGGGAATCAAAGCTACAGTGCACCCTCTGGCAGTGGCACCCCACTGCTGACAAGATGGCTCCACGCACAGGCACAGCCGCGATCCTAACGTGGCCTGGAGGGATCTCCTGCTGAGTCCGTACACAGTCCCTGCTGACTCTGCACACAGCCCTACTGCGGACGGAGGCCGGTAAATATAGAATAAATAATTGCTGTGTGCTCATATACACTCGGTTTGCTGGGAGTTTTATTGCAGTGGATTCTGATGCACTCATACACACCGCACATTGCATTGCTGGGAGTTTTATTGCTGTGGATTCTGTGATACACACTGCATATTACTGTGAGTTTTATTGCCCTGGAGCTCTGGGATATGCTCATACACACTGCACATTACTGTGAGTTTTATTGCTGTGCAGTTCTGTGATATGCTCATACACAGTGCACATTTCTGTGGGTTTTATTGCTGTGCAGCTCTGATATGCTCATACACATTGCCCATTTCTGTGGGTTTTATTGCTGTGCAGCTCTGTGATAAGCTCATATGCAGTGCACGTTTCTGTGGATTTTATTGTTCAACCAATTAGAGTGGCTGTGCTCCAGTATACTTGACATGCGTGGCTGTTCTTTGTAAAAATGCTTGAATTTAAACATTTCATAATTTTCTTTATCTCAATAGATACATTTCAAATGGTATACAAAATATACAAGTAGGCAGTGGTGTATTTAGGTTTTGTGCTGCCCTAGGCCTGACTAAACTCGTGCACCCCCCCCAATTTAAATTTGAGGCACCCCTTCCTGTCAAGGGCACACCTCTTCCTGGTTAATCCCCACCCTTCCTCTTTAAGCTCCACCTTTTCCTCTTAGAGCTCCGCCTTTTCCTCTCATTATATTAAAAGTGGATACCAAGTGCCTACTTGTGTATTTTGTATACCATTTCAAATGTATCTATTGAGATAAATAAAATTATGAAATGTTTAAATTCAAGCATTTTTACAAAGAACAGCCACGCATGTCAAGTATACTGGCTCACAGCCGCTCTAATTGTTTGAACAATAAAATCCACAGAAACGTGCACTGCATATGAGCGTATCACAGAGCTGCACAGCAATAAAACCCACAGAAATGGGCACTGTGTATGAGCATATCACAGAACTGCACAGCAATAAAACTCACAGTAATGGGCAGTGTGTATGAGCGTATCCAGGGGTCAAGTCCTGGGAAAAAAAGTGAGGGAACTCACCCATGAATTCCACAACCCCTATTAGCCGAAGAAAAAATATGTATCACGAGTATAGCAGTACGTGGTGATACCATTTTTCTTGGGTTAACATTATATTTAAGAGACAAGCTTTCAAGAGTGTAACGCTCTTCTTCAGGTCTGGAAACTATACCGATCAGTGAAAGGTATCACTACACACAGGTATACTCGTGATTTTGGCAACTGGACTAACACGTTATAACCAATTAGTGGTTAACCTCAAACTTACCAAACAACAGCCAAGTGCTGGAGACGTACTTAGAGCAGCGATCAGCAGTCTTGATCCTCCAGATGTTTTGGAACTACATTTCCTAAGAGCCTCAGTCACCCTAACGAGTGGCTGAGCATCATGGGAGATATAGTTCTAACATATCTGGAGGGCCAAGTTTGTTGACTCCTGAGTTAGAGCAAGGGCTTCAATCCCGACCTCACCCCCAGATGTTGATTGCTTACATTTCCCAGAATTATTTAAATGCAATAGATGCCATGCAGAGAATCATGGGAGTTGCAGTTTAAAGTAAAGGTTTGAGAGAAGCACAGCACTGAAAGAGTTTAACTCATACTCCTCACTTGCAGGCATGGTAGTGAAGATACATAGATGCAAAAATTAGGGTTATTATGGGAGGGGGCCAAAGACAACTGCCAGCTTGCTGAGGTAGGGTTGGGAGAGCAGGCTACAGTGTGTTTACAAATACACAGTATCAATGTTTACAAATGTTTACAAATACACATGTCAAGAAACTGATATTAGAAGACCTCCATGCAGCTGTTACTGAGACTTCATTAATTGTCTGCCAGTGGGGAGAAAGCAGGAGCAGCTCCTTTAAATGACAGATGTGCAGTAGTTGCTGAAGCCTGCAGAGAAAAGTGAGGTCACTAGCATTTCCCCACACTGGCTGAGGCTGGTAGCTGCTGTTCAGCTCCTGGTGCTGAGAGTTCCTCAGCTGAGGGTCTGATGTCTGAGTCTCCTGCTCGTCAGATGATGAGGAAAGAAGTCAAAGGAACTTCAGACTTCCAGCAGCCATAGAGTGACTCTTCCTTTGCACCACTCCAGAACAAAATACAACTTTTTTTCCCCATTTTTCTTTCATGTGGAAACATGGCTATGAAAGAGACCATCCTTCCCATAAGCGATATGTCCTTTCCCTTTTCGGACGTGGCGGAGCTGAACGTAGGAGGACAAGTCTACATGACCAAGTATTCCACTCTCACAGAGAGCACCCTGCATAGCATGTTCTCCAGGAACAACGTGAAGGACCTGCCCAGGGACAACAGATCCAGGTTCTTCATTGACCGAGAAGGCTTCCTCTTCAGTTATGTCCTGGACAACCTGAGGGACAAGCAGCTAACCCTGCCCGATCACTTCCCACAGAAAGAGAGGTTGCTGAGGGAGGCTGAGTACTTCCAGCTGGGTGACCTGGTGTGAAGATGCTGGCACCTAAGGTGACCAAGCAGACCTTCATGAATGATGAGGGCTGCCAGAGCGACCTAGAAGAGAACTCCCAGAGCAGTGACCTGGCAGCAGTCCTGGACAAGAAATCCGGCATTATCACCATAGGGTACGAGGCTCCTACACCATGGTGAAGCCGTGAGGGATAACCAAGCCGATGCCAAGTTCAGGAGGGTTGCCAGGATTATGGTGTGTGGCAGGATAGCCTTGGCCAAATAGGTTTTCGGTGAAACTTTAAATGAGAGCAGGGTCCCTGACCGACCTCCAGAAAAGTACACTTCTAGATTTTACCTGAAGTTCACCTACCTGGAGCAGGCTTTTGATAGGCTCTCTGAAGCTGGCTTCCACATGGTGGCTTGCAACTCCACTGGGACAGCAGGCTTCATCAATCAGAACAGGGATGTCAAGATCTGGAGCAGCTACACCGAGTACATCTTCTACAGTAAGTGACGGTCATTCCGTCTCTCCCGGCAGGAACAGGGGTGGGGTCACGTCGTCCTCCTGCTCCATGTGGTGCACTGTGTGACCTCACACAGCACGCACGTGACTTCGGCCGGCATCCGGGCACTTGACTGCACCTCCGCCAGCATCCGGGTACGTGACCGGGCCTCCAGCCAACCACATGCAGATGCGTGTCTGTGTCAGCCAGATCCAGCCGCGAGCTCCGCTGCAGCGCAACTCGCAGTCTGTCCCCAGCCGCATCCATTACAGACACCAACCAGGGAGATGCGTTCCCGCAGCGTTCCCGCAGCGTTCCCGCGTTCCCGCTGCACTCGAGGCCTGAGCGTATCCCAGAGCTCCAGGGCAATAAAACTCACAGTAATATGCAGTGTGTATCACAGAATCCACAGCAATAAAACTCCCAGCAATGCAATGTGCGGTGTGTGTGTCAGCGTATCAGAATCCACAGCAATAAAAATTCCAGCAATGCAATGTGTGGTGTGTGTCAGCATATCAGAAATCCACAGCAATAAAACTCCCAGCAATGCAATGTGCGGTGTGTATGAGTGCATCAGAATCCACTGCACTAAAACTCCCAGCAAACCGAGTGTATATGAGCACACAGCAAATATTTATTTTATATTTACCGGCCTCTGTCCGCGGTAGGGCTGTGTGCAGAGTCAGCAGGGACTGTGTACGGACTCAGCAGGAGGTCCCTCCAGGCCACGTGAGGATTGCGGCTGTGCCTGTGCGTGGAGCCATCTTGTCAGCAGTGGGGTGCCACTGCCAGAGGGTGCACCGTGGCTTTGATTCCCTTCCCGGTGGGTGTTCAGTCCAGAATAGAGTGAGAGTCCGTGTTAACGAAAGGGCGGGCAGCTGCGTGCGTGCGTGGCACGTGGTTCAGCCAGTCAGGTGGTACTGGCCGGACCGCGTGACCTGCACGCATGCAGCCTCACCAGGAGCCAGGCAGCTCAATGACAAATTTCTATCACTGCAGTGCTGGTTAAGGAAAGGTCCACTTTAAACAGCAGTAAGCAGACAGGGCTTCATATTCTGCTGATACCCCCCCTTACCTGCCATTTACTGTCATCTTCTCTCTCTGCACACAAATCACATCCCTTCCCCTCTCCTAGAGCTGCTGTGGGGCAGGGGAGGAGCTATGGAGGGAGGAGAGGGGGATTTTTATTCTATTCGATTTTATTCTGTATGCAAACGCCCTGCTCCGCTGCTCATTGTTTGAGAACACTGCTCAAAGCTGACGCACAGTGACAGTGGCACCTCCTAGTACCCCCTAATGAAACCCCAATAATCACTGGTACCTGGGTCGGCCCGCCCTCTGCCACTCCCCTAAGTACACCACTGCTCTGGTGATATGCTCACACACAAGTTTGGCGAACTGCCAGCAAGTACGGTGCTGTTTGAAGGCAGTGCAAATCCCCATAGAGAAGTAATGGTTAATCTATTCAGAGAACACCAAACAGCAGAGAAATGGCAGTGAAATGCCCTGATGTTCGGTGGTTTCAATCAGCAGGTTTATTCAGGCGAACCCCATTGGTTTCAATGTTAAAAATATTCCCGTTTTTATGCAATATCTAATAAACCATTTATTATTTTAATCTGCAGTAAAAAGTCTTTATTGATTTTTTTTTTTTAGTACCTTTTAGTCATTTTTCTGATTTTTTTGGGCAAAATTTCCCCCCCTTTTTTTTTAATAGCAGTTTTTCTTTTTTCTGTAACAGAACTTTTTATTATCAATCATAGGATCTTATATGTAAATTCCAGACATTTTCGTTCAGTGGTTCTTTTGAAAACAGCAGGCCACGGGTTTGCGGTGGCAGCATTCAGCGGCCGACTCCATGCACTTTGGGGACCCTGCGGTGAATGGTGAATTCACTGCAGGGTGGGGAAATTTTATTCTCCTAAGTGCAGGGAACTACAGAACACCAAAATGTTGGCGTCATTTCGGTGCTCTGTGAGTAACCCATTTAGTGGTGAGGTTTTTTGCTGCCCCCTGGAAAGTGAAAGCCTAGGCGTTGCCTACCCAGGACATACTAGAAAATTTGTGAAATCTCAATGTATCCTTCCTGGTAAAATATTTTGCAAAAGTAAATAAAAAATTTAGGGGTGGGGCCACCTGGTGCGAGCCGCCGCCGCCGCCCCCTGGAAAGTGCCGCCCTAGGCCTAGGCCTAGTCGGCCTAGGCCAAAATACACCAGTGCAAGTAGGCACTTGTTATCCACTTTTAATATAAAGATAGGAAAAGGCAGAGCTTAAAGAGGAAGGGTGGGGATTATCCAGGAAGAGGTGTGCCCTTGACAGGAAGGGGTGCCTCAAATTTAAATTGGGGGTGCCTCAAATTTAAATTGGGGGTGCACGAGTTTAGTCAGGCTAGGGCAGCACAAAACCTAAATACACCACTGGGTGGAACATGTTGCGTACATTACTAATATTATTGTTACTTATATGTTGCCAACAGTGTCACCGTCGCTTTACAATAACCAGAGGGGAATGAGACAAAATTACAAACAAACATAGAAAACAGGAACAAGGGGCTCTATTCCGCAGTTATCGTTAAAAGTCAGACGCTAATGGGAAAATCGTGCGCCGGGCATTAACCATAAAGCTTCTCACCTCTAACGTCCATATTCCAACCAAGACAGTAAAGTTGTCTGGAGGCGTTAAAATTTCTTGGCGAGTCGTTAATAAATGTGTGAGCAGCGAAAGTACCGGCTGGCGCAGCTGAACGCTTATTAAACACACGTTCATAGTGTAGTATATCACCGTGAATGCGGAAAGGCGGCCGCTGGAAATCGCTTACCAATTCTGGAGCCCTGTGCTCCTGCACTCTCATACGTAACACCTTTCAAAAGATGACGATGCCAGGTCTCCTGGCGCGTAAATGATATCTTAAGGGGGTGCTTTCATTAACATACACCGCAACGAGATTATTTGTGCATTATAAAATGCATTATACAACATATTATACAACGCATTATAAAATGTATATAAAACACATTATACAAAGCATTATAAAATGTATATAAAACACATAAAACACATTATACAAAGCATTATAAAATGTATATAAAACACATAAAACACATTATACAAAGCATTATAAAATGTATATAAAACACATAAAACACATTATACAAAGCATTTTAAAACACATTTATAAAACACATTATGCAAAGCATTATTAAACACATTATACAACGCATTATAAAATGAATATAAAACACATAATAATACACATTATGCAAAGCATTATAAAACACTTAAAACACATTATGAAACACATTATAAATCACATTATAAAGTGTATTATGAAACACATTACAAAACACACTATAAAACTCATGCTGCCGTTTATTTATTTGTTTGAAGTAATTGCAAGAAAGGAAAAATAAAGTTAGGTTTTAATCTCCTGTTTCCATTTTGTGGATTTTTCCCTTGATGCAACATTTACCAAAATCCTATGGCAAGTCTCACTTTACAGATGCGGTATTGGGTGAAACAGTAGTGAAGAGGCAATGGAGTGGGGAAGGGATGGTTAGACAAACAGGGTTATTCAGAGAGCGTGAAAAGCAGGAGAATGACTGGAGAATGAAAAATTCTAGGTCAAAATAGCCAAACCAGAAAAATTCTCCCTTTCATCTCACTTTCCAAATCGGCTATTTTGACCAAGAATTTTTAATTCTCCAGTTATTCTCCAGTCATTCTCCTGCTTTTCACGCTCTCTGAATAACCCTGAAAGCTGCAGGGGATCTATTGTGTTGTCTGTGATACTCATGATATGAAATGGCAGCTGAATTAGATCTGATAGTGGGCTATCAACACTGAATGGCACCCCCGGTGATGTTATTTACATAAATCCCACACAATAAATCTAGACTTCTGACCCATTCACTCCATTCTATGGTCAAAGCCACACAGTGGGGAGATAGTGATGGAAAGAAACGAGGGGGGGCAGTTTATGACACAAAATATCACACAATGGATGCACCTAGTGACACATATAGAAAAAAATATCACACAATGGATGCACCTAGTGACACATAGAGGAAAATATCACACAATGGATGCACCCAGTGACACATATAGAAAAAAATATCACACAATGGATGCACCCAGTGACACATATAGAGGAAAATATCACACAATGGATGCATCCAGTGACACATATAGAGGAAAATATCACACAATGGATGCACCCAGTGACACATATAGAGGAAAATATCACACAATGGATGCACCCAGTGACACATATAGAGGAAAATATCACACAATGGATGCGCCCAGTGACACATAGAGGAAAATATCACACAATGGATGCGCCCAGTGACACACATAGAGGAAAATATCACACAATGGATGCAACCAGTGACACATAGAGGAAAATATCACACAATGGATGCAACCAGTGACACATAGAGGAAAATATCACACAATGGATGCAACCAGTGACACATAGAGGAAAATAGCACACAATGGATGCGCCCAGTGACACACATAGAGGAAAATATCACACAATGGATGCGCCCAGTGACACATATAGAGGAAAATATCACACAATGGATGCGCCCAGTGACACATATAGAGGAAAATATCACACAATGGATGCACCCATTGACACATATAGAGGAAAATATCACACATTGGATGCGCCCAGTGACACATATAGAGGAAAATATCACACAATGGATGCACCCAGTGACACATATAGAGGAAAATATCACACATTGGATGCGCCCAGTGACACATATAGAGGAAAATATCACACATTGGATGCGCCCAGTGACACATATAGAGGAAAATATCACACAATGGATGCACCCAGTGACACATATAGAGGAAAATATCACACAATGGATACGCCCAGTGACACATAGAGGAAAATATCACACAATGGATGCACCCAGTGACACATAAAATGACACAGAAAATATTTTCTTAACTAAACATACAAGAGAAAAACAAACACATGTAAGATATCAGCAACATCAAATAAACACAATATGGACATTTCATTTTTTGGTGATACTGGCCCTTTAAGTGTTTTAGGTATTCCTTTTCTCCAAAGCATTGTCAGGGCAGCTAAGTGACCAATCTCTTCTTGGACATTAATCACCTGCTTACACTTGTTTGCAGATGTCTATGTCTTTGGCCTGGGGAGAGGAATAGATGTGAATGATGTGAATGATCTTGCATCGAAGAAGAATGGTGAAGTTCACGCTTACCTCCTAAATAAAATAGACACGATGAAGAACGCATTCGACAGCATGATAGGTACCAGCCGGATTGCCGATCTACTTCTCACAAGTTTTGTATTGATGAAATCTCTGTAGTTTATTCCCCGTCGGGCCAAAAAAAGTCACACACTGTGATATTTGGTCGTGCCGCCTTTTGCTGTGATTGCGTCACGCATTCGCCGCGGCATCATGTGGATAAGCTCATGCAATGTCACTGCATTTATTCTTGTCCAGAGTGGCATTAATTTGTGGCCAAGCTCTTGTATTGATGATGGGAGAGTCGCAGCGCTGCGTAAAGTCTTCTCCAGCACATTATCCCAAAGATTAACCTCAATGGGGTTAAGGTCTGGACTGTGCGGTGGCCAATCCATGTGTGAAAATGATGTCTCATGCTCCCTCAACCACTCTCGCACAATTTGAGGCCGATGAATCCTGGCATTGCCATCTTGGAATATGCCCGCTGCGCCATCAGGGGAGAAAAAACCCATTGATGGAGAAACCTGCTCATTCAGTATATTCAGGGAGTCACATGACCTTGGTTTTTGGGTGCAAAACGTTGCTGAATCTAGACCTGACCCACTGAAGCCACCCCAGATCATAACAGGCTTGTACAGGAGGTGGTGACTTCTTTTTGGGCAGTTGGTGTATATTTATTCAATCTGCCATATTCTTGTATTCTCCCAGGCTGCACACACTCTGCTTACTCTGACCCTCACCCAAAAACATACCTGCGCACGTTTGCTCACTATACGTCATCTCAAGCCGTTACGTACGTACCCTGTGCTCCCTCCCCGCGAGGCAGTGTTTCTACCCCATGAGAGCCCATTTTCACTTTTCAAACATTAATCCTTCCTCATAAACCCGTTTGCGCACGGCTTGCTCAAAACCACGAGACCTTATGCATGCTCACGTTACCCCCTGCAAGCCTTCCCCGTGAGCCCCGCGCTCTATCGCTGCGCTCTCCTGCCCTCACCCGTATTATCAAGATCTGCTCGTTTCAATCACTCCAAATAATAACATTAAAATGACCTCATCGCGCCTCCTGTCGCTTTCTATCTCCAGATGAGACGGACGCCATGGACATGTGTGGACTCAACAAAGACATCCCAGAAAAGTATCTCAATAGACAAGATTTTACTCCCCAAAAACTTAAAGAAACAATCATTGAGAAGTTTCCATGGATTGCTAAGATCATCATCACCGTAAGTATTGTGTAGACAGAGCCGCCAACGGGGGTGACAGTCCATGATATGTTCAGGGGCCCAGTGGCTCCAGGCTTGCCGAACACTGCAAATTTTGTCTAAGTGGCACTGATTTAAGCACCCCTCCATGCCACCCAGGACTGTCCCACCAAGATGCCAACAAAGTTCCCTGTTGGACGCGGCATCTGAGGCCGGTTAAGTGCACTCTCAATCATCACTGAGGGAATGATTAGCACAGCCTGCCGGAGACAGTGGTGCAGACTATACCCTGGCCAACCAGGGAACATATATTATGCCCTTGCTGGACCACCAGTGCTTTAGCCCATTCCTTGTAAAATAAGGTGAGCAGAAAAGGGGGCAAAAAGTTTTATTTTTAATTATTTTACTGAAATGGACAGCTGCGTACGGCGGGCCCTGAGCGGTGCTTCAGTAAGGGGCCCCATGATTACTGATGGCAGCCAAGTGTGTAGAGATCGAACCCTTATACTTTCCATTAAAGCGTAATGTGATAAGACAACACGTGCCCGACCCTCAAACAGGTCCCCATCGACACATCGTTACTGCCGCTACTTTGCACTTTAAGATTAAATTGTGATGGAAGCAGCGGCATGGCATGCGTTCGATCGGAGAAGTGGGGTAGGGGGTGTTTGGGACTGGATGCTAGAGCAAGCATCCAGCTAATCCAAAAGCTCTCAGTGCCCGAGCACATCGTGAGCAATTGGTCCTTCGGAATCGGCCCTGGAACCTAAGCTTAGTGCTCTGGTTTTGGGTGGGACTCTGCCCTGGCACTCAGATGCAGTTCTTCAAGCCCCCATTCCCCCTGGAAGGAGGAGACAAAGGTGCTCATGGCATTGGGACCACTCAAATAATGTTGAGTGGTCCCACTGCATAAAGTGTCCTTTTTTAATCAATGAAAAGATAATTTTTTGGTAATGATCCGTTATAACAGATTAACGAAACCAACAACGTCTTTCACAGTCTGGTGTTAAGTGACTTTGTTTCGGCACAATCACTTAACACAGTAAGGGTAAGGCCTCCAGAAAAAAAATATACTCACTTCACATCCCTTGGTGGAGAAAGCTGTGTGATCTGCACTTCCACGCTCCGCAGACAGCTGAACACTGGGAACAAACAGGCCAGTGAGGTGAGTATGGGATTTTTTGGTGGCCTCAGCTTACAGTTACTATAGCACCATCAGATTCCGTAGCGCTTTACAAGCTGAAGCTAAATCACTTAACACCAGCTTGTGAAAAAAGTTACTCATTGCTAAACAACATCAGGTGCAGATGGTTGGAATAGCTCGATCTCCATCAGCTGGGGCACATTAACGTCTCCCATATAAAGTATAAGAGATGATAATGTACAGTAAGCAGCCGCTACATCCGAGACGCAAGAATAGGAGGAGTTAATAATAAGCACAGCGCCCCAGACATTATGCTGTACTGCTCGAGCACCGGGCATAGCGGCCTAGTTGTGCTCTGCCCCTTTTCTGGGACTTCTCTCAGAGCCAGAAGGACATCACTGTGTTCATCCATGCAGACATTACTAAGCTCTATTACTGGCCACCTAATGTCCTATTTATGCTTTATCCCCTCTCCAGCGCAGAGGGATACAAGAAATTTGCAAAGGATCCATTGTGGCGAAAAACTTTATCCTGACGGCCGCTCACTGCTTCCATTTTGAAGAAAACGTGGATTTGATTAATGTTGACGTTGGCGGTGAGTGCTTGCTCTGTTTCCGTTCTTCAGCGTGTCATCCATGCTCACAGCTCTCAACGGGAGGAAATCCTAAATGGTGTCAAGCTGAATGAAATTTTAGCTATGGTGAAAGTATTTGAATTTAAGCCAAAACTGATATTTGCAGATTAACTAAAGGAAATATTAGGGATGATTTATTTCTTTATCGACGCACACTATTTGGAAATTCCTCCTGTTTGCAGATCTGATAAGTGCTGTAGGATCTGTCACTCTCCAGAGATCCACCTTTCGGTAGAATGTTGAGGCTAAAAACTGGTCCGATATGATCTAAAGCCATATTGTAAACCTATGAAAGGATACTCTTCCTGGGTATAAGTTGAAAGAGTGTGACAGAGGACGGCAGCATGATAACGCCATCTTCCACAGCCAGTGAACCATTTTTCACCCATTCCTCCAGAGCTGAAACTCAGGCTCTGTCTTTCCTTCTTTCTTTCCTTTCACAGATAAGAAAGGTTTAAAAGTTAAGGACTTCTATCGGCATCCTTTGTACAAGCCAGAAGGCAAGCAGGACAAACACATTCGAAAGTCGTTTGACTATGATTTCGCCCTTCTCGAACTGAAAGAGAAGCTTGAGTTTTCAGCCACAACCAGGTGAGCGAGGAACAAGATCCAGGAGGCAAGAACCCGATATAGGGGGCAGCATGATGTGCAATCCGGGCAGACCCTCCGAGTGACAAACAGAGATATCTGCTATCAGGGGCCGAACCAGTTGGGATTTGACCACTGAATAGCAGCCCTCCAGAAAAGCAAAATCTGGGTGCTACTTTACTTCTTGTGGATGGAGGCCTGTCCTCTGCTGAGTCTGTGTCACACATCCCACTATCTCATCAAAGCTATTGCATCGAATCACAAATTAAATAAAACTCACAGTAATGTGCGGTGTGTATGAGTGCATCACAGAGCTCCACAGCAATAAAACTCACAGTAATGTGCAGTGTGTATGAGCGTATCCCAGAGCTTCACAGCAATAAAACTCACAGTAATCTGCAGTGCGTATGAGCGTATCACAGAGCTTCACAGCAATAAAACTCACAGTAATGTGCAGTGTGTATGAGTGTATCACAGAGCTCCACAGCAATAAAACTCAGAGTAATGTGCAGTGCGTATGAGTGTATCACAGAGCTTCACAGCAATAAATCTCACAGTAATCTGCATTGCGTATGAGCGTATCTCAGAGCTTCACAGCAATAAAACTCACAGTAATGTGCGGTGTGTATGAGCATATCACAGAGCTTCACAGCAATAAAACTCACAGTAATCTGCAGTGTGTATGAGTGTATCACAGAATCCACAGCAATAAAACTCACAGTAATGTGCGGTGTGTAGGAGTGTATCACAGAGCTTCACGGCAATAAAACTCTCAGTAATGTGCAGTGTGTATGAGCGTATCACAGAGCTCCACAGCAATAAACCTCACAGTAATGTGCGTTGTGTATGAGTGTATCACTATCAACTATAACGGCTCCTCTCGTGTAGCTCCTGAGCTATCCCACATCGAGCTGCGACGCCTGGTTATTCAGTCGTGTGTAAGAAAAACGTTCCGGATCATGAGCCGCCATTTTCTCGAGTAGAAAAGAGCCTTTTAAATTAAAAACCCGAAACGGGTATCTGTTATGGGAAAATCCATTAATCTCTGAAATTATGCAAACTCCAAACAGACTGAATCCAAAATCTAAACCAACCCCGAATCATCCAATGACTCCATGCGGAATGGAAAGAGTTAATAAAATGTGGACATTCTGGAACAGTCCAGGGAATGAAAACGTAGGATTTCTGAGTCGCGTGGTTGATTTTTTTTTTTGGATACGGAATTAAAACGTATATAACGACCTTCACGATTTGTGATGTAACAGCCTGACTTCTGTCTGTTCTGTCCAGGCCCATCTGTATCCCCTGCACCAAAAGCTCATCCTGGGCCTTACGGAAGAAAGGAGACGATACAAAATGCAAAGAGCACGGTGAGTTACATGGAAAGAAATAAGATTAGGATCAAAAAGGGGACATATAGGCTGAGACGGAGTGATATGTACTGCACAGAGGCCCATTAGGCAGACCAGGCAATTGCCTAGGGCGCAATAAAGACATGGGCAGCATCCGAGTGCTCACATCTGCACAGAAAAAGGGTAAAGGAGGAGCCAATCTGTAATTTCAACAAGCAAAGGGAAGGGGATGCTCCCAGTCTGCGAGGAGAGAAAGAAAAGAATAGATAGAAAATAAAAAGAAGACAAGATAAAAAAAAAAAAAATTCGATTAAAAAAATTAAAGTTAATTATTCCATCCCAAATATATTTTAACAGTACAAAAGTGCACAAATCACACGTTTTGAGGTACAATACAAATAGGAAGCAGTGCGATAAGTAACTGGCGCAGAGTTAAGATAAGACATGAGTCCCTCGGCCTAAATTGGGTGTGTATGATGCATCGTGGCAGTCAGTCAGTCCATGAGATGTGCATCCGAGATCTTGACAACCTTGTCCATTCCACCAAAAATAACCAGTGTGGAGATAAGCACTCTGTGGTGGCTTGGTTGAATCATCCAAGGATCCCTCAATCCCCAAGGCAGTATATAGACAAATGATGGTGACACAACACCAAAACTTAAAATGGAGAACTTTTATTCCACTCAAGGTGACCTGGCCACGTTTCAACTCGGATAGAGTCTTTATCAAGCCGGGTTGAAACATTGCTGGGTCCACTTTGGTGGAATAAACATTCTCCGTTAAAGTCTTGGTGTTGCCTGACCATCATTTGTCTATCTTGGCCATGGATAGAAGCCTGATCTTTCAGCCATTGTTCGGCTAATGTTCTGCGTGCCCCCAGTGACATCTTGTTAGCAGTTTAATTTTGTGTGTTGATAGCTCCGGAATAGACAGTAGAAATGGTCACAGACCTTTGGGGAGTTGTTTACGAAGGATTTCCTAGTGCAGTCCATGGAACTCCATGGGCCTCAGTCCAGAATTCAAGCAGCTTGGGGCAGGCCCAGGTATGTCCCTTTGTCTTTAAAATGACACCAGCGTAGCTCAGGAGTGTTGGGATAAATTTTCACCAGTCTGTCTGCTGTAACATACCAGTGCATTGATGCTCTGTTCCTGCAAAGGGGTGTTTGTGGAAACTTTCCTCGAGGCCCCCCAGATATCCAACCAATCCTTGTTATCACGCTCTTCTCCCAAGTCCTTCTTTCACGTATGACAATGCTCTCCACCAGTGGAGGAGCGAGGTAAGGGAGGAGCAGAGCATGGAGATAAGGCCTTTCGGATAGCTTTGCAGTTATATTCGAGAATTCCTGCAGAGACTCCGTCACCCTGTGTACCAAAACAGATTATTTTCATACGGACCATAGGTCACAACAGTCTTAACATCCCAGATGTTTTGGAGCTACATCCCATGATCCCTAATCAATTTAAAGAGATTCTGAGCCGTGTGGGAAATGTAGTTTTAGAACATCTTGGGTGTCATCAAGTTTGCCGATTCCCGATCGAGAGAAATACACTATATTGCCAAAAGTATTGGCTCACCCATCCAAATAATCAGAATCAGGTGTTCCAATCACTTCCATGGCCACAGGTGTATAAAATCAAGTACCTATGCATGCAGACTGTTTTTACAAACATTTGTGAAAGAATGGGTCGCTCTCAGGAGCTCAGTGAATTCCAGCATGGAACTGTGATAGGATGCCACCTGTGCAACAAATCCAGTCGTGAAATTTCCTCGCTCCTAAATATTCCACAGTCACCTGTCAGCTGTATTATAAGAAGGTGGAAGTGTTTGGGAATGACGGCAACTCAGCCACTAAGTGGTAGGCCACGTAAACTGATGCAGCGGGGTCAGCGGATGCTGAGGCGCATAGTGCGAAGAGGTCGCCAACTTTCTGCAGTCAATCACTACAGACTTCATGTGGCCTTCAGATTAGCTCAAGAACAGTGCGCAGAGAGCTTCATGGAATGGGTTTCCATGGCCGAGCAGCTGCATCCAAGCCATACATCACCAAGTGCAATGCAAAGCGTCGGATGCAATGGTGTAAAGCACGACGACACTGGACTCTAGAGCAATGGAGACACGTTCTCTGGAGTGACGAATCGTGCTTCTCCATCTGGCAATCTGATGGACGAGGCTGGGTTTGGCGGTTGCCAGGAGAACGGTACTTGTCTGACTGCATTGTGCCAAGTGTAAAGTTTGGTGGAGGGGGATTATGGTGTGGGGTTGTTTTTCAGGAGCTGGGCTTGGCCCCTTAGTTCCAGTGAAAGGAACTCTGAATGCTTCAGCATACCAAGACATTTTGGACAATTCCATGCTCCCAACTTTGTGGGAACAGTTTGGAGCTGGCCCCTTCCTCTTCCAACATGACTGTGCGCCAGTGCACAAAGCAAGGTCCATAAAGACATGGATGACAGAGTCTGGTGTGGATGAACTTGACTGGCCTGCACAGAGTCCGGACCTCAACCCGATAGAACACCTTTGGGATGAATTAGAGCAGAGACTGAGAGCCAGGCCTTCTCGTCCAACATCAGTGTGTGACCTCACAAATGCGCTTCTGGAAGAATGGTTAAAAATTCCCATAAACACACTCCTAAACCTTGTGGACAGCCTTCCCAGAAGAGATGAAGCTGTTATAGCTGCAAAAGGTGGAGCGACGTCATATTGAATCCTATGGATTAGGAATGGGATGTCACTTAAATTCATGTGCGAGTCAAGGCAGGTGAGCAAATAGTTTTGGCAATATAGTGTACATTGTATCCGGCACGTAACACCTAACAATACTCAATGTTTTCCTCCACAGAGGACCTTTTACTGAAGGGAGAACTGGTCAAAGCGTTATTCGTGGCAGAGGAAACACAGAAAGACATGGAGCAGATGGACGTTACAATAAAGATGGGGAATGCGGTACAGATGTTCACTTAATACACACCTTGTCTAGTTATACCTTACGGCAGGCATATTTATTTATTTATATATAAAGTATTTTACCAGGAAGGATACATTGAGATTTCTCTCGTTGTCAAGTAAGTCCTGGGTGTATGACCTGTCGCTTATACGAATCCCTGATGGATACCGCCATCGGCAATGTAGTATGGATTATTTAAAGGTACAACGTGATGTCATTATCCAAGGTGTGGTTCAATATATTACAACGTGCAGATGTAAGAGGATGGTGGCAACCAGGGGTCATTAAACTTGGCACTCCAGATGTTTCGGGAACTAGATCTCTCAAGATGCTCAGTTACTCATTATGGTGGCAGAGCCTCCTGGGGAAATGTAGTTCCAAAACATCTGGAGGGCCAAGGTTGCCGACCCCTGGTCTAAGCAATCTCCTAAAAACACCAAAAGCCAAATCAGAGAAAAAAACAACATAAACCACTGAACACAAATGATTTCAATCACAAACGTACAAACGTAATTGAGGAAGCTCTCGGGAGAGGCGAAACGCTTCTTAGCATCCGTGCATGTTATTTTACCCCATTTACAGTATTATCATTGATTCATTATTCTACCATCTATTTATTAATTATATACTTTTAGATAACTGCGTACAGCATTATCTTTATTCATTAATATCCCCCAACACACACACCTTTCATAAGCCGCAAAGAAAGGACGCCAGAGGAAAGTACAAAGGACTCCAGAAATAACAATAGGATCCACAGTATAGACTCAGACGGCACCAGCGGCTATATATAAGTGTAAAGAGCTTATACTGGATCCACATCTTTCTGAGACTCTTGAGAATGTGAGTTATTTTCTGGATATCACATCTGGCAGCTACATTCATATTTCATTGAGGAAGCTTCCAGACCTAAAGGAAGGAGAGAGTTATATACTTTCATAGCTTGCCTTTTAAATGTAACGTTAGTCCTATAAAAAGGTATCACTACGCACTGCTATACTCTGGTGATATATTTACTTATTATTGTAACTACTATTATTATTTTAACTACTATTTTATTTTATTATTATTTTTTTTTTATTATTTTAACTACTATTATTATTTTATTATTATTTTAACTACTATTTTATTATTTTATTATTATTTTAATTACTATTTTGTTTTACTATTTATTTTATTATTATTTTAACTACTATTTTATCTTATTATTGTTTTATTTTATTATTATTTTGACTACTATTTTATTTTATTATTATTTTAACTACTATTATTATTTTATTATTATTTTAACTACTTTTTTATTATTTTAACTACTATTTTATTTTATTATTTATTTTATTATTATTATTTTATTATTATTTCAACGACTATTTTATTTAATTAATATTTTTTTTATTATCATTTTAACTTCTATTTTAACCTCAGGCTCTTTTCTGTTTATTGATACTGGTTGGGACGTGGATATTGTTTATTCACTGTCCTTTCCTATCTCTGTGTTGTCTCACAGCGGGCAGGCTGCCTCCAAGCTGCAAAAACACTAAAGGATTTAGAGAATGTGACTGATATTCATGACATGGTGACCGACCAGTTCCTCTGCACAGGGGGGACCCAGCCACATGTGGAACCAGCAACATGCAAAGGTAATTCCTGGGCTATAATCGAGCGAGGTCTAAACGTAACCAAGGCTCTGGTAAACTTGCCGGCTCCATAAACTATGTATGATTTGGAACCACATCTCTCATGATGCTCAGCCATTTATCAGGTCAGCAGAGACGCTTGGGGAATGTAGTTCCAACACATCTGGAGGGCTACGGTTGCTGACCCCGCCATAGACTTTATCATAACCTTGGTTATGTTTACACCTGACTATAAATATATACAGGGTTATTCACATAGAGCCGATCCGGCCCCGAAATGGCACCGAACAGTGAATTTTCAGCGTACGGGGACATTTCGGGCCATTCGGGTATTCAGAGAGCAGGCAGTTCGCCAAATGTTGGCGAACTGCCAGCAAGTACGGTGCCTGTTCGATGGCAGTGAAATCCCCCATAGAGAAGCAATGGTTAATCTATTCAGAAACACCCAACAGCAGTGAAAAGTTGCCGAAATGCCCTGATGTTCGGTGGTTTTATGCGATAGGTTTATTCAGGCGAATCCCATAGGCTTCAATGTTAAAAATATTCCCGTTTTAATACAATATCTAATAAACCGTTTATTACTTTATTCTGCAGCAAAAAGTCTATTTATCTTTTTTTTAGGATTTTTAAGGCATTTTTCGGGATTTTTTTGGAAATATTTTCTTCAGTTTTTTTTTTAATAGCGTTTTTTTTCTTTTTTCTGTAACAGACCCTTTTATTATCGTTCATTGGATCTTATATGTTAATTTCAGACTGTTTCGTTCAATAGTTTTTTTTGCAAACAGCGTTTCAAATTTGACATTTTCAGTCGTATTTCTTTAATTTTCTTTACCCGTCTGGCGGCTTGTCGGTTTTCTTCTGCGGCTGGTCGGCTGTGTTTGGTGGCCCTCTGGTGGCTTTGCAGTGGTTGTCCGGCGGGCGACAGGTTTGTGGCGGTGGCCAACGGGTTTGTGGCGGGTTGACAGCGGCATTCAGCATCCGATTTCCTGCACGTCTGGGACCCTTCACCGCAGGGTGGGGAAATGTAATACCCCGAAGTGCAGGGAAGTGTGGGGAACGACAGAGCACCGAAATGTCAGCGACAATGTGAATAACTCCTGTAGTAAACACAACTCGTGTATTTTGTTGTCTCGTCGCTCTTTAATAACGAAGAAATCCAGTTGAGTTCCAGTAATTATCTAAAACTCTGTCCTCAATCGTTACGGAATTTGCCCATATCCCATACATTTTTCTTTCTCCTTCCTCTTGACCATCCCAGACATCTCTCTTCCATCATTTCATCTCTTGATCTCCGCGTTTTATGTTTTTCTTGATCTCCTTTCTCCATCATTAACTGACTCCCTTCTATCTACAGGAGACTCTGGAGGTCCTCTAATCATTGAATATAAAAAGCGATACGTTCAGGTAAAACAATGACACAACGTGGATCCTCTTCCATCCTTCGACCTTCAGTCCTCTCCATTTAAATGTTGGACCGAGGACCTTAGGATTTTTCTATACTTTTTTTGGGTTGAGGATCTTTGCATGTGGTCGTGTGGGTAAATGCTAACTTCGAGGTTCATTTGGAACCTTTATTTATAGAGGCGAGGGTTAGGCTTATGGTTAGGGCTAGGGTTAGGCTTAGTGCTAGGGTAAGGTTAGGCTTAGGATGCCAGTTTCTGTGTGTCATATGATGCGGGTCAAGGCTATGGTTAGGTTAGGGATAGGGTTAGGTTAGTGCTAGGGTTAAGGCTGGAAGTAGGGCTAGGGTTAGGCTTAGTGCTAGGGTTAGGTTTAAAGTTAGGTTAGGGCTAGGCTTAGCACGTCAGTTTTCTGTGTGTCATATGATTAGGGTCAGGGCTATGGTTTTGTTAGGGATAGGGTTAGGTTAGTGCTATGGTTAGGCTAGGGTTAGGGCTAGGTTTAGTGCTCGGGTTAGGGATACAGTTTCTGGGTGTCATATAGTTAGTGCTAGGGTTAGTCATACAGTTTCTGAGTGTCATACAATTAGTGCTAGGGTTAAGAGTAGGGTTAGGGCTGAAAGTAGGGTTAGGCTTAGTGCTAGGGTTAGGTTTAAAGTTTGGTTACGGCTAGGCTTAGGACGTCAGTTTCTGTGTGTCATATGATTAGGGTCAGGGCCATGGTTAGGGTAGAGATAGGGTTAGGTTAGGGTTAGGCTAGGGTTAGGGCTAGGTTTAGTGCTAGGGTTAGAGATACAGTTTCTGGGCGTCATTTAGTTAGTGCTAGGGTTAGAGATACAGTTTCTGGGCGTCATTTAGTTAGTGCTAAGGTTAGGTGTAGGGTTACATTTTTCCTATTTTGTTACTATTTCGATTAAATCTGAATTTTTCCGATTATATTCGGACCTGTCCGGTTATAAGTGGAAAAATTCAGATTGAATTGATTTTTTTTTTTATTTGGAAAACGATTCGGTTCGGACATCGGCAATTTGGAATTCTGACCGATCCGCATTGCCGTATTTCCGAAATTTCAAACCATTTCCAAATGGGTCTGAATCGAATGGCACATGTCTACTGAGTTCTTCCTGCTGTAATAGAGAGGGACCTGCATTCTCTTGACCCCTGAGTAATAACGCTCCACAGGGTCTTATCTGGAGTAACATTCTGCTCCTCTGATTGATAAGGTTTAACGAGGTGAACCATAGCTTCACACACCCTAAAATACTCCTATTCTTTGCATTCGGCTTCAGGATCCAGTCGTGGAGCTTCAGACTCATGTGAGAATGGATGGACACCTTGAAGTGTCTCTCTTGGTTCCCTCATTACCTGTCTCCTTTTCTACAGGCTGGAGTTATAAGCTGGGGCACCGTGAACCACTGTGTCCATGGAAAAAGACTCACGGACCCGATACCAGATACTGCCCGGGATTTCCATACCAGTGTTTTCCACGTGCTGCCATGGATAAGGGACGTTGTGAAGAATGACCTTGCCTTCCTTCCTGACATATAGATCATGTGGCTCCATTGACCCAGCAGGGTGACCCTAGGACAGGGATGGTGAACCTTGACACCCCAGATGTTATGGAACTACATGTCTCATGTTGCACTTAAGGCTGGCTGAGCATCATGGGAAATGTAGTTCAGAAACATTCAGGAGTGCCAAGGTTCGCCATCACTGCCCTACGACATGGGAACCTAAACTTTCATCTCCATTAGGCAGGACAGACAGTGAGACAACATCTGTCTGTCTAATGTCCGAGACATATTTACACCTAAACAGAAAGCTTGCTGTATCTTCTTTCCAAGAACTGACCCCCCCGCCCCAGCCTCTCCATGCACAGGTTGACGCTGCAATCCCGCGGCTCTTACAGGATGTTTGTATTATTCTCATTTATCCAAAATCACCCAGTATGACAAGGGGTTAAATCACCGCACATGTGCTGCTACTTTTAAAGTCCCACCATATTAAATGTATTCCTTATCATTAAACAAACGTTCACAAACTCCTCCTCGTGTTCTGGTGTTGTTTAAAGGCCGTCGTAATAAATCCAATCTAGTAAAATCGTCATTTGAGCATCTGGAAATGTTTTACTCCATATTCTGTCCTCTTTATGTAGCGGTTTTGGGGATACAGTGATGCTTATCTCTCCAGTTCACTGCTGGGGGGGCGGGGGCAGGGGGGGCCTGGCATTTTATTCCAAGCTGTTGAGGAGAAGAGATGGGGAATGAAATGGAAAAAAAATGAAACTTTCAATTGTTACGTTGACATGAAGCAACTACCATTCATTAAAATGGCAAACATTCCCATTGAAGGGACCCTCTGCTCACCGTGACCACTTTAGTGTTTAAAGTGTCTTCTTCCCCCCCTCCCAGCTCCCCTGATTTAGCAGAATCGCGGAGTGAAATGAAGGAGTTTCCTCCCCCCGTCCAGCATCACTGGCAGCCGGGATATTGAATTTCCTGGCTGCCGGTCATCAGATGACGTCACACACAGAAAGCGGCTAACGTCACCCTGTGAGACCAATCACTGTAGCGAGCGTTCTCATAGAGGCAGCGATGGATCAGATATGTGCATGCGTGAGCAGCTCCCATCCATCACTCTGCGCAGGCGCTACGGAATGTTGCACAGATGCTGAAAGTATGGTCAATAATTCCAATGTGCGAAGGGAGCGGGCTGGGTGAAACCAGAAGTGTTTTTATTTAAACATTTTCTGCAACACAAAGCATGACTTCAGTTCTGGTAGAAATGTACATTAATACACATTTAGATATATACAGTAACATTCACCTATGCAGGAATAACGTCCTTATAGAAAATCATAAACAATTTAACATGTACAGATATGTGATTACTCAATCTGCATTATAGTGGGCTAATGGTGTAATACAATCAATACAGTATAACATGAGATCCTATAGTCATCACATTCACTGTATGCTGGTGAGCTATAACACATCAGCAAAACCCACTGACATTTGTATACTGTCTTATCTAAATACTCAGCAGTATTTTCTAATTACAGGGATGTGAATTAAATCACTTTTGCCCTGTTTATAACCCTGGATATGCTCCCTCTTCCCTGCAACACACACAAAGCATGACTTCAGTTCTGGTAGGATTTGTACTTTGATATTTGGTTCCTATCAGAAACGGAAGCTCTGCTCTTTTGGTTCCTCCCTGCTAAGGGAAACATCTTAGATGAACACGTGCTCATCATTCAGGCTTTTCACTCTGCTGCCATCTACTGGTGTTTTAATAGAAATGCCATTAGTTTACTTTATCAGAGGTTTATTTTAATGGGGTACCTGATTTTGACATACCTTACAGGAACCTGTGTACATGAAGTGAGCAAGACCCGTAGCGCTGCACAATTTGCAGTTCTTAACACTGTAGGAACGAAAATTGTGCAGCAAAGCTTCAGGGACTTCTGGGATGAGCTGAAGAGGAAGAGCTGCTCGCGGTGAGGGACAAAAGATGAGTAAAATCACCCAAAATAAAATAAATAAATATTAAAATAATAATTGGGCAGGGGCCAGTGCCCTTGGGAACTGCTCCATTTCCCTAATGGTTAGTCCGCCCCTCTCCAGGAGCACAGACCTTTGCGCAGTGTGGGCAGCCTCCAACCAAACCACCCCCAGAGCTCAGGTTTGTGGACAATGTGTTGAAAGAATAGAAAACATTAAAGTAAATGTCTCAACAAATGTCCTGTCCCCCCCAACCCACCCGGGGGATCAAAAGGGGACCTTACTTGTACCTGCCCTGGGTCAGAAGTCATAGACATGTGTAGCATCTTCCAGTTAGCCGGAGCTGATTATGACCATTATCACTTTGTTCTGGCGAAATATCCCGCACATTGCACTGCCGGGAAAAATGGACCATATGAGTGTTTCGTGGTTATCTCCAGGGGTCCAACAAAGGCGTGAAGCTGGAGTAGTCTGTCATTGACCTCAGACTGGAAAGCAGGTCGTGTGACTTTGATACTTTGCAAGAATCGCTGATTACAAACAGACTGGTTATAGGCTCCAACGCTCTTAAACACACACACGAGACCTCTGCGACTGTGATCTGAAGCTCCAGAAAGCTATATCCATACAGTCCACTGAAAAGACCAAACAAACCGCCCGATTTTATGAATAAGGCCATCCTGAGTCAGGACTCCATCAGTGAAGTTAGGAGGAACTCAGTTCCAACACTATTTTTGCAAAGGGAACTTAGTTCCCCAAGGTCTATAAATAGATATTTATAAAATACATACAGAAAAAATGGCGTCGCGCCCATACTCACCAGAGCGGCTGCAACAGCCAGGAGTAACAACCCAGTTCATGTATAAAACATAACAAGAAAAAAAAGGATGTCATCTGCGCTCGTTTCTATATAATTCCATGTGCAACAAAACACTGTCAGAGGTTTTAGTTTGCTTGAATGGCCATTGAAGCGTAAGCTCACTCGCCCCATCAAGACACCTCTTGGTAGAGTGAGTCCTAACGAAGAGTAGCGTCACTACGGTTGGTGTCACCCGGTGCGGCAACTTATGGTGTCACCCCCCTCCGAGTTTTACATTTTTTTTTTAACTACTTTTACTCATAAGTCAGTACTCCCATATAACACTGAATGCTCATAATACACGGCGCACATTACTGTGAAGTTTATTGCTGTGGAGCTCTGTAATACGCTCATACACAAATTTTGGCAAACTGCCAGCAAGTACGGTGCCTGTTTGAAGGCAGTGAAAGTCCCCATAGAGAATTAATGGTTAATCTGTTCAGAGACACAGAACAGCAGAGAAATGTGCTGATGTCCGGTGGTTTCATTCGCCAGGTTTATTCAGGAAAATCCCATAGGATTCAATATTAAAAATATTCCCGTTGTTATCCAATATCTAATAAACCGTTTATTCCTTTAATCTGCTGGTAAAAGTCTCGTTATTTTTGTTTTAGTATCTTTTAGTCATTTTTTTAAAAAAAATCAAATTTTTTCTCTAATAGGGGTTTTTCATTTTTCTGTAACAGCCCTTTTTATTATCATTCATAGGATCTTATATGTAAATTCCAGACATTTTCGTTCAGTAGTTCTTTTTAAAACAGCAGGCGACAGGTGGCAGCATTCGGTGGCTGATTCCCTGCACTTCAGGGACCCTGCGGTGAATTCACTGTGGAAATTTGATTCCCCAAAGTGCGGGGAACAACAGAACACTGAAATGTCTGTGTCATTTCGGTGCTCTGTGAATATCCCCTTTAGCGGTGTTTTTTTTTTTGCTGCCCCCTGGAAAGTGCCAGCCTACTCCTTGCCTACCCAGGATATACTTGAAAATGAGAGAAATCTCAATCTATCCTTCCTGGTAAAATATTTTTGTGTGTAAAAATATATATATATTTTTTTAGGGGTGGTGTCACCCAGTGCGGGCCGCACCCCCCTTGCCCCCCTTGTGACGCCACTGCTAACCAATGTACCAAAAGCTGCTCCTCTAACCAGCTGCATGTTCTCCTGCTGCTTTTCAGCTAAGGAGAGGCAGAAAAATGGTGGGTTTTATTTATACACGCATTTGGGGTTGAAAACAAAAACATGGCCTTTTATTTTCTTCTTATTAGATAGTTATAAAATGTTAAACAGAAAAAAATTACACCAGGATTTCTCTATTAATTACAAGTATCCCAGGACACGGCAACAAAATTACATAAGGGGTTATTCAGAGAGATTCGAAATGTCTCCACACGTTCAGTGACCTTTCGTTCTCTGCAATTCAGGGCGATTCGAAGATTCTAGTTCGCCGACCCTGCAGTGCATTCAGCAAGCACCGCAGGGCCCCCGCAGCGCCGGGAAAACCCGCTGCAAACCTGCAGAACACTCACCGAACACCCACAGAACACTCACCGAACACCCACAGAACACTCACCGAACACCTGCAGAAACCGCCGCAAAAACCACGCTGAACATGCCGGAAAAAGCTGCCGATCACAGCGCAGAGCTGCCGCCGGATAAACCCGACAAGCGCTGAACGGGGTAAAAAAAAAAAAACGTACGCTTGAAAGTGTCAAAATTTAAACACTGTATGCAAAAATACTACTGAACGAATATGCTTGGAATTTACATATAAAATCCATTGAATGGTAATAAAAAGGTCCAAATGTTTTGGAACTATATTTCCCTTGAGGCTCTGCAAACCTAACGAACAGCCGAGCATCACGGGAAATGTAGTTTCAAAACATCTGGAGGGCCGTAGTTGCCCAGACCTGCTTTAGGCGCATATTTACTATTTTGTATTTATATTTGTATGAATGTTCTATTTTTACAGAAACGCAAAATGAAAAAAAAATATATACAGTTGGATTATATTATATAATCGACAGGGGAACCAATGGTTTCGGTCATGAATGAAGTATAACAGAATGTCCTTTTATATCAGAAAACAAAAGAAATATCTTGAATCAATGCTGCGGACATTCGGAAAACATTAAGCCACATGGCTCCTTCCAATGATTCTCTGAGCCGACTCTGCCTAAACATTCTTTATATTGGGATTAAATGGATTCCCCCCCCCCCCTGTGTGTTTGTTCCTGATTGTGTAACAGACAAACATTCACTCAACAAACCAGTGTTGGGAAATAGATTTTCGGGTTTACTGGAATTCTGTAGAATCTCCCTTTCCAAAGTTCAACTCCCTGTCCCTCCTCTCTACATACATCTACGTGTCTACCTACATCAAACCCCCCCTAAAAGCATAGAATGTACAGACAGACAGAAAGCAGGAGACAGAGATAGAGCGAGGACGTGGTTCATGTCTTCCTGAAAACACAAGGACCCGTTTTTCACAAATTCATCGGAAAAAGCCACAGATACTCAACACTGCTGAATTTCACCATTTTTCTTGGAAGATCTTGGGACGTGAGTGAAGATGCTGCTGTTACTCCTGCTGATCCAAATGCTGGGTGAGTAACATTAAGCTCTTTCTGCTCTGATGAACGTCTCTGCACCAGTAACATTGTAACCATATCTGATAGTATTGTCGTAAAGGTTTGGCTGTTATAGAGAGGTAAAGGCATCCCTGCGCTGTGACGCTCTTTATAACGGAACACATAGCTAGGTAGGATAGGGTGAGTCAGAGAGGATAAACAAAGGTACCGTTTCTGCTGAGCCACGGTTAAAAAATGCACAATGAGTACACCACGGTATATGCAAATATAGAGATCAAAACACACATTGGGTTCAATTCCATAGTTGGTGCAAATGTAGCATCTCGATATGTAATCGTTAGCGCTAGGAGAAGTTTAAAGTCTGGCATCGATATTCTGATCTTGCAGCTACAGTCGGGTGAAATCAGTTTGCGCATCGCAGCTTGCGTTAGCGTCTCCGATGCTTATCATGGGGAGCGCAATCATTATTTACCGTCTCGACAAGTGAGGTATTACAAGGTGACGGCACAAATTACCAACTGGATGCAAAAAACAAAATTTTAACACCTCCTGACAGCTGGAGGATAATGAATACTCTGCTAGACTCCTCTATCTCATACCCCATGCCTCTCACCCCACTACCCGTCTGTAATGAACTCCTGTGCCAGACTCATCCACCTCACATCCCATATTATCTCTTACTTCTTACTTCTCTACAGTTTGTAATGAACGCCTCTGCCAGACTCATCTACCTCACATCTCTCACACCTCACCCCTTTTTCAGTCTCTACACTGGTGGTACCCTTCAGAATTCAATCCAAAATATTAGTCTTTGTGTATAAAGCTCTCATTAGCCGTGCCCCTGCCTACATCTCCTCTTTTATTAGCAGGTACGCTCTACCATAGTCACTTTACACTGTCAATAATCTGTCATCATGATCCCAACACACCATAATCTCACCTTCAGGACTTCTCCCGAGTTGGCCCCAATCTATGGAACTCCCTCCCTCATAACATCCGACTCTCTCCATGCCTCCAGTCTTTCACAACCTCTCTAAAATCAGTACTGTTTGGATTATCGTGTGTTTTATTTCCCCACCTAGTCCCCATTCATCTCACTATTTCTCATACTCTGCACTCAATGTACCCTCATCTGTGTGAGTGTCACCCCACTCTTGTTAGATTGTAAGAACAACTGAGTTTCCTGGTTTGTTGTAGAGCGCTTTGTAAATAATTGTTATTGTCTCTGTAATTGGTCAACCCTGTGTGCAGATTAATCGATCTCAAATTACACATTTGGATCCTGTGGTTTTCCGGCTGCACATCACAGGTTAAAATCACTGTCATTAAAGCTTCGGAGCCTTTTCCCCACAAGGCTCTGAAATACGTGAGTAGTATTGTATACCCCCTACCAGTACTTAAGATTGGTTCATGTCACAGTATTAGGTATTTCTAAAAATTTTGTTTGCGAGATCAGTTTTCTGGAAGACACTATAAAAGATGGGGGTGGTGACATGCGTGAAAAGGTTTGAGCCATTCCACATAGGCTCTGGAGCATGTGAGTGGCCATTTATACTCATTGGTCTTCTATAAAGGACAAATCAAAAATATATTTCACGATTGGCTTTTTCTCCCTTCCTTTTGTGTTTTGAGATCCTCTGAAAAAGTGGTTTAGCCTTTGAAGAGGAGTATTGCATTGCACTTAGGGTAAAAATCGACTCAATGCGTGATGATTAAAAGCACTGGGTGTCACCATACCTACGCTGGAGATTGTTTTATACGTACTTTGTGCACCTAAAGCACTGGGACAGTTATGGAATAATACCAATACATTAAACATTGCACTGCTTGGATTTATTATTCTTATTTTTTGCTTTTAAATATATTTTTCTGCCTAGCATTTTGAATGCAGATTTTCAGAAGTAAATACACATATATATGTAATATATGCATAGAATATTATCCATTATAGTCCTTTTGAACCAAAATAAAATTATATATATATCTAAAAATCACGAGTATAGCAGTACGTAGTGATACCTTTTTATTGGACTAACGTTACATTTAAAAGACGAGCTTTCGAGAGGATCCCTCTCTTCAGACCTGAGGAAGAGAGGGATCCTCTCGAAAGCTCGTCTTTTAAATGTAACGTTAGTCCAACAAAAAGGTATCACTACGTACTGCTATACTCGTGATTTTGGCATCTAGACTAACACGGCCTATCGAATTTATATATATATATATATATATATATTAATGAAATAGGGAAGTATATTTTTGTAGTGAGAAAAATGAGAGGGTTGTGAGGGTCCTGAGAGGGTATGTTGGTACTACTACTTTACACTTTTAAAGTTGTCAGGATGTGGGAAGTCGCACTCAACCTTCCCATAATCCCATAACGAAATCGGGCAAATTGTTGGGTGGAGTGGAGGGGTTTCCTCCACCCAGGCACATCCTATTGCTGGGTGAAGAGGTCCTCTTCCAGGGCCAGGCATACCCTAATGTTGGGTGAAGAGGTCCTCTTCCAGGGCCAGGCATACCCTAATGTTGGGTGAAGAGGTCCTCTTTCAGGCCGTGGCACACCCTAATGTTGGGTGAAGAGGACCTCTGTCAGGCCCAGGCACACCCTAATGTTGGATGAAAAGGTCCTCTTTCAGGCCCAGGCACACCCTAATATTGGGTGAAGAGGTCCTCTTCCAGGGCCAGGCATACCCTAATGTTGGGTGAAGAGGTCCTCTTTCAGGCCGTGGCACACCCTAATATTGGGTGAAGAGGACCTCTGTCAGGCCCAGGCACACCCTAATGTTGGACGAAAAGGTCCTCTTTCAGGCCCTGACACACCCTAATATTGGGTGAAGAGGTCCTCTTTCAGGCCCTGGCACACCCTAATGTTGGACAAAAAGGTCCTCTTTCAGGCCCTGACACACCCTAATATTGGGTGAAGAGGTCCTCTTTCACATCCTTCATTGACATTTTAGATGTCCCTTATTTGGTTCACGATGAATGGCATAAAAACTGGCGGTAACTCTGATTACAGGCCTGTTATTTCTAATGAAAAAATTTGCATATTTTGTGAAAAAAACATTTAATCATAAGTTTTGTATTAATACATTTTTCATGGGTGCACACCCTAATGTAACAGGCTGTGCACACCAACAATATTATGATATTTTCCAACATCTCTGGTTCATTTTTCTGCCTTTGCGCTTCCTCAACGTCTCCATCCTCACCCAGTCACCTCCTTTCTTTTTATTTCCAGTTTCTGCTGCTTTTCCTACCGAGGAAGATAAGGTACCGTGCGATCTCCGTAAAGTGGACATTTCTGGAGGTCACTACAGTTTGAATGAAGATGAAGGCACAGTAGAATACAGCTGCCCCAATGGAAAGTTTCCCTACCCAGGGCCCACGCGGAAGTGTTTGTATAATAATCTCTGGGAAAACCAGAATACGAAGGCTGTCTGCAAAGGTAAGACCCTATTGGCCAGTTACTGCATGTCTGAACACATCCGGCCAATCGAGTCATTTAGTTAAAGAATGGGTCGATTAAACTTAACGGCTCCACTCGGTATCTTAACAGCTTGAGCCGATATTCTGACCGTGTTTCTTTAGAGGCTGCTTACTGTAGCTGAACGCCTTCCAAACTTTGCATGGGAGCTGTTATCAATGGGCCGACAAGAGAATAATGAGCTATTCCCTGGTAGCTCGATTTTCTCATCTCAACCGGCTCAGAGCCCCTGGTATTTAATTGCACCAATCACGCCCAAAACCTCTTTATCTCATTTAAAAGTTCTCTTAAATCTGCCTATACATTGTGTTATACATAAATACAGAAAAAATAGCGTCGCGCCCATACTCACCGGAGCGGCAGCAACTGCCAGGAGTAACAGCCCAGTTAATGTATAAAACATAACAAGGAAAATAGGTGTCATCTGCGCTCGTTTCTATGTGTTCCATGTACAACAAAACTGAGGTTTTTGTTTGTTTCAATGGCCATTGCAACGTAAGCTCACTTGCCACTTCACGGCACCTCTTTACAGAGTGAGTACCTACTTAACATGTACCAAAAGGCCCCTCTACTGAGCAGCTCCAAGCCCCTCCAGCTGCTTTTCAGCCAAGGAGAGGCAAAGATTGTGGCTTTTATTTATACACGCACCAAACACTTCCCATTTGGGATTAAAAACAAAAACATGGAAAGAGGAACAGCTGCAGAACGACGGACTGGTGTTACAAGCATGATATACATAAATACAGAAAAAATGGCGTCGCGCCCATACTCACCGGAGCGGCAGCAACTGCCAGGAGTAACAGCCCAGTTAATGTATAAAACATAACAAGGAAAAAAGGTGTCATCTGCGCTCGTTTCTATGTGTTCCATGTACAACAAAACTGAGGTTTATACATTGTGTTAGCCAAACTGCTGACAGATGGAGAGATTTTTCAAGTAAACCTTGTAAAGAAATCTCCCTGAGCATCCTGTTTTTTACTGGGGAGGGATTTATGGCTGCACAGCAGGAGACACCCCCCCCCCAAAGCTGCTGCTGAACTAAAAAGCCCCTACAGACTCTGAGCTTTTACAAATGACTCACAGATCTTCTGAACAGATAGGGATGCTGGATGCTCGATAATGGAAGCTGGTTCATACTTTCATTTACTACCTGTCTGTTCTTCTCCTTGGGCTCTACCTCTCAGTTCATCCTCCTGTATAACTCACCTTCCCTCCTATCCAGATGTTCAATGTCCCAGCCCTGTGGTCTTTGAAAATGGAGACTATCATCCTAGAGGAACCTCATACGTAGTGGGAGATGTCCTTCAGTTTGAATGTTATGGAGGGTTTGACCTGAAGGGATCAGAGAAGCGGACGTGCCAAGAAAATGGAAAATGGAGCGGAAAGACCACGATCTGTGATGACCACAGTAAGTCTACATGAAGTCTGCATGAAGGACACAGGAGTTAGAATGGAAAAGGTGAACAGGAATGACTAAACGGCCAGTTGTGTTAGGCTAAAATGTCAGGTGAAGGGAGGAGAAGATTTTGAGCAGAGACTGGAGGTTGAGCTAGCAGTGAATGGGTGTTTAGATAACCCTCCATTTGGTTGATTTATGCATTTTGTTTTTCAATGTTCAATGAGACATTTTGTTAATTTCTCTTGGGTATTGTTCACAGATGGCCAGAATCCAGGGCCCAATGAGACCTCTTCAGAGGAACATGTGCAGATTTTTGGATGGGAGTAAATTTATTAATCTACACCTGATATTTTACTTCTGATCTTTGTTAAAAAATCTGCAATTTGTGCTAAAGTGTCCCTTAAAGGGATGTTCTGTTCGAAAATAGAGTCTCCCTTTTTTGCGCTTAAATAATTAGGCAGAGCCACTACCCAGTTATTTTTTTAAATTTTTATTATTTTTAGGTGAATTTTCTCTCCTTTTGTTCCTCGCCGCGTGCTGCTCCTCCTCTTCAGCACGGACTCCCGAACCCGGAAGTTCCTGAAGGGTTTTGTGCAATTTGCGTTCCTACGTAACAGGACTCTTACACTTTACGTACACAAGTTCCGTTACGCCTGCGCAGACCGATGGATCGGAACTGCACGCGCATACACAGATCTGATCCATCACTGTCTCTCTGAGAACGCTCGCTACAGAGACTGGTCTCAGGGGGTGACGACAGCCGCTCTCTGTGAATGACAGCTCTAGTGACAAGTCTGGTGACCGGCAGCCGGGAAATTAAAAAATCTCAACTACTGATGACACTGGGTAGGGTGGAGGAAACTCTTCTACATCACCCAGCATTTTAGCTAGATAGGGCAGGAGGGAGGGTGTAAGAAGGGGGGGGCACTCCTCACATCATGACCACTTTAAAGCTATAAATTGATCAGGATGAGTAGAGTGTTCCTTTAACTCGCCCTTTGTTCAGTAAGGTTTTTTTGGTACTTTTTCTCCTCACTTTACTGACGGTTTTTGTTATTTCAAGTTTCGTTCCTTCCACTTAACCTCTTTTTTAAATCTCTCTTTTTTTAACCAGGCGGCTTCTGTCCTAACCCGGGAGTGCCGCTCGGCACCAGGAAAGACCGGACCTCATACGGAATAGGTGACAAAGTGAAATACACATGCAGCTCCAGACTTTCCATGTTTGGTTCAAAGGAAAGAGAATGTACAGAAGATAAGTACTGGACGGGATCTGAGCCATCATGCAGAGGTAGGTGCTATCACTCAACCACACGGGAAAGGAGGCAGGAGAGATGGAAATAAGCGAGTTGGCTTGCCTTGTGCACATTTGGGTCAGGGTCAGAAACCAAGCTTAAATACAGAAGTGTGAAAAGTTGGCGCTTTACAGCGATTAGCAATAACTTACTCTAAAGCTGCTCCACCAGGGCCACCAGTCCATGACATGTTGAGGGGTCCAGTGGCTGTTGAGGGCCCTCACCCTTGCTAAACCCTGTGCAGCTTGTCTAAGGACCACAGATGTAAGGGTTCCTCCATGCCACCCAGGACTGGCCCCCCAAGATGCTAACAAATTTCCATTGGGTCAAGGCATGTGAAGTCGGTAAGAGCACTCTGACTCATCATTGAGGGAGCGATTAGTATGGTCTGCACCATAATTTCACCAGGAAACACTTTTTATCCCCTTGCTAGACCTCCAAGGATTTAGCTAATGCGTAGTAAAATAAGTAAGCAATACTGAGTTGGGCAGCTGAAGGAAGGGGGGCCTTAACCAGTTGCTCGGTAAAGGGCCCCAAGATTTCTAATGTCAGCCTTGCGCTCCACTTCACCAAATGTCACCATGCGACATTGTATAAACCCATATAAGTTGCCAAGAACATGCTAAATTACTATTTAAAAAATTCTTTATCTTTCTCGCACCATCAGTTAAACACAACTTTGTTTAGTATGACCTTGTTTAATTTTTTTGAGGATGTGTATTCATATAAAGAAAATAATAATAAAAAGGGATAAAGGGTAACATTCCTTAAAATGTATAGAGCTTTTTTAAAGAAATGAGGTGGCCGCACTCACATGACACTGAGCCTATTAACAGAAACGGCTCAGTCATAGGGCATAGCACGATGCTCGAGGTCATTCAGATTTTCACATCTCAGCATTCACCTGTGTCTTCCTCATTCCCGAGCCACAAAATAAAACAGAAAACAGTGAGAAACATCCACCAAGTAGACGATCCGGAGCCTAAACCTAATTTAGCTCAGTGTGCAGTGCCACCACTAAACAAAATGCAAAAATTGGGTGGGGTAGCTTTTTAATTTTCTTTTTGGGGGCACATAACACATATAAAAAATGAAAAACAGGATCTCCGTCAGCACTGTGTTTATAGGATGCATGGAGATGGGAAGGAGCTAATGACAACCAACTGGAGAGATGGCTGCTCAAACATGCTCAGTCATGACAGCCTGTTCTACCTCCCGTGTCCCAGCTCCAGGCTGAAGACTGTTGATTTTTTTTCTTTTGCAGAGAAAGGTGTTCGACACAGGGGGACACCTTGTTCTGTAACCCCCCCAAAAAACATGCCTGCTATGCCCAAATTGTAAATCCGTCCCTATCAGTGTGCAGAACCTATAGGCTGTTTTACGTGGAGTATTCAGGGCCGGAACACATTGATGTGGAAGTGTACATGATACATCCATTGTCTTAGATTAATCTTCGACAAAGATAAACTATTGTATGTGCAGTGAGGAGAAGGAGGTTTGTGAGGGTCCTGAGAACAAGCAACAGCACTAGTGGCCTGCTCTACGGTGGGGCCCGCTCAGGTCTCACAAGGTTTTAGCTTGTATGTGCCATTACAGGGATGAATGCTCCATATGCAAATCAGCCTGCTCTCACCCAAAAAGGGCGGCCAGTGCTGATTGCCAAGGACGTCATCCCTGCACGAGAGGTGCAGCAACCCCGACGATCGTTTTGGCCTTGTTTGGCCTCGTCAGGAGGGTATAGCTCAGGGCTCAAAATTTCAAGTCCCAAGCTACTAGCCAGGCCTTAAGAGTTACTCGCCCTCAGTTGCCCCACCTACCCCCTACAGGGATAAATAATTTATTGCGCTGCTTGTGTCTGCATTCCCACTCGCCCTCACTTAATTTCCACTCGCCAAATGCAAGCAGGCGAGTGGAAATTTTGAGGCCTGGTATAGCTGACACCCCTCTAGGCACACCAAGCAAGGGGTCCACGTCTGGATGACCCTGTAGACTAATAGTGAGGAGAAGGGGACCATTAGTGCTGTTGCTCGTCCTCAGGATCCTCACACCCCCCTTTTCTCTCACTATTGTATGTGCAGAACTGTGTCTATGAAGAAGAAACGTTCTGGTATTCAGAAGACAAGGAAGCTCAGTCTAGGAGAAAGTTAGGATAACAGAAGAAAGGAGGACAATTGTTTTTCAGCAGAAATAAGAGCACTGTGCTCGATGAAGATATTTTATGGTGAAAATGTACTGATATGATGAATATTACACTGACCGTTTCGCCTACAGCATGGTACACATACGACACAGCCGAAGAAGTGTCAAACATGTTCTCCTCAACCTTGACTGCGAACGTCGAAGTGGCCGACCCGGATAAAAACCCAGACGGTAAGAGAAAAAATCTGCAAAGGTAGTTTTTGTCCAAATAGACATTTTTTGATGAGCCACGTTGAAGTGATATAAGCAGTTTTGTTAAGATCACATAAAGGATGGATTCGAATCAATGAGGCTCATAAAGTGCCAACGCGGAACCGTTGACTTGACAAAACCTTAATAACTACGAAACCAGTGGTAACTAACTCCCAGATTAGCTCTGAGCAACCTCACAAAAAAACCCAATTATTTTAGGGCTCTATTACAGTCTTCACACAAACGTTAACGCTCACATGCGTGAGCGTTAACGTTTGCTGCGATATTTACCGCATATTACAATCCAAACGTAAACGGGTTAAAAAACCCGTTTGCGTTTTGTACCTTGTACTTCTCTGCGCGAGGTCACTGCACTTTGCGCTCCCCATGTTAAGTATAGGTAGCGCAAAGTGTTAATCAGTGCTGGTATTACAAAGTCCCAGTGCTGATTAACGTCCGGCTGTGGTCAGCGAAAAGTTAACCAGAGCCAGATCCTGGTGTTAACGGATTCCGCTTCTGCAGAATCCATTAACACCAGTCTTAAAAATAAAAAAAAGAACAGATCAGATACTCACCCTCTGTCCCGCGGCGAGGACCGCGGCTCTGTCCGCCTCCTCTGGCCGGTGGAAGCAGCGAAAGACTGGGGGAAAAAGTCCCCCCAGTATCTCCCTGCGTATCACTACGCCGACCGGCCGGATCTCGCGAGGTGAGATCTGTCTGGTCACGTGACCGGCAGGGAGGAACTCAATGGAGTCCTATGGACTCCAGCGAGTGGATGCTCGCGGCTGCGCTCAGTGCTGCCGCGAGCATCCAGGATTTGAGCGCCCGTAAACAATGCAGGCAGCATTTTTTGCACCTGCATTGTGATCTGGCGTTAAAACGCAGGCGCAAGGGGGAAAACTGCGGGCGCAGTTTTTCCTCCCTTGCGCCCGCGTTTTAACGCGAAGATCATAATAGAGCCCTTAATCTTTATAAAAATCTCAAAGCAGTAACACTCCTGGCCTTAAAGGGACACTCTACTCATCCTGACCACTTTATATTTTTCTCCCTTCTTTTTCTCGCCCACCTGCCTCAAATCTGGTAGAAAAACTGGGTGAAGTGGAGGAGTTTCCTCCACCCCACCCAGCGTCACCAGCAGTGACAGAGCTTGGAAAATATAAATGGGGCCTCGCACAAAAGTTGTTCAGATGCAGCGTATGGAAATCCTCCTATGGAGTGGAGCCTAAAAGAAAGCAAACGGGACATACATTGCGCAGTATGTCAATTGTAATGTATCACCACAATTTGCATTAGGCTGAACAACTCACATGGTGGAGAGCCATTTTACAGTTGGCTCATACTTTGACAGCTCGTACACATTTGCAGGAACTCCTCGCCCCACGCAGATGGAAAACAGAGATGGCACTCCTCCAGAGCATGCAACGCGACGAAGACAACACTCCACAAAAACATGCACTGCAATGGAGACGGCACTCCACCAGAACATGCAATGCAGTGCAACACACGACCCCCCCAAACCTCAGGCGGAGCAAGGATGCAAACCAATGAAAAGTAAAAAAAGGTCACATGTGCCACATGTTTTAATAAATAGGTCGATTGTGACCTTTTTTTATTTTTCATCGGTTTGCATCCTTGCTCCGCCTGAGGTTTGGGGGGGGTCGTGTGTTGCACTGCATTGCATGTTCTGGTGGAGTGCCGTTTCCATTGCATTGCATGTTCTGGTGGAGTGCCGTCTCCATTGCATTGCATGTTCTGGTGGAGTGCCGTGTCCATTGCAATGCATGTTTTTGTGGAGTGTTGTCTCCATTGCATTGCATGTTCTGGTGGAGTGCCGTCTCCATTGCATTGCATGTTCTGGTGGAGTGCCGTCTCCATTGCAATGCATGTTTTTGTGGAGTGTTGTCTTCGTCGCGTTGCATGCTCTGGAGGAGTACCATCTCTGTTTTCCATCTGCGTGGGGCGAGGAGTTCCTGCAAATGTGTACGAGCTGTCAAAGTATGAGCCAACTGTAAAATGGCTCTCCACCATGTGAGTTGTCCAGCCTAATGCAAATTGTGGTGATACATTACAAATGACATACTGCGCAATGTATGTCCCATTTGCTTTCTTTTAGGCTCCACTCCATAGGATTTCCATACGCTGCAACTGAGCAACTTTTGCGCGAGGCCCCATTTATATTTTCTTCGCCTATCGGAACTTTATTTGTACAGTGGCAAGAAAAAGTATGTGAACCCTTTGGGATTACGTGGAGTTTTGCATGAATTGGTCATAAAATGTGCTCTGATCTTCATCGAAGTCACAACAATTTGAAAAACACAGTCTGCTTAAAATAATACAACACAAACATTATATGTTTTCATGTGTTCATTGAACATAACATGTAAACATTCACAGTGCAGGGTGGAAAAAGTATGTGAACCCCTAGCCTAATGACTTCTCCAAGAGCTAATTGGAGCCAGGAGTGAGCCAACCTTGAGTCCAATCAGTGTGATATTATTGGATGTGTTGCTGAAAGCTGTCCTGCCCTTTAAAAACACACACCAGTTTTGGGTTTACTGGTTTCAAGAAGCACTGCCTGATGTGAACCATGCCTCGCAGAAAAAAGCTCTCAGAAGACCTACGATCAAGAATTGTTAACTTGCATGAAGCTGGAAAGGGTTACAAAAGTATCTCCAAAAGCCTTGATGTTCATGTGTCCACGGTAAGACAGACTGTCTACAAATGGAGAAAGTTCAGCACTGTTGCTACTCTCCCTAGGCGTGGTCGTCCTGTAAAGATGACTGCAAGAGCACAGCACAGAATGCTTAATAAGGTAAAGAAGAATCCTAGAGTGTCAGCTAAAGACTTACAGAAATCTCTGCACATGCTAAAATTTTTGTTGGCACATCTTGTAAAAGGTGCTGGTTCCGGGGCGGTAGGTACGAGCCAATGTGCAATGAAGAAGTCTTGCAAAGCAGATATATATATATGTATATAATGATTTATTGTAAAGGCACAATAAATAAGCAAGGGCAATAACAGATATAGAAGAGGTATGCAATAGATGGAGAATACTGAATAGAGGAGAAAAGCTAAGGAATAGGGAAGGAGTGTATATATGTATACACAGGTTACAAGTCTAGAGAGAACTAAAGCAGAATAATATATGAATGAGGAAAGAGATCGTATATATGTATACACAGGTTACAGGGCTAGAGCAGAATGCTATATATGGATAAGGAGGAAAGAAGGAGAGATTGTATATACAGGTTACAGGGCTAGAGGGAACTACAGCAGAATACTATATATGGATAAGGAGGAAAGAAGGAGAGATTGTATATACAGGTTACAGGTCTAGAGATAGAACTAAGGCGGAGAATAATATTAACTATGCATAAGAGGGATAAACAGAATAAGTCAGAACATACTAAGTATAAAGGGAAACTGCAGATCAGAACAAAGATACAATACAAACAAAGTGTACTTAGGTTATATATATATGTATATATATATATATATATATATATCTGAGTCCTTGGAGATATGGGCAAGTCCTTATAATCCAGGCAAGGAAAACTTGGGAGGTCCAGGAGGATAACAAGTCCAGAGGTCTGTAGTAAGTAGGAGATCCAGGAGGTTTGCAAATAATAAGTCCAGGAGAGATATAACAGATAGCCTTGAGAAAATAGGATCCAGCAGAGTATGGGTCCTAGGATTCTTGGAGGCACAACAGGTAGCTCCTTGCAGCTTGGATATTTCCAAGACAATGTGGAAGCATTGAGTTTCAGGTGTGGCCTGGTTTTATGCAGGAATAGTAGGTGATCTAGGCAACACCTGAGCGATGCACAGGCAGAGGTGAGTAGTGGTACTGCTATTGAAAGTCTCACTACTATGAGCCAGCACTGGGTTTAGGCTTTTTATTACGCCGGCGGCGATGATCCTTACACATCTACAATAAGGAAAACATTAAACAAGAATGGAGTACATGGGAGGACACCACGGAGGAAGCCATTGCTGTCCAAAAAGAATATTGCCGCACGTTTGAAGTTTGCAAAAGAGCACCTGGATGTTCCACAGCACTACTGGCAAAATATTCTGTGGACAGATGAAACCAAAATTTAGTTGTTTGGAAAAAACACACAACACTATGTGTGGAGGAAAAAAGGCACAGCACACCGACATCAAAACCTCATCCCCACTGTAAAACATGGCGGAGGGAGCATCATGGTTTGGGGCTGCTTTGCTGCCTCAGGGCCTGGACGGATTGTTGTCATTGATGGAAAAATGAATTCCAGAGTTTATCAATACGTTTTGCAGGAAAACGTAAGACCATCTGTCCGCCAACTGAAGCTCCGCAGAGGATGGGTGATGCAACAGGACAATGACCCAAAGCATACAAATAATTCAACAAAAGAATGGCTTCAACAAAACAAAATACGCCTTCTGGAGTGGCCCAGTCAGAGTCCTGACCTCAACCCGATTGAAATGCTGTGACATGACCTTAAGAGAGTGATTCACACCAGACATCACAAGAATATTGCTACTATGAAACAGTTTTGTGAAGAGGAGTGGTCCAAAATTACTCCAGATCGTTGTGCAGGTCTGATCTGCAACTACAGGAAACGTTTGGTTGAGGTTATTGCTGCCAAGGGAGGGTCAACCAGTTATTAAATCCAAAAGTTCACATACTTTTTCCACCCTGCACTGTGAATGTTTACATGTTCTGTTCAATAAAAACATGAAAACATATAATGTTTGTGTTGCATTATTTTAAGCAGACTGTGTCTTTCAAATTGTTGTGACTTACATGAAGATCAGAGCACATTTTATGACCAATTCATGCAAAACTCCACGTAATCCCAAAGGGTTCACATACTTTTTCTTGCCACTGTATATCTTGGTGGTGTAGGTATACGGGACCTTGCAGCATTTTTTTGTTTATCCATATGCGCCATTGACCTTTTCTGTGTTTTATGCTATATTGTAGTGACAGAGCTTGAGTGAGTGTGGGAATGAGTGAGCCAGTCTGAGTGAGTGTGTGAGCCAGTGAGTATACACGTGAGAATCTAGAAGTCTTGCTCATGTGTTTACAGATAACGAGTTTGTCTCTTCTCCAGTCTCTTTTGTTTTCAACCGTCCTGACTGTTCACAGGGTTTACATGCACAACTTTCTCTAATTCATTAAAAAAACAAACCCTGAAGTGCTCCATCGGTTAAAAAAAAGAAGCTCTAAGTGTGACAGTTAAAGAAGCTCAGGGCTCAGTGTGCCGGTTAAAATTTGAGCTTAGGTTTGCTCTTCTCATTGAAAACCTATGGGTATTTTGGAATTTCAGAAGGCCATTGCAGAAAATCTGTAAATCAGATCGGTTAGAAAAGATCCAGCAAGTCGGGTCAGGACATGCCGTAGGTGCATGCCAAATTTGGTGGTCATAGCTTGGAGTTCTGCTCCAAAGTTTGGGTCTCAGAAGAATAAGCATAAGCTTACAACAGATGTTGGCGTTTTAAGCCAATCAACTAGTAAAGAGTTAGGGCCCTATTCCCTAGTGGACGCTAACATGGAGATGGTAAGCAGGATGATGTACGCTTGCAGATTTTCCCTTACCGTCTCCATGTTAACGTCCTATTCTGGGGAAGTCGCTATCTCAGCACCTCGCCCGGAACGCAGCACTAACCTCCCTGAAAACCGTTATCAGTGCTTCCGCACCACCATGATTATCAGCTCAAGGAGTCCATCCATAGGACTGATTCCCCCTGTGTTCTGGCCTCCCCTTTCCCTTCCATTTCCTATGTCCTCCTATATAGCGCTAACGCCTCGACTTGTATAAAGTGTTGCTAACGCTCTCTCATTCTCCTTCAGCATATGAACAACGATCAATCAAAGTAAAGAAGGGAGATCCCATGAACATATTTATAATCTTGGACGCATCAAAAAGTGTCGGGAACGAAAACTTCAAAACCGCCAAGAACAGCACCATCACATTAATCGACAAGGTATGGCACAAGACAACTAGAGGTCATTACCAATGGACACAGAGAGTGCGGGTCAAATTGCGTCCAACGGTTCTCATCCAAGGGGAGATATTTCACACACATAATACACTTATACATGTGAGGTGATGGGAAATATTACCATGCCTTCAGGTACATGGTTTTTCTTTGCTGTGACGTGTTAAGAAAACTAAGAATAATTCAAATATTCGCCTCCGAGTGTTTATTAAAACCAAGTCATTCCTGCATTACAGTCTGTGCTTTATGGAGTAAAAATGAAGGAAATAATTGTTAAAATTGTCTCTGCACATGGGATTAGAAAGAGAGGGAATTGATTTTAGTGCCGCATGGGATAAACAGACCTGCTGGAATGTAACTTTATAAACACTTATTATGTCCGCAGATCTCCACTTTTGAGATTACACCCCGATACGCAATCATTTCGTATGCGTCGAAGGCAATCCCTATTGTGAGCCTGTCTGATAAGGAGAGTTTGGAGGCCGAAGATGTGATAGAAAAACTGAAAAAATTCAGTTATGAAGGTTAGTGTTGCACTAGCGGTGGCTTTGTGTGTCAACATATAGGGCCCTTTTCCAAGGTTGGAGAAAACTTAGTCATAGCTGTTGTACACTTAACAACTCCATAGACTAGAGGCCTGATCACAACCTGGACGTTAAAGGCAAGATGCAGATGGAAAAAGTTTGCGTCTGACGTTTTTCCGTTTGCGACTCATCTTTGACATCCGTATTACGTCCGAGCCACTTTGCCAGCAGCTCGAGTCTTACTACTGCCGAACCGCAACGTGATAAGACCACGCTCTCAGCGCTGTTGGAGTTATCTGCTCCAGGAGTCAATAGGACTCCATGGAGACAAAAGAGAGCTTGTGTGAATGAGATCCGCATGGGGCAGCAGAGGGTTATGCAGAAGTACACTGGGAACTATTTGCCTGCAGAGCGAGAAAGCGACGGAACGCGCCGCTCTTGCCACGAGGGATCTGAGGTAAGTATGGGACTCTTGGGTGAATTTAATTTTGTGTGTTATGTGATGGGTACTGAAGCAAAATCACTTAACACCAGGGTGTAACGCAGATGGGGAACGATTTGGTTGGAACGGCTCGTTGGAACATCTGCTGGGACCAGATTAGCATCTCCCATACAAAGTATAGGACGATAATGTGCACTAACCTGGCGCCACGTCCAAGGCGCAAATAGAATGGATAAAAGACAATCACAGCGCTCAAGCCGTTATGCTATATAGCCAGAACGCTGTGCTTGTGGCCAGCTTGTGATCTTGCCCTAATGGCACTGGTACGTTTACACCAGATCTGGTTAAGGTAACACCAACCTTGGAATAGGGTGCATAGTATGCAATGCTTATCCCATTATGCTGAATGTACAGTCAATGGGACATATTCTGCCTGAGGCGCTTGTGTTAACAAGTTATACTTAAAGTCACGCACCAACCTTGCAACTTGTAATGTCAAGCATGACACAATCTTTGCTTGTAGGTCGGCTGTTATGGGAGGTTACTGTGGACCAAAGCTTGCGATACATTGTATACTTTCCAGAATATACTATATACTTTCTTTGTATACTATCTTGAAGCGACAACAGCACTAGTGACCTGCCCTATGAAGGGTCCTCACTCAGATCTCACACGATTTTAGCTCGTTGGTGCTGTTACAGAGAAGATTGAACCATATGCAAATCAGACTGCTGTTGCCCAGGGAAGGTGGCCAGTACCAAAATGCCAAGGTAGTCCTTTCTGCGCAAGAGAAACAGCAACCCAGACAATTGTTTTCAGCCTTGTAAGGCCTAGTCAGCAGGGTATAGCTGAAACCCCACTAGGCACCTCTTGCAAGGAGTCCACGTCCCGATTACCCTGTACACTATGAGTCAGTAAGGTTTGTGAGGGCCCTGTCAACAGGCAACAACAGAGATTATGTGAGGGTCTCGAGAATGGGCATCTGCATAAGTATCCTGCCTTATAGTGGGTCCCCACTCCGGTCTCACAAGGTTTTAGTTCAATGGCATTACAGAGTAGGCTGACAATATGCAAATCAGTCTGCTATCACCCAGAAGGTACGACCAGGGCTGAAATGCCAATGTAGTCCTCTCTGCATGAGTGATTCAGCAACCCCAACGGTCACATCCACACCCAACAATGTCAGACATCATTGCGATGCTCACTAGTCTAACATTCTGCTCACTCAATGTTCATTCAGACCTCTCGAATCTCTCGATGGAAAATCCCATCCACATCCCAAAGCCAGCATTACGGTTTCTTCCCTGTTAATGACTTGTGAATAACTGAGTCAATGATGGATGTACTGTTATGATCCCACACTCTGCTATTTTTACCCTTTCAGCCCATGCGGATAAGGGAACGAATACACGTGGCGCCCTCCATGCTGTGTACCTGATGCTGATTTCGCAGGAGGTGAAAGAGAAGGAGAACTTCCTGAAGATCCGAAATGTCATTGTGCTCATGACAGATGGTAAAAAAATATACATATAATATTTTTTTCAGAAACATATGAAACTAACATGGTATTTATGTAGTATACGAATTGGTCATCGTCCTCCATGGTCATTATAGTATTAACATTCCCTACCACCTCTTCATCATCAACGAAGCCAACCGTCAGCACAATTATATTGTCCTCATTGTTGTAGTACTTCATCTTGCTTCCATGAGGAGTACTTTTAAATGCCTTGAGATGTGGGAAGGAGTATTTGCCCACTTAAATACTTAAATCAATCCATGCAGGGCACATCACTTTCAGCAGCTATGAACCTCCCCACCCACCCTCCTTCCATTCAAGGTCTACCACTTACCATCACAGGTTTGCCCTCCTTTTCAGGCAAACCTTGACCTTGGTTCCAGGCATGTCAACCGATTTTCTACCATTATTCCCGACCACAAATCATGTTTAAAAAAATGTCTGTACCTCTATTTCAATGCTGTTAAACTCACAGCCCCCCACCCAGATGTTGGTGCCTACAATTCCCAGAATTCTTTCAATGCAGTAGACGGCCTGGGAATCATGGAAGCTGTCGTTCCAAAACATCTGGGGGGGGGGGGGTGGGCAGAGTTTGACAGCCCTTCTCTGTTCCTTAAAAGGGATGGACTTTCCAAAAAGGGAATCGGTTCGGCTGTTTGAAAATTCGCGACTTTCCAACTTTTCAGGACGTTCGCAAAAAGTTCGAGGAAAAAAATAATTTCAAAAATATTTCAAAAAATGCTTAAAATATCCTAAAAAAATCTAGAAATAAAGAGACTCTTTACTGCAGAATATAATAATAAACGGTTTATTAGATATTGAATTAAAACAGGAATATTTTTAACATTCTGTGGAATTCTCTGCCTGTTGAGGTGGTTGGGACAGAGACTGTACAGACTTTTAAAAAATGACTGGATGACTTACAGCAGACACGGAATATTAAGGGTTATAATATTTAATATGTGGGTAAGCTGCCATTCTGGGGTCAAGAAGGAATTTTTTCCCAGCGTGTTGCATATTGGTGATCGCTTCAGACTGGGTTTTTTGGTCAAATAGCAGTAGGTGATGTGTGAGAGGCTGAACCCGATGGACGCATGTCTTTTTTCAGCCTATGTAACTATGTAACATTGAAGCCTATGGGACATAAACATTTCCCACCCCTTGTGGCTCCAACATTTCCCACTCATTGTGGCTCAAACATTTCCCACCCCTTGTGGCTCAAACATTTCCCACTCATTGTGGCTCAAACATTTCCCACCCCTTGTGGCTCAAACATTTCCCACTCATTGTGGCTCAAACATTTCCCACCCCTTGTGGCTCCAACATTTCCCACTCCTTGTGGCTCAAACATTTCCCACTCCTTGTTGCTCAAACATTTCCCACCCCTTGTAGCTCAAACATTTCCCACTCGTTGTGGCTCAAACATTTCCCACTCGTTGTGGCTCAAACATTTCCCACTCATTGCGGCTCAAACATTTCCCACTCCTTGTGGCTCAAACATTTCCCACTCCTTGTGGCTCAAACATTTCACGCTCCTTGTGGCTCAAACATTTCCCGCTCCTTGTGGCTCAAACATTTCCCGCTCCTTGTGGCTCAAACATTTCCCACTCATTGTGGCTCATACATTTCCCACTCATTGTGGCTCAAACATTTCCCACTCATTGTGGCTCAAACATTTCCCACGGCTTCAAATCGCATTTAAACATGAGCAAAAGTGGTAAAAATGAGCTCAGAGCACAGCGGTGAAATGGCTCAGCACTCAGCAGTATGGATGTGCAATTCATTTTTCGGACAAAATTTACCATTTTCGTGCTTCCGAGGGCATCCCGAATTCAAAATGTCAACCACACGAAATTTCAGATCGATTCAAAATTTCGAGTCATGACAATAAGCCTTACACTTTAAGGCAGAAAAGAGAGCATGAATAAAACTTAACATTTATTAAATAAAGTAATGAAAATAATCAGTGCACTGATCACACACACAACACAAACAGTAACATTAATTGAGTTGATTGTAGAGTGGACATTAACAAGGGTGTCATAAGTAGATCACTCCCCGTGTAGGAGATGGAGAAAAAATTATATCAAAATTGACCATGAAATCATCACACTGTCGGGAAGAACTTCACTTGAGATAGAAAAAATGAACTCACTATAAAACTGAGTGAGTTATTGCCATAGACTCTGGTATATATATACACACACATAAGGATCCTTGATATATAGGGTAGTTAGCCCATGAATAATCAGGTATCAAACCACTTTAACTATAGCTGAGGTGATAGACTCATAGACATACTTGGTTAAAAGGAGATTATAAATAATGACCATGAAAACATCACCCTTTTGGGAAGGATTCCACTTATTTCGAGTCAATCAATTAGATAATTGAGATGATTCAAAATTTCGGGTCGATTCGGTGAATCGGGTCATTTCGGCGTTTGGGTCATTTCGGTGATTCGGTTCAGTTGGTTATTTGTTTTATGCTGCAGTAATTATACTGTAGAGATGCTGCCCGGCAGTGTGCGGATTCATATGCTGCATTATTATACTGTAGAGGTGCTGCCCGGCAATGTGCGGATTCATATGCTGCATTATTATACTGTAGAGGTGCTGCCCGGCAGTGTGCGGATTCATATGCTGCATTATTATACTGTAGAGGTGCTGCCCAGCAGTGTGCGGATTCACATGCTGCATTATTATACTGTAGAGGCGCTTCCCAGCAATGTGCGGATTCATATACTGCATTATTATACTGTAGAGGTGCTGCCCAGCAGTGTGCAGAATCATATGCTGCATTATTATACTGTAGAGGTGCTGCCCGGCAATGTGCTGATTCATATGCTGCATTATTATACTGTAGAGGTGCTGCCCGGCAATGTGCGGAATCATATGCTGGCATTATTATACTGTAGAGGTGCTGCCCGGCAATGTGCGGATTCATATGCTGCATTATTATACTGTAGAGGTGCTGCCGGCAGTGTGCGGAATCATATGCTGCATTATTATACTGTAGAGGTGCTGCCCGCAGTGTGCGGATTCATATGCTGCCATTATTATACTGTAGAGGTGCTGCCCGGCAATGTGCGGAATCATATGCTGCATTAATTATACTGTAGAGGTGCTGCCCGGCAGTGTGAGGATTCATATGCTGCATTATTATACTGTAGAGGTGCTGCCGGCAATGTGCGGAATCATATGCTGCATTATTATAACTGTAGAGGTGCTGCCTGGCAATGTGCGGATTCATATGCTGCATTATTATACTGTAGAGGTGCTGCCCGGCAGTGTGAGGATTCATATGCTGCATTATTATACTGTAGAGGTGCTGTCCGGCAGTGTGCGGATTCATATGCTGCATTATTACTGTAGAGGTGCTGCCCGGCAATGTGCGGATCATATGCTGCATTATTATACTGTAGAGGTGCTGCCCGGCAGTGTGCGGAATCATATGCTGCATTATTATACTGTAGAGGTGCTGCCCGGCAGTGTGAGGATTCATATGCTGCATTATTATACTGTAGAGGTGCTGCCCGGCAATGTGCGGATTCATATGCGGCATTATTATACTGTAGAGGTGCTGCCCGCCCGGCAGTGTGCGGAATCATATGCTGCATTATTATTACTGTAGAGGTGCTGCCCGCAGTGTGAGGATTCATATGCTGCATTATTATAACTGTAGAGGTGCTGCCCGGCAATGTGCGGAATCATATGCTGCATTATTATACTGTAGAGGTGCTGCCCGGCAGTGTGAGGATTCATATGGCTGCATTATATATACTGTAGAGATGCTGCCCGGCAATGTGCGGATTCATATGCTGCATTATTATACTGTAGAGGTGCTGCCCGGCAATGTGCGGAATCATATGCTGCATTATTATACTGTAGAGGTGCTGCCCGGCAGTGTGCGGAATCATATGCTGCATTATTATACTGTAGAGGTGCTGCCCGGCAGTGTGCTGATTCATATGCTGCATTATTATACTGTAGAGGTGCTGCCGGCAGTGTGAGAATTCATATGCCTGCATTATTATACTGTAGAGGTGCTGCCGGCAGTTGTGAGGATTCATATGCTGCATTAATTATACTGAAGGTGCTGCCCGGCAATGTGCGGATTCATATGCTGCATTATTATACTGTAGAGGTGCTGCCCGGCAGTGTGCTGATTCATATGGCATTATTATACTGTAGAGGTGCTGCCCGGCAGTGTGAGAATTCATATGCTGCATTATTATACTGTAGAGGTGGCTGCCTGGCAGTGTGCAGATTCATATGCTGCATTATATACTGTAGAGTGCTGCCCGGCAATGTGCGGATTCATATGCGGCATTATTATACTGTAGAGGTGCTGCCCAGCAGTGTGCGGATTCATATGCTGCATTATATACTGTAGAGGTGCTGCCCGGCAATGTGCGGAATCATAATGCTGCATTATTATACTGTAGAGGTGCTGTCCGGCAGTGTGCGGATTCATATGCTGCATTATTATACTGTAGAGGTGCTGCTCCGGCAATGTGCAGAATCATATGCTGCATTATTATACTGTAGAGGTGCTGCCGGCAGTGTGCGGAATCATATGCTGCATTATTATACTGTAGAGGTGCTGCCGGCAGTGTGAGGATTCATATGCTGCATTATTATACTGTAGAGGTGCTGCCCGGCAGTGTGGGATTCATATGCTGCATTATTATACTGTAGAGGGGCTGCCCGGCAATGTGCGGATTCATATGCGGCATTATTATACTGTAGAGGTGCTGCCGTGCAGTGTGCGGAATCATATGCTGCATTATTATACTGTAGAGGTGCTGCCCGGCAGTGTGAGGATTCATATGCTGCATTATTATACTGTAGAGGTGCTGCCCGGCAATGTGCGGATCATATGCTGGCATTATTATACTGTAGAGGTGCTGCCCGGCAGTGTGAGGATTCATATGCTGCATTATTATAACTGTAGAGATGCTGTCCGGCAATGTGCGGATTCATATGCTGCATTATTATACTGTAGAGGTGCTGCCCGGCAATGTGCGGAATCATATGCTGCATTATTATTCTGTAGAGGTGCTGCCGCGGCAGTGTGCGGAATCATAATGCTGCATTAATTATCTGTAGAGGTGCTGCCCGGCAGTGTGAGGATTCATATGCTGCATTATTATACTGTAGAGGTGCTGCCGGCAATGTGCGGATTCATATGCTGCATTATTATAGTGTAGAGGTGCTGCCCGGCAGTGTGCGATTCATATGCTGCATTATTATACTGTAGAGGTGCTGCCCGGCAGTGTGCTGATTCATATGCTGCATTATTATACTGTAGAGGTGCTGCCCGGCAATGTGCGGAATCATATGCTGCATTATTATACTGTAGAGATGCTGCCCGGCAATGTGCGGATTCATATGCTGCATTATTATACTGTAGAGGTGCTGCCCGGCAATGTGCGGAATCATATGCTGCATTATTATACTGTAGAGGTGCTGCCCAGCAGTATGAGGATTCATATGCGGCATCATAATACTGTAGAGGTGCTGCCCAGCAATGTGCGGATTCATATGCTGCATTATTATACTGTAGAGGTGCTGCCCGGCAATGTGCGGAATCATATGCTGCATTATTATACTGTAGAGATGCTGCCCGGCAATGTGCGGATTCATATGCTGCATTATTATACTGTAGAGGTGCTGCCTGGCAATGTGCGGATTCATATGCGGCATTATTATACTGTAGAGGTGCTGCCCGGCAGTGTGAGGATTCATATGCTGCATTATTATACTGTAGAGGTGCTGCCTGGCAATGTGCGGATTCATATGCGGCATTATTATACTGTAGAGGTGCTGCCCGGCAGTGTGAGGATTCATATGCTGCATTATTATACTGTAGAGATGCTGCCCGGCAGTGTGCGGATTCATATGCTGCATTATTATACTGTAGAGGTGCTGCCCGGCAGTGTGCGGAATCATATGCTGCATTATTATACTGTAGAGGTGCTGCCCGGCAGTGTGCGGAATCATATGCTGCATTATTATACTGTAGAGGTGCTGCCCGGCAATGTGCGGATTCATATGCTGCATTATTATACTGTAGAGGTGTTGCCCGGCAATGTGCGGATTCCTATGCTGCATTATTATACTGTAGAGGTGCTGCCTGGCAGTGTGCGGATTCATATGCTGCATTATTATACTGTAGAGGTGCTGCCTGGCAGTGTGCGGATTCATATGCTGCATTATTATACTGTAGAGGTGCTGCCTGGCAGTGTGCGGATTCATATGCTGCATTATTATACTGTAGAGGTGCTGCCTGGCAATGTGCGGATTCATATGCTGCATTATTATACTGTAGAGGTGCTGCCTGGCAGTATGCAGAATCATATTGTGAAGGAACCGTTCCCTTCTGTCTGTCCTGGCTCTCCTTACACCCCTTCGTTGCGGTCAGCCCGGCTACTGGGAGCGCTGTCCTCAGCGCCTCGAGCAGCTTGACCTGCCTGCTTCTGTTCCTCTGCCCTGGAGCCGTTAGGAATCTCCAGAAGGCCGCTCTCTGCCTTCTGAGGGTGATAGTGTATAGTGTAGCGTCGCTGAAATAAAGACACCAGGCGCGGCTGTATGCTTTAAAACAGGATTCTCTCTCTCTGAGCACTGAGAGTTCTCTGACTTTTTAATGAACCAAACGCCACCATTTATGCTGAAGTCCAACAGTCATAATTTGCATACCCATACTAATTACATTAAGTCAGTTATTTACAATAAACATTCTTTACATTCTTTAGCATTTCAGCTCACACAACATTTGTATATCCATTGTTCTAACACATCAGATTAAACACACACTATCAGAGATCCCTTGAATTAAACATGCAGCTAGATAATGGGAAAAGCCCTGGTGCATAAATTACACAGCAGTAAAGCTTGTTTACTGTATATACAAAAACACATTTACCTACAGGAATATAAGTATTTTTTAAAACCAAAGCTATGCCATTTTACACTAAACTAAATTAAACTAAAACCAAACGATGTAAAATATATTTAAAATCACACGATATAAATAAACATAAAGTCTCTTGGGGTTTGAAGCATGGAGCGTTACATCAGCTCCATGACATATGTCCCCCTTCCAGAACGGCAGGGCAAGCTTAGATCCCAAACGGATCTCTTGCCACTGACGAGACTTCTCACCTTGTCCTTTTTTCTGCGCCATCCTCAAAGTTCCAGGGTGCTGGCGCACAAGCATCACCAGTGGGGTCTGACGGTCGCCACAGGGTATGCCTGGGTGTGGGTCCATAGTCTGTCGGGAGTAGGGATGTGCGTTTCGGGTTTCGGAATTTCGGAATTTTCACGAAATTTCCCGATTCGTGTTTTCGGATGCGGCTGAATTTCTGAAAATTTTTAGATCAGAAAATGGCAGATCCGAAAAGTTTTCCGAGCTGAAACGAAATATTTTCAGAATTTTCGAATGGACTTGAAATGTGTCAAATCGAAATTTATTGCTTTGAAACGAGGAGAACAGACGTTCCGAAGAAACGAAAATTTCCGAAATTACGAAAAGTCGATACAAAAAACGAGCAAAGTGACACGAAAATACGAAAAACGGTCGATATTCCGAAAACATGTACAATTCCGAAAAACGAAAATTTCCGAAATTACGAAAAGTCGATACAAAAACGAGCAAAGTGACACGAAAATACGAAAAATGGTCGATATTCCGAAAAAAATGTACACGAAAAACGAGTCGAGCCGAACCGAATCAAAAAGTTTAAATATCCGAAAAATCGAACCGAAAAAAAAATCGGTGCACAAGCCTAGTCGGGAGGAGGCGAGCCCCTGGGTTTCTCCACTTGTCCTTGTGGGCTGGCCCACTGTCTGAGGGGTGCCCTATACTCTGGGGCTCGGCGTGTCGCTGGTGTAATCCTTTGTTGGTGTCCCCTCCTGGGGAAGTGTCTCGCTGTTGGGGAGAGGTACCGCCTGTACCTTCTCCCAGGGTATCAATAACCCGGGGGGAACGTGTCCCAACTGCATGTGCCCCTGGTGCTCTGGCCAGCCATTGAGGGGAATAGGTGAGGCAAGAGGCCTCCAGCCTAAAGGGTTGGGAGGATGGGCAGAGGTTGGAAATGCTCTGCCCCATAGCCAGCGCTTCTGCTGGGGGGGTGGATGCTGGGGAAGTGCCTCCTTGTGTGAGAATGGTGTCCTCCATTCTCAGGGGAGCCATTGGTCCGGAGGGTAGCACCTTCTTGAAAAACTTGCCTGGATCCTCTGGGCACAAGTTGGGTGGTGGGCAGAGGCCAGCGGCACTCTGCCCCGTTGCCAGCTCTTCTGCTGGGGGGACGGGTGTAATATACGGGAAACAGTTTACCTCCAGTCGGGGTAGGGTCGTTGGCTGCGGGGCCGGCAGCCCCTGGGAGTCCTCACCGAAATCTTCTGTGCGGACCGAAAAAGGTGGGCAGAGGCCAGCGGCGCTGGAGGGGTAGATGCTGGGGACATGTCTCCGGGCGGGAGAATGGTGTCCTCTATTCTCGGTGGGGTCATTCGTTGCTGGGCTGGCAGCCTGTGGAGATCCTTGCTCGGGTCGTCTTGGTGCAACTTGGGGTGGGCAGAGGCCATCGGCGCTCTGCCCTGTCACCAGCGCTTCAGCTGGGGGGATAGACACTGACAAAGTGTCTTCTGGCAGGAGGATGGCATCCTCCATCTCCGGTGGGGTCATGGGCTGTGGGAAAACAAGCCCGGGGGATCCTCTCCTGGGTCCGATGTGACCATTATGAAAGGTGGGCAGAGGACATCGGCGCTCTGCCCCATCGCCAGCACTTCATCTGGGGGGATAGACACTGACACAGTGTCGTCTTGCGGGAGGATGCCGTCCTCCATCTCCGGTGGGGTCATGGGCTGCGGGAAAACCAGCCCGGGGGGATCCTCTCCTGGATCCGATGTGACCATTATGAAAGGTGGGCATTGGCGCTCTGCCCCATCGTCAGAACTTCAGCTGGGGGGATAGACACTGACACAGTGTCGTCTTGCGGGAGAATGGTGTCCTCCATCTCCGGGTCTGGGCAGAGGCCAGTGGCACTCCGCCCTGTTGCCAGCGCTTCCTCTTCTGCTGCGGTCATGAGGGGGAACCAAGGGAGCGCCTCGGGCTCCAATTTGTCTGTGTCACTTTGACTGCCTGCTTCTTCCGCCAGACAGTCCCAGGTAATGGGGCTCAGGCCTAGCTGTGGAGCGTCGTCGAACAGCCTTTTGTAGGCCTTTTCGAGCTCCCATTCCTGCTCAACCAGGAACTCCAGTTCCTCTGCATCACGGTCATCGTCAAGGTCTTCCAGTTCCTCATACCGGAGGTCCAGGAGTTGTTCCCGCCGCCACTCTGTGTCGTCCCCAAAACCGGGGTCTTTGTCCATCCTTGTATACAGCAGCCCTGTGCCGCCGTAGTCGAAGCCTTTTGTTGGGCCGCTGTCTGCTGTGCTGGGCATTAGTTGGGACGTAAACCACTGGAGGGCTCTGTAGCTGGTGTCCAGTATAATTTCGCTCTGGACCAGTTCGCCTAGCTCCGTCAGCCATTCCTCTTGGGGCTGTTCTCCCAAAAAGGGCACCGTAAGTACCACTGGTGCTCATACCTCTCCGTATAAGTGGGAAGGACTTCTTCAAGGCAGTCCTCCTCCTGTTGGATGGCCTCGTTGGATAGCTCCGTGTCCTCTCTTCGCTGGTCCATTTCTCGCAGTTCTTTGACCAAGGCCTTTTTGTTCTTTGAGCCCAGGGTGCCTCCTCGGCTCTCCAGGATGCCCCGCAGGGTGTCTTTTTTTTTTTTAATTCTTTATATAGAGAATTATACATAACAAGAAATTCACAAAATCAAACGTAGAAAAAGACAGCCGTCCTTCCTTCACTGCGGTTGGGACTTCTTGCTTTTTGTTTTTTGTTTTTATTATTCCCTTATTGACCTGTTACTACTTGCATCTTACATTATCTGACTGGCGGACCGTAGTTAGTTTGGCCGCAGGGTGTCTTTTTTGTAGTTGGCGTACCCTACCATTCTGCGTTTCTTCTGGGGTTGGAGAGCTTATCCCACCGCTTGCCACCAGTGTGAAGGAACCGTTCCCTTCCGTCTGTCCTGGCTCTCCAGACACCCCTTCGTTGCGGTCAGCCCGGCTACTGGGAGCGCTGTCCTCAGCGCCTCGAGCAGCTTGATCTGCCTGCTTCTGTTCCTCTGCCCTGGAGCCATTAGGAATCTCCAGAAGGCCGCTCTCTGCCTTCTGAGGGTGATAGTGTATAGTGTAGCGTCGCTGAAATAAAGACACCAGGCGCGGCTGTATGCTTTAAAACAGGATCCTCTCTCTCTGAGCTCTGAGAGTTCTCTGACTTTTTAATGAACCAAACGCCACCATTTATGCTGAAGTCCAACAGTCATAATTTGCATACCCATACTAATTACTAGTAATAATTTGCATACCCATACTAATTACATTAAATCAGTTATTTACAATAAACATTCTTTACATTCTCTAGCCTTCAACTCACACAACATTTGTATATCCATTGTTCTAACACATCAGATTAAACACACACTATCAGAGATCCCTTGAATTAAACATGCAGCTAGATAATGGGAAAAGCCCTGGTGCATAAATTACACAGCAGTAAAGCTTGTTTACTGTATACACAAAAACACATTTACCTACAGGAATATAAGTATTTTTTAAAACCAAAGCTATGCCATTTTACACTAAACTAAATTAAACTAAAACCAAACAATGTAAAATATATTTAAAATCACACGATATAAATGAACATAAAGTCTCTTGAGGTTTGAAGCATGGAACGTTACATCAGCTCCATGACACATATGCTGCACTATTATGGTGCTGCCCGGCAGTGTGTGGAATCATATGCTGCATTATTATACTGTAGAGGTGCTGCCCGGCAGTGTGAGGAATCATATGCTGCATTATTATACTGTAGAGGTGCTGCCCGGCAGTGTGAGGATTCATATGCTGCATTAATTATACTGTAGAGGTGCTGCCTGGCAATGTGCGGATTCATATGCGGCATTATTATACTGTAGAGGTGCTGCCCGGCAATGTGCGGATTCATATGCTGCATTATTATACTGTAGAGGTGCTGCCCGGCAATGTGCGGATTCATATGCGGCATTATTATACTGTAGAGGTGCTGCCCGGCAGTGTGCGGAATCATATGCTGCATTATTATACTGTAGAGGTGCTGTCCGGCAATGTGTGGATTCATATGCTGCATTATTATACTGTAGAGGTGCTGCCCGGCAATGTGCGGATTCATATGCTGCATTATTATACTGTAGAGGTGCTGCCCGGCAATGTGCGGATTCATATGCTGCATTATTATACTGTAGAGGTGCTGCCCGGCAGTGTGCGGATTCATATGCGGCATTATTATACTTTAGAGGTGCTGCCCGGCAATGTGCGGATTCTTATGCTGCATTATTATACTGTAGAGGTGCTGCCCGGCAGTGTGCGGATTCATATGCGGCATTATTATACTGTAGAGGTGCTGCCCGGCAATGTGCAGAATCATATGCTGCATTATTATACTGTAGAGGTGCTGCCCGGCAGTGTGCGGATTCATATGCGGCATTATTATACTGTAGAGGTGCTGCCCGGCAATGTGCGGATTCATATGCTGCATTATTATACTGTAGAGGTGCTGCCTGGCAGTGTGCAGATTCATATGCTGCATTATTATACTGTAGAGGTGCTGCCTGGCAGTGTGCGGATTCATATGCTGCATTATTATACTGTAGAGGTGCTGCCCGGCAATGTGCAGAATCATATGCTGCATTATTATACTGTAGAGGTGCTGCCTGGCAGTGTGCGGATTCATATGCTGCATTATTATACTGTAGAGGTGCTGCCTGGCAGTGTGCGGATTCATATGCTGCATTATTATACTGTAGAGGTGCTGCCTGGCAATGTGCGGATTCATATGCTGCATTATTATACTGTAGAGGTGCTGCCTGGCAGTATGCAGAATCATATTGTGAAGGAACCGTTCCCTTCTGTCTGTCCTGGCTCTCCTTACACCCCTTCGTTGCGGTCAGCCCGGCTACTGGGAGCGCTGTCCTCAGCGCCTCGAGCAGCTTGACCTGCCTGCTTCTGTTCCTCTGCCCTGGAGCCGTTAGGAATCTCCAGAAGGCCGCTCTCTGCCTTCTGAGGGTGATAGTGTATAGTGTAGCGTCGCTGAAATAAAGACACCAGGCGCGGCTGTATGCTTTAAAACAGGATTCTCTCTCTCTGAGCACTGAGAGTTCTCTGACTTTTTAATGAACCAAACGCCACCATTTATGCTGAAGTCCAACAGTCATAATTTGCATACCCATACTAATTACATTAAGTCAGTTATTTACAATAAACATTCTTTACATTCTTTAGCATTTCAGCTCACACAACATTTGTATATCCATTGTTCTAACACATCAGATTAAACACACACTATCAGAGATCCCTTGAATTAAACATGCAGCTAGATAATGGGAAAAGCCCTGGTGCATAAATTACACAGCAGTAAAGCTTGTTTACTGTATACACAAAAACACATTTACCTACAGGAATATAAGTATTTTTTAAAACCAAAGGTATGCCATTTTACACTAAACTAAATTAAACTAAAACCAAACAATGTAAAATATATCTAAAATCACACGATATAAATGAACATAAAGTCTCTTGAGGTTTGAAGCATGGAACGTTACATCAGCTCCATGACACATATGCTGCATTATTATGGTGCTGCCCGGCAGTGTGTGGAATCATATGCTGCATTATTATACTGTAGAGGTGCTGCCCGGCAGTGTGTGGAATCATATGCTGCATTATTATACTGTAGAGGTGCTGCCCGGCAGTGTGAGGATTCATATGCTGCATTAATTATACTGTATCGCCAAATTATCCAAACGCCAAAATGACCTGGATCGCCGAATCGATCCAAAATTTCGAATCGATGTCGAATCCCTGAATCGAAACAAAAACGGTCCGAAATGACCTGAAACGAAAAAAAAACACCTGGAAAAAAAATGAAACAAAACAAAATTTTCATTAGTGCACATCTCAGCTCAGCAGTGAAAGGGTTAAAAACGGGGGGGTTTTCATTGTTTCCTTTCCCCCAGGGCAGTACCTGGACCCCCATACACCTTTTAAGGTCAATATCTTGCATATATGCCCTCTTCGAGGGGACCTTAATTTTCGAACTTTTGAGCCCCCTTGACTTGCATTGTGTTCGCATTGTGTTCGAGTTCGCAGTCGAACTTTTTCGGATGTTCGAAAGCGAACCAATCACGGGGATGTTCAGCCCATCACTATTCCTAAATAGCATAGCATTGTTAACAACCCCTTCTTCAGATGTACAGTCCGAGTCCATTAGTAAAGTATCGGGGATTTTCGGGATCTGCTGTAGCTCGACTCGCATGTAAAACTGCAGAAAAATGTCTCTACCAGGTCAAGTGGCTACAGTGATAGACTATCCTGATATCCCTTATTACAGGAAGCACAAAGCTGCTCTATTCCTGTGGTCAACTTCACACCCAGCGTCACGAAATCCCGTTTCTGTTTCATCTTACTCACCCGACCAACAAACGAGACCTGTTATCCATCTAAGTGTTTGTTTTCCATAGTCATATATACACAAAGGAAGATATACACAAAAGTAATGTTTATACTTCACATGAACAGTTGCCCCAGTCTTCAGAATCCCTATGTCGCTCCCATGGGAATTGTTGTTACATGTACAGGGTTATTCAGAGAAAGGTTAAACTCTGAAGAACTTTTGGAGAAGTGAAAATTCTAGGTCAAAATAGCTGATTTGGAAAGTGAGATAAATGGGAGAATGTTTCTGGTTTGGCTATTTTGACCTAGAATTATCACTTCTCCAAAGGTTCTCCAGAATTTCACCGTTCTCTGAATAACCCTGTATGTATTGTTTGTCTCTGCAGGAAAGCACAATATGGGAGGTGATCCTGGAGTGGAAATGGAGAAGATCAAATCCTTTCTAGATATCGGAGAGAAAGACAACGAGTTAAAAAGAGATGAATTCTTGGGTAAGAAATAAAAATATTTGTAGCAAGACACTATGTACAGAACATTTACACAATCACATCCTGTATTTCATAAATGTCTAAGTCCCCTGACCAGAAACAACATTAAACAACTGCCAGGTGCAGTGAATAACACCTTTTATAAGGTTAGGTTACCGTGGCACCTGTCACGAGGTGGGATATATTGTTAAAGTGTTGGGATACATTGTTAAAGTGGGATATAGTGTCACGGGGAGGGATATATTGTCACAGGGTGGATACATTGTCACATGGTGGGATATATTGTCACAGGGTGGATACATTGTCACATAGTGGGATATATTGTCACAGGGTGGATACATTGTCACATAGTGGGATATATTGTCACAGGGTGGATACATTGTCACAGGGTGGGATATATAATCACTGGGTGGATACATTGTCACAGGGTGAATATATTGTCGCAGGGTGGATACATTGTCACAGCGTGGGATATATAATCACTGGGTGGATACATTGTCACAGGGTGAATATATTGTCGCAGGGTGGATACATTGTCACAGGGTGGATATAGTGTCATGGGGTGGGACATATTGTTACTGGGAGGGATATATTGTAATAGGGCCTGCTATATTGTCACAGGGTGGGATATGTTGTCACAGGGTGGATATATTATCACAGGGTGGGATATATTGTAACAGAGTGGATATATTGTCACAGGGTGGATACATTGTCGCAGGGTGGGATATATTTTCACAGGGTGGATATATTGTCATAGGGTGGGACATATTGTTACTGGGAGGGATACAGTGGCAAGAAAAAGTATGTGAACCCTTTGGGATTACGTGGAGTTTTGCATGAATTGGTCATAAAATGTGCTCTGATCTTCATCTAAGTCACAACAATTTGAAAAACACAGTCTGCTTAAAATGATACAACACAAACATATGTTTTCATGTGTTTATTGAACAGAACATGTAAACATTCACAGTGCAGGGTGGAAAAAGTATGTGAACCCCTACCCTAATGACTAGGGATGAGCCGGACATCCCCGAGTTCGGTTCAGAGCCGAACCCGAACTATCCAAATGTTCGAATCCGAATCCGAACCCGAACTCAATACAAGTCGATGGGGCTGAAAATTCGATTTTTAGAGTGCCCTCCAAGAGGGCATATATGCTAGATATTTGCCATAAAAGGTGTATGGGGGTCCGGGTAGTGCCCTGGGGGACAGGAAACAAGGACAGTTTAAAAAAAAACATTTTTAAAGGGACAGTGAGTTTTCCATGAAATAAGGGTTAAAAATAAAAACGAAAAATTCCTTCAAATATCGTGCCTAGGAGGTCCCTATAACCTGCCCGTGAAGTGGCGGATTTCTAGGATGTATAGAAACACTTAAAAACAAATAAATGATGTTTCAAATGACGGTAAATGCTTTTCCTTTAATCTTTCCATAAACAACTGCTTGGGGTGGCAGCCTGTATGAAAAGAGGAGACATTTTCGGACACGCAGAAAACGTTTACTGATTTTTTTGGCTAAATTATTGTGAAACTTATGCAGGCTTTGGATTAAAGTAACAATAGGTGCTTTAAGGCTGGGGTCAGACCAGGGCATTTTTAACGTGCGTTTAGGCGCACTTACTCACGGCCGCACTAGCAGCAAATGACGGGCAATGACGGCAAATATATGAAGTACGGTCACACGAAAGTCCGGCCGCGCAACGCAAGTGGAAAATGAACGCATTTTTTTGAGAACGCAGAACCGCTAGTACTGACGTACAGAGTGCGCTGCGGCGGCATAGCGGCGTGTGTGCGTGATTTGGAGACGTCAGACCCTGCTCATGTCCGGCCAACATAACGTCCAGACACCCAAAGTTTCCTGGTTTGGATCCGTAAAAAATAACGCACAAAAATGCGCATCGTATGACCGTTTAAGCGCTTTCTGTTAAAAAACACCTCAATGCGTTCAAACGCACTTTTTGACGTTCGCTGCGAAAAATGCGTTCGTTTGACCCTAGCCTAAAATTGGGCTTTTAGCGCTGTCACACAGTCTCACCCTCTGAGGATATGAATCTGATACAGGCGTCAGTGGCAGTGCAGCCAAATATTGTGCCTTTGGTGCCAGGCCAGCAAGTGCCATCATACAGTAACCCCTCTGTGGTATTGTGGAAGAGTGCAGGGGTGGACCATGTGGTCAGGGCTGGTGCTAGACTATTTTGCGCCCTAGGCAAGACCAGCTACTTGCACCCCCCTAAAAAAAAAAAACGACACAACATGAAACTGCTAAATTTCTTTTTACTCAAGAATAAAGTTTGAAAAGCACCAATAGTAAAAGGTAAAATAAATATAAATAAACTGTATTAAACCATTTTAAATTAACTCTATTAAACAAATTAAAATTAACTGTATTGAACAAATATAAATTAACGGCAAAAAAATAAGAGTTGTCACGTAAGTTTCAATTTCAGACACATCAAAATGTGTGCATTATCCTTTGCAAATTTTCATCATGCGTATATATATATATATATATTGCCCAGGCCAGCTCACATCATGCGTATATATATTGCCCAGGCCAGCTCACATCATGCGTATATATATTGCCCAGGCCAGCTCACATCATGCGTATATATATTGCCCAGGCCAGCTCACATCATGCGTATATATATTGCCCAGGCCAGCTCACATCATGCGTATATATATTGCCCAGGCCAGCTCACATCATGCGTATATATATTGCCCAGGCCAGCTCACATCATGCGTATATATATTGTCCAGGCCAGCTCAAATCATGCTCACAGACAGTCACAGATGCGCCATCATCATAGGCGTGCGCAGCCTATTGCATTAGGGTGTGCACCCAAAAGCTCAAACACATGAAAAAAAAATTATGTTATATATAGGTATATATACACACACACGCACCCTTATGCATACATACACACGCACACACTCTCACACATTCAGCATAAATATATCATTACAATCAGGGTAATTCAAAGAGAATCGAAAAGTCACCGCACGTTCGGTGACTTTTCGTTCTCTTCAATTCGATTTGTTTGGACGGATCCCAGTTCGGCGACCCTGCGTTATATCCAGCAAGCACCACAGGGTCCCCGAATTACAGGGAAAGGTCGCCGCAAACCCACCGAAAACTAACCGCAAAACCCGGTGAATGCATGCCGAAAACCCGCAAAAACATCTAGATTAACCCAACCCGCTGGAAAAACCCGAGCAGGAGACGATCACACGCAGCGAAGCCGCCGGAAAAAGCCGACACCGCAGACGAATGGAGTGAATAAATTAGCAAAACAGTTTGCTTGAATGTTTGAAAAGTGAAATGCTGTTTGCAAAGAAACTACTGCGCGAAAATGTCTGAAATTTACATATGAGGTCCAGGGAATGATAATAAAAAGGACTGTTACAGAAACAATAAGTAAAAAAAAAAACCCAGGAAAATGCTTAAAATATTCTAAAAAAATCTATAAATAAAGAGACTTTACTGCAGAATTTTATAATGAACGGTTTATTAGATATTAAATTAAAACGGGAATATTTTTAACATTGAAGCCTATGGAATTCGCCTGAATAAACCTGCCGAATTAAACCACTGAATGGCAGGGCATTAGGGGAACCTTTCACTGCTGGTTTCTGTTCTCTGAATAGCCGAAGCATTGCTTCTCTATGGGGATTTCACTGCCCTCGAACAGGCACCGAACAGGCACCGTATGTGCAGGCAATTCGGCAGGATTTGGTGAATTGCCTGCTCTCTGGATAGCCGAATGGCCAGGAAAGGTAACCGAACGCTGATTTTCAGCGTTCGGTTACCTTTCTCCAGCCATTCGGATCTCTTTGGATAACCCTGTATGTTTATAATTCAGAGGTGCAGCAACCTTGGCCATCCAGTTGTTTTTGAACTACATTTCCCATGAGTCTCGATTAACCCAATTAGTGGCTGAGTATTGTGACATATTGTGTTTTATGACTATCAGGGTTATTCAGAGAGAGGTGAAAATTCTAGGTCAAAATAGCCAAACAAGAAAAATTCTCCCATTTATCTCACTTTCCAAATTGGCTATTTGGTCCAGATTGTTCTCTTTTCCTGCCATTCTCTCCTGGTTTTCACCTTTCTCTGAACAACCCTTAAAGAGAGGTGAAAGCCAGGAGAACTGGCAGGAGAAGAGAACAATCTAGACCAAATAGCCGATTTGGAAAGTGAGATAAATGGGAGAATTTTATGGTTTGGCTATTTTGACCTAGAATTTTCACTTCTCCAGTTATTCTCCTGCTTTTCACCGCTCTCTGAATAACCCTGTGAATGTTAATCCCGAGGTGAAAAATAACATTGCTTTAGATGTTAAAAAGCGGGCAATGAGGAAATTTTGTATTTTTTCTACACGATCGTGTTTGTCTCATTAGAAAGCCGGCTCTGACCTTTCCAATAACACCTAACTTAACATTGTGGAGTGTAAACTGTAAAGAGAGTTTCATGGCAGTGGATTCTGTGATACGCTTATATGCACCGCACATTACTGGGAGTTTCATGGCAGTGGATTCTGTGATACGCTTATATGCACCGCACATTACTGGGAGTTTCATGGCAGTGGATTCTGTGTATACGCTTATATGCACCGCACATTACTGGGAGTTTCATGGCAGTGGATTCTGTGATACGCTTATATGCACCACACATTACTGGGAGTTTCATGGCAGTGGATTCTGTGATACGCTTATATGCACCGCACATTACTGGGAGTTTCATGCAGTGGATTCTGTGATACGCTTATATGCACCACACATTACTGGGAGTTTCATGGCAGTGGATTCTGTGATATGCTTATATGCACCGCACATTACAGTATCCACTGCCATGAAACTCCCAGTAATGTGCGGTGCATATAAGCGTATCACAGTATCCACTGCCATGAAACTCCCAGTAATGTGCGGTGCATATAAGCGTATCACAGAATCCACTGCCATGAAACTCCAGTAATGTGCGGTGCATATAAGCGTATCACAGTATCCACTGCCATGAAACTCCCAGTAATGTGCGGTGCATATAAGCGTATCACAGTATCCACTGCCATGAAACTCCCAGTAATGTGCGGTGCATATAAGCGTATCACAGAATCCACTGCCATGAAACTCCCAGTAATGTGCGGTGCATATAAGCGTATCACAGAATCCACTGCCATCAAATAAAATTTTAATATTTAAAAATACTGTATATAAAAGTTGACTCCTCTCCTGCTCACCTTTTTTCTTGCAGGGAGGGGGATGAACATGTCCGTTGGCAGAGGAGGGGACCGCTTCATCCAGCTTAAATCCAGCCTGTACTTCCCTGGTGGTCCGGTGGCTGTGGGCTCTGCAATGCGATCTGTGCTTCGTGCAGTGCACGTCCCACACTGGACCCGTGCACCGGCGATCCTCTGATGACCTTTCACCTGACTGCCGGCGCTCTCTGACATAGTCAGTGTGCGCCGGCGATCAGGCGACAGGTCATCAGAGGATCGCTAGCGCACGGGTCCTGTGTGGGACGTGCTCTGCGTTCTGATCGCATTGCAGAGCCCACAGCCACCGGACCACCAGGGAAGTACAGGCTTGCAGTTGCAAAGGGTTCCGGCGGCTATCCGTGGGATGCGGCCAGCCGGGACCCAGAGTGTGCCGCGGGTGGGATTAGGGTGTGCCTAGGCACACCCCGTGCGCACGCCTATGGCCATCATGCGTATATATATTGCCCAGGCCAGCTCACATCATGTGTATATATGTTGCCCAGGCCAATCCCCTGGTGGAGATAGGGGGTTCATTTGAACCCCGATATCTCCAGGCATCTAGTGTGTCATGGAGGGTGTCAATCGAAAGGCCTGAGCATGGCCTTTCGAATAATACCCAACATGACCAGGTATAAAGTAAAAAAAATAAAAGATAAAATAAAAACATGTATTTTTTTTGTGTGTTTGTGTATTTTTATTAATGCAGCAATATTGTTCACATTTCAATTATAATGTGAACAATGATGCACTAATGATTTTTTTCTATGGGGTGTGTTTGCTATAAATCACGTAATTCCCCCCCACAAAATGTAACAAGTCCCCATTTCTAATTTTTGTACAAGCGCACCCCATAGAAAATATAACGCAAACACTCATGTGATAAAATGTGAAAAAAAAACAACACTTTACACACTGCAGATGATTATAAAAATTCAATTTTATTGCATTTTTCATAATATACAGCCAGGACAGGATGTATATATATAAAAATGATATATTATGAATCTGCGGAGTCTGCCGGAAAGAACGATATCTAACATGTCGGTCATTTAACAAAATGTGGCTTCAAAATCGCGTTTAAACATGATGAGCGAAAGCGGTAAAATGAGCTGAGCACACAGCGGTGAAATACAGCATATTAGAAGGTTTAGGAGGGAAATTAACACTTCTTAAAGCAGACACCACCCCACCCCCTCACCCTCAGTATAGTCTACAATGTATCAAATTGATTAGACCAGACTAAAACATCTGTTGTTGTTATGACGTTTGAAAACCAGAGGTCATTTAGAGTTGAGAATTTTTGCACGTACACATTAGTTTTTAATTCAATATCTAATAAACCATTGCTTATAATATTCTGCAGTAAAGAGTCTCTTTATTTATAGATTTTTTTGTATTTTTTTTAAGCATTTTCTATACTTTTTCAAAATGTCTTTTTTTTTTCGAACTCGAACCGAACACAACCAAAAAGTTTGACGTTCACGAACTTTCGAACACCCAAAGTTCGGGTCGAACTCCGAACGTCCGAACCGAACAGCTCATCCCTACTAATGACTTCTCCAAGAGCTAATTGGAGCCAGGAGTGAGCCAACCTTGAGTCCAATCAGTGTGATATTATTGGATGTGTTGCTGAAAGCTGTCCTGCCCTTTAAAAACACACACCAGTTTTGGGTTTACTGGTTTCAAGAAGCACTGCCTGATGTGAACCATGCCTCGCAGAAAAGAGATCTCAGAAGACCTACGATCAAGAATTGTTGACTTGCATGAAGCTGGAAAGGGTTACAAAAGTATCTCCAAAAGCCTTGATGTTCATTGTGTCCACGGTAAGACAGACTGTCTACAAATGGAGAAAGTTCAGCACTGTTGCTACTCTCCCTAGGCGTGGTCGTCCTGTAAAGATGACTGCAAGAGCACAGCGCAGAATGCTTAATGAGGTAAAGAAGAATCCTAGAGTGTCAGCTAAAGACTTACAGAAATCTCTGGCACATGCTAACATTTTTGTTGACACATCTACAATAAGGAAAACATTAAACAAGAATGGAGTACATGGGAGGACACCACGGAGGAAGCCATTGCTGTCCAAAAAGAATATTGCAGCAGGTTTGAAGTTTGCAAAAGAGCACCTGGATGTTCCACAGCACTACTGGCAAAATATTCTGTGAACAGATGAGACCAAAATTGAGTTTTTTGGAAAAAACACACAACACTATGTGTGGAGAAAAAAAGGCACAGCACACCAACATCAAAACCTCATCCCCACTGTAAAACATGGCGGAGGGAGCATCATGGTTTGAGGCTGCTTTGCTGCCACAGGGCCTGGACGGATTGATGTCATTGATGGAAAAATGAATTCCAGAGTTTATCAAGACATTTTGCAGGAAAACGTAAGACCATCTGTCCGCCAACTGAAGCTCCGCAGAGGATGGGTGATGCAACAGGACAATGACCCAAAGCATATAAGTAATTCAACAAAAGAATGGCTTCAACAAAACAAAATACTCCTTCTGGAGTGGCCCAGTCAGAGTCCTGACCTCAACCCGATTGAAATGCTGTGGCATGACCTTAGGAGAGCGATTCACACCAGACATCCCAAGAATATTGCTACACTGAAAAAGTTTTGTGTAGAGGAGTGGTCCAAAATTACTCCAGATCGTTGTGCAGGTCTGATCTGCAACTACAGGAAACGTTTGGTTGAGGATATTGCTGCCAAAAGAGGGTCAACCAGTTATTAAGTCCAAAGGTTCACATACTTTTTCCACCCTGCACTGTGAATGTTTACATGTTCTGTTCAATAAAAAGATGAAAACATATAATGTTTGTGTTGTATTATTTTAATCAGACTGTGTTTTTCAAATTGTTGTGACTTAGATGAAGATCAGAGCACATTTTATGACCAATACATGCAAAACTCCACGTAATCCCAAAGGGTTCACATACTTTTTCTTGCCACTGTATATTGTAATAGGGCCTGCTATATTATCACAGGGTGGGATATGTTATCACAGGGTGGACATATTGTCGCAGGGTGGATACATTGTGTCACAGGGTGGATATATAGTCATGGGGTGGGATATATTGATATATTGTCATAGGGTGGGACATATTGTTACTGGGAGGGATATATTGTAATAGGGCCTGCTATGTTATCACAGGGTGTATACATTGTCACAGGGTGGGATATATTGTCACATAGAAACATAGAAAAATGTCGGCAGATAAGAACCTTTCGGCCCATCTAGTCTGCCCAATTACATGGATACTTTACCTGGATTTATCTTTTGTTTAGGATAGCCTTATGCCTATCCCATGCCTGCTTAAATTCAATTACTGTTTTGGCCTCTACCACTTCTACTGGAAGGCTGTTCCATGTATCCACCACCCTCTCAGTAAAATAATGCTTCCTGATGTTACTTTTAAACCTTTGCCCCTCTAATCTAAGACTAGATAGAGGTTGGATATATTGTCACAGGGTAGAAACGTTTTCACAGGGGTGGGATATATTGTCACAAGGTGGGATTTATTATCACAGGGTGGGATATATTGTCACGGGGTGGCTACATTGTCACAGGGTGGGATATGTTGTCACAGGGTGGATATATTATCACAGGGTAGGATATGTTGTTGCAGGGTGGGATATATTGTAACATGGTGGATATATTGTTGCAGGGTGGATACATTGTCACAGGTTGGGATATATTGTCACAGGGTGGCTACATTGTCACAGGTTGGGATATATTATCACAGGGTGGATACATTGTCACAGGGTGGGACATATTGTTACTGGGGGATATATTGTAACGGGCCTACTATGTTATCACAGGGTGGGATATGTTGTCACAGGGTAATTATATTGTCACATGGTGGGATATGTTGTTGCAGGGTGAATACATTGTCAAAGGGTGGGATATATTGTAACAGGGCCTACTATATTATCACAGAGTGGAATATGTTGTCACAGAGTGGATATATTGTCACAGGGTGGATACTTTGTCACAGGGTGGGATATATTGTCAGGTGGTGGGATATATTGTAACGGGGCCTGCTATATTATCGCAGGGTGGGCTATGTTATCACAGGGTGGAAATATTGTCGCAGGGTAGATACATTGTCACAGGGTGGGATATATTGTCACAGGGTGGGATATATTGTCACAGGGTGGCTATATTATCACAGGGTGTATATGTTGTCACAGGGTGGATACATTGTCACAGGGTGGATATATTGTTGAAGGGTGGATACATTGTCACAGGGTGGATATATTGTCACAAGGTGGGATTGATTGTAACGGGGCCTGCTATTTTATCACAGGGTGGATATGTTGTCACAGGGTGAATATATTGTCGCAGGGTGGATAAATTGTCACAAGGTGGGATATATTAGGAGCAGGTGAACAGTCAGTTCCTGAATTTCATGTTGTGGAAGTAGGCTTGTGCACCAATTTTTTTTTCGGTTCGATTCGATTTTTCGGATGTTTAAACTTTTCGATTCGGCTCGTTTCGACCGATTTCTGTTTCGATTCGGTTCGGTTCGACTCGTTTTTTGGGTACATGGGTTTTCGTATGTTCGACCATTTTTCGTATTTTTGTGTCACTTTGCTCGTTTTTGTATCGACTTTTCGTAATTTCGGAAATTTTCGTTTTTTCAGAACGTCTGTTCTCCTCGTTTCAAAGCAATAAATTTCGATTTGACACATTTCAAGTCCATTCAGAAATTCCGAAAATATTTTGTTTCGGCTCGGAAAACTTTTCAGATCTGCCGTTTTCGGATCTAAAAATTTTCGGAAAATCGGCCGCATCCGAAAACACGAATCGGGAAATTTTGTGAAAATTCCGAAATTCCGAAACGCACATCCCTAGTTGGAAGCTGTTAAGGTCTTGGTGCCAGATACCACAGAACACGTTCACAGGTTTTACTTGTGGAGTCTGTGCTTCGAGGCTTCAGAGCTGGTTTGACAACATGAGGGAGACCTACACAATATTAGGCAGGTGGTTTTAATATTGTGACTGATCAGTGTGTGTAAGTATTTGTGTGTGTGTCTTACAATGTATTCAATACTGGTATGTGACCAACTTACATTAAGCCCTTATTTACGCTTTATTGCAGACGTCTATGTCTTTGGGCTGGGGAATGGCGTCGATGACAATGAGCTGAATGATCTTGCATCAAAGAAGGATAAAGAAGTACACACTTTCCACCTTAAGAATATAGACACCATGAAGAACGCATTCGACACTATGATAGGTACACACTGGTTTGCTGTCCTGCTTCTCACAATTCTTGTGTTGATGAATTGTTTATGCTGTCTGTCATATTTATCCTCTTCTCAACCCCCACACACATACACTTCCCATCACCTCCCTTATGTCCTCTATCATCACTTGATATTTTTTTCTCCTCATACACAATGTTTACTCCATTGTGTCCTTCCAACCCCTATGTTACACACACTCTGCTTACTCTGTCCCTCACCCAAAAACCCTATCTGCACAAATGTATTCACTATAAGTCATCTCAAGTGCCAACGTTCTTTCCCAGATGAGACGGACGCCTTGGACATGTGCGGACTCAACAAAGAGATCCCAGAAAAGGATATTAAGGGTGTGGAGTTTACTGAAATTAAACTTAAAGAAAAAATCATTGAGAAGTTTCCCTGGATTGTTAAGATCATCATCCTCGTAAGTATTGTGCACAGATCAAACTCTTATACTTTATATTAAATTGCAATGCGATAAGCTAACTCGACGGTGCCTGACGCTCATAGGGGTCATCATCATCGGTGTTACTGTGAACATTAAAGGGACACTACTCATCCTGACCACTTTATCTTTTTAAGGTTGTCAGGAAGGATTTTTCCCCCCCCTCTCCCTGCTGCACCGATCTGGTAAAATAACTGGGTAAAGTGAACGGGGTTGCTCCACCACACCGGGCGTAACCAGCAGCCGTCATTTTGAAATTCCCAGCTGCTGGTCACCAGACTGGTCACCGGTGACGTTAGCAAGTAGACATCACCCTCTGAGACCACCCGCGATAGTGAACAGTCTCAGAGAGGCAGCGATGAATCGGATCTGTGCATGCGCGTGCATCTCCGTTCTGACAGGGCCCTCACAAACTTTACTCACCCATCGTTCTGCTCAGGCACTACGGAACTTGTGTACCTAAAGTGTGCTAAGCCATAGCGGTGCGCAATTTGCGGTCCCTGCATATGAGCACCAATTGCATAGTAAAGCTTCAGGGACTTCCGGGTTCAGGAGAACCTGAGCCGAAGAGGAGGAGCAGCACCCGGCAAGGGACAAAAGGTGAGTAAAGTCACCTAAAATATAAAAAATAATTGGGCAGAGGCTGTCAGAAGGATCTGCCGAGTTATAAAATGAGCAAAGAAAAGGTAACTCAATATTCAATAGGATATCCCTTTAAGAAAAATCCTAAATATGCAGCAGTTAAAGGGACATTGCTCACTCTGATTACGCTGGCTTTTTCTAGGTGGTCAGAGTGAGGCGAGCATGTTCCCCCTTTCTGCCTCTTTCGACACTATGGATCAGCTCTACCCACTGTGTGAAACAGAGGAGTTTCCTCCACCCATACAACTGTCACTTGGTAGATAGGATTTTGAATATCCCATCTGCCGACAAACAAGTCAGAGACTGAAGATGTCAACACCCTTCGCATGTGCTGGTGCCTGGTCCTCTATACCTCTACATTTCAGCCTCAGTCAAATTTGGAGCGGCCGAACTGGAGCAGCCATATTTGGGCACGGCTGAAGAGCGTGCAATTGACTGGGCCTTATTGTGCGAGCGGCGCATGCGCTGTTCAGGCCAAAAGGCTCTAGAGACTTATATTTGGAAGCCCTGGGGCAGAGGAGTGGAAGCTCAACGTCACTGGACCAAAGATAGGCTTTTTATCCGACCAAAAAGAAATGAGTTAATGCAGACAGACTCACTGAGCTAACACAGACATCAATGAGTTAACACAGACAGACATCACTGAGTTAATGCAGACGGACATTACTGAGTTAACGCAGACATCACTGAGCTAACACAGACAGACATCACTGAGCTAACACAGAGAGACATCACTGAGGTAATGCAGACGGACATTACTGAGTTAACGCAGACATCACTGAGCTAACACAGACAGACATCACTGAGCTAACACAGAGAGACATCACTGAGTTAATGCAGACGGACATTACTGAGTTAACGCAGACAGACATCACTGAGTTAACGCAGACATCACTGAGTTAACACAGACAGACATCACTGAGTTAATGCAGACAGACATCACTGAGTTAACGCAGACAGCCATCACTGAGTTAATGCAGACAGACATCACTGAGTTAATGCAGACAGACATCACTGAGTTAACGCAGACAGCCATCAGTGAGTTAATGCAGACAGACATCTCTGAGTTAACACAGACATCACTGAGTTAATGCAGACGGACATCACTGAGTTAATGTAGACAGACATCACTGAGTTAATGTAGACAGACATCACTGAGCTAATGCAGACAGACATCACTGAGTTAATGCAGACAGACATCACTGAGTTAATGCAGACGGACATTACTGAGTTAACGCAGACGGACATCACTGAGTTAACGCAGACATCACTGAGCTAACACAGACAGACATCACTGAGCTAACACAGACAGACATCACTGAGTTAACGCAGACAGCCATCACTGAGCTAATGCAGACAGACATCACTGAGTTAACGCAGACAGCCATCAGTGAGTTAATGCAGACAGACATCTCTGAGTTAACACAGACAGACATCACTGAGTTAATGCAGACGGACATCACTGAGCTAACACAGACAGACATCACTGAGTTAATGCAGACAGACATCACTGAGCTAACACAGACAGACATCACTGAGCTAATGCAGACAGACATCACTGAGTTAATGCAGACAGACATCACTGAGTTAATGCAGACGGACATTACTGAGTTAACGCAGACGGACATCACTGAGTTAACGCAGACATCACTGAGCTAACACAGACAGACATCACTGAGCTAACACAGACAGACATCACTGAGTTAACGCAGACAGCCATCAGTGAGTTAATGCAGACAGACATCTCTGAGTTAACACAGACAGACATCACTGAGTTAATGCAGACAGACATCACTGAGGTAACGCAGACAGCCATCAGTGAGTTAATGCAGACGGACATCACTGAGCTAACACAGACAGACATCACTGAGCTAACACAGACAGACATCACTGAGTTAATGCAGACAGACATCACTGAGTTAACGCAGACAGCCATCAGTGAGTTAATGCAGACAGACATCTCTGAGTTAACACAGACAGACATCACTGAGTTAATGCAGACGGACATCACTGAGCTAACACAGACAGACATCACTGAGTTAATGCAGACAGACATCACTGAGCTAACACAGACAGACATCACTGAGCTAATGCAGACAGACATCACTGAGTTAATGCAGACACAGACATCACTGAGTTAATGCAGACGGACATTACTGAGTTAACGCAGATGGACATCACTGAGTTAACGCAGACATCACTGAGCTAACACAGACAGACATCACTGAGTTAATGCAGACAGACATCACTGAGTTAACACAGACAGACATCACTGAGCTAACACAAACAGACATCACTGAGCTAATGCAGACAGACATCACTGAGTTAATGCAGACAGACATCACTGAGTTAATGCAGACAGACATCACTGAGTTAATGCAGACGGACATTACTGAGTTAACGCAGACATCACTGAGTTAATGCAGACATATATCACTGAGTTAAAGCAGACATCACTGAGCTAACACAGACAGACATCACTGAGTTAACACAGACAGACATCACTGAGTTAACGCAGACAGACATCACTGAGCTAACACAGACATCACTGAGCTAACACAGACAGACATCACTGAGCTAACACAGACAGACATCAGTGAGCTAACACAGACATCACTGAGTTAATGCAGACAGATATCACTGAGTAAATGCAGACAGACAAAACTGAGTTAATGCAGACAGACATCACTGAGCTAACACAGACAGACATCACTGAGCTAACACAGACAGACATCAGTGAGCTAACACAGACATCACTGAGTTAATGCAGACAGATATCACTGAGTAAATGCAGACAGACAAAACTGAGTTAATGCAGACAGACATCACTGAGCTAACACAGACAGACATCACTGAGTTAATGCAGACAGACATCACTGAGCTAACACAGACAGACATCACTGAGCTAACACAGACAGACATCACTGAGTTAATGCAGACAGAAATCACTGAGCTAACACAGACAGACATCACTGAGCTAATGCAGACAGACATCACTGAGTTAATGCAGACAGACATCACTGAGCTAACACAGACAGACATCACTGAGCTAATGCAGACAGACATCACTGAGCTAACACAGACAGACATCACTGAGTTAATGCAGACAGACATCACTGAGTTAACGCAGACAGCCATCAGTGAGTTAATGCAGACAGACATCTCTGAGTTAACACAGACAGACATCACTGAGTTAATGCAGACGGACATCACTGAGCTAACACAGACAGACATCACTGAGTTAATGCAGACAGACATCACTGAGCTAACACAGACAGACATCACTGAGCTAATGCAGACAGACATCACTGAGTTAATGCAGACAGACATCACTGAGTTAATGCAGACGGACATTACTGAGTTAACGCAGATGGACATCACTGAGTTAACGCAGACATCACTGAGCTAACACAGACAGACATCACTGAGTTAATGCAGACAGACATCACTGAGTTAACACAGACAGACATCACTGAGCTAACACAACAGACATCACTGAGCTAATGCAGACAGACATCACTGAGTTAATGCAGACAGACATCACTGAGTTAATGCAGACAGACATCACTGAGTTAATGCAGACGGACATTACTGAGTTAACGCAGACATCACTGAGTTAATGCAGACATATATCACTGAGTTAAAGCAGACATCACTGAGCTAACACAGACAGACATCACTGAGTTAACGCAGACAGACATCACTGAGCTAACACAGACATCACTGAGCTAACACAGACAGACATCACTGAGCTAACACAGACAGACATCAGTGAGCTAACACAGACATCACTGAGTTAATGCAGACAGATATCACTGAGTAAATGCAGACAGACAAACTGAGTTAATGCAGACAGACATCACTGAGCTAACACAGACAGACATCACTGAGTTAATGCAGACAGACATCACTGAGCTAACACAGACAGACATCACTGAGCTAACACAGACAGACATCACTGAGTTAATGCAGACAGAAATCACTGAGCTAACACAGACAGACATCACTGAGCTAATGCAGACAGACATCACTGAGTTAATGCAGACAGACATCACTGAGCTAACACAGACAGACATCACTGAGCTAATGCATACAGACATCACTGAGCTAACACAGACAGACATCACTGAGTTAATGCAGACAGACATCACTGAGTTAACGCAGACAGCCATCAGTGAGTTAATGCAGACAGACATCTCTGAGTTAACACAGACAGACATCACTGAGTTAATGCAGACGGACATCACTGAGCTAACACAGACAGACATCACTGAGTTAATGCAGACAGACATCACTGAGCTAACACAGACAGACATCACTGAGCTAATGCAGACAGACATCACTGAGTTAATGCAGACAGACATCACAGAGTTAATGCAGACGGACATTACTGAGTTAACGCAGATGGACATCACTGAGTTAACGCAGACATCACTGAGCTAACACAGACAGACATCACTGAGTTAATGCAGACAGACATCACTGAGTTAACACAGACAGACATCACTGAGCTAACACAAACAGACATCACTGAGCTAATGCAGACAGACATCACTGAGTTAATGCAGACAGACATCACTGAGTTAATGCAGACAGACATCACACTGAGTTAATGCAGACGGACATTACTGAGTTAACGCAGACATCACTGAGTTAATGCAGACATATATCACTGAGTTAAAGCAGACATCACTGAGCTAACACAGACAGACATCACTGAGTTAACACAGACAGACATCACTGAGTTAACGCAGACAGACATCACTGAGCTAACACAGACATCACTGAGCTAACACAGACAGACATCACTGAGCTAACACAGACAGACATCACTGAGCTAACACAGACAGACATCAGTGAGCTAACACAGACATCACTGAGTTAATGCAGACAGATATCACTGAGTAAATGCAGACAGACAAAACTGAGTTAATGCAGACAGACATCACTGAGCTAACACAGACAGACATCACTGAGTTAATGCAGACAGACATCACTGAGCTAACACAGACAGACATCACTGAGCTAACACAGACAGACATCACTGAGTTAATGCAGACAGAAATCACTGAGCTAACACAGACAGACATCACTGAGCTAATGCAGACAGACATCACTGAGATAATGCAGACAGACATCACTGAGTTAATGCAGACAGACATCACTGAGTTAACGCAGACGGACATCACTAAGGCTGGGGTCAGACCAGCGCACTTTTAACGTGCGTTTAGGCGCACATAATTACGGCCACACTAGCAGCAAATGACGGGCAATGACGGCCAATATACGAAGTACGGTCGCACGAAAGTCCGGCCGCGCAACGCAAGTGGAAAACGAACGCATTTTTTCGAGAACGCCGAACCGCTAGTACTGACGTACAGAGTGCGCAGCTGCGGCATAGCGGCGTGTGTGTGTGATTAGGAAATGTCAGACACTGCTAATGTCCAGCCTACATAACGACCAGACGCAAAAAGAGTTTTATTGACGATCCGAAAAAATCACGCACGAAAAATGCGCATCGTATGACCGTTTTCGCGCACTCCGTGAAAAAATACGTCAATTCGTTCGGACGCACTTTTTTACGTTCGCGTGTAAAAATGCTTTCGTTTGACCCTAGCCTGAGTTAACACAGACATCACTGAGCTAACACAGACAGACATCAATGAGCTAACACAGACAGACATCACTGAGTTAACACAGACAGACATCACTGAGTTAACACAGACAGACATCACTGAGTTAATGCAGACAGACATCACTGAGTTAATGCAGACAGACATCACTGAGCTAATGCAGACGGACATCACTGAGTTAATGCAGACATACATCACTGAGTTAATGCAGACGGACATTACTGAGTTAACGCAGACATCACTGAATTAATGCAGACAGACATCACTGAGTTAATGCAGACAGACATCACTGAGTTAACGCAGACATCACTGAGCTAACACAGACAGACATCACTGAGTTAACGCAGACAGCCATCACTGAGTTAATGCAGACAGACATCACTGAGTTAATGTAGACAGACATCACTGAGCTAACACAGACAGACATCACTGAGCTAATGCAGACAGACATCACTGAGTTAATGCAGACAGACATCACTGAGTTAATGCAGACGGACATTACTGAGTTAACGCAGACGGACATCACTGAGTTAACGCAGACATCACTGAGCTAACACAGACAGACATCACTGAGTTAACGCAGACAGCCATCACTGAGCTAATGCAGACAGACATCACTGAGTTAACACCGACAGACATCACTGAGTTAATGCAGACACACATCACTGAGTTAACGCAGACAGCCATCAGTGAGTTAATGCAGACAGACATCTCTGAGTTAACACAGACAGACATCAGTGAGTTAATGCAGACAGACATCTCTGAGTTAACACAGACAGACATCACTGAGTTAATGCAGACACACATCACTGAGTTAACACAGACAGCCATCAGTGAGTTAATGCAGACAGACATCTCTGAGTTAACACAGACAGACATCAGTGAGTTAATGCAGACAGACATCTCTGAGTTAACACAGACAGACATCACTGAGCTAACACAGACAGACATCACTGAGTTAATGCAGACAGACATCACTGAGTTAACACAGACATCACTGAGCTAACACAGACAGACATCACTGAGCTAATGCAGACAGACATCACTGAGTTAATGCAGACAGACATCACTGAGTTAATGCAGACGGACATTACTGAGTTAATGCAGACATCACTGAGTTAATGCAGACATACATCACTGAGTTAACGCAGACATCACTGAGCTAACACAGACAGACATCACTAAGTTAACGAAGACAGACATCACTGAGTTAATGCAGACAGACATCACTGAGCTAACACAGACAGACATCAGTGAGTTAACACAGACATCACTGAGCTAACACAGACAGGCATCACTGAGTTAACACAGACAGACATCACTGAGCTAACACAGACATCACTGAGCTAACACAGACAGACATCATTGAGCTAACACAGACAGACATCAGTGAGCTAACACAGACATCACTGAGTTAATGCAGACAGACATCACTGAGTTAACGCAGACATCACTGAGCTAACACAGACAGACATCACTGAGCTAACACAGACAGACATCACTGAGTTAACACAGACATCACTGAGTTAATGCAGAGAGACATCACTGAGCTAACACAGACAGACATCACTGAGCTAACACAGACAGACATCACTGAGCTAATGCAGACGGACATCACTGAGTTAATGCAGACGGACATTACTGAGTTAACGCAGACATCACTGAGTTAATGCAGACAGACATCACTGAGTTAACGCAGACATCACTGAGCTAACACAGACAGACATCACTGAGTTAATGCAGACAGCCATCACTGAGCTAACACAGACAGACATCACTGAGTTAACACAGACATCACTGAGTTAACACAGACATCACTGAGTTAACGCAGACAGACATCACTGAGCTAACACAGACAGACATCACTGAGCTAACACAGACATCACTGAGCTAACACAGACGAGATATCAGTGAGCTAACACAGACATCACTGAGTTAATGCAGACAGACATCACTGAGTTAACACAGACAGACATCACTGAGTTAATACAGACAGACATCACTGAGCTAACACAGACAGACATCACTGAGCTAACACAGACATCACTGAGTTAACGCAGACAGACATCACTGAGTTAATGCAGACAGACATCACTGAGCTAACACAGACAGACATCACTGAGTTAACACAGACATCACTGAGCTAACACAGACGAGACATCACTGAGCTAACACAGACAGGCATCACTGAGTTAACACAGACAGACATCACTGAGCTAACACAGACATCACTGAGTTAATGCAGACAGACATCACTGAGTTAACACAGACAGACATCACTGAGTTAATACAGACAGATATCACTGAGCTAACACAGACAGACATCACTGAGTTAACACAGACAGACATCACTGAGCTAACACAGACATCACTGAGTTAATGCAGACAGACATCACTGAGCTAACACAGACAGACATCACTGAGCTAACACAGACGAGACATCACTGAGCTAACACAGACAGACATCAGTGAGCTAACACAGACATCATTGAGTTAATGCAGACAGACATCACTGAGCTAACACAGACATCACTGAGTTAACGCAGAGAGACATCACTGAGTTAACGCAGACGGACATCACTGAGTTAATGCAGACAGACATCACTGAGTTAATGCAGACAGACATCACTGAGCTAACACAGACAGACATCACTGAGTTAATGCAGACAGACATCACTAAGCTAACACAGACAGTTATCACTGAGCTAACACAGACGAGACATCACTGAGCTAACACAGACAGACATCAGTGAGCTAACACAGACATCACTGAGTTAATGCAGACAGACATCACTGAGTTAACACAGACAGACATCACTGAGCTAACACAGACATCACTGAGCTAACACAGACAGACATCAGTGAGCTAATGCAGACAGACATCACTGAGTTAATGCAGACGGACATTAGTGAGTTAACGCAGACATCACTGAGCTAACACAGACATCACTGAGTTAACACAGACAGGGTTCACTGAGCTAACACAGACAGACATCACTGAGCTAACACAGACAGACATCACTGAGTTAATGCAGACAGACATCACTGAGCTAACACAGACAGACATCACTGAGCTAATACAGACAGACATCACTGAGTTAATGCAGACGGACATTAGTGAGTTAACGCAGACATCACTGAGTTATCGCAGACAGACATCGCTAAGTTCTACTATTGGCGACCACCTGTCCTATTTACGTTTTATCCCCTCTCCAGCGCGGGAAATCACAAGAAACTTGCAAAGGAACCGTTCTTTCAAAAAATTTTATCCTGACGGCCGCACACTGCTTTGAGTTGGACGACAAGCCAGAGGAGATTACTATTGAAGCTGGAGGTGAGTGCTCCCTGTGTGCTGCAGCTCCATTCCCAAACCCAGGCTGATGCCCCTCCCCCTGACACACCATTTTACACGCCCACTTTTACCCCCCCCCTGACCTCTATTAGCTAATTGACCCTCATGTAACGCTGCCGACTTGGGCCCCTATTCTGAAACTGCTGCTAAAAGGGCGGTAAGTAAAAAGTCTGTGCCTTAATGTTTCCCCTTTGGCGTGCCTACTCCAGGGGTGGCGTTTTATTAGCGCCTGACCCCAGGAGGAAGCACAGGGCAGCCCGATACCGCCAGCCACTGCAAGTATTGGCTCCTGGAGTCCATAAGAATCCAAGGAGCCTCACACGTCCCTGCCCTTAGCTTTGCTCGAGCTCGCTCTTGCCAGATTGCACAGTACTGTGGATGAATGACGGATGGAGACTGGAAACTATTTAGTCTCGCTCAGCTCCAGTATCGCACCGCCCTCTCCACCATGGGACAAAAATGCCTAAAAGATCATAAAAATAAAAAAATAAAGAGACTTTTTGCTGCAGATTAAAATGATAAACAATTTATTAGATATTGGATTAAAACGGGAATATTTTTAACATTGAAGCCTATGGGATTCTCCTGAATAAACCTGTTGCATGAAACCACCGAACAGCAGGGCATTTTGACAACTTTTCACTGCTGTTCGGTGTCTCTGAATAGACGAAGCATCGCTTCTCTATGGGGGATTTCCCTGCCCTCGAACACGCACCGTACGTGCTGGCAGTTCACCAAAATTTGTAAGTGTAGCGTCTTGCTCCAATATTCTGACATTGACACTAAACTTGGGTGAAATCAGTTTGCGCCTTGCAGCTTGCACAAGCTTACTGTACTTTGCGTCTCCTATACTTAATACGGGGAGCACAATCATTTATAAGTGTTTCGTCTCCTATACTTAATACGGGGAGCACAATCATTTATAAGTGTTTCGTCTCCTATACTTAATACGGGGAGCACAATCATTTATAAGTGTTTCGTCTCCTATACTTAATACGGGGAGCACAATCATTTATAATTGTTTCGTCTCCTTACTTAATACGGGGAGCACAATCATTTATAAGTGTTTCGTCTCCTATACTTAATACGGGGAGCACAATCATTTATAACTGTTTCGTCTCCTATACTTAATACGGGGAGCACAATCATTTATAAATGTTTCGTCTCCTATACTTAATACGGGGAGCACAATCATTTATAAGTGTTTCGTCTCCTATACTTAATACCGGGAGCACAATCATTTATAAATATTTCGTCTCCTATACTTAATACCGGGAGCACAATCATTTATAAGTGTTTCGTCTCCTATACTTAATACGGGGAGCACAATCATTTATAAGTGTTTCGTCTCCTATACTTAATACGGGGAGCACAATCATTTATAAATGTTTCGTCTCCTATACTTAATACGGGGAGCACAATCATTTATAAATGTTTCGTCTCCTATACTTAATACGGGGAGCACAATCATTTATAAATGTTTCGTCGCCTATACTTAATACGGGGAGCACAATCATTTATAAATGTTTCGTCTCCTATACTTAATACGGGGAGCACAATCATTTATAAGTGTTTCGTCTCCTATACTTAATACGGGGAGCACAATCATTTATAAGTGTTTCGTCTCCTATACTTAATACGGGGAGCACAATCATTTATAAATGTTTCGTCTCCTATACTTAATACGGGGAGCACAATCATTTATAAGTGTTTCGTCTCCTATACTTAATACGGGGAGCACAATCATTTATAAGTGTTTCGTCTCCTATACTTAATACGGGGAGCACAATCATTTATAAATGTTTCGTCTCCTATACTTAATACGGGGAGCACAATCATTTATAAGTGTTTCGTCTCCTATACTTAATACGGGGAGCACAATCATTTATAAGTGTTTCGTCTCCTATACTTAATACGGGGAGCACAATCATTTATAAATGTTTCGTCTCCTATACTTAATATGGGGAGCACAATCATTTATAAATGTTTCGTCTCCTATACTTAATACGGGGAGCACAATCATTTATAAATGTTTCGTCTCCTATACTTAATACGGGGAGCACAATCATTTATAAATGTTTCGTCTCCTATACTTAATACGGGGAGCACAATCATTTATAAATGTTTCGTCTCCTATACTTAATACGGGGAGCACAATCATTTATAAATGTTTCGTCTCCTATACTTAATACGGGGAGCACAATCATTTATAAATGTTTCGTCTCCTATACTTAATACGGGGAGCACAATCATTTATAAGTGTTTCGTCTCCTATACTTAATACGGGGAGCACAATCATTTATAAATGTTTCGTCTCCTATACTTAATACGGGGAGCACAATCATTTATAAGTGTTTCGTCTCCTATACTTAATACGGGGAGCACAATCATTTATAAGTGTTTCGTCTCCTATACTTAATACGGGGAGCACAATCATTTATAAATGTTTCGTCTCCTATACTTAATACGGGGAGCACAATCATTTATAAATGTTTCGTCTCCTATACTTAAGACGGGGAGCACAATCATTTATAAGTGTTTCGTCTCCTATACTTAATACGGGGAGCACAATCATTTATAAGTGTTTCGATAAGTGACGTATTACAAAGTGCTGGCGCTAATTACTATCGCGACGCAAAATCATATATTTTAACACCTCCTAAAAGCTGGTGTTAAATTAATCTTCCAAATGCAAAATGAATCAACACGCTCTAAACCCTCCCCCATGAAATCCCATACTCGCCTCTCATCTCGCGTCGAAAGAAGTTGCCCGATCCACCGTTTCTTCTCCTGGGAGCAGATTGAGACTGGGGACAAATAGTTCCTAATCTCCCTTCATGATCACTCCGTGGTCCTGCGTGATCTCACGAAAGCAAGGTCTCGCAGAGCTTCCGGCTCAGACGTTCAATCCTCCATGGAATCCTATCGACTCCAAGAGCTGATGCTGTCAGCGGCGCTGAAGCGCTACTGTGGGTATCAGGGCAGTAAGCGCTGCGTTCCAGGACGAGGTGCTGAGATAGCTGAATACCACGCTAACATGGGGATGCTACGAGAAAATCTGCAGGCGCACATTATCCTGTTTACCATCGTCATGTTAGCGTCAACTATGGAATATAGCCCTCTCTCAGGTGGCCTGGAAAACACAAAAGATCCCCTGCAGCTTTATCTGAAGATTCACTCCTCCACCTCACTGACTGTTTAATACTGTACAAGCTAAAGCACAGCTGTAAGGTAAAATGCTTGTACATGTTTTGGTACATGTTGCATCATGGTAAAAATCCACAAAATGGAAAGAGGAGATAAAAACTTTATTTTTCCTTTTTACATGCAATTACTTTTAAAAAAAACCCAGCAGCAGGTGTTTAATAATGTATTTTATAAGGTGGTTTTGTTTGTAATGCACAAGTCATCTAGTTACAGCTTACGGACGTGGTAGCGTCTCGTTAAGCAGCACACGCACAGTTGGCCAGCAGGAGTGTCAGTTCTGTAACAGATACAGCCTGAGTCTTTGGTTCATTGGTTATAAATCCTGTAGGATCTGTCTCTCTCTCCAGAGGTCCACCTATCCACAGCCAGCAGAGACTAAATACCTCAGGGTCACCAGCGCAGCCATATCTTCCTATACATATACTTTATTCATGCTGATGGGCAGTGCATGAAAAGTGCCGCCCCATAGTATGTAGAATCCATACACTGCAGGTAAGATATCAAAAAGGAATCCATGGTATCCTGCCTTGATTTCCTTCCTGCAGCATATGAATTATACATGTTGCAGGGCAGCACTTTTTCCTGTGCTCCCCTCTGCATGAAATACTAATAAGTGTCCAGGAAAACATGGCCGACCTGTCACCCCTAATCTGATACAAAACCATACAAAGACTGTAAGGAAAACATACTCCCGGGCGCAGGTTTAAGGGGTGATGCCGTTGATATAAGTGATCCATTTTTTCGCTCATTCCTCCAGAGCTGAAACTCAAGCTCCGTCTTTCTTTCTGTCTTTCCTTTCACAGGTAAATCAGGTTTAAAAGTTAAGGACTTCTATCGGCATCCTTTGTACAAACCAGAAGGCAAGCAGGACAAACACATTCGAAGGTCGTTTGATTACGATTTCGCCCTTCTCGAACTGGAAGAGAAGCTTAAGTTTTCAGCCAAAACCAGGTGAGCCTAAGAACAAGATCCAGGAGGCAAGAAAGATGCTCACATCGAGGAACCCAATATAGGGGGCAGCATGATGTGCGATCCGGGCAGACCCTTGGGGGTGGCAGACAGCAATATCTGTCATCAGGGGCCGAACCAGTTGGGATTTGACCACTGAATAGCAGCTCCCCAAGAAATGCAATATCTGGGTACTACTATCCCTCCTGTGCCTGCAGGTATGTCCTCTGCTGAGCCCGTGCCACATTTTGGCCTAGAAAGGGAATGACAGCAATATCATCGAATGACAAAAGCCACTGGATTTGTCTGGTTGGGGAGAGCCTTGGTGGAGGAGATTAGGAGTGGTGGAGGAGGCTCGATTAAGGATTCCCAGAGATAGGATACAGGCAATGACGCTACGATTACAAATATGCCACCGACTGATTGCGAAAGTCAATCAGTGACCATATCCTCTCTCTGACTAAGAACATTTCTGAAGGTTACACACATACAGCTAAGGGGTGTTGAAGTCCAAATTACATATCTAGTGATATAGGACATATCGGGCTCAAGCCATTGGAGCCGCCATGATTTACGAGTGAGTCGTTGACCAGAACATCTCCTGTCGTAAATGTCTGTAGCTCCTGAGCTATCCCACATCAAGCTGCGACGCCTGGTTATTCAGTTGCGTGAAAGAATTAGGTTTCAGAAGAGGAGCCGCCATTTTCTTGAGTAGAAAAGAGCTTTTTATATTAAAAAACCCCGAAAAGGGTATCTGTTATGGGAAATTTAATTCCTGAAATTATGCAAACTCCAAACAGACTGAATCCAAAATCTAAACCAACCCTGAATCATCCCATATCTCCACGCGGAATGGAAAGAGTTAATAAAATGTGGACATTCTCGAACAGTGCAGAGAATGAAAAATTAGGATTTCTGAGTCGCGTGAATGCTTTTTCTGCATACAGAATTAAAACATAAATAACAACCTTCACGATTTCCGATGTAACAGCCTGACTTCTGTCTGTTCTGTCCAGGCCCATCTGTATCCCCTGCACCAAAAGCTCATCCTGGGCTTTACGGAAGAAAGGAGAAGACATAAAATGCAAAGAGCACGGTGAGTTACAAGAAATAAGATTAGGATTAAAAAACGGAGAATATAGGCTGAAACGGAGTGAAATGTACTGTGCAGCAATGTTAATTTTGACAGCAGATTTTAAGTTAGTTTTAGTTGTAGTCTTCTGACTAAAATGCCTTTTAGTTTTAGTCACATTTAACTCTGAATCATTTTAGTTTTAGTCATATTTAACAAAGAAACTGAACACTGTGTTCAGAGAAAGATAGTACCATAAAAAACCGTGGGAGGCTGCATAGACCACCTATTCTATTGTTCTAAATTTTATTAGACATACAGTAAACGTACACAGGTTAAAACACAAAAATAATGTAATGCTGAAATAATTAGGTTATGACTGTAAATGAGAGCAGTCAATTCTATATAGCGATAGGTAAATAATGCAACATAAATGATCAATCAGGATATCCAACATTGGATGGTGTCACCAAAAATTACACCAATATAACCTCGATCTTAATTGAATTAGAATCATTAGGTGTGGCATATAGTGATGCCCAGTGTGATCAGTTTGAAAATAGCCTTGTATATGACCAATTGGTTGAGAAGGATCAGACACTTGTTAACCGTCTCTTAAAGTGATCTTATATGATCAAATCTGTATGTGTTGTTAAAGCAATAATTACGCTCTTATCAGATGGTAAGTTGGAGATGAAAATTGTATAAGACCGAAAAATTGTGGCCAGTTAGATACTACTTAAATGGAATATCCCTTTTTAGTGTGTAAAGGAAATCCAAAGAGTCATAGACCCGCGATCCTAATATGAGATCCAGTAAGGTTAATGATACAGGAACAATTAGACTTCAAAAAACGTTCATCCACAATAGATTGTTCAGTTTGTGGGTTCAAGGAGTGGTTCTAATTGTCACAGTGTCCAAATAGACAACTCCCCAAAACGGTATACAGATCCACTTAATCTCAAGTAATTATAAAGAGCCGAGAGGTAAGAACATATGTAACACCGATGTATCAAGACGGGTCAATTAAACCAGCACTGCATCAGCTCGTGGCAACATAGTATCTTAATAATAAAGCCTTATTTGATTCTGCACAGTTGTAGCTGATCGCCTTTTTCCGTTTAATAGACCGTTACTAGAGACAGTTCTCTGAACAATTAAAGATCTACTTAATCTCAATTAATTGGAAAACAGGCGAGATATAAAGATTTGCAGATCACTGTTTATATCAAGATAGATCAATTTGGACAATTAAAGTATCAACTTATGTCTGCAGAGTATTATGATAGTTGTTGGAAAAGGAAAAACCCTTAATTTCTCTATACATCCGCGATTAGTTGCATTAGGTATTTGAAAGACCATCCGAATAGTGCAATACAAAATATATAAAGGGAGAGATTTGAATACCCATCCAGTGTCTCAGTTTGTATCACAATCTCCATATAATTTTTGTATATAGATGGCTGAGTTCATTAATCAGCTGAGCGTTTGCATAGTTGGCATTGTAGTCATTTGGAAAGAGAGGCTTAGATTCCTCTATATATTCATAAATTGTTGTACGACAATCAGCACAATACGCACAATACGTGAAATAATTACAGATGCTAGTCCTCCGAGATCTCGAATATCATCACAGAGATTCCTACAAGGGGCCTGCAGTACCCATATAATTATAAAGACAGAGAGGCTTAGATTATCCTGCATTCATAAATTGTTATATTTAAACATTTAGCTGCAAATCAGCGTAATAATGAAAAGGCACAATAATTAATTATCCGAAATCTCGTGTATTGCCACAAAAGTCCCTACCAACAGAACAACAATGCCCAAGCAATTTGCTGCATATCCATCAATAATTGCACAAAAAGGAGAAGAGTCAGATGGTCAAGTTCAGATCGCTATAAAGAATACCATGGTGGGGTTGCCCCCAAGTAAATCTGTTAAAACAAAATTGTAGTGCTCAACGCGTTTCGAAAGGAGAACCTTTCTTCATCAGGAGCGAATTACTTGTGACCTCTTCATCGCTATCCAAATTTATACTCATCATTCTCCCCATACGACACACCTATCCCCTTAAGAATAAACTCATTTCAGCTGAGAATCTACATCAACAGCGTAAGTAGATTTCTGTACGTTCGTTGTTCCGTTATGGAACGCATAAGGCCACCCCTTTAGATACGTGAACGTATAGAGGAGGTCCATCATGACCCGCATAGTAAATAGAGGTCCATGCGTTCCAGGTTGAATCAATGGAACGCATATGGCCATCTCTCTCCACGCACGCATGCGCAGGGGGAGGTTCCTCAAAGCTAGTGCGGCCACGGGGACAATCTATGGGTAGATCAAAGGCTGATATCGCCGTTCTTCGCCATATGTACAGTCTCCGCAAGAATATAAAGTTCAAAATTGCCGCATATTAGGTGCTTTTCATTTGGAGGGAAAATAACCGTGACAGAATTCTCTATTACGTTTGCTCAAATCACAAGACTAGTGAAGTTGCTTACAGTGATCATGCTTCCACATATAAAATGCTTTTCATAACAGAATTTTCTATTATATTTACTTAGATCACAAGTCTAGTAAAGTTACTTACAATGATCATGCTTGTATAAAGAGCCTCGTTTGAACCCAAAAATAGGGAATCTCTATGTATATAAATATAGAAATCTAAATAGATCACTTATGAAGTGATGGTCAGCTGGAGTTCGGATTATATTGGGTTATTAGTTATCATTATGGAATAGAGTTAGGAGTGTACAAATGGAGATATAACCTTTGAAGATATTAATCAAAAATCCTACAACGTATAATTATATCCATATTGATATTGGGAACAGGAGTCGTATTGTTAGAGTAGCGATGATGAGTTATGTAATATAGATAGAAACAACCGAAGGGGAGGTGATGTCATATGTGTTTATCCATTGCCTAAAAACAGTGTGAATGTGAATCCTTCGTTGAGACCCTTAGGAGACAGGGTACCCAACTGATAGATCCAGTAAGCTTCCTTCTGTCTTAGTTTTACGTCCCAGTTGCCTTTCCGCGGTCCTGGGCGTACTTGGTCTATAACTTTGAATTGCAAGTTTGAAGCCATACTTCTATGTAGATTTTTAATATGTCTGGCAATCGGTGTTTCTTTCATATAATGGATGGATCTGACATGTTCTAAAATACGTGTTCTAAATTCTCTAATTGTTTTACCAACATATTTGGCTCCACAGGTACAGGTAATTAGATATACCACTCCCTTACTTTTACAATTATAGAAGTTATTAACTGTGAAAGATTTAGAGTTATCATGATTGTCAAATGTTTTAGAATTCTTGGAGATGAAGTTACAGGCTTTACATCTTCCACATTTGTATGTGCCTTTCAGGGAGTTCTGCAGCCAAGTGGATTTTTGTATTTTAGATTTTTGAAAATGGCTTTGTACCAATATATCGTTCAAGTTTTTTGATCTTCTCGCGGTCATGATTACGGATGTTGAGATCTTTTTCTCCAGGTGTCTATCTTGTGACAGAATAGGCCAAAATCTGTTACAGATTTCTTTGACCTTCTCCCAGCCAATATCAAAATTTCCAATTAATCTTATATTAGCGTCATCCTTTTTTCTAGTATCAGTCAACAGGCTATCTCGTGTGCATAGGAGTGCTCGTTTATATGCTCTTTTGAGAGTTTTGTTTGGATATCCCTTATCTTTAAATTCTTGCCTCAAGGCCTTGGCTTTTACTTTAAATTCAGTTTCAGTACTACAAATCCTCCGCAGTCTTAAATATTGGCCGACTGGAATTCCCTTCTTAAGTGATCCTGGATGAAAACTGTCCCATCGCAGAAGGCTGTTGGTTGCAGTCGGTTTTCGATAGAGAGTTGTATTCGGACTTTGGTTATCATTTTTACTGATGTTAATGTCTAGGAAATTGATCGAATTGTCATTTGTCTCAAAGGTAAATTTTAAGTTCAGTTGATTGTCGTTAAGAATTTCCATGAATTCTTCAAAAGATCCATTATTACCCCTCCAAAAGACCAATATATCGTCAATGTAGCGTTTCCACATAACGATGTGATCTAAGAATTTGGCCATTTTAGGATTAAAGACAATTTTCTCCTCCTCCCACCATGGTATTCTTTATAGCGATCTGAACTTGACCATCTGACTCTTCTCCTTTTTGTGCAATTATTGATGGATATGCAGCAAATTGCTTGGGCATTGTTGTTCTGTTGGTAGGACTTTTGTGGCAATACACGAGATTTCAGATAATTAATTATTGTGCCTTTTCATTATTACGCTGATTTGCAGCTAAATGTTTAAATATAACAATTTATGAATGCAGGATAATCTAAGCCTCTCTGTCTTTATAATTATATGGGTACTGCAGGCCCCTTGTAGGAATCTCTGTGATGATATTCGAGATCTTGGAGGACTAGCATCTGTAATTATTTCACGTATTGTGCGTATTGTGCTGATTGTCGTACAACAATTTATGAATATATAGAGGAATCTAAGCCTCTCTTTCCAAATGACTACAATGCCGACTATGCAATGCTCAGCTGATTAATGAACTCAGCCATCTATATACAAAAATTATATGGAGATTGTGATACAAACTGAGACACTGGTTGGGTATTCAAATCTCTCCCTTTATATATTTTGTATTGCACTATTCGGATGGTCTTTCAAATAGTACCTAATGCAACTAATCGCGGATGTATAGAGAAATTAAGGGTTTTTCCTTTTCCAACAACTATCATAATACTCTGCAGACATAAATTGATACTTTAATTGTCCAAATTGATCTATCTTGATATAAACAGTGATCTGCAAATCTTTATATCTCGCCTGTTTTCCAATTAATTGAGATTAAGTAGATCTTTAATTGCTCAGAGAACTGTCTCTAGTAACGGTCTATTAAACGGAAAAAGGCGATCAGCTACAACTGTGCAGAATCAAATAAGGCTTTATTATTAAGATACTATGTTGCCACGAGCTGATGCAGTGCTGGTTTAATTGACCCGTCTTGATACATCGGTGTTACATATGTCCTTACCTCTCGGCTCTTTATAATTACTTGAGATTAAGTGGATCTGTATACCGTTTTGGGGAGTTGTCTATTTGGACACTGTGACAATTAGAACCACTCCTTGAACCCACAAACTGAACAATCTATTGTGGATGAACGTTTTTTGAAGTCTAATTGTTCCTGTATCATTAACCTTACTGGATCTCATATTAGGATCGCGGGTCTATGATTCTTTGGATTTCCTTTACACACTAAAAAGGGATATTCCATTTAAGTAGTATCTAACTGGCCACAATTTTTCGGTCTTATACAATTTTCATCTCCAACTTACCATCTGATAAGAGCGTAATTATTGCTTTAACAACACATACAGATTTGATCATATAAGATCACTTTAAGAGACGGTTAACAAGTGTCTGATCCTTCTCAACCAATTGGTCATATACAAGGCTATTTTCAAACTGATCACACTGGGCATCACTATATGCCACACCTAATGATTCTAATTCAATTAAGATCGAGGTTATATTGGTGTAATTTTTGGTGACATCATCCAATGTTGGATATCCTGATTGATCATTTATGTTGCATTATTTACCTATCGCTATATAGAATTGACTGCTCTCATTTACAGTCATAACCTAATTATTTCAGCATTACATTATTTATGTGTTTTAACCTGTGTACGTTTACTGTATGTCTAATAAAATTTAGAACAATAGAATATGTGGTCTATGCAGCCTCCCACGGTTTTTTATGGTACTATCGTTCTCTGAACACAGTGTTCAGTTTCTTTGTTAATCGTTACTTTAAAGGTTTAATCCTTACTTAGTACCTATTGGTCTCAATCGTTTTTTGTTTTCTTGTTCTTTGTTTTAGTCATATTTAAGTCTGAATCATTTTAGTTTTAGTCATATTTAAGTCTGAATCATTTTAGTAAAATTTAAGTCTGAATTATTTTAGTTTTAGTCATATTTCAGTCTGAATCATTTAACTTTTAATCATATGTAAGTCTGAATCATTTTAGTTTTAGTCATATTTAAGTCTGAATCATTTTAGTTTTAGTCATATTTAAGCCTGAATCATTTTAGTTTTAGTCATATTTAAGTCTGAATCATTTTAGTTTTAGTCATATTTAAGTCTGAATCATTTTAGTTTTAGTCATATTTAAGTCTGAATCATTTTAGTTTTAGTCAAATTTAAGTCAGATTTATTTTAGTTTTAGTCATATTTCAGTCTGAATCATTTAACTTTTAGTCATATGTAAGTCTGAATCATTTTAGTTTTAGTCATATGTAAGTCTGAATAATTTTAGTGTTAGTCATATTTAAAATCAGAAAAAGAAAGTAAATTTTATTGATTTCAAAGTAGTACATAAGTAGGTAACAACAATAAATAAAAAATAGGGGGAAAAAAATAAATTACGTGATAATACGGGTGTACGACACTCTGGTGTTTGTGGGTCCACTCCTGATGAAGCCATGATTATATATTAAAACTAATTGAAACACTAATTGGTGTGTCCAGTGGCTATATCACAGTGACTATGGATTAGGACAGAATGATGGCAAGAGTATGATGGGAGAGGATCTGGGTGGGAACAGATCACTTTAATAGGAAACATCAATAACTTGGATCAGGAAAAGTGGCACCTCAGATGTTTTGGACAGACATATCTGTTACATCCTCAGCCCCCGCTGTGCCCCCTGGGGGGTCTGGGCAAGAGGGACCACTGGCTGGCTGGGTGCCAGCACCTTCTGCTGGCAGATTGCCATCTGAGGGGGCGGGGTCAGGTGTGATTACAAGGAGCCGCAGGCTTTAAAACAGGACTCTAGGCCTTGCCTCATCGCCCTGTTGTGGAGTTTAGTTCACGCACCGCTACGTCCTGTATCTGATTTAATTCCCTGGTGACGACCCTGCTTGTATGAGATTCCTGCTCCTGTATTTGACCCGGCTTGGGTTTGACTATTCTCAATCTCTATCGTGTGTATTTGTCTGTCTGCGTGGTCTAGTGATTTAACCCCATGCTGGTTGCTGGGTTGATCACTCGCCGTTTGGTTTCTGAGATAAAGCTGTTGGAATTGAAGGAAATTTACTCAAACACATTATCATTTCACATTGCAATGTTACATCAACCGGATAATAAGGAATTATCAGACACCAGGCAATAAAACAATCTAATTTATCGACAACTCATCAATAAACCATGCGATTAAAGAAGATCATTGATTTGGAAATAAAACTTAAGACATGTCAGTTTTACAAAACTGTTATTTTCAACCAGTAAGACAGAAGACAAAGAAAGAAGATAATGTATTTTTATATTCTGATGTCGTCTAAGGCTGCTGTCAGACGAGCGTAGTGTTCACGTCCGTGATTGCGCCTAAAAGTACGTCCGTGATAGCATGACAGGAAGCCCATCGGAGCCTGACACACGAAGTACGTCCGCACTGAACTGCGGACGCACAACGGCCGCGGCCCACGGACGCAAGGCAGGCAAGAACGTACAACCGCTAGAACGGCCGCACAAAGTGCGCTGCGTCTGCAACGTCTGCATAGCTTTGTGTGTGAGTGATGGAACGTGGTCAGATGGACTGCATTTATACGTCCAGCATTTTTCACGGGCAAAAGGGTTTTGCATTTTAATTTATTTTTCCCTCCTACATCCGTCAAAAATAACTTCAGTGAAAAAACGGACTGTGTGACCACTACTGCGTCTTCCGTACTGATGATGTTCGTACTGCACGGACGTACAGTCCGTAGAAATCACGCTCGTCTGACCCTAGCCTTAGTGATAATTATTTTGTGTCTTTTATTATTTTATATTTTATTATTTTTGTTGTTTAGTTACAATCAATATTGTTCAAATTCCCTGACACATTTAGGATTACTGGAGATCACATCCAATTAAAATTAGAGTTAATTAATGTATTTAGGAACATATAATTTAATGCATTTGCATAAATACGTTTCATGACATATATAGTGGTAAATGGAAAGTTTTAATTCGATAAAATTAATGCTGTTTTTATTTTTTTGATTTCATTTGAGGATTGGTGTGTTTTATAAACGCCAGGTTTGTTTCAAAACACCGAACAAGACTGAATAGGATAGTAATTAAAAAAAATAATTTTTATATTTAATAAAGGGTGGAGTATGCACTTCGGCTATTTCCCTTTTGAGCCAAAGTTGCGTATATATATTTTTCTCTAACAATGAGTCAGAAGTAGTATAATTTTTTTATTGCGTGAGGCCGACAGGCTTCGCGGGGACATTTTGAAATTTATTATCTGTGTCTTTTCTTGTGTAAATTAACATTTTTATTGTTTTCGTGCACTTGTGAGTGACAATGAATGAATGGATGTATATGATTACCGGGGTATACAGATTTTCTTTTCTCTTTTATTTTCTTTATTGTTGCTAAAACTGTATCACATCATCAAGAAACCTGACAGTCACAATGACTGCATATGGAACGAATCATGGACATTTTGTGTCAAGGTCAAAGGTCACAGGTAATAAGCAACCAGCGCAAAGAGACAGCTTGTTCAGGAGTCCCTATGGTGGGAGCTCTGATGACATTCAATGATTATGCATCTCAAACTGGGATGTTGAAAAAAAAAAGACCACACCTTGATCTCGCACTGTGGACTACGGTAATAGATTATGGAATATTATTTTTTTTATTTAATCCCCTAGATAAGTGTGAGAAAGGATTTGATTTGTGAAAATGAGAATGTATTTCTTGAGTGTGTGTGTGAATGCAGGTGTGTATGCGTTTTGTGGAGTGAAGCTGAACATAGGAAAACACACAGATATAGATCTGACTCATGTTGATTTATTAGATAAATGAACATTTACATTCAAGTTATTATACTTTCTTGTTCGGTGAATTATATTTTGGGAAATGGGAATAAATAGTTATTTAAGGTCTAGATTAGGTATTTTTGCCTACGCTCCAAATGTGGTTCGCTGGAAGAGTGAATCTAGATAGATAAGTGTATTTTATGCTCATAAAGGGCATCCTTGGGGAATCCTTTTCGTATATCATGCAGGTATTAGGCGAGGATACTATGGCCCCAGGTATAATTAGTTTAATTGTCTAGTTTGTTTCATCCATTTTTGTGATCACGATTGTATATGTGATCAATAAGACGATTGAAAGGTATTTTAATATGATAGGTAGTTTTTTATTTTTGTATTAGTGTGAAATCCACCCCCCCCACCATTATAAGTGTCAAACCCTGCAAGTCTTTTACTTGCATAGGATGTAAGCCTGTGGAATTTAGCCATTTCCTTTGTGTGCAGGAAAGGGGTGTGTGAACAGACCATAAGCAAGAAAAAAGTCATCTCCAAATCAAATGTAGTAAATTTGTCTCACTGTTGGTTAAACTCTGACGTAGAAATGTATCTGCTCTGATTGGTTGTTGTATCACATTCCTATGTTGGGAGTGAAAACTGCAGGAAGTTTTAATGTATAACGAACATTTCTATTGGATGTTGAAACAATAAACCAATCTGACAGACCACGGACTGATCAGATGCTAATCTGCCATATCTCGGTGTGGTTGGGTTTGTCGTCTCCTCTGATCAGAGTCGCGCAGTGCCTTACTTCATTTTGAAGAAACTTGAAAAAGGTTTATGGTAATTATAATGGAAATTAGAACTTATCAGTTTCTGCATTCCTGACTGCCCTGCACCTTGCATACTTCACGAACTGTCATTCATCATATCATGTTTCTGAGTGTGTCCTAGGCTTTCTGTCGGTCTCGAAACCCTTGGAGCCTAGAGGCACTTCAGCTAGTCCTTTGAGTCTCTTGGTTCTTGAATTATACCTGTATTTTGTGCAGTTTCTGTGTTTATCTAGAAAGTATTGTTGCCCTTAAGGATCCTAACTCCGCTACTCTTGGGGAAGCAATATAGCTCCCATTACATATCCCTGCCCTGATCTCAAATCAGCTAAAAGATTTGTGAGCTGTGTGGGAAATGCAGTTTGAAACCATCTTGGGTGCCAAAGTTACAGATTCCTGATCAAGAGAAATACATTGTATTCACTACTTAACACTAACAATACTTAATGCTTTCCTCCACAGAGGACATTTTATTTAAGGAAGAACTGGTCAAAGCGCTCTTTGTGGCAGAAGAACCAAATAAAAACATGGAGCAGAAGGACGTTACAATAAAGATGGGGGCTGCGGTACAGACATGCTTTTAATATGTTTTCTATTTTCTTGATAGCATGTGTTTTCTTAACTCGTTTTGCCAACAGGGGTTGACTCTGTAAGGATACAAGTTTGCCATTGAACTGCTATATGATAAACAAAATTAACTTTTAAGCCTTCCACGTTTTTATCCCGGCAGATATAACACAGTAATCTTCATCTACATCCGGGTGCTCGACCTTTTAAAAGTCAAGGACTACTTTGAAAATCTTGGTACACATTGTAGTCCACACAATAGACAACTGTTAATGACAATATACAATGACGATGAAAGATTCAGTTGATGGTAGCACTGACTCGGATTTTCTTTTTCTAGATTAAAGGAATACGCTATTAAAAATAAAGTTCTCTTTTTTTTGCACTTAAATTATTAGGCAGATGCTGCTGACAACTGACAGCCCGCATTTCTCCCAAAAAAGCTGTGTTTCTTTAGCTGACACTAGCAGGGAGAATCACAGCACTGCAGGGAAAGGTTAACAGGTGATCCTTACCAAGCATCCAGCATCCCTATCTATTCAGAAGATCTGTGAGAAATTTGTAAAAGTTCAGTCTGTAGAGATTTTTAGTTTAGCGGCAGCTCTGGGGGAGTGTTTCCTGCTGTGCAGCCATAAATCCCTCCCCAGGAAATCGCGTCCTGCAGCATGCCGCAGCAAAGAGAGCAAACAGGAAGCTCAGGAAGATTTCTTTACATGTCTTTTTTGTAAACTGTCAGCAGTCTGGCTAACCCAATGTATAAGCAGATTTGGGAGAACTTTCAAATGAGCTAAAGTTGTTTTGGGGACAATTGGTGCACGTTAATGACTTTTGTTGAATCAGTCATTTTTCTCCTCTACTTCGATTTGGAGGGCTTCATCCTGAAAATTATCTTTAGACATAAATATGTGACTCAGGGAAAGGTCCTTTGTCAGGAACAAAAAGTTGCATTTCCAGAATACAGCTCAGTTTCATATCGTACATTGGGTGAATGGTCCTTCTTCCTGCCTTGAATGGCGGGACAACAGGGCTATTGTAAGAGTGGTCCAAAAACAAGCCAAAAGGTCAAGAAAACGGTAGTACACAGAGGGCCCTATTCCAAGGTTGGCGTAAACTTAACCAGAGCTGTTATAAACTTAACAACTCTTTAGACTATAATGGCTCTGGTAAGTTTACAACAGCTCTGGGTATGTTAACACCAACCTTGGAATAGGGTCCAGAAACGGTAATAACAAAGCAAAGGTCTAGAAATGACGAAATATGGAGAGGGAAAGTCAATGGCTGGTAGGTGGAAATTCCAAATGAAAAGTATGGAACGCACCAAGGGGTATTAATAAACCAAGAATGGGCCCAGACCAAACTGAGCAGAGACACTATATAGGGGCCGAAATGCCCTGATTGGCCGACATTACTTTTAAGCCCCAAAACGTCGGTGTCGCAACAAGTGCCATTTAGAACAGACAGAGAACGGTGATGTCATGAACAAGAAGCTGTTTGTGATGGATTTAACCGACAAGTGATTATTAATGTCTGACCTCTCTTACCTTTACTTAGAGATATTCTAACACCATCACAGACTGCACACATATTACTCTACTAACACCCTGCTCGATGACCCGTAGACACCTTTCCATAGCCTTATATTCGTCCATCGGTTATATGTATAATAAAATCTGCTAAAATAAGACATACTACATCTAAATGATTCCTCTACTGCCCATCAGGCAGGTTTTAATTTATATTGGTTGGCATGTGGATCCGGTTTCTTCACTGTCCTTTCATGTTCCTTACCTATTTCTGTGTTGTCTCACAGCGGGATAACTGCCTCCAAGATGCAAGAAAACTTAAGGAATTTGAGAATGTGACCGATATTCGTGACATGGTGACTGATCAGTTCCTCTGCGCAGGTGGAACAAAACCACTTGTGGAACCTGTAACATGTAAAGGTAATTCCTGTGTTGCATTCAAGGAAGGTGTGAATATATCCAAAGCTCCAGGAAGCTTATCAGAGCCTCGATTAGGTCTACACCCGACTATAAATATATAATATATACAGACCGTTGTACGTCACTTTCCAGTTGGGTAACTAAAACCTTAGAGTTCCAGTAGTTTTCCTACATTGTGTCCTCAATCTTTGTGGAATTTGGCAATGTCCATACTTCCCCCCCCTTTCTCCTTCTTGTTGACCCTCCATGTCATCACCTTTCCCCTCATCCCATGTCATCACCTTTCCCCTCTCCATGTCATCACCTTTCCCCTCATCCCATGTCATCACCTTTCCCCTCATCCCATGTCATCACCTTTCCCCTCATCCCATGTCATCACCTTTCCCCTCATCCCATGTCCTCACCTTTCCCCTCATCCCATGTCATCACCTTTCCCCTCATCCCATGTCATCACCTTTCCCCTCATCCCATGTCATCACCTTTCCCCTCATCCATGTCATCACCTTTCCCCTCATCCCATGTCATCACCTTTCTTCTCATTTCATGTGATCACCTTTCCTCTCATCCCATGTCCTCACCTTTCCTCTCATTCCATGTCATCACCTTCCTCTCATCCCATGTCCTCACCTTTCCTCTCATCCCATGTCCTCACCTTTCCTCTCATCCTATGTCCTCACCTTTCCTCTCATTCCATGTCATCGCCTTTCCTCTCATCTCATGTCCACTCCTCACCTTTCCTCTCATCCCATGTCCTCACCTTTCCTCTCATTCCATGTCATCACCTTTCCTCTCATCCCATGTCCTCACCTTTCCTCTCATCCATGTCCTCACCTTTCCTCTCATCCCATGTCCTCACCTTTCCTCTCATCCCATGTCCTCACCTTTCCTCTCATCCCATGTCCTCACCTTTCCTCTCATCCCATGTCCTCACCTTTCCTCTCAACCCATGACATCACCTTTTCTCTCATCTCTTAAATATGTCAATCTCATAGTTTTCGATTTTTTTTTTTTAGACCTCCTTTTGTTCAAAACTAACTGACTCCCTTCTATCTACAGGAGACTCTGGAGGTCCCCTAATCATTGAATATAAAAAGAGATACATTCAGGTAAAACACTGACACAACGTTGATCCTCTACCATGCTTTGTCCTTCAGTCCTCTCCATTCAAATGTTGGACTGAGGACCTGAGGATTTTTCTGTACCCTTTTTTGAGTTGGGGATCTTTCGATTGTGCTCGTCTGGGTAAATATAGACTTCGAGGTCAAGCTGGACAAAGACTCATTCTGGGTCAAAACGCTGCCTGGTCCACTTTGGTGGCATGAAGTTCTCTAAGTTTCGACGCCTGGTGTTGGGTGTCTTCCACTTGCTTATATTATGTGTATATGATGTCTGCAGTAAACGATAAGTCAGGGCCTCCTCCTAGGAGGAAACAGGTGCGAACTGTTTGTGGGTGACGCTGTAAACTGATATCATCAAACTGTGCATGAGGCTCCTCTTCAGGGCAGGGACTTCATTCAGAGCAGTGTTGGTTTTAGGGGTCAAACCCTAAAAAGTAAGTGTGGGACTGGGACCTCACTAAAATTTCTGTCCCCACCATGATGGCTCTCAAAAAAGCGATTACCAGATGTAGTTGAAGCTGCAGCGCTTCTTTTTACAGGAGAAAGGCAAATACAGAGAAATCGTCATTCCCATTGCACTCAAACCCAAGAAACGCCCCTAAATGTTGACATTTCTGTAAAATTGTGTCTGTATAGATAGGTATTGCAGCTTTCCGTTATATCAGCCAAAGAGGAAATACGTTCTCCCTGCTATAATAGAGGGGAACTGCATTTCCAGACATTCCTGCACAGCTCAAACCCTGAGTAATAAAGCTCTTCAGGACTATAGCTGTTATTCAGAAAGCTTTCCATTTCACCGACCCTGTGGTGAATTCGCTATTCACCGAAGTGCGCCAAAGAACGCCAAACTGTCTGCCGAACACTGCGCATAGTGCGCTCGTCTGACAAGCCCCTTATATTCACATTTAGCTTTGGAATCCAGCAGTAGGGATGTACATTTCGGGTTTCGGAATTTCTGAATTTTCACGAAATTTCCCGATTCGTGCATTCGGATTCGGACGATTTTCCGAAAATTTTCAGATCCGAAAACGGCAGATCCGAACAAATTTCCGAGCCGAAACAAAAACTTTTCGCAATTTTCAAATGGACTAGAAGTGTGTAAAATTGAAATTCATTTTCCTTACATTCGCGATTTCGGTTCCATTTCAGTAATTTCAGACATCGTATTTTTCGGTTATATCGCTGATTCTGTAATTTTGTATCATTCCCATCAATGTATCCTTCCTGGAAAACCAGAGAAATCTCAATGTATCCTTCTTGTAAAACCAGAGAAATCTCAATGTATCCTTCCTGGAAAACCAGAGAAATCTCATTGTATCCTTCCCGGGAAACCAGAGAAATCTCAATGTATCCTTCTTGTAAAACATGAGAAATCTCAATGTATCCTTTTTGTAAAACATGAGAAATCTCAATGTATCCTTCCCGGGAAACCAGAGAAATCTCAATGTATCCTTCTTGTAAAACATGAGAAATCTCAATGTATCCTTCTTGTAAAACATGAGAAATCTCAATGTATCCTTCCCGGGAAACCATAGAAATCTCAATGTATCCTTCTTGTAAAACATGAGAAATCTCAATGTATCCTTCCCGGGAAACCAGAGAAATCTCAATGTATCCTTCTTGTAAAACATGAGAAATCTCAATGTATCTTACTTGTAAAACATGAGAAATCTCAATGTATCTTTCCCGGGAAACCATAGAAATCTCAATGTATCCTTCTTGTAAAACATGAGAAATCTCAATGTATCCTTCCCGGAAAACCAGAGAAATCTCAATGTTTCCTTCTTGTAAAACCAGAGAAATCTCAATGTATCCTTCTTGTAAAACATGGGAAATCTCAATGTATCCTTCTTGTAAAACATGAGAAATCTCAATGTATCCTTCCCGGGAAACCAGAGAAATCTCAATGTATCCTTCTTGTAAAACATGAGAAATCTCAATGTATCTTACTTGTAAAACATGAGAAATCTCAATGTATCTTTCCCGGGAAACCATAGAAATCTCAATGTATCCTTCTTGTAAAACATGAGAAATCTCAATGTATCCTTCCCGGAAAACCAGAGAAATCTCAATGTTTCCTTCTTGTAAAACCAGAGAAATCTCAATGTATCCTTCTTGTAAAACATGGGAAATCTCAATGTATCCTTCTTGTAAAACATGAGAAATCTCAATGGCAGAATTATCGTATCGACAGAATTATCGTATCGAGAGAAATATCGGATCCGAAAAACCATTAGTTTACAACAAAACGAATAGACACTTTGAAACGAGGAGAACGGACGTTCTGTAAAAGACGAAAATTTCCGAAATCATGAAAAAAAAAGTCGATAAGAAAAACGAACCGAATCGAAACGGAAATCGGCCGAAACGAAAATTTACAAGATCCTAACGAACTGAACCGAATCGAACCGAAAAAAAAAATCGGTGCACAAGTCTATCCAGCGGTAGACTCGGGTTGGAAAGGATAACATTAAGGGCTTGATTTAATTCCATTGGTAGATCTTTTAAAAGATATACTGGCAGGTTTACCCCACATTTGGCCAAATTTTGATAAACAGCCCTTTGCTGCTAAATTTCGGGCTGGTGAAAAAGCTTATATTTTACAAGAAAGTGTATGTAACTAGTAATCACTGCTAAACTCTTAAAAAAAAAAAACAACCCCAACCAGATACCGAACCCCAACCCTAGAATTTTTTATGGCTGCTCTTTAATTCATAAATGAACACTGAAATTCAGTTTGAGGATTTTACCTGTGTGTTCAGGGTGATTTTCCGTGTTACCCTGACGGGAAATCCAATTAGCAGCACCTTACAGCAGTTGATGTCCTTTTCAGAAATCAGCATACCGATAAATTCGTATTGAATGGCTAAAACCGTTGGCTAAATGGCTAAAAAGCCACGACTTTCTCGCTACTGTTATTATTTAGTTTGTTCGCTATGACACCAATGAGTGGCCTAGTATGGACTTCTATGCTTTAGGGTTTTTTTATGTCCAGACCCCTGGTTCATTGTACTATCTTATATTGTTTAATGCTGTGTTATGTATTTTCTATTTTTGTTTTGAAAAATGTAATAAACTTCTTATACCCATAAAAAAAAAAAGTATAGCCGCGACAGCCGATATCTGACCCGAACAAGTATCGGGAACAGAAATGCCGGTAAAGCTGAATTTGAATCTCGAACAGAAAAATGGCCAAAAATGGTGCTGATTTTAGAATCGGAGTGTGAGGATGCAGACTCAGGTGAGAATGGATACATTTTCCTCATTAACCCGTCTCTGTCTCTTTCTACAGGTTGGAGTTATAAGCTGGGGCACCGTGAACCACTGCGATAAAAGAGGAAACCGAATCACCACCACCACCCTTCCAAATCACGCACGGGATTTCCATATTAATGTTTTCCCCATGTTGTCCTGGATAAAGAGCGTCGTGAAAGAAGACCTTGTCTACCTTAAAGATGTATAGATACTGTGGTTCCATGGACCCAGCCAGGTGAACCAATGTCATGGAAACATTCGTTCTTCCCTTCATAAGGTTGGACAGACAGTGAGAAGACATCCATCTGTCTGATGTTCGAGACACCTACAATAAAGGCTTGCAGTATGTTCTTTCCAAGAACTGACCTTGCCCCCACCCCAGCCTCTCCATGCACAGGTTGTCGCTGTGCTCTTGCGGCTCTTACAAGGTGTTTGTATTATTCTCATTTATTTGCTGACCACACACATAGCAAAATCACCTAGTATAACAAAGGGTTAAATCACGGCACATGCGCTGCTACTTTTAACGTCTCGCTGGATTAAACGTATTCCTTATCATTAAACAAACGATCACAAACTCCTCCTCGTGTTCTGGTGTTGTTTAAAGTTTGCCGTAAAAAGGGCCACGACCACCAAAAAATGAAATGTCCTTATTGTGTATATTTATGTTGCCGATATCTTGCACATGATTTGCGTTTGTCGTGTTTCTTTAGTTAATTTAAATATTTTACTCCGCTTGACAGGGAAGGAACCACTCCCTATATATGTGTTAGCATCAGTTTTGCATATCATTGAAAAAAGGGAGTAATTCCCTGTTGTAGTTTTGTCGTCACTCACTTCCAGGCGGCATGCCGCGTGCGTGCGCGAGGGGAGTGTGATAGCTGTGACACTTCACTCACTTTGGGAAGTCCAAGCAGCATGCTGCAGGTGGGAGTGACAGCTGTGAGTGGAGAACTGTCCTAAAGGACATTTCGTGAAGTCCCGGTGTTCCGTCAAATAATGCCAGAGCGTCGGATAGTGTAAGCCAGGCCTCAAAATTTCCACTCGCCTGCTCGCATTTAGCGAGTGGAAATTACATGAGGGCGAGTGGGAATGCAGAGGCAGGGCAGGATAAAGGGTTAGGTGGGGCAACTAGTGGCGAGTAACTCTTAAGGCCTGGCTAGTAGCTTGGGACTTGAAATTTTGAGCCCTGGTGTAAGCGATGCTCGGCGCATGCGCCGGTCCCGCTACGTCACACCAGCTGATCTGTCAATCAGCTACCGATCAGCTGGAATCCGTGACGTATGCGCAAATCGACCACAAGCGTTGGATTGATCAAGGGATGCGTGAGTGTAGAGCAGTCCTAAAGGTCACTTCGCTCACTTATGTTTTTATTATTTCAGGTGAATTTACTCACCTTTTCTCCCTCGTTGTGCTCCGCTCCTCCTCTTCAGCTCATGCAGGAATATTCCGAATGGAGGAGGTCCCTGCAGCTTTTCTGTTTGCGGCTGCGATCGGCGGTTTATCGGCGGCTTTCGGTGATTTTTCAGCAGTTTATCAGATGGGAAATCACATACAGTAAAGAGCTGCTAATTCCGAGCCCCAACCATAAACTGAGGCAACCGGCAAGGCCAGAACACCGGCTGAAGCTGTAATCTAATCCCACCCAGTTTTACGCGTTTGACAGATTTATCCCTTTGCTCGCGTTCAATCGGAAATATGGAAATGACATTATGCCGGTATTTTCCATGTGAATACATTCTCAGAATTCCCACAAAGCTAAAACGATACCGAATTCCAGCGAAGGGTTAAGCGCGACATGATGATGATTGCATGAGGTGCAGCAGAAATCTCGTGATGAATATTTTTTCAGGATTGACCTCTGACATGATTGATTGCTTTGCTGCTGAAGGAAGTAAACACGAAAAAAAAAAAACATACTCTGCTACATTATCTATTCGTCCTCTAAAAAATCACTTTCACTTTCGCTCTCGTGTTCACCTGGCCGGGACAGTATCCAATCCTATGACAATAATAACGGCAGCTGCCAATCAGCACAGAGCTCTTATATAATGTATCGAATACCTGACTTCCTGGACATCCCTAACTGACGCAGATTGATACTTTGTGATAAGTTGGAACTGCTCAGGGGCCACAATAAATGGGCCCCCTGCTCCTACTGCTCATTGCGGGGGTGGCCTCGGTGCACTGTGGTGAGTGTAAGACTCTGCGGGTCAATAAAATCTATCAACTGTATATCTGACATGTGTCTGTCTGAGATCTCCCTCTCTCTGAATGTGTCTGTCTGAGATCTCCCTCTCTCTGAATGTATCTGTCTGAGATCTCCCTCTCTCTGAATGTGTCTGTCTGAGATCTCCCTCTCTCTGAATGTGTCTGTCTGAGATCTCCCTCTCTCTGAATGTGTCTGTCTGAGATCTCCCTCTCTCTGAATGTGTCTGTCTGAGATCTCCCTCTCTCTGACTTGTGTCTGTCTAGGATCTCCCTCTCTCTGAATGTGTCTGTCTGAGATCTCCCTCTCTCTGACTTGTGTCTGTCTGAGATCTCCCTCAGTGACTTGTGTCTGTCTGTCTTATGTCACTCTCTGACATGTGTCTGTCTCAGGTCACTCTCTGACATGTGTCTGTCTCAGGTCACTCTCTCTGACATGTGTCTGTCTCAGGTCACTCTCTCTGACATGTGTCTGTCTCAGGTCTCTCGCTGACATGTGTCTGTCTCAGGTCTCTCTCTCTGACATGTGTCTGTCTCAGGTCTCTCGCTGACATGTGTCTGTCTCAGGTCTCTCTCTCTGACATGTGTCTGTCTCAGGTCTCTCGCTGACATGTGTCTGTCTCAGGTCTCTCTCTCTCTGACATGTGTCTGTCTCAGGTCTCTCTCTCTCTGACATGTGTCTGTCTGTCTCAGGTCACTCTCTCCAGTATTATTACACGGGGGTCTCCATACCAGGACATGGGCTGCCGGAGTTTTCCATTGTTGGATATGTGGACGGGATACAGATAACACATTATAGCAGTGAAACCAGCCGCATCGTTCCCGTGGTTCGATGGATGCAGAAAGTGGAACCTGATTATTGGGAGACAGAAACACAGATCGGCAAAAGCAACGAGGAACTATTCAAACACAATGTGAAGACAGTCATGGACTGTTTCAACCACAGCACAGGTGAGACACACAACGTACAGACACTACACTTGAGGGTCTATCCACAAAGCACCGAAATTGCGATGCTTTTCCCATCGGCGCACTTTGGTGATTCCATTTCACCAAAAATATGGTGAATTCACTATTCACAGAATGTTCACCGTAGTGCGCCGAAGATGGAGTCGCCGAAGCCCCATGAAAAAGTTGAAGAGCAGCGAAGTGGCCTCGGCAAATTCCACCAAAAAAAACCTCTGCTATTCTTCTAATAGGTGTTTAAACCAATAAAAAATGCACTAAAATGCGTCTAAATAATAAAAAAAGGTCCTTTAAAAGATAATTAAAAGGTCTGTTACAGAATAAAAAAAAACACTTAAAAAAAACTGAGAAATGAAAATTTTGTCAAAAAAATCCATGAGATACAAAAAGGTGTTAAAAAGTAAATAAAAAGGCTTTTTGATGAAAATGAAAAAATTAACAACAGTCTTTTAAATTTTTTTTAAATGGTATTGTATTTTTAATTGGAAACCTATGGGATTCACCTGTTTAAACCAATCCACTTCAAACACCGAACATCAGGGCATTTCACTGACACTTTGGTGCAGTTCGGCGTTCTGTGAAAAGACGGACCATTACTTCACTATGGCCAATTTCGGTGCTGCCAAAGATCGTGTAACTGCACCATATTTCGCTGTCCCATGACCTGCAGGTTAGTGGTTAATAATGAGAACCAGTCGGCTGCCATGATGATACCCTCTAACTCCCGACCCCTTCCAATAAAATGCCACATGGGTTCAGGTAGGAGAACGAAAGGCATGAGCTGTATAATGTCCACCCGTTGGCCTGCTCCTATCAATGATGGGGTAGGGGTTAGTCTCAAAGCACCAAGGTGAAAATCGCTGGTATTGCAACGCCAAAAAAATGCCATATTTCACAAAACTAAAATCCAAAAGCCAAAGGGCCCTCTTACAATCTTCGCGTTAAAACGCTTGTGAATTTGTGCGCCAAGCGTTAAACGCTAACGCGCGTAAATCACCGCTGGAATTACAATCCTTGTGCGTTTTTTCATTCGTCGAGAAATAACGCGCGTTAAACGGACGCGCACAAATGGTCACGCAGTAACGTTGCGCGCAGAAATCAGCAGACTGTTTTTTTTTTACGTGGTTCAGCCAATCAGAATTAAGAACTACAATTATCTCACGTTAAGGTTTTGCACCTGCCAAAGTCAATCTGCGCATATATGCTGCAGCAATAATAAAAGCACACAAAACTTCTCCATTTTATTGGTTTGGGTATGTGTAGAATGTGTAGCTATACCTTGCTGCTTTTTTTTTTTTTGGGCTGGTATTTTTGCGTTCGGCCAGGCTGTTCAGATTTGCCTTTAACACCAGCTTTTAGGAGTTGCTAATGCGCGCAAACGCTATCCGTTAAATCCTGCGCATAGATTGTAATACCATCCGCGTACCAGCGTTCATTCATGGTTGCGCTCACAATGTTAAGAATAGGACGCGTGCAGTACAGTACGCAGGCAAAGGGTTTGCGCGGGTTCACCCGTGGTAGACAATTACAAGCGTTTGTTGCGCTGACATTGTAATACGGCATTCGGCGCAAAGGGTTTTACCCCTCGCGTTAATGCGCTTTTGCACCAGCGTAAGCGTTTGCACGAAGATTGTAATTTAGCCCAACTGGTTCTCAAAATTGGAAGACGTGTCTACGGACTCCACGTAACGTGTCCCTTTGCCGTTTGCAGGTTTCCATTCTCTTCAGTGGATGTACGGCTGTGAGCTGAGGGATGACGGCAGCATCAGGGGGTACTATCAGTATGGATATGACGGGAGGGATTTCCTCGTCTTGGATACCGAGCGCGAGATTTTCATTGCCCTAACAGACCAAGCTCAAATGAAAGCTCAGAGGGTGAACAGCCCGAGCGTGCGAGCGGGAAAGAGAGACAAGAGATACCTGGAGACCGAGTGCATCGACTGGCTGAAAAAGCACTTAGTCAATGGCGAGGAGCAGCTGACTTGGGCAGGTAGGTCGTATGGGCCATGCGGAAACGAAAAACCTGGATTGGACAGGGTGGGGTTAATGGTACTAGGGGGGCTATACCTGAAATACTGGCCAAATAGGATGGGTGGTGAGAATGGGGGGGACTAGAGCAGCTACAAAGTTGGGTATGCAGGGTCACCAGCACCCAGTGACAGCCCATGGTCACAAGGGGGGGCAAGGGGTGCAGCCCGCACCGGGTGACACAACCCCCTAGGATGACACCCTGAAAAAATTAAATAAATTTCTCAGGAAGGATACATTGAGAATTCTCTTATTTTCAAGTATGTCCTGGGTGGGCAAGCCCTAGGCTGGCACTTTCCAGGGGGTGGCAAAAAAAACACCACAAAGAGGATATTCACAGCGCACCGAAGTGACGCAGACATTTCAGTGTTCTGTTGTTCCCCGCACTTTGGGGAATCAAATTTCCCCGGGGAATTCACTACAGGGTCCCTGAAGTGCAGGGAATCAGCCACCGAATGCCGCCGCAAACCCATCGTCCGCTGTTTTACAAGAAAAACTACTGAACGAAAATGTCTGGAATTAACATACATACTCGCCACCCAGGACATACTTGAAAACGAGAGAAATGTCGATGTATCCTTCCTGGTAAAATACTTTATAAATAAATAAAGAAAACATATAAGATCCTATGAATAAAAAGGTTTGTTTGGATTTTTTTTTTAAAAAAATGCCTACAACATACTAAAATAATAAAATCAATAAATAAAGAGATTTTTTTACTATGGATTAAAGGAATAACGGTTTATTAGATATTGGATAACGACAGGAATATTTTTAACATTGAAACCTATGGTGTTCGTTCGCCCTGAATAAACCAAATGCCAAATGAAAACACCGGACATCAGGACATTTCTTTGCTGTTCGGTGTCTCTGAACAGATTAACCATTACTTCTCTATGGGGACTTTCACTGCCTTCGAACAGGCACCGTACTTGCTGGCAGTTTGCCAAAATTTGTGTGTGAGCGTATCACAGAGCCTCACAGTAATGTGCGCCGTGTATTATGAGCATTCAGTGTTATATGTACTGATTTATGAGTAAAAGTAAAAAAAAAAAAGTAAAACTCGGGGGGGTGACACCATAAGTTACTGCACCGGGTGACACCAACCCTAGTGACGCCACTGGTTGAGGGCTCTAGAGGGCCCGCTCCCTTGTCAAACCTTGTGCATCTAAGTGCCACAGATGGATGGGATCCTGCCATGCCACCCAGGAATGTCCCACCAAGACATCAGCAAATTTCCCGGTGGGCCGCAGACACAATAGTCTTCTATGGGACAATTTCGGTGCCCCAATATTGCGACAAACTGCACCGTATTTTGCTGTCAATTCGCCTGTATTTGGCATATTGATCACTTAGTGAATAGACGAATTGTCCCGTAATTGTACTGATAGGTGACAGTCACCGTCCGGTGCAATTCGGAGGTTAGTGAATAACCTCTTAAGAAAAGGTTGCACATGGCTTGGCGGCCATACCTGCTGTCACTGGGACGGACCTTTCCCTTCCCTTGGCTATTTTTAAATAACAGAAGGAAAAAGTGGAACCATTAGAAATATTTTATCAAAGTGGTTTGATTATTGTTTAACATGCAAAAAGTAAGATATATAACCAGTGCTTTGTATTGTCTATGTGCAAAGAAATACAGAGCGCAGTTAAGATTTTTGTAGAACCAAATCCAAGTTTGGGTTATATATAAAGCGTGGATACTGCTCAGCGTTTAGCTTCTATTTGTCCTTTATATTATTCTCCTTCTACCGAACTCAGTTCGCCCAGAGGTGAAGGTTTCGGACCAAAATGTAAACGGGGTCACAAAGCTGCACTGCCAGGTGTACGGGTTTCACCCCCGGGACGTGGATGTGAATTGGCAGAAGAACGGATAGATGTGCCGTCACATGAAGCCAAACACGTCCTCCCCAACAGTGACGGCACTTACCAGATCAGAGTCACCGTGGAAGTAGCGGCAGATGATCGAGAAGGTCACTCCTGCCACGTGGAGCACGCCAGCTTGGATCAAACACTCACTGTGAAGTGGGGTAAGTGTCACCACTTAAGAAAAGAATCAGAACGCTGAAAGTTTGATTTGAAATATCAGTCATCGTTTGTATCATTCATGTATGTTGTGTGTAAACAACATGTAACTATTCTAACATTCTTGGGGCTATAGTTAATGTAAAGATGCAAAACTTTACCAATTTAAATAGAACTTTTATTCCAGAATAGTTGATGCATAGAATCAGCTCAGCAGTGAAAGTGTTAATGTAGGGTCACATTACAATCTTAACGCGAAAATCTTTGCGCTAAGTGTTAAAGTTTTGCGTGCGCAAATCACCGTTGGAATTACAATCTTCGCGCGTGTTTTTATCCGCCAATCAATAGCGCGCGCAAACAGGACACGCTCAAATGCACGCGCAGTACCGTCTCGCGCAACAATCTAAGTGCGCGCAGTTGTTTTTCGCGATTCAACCAATCAGAATTAAGAACCACAACTATCTCACGTTCAGAGATTGCGTCTGCCACAGTCAATCTGAGCATATATGCTGCAGCAATAATACATGCGCACACAACTTCATCCATTGTATTGGTTTGGTATGTGTTGAATGGACCAATGGGCTTTCCTGCATTATTTTTTATGGGCTGGTGTATTTGGGTTTGGCCAGGTTGTTCAGATATGCCATTAGCACCAGCTTTTGAAAATCGCAAGGATTTTCCTTTTAACGCCCATGCAGTAATTTGCTCTAATAGATTTTGATGCCACGTTAATCGTAGCGCACATTTGCGTTTGCGCTTATAATGTTAAGTATAGGACGCATGAAGTACAGTAAGCTCGCGCATGGTTCGCACAAGTTTCCAGGCGGCATACGATTCCATGCGGTTTTAGCGTTGAGAATGTAATACGGAATTGAGCGCAATTATTTTTAACGCGTGCGTTAACACTTGATCATGCCGGCGCTACGGTTAATTCAAGATTGTAATGTGGCCCGTAGTATTTAAGGGTACTTGTTTATGTGTAAAAAAATTTGCATCGTATATTAAGCTTATAATGTTATGCATTTTAAGAAACCAGACCTTAAACCCAATTCTCACAGCTTCCTCTCTCTCATATCCCCTTTGTTTTTCTCAGAGCTTCCTCTGTCTCATATCCCCTTTGTTTCTCTCAGAGCTTCCTCTGTCGCATATCCCCTTTGTTTCTCTCAGAGCTTCCACTGTCTCATATCCCCTTTGTTTCTCTCAGAGCTTCCTCTGTTTCATATTCCTTGTTTCTCAGAGCTTCCTCTGTCTCATATCCCCTTTGTTTCTCTCAGAGCTTCCTCTGTCTCATATCCCCTTTGTTTCTCTCAGAGCTTCCTCTGTCTCATATCCCCTTTGTTTCTTGGAGCTTCGTCTGTCTCATATCCCCTTTGTTTCTCTCAGGGCTTCCTCTGTCTCATATCCCCTTTGTTTCTTGGAGCTTCGTCTGTCTCATATCCCCTTTGTTTCTCTCAGGGCTTCCTCTGTCTCATATCCCCTTTGTTTCTCTCAGAGCTTCCTGCCTCATATCCCCTTTGTTTATGTCAGAGCTTCCTCTGTCTCATATCCCCTTTGTTTCTCAGAGCTTCCTCTGTCTCATATCCCCTTTGTTTCTCTCAGAGCTTCCTCTGTCTCATATCCCCTTTGTTTCTCTCAGAGCTTCCTCTGTCTCATATCCCCTTTGTTTCTCTCAGAGCTTCCTCTGTCTCATATCCCCTTTGCTTCTCTCAGAGCTTCCTGTCTCATATCCCCTTTGTTTCTCTCAGAGCTTCCTGTCTCATATCCCCTTTGTTTCTCTCAGAGCTTCCTCTGTCTCATATCCCCTTTGTTTCTCTCAGAGCTTCCTCTGTCTCATATTCCCTTTGTTTCTCTCAGAGCTTCCTCTGTCTCATATCCCCTTTGTTTCTCTCTGAGCTTCCTCTGTCTCATATCCCCTTTGTTTCTCTCAGAGCTTCCTCTGTCTCATATCCCCTTTGTTTCTCTCAGAGCTTCCTCTGTCTCATATCCCCTTTGTTTCTCAGAGCTTCCTCTGTCTCATATCCCCTTTGTTTCTCTCAGAGCTTCCTGCCTCATATCCCCTTTGTTTCTCTCAGAGCTTCCTCTGTCTCATATCCCCTTTGTTTCTCAGAGCTTCCTCTGTCTCATATCCCCTTTGTTTCTCTCAGAGCTTCCTCTGTCTCATATCCCCTTTGTTTCTCTCGGAGCTTCCTCTGTCTCATATCCCCTTTGTTTCTCTCAGTTTATTCTGTCTCATATCCCCTTTGTTTCTCTCAGAGCTTCCTCTGTCTCATATCCCCTTTGTTTCTCTCAGTGCTTCCTCTGTCTCATATCCCCTTTGTTTCTCAGAGCTTCCTCTGTCTCATATCCCCTTTGTTTCTCACAGCTTCCTCTGTCTCATATCCCCTTTGTTTCTCTCAGTTTATTCTGTCTCATATCCCCTTTGTTTCTCTCAGAGCTTCCTCTGTCTCATATCCCCTTTGTTTCTATCAGAGCTTCCTCTGTCTCATATCCCCTTTGTTTCTCTCAGAGCTTCCTCTGTCTCATATCCCCTTTGTTTCTCAGAGCTTCCTCTGTCTCATATCCCCTTTGTTTCTCCCTCAGAGTCGCAGTCGAGCAGTAACACGCTGTGGATAGTGATTGGCGTTATTCTTGTCGGAGTGATAGCCATCGCTGCTGTAGGATTTATTATATGGAAGAAGAGATCAGGTAAGGGAGCCTCTATGTGCTTTCATAATGGATCAGACAGTGTGTCTTTGGGATCTCTAGATATAAAGCAGGGAATCATGTAAAGCTCAATGCAGTTTAAACGCTGCAGGTGGGACCCAAAGTAAAGACGAGTCTTGACAAGTCATTTTCTGTAGCTTTCCTCCTCCTGGGGCACAGACACGTTTTTTATTAACTGAATTATTTTATTCATTTAATAACAGTATTTGATCTCTCTCGTTCTAGGAAAGAAAACTAAATATGCTGCAGCTTACAGTAAGTTACACATTTCTCTTACATGTGTGAATGTGTGATGCTGGTATTGTGTATATCCAGGGTCAGCAACCTTGCCCCTTCAGATGTTTTGAAACTACATTTCCCATGATAATCAGGTATGCATTATATTGGCTGGGGCTCTGTATTGCTTAATCAATAGAACACAAAGCCGATTTGTGTAAAAGCAAATGATTAGCTTTCACATCAGCCAATCACATGGCAGAAGCTCAATGCATTTCGGCATCTAGACGCGGTGAAGACGACTTGCTGAAGTTCAAACCGAGCATCAGAATGGGGGAAGAAATGGAATTTAAGTGTCTTTGAACGTGGCATGGTTGTTGGTGCTAGACGGGCTGGTCTGAGTATTTCATGCACAACCATCTCCAGGGTTTACAAAGAATGGTTCAAAAAAGAGAAAACATCCAGTGAGTGGCAGCTGTGTGGACGAAAATGCCCTGTTAATGTCAGAGGAGAATGGATAGACTGTCTCAAGATGATAGAAAGGCAACAGTAACTCCAATAACCACTCGTTACAAGCAAGGTCTACAGAATACCATCTCTGAATGCACAACACGTCCAACCTTGAAGCAGATGGGCTACAGCAGCAGCAGACCACACCGGGTGCCGCTCCTGTCAGCTAAGAACGGGAAACAGATGCTACAATTCACAAAGGCTCGTCACCAAAATTGGACAATAGAAAATTGGAAAAACTTTCTTAGCACACTTTGGAGCCCCTTAGTACCAATTGTGCATGGATTAAACGCCACAGCCTACCTGCGTATTGTTGCTGACCATATCCATCCCTTTATGACCGCAGTGCACCCTGTATCTTCTGATGGCTCCTTCCAGCAGGATAATGCACCATGTCACAAAGCTCAAATCATCTCAAACTGGTTTCTTGAACATGACAATTGTGGCATTGTGTGTGTGACTGTGTGATGCTGCTATTTGTGTGAATGTGCGATGCTGGCATTGTGTATGTGACTGTGTGATGCTGGTATTGTGTATGGGAATGTATGATGCTGGTATTGTGTATGGGAATGTGTGATGCTGGTATTGTGTATGTGACTGTATGATGCTGGTATTGTGTATGTGACTGTATGATGCTGGTATTGTGTATGTGACTGTATGATGCTGGCATTGTGTATGTGACTGTATGATGCTGGTATTGTGTATGGGAATGTGTGATGCTGGCATTGTGTATTTATTTATTTATAAAGGATTTTACCAGGAAGGATACATTGAGATTTCTCTCGTTTTCAAGTATGTCCTGGGTTCGAGAACATTGAGTGGTTACAGAAATACAAAATAGTAAAATGCAAGATATTAAACACAGGACCAAATATACAGATTAACAGAAAAATAAATATGGAGGAAATGTAGTCATTATGTTACATGTTTACAGGTGCATTTCGTATTGAGGTATGCTAATAGGGAGCTCTTAAGGGACTTTAGACTGGGGGAAGATTTGACGGCGTCTGGGAGGTTATTCCATATTTGCGGTGCTCTGTAGGAAAATGCGGATCAAGCCATTTTCTTTTTGTATTGTGGTATTGTAAGTAAGGTGCTGGTCCTGGATCTGAGGTTATAGGATGAGGGAACTGCTGGGGGAAGCAGCATATTCAGGTAGGGTGGTAGCTTCCCAGAAAAGCTCTTAAACACCAGGTTGGAAAGGTGAAGGGTGCGTCTAGAGTCCAGCGATGGCCAGTTTAGTTCTTTTAACATGTCACAATGGTGGGTCATGTAGTTACATTGTAGCACAAAGCGACAGAATGAGTTATACAATGTAGTAAGTTTATGAAGGTGTGTTTGAGGGGCGGCTGCATACACTACATCTCCGTATTCAATGGCTGGCATAAGCATTTGTTGTACAATCTGCTTTCTTACCGCGGGGCTCAGGCAGGATTTGTTTCTGTACAGGGCACCTAGTTTGGGGTAAAGTTTAGATGAGAGTTTTTCGATGTGGGGGCCAAAGGATAGATTAGGGTCTAACCACATACCTAGGTATTTGAGAGAGGTGACTGTGGTCAGCGTGCCATTTGATTTTGTCCCAACACATAGATGGGGTGTTTGCAATTTGTGTAGTTTAGGTTTTGTTCCAAAGAGCATTGTATGATGCTGGTATTGTGTATGGGATTGTGTGATGCTGGCATTGTGTATGTGACTGTATGATGCTGGCATTGTGTATGTGACTGTATGATGCTGGCATTGTGTATGTGACTGTATGATGCTGGTATTGTGTATGTGACTGTATGATGCTGGTATTGTGTATGGGATTGTGTGATGCTGGTATTGTGTATGTGACTGTATGATGCTGGCATTGTGTATGTGACTGTATGATGCTGGTATTGTGTATGGGAATGTATGATGCTGGTATTGTGTATGTGACTGTATGATGCTGGTATTGTGTATGGGAATGTGTGATGCTGGTATTGTGTATGTGACTGTGTGATGCTGGTATTGTGTATGGGATTGTGTGATGCTGGTATTGTGTATGTGACTGTATGATGCTGGCATTGTGTATGTGACTGTATGATGCTGGTATTGTGTATGTGACTGTATGATGCTGGCATTGTGTATGTGACTGTATGATGCTGGTATTGTGTATGTGACTGTATGATGCTGGCATTGTGTATGTGACTGTATGATGCTGGTATTGTGTATGTGACTGTATGATGCTGGTATTGTGTATGGGAATGTGTGATGCTGGTATTGTGTATGGGAATGTGTGATGCTGGTATTGTGTATGTGACTGTATGATGCTGGTATTGTGTATGGGAATGTATGATGCTGGTATTGTGTATGTGACTGTATGATGCTGGTATTGTGTATGTGACTGTATGATGCTGGTATTGTGTATGTGACTGTATGATGCTGGTATTGTGTATGTGGCTGTATGATGCTGGTATTGTGTATGTGACTGTATGATGCTGGCATTGTGTATGTGACTGTATGATGCTGGTATTGTGTATGTGACTGTATGATGCTGGTATTGTGTGTAATGTGACTGTATGATGCTGGTATGTGTATGTGACTGTATGATGCTGGCATTGTGTATGTGACTGTGTGATGCTGGTATTGTGTATGTGACTGTATGATGCTGGTATTGTGTATGGGAATGTGTGATGCTGGTATTGTGTATGTGGCTGTACGATGCTGGTATTGTGTATGTGACTGTATGATGCTGGCATTGTGTATGTGCTGTATGATGCTGGTATTGTGTATGTGACTGTATGATGCTGGTATTGTGTATGTGACTGTATGATGCTGGTATTGTGTATTTGACTGTATGATGCTGGTATTGTGTATGTGACTGTATGATGCTGGTATTGTGTATGGGCGTGTACGATGCTGGTATTGTGGTATGTGACTGTATGATGCTGGTATTGTGTATGTGACTGTGTGATGCTGGCATTGTGTATTGACTGTATGATGCTGGTATTGTGTATGTGACTGTATGATGCTGGTATTGTGTATGTGGCTGTACGATGCTGGTATTGTGTATGGGAATGTGTGATGCTGGTATTGTGTATGTGACTGTATGTGATGCTGGTATTGGTGTATGTGACTGTGTGATGCTGGTATTGTGTATGGGATTGTGTGATGCTGGTATTGTGTATGTGACTGTATGATGCTGGTATTGTGTATGGGAATGTGTGATGCTGGTATTGTGTATGGGAATGTGTGATGCTGGTATTGTGTATGTGACTGTGTGATGCTGGTATTGTGTATGGGAATGTGTGATGCTGGTATTGTGTATGGGAATGTGTGATGCTGGTATTGTGTATGTGACTGTATGATGCTGGTATTGTGTATGTGACTGTATGATGCTGGCATTGTGTATGTGACTGTATGATGCTGGTATTGTGTATGTGACTGTATGATGCTGGTATTGTGTATGGGAATGTGTGATGCTGGTATTGTGTATGGGAATGTGTGATGCTGGTATTGTGTATGTGACTGTGTGATGCTGGTATTGTGTATGTGACTGTGTGATGCTGGCATTGTGTATGTGACTGTATGATGCTGGTATTGTGTATGTGACTGTATGATGCTGGTATTGTGTATGTGACTGTATGATGCTGGTATTGTGTATGTGACTGTATGATGCTGGTATTGTGTATGTGACTGTATGATGCTGGTATTGTGTATGTGACTGTATGATGCTGGTATTGTGTATGTGGCTGTACGATGCTGGTATTGTGTATGGGAATGTGTGATGCTGGTATTGTGTATGTGACTGTATGATGCTGGTATTGTGTATGGGAATGTATGATGCTGGTATTGTGTATGTGACTGTATGATGCTGGTATTGTGTATGTGACTGTATGATGCTGGTATTGTGTATGTGACTGTATGATGCTGGTATTGTGTATGTGGCTGTATGATGCTGGTATTGTGTATGTGACTGTATGATGCTGGCATTGTGTATGTGACTGTATGATGCTGGTATTGTGTATGTGACTGTATGATGCTGGTATTGTGTATGTGACTGTATGATGCTGGTATTGTGTATGTGACTGTATGATGCTGGCATTGTGTATGTGACTGTGTGATGCTGGTATTGTGTATGTGACTGTATGATGCTGGTATTGTGTATGGGAATGTGTGATGCTGGTATTGTGTATGTGGCTGTACGATGCTGGTATTGTGTATGTGACTGTATGATGCTGGCATTGTGTATGTGACTGTATGATGCTGGTATTGTGTATGTGACTGTATGATGCTGGTATTGTGTATGTGACTGTATGATGCTGGTATTGTGTATTTGACTGTATGATGCTGGTATTGTGTATGTGACTGTATGATGCTGGTATTGTGTATGTGGCTGTACGATGCTGGTATTGTGTATGTGACTGTATGATGCTGGTATTGTGTATGTGACTGTGTGATGCTGGCATTGTGTATGTGACTGTATGATGCTGGTATTGTGTATGTGACTGTATGATGCTGGTATTGTGTATGTGGCTGTACGATGCTGGTATTGTGTATGGGAATGTGTGATGCTGGTATTGTGTATGTGACTGTATGATGCTGGTATTGTGTATGTGACTGTGTGATGCTGGTATTGTGTATGTGACTGTATGATGCTGGTATTGTGTATGTGACTGTATGATGCTGGTATTGTGTATGGGAATGTGTGATGCTGGTATTGTGTATGTGACTGTATGATGCTGGTATTGTGTATGTGACTGTATGATGCTGGTATTGTGTATGGGAATGTGTGATGCTGGTATTGTGTATGTGACTGTATGATGCTGGTATTGTGTATGGGAATGTGTGTGATGCTGTATTGTGTATGTGACTGTGTGATGCTGGCATTGTGTATGTGACTGTATGATGCTGGTATTGTGTATGTGACTGTATGATGCTGGTATTGTGTATGTGACTGTATGATGCTGGTATTGTGTATGTGACTGTATGATGCTGGTATTGTGTATGTGACTGTATGATGCTGGTATTGTGTATGGGAATGTGTGATGCTGGTATTGTGTATGTGACTGTGTGATGCTGGCATTGTGTATGTGACTGTATGATGCTGGTATTGTGTATGTGACTGTATGATGCTGGTATTGTGTATGTGACTGTATGATGCTGGTATTGTGTATGTGACTGTATGATGCTGGTATTGTGTATGTGGCTGTACGATGCTGGTATTGTGTATGTGACTGTATGATGCTGGTATTGTGTATGTGACTGTATGATGCTGGTATTGTGTATGTGACTGTATGATGCTGGTATTGTGTATGTGGCTGTACGATGCTGGTATTGTGTATGGGAATGTGTGATGCTGGTATTGTGTATGTGACTGTATGATGCTGGTATTGTGTATGGGAATGTATGATGCTGGTATTGTGTATAGGAATGTGTGATGCTGGTATTGTGTATGGGAATGTGTGATGCTGGTATTGTGTATGGGAATGTGTGATGCTGGTATTGTGTATGTGACTGTATGATGCTGGTATTGTGTATGGGAATGTATGATGCTGGTATTGTGTATGGGAATGTGTGATGCTAGTATTGTGTATGTGACTGTATGATGCTGGTATTGTGTATGTGACTGTATGATGCTGGTATTGTGTATGGGAATGTGTGATGCTGGTATTGTGTATGTGAATGTGCGATGCTGGTATTGTGTATGTGACTGTATGATGCTGGCATTGTGTATGTGACTGTATGATGCTGGTATTGTGTATGTGGCTGTACGATGCTGGTATTGTGTATGTGACTGTATGATGCTGGTATTGTGTATGTGACTGTATGATGCTGGCATTGTGTATGTGACTGTATGATGCTGGCATTGTGTATGTGACTGTATGATGCTGGCATTGTGTATGTGACTGTATGATGCTGGCATTGTGTATGTGACTGTATGATGCTGGTATTGTGTATGTGACTGTATGATGCTGGCATTGTGTATGTGACTGTATGATGCTGGTATTGTGTATGTGACTGTATGATGCTGGTATTGTGTATGTGACTGTATGATGCTGGTATTGTGTATGTGGCTGTACGATGCTGGTATTGTGTATGTGACTGTATGATGCTGCCATTGTGTATGGGAATGTATGATGCTGGTATTGTGTATGGGAATGTGTGATGCTGGTATTGTGTATGTGACTGTATGATGCTGGTATTGTGTATGTGACTGTATGATGCTGGTATTGTGTATGTGACTGTATGATGCTGGTATTGTGTATGTGGCTGTACGATGCTGGTATTGTGTATGTGACTGTATGATGCTGGTATTGTGTATGTGACTGTATGATGCTGGCATTGTGTATGTGACTGTATGATGCTAGTATTGTGTATGTGACTGTATGATGCTGGCATTGTGTATGTGACTGTATGATGCTGGCATTGTGTATGTGGCTGTACGATGCTGGCATTGTGTATGTGACTGTATGATGCTGGTATTGTGTATGTGGCTGTATGATGCTGGTATTGTGTATGGGAATGTGTGATGCTGGCATTGTGTATGTGGCTGTACGATGCTGGCATTGTGTATGTGACTGTATGATGCTGGTATTGTGTATGGGAATGTGTGTATGCTGGTATTGTGTATGTGACTGTATGATGCTGGCATTGTGTTATGTGACTGTATGATGCTGGTATGTGTATGTGACTGTACGATGCTGTAATGGTATGTGACTGTGTGATGCTGGTAATGGGTATGTGACTGTTGATGCTGGCATTGTGTATGTGACTGTATGATGCTGGTATTGTGTATGGAATGTGTGATGCTGGCATTGTGTATGTGACTGTATGATGCTGGTATTGTGTATGGGAATGTGTGATGCTGGATTGTGTGTATGGGAATGTGTGATGGCTGGTATGTGTATGTGACTGTATGATGCTGGTATTGTGTATGTGACTGTATGATGCTGGTATTGTGTATGTGACTGTGTGATGCTGGTATTGTGTATGTGACTGTATGATGCTGGTATTGTGTATGTGACTGTGTGATGCTGGTATTGTGTATGTGACTGTATGATGCTGGTATTGTGTATGTGACTGTGTGATGCTGGTATTGTGTATGTGACTGTATGATGCTAGTATTGTGTATGTGACTGTGTGATGCTGGCATTGTGTATGTGACTGTATGATGCTGGTATTGTGTATGTGACTGTGTGATGCTGGCATTGTGTATGTGACTGTATGATGCTGGTATTGTGTATGTGACTGTATGATGCTGGTATTGTGTATGTGACTGTGTGATGCTGGTATTGTGTATGTGACTGTATGATGCTGGTATTGTGTATGTGACTGTATGATGCTGGTAATGGGTATGTGACTGTGTGATGCTGGCATTGTGTATGTGACTGTGTGATGCTGGTATTGTGTATGTGACTGTATGATGCTGGCATTGTGTATGTGACTGTATGATGCTGGTATTGTGTATGTGACTGTATGATGCTGGCATTGTGTATGTGACTGTGTGATGCTGGTATTGTGTATGTGACTGTATGATGCTGGCATTGTGTATGTGACTGTATGATGCTGGCATTGTGTATGTGACTGTATGATGCTGGTATTGTGTATGTGACTGTGTGATGCTGGTATTGTGTATGTGACTGTATGATGCTGGTATTGTGTATGTGACTGTGTGATGCTGGCATTGTGTATGTGACTGTATGATGCTGGTATTGTGTATGTGAATGTATGATGCTGGCATTGTGTATGGGAATGTGTGATGCTGGTATTGTGTATGTGGCTGTACGATGCTGGTAATGGGTATGTGACTGTATGATGCTGGCATTGTGTATGTGACTGTGTGATGCTGGTATTGTGTATGTGACTGTATGATGCTGGCATTGTGTATGTGAATGTATGATGCTGGTATTGTGTATGTGACTGTATGATGCTGGTATTGTGTATGTGACTGTATGATGCTGGCATTGTGTATGGAAATGTGTGATGCTGGTATTGTGTATGTGGCTGTACGATGCTGGTATTGTGTATAGGAATGTACGATGCTGGTAATGGGTATGGTATTTTGATTGTATCCAGTGTATATGAATGAATATTAACCTCATATAATCCACAGTGCATGTTGTTTGTCTTATGCTGCGTACCTGTATTGTGTGCCTGTATTGTGTGCCTGTATTGTGTATACTATTTCATATGGAATTAACATTGTGTTGCATTTTTTGTGAAACTGCAAGAATAGAATAAAGTAATTATTTTTTGTTTAGGCTCGGAGCGGGGAAGCGAGTCAAGCACATCCTCCATGTGAAGGTGAGTCACAACAAAGTCAGGGATGTCAAACTCCAGGTGTATAGATGTTGCTGTGCTACAATTTGCAATAAATCTATGAATGCAATAGATGAGCAGAGGATCGTGGGAGTTGTAGTTCAGCAATATCGGGATGGAGGAGTTCTAGAGCTCTGAATTAAAGGGATATTGTGTCAGTGTTCAGTTGTACCTAAATGTATCCTAATACCAAATGCATCGCGATTCCCTCTAAATCTGTGAAACGGCCAAACTAATGACATTTATTACATTTTGACGTCTGAGCTTGTTTCCTGCCATCACCTCGTTCTGTAAGGTGATCTCAATCTCACTTTTCTACCAACACTGGAAAAACAAATGGCATAAATTCCCACTCCCTGTTCCTTCCTTTGCAATAAACAAAATTCCTTTGCAATGCTCCTGTGGAATACCGTATCGACTATACTCGATATCGGGCCACCAGGAGGAGCCTTTGCAGGTCAAGTATAGTCGATCTTGGTAGTGAAGCATTTAAATACTGTGAGCGCCATTAAACAGCCATTCACGGTGTGTTTTACCACATACCTCCTGAAAACCAGATGACAACCTAATGGCAGTGATCAGGAGGTCTGAGGGAAATCGCTTGTCACATGGGCGGACTTTGTGAGTGTCAGGTCTGTTATGTTCCTTCTACTGAGCATTTTGTTGTGTTTTATTTAGTGTCGGTTGAGCCTCATTCACTTTCTTTTACAGTCACTAAAGGGGCTATTCAAAGAGCACCAAAATTTCGGCGCTCTTTGGTTTGGCGCACTTCGGCGACTTCAATTCAATGCTGCCGATAAACCCGTCGATTGCAGCCAATTAACCACCGAACGCATTCTGACAAACCACTGAATGCAGCCGACGATCAGCCAAGCAGGGGTAAAAAAAACACAAACAAAAAGCAATTTTTGAAAGGTGTTTTAAACAAAAATAATGCATGAAAATAATATATAAGGTCCTATGAATAACAATAAAAGGTCTTTTATACAAAAAAAAAAGCCATTAAAATAATAATAATAATCGGGATCAAAAATTTCGCCAGAAAAATGCCTTAAAAAATTCTAAACTAAATAAATAAATAAAAATACTTTTTGCTGCAAATGAAAAGAATAAACGGTTGAATAAAAAAATGTATAAAAACGGGGATTTTTTTTTTTTTATATGGAAACCTATGGGATTTGCCTGTTTAAACCTGTCGAACGAAAGCACCGAAAATCTGGGAATTTTGACAACATAATGCTGCTGTTTGGCGTTCTCTGAATAGATTAACCACCATTACTTCTCTATGGGGAATTTCGCTGCCGCTGAAGGTCACTGTATTTCGCTGTCAATTCGCCAACATTTGGCGAACTGGCAGCTTTCAGAATAGCCGAATGGCCACAAAATTGCACCGTATGGGGAAATTCAACGTTTGGTGCAATTCGGTGGCAAGTTCGTCGCTTATTGAATAACCCCTTACGGAAAATGTTACCGTCTTGAGGTTTTACCTTTATCCTTTCAAGGTCTTTGCTTCTTGGAGCAGAAACCGTATGATGCAATAAATAAACACATCACCACTAACCTAGTAATGTTTTATTATTTTCCAGCTAAGCAGACGGACGGAATTTATTGGAGCAGATCCATATCGGACAGGATAAATCCCATCGTGCAGGATCGCAGCCACGTTCCAAAACGGCGCAGAATTCACATGGAATGAATGACGTCAGCGCTACTTCATCTGATTTATGCAAATTATTTACATCACTACAAAAAATGTAAAATTGGATTTTCATGATGGGCGTCTAGTAATACAGTGTATACTTAATTTGTCATCTTATGTCTCCCCTACATTTATGAGGCCCAGGGCGAGAAAATTTTGTGGCACCCCTTGGCTACGCTTTCAACGCCACACCCCCTTATACTACACCTTTTTCCAGAGATACACACCGTGACCCCAACACAAACACCCATGAACCCTTTCATCTAAAGATAGATACCCCTCCCCCAGATAGACACTCCTGATTCCTCTTTTCCTCGGTTAGACACCCCTCCTGCATAAATAGACACCCCTCTCCATCAGACAGACACTCTATCCCCTACAAACAGACACATTAACACTCCCATGACATTGCGTACATGGAGATGGGGGGCAGTCCTGTAGACAGGGGGAGTTCCATGCTGGGCATTGGCTCTGTGCATTGTCAAGGCAGGTGTCGGCAGTGGCGCGGGGCCCACTGAAGTGCGGGGCCCAGGGTGTACACCCTGCTCGCCCCACCCAAAGGGCAGGCCTGTCCTCTGGTAGCTAGAGCTAAATGCTCCAGTACCTTCTCTTAGCCCCTTTTATTCTGCTTCCCTAAGCAAAGCTGTGAGGTGTGGATGCTTTAGACTAGTGAAGTCTGTATTTGACCAGTACTCACACGATGAAGTTCAGCAGATAGCTTCAACTCAGCAAAACTGACACGTAGAAAGATGAATCCAGTTGAAGAGTTTAATGATCAGACTGACAATCTTGTTAGTGTACAGCAATGCAGGTAAAAAGTCATTAATTTTGTCCAGCAGTGAGCACAGAATGGCTGCTATGTGACCAGGAAGTACCTTAGCACAAGACACTGAGCAAAGGGGTGGAACTAGCTGAATGCAGAAGGCTAAGGAAACTGAGCAGGGACAAAATAGCTATGAAATCAATAGCATGTAAGCAGCAAAGGCAGATTCAACACAAAACAGAAAAATATGAAATAAATCCTAAAACATGGGGCATGACTACTTTCCACTGGGCAGGTTGTACCCGGCGGGAGGGTGTTATCGCTGTAGTATGTCCCACTGACAAGCGATGCACATCATTGGCTGAAGGGCGTGGCCTTAGTTCAGGCCCTCCTGCGGCAGCGAGTGACGCATGCCGCGAACCAACTGGTGAGTGGGCCTGTCGCAGCCCATAGACGCCAGCAGGGTGTACTATGCTGCCCCGTGGTGTTCAGTCCCACCCGCCGAAGGGATGGCATACATGCCCCACAGCGAAGGGTTACACCGAATACAAAAAAAGTCTCTGAATTTAAAGTTCAAAATTTGTTCAAAATGTTGTAAATTAACACTCCTACCTATCCGGCGACCTGATCGCGGACATTATTTCTCCTCAGGGGTATTTTAAAAGTAAATGGTATTTCTGTTTTACAAAAACACTAACAAATATAAAATAAATGTATTTTTAAGATTTATATAAACGCCTGAGTCTCTTTTTCTTTTAAATTCATATATTTAGTTAGATGATTTGCCGAACAAGAAGGCCTAAAACACCCCATAAAAAAAAAATCCTCCCCTTATCCACCAACCAGCAGCTCAGGGCAGGGGTTAGCAACATTGGCCATCCAGATGGTTTGCTACTACATCTGGAAGGCCACAGTTGCTGACCCCTGGTTTAGGCTAATGTCAGATGAACGCAGTCTGAGCACACTCTGCGTGTGTGCGCGCATAACGGACGGACGGAAGACACAGTAGACACCGCACAGTCTGTTTTTTTTGCTGGACGTAGAAAAAAGGGAATTATGGGAAACAAAATTAATATGAAAAATGCTAAAAATTGGAAAACGATATGAAAAGCCATGGTGTGCGTCAAGGTGCTGGACGTCGCAAATGCGCTGCGTCTGACTTCATGTCATCATCACGCACACAGGACGCGGCGCACTCTGCACGTCGGTCCTAGGGGTTTTACGTTCTTGCCTAACTTGCGTCCGTTTGCCACGTGCGTTGTGCGTGCGCAGTTCGGTGCGGAGGCACTTAGTGTGTGGGTCTCTTGATCATGATTCTATGCTACGACGGACGTTAAACTGTGCAGCAACACGGACGTGTTCACTGCGTTCGTGTGACGCCGTCCTTAGAGAATGGGTGCTCAGACTATTAACCCCTCACCTGCTGTTTACTGAGAGTTTTAGAGGTTTTATTATGTATATTTCGTGAATTCATAATTTGATCAAATGAACAATTAACTGTAAATTCAATCAAATTGCAAACATCTGAGTCCATCTGTAAGTCTAGCATGTGCACTGTGCAATGTGTGGTGTGTAATGTGCGCTGTGTAATTTGCGCTGTGTGGTGTGTAATGTGCACTGTGTAATGTGCGCTGTGTGGTGTGTAATGTGCGCTGTGTGGTCTGTAATGTGCGCTGTGTAATGTGCGCAGTGTAATGTGTGCTGTGTGGTGTGTAATGTGCGCTGTGTGGTGTGTAATGTGCACTGTGTAATGTGCGCTGTGTGGTGTGTAATGTGCACTGTGCAATGTGCGCTGTGTGGTGTGTAATGTGCACTGTGCAATGTGCGCTGTGTGGTGTGTAATGTGCACTGTGCAATGTGCGCTGTGTGGTGTGTAATGTGCGCTGTGTAATGTGCGCTGTGTGGTGTGTAATGTGCACTGTGTAATGTGCGCTGTGTGGTGTGTAATGTGCGCTGTATAATGTGCGCTGTGTAATGTGTGCTGTGTAATGTGCGCTGTGTAATGTGCGCTGTGTAATGTGTGCTGTGTGGTGTGTAATGTGCGCTGTGTAATGTGCGCTGTGTAATGTGTAATGTGCGCTGTGTGGTGTGTAATGTGCACTGTGTAATGTGCGCTGTGTGGTGTGTAATGTGCGCTGTGTAATGTGCGCTGTGTGGTCTGTAACGTGCGCTGTGTAATGTGTGCTGTGTAATGTGCGCTGTGTAATGTGCGCTGTGTGGTCTGTAATGTGCGCTGTGTAATGTGTGCTGTGTGGTGTGTAATGTGCACTGTGTAATGTGCGCTGTGCAATGTGTGCTGTGTAATGTGCGCTGTGTGGTGTGTAATGTGCTCTGTGTAATGTGCGCTGTGTGGTGTGTAATGTGCGCTGTGTAATGTGCGCTGTGTGGTGTGTAATGTGCGCTGTGTGGTGTGTAATGTGCGCTGTATAATGTGCGCTGTGTGGTGTGTAATGTGCGCTGTATAATGTGCGCTGTGTGGTGTGTAATGTGCGCTGTATAATGTGCGTTGAGGCTCTTTAGGGATTATTCACAAAGCAGATGAAACACAGATCGGCAAAAGCAATGAGGCTCAATTTAAACACAATGTGAAGACAGTCATGGACTGATTCCTCCACAGCACAGGTGAGACACACAACCTACATCCACTACACTTGTTGAGGGTCTATTCACAAAGCACTGAAATTTCAGTGCTTTTCACTTGGGCGCACTTCGGGGATTCCATTTCAACAAAACGACGTTGAATTCCCTGTTCACCGTAGGGTCACCATAGTGCGCCAAATATGGAGTCGCCGAAGCCTCATGAAAAAGTTGGCGAATGTTGCTGAAGACCGCCAAAGAGAGGCGAACTAGCCTTGACGAAATCCACCGAATTGCAAAAAAAGACAAAAAACATATCTCTCCAATTCTTCTAATAGGAGTGTATACCAAAAAAAATGCATTTAAATGTGTCTAAACAATAAAAAAAAGTCCTTTAAAAAATAGTAAAACGGTCTGTTATAGAATGAAAAGAAAGTCTTGGGAAACAAATATTTTTATCAAAAAAATACAAAAAGGTGTTCTAAAAAATATATATATATATGTAAAGGTTTTTTGCAAAAATGAATAATTTTGAATGATTTTACTTTTTTTACATTGAATCCTTCGGGATTCGCCTGTTTAAACCTGTCAAACTGAAACTCCCCAAAAAAGGGCATTTCACTGACACTTCGGTGCAGTTCGTCAGTCTGTGAATAGATTAACCATTACTTCTTTATGGGACAATTTCGCTGCTGCTGAAGATCACTGAATTGCAGCGAACTGCACCGTATTTTGCCATCGATTCGCCCATGTATTTGACGAATTGACAGAAATAGTGAATAGACAATCTGCCTTGAAATTGCAATACGGTGGCAAATTCGGTGTTTAGTGAATAACCCCGTGTGTTTTGTGTTTGGGATTCGCTGGATGAGAATTCCGTGCAAAGTCTAAAGGGCAGATTGGTTTATTGCGCTCACGCACAGGGTTGGGTTATCTCTGCAGGTGCAAACACAGACAAATACACAAATCACAATCTGCAAGATCAAAATCTTCTTTCTTCCTTAACTCTTTCACTACCGAGCACTTCCTGTAGAAAAAAAATATTATCATAATGTTTGCATAGTGGGTAAACAAAGCAATCTTTTGCAGAAACATAGAAACATAGAAAGTGTCGGCAGATAAGAACCTTTCGGCCCATCTAGTCTGCCCAATTATATGGATACTTTACCTGGATTTATCTTTAGTTTAGGATAGCCTTATGCCTATCCCATGCTTGCTTAAATTCAATCACTGTTTTGGCCTCTACCACTTCAACTGGAAGAGTGTTCCATGTATCCACCACCCTCTCAGTAAAATAATACTTCCTGATGTTACTTTTAAACCTTTGCCCCTCTAATCTAAGACTATGTCCTCTTGTTTTGCTACTTTGTTTCCTTTTAAATATACTCCCTTCCTCTACCTTGTGTATTCCCTTTACGTATTTAAATGTTTCTATCATATCTCCTCTGTCTCGTCTTTTTTCCAAGCTGTACATGTTAAGATCATTAAGCCTTTCCTGGTAAAGATAGTAAAAAAATAAAATAATGTAAATTTGGTCAGTTGTAGGTTTTCATGTATTGGTTTACCCTTTAGAGAAATCTCGCTGGGATGAAAGGCTCAGCCAGACCCCAGGCCCAGCCAAGTCCAAAGGCCATCATACAGACTGCACATTACTGTGAGTTTTATTGCTGTGGAGCTCTGTGATACGCTCATACACACTGCACATTACTGTGAGTTTTATTGCTGTGGATTCTGTGATTTGCTCATACACACTGCACATTACTGTGAGTTTTATTGCTGTGGAGCTCTGTGATACGCTCATACACACTGCACATTTTATTGCTGTGGAGCTCTGTGATACGCTCATACACACTGCACATTACTGTGAGTTTCATTGCTGTGGATTCTGTGATACGCTCATACACACCGCACGTTGCTGTGAGTTTTATTGTTGTGGAACTGTGTTATGTCCTTCTTTATTTTGGAAGGGGGCAAAAAGCTGTTAAAGGTTGAGGAAGTTTACGGGCCCCATCGTGAGGTTCAGTAAGGGGCCTCATCATTTCTGATGGCTGCCCTGAATACAAGTGTCTCAGTCAAAAGGGAACGCCATTCCTCCTGATAAAATAGTGGAAGTACATTCCCACGTGTTCCTGCTCAACTCGACCCGATGGAAGATCTCCCTGTTACAATATGGGATAAAACACAGAATGATGAGAAGACAAACCAGTAAACACCACTTTCACTCCCTGCACTTACCTTAAACTCTGTCCTCTGCTCAGTAACTGCTGACATGTTTGGGATTCATTTTCTAATTGGACAGGAGCTTTGGCATCCTCCAATCAGCACAGGTCTCTCTCTTCCTCAGTGTATTGATGAGGTTCTGATGCTGGGGATTTCCAGGTCAAATTAAACAATGTTATTCACAACATGAGGGGCTTCCTCCTCTTCCTGCTGCTGCTCATTGTGGGGGTGTCTGGGGTGTATTCCGGTGAGTGCAGCAATAAAAACCACAGGTTTGGCGAGAGGGCAAGTAATGCAAGACACTAATATATTAACTGTATCCCTGACATGTGTCTGTCTGTCTCGGGTCACTCTCTCTGACATGTGTCTGTCTCAAGTCACTCTCTGACATGTGTCTGTCTCAGGTCTCTCTCTGACATGTGTCTGTCTCAGGTCTCTCTGACATGTGTCTGTCTCAGGTCTCTCTCTCTGACATGTGTCTGTCTCAGGTCACTCTCTCTGACATGTGTCTGTCTCAGGTCTCTCTCTGACGTGTGTCTGTCTCAGGTCTCTCTCTGACATGTGTCTGTGTCTGTCTCAGGTCTCTCTCTGACATGTGTCTGTCTCAGGTCTCTCTCTGACATGTGTCTGTCTCAGGTCTCTCTGACATGTGTCTGTCTCAGGTCTCTCTCTCTGACATGTGTCTGTCTCAGGTCTCTCTGACATGTGTCTGTCTCAGGTCACTCTCTCTGACATGTGTCTGTCTCAGGTCTCTCTCTGACGTGTGTCTGTCTCAGGTCTCTCTCTGACATGTGTCTGTCTCAGGTCTCTCTCTGACATGTGTCTGTCTCAGGTCTCTCTGACATGTGTCTGTCTCAGGTCTCTCTCTGACATGTGTCTGTCTCAGGTCACTCTCTCTGACATGTGTCTGTCTCAGGTCACTCTCTCTGACATGTGTCTGTCTCTGGTCACTCTCTCTGACATGTGTCTGTCTCAGGTCACTCTCTCTGACATGTGTCTGTCTCAGGTCTCTCTCTCTGACATGTGTCTGTCTCTGGTCACTCTCTCTGACATGTGTCTGTCTCGGGTCACTCTCTCTCTGACATGTGTCTGTCTCGGGTCACTCTCTCTGACATGTGTCTGTCTCGGGTCACTCTCTCTCTGACATGTGTCTGTCTCTGGTCACTCTCTCTGACATGTGTCTGTCTCGGGTCACTCTCTCTCTGACATGTGTCTGTCTCGGGTCACTCTCTCTGACATGTGTCTGTCTCGGGTCACTCTCTCTCTGACATGTGTCTGTCTCGGGTCACTCTCTCTCTGACATGTGTCTGTCTCGGGTCACTCTCTCTCTGACATGTGTCTGTCTGTCTCAGGTCTCTCTCTCTCTGACATGTGTCTGTCTCGGGTCGCTCTCTCTGACATGTGTCTGTCTCAGGTCTCTCTCTCTGACATGTGTCTGTCTCGGGTCTCTCTCTGACATGTGTCTGTCTCGGGTCTCTCTCTGACATGTGTCTGTCTCGGGTCTCTCTCTGACATGTGTCTGTCTCAGGTCTCTCTCTGACATGTGTCTGTCTCAGGTCTCTCTCTCTGACATGTGTCTGTCTCTGGTCACTCTCTCTGACATGTGTCTGTCTCGGGTCACTCTCTCTCTGACATGTGTCTGTCTGTCTCAGGTCTCTCTCTCTCTGACATGTGTCTGTCTCTCTCTCTCTGACATGTGTCTGTGTCTGTCTCTCTCTCTCTGACATGTGTCTGTCTCAGGTCTCTCTCTCTGACATGTGTCTGTCTCAGGTCTCTCTCTCTGACATGTGTCTGTCTCAGGTCTCTCTCTCTGACATGTGTCTGTCTCAGGTCTCTCTCTCTGACATGTGTCTGTCTCAGGTCTCTCTCTGACATGTGTCTGTCTCAGGCCATTTGTTACAGTATTATTACACGGCGGTGACGGTTCCGGGACACGGGCTGCCGGAGTTTTCTATCATTGCATATGTGGACGGGATAGAGATCGCACGTTACAGCAGTGATGTCGGCCGGATGGTCCCTGTGGCTCCATGGATGGAGAGACTTGACCCTGAATACTGGGAGAGGAATACCCAGCGCTGCAGAGGCAACGAGGCTGTATCTAAACACAACGTGAAGACTTTAATGACTCGCTTCAACCACACGGGAGGTGAGACGCGCGCTGGACACAGACGCCTGAATAAATCCATTCCTCATTATGTCTGACACTTGTAAGTGTTTATGGTTATTACCATTGTGACACCCCAAGATCTGAGCATGGAACTAGGGCAGAGATCTCAATCTCAGACGCCCTAGTTGTGTCTGAACTATAACTCCCATGATGCTTTGGTAATCTATTTCATGCAAAGAATTCTGGGAACTGTAGGTCAATAACATCTTGGGGGGCCAGAGTCTGAGATTTCTCAAGTAGGGGCTATATCGCAAGTAGAGCTGCCAGGTCGTCGATGTGTTCCTGGACACATTAATTTATTCAGTGCTTTATCTTACACAGTATTTAACGGTTAATCAGGTGCAGGAGGGAATGTTTAGAAAAAGTAGAAGGAATGTGTTATTGTTCTCCAGTCTACTCCAGATAAGAGCTGGCAGCCGAATGAGATAAGACAGGGAGCTTTAAAGACCTCTAATCCACCCCCTGGTGATGTCCTTTGAATACATCCCACGCAATACAATGATGTGAGTCGGTGACTGACCCATTCACTCCATTCTATGGCCAAAGCCACACAGTGAGGAGCAAGTGATGGAAAGATACAAAATATCACACAATGGATGCACCTAGTGACACATATAGAGGAAAATATCACACAATGGCTGCACCTAGTGACACATATAGAGGAAAATATCACACAATGGATGCACCCAGTAACACATATAGAGGAAATATCACACAATGGATGCACCCAGTGACACATATAGAGGAAAATATCACACAACGGATGCATCCAGTAACACATATAGAGGAAAATATCACACAATGGATGCATCCAGTAACACATATAGAGGAAATATCACACAATGGATGCACCCAGGGACACATATAGAGGAAAATATCACACAATGGATGCACCCAGTAACACATATAGAGGAAATATCACACAATGGATGCACCCAGTGACACATATAGAGGAAAATATCACACAATGGATGCATCCAGTAACACATATAGAGGAAATATCACACAATGGATGCACCCAGTGACACATATAGAGGAAAATATCACATAATCGATGCACCCAGTGACACATATAGAGGAAAATATCACACAATGGATGCACCCAGTGACACATATAGAGGAAATATCACACAATGGATGCACCCAGTGACACATATAGAGGAATATCACACAATGGATGCACCAGTGACACATATAGAGGAAAATATCACACAATGGATGCACCCAGTGACACATATAGAGGAAAATATCACACAATGGATGCGCCCAGTGACACATATAGAGGAAAATATCACACAATGGATGCACCCAGTGACACATATAGAGGAAAATATCACACAATGGATGCGCCCAGTGACACATATAAAGGAAACTATCACACAATGGATGCACCCAGTGACACATAGAGGAAAATATCACACAATGGATGCATCCAGTGACACATATAGAGGAAAATATTTTCTTAACTAAACATACAAGAGAAAAACAAACACATGTAAGATATCAGCAACATCAAATAAACACAATAAGGACATTGCATTTTTTTGGGGGGTACCGGCCCTTTAACGGGCTCAGGGTGCTTAGAGTGTTCCTTTAAAGACTTGGCTACATTTTATAACAGAAACTTGCAAGTTAATCCGGTGTAACAAGAAGTATCTGTATAGAGGAATCTGGACTAGAAGAACACACTCCCTGCACTCCCTGCACTCCCTGCGCTTCTACCTGCACACTCACACCTTCCTCTGAATATCACCTGCATTCAGTATGTCGCTCACGCCCTGCCCTTTTCTCAGCCTGAGACCATCCGGCGTAACCTGTACCTGTGCTTTTTGCAGGTTATCACTCTGCTCAGTGGATGTATGGCTGTGAGCTGAGGGCTGAGGGCACCATTAAAAGTTACATGCAGCTGGGATATGATGGGAAGGATTTCCTCGCCCTGGACACTGAGCGCTGGCTTTATTATCCTCTCCTGTACCAGGCTCAGGTCACCGCACAGAGATGGAACAGCCAAGAGCTTCTACAGTGGGAGCGAGCCAAAAATTACCTGGAGAGCATGTGCACTGATTGGCTGAGGAAATACCTGGAGTACGGCAAGGAGGAGCTAGAAAGGAGAGGTGGGTGTGGTGGGAGGGGCTGGAGAGGAGAGCTGGGTGTGGGGGAGGGGCTGCAGAGGTGGATAGGTGGGTGGGGGACGAGATGGAGAGGTGGGTCGGGGAGGAGGTGGTTGCAGGATGTGGAGGAGGAGGTGGAGAGGTGGGTGCAGGATATGGGGGCGGGGCTGAAGAGGTGGGTGTGGAGGAGAGGCTGAGCAGGAGAGGTGAGGGTGTGGAGGAGAGGCTGAGCAGGAGAGGTGGGGGTGTGGAGGAGAGGCTGAGCAGGAGAGGTGGGTGCAGGGTGTGGAGTAGAGGCTGAGCAGGAGAGGTGGGGGTGTGGAGGAGAGGAGAGGCTGAGCAGGAGAGGTGGGGGTGTGGAGGAGAGGCTGAGCAGGAGAGGTGGGGGTGTGGAGGAGAGGCTGAGCAGGAGAGGTGGGTGCAGGGTGTGGAGTAGAGGCTGAGCAGGAGAGGTGGGGGTGTGGAGGAGAGGCTGAGCAGGAGAGGTGGGGGTGTGGAGGAGAGGCTGAGCAGGAGAGGTGGGGGTGTGGAGGAGAGGCTGAGCAGGAGAGGTGGGGGTGTGGAGGAGAGGCTGAGCAGGAGAGGTGAGGGTGTGGAGGAGAGGCTGAGCAGGAGAGGTGGGGGTGTGGAGGAGAGGCTGAGCAGGAGAGGTGGGGGTGTGGAGGAGAGGCTGAGCAGGAGAGGTGAGGGTGTGGAGGAGAGGCTGAGCAGGAGAGGTGGGGGTGTGGAGGAGAGGCTGAGCAGGAGAGGTGGGGGTGTGGAGTAGAGGCTGAGCAGGAGAGGTGGGGGTGTGGAGGAGAGGCTGAGCAGGAGAGGTGGGGTGTGGAGGAGAGGCTGAGCAGGAGAGGTGGGGGTGTGGAGGAGAGGCTGAGCAGGAGAGGTGAGGGTGTGGAGGAGAGGCTGAGCAGGAGAGGTGAGGGTGTGGAGGAGAGGCTGAGCAGGAGAGGTGAGGGTGTGGAGGAGAGGCTGAGCAGGAGAGGTGGGGGTGTGGAGGAGAGGCTGAGCAGGAGAGGTGGGGGTGTGGAGGAGAGGCTGAGCAGGAGAGGTGGGGGTGTGGAGGAGAGGCTGAGCAGGAGAGGTGGGGGTGTGGAGGAGAGGCTGAGCAGTAGAGGTGGGGGTGTGGAGGAGAGGCTGAGCAGTAGAGGTGGGGGTGTGGAGGAGAGGCTGAGCAGTAGAGGTGGGTGTGGAGGAGAGGCTGAGCAGTAGAGGTGGGGGTGTGGAGGAGAGGCTGAGCAGTAGAGGTGGGGGTGTGGAGGAGAGGCTGAGCAGTAGAGGTGGGGGTGTGGAGGAGAGGCTGAGCAGTAGAGGTGGGGGTGTGGAGGAGAGGCTGAGCAGTAGAGGTGGGGGTGTGGAGGAGAGGCTGAGCAGTAGAGGTGGGGGTGGGGAGTGTGTAGAGGCTGAGCAGTAGAGGTGGGTGCAGGGTGTGGGGTAGAGGCTGAGCAGGAGAGGTGGGTGCAGGGTGTGGAGGAGCGGCTGAGCAGGAGAGGTGGGGGTGTGGAGGAGCGGCTGAGCAGGAGAGGTGGGTGCAGAGCGATGGTGAGGGTCTGGACTGGAGATGTCAGTGCAGTTAAAGTGTAATCCTATTATTGAAAAATATGTAAAAAGTAAGGCAGGGGTAAGTTGTATTAAATCCCTATTCTCTAGATGTATCCTCCACGTTCCTCTTTACAGAACTTAATCACTTAGATATAAATGAGTTACAGGTCCATGTTCCTCCATGTTCCTCCATGTCGGCCAATGAAACTTGTTGCGACCCTGCCGAGCTGACAATAATGAATATGGAGCAAAGCAGAATTAAGAAACAATAAACACATAATTACAGAAAATAAAGGAAATAAATATGGACAAAATAACAATTTATACCGAATAGAACTGACAAAATGCACAACTTCAGTTTTAGAATATATTAGAGATTTTTCTGCAGGATAAGTGAGAGTTTGTGTCCTGATTTTCTAAAACACTAAGGGCCATATTACAATCTTTGTGCAAACGTCTGCGCTGGCGCAAAAACGCATTAACGCGAGGGGCAAAACCTTTTGCGCAGAACGTCGTATTACAAAATCAGCGCAACAAACGCGCGCACTCGTCTAACGCGGGTGAACCTGCGCGAACCCTTTGCGAGCGTACTGTACTGCACGTGTCCTATACTTAACATTGTGAGCGCAAATGCTTTTGGGGGCTGGTATGCGGATGGTATTACAATCTATGCGCAGGATTTAACGCGCAGTCTTTGCGCGCATAATTTTAACAACTCCGAAAAGCTGGTGTTAATGGCAAATCTGAACATCCTGGCCGAAACCAAATAAACCGGCCCAAAAAAAATAATGCAGCAAAGTATAGTTACACATTCAACACATACCCAAACAATAAAATGGAGAAGTTGTGCTTGTTTTTTTTATTGCTGCAACATATATGCACAGATTGACTTTGACAGGCGCAAAAGCTTAACGGGAGACAATTGTGGTCCTTTATTCTGATTGGCTGAATCGCGTGAAAAAAACAGTCCACCCACCGATATCTGTGCGCAACGTTACTGCGCGCGCGTTTGTGCCTGACCGTTTTACGCGTGTTACTGCTCAACGGATAAAAAAAATTGCGAGGATTGTAATTCCAGCGTTGATTTACACGCATTAACGTTCAACGCTTGGCGCACAAATTCACGCATTGCGCGAGCGTTTTAACACGAAGATTGTAATAGGGCCCTAAGGGCTCCATTACAATCCACACGCGAAAACGGAGGCGCTAGGGAGAAAAAAATGCGCCCACAGTTTTTTCCCTAGCACCCCCATATTAACGGGAGATTACAACGCAGGCGCTTAAAAAGCTGCCTGCATTGTTACCGGGCGCCGCCGCAAGCATCCACTGTGCCGGTCACATGCCTCGCGAGATACAGCAGGTCAGCGTAGTGATCCGCAGGGAGAGACTGGGGGACTTTTTCCCCCAGTCTCTCCCTGCTCCCACCTTACGGAGGAGACGGACGGAGCCGCGGCATACTAGGTGAGTATCTGGATTTTTTGGGGGGGGTTACTGCTAACGGATTCTGCACCAGCGGAATCTGTTAGAACCAAGTCCTGGCTGTGGTTAACTTTTTGCTAACCGCAGCCGGACATTAATCAACGCTGGGACTTTGTAATCCTAACACTTATTAGCACTTTGTGCTCCCTATACTTAACATGGGGAGCGCAAAGTACAGTAACCTCGCACAGAGGAGCGCAAGGTACCAAGCGGTAACGGTTTCTTAACCCGTTTGAAATGTGCGGTGGCTACCAGGGCTAACGTTAACCCTCACTCAGGTGAACACTAACGTTAGCACCAAGAATGTAATGTAGCCCGTGGTATATTTTATTTTTGACAGAAATACAGAAAGATACAGAGAACCCATCTGTCTTTTCTCTAATCTCAGTTCGTCCAAAAGTGAAGATTTCGGATCAAACCATAAACGGGGTCATAAAGCTTCACTGCCAGGTGTACAGGTTTCACCCCCGGGACGTGGATGTGAATTGGCAGAAGAACGGGATAGATGTGCCGTCATATGAAGCCAAACACGTCTTCCCCAACAGTGACGGCACTTACCAGATCAGAGTCACCGTGGAAATACCGGCAGAGGATCGAGAAGGTCACTCCTGCCACGTGGATCACGCCAGCTTGGAGGAAATACTCATTGTGAAGTGGGGTAAGTGTCACCAGAGCTGGGGGAGACACAGAAATTCTAGTTTTCATCAAAATATTTATTTATTTATTTTTTTCTTATTGAAAGACACAATTCTCTGAGCTTCCTCTGTCTCATATTTCCTTTGTTTCTCTCTCTGAGCTTCCTCTGTCTCATATCCCCTTTGTTTCTCTCAGAGCTTCCTCTGTCTCATATCCCCTTTGTTTCTCTCAGAGCTTCCTCTGTCTCATATCCCCTTTGTTTCTCTCAGAGCTTCCTCTGTCTCATATCCCCTTTGTTTCTCAGAGCTTCCTCTTTCTCATATCCCCTTTGTTTCTCTGAGCTTCCTCTGTCTCATATCCCCTTTGTTTCTCTCAGAGCTTCCTCTGTCTCATATCCCCTTTGTTTCTCTCATAGCTTCCTCTGTCTCATATCCCCTTTGTTTCTCTCAGAGCTTCCTCTGTCTCATATCCCCTTTGTTTCTCAGAGCTTCCTCTTTCTCATATCCCCTTTGTTTCTCAGAGCTTCCTCTGTCTCATATCCCCTTTGTTTCTCTCAGAGCTTCCTCTGTCTCATATCCCCTTTGTTTCTCTCAGAGCTTCCTCTCATATCCCCTTTGTTTCTCTCAGAGCTTCCTCTGTCTCATATCCCCTTTGTTTCTCTCTCTGAGCTTCCTCTGTCTCATATCCCCTTTGTTTCTCTCAGAGCTTCCTCTGTCTCATATCCCCTTTGTTTCTCTCAGAGCTTCCTCTGTCTCATATCCCCTTTGTTTCTCTCAGAGCTTCCTCTGTCTCATATCCCCTTTGTTTCTCAGAGCTTCCTCTTTCTCATATCCCCTTTGTTTCTCAGAGCTTCCTCTGTCTCATATCCCCTTTGTTTCTCAGAGCTTCCTGTCTCATATCCCCTTTGTTTCTCTCAGAGCTTCCTCTGTCTCATATCCCCTTTGTTTCTCTCAGAGCTTCCTCTGTCTCATATCCCCTTTGTTTCTCACAGCTTCCTCTGTCTCATATCCCCTTTGTTTCTCTCAGAGCTTCCTCTGCCTCATATCCCCTTTGTTTCTCTCAGAGCTTCCTCTGTCTCATATCCCCTTTGTAATTTCTCTCAGAGCTTCCTCTGTCTCATATCCCCTTTGTTTCTCTCAGAGCTTCCTGTCTCATATCCCCTTTGTTTCTCTCAGAGCTTCCTCTGTCTCATATCCCCTTTGTTTCTCTCAGAGCTTCCTGTCTCATATCCCCTTTGTTTCTCTCTCACAGCTTCCTCTTTCTCATATCCCCTTTGTTTCTCAGAGCTTCCTCTGTCTCATATCCCCTTTGTTTCTCAGAGCTTCCTGTCTCATATCCCCTTTGTTTCTATCAGAGCTTCCTCTGTCTCATATCCCCTTTGTTTCTCACAGCTTCCTCTGTCTCATATCCCCTTTGTTTCTCTCAGAGCTTCCTCTGTCTCATATCCCCTTTGTTTCTCACAGCTTCCTCTGTCTCATATCCCCTTTGTTTCTCTCAGAGCCGCAGTCGAGCAGTAACACGCTGTGGATAGTGATTGGCGTTGTTCTTGGTGGAGTGACAGCCATCGCTGCTGCAGGATTTATTATATGGAGGAAGAGGTAAGACACGGCTGCTTCTGTAATGGATCAAGCAGCACATCATGTGAAAAACAATTACTGCAGTTTAAGCATAATTTCCAGTTAAGTAGAAATTGTAATAGGGGGAAATGTGAAAATAGATCCATTTGTCGTGATTTTAGCAATATCTATTTTTTCTTATTTTCAATTTCATGGGTTGGCTCAGATGATGCCGCGGCTGACAGTGATAACATTGTGTGCTGATACGTATACATTCATTATCCATGTCCTGTGTCTCATTATAGGTTGATGTTAGAAGCTCCTTTGTGAAGCCTCCACCTGGATAACATCATCAGCTCCAGGGAACTCCTGGAATTTCCATGTTCATGGTTTCCTCGTGTTGCCCAGGACTGAGGAGAATGTGGGTGGCCTACCTTCCCGATTGAGGACTCAACAGATCGACATGTCAGCTTTCAGTCTTCCTTTCGGTTGAAGCGACAGAGCAAAGATGTGCGTCTGCCATTCTGTAAGATGTGAGAGAAACCGCGTCTGTCAGGCAGCCATTGCACATGAAGGGACGCCTGAGCTTTCTCTAAGCACAGGACAGCAGTGTGGTCCTTACCATGGAAATACAATAAGCCTGTGTCTGACAGGAGCAGAGAAGACTAAAGTCAGTCATTGTGTGTGTTTTTGGTGACTTTATGATACATAAAACTGGTCATGGATTTGTGGCCACGGAGATGAAGATGCATTTTTGACCCCCCACCCCCCCATGCTATACATGTATGTGTGGTACAATAGTCGTAGGAGGACTGCATGTGTTGCGTATGTGGTAATGTTGTCAGGGATGTTCTCTACCTTGAGAAAACAAATTGGAGGACGGAAGTCATCTTGGTGCCTCCAAAACCATTTTGTGTATCTTGTAAGGCCGGCGTCACACGAACGCAGTGATCACGTCCGTGTCAGCGCACAATTTAACCTCCGTCGTAGCATAGAATCACGATCAATAGAGACCCACACATGAAGTGCGTCTGCGCCGAACTGTGCAGGCACAACGCACGTTGCAAACGGACACAAGTTAGGCAAGAATGTAAAACCGCTAGACGGACGCACAGAGTGCCCCACGTCCCCATTGCGTTCTGTGTGAGTGATGAGATGTGTGACTTCCAGCACCTTGACGCACAACAAAAAACAACATCCTTTATATGGTTATTCACTAAGCAACAAAATTTCGTATAATTCTATGTTCGGTGCATATCGGCGACAATAGAGTACTTTCACTATTCACTGAATGGTCACCGTATGGTGTCGAAATGCAGTCGCCGAAGCAGTTATCAAAAGTTGCCGAAAAGTGCTAAATTGGCCTTGAATTCAACTGAACTGAAAATAAATAAATAAATAATAGCCAATAGGAAGCCTCCTATTCTCTTAATATGAAGTTAAATCAATAAAAATGCATCTAAAATAAAAAAAAATATATCAAAATGTGTCTAAATAATAAAGGTCATTTAAGAAATAAAAAAATGATTAAAAATAAACAAAATAAAGAATGAAACTAATAAGGCTGGGGTCAGACGAGCGCAGTTATCACGTCCGTGTTGCCGCACATTTTAACGTCCGCGGCAGCATAGCATTCTGACCAATGGAGCCTCACACACGAAGTACGTCCGCACAGAAGTGCGGATGCATGGCGGACGCGGCAAACGGACGCAGGTTAGGCAAGAACGTAATACTGCTAGAACGGACGTGCGGAGTGCGCCACGTCCACAACGTCCGTGTAGCTTTGTGTTGAGTGATGGAGCGTGGTCAGACGGACTGCATTTATACGTCCAGCATTTTTGACAGAGAAAATGTTTTTTCATTGTAATTTATTTTCCCTGCTACATCCGACAAAAAATACGTCAGTGAAAAAAACGGACTGTGTGGCCACTACCTGTTGTCAGTCGTAAGTAAGTACGTCCGTACTGCACCGACGCACAGTCCGTACAAAATGCGCTCATCTGACCCTAGCCTTAGGCCCCCGGCACACGAGCGTATTTATGGCTCATATGCGCCCGCACTTCCCTGCGTCCGTGGGGTTTTGATGGGGAAGGTCCTCCACCGGACGTGAAAAAGCCCTCCCCGTCAAAAAGCTAAACGGACGCTGAAAGTATACAAAGCGCGATTCTCCATAGGAGGATCGTGCTTTGTACGCTGAGCGCAGAGAGTGGAAGGAACGTCCACTTTCACGGACGTTCCTTCCTCTGCTCGTGTGCCGCCAGCCTTAATGGTCATTCTTTCTTTTTTTTCCTAAAGATATATTATATTAAAACCTATTAGATTCGCTTGGTTAAACCTGTCTAATTGAAATCACTGAAATCAGGTCATGTCGCTGTAATTTCGGTGTAATTCGGCCTTCTTTGAACAGATGTATCATTAGTTCTCTAAGGCCCCGTTCACACTGTGCAATTTAACGCGCGGATTTTGCCGCGACGTCGCGCTGTGTAGCTTCTCCAATGCATTTCAGTGGAGCTGTTCACATCTTGCCGCGCGATGTCGCAGAAGCATGTCGCAGGTACATGAACCTTTTTTTGCGATTTGCTATCTGCGATTTTGCGATTTGTATTGGTGGTGCTTTGCAAAAATCGCACAAAACAGAGATGTCGCGCGTCATTATCTCACCATGTCGCGAATATGAAAATCGCGCGGAAAGTCGCGCGATTTTCAAATCGCGCAGTGTGAACGGGGCCTAAGGGACAATTTTGGTGCTGCCAAAACGCTGCCGAGTCGCAACGAACTGCACAGAACAGCACTCTTAGGGCCAGATTACATTCTTCACGTTAAAATGGGGACACTATCGGGGAAAACCTGAAGGCATTGCAAACCCAATTGTTTTAAACTTTTTAAAGCAAGTTTAGTGTGCCCCTGGTGGTGAAATGAAATCCTTTGTTTTACCTCTCTCCAATCACCCAGAAGACACATAAAACAAGCTGTAAGTAGCAAAGTCCAAACATTTTGCTACTGCATGAGCAGCCAGAGAGAGGGCAGAATTCAGGGAGAGCTGTGAGGTCACTCGTTGCTGTACTGTAGACATGTGCACAATGAAAAAATTTGCTTATTTTCAGATGCATTCGTTACATTTGTTAATTCATTTTGGTGCGTTTATTATGTTACCGTGATTCAGATTTCGTATCTGTTTGTTATATCAGGAGATTAGTAATTCGTATCGATTGATTCGTTATTTCGTTTTGATTCGTTATTTCAGAATGATGAAAATGATGAATTAATTATTGTTAGACTAGGGTTAAAACCTTAGTACACGAGGGGTGGGGTCGTGCCTATTCCCCAATGGGGCGGCTGCAACCACCAATGCATCCAGCCCAACAACATGTGTGAAACATAATAAAGAAGAAAATGTCATCTGCGCTTATTCCCATTATACCGTGTGAAACTAAACACAATTAGAGGTTTGGTTTCTTATTAATGGCCATTCTAAGACTAAGCTCGCCTGCCAGCATCAGGGCACCTCTAATGAGGGCGAGTCCTATCCAAAAATGAAACCACAGGCTGCTACATCGCAAACCATACCTGCTCATGCTGCTTATCAGACATGAGGTAGACTGGTGGGCCTTTATTTATGCTCCCCCAGAAAGAAAAATCCACTTTGGGATCAAAAACAAAGACACGGAGCGGAGTCTTGCTGCAGGGATGACCTGGCTGGAAGTACATTGAAACATACATAGTACAGGAGGGGTGGGGTCGCGCCTATTCCCCGAAGGGTTGGCTGCAACCACCAAATGCATCCAGCCCAACAACATGTGTAAAACATAACAAAGAAAAAAATTTCATCTGCGCTTATTCCGATTATATCGTGTGAAACTAAACACAATTAGAGGTTTGGTTTCTTATTAATGGCCATTATAAGACTAAGCTCGCCCGCCAGCGTCAAGGTACCTCTAATGAGGGCGAGTCCTATCCAAAAATGAAACGCCTCTCTCCAATCACCCAGGAGACACATAAAACAAGCTGTAAGTAGCAAAGTCCAAACATTTTCAGGGAGAGCTGTGTGGTCACTCTTTGCTGTAAAGTAGACACGTACACAATGAAAAAATTTGCTTAGTTTCAGATGCATTCGTTACATTTGTTAATTCATTTTGGTGCGTTTGTTATGTTACCGTGATTCATATTTCGTATCTATTTGTTATTTCAGGAGATTAGTAATTTGTATTTCGTATCGATTGATTCGTTATTTCGTTTTGATTTCATTATTTCGGAATGATGAAAATGATGATTTAATTATTGTTAGACTAGGGTTAAAACCTTAGGGTTACAAGCTACTGTAATCCCCTTGTCCGTGGTGCTGAAATAGGTTTCAGAACCAAGGACAGCAGCACTGTAGGCTCCAGAGGAACAAATCTCCCTGTCCTTGGTGCTGAAACCTGGTGCTAAAAAGGCTCTTTTGCTGCAAATGAAAAATAAATAATTGAATAATTTTTTTTAATGAAAATATGTTCTTACATTGAAACCTATTGGATCCGCCTATCTACAGTAACTGAATCATTCACTGCTATGCTGAGGTGCAGTTCGCCGGTGTTCAGTGATTTGTCCCATAGAGGAATCATTCATGGTTATCTATGGGACAATTGTGCTGCCGCCAAAGACCGCTGAAATGCACCAAACGGCACCGTATGTCACTGTCCAGGGCCTGTGGTGCTCAATATAACAGATTCAGCACCACGGCCAATGGACAGGAACGCGGTGCTGAGTCTGACTGAAACGGTATAGGAATTGATTCATAAAATCAAAAAATGTTCAATATACACCGTTTCGTTTTTGTTCCATTTTATCCAAAATCGATTCGTTATTCCGAAAGTGCTTGTGAAATACGAATCAGCATAAATTCGTCCGGATCGCGATTTGGAACAAAAAGAAACCTACATATTGACTGTACAGGGATAAGATTCAGGGGTTATAATAAATGAAAATTCCTGTAGAGTACAGATACAAGGTGTTGCTGTCGTTTCCATAAACAGACATTATGCAGGCACATACAGATATTGGTATTTTTTGGAAGCTGTACTCAGAGGCCATTTCTGCCTGTATTCAGATAATGCAGACCCCGTGTGAGATTGTGCCAGATAAGGGGACATCAACTAGAGTTTAGAACCTTTCATCCAGCACTATTTCTGTGATGGATAAATCAATGCATTAAAAATGTAGTACATTATTTTAATTTAACTATCTCTGTAAAATTCCTATTTTGCCCTATATTTAGTTAACTGCACATTCCATGGATCAAATAAGTTGTAAGGTGACAAAGAGTTAATATCTTTCCCCCAGACTAAGGACCCGATTCCCTACTGTGCACTAAAATGCGAGTGCAAAGGTCAAAAGTTTGCCCATGGCGCTAAATCACAGCGCCTGCCAACTACTGAGCAGATTGCAAAGCCCTCGCAGGTTGATGCACATGATCGGTTAGCGCACGCATGCCAAGTGCTAACATTACATAGCCGAACGCTACCATTAGCGCAGCCTAGCGTTTCGATGTTGCGCGCACGGAAACAGACTGGGTTTTTCCAGTGCAATTGCCTGACCACACTTGTCCCCTGTCAATAAATACCGCCTGCACGTGCAATGCCCTGACTGTAATCACAGTTTCCAAGTCAGACACAGGGACCCGTGGCTTTTAGCGGTTAGTAGTAGGGATGCACCGATACCGATACTAGTATCGGTATCGGGCCGATATTACCGTTTTGACGAGTACTCGTACTCGTCAAAAATCACCCGATACTTTTACCGATACTTCAGGGACAGCAAACTCTGCCTCCGGCGCCAATCGCGGCCTCCGGCGCTTCAATCGCGGCTTGAATTCGGGCTTGAATCGCGGCATCCGGCATTCAAATGCAGCATCCGGTCTTGAAACTTGGCCTCCGGCGCTCACTCTGTGCGTGTTCGTCGCACGAGGCAGCGCATCACCGCAGCGAGAGACTAATAGATCACGTGGGACTGGCTGCTAGTCATAAAGGAGTGGCACGTCTCTAGAAGCAGGTGCGTATATTCTGGCTCTTTCTTTCTCCCCCCCAAACGAAAAAAAAATATTTATTTTGGCCAGCAACTTGTTTTTGTTAGTCTGCGGGGGAAGGGACAGACATACTATAAACTTTGGAGGCATGATGAAGCGGTTCGGAGGCCTGTCCCGACACTCCGGCAATGTATTTTGGCCAGCAACTTGTTTCTTTCATTTGCGGGGGGAAGGGACAGACATACAATAAACTTTGGAGGCTTGATGCAGCGGATCGGAGGCCTGTCCCGACAATCCGGTAATTTATTTTGGCCAGCAACTTGTTTACCGGAGTGTCGGGACAGGCCTCCGATCCGCTGCATCAGGCCTCCAAAGTTTATTGTATGTCTGTCCCTTCCCCCGCAAATGAAAAACAAGTTGCTGGGCAAAATAAATTATCGGAGTGTCGGGACAGGCCTCCGAACTGCTGCATCAGGCCTCCAAAGTTTATTTATCTGCCCCTTCCCCTAATGAAAGGAAATAATAGGGTGAAAAAAAAACGGAGTGCTGGGAGTCGGGACAGCAGGACTCTGAAGTTTATATTCAGTCTGTCCCCTCTCTCTCTCCCCTCTCTCTCCCCATCCCCTAAACAAAGAAATAAATTGATAGGGGGGAATAAAAAAACGGAGTGCTGGGACAGTTATTAATATCAATCATGTTAACATGATTAACTGTCCCAGCACTCCGTTTTTTTTTTTCCCCTATCAATTTATTTTCTTTTGTTTAGGGGATGGGGAGAGAGAGGGGAGAGAGAGAGGGGGGACAGACAGACTGAATATAAACTTCAGAGTCCTGCTGTCCGACTCCCAGCACTCCGTTTTTTTAAATTTATTTTCTCTATTGGGCTTTGAATTTTTTTTTATGATGACATCAAATAAAAGTATCGGTACTCGGTATCGGCGAGTACTTTTAAAAAGTATCGGTACTCGTACTCAGTCTTCAAAAAATTGTATCGGTGCATCCCTAGTTAGTAGTAAGTAAACGTGTGTGCAGTGGAATGCAGTTTCATGTGTAGGAAGGAGTTCTTTTTGTTACCTGTCATCTGTTTAATCCATTCACCTAACATCACATACAACCATCATTACATGTAAATACACATTACATATAGTTGCATATACACATACACCTATACAGTACTACACATTAATAGACTTGTGCACAGTTTTTTTTTTCGGTTCGGTTCGTTCGGATTTTTAAAATTTTCGTCTCGGCTCGTTTCGGCCAATTTCTGTTTCGGTTCGGTTCGTTTCGGCTCGTTTTTCGTATAGACTTTTTTTCGGAATATTGGCCATTTTTGTGTTTTCGGATCTGCTCGTTTTTTGTATGGACTTTTTTTCGTGATTTCGTAAATTTTCGTGTTTTTCGGAACGTCTGTTCTCCTCGTTTCAAAGTGTCTATTCGTTTTGACGTAAACTACTGGTTTATATAATAGTACTTTATAATTAATTATTGGTTTGTTTTCTGATCCGATATTTCCAATGATCCGATAATTCTGTCGATACGATAATTCTGCCGATTCTATCGTTTTTTTTTATTAAATAAAGATCCTTTTTTTCTTATGAATATGCATTTCACAACTTTATTTAATCATATTAAAATGGTATGAAAGGGACAAAAAAAAATGAACAAAACGATTTAAAAAACGCAAAAAACTGACCCAAATGGTCTGACTTTAAAAATAAAAACCAGAACAAAAGGTTTTAAAACGTAAAAATAGTTGATCAAAATTATCTGAAACGAAAAAAAACAAACAAATAAAATGATTTAAAACAGACAAAAAAAATTAACCCTTTCGCTGCTGAGGCATTTCACGACTTCACGCCTGTGTGCGGTCTGCTGCTGAGCTAATTTTTAACGGTTTCGCTCATCATGTTTAAACGCATTTCGAAGCCTAATTTTATTATATGACCCAGACATGTTATATATTGTTCTTTCCGGCTGACTCGGCAGATTCATAATATATCATTATTATATGTATGTGTCATGTCCTGTCTGTATATTATAACAAAAAATGCTGTAAAATTTGAATTTTCAATAATTTACCAGGTGTAAAGTGTTTTCTTTTCACATTTTAACATGCGAGCGTTTGCGGTTATATTTTATGAGTTGCGCTTGTTAAAAAAATTAACACATTCATTTACATCAAATATCACAATTTTCACGAATAAGTAAAATCACAAAAAAGAAGAGCTATGGCAAAAATGCTTGTATGAGTCCTGAAAACGCCAAGCTATACACATTGCATGAAAAAAGGACTAGATCAATCAACGTATTTCTGTGCCCATTAGCACATGCAAGCACATTATTATTATACAGGATTTATATAGCGCCAACAGTTTCCGCAGTTCTTTACAATATAGCATAACACTTACGTTTGGCTATGACACGCCGGATGTGCCTCAATTGCTCCTCCTCGCGCGTCTAAGGCTAGGGTCAGACTTACGCATTTTTCGCAGCGAACGTCAAAAAGTGCGTCCAAACACATTGCCGTATTTTTTCACGGAATGCACGAAAACGGTCATACGATGCGCATTTTTGTGCGTGATTTTTTACCCATCCATACCAGGAAACTTTGGGTGCCTGGACATTATGTTGGCTGGACATGAGCAGTGTCTGACATCTAATCACGCACACACGCCGCTATGCCACCGCAGCGCACTCTGTATGTCAGTCCTAGCTGTTCTGCGTTCTCGAAAAAATGCGTTAATTTTCCACTTGCGTTGCGCGGCCGGACTTTCGTGCCTCTGTACTTCGTATATTGGCCATCATTGCGCATCATTTGCCGCTAGTGAGGCCGTGATTAAGTGCGCCTAAACGCACGTTAAAAGTGCGCTAGTCTAACCCCAGCCTTAAGGTCAGACCAGCGCTTCCGCAGCTGGTCTTTACTTCGGTCCTTATCAAACATTTCCAGGAGGGTGGTGCGGACCTTTGCAAGCATACGGTCCTTGCGGACATTGTTCTTCCTGCCGTAAGGGCCCTTACGGCAGTCATAGTCACGCTTCTCGAAGATGCGAACCAGCTCCACCATCTCCTCAAATGCCATGTTGCTGGCCCGCTTCTTCCTGGGTGTCTCTGGGGTGGAAGGGGATGACGTGTCCGAATAGGACTCTCTGAGTTCGAGCCATGATGGGATGTTTTTTTTTTTGGTCTGTCCAAAAAATTCTCAAACTCTACAATGGCTCCGTAAAGTTTGCGACAGGCCGTAATGGAGACGGACATATGCACGCATGCGCGAACCGCAGACGTAAATGATCCGACTACGACAGAATTATCGTATTGACCGACTTATCGTATCGACAGAAATATCGGATCATTGGAAATAACATATAGGCAGTCAGATTTTCTAACGGTCAGGATCAGGACGCTGGACAGCAACAGTGCTATCCAGCATGCTGATGGTTAGAAAATTGTAATGTATATACGTTTAACGGCCACACGGACTTACTCTATCCAAAGTTCCGATGTGAAACATCGGGACTTTGGATAGATTTCGACTATCCGAAAGTTAAAAAAATAAAATAGTCGAAATCTATCCAAAGTCCCGATGTTGGATATTGGGATGTCGGATAGAGTAAATTCTGGAGTTAACCCCCTAGTTGCCAGCCACCAATGGTGGAGACAGGGGGTTCCAATGAACCCCTTATCTCCCGATCTGTGCCGTGGCACCTAGGGGTTAATGTTTGGTATTGTTGGATCGGCCAGAGCATAGCCTTTCCAACCATACCAAACATCACCATGTTAAAAGTTAATTAAAAATAAAAAATTAAATAAAAAAATATTAAAAAATAAATAAATTTAAAAAATAGTTTTTTGTTTTGCTAATGCAGCTATATTGTTCCCATTTCAATTATAATGTGAACAATGATGCTGCACTAATAATTTTTGTATGGTTGCGTTTGTTAAAAATTGTGTAATTTTAACCCAATTTTACAAAAAAATGTATGTAACAAGTCCCCCATCTCTAATTTTTTTAACAAGCGCAACTCATAGAAAATATAACCGTAAACGCTTGCATGTTAAAATATGAAAAAAACCCACTTTACAAACACCTTGTAAATTATTGAAAATTCAAATTTGATTGCATTTTAAGTTATAATATACAGACAGGATACATATACATATAAAACAGACGTATACATTAGTTATACCGCAGAGAGGAGCTTCCCAGCAGTGTGTGGATTCATATGCTGCATTAATTATACTGCAGAGAGGAGCTTCCCCGCAGTGTGTGCATTCATATACTGCATTAATTATACTGCAGAGAGGAGCTTCCCCGCAGTGTGTGGATTCATATGATGCATTAATTATACTGCAGAGAGGTGCTTCCCCGCAGTGTGTGGAGTCATATGCTGCATTAATTATACTGCAGAGAGGCGCTTCCCCGCAGTGTGTGGATTCATATGCTGCATTAATTATACCGCAGAGAGGCGCTTCCCAGCAGTGTGTGGATTCATATGCTGCATTAATTATACCGCAGAGAGGCGCTTCCCAGCAGTGTGTGGATTCATATGCTGCATTAATTATACTGCAGAGAGGTGCTTCCCCGCAGTGTGTGGATTCATATGCTGCATTAATTATACTGCCGATAGGTGCTTCCCCGCAGTGTGTGGATTCATATGCTGCATTAATTATACCGCGCAGAGAAGAGCGCCGCTTGCTCCCCGCAGTGTGCGTATTCATATGCTGCATTAATTATACCGCGCAGAGAGGCGCTTGTTCCCAGCAGTGTGTGGATTCATATGCTGCATTAATTATACTGCAGAGAGGCGCTTCCCAGCAGTGTGTGGATTCATATGCTGCATTAATTATACCGCGCAGAGAGGCGCTTGTTCCCAGCAGTGTGTGGATTCATATGCTGCATTAATACCACGCAGAGACTTGTTCCCCGCAGTGTGCGTATTCATATGCTGCATTATTTTTATTTATTTTTTTCGTTTTAAATCATTTTATTTTTTCTGTTTTTTTTTTTTTCGTTTCTGATAATTTTGTAACTTTTTTCAGCTTTTTTTCCATTTTAAAACCTTTTATTCTGGTTTTTATTTTTAAAGTCAGACCATTTGGGTCAGTTTTGGGTTTTTTAAATCGTTTTGTTCATTTTTGTCCCTTTCATACCATTTTAATATGATTAAATAAAGTTGTGCAATGCATATTCATAAGAAAAAAAGGATCATTATTTAATAAAAAAAAACGATAGAATGGGCAGAATTACCGTATCGACAGAATTATCGTATCGACAGAATTATCGGATCATTGGAAATTATACAAAATTTACAGAATCAGCGATATAACCGATAAATACGATGTCCAAAATTACTGAGATGGAACCGAAATGCCGAATGGAACCGAAATCACGAATAGCGCGAAAATAAATTTCAATTTGACACATTTCAATTTTCAAGTCCATTTGAAAATTCCGAAAATTTTTCGTTTTGGCTCGGAAAACTTTTTGGATCTGCCGTTTTCGGATCCTATCTGATTCGGAAATTAGGCCGAATCCGAAGACACGAATCGGGATATTTCGTGAAAATTCCGAAATTCCGAAACCCGAAACGCACATCCCTACACATTACATACATAGTTACATACCTGTCTTTATCCGTACCTTGCCCCCCCTATTGTACCCACCTTGTCCCCTTACCCCTGATTATTCTCAACTGTCATTGTCTGTTGCTGTGTGTCATGGAGGGTGTTGAAACAGGAGATGGAGGTAGAAAAAGGAGTGTTGGTGGGGGGGGAGGAAGTGAGGAGAGGTAGAGAGGTTTTTTGGGCATAGGGGTGAGAGGGAGAGGAGGAGTGGGGAGAGGAGACATGTGGTTGGGGCGAGTGGGTGAGAGGCGACATAGGGGTGAGGGGAGAGAAGGAGTGGGGAGAGGAGGCAAGCTGAGGAGTGAGGAGAGGAGACGTGCTGAGGCAGAGGGAGTGGGGACAGGAGACGTGCTGAGGGAGAAAGGAGGAGTGCTGAGGAAAGATGTACTGAGGTGGAGAGAAGGGGTGACAGGAGTCCCCAGTGGAATCCTGAGGGGGACAGTAGCAGAAACAGGGTGAGGAGGAGTTAGTGGGAGAGGAGGCGTAGGAGTGGAAGTGAGAAGAGTGAGGTGGCCAGGCCAGGCCCATCCAGCCAGGGGTCAGATTCTGGGCAAGGGATACAGGAAATAGTGCGCCCTCACAATCTGGGACACAGTCACAGGGCACCTCAGAAGGATGGATTCGGGAAGAGAGGTACACCCTGAAGGAGAAGGGGCACTGATTGAGCCATATATGCAGAGGGCACAATAGTTGGATGACTTGTTCCTGTCTGGGCACTTGTGTCTCTATCTATGGAGCGAGAGCCGGGTTGCAGTATGTGAACTGGGGTGGAACCGGAACATCCAGTCCATAAAGCCAAGGAAATCAGTACTGTAACTGGGAACTGAAAGCCAAGATGGCACATGTGCAGCAGGTGTCCAGGAGGACTGGAGGTGGCCTACCAAGGTTTTTTGTGTATGCTTGGTGGGAAGAAATGCTGAATTCACTGCAGGGTCGGCGAACTGAAATTGCTGAATTGCACCGAAGTTTGCCAAATCAAAAAGTACTGAAATTTCAGTGGTCTTTGAATAACCCTCTTTATCAAGGTGGGAGCTGAAACATGGTTCCTATTTTACAGTGGATAGGTAGAATAGACAGAACAGACTTTTAGACAGATACATGAATGCAATGGCTCATGGCTGAAAAAGTCAATTTTTTTGAATTAGTGATATTCTGCTGAATTGCAATAGAATTTAGGGTTAGGTTTCCATTCGTGCTTGTTTTAGGGTTAGGGATACTTTAAGGCTAGGGTCAGAGTGGGGCAGTCGGAACGCGCGTGCAGACGCACTAAATCACGGCGGCAGTAGCAGCACATAACGGCCAATGACGGCCAATATACGCAGTACGTGCGTACGAAAGTGCGCCGACACCACGCAACCAGCAAATGAACGCATTTTTATCAGAACGTGAAACCGCTGCTACTGACGTACAAAGTGCGCTGCGGCCGCATGGCAGCGTGTGTGCGTGATTAGGAGATGTCAGACGCTGCTAGTGTGCGGCCAACATAACGTTCAAACAGCCGGATTTCCCTAGACTTCTTTTTACCCCACCGTCATGAAATACGTCCAGAATTGCGCATCGTCTGACCACTTAAGCGTATTCCGTGAAAAAATGCGTGCGCACGCATCGACGTACATTTTGACGGTGGCTGCAGAAAATGCGCTCATCTGTCCCTAGCCTTAGAGTTAGGGTTACACTGACGGTTGGAATTAATCCGAACATTCTGCTCCATTTTTGCCAATTTTTAGGCAACAAGTTGTGCTCCTGTATTTGACGCTGTGATCCAGCAGCACCATCACAGGGCAAAGGGCACCATAGCAACTAAAATACAGGGGAATACAGGCCGACAGATCCATGCACTGTCACACATATGCGAAAAATATGCATTGTGGTGGAACGGCCTCTTGTGGCGGTTAAGAGTTGTGACCGCTCGGGTTGTCATACGCGAGCTTCCATTCGATGAATGACTTAGCGTCTTCCCCGACCGGTGGCAAGTAGGTCTGTGCAGCCACTGGTTCCTTGGATTCATAAAAGGGTTTGAGGGAACAGGCTGAACCCCACCGGTGATTCCATGTTACAGCTTGGATAAAACACAGAAAAACAATAAAAATCACCAAAAACACTTTCACTTCCTGTTCTCACACCCTCTAGCTATGTGTTCTGCCTGGTAACTGCTGACAAGTTTAGATAAATTTCCCCATTGCACAAAAATCCATAAATGTCTCCATAGCAAAGAGATTTTAGTAATCACAGATCCAGTATATTCCAGTCTGACTGGTTGAGTGTTTGTTATTACTGCATGGGGTCACAATATGAGGGCCTCCCTCATTCTCCTGTTGCTCATTGTAGGGGTGTCTGGGGTGTATTCCGGTGAGTATGACGCTCTAATCTATACACTGTAAGGGCAGAGTGCAAGCTCTGAGGATCAGAGATATAATCTATAGAGACTGTAACCTTGACGTCTGTCTGTCTGTCTCAGGTCACTCTCTCCATTTTTATGAGACGACAGTCTCGGTTCCGGGACACGGGCTGCAATTATTTTCTGAGGTCGGTTATGTGGACGGGATAGAGATCACACGTTACAGCAGTGATGTCGGCCAGGCGGTCCCTGTGGCTCCGTGGATGAAGAAAGTGGAAGATCTTGATTACTGGGAGAGACAAACACAGCGCTGCAAAGTCAATGAGGCCGATTCCAAATATGAGGTGAAGGTATTAATGAATCGCTACAACCAGACCACAGGTGAGAAACAAAATGTATATATTTACTGCTACATGCGCAGTGATACACACTATATATATGTACTGCTACATGCCCAGTGACACACACTGTATATATGTACCGCTACATGTCCAGTGACCCACTTTATATATGTACTGCTACATGGGCAGTGACACACACTGTATATATGTACCGCTACATGTCCAGTGACCCACTTTATATATGTACTGCTACATGGGCAGTGACACACACTGTATATATGTACCGCTACATGTCCAGTGACCCACTTTATATATGTACCGCTACATGTCCAGTGACCCACTTTATATATGTACTGCTACATGGGCAGTGACACACACTGTATATATGTACCGCTACATGTCCAGTGACCCACTTTATATATGTACTGCTACATGGGCAGTGACACACACTGTATATATGTACCGCTACATGTCCAGTGACCCACTTTATATAATGTACTGCTACATGTCCAGTGACCCACTTTATATATGTACCGCTACATGCCCAGGGACACACACTGTATATATGTACTGCTACATGCCCAGTGACACACACTGTATATATGTACTGTTACCTGCTCAGTGACACACACTGTATATATGTACTGCTACATGCCCAGTGACACACACTGTATATATGTACTGTTACCTGCTCAGTGACACACACTGTATATATGTACTGCTACATTCCCAGTGACACACACTGTATATATGTACTGCTACATTCCCAGTGACACACACTGTATATATGTACTGTTACCTGCTCAGTGACACACACTGTATATATGTACTGCTACATGCCCAGTGACACACACTGTATATATGTACTGCTACATGCCCAGTGACACACACTGTATATATGTACCGCTACATGTCCAGTGACCCACTTTATATATGTACTGCTACATGGGCAGTGACACACACTGTATATATGTACCGCTACATGTCCAGTGACCCACTTTATATATGTACTGCTACATGTCCAGTGACCCACTTTATATATGTACCGCTACATGCCCAGGGACACACACTGTATATATGTACTGCTACATGCCCAGTGACACACACTGTATATATGTACTGTTACCTGCTCAGTGACACACACTGTATATATGTACTGCTACATGCCCAGTGACACACACTGTATATATGTACTGTTACCTGCTCAGTGACACACACTGTATATATGTACTGCTACATTCCCAGTGACACACACTGTATATATGTACTGCTACATTCCCAGTGACACACACTGTATATATGTACTGTTACCTGCTCAGTGACACACACTGTATATATGTACTGCTACATGCCCAGTGACACACACTGTATATATGTACTGCTACATGCCCAGTGACACACACTGTATATATGTACTGTTACCTGCTCAGTGACACACACTGTATATATGTACTGCTACATGCCCAGTGACACACACTGTATATATGTACTGTTACCTGCTCAGGGACACACACTGTATATATGTACTGCTACATGCCCAGTGACACACACTGTATATATGTACTGTTACCTGCTCAGTGACACACACTGTATATATGTACTGCTACATTCCCAGTGACACACACTGTATATATGTACTGCTACATGCCCAGTGACACACACTGTATATATGTACTGCTACATGCCCAGTGACACACACTGTATATATGTACTGTTACCTGCTCAGGGACACACACTGTATATATGTACTGCTACATGCCCAGTGACACACACTTTATATATGTACTGTTACCTGCTCAGTGACACACACTGTATATACTGTACTGTTACCTGCTCAGTGACACACACTGTATATATGTACTGCTACATGCCCAGTGACACACACTGTATATATGTACTGTTACCTGCTCAGTGACACACACTGTATATATGTACTGTTACCTGCTCAGTGACACACACTGTATATATGTACTGCTACATGCCCAGTGACACACACTGTATATATGTACTGCTACATGCCCAGTGACACACACTGTATATATGTACTGCTACATGCCCAGTGACACACACTGTATATATGTACTGCTACATGCCCAGTGACACACACTGTATATATGTACTGTTACCTGCTCAGGGACACACACTGTATATATGTACTGTTACCTGCTCAGGGACACACAATGTATATATGTACTGCTACATGCCCAGTGACACACACTGTATATATGTACTGTTACCTGCTCAGGGACACACACTGTATATATGTACTGCTACATGCCCAGTGACACACACTGTATATATGTACTGTTACCTGCTCAGTGACACACACTGTATATATGTACTGCTACATGCCCAGTGACACACACTGTATATATGTACTGTTACCTGCTCAGGGACACACACTGTATATATGTACTGCTACATGCCCAGTGACACACACTGTATATATGTACTGTTACCTGCTCAGGGACACACACTGTATATATGTACTGTTACCTGCTCAGGGACACACACTGTATATATGTACTGCTACATGCCCAGTGACACACACTGTATATATGTACTGTTACCTGCTCAGGGACACACACTGTATATATGTACTGCTACATGCCCAGTGACACACACTGTATATATGTACTGTTACCTGCTCAGTGACACACACTGTATATATGTACTGCTACATTCCCAGTGACACACACTGTATATATGTACTGTTACCTGCTCAGTGACACACACTGTATATATGTACTGCTACATGCCCAGTGACACACACTGTATATATGTACTGCTACATGCCCAGTGACACACACTGTATATATGTACTGCTACATGCCCAGTGACACACACTGTATATATGTACTGTTACCTGCTCAGGGACACACACTGTATATATGTACTGTTACCTGCTCAGGGACACACACTGTATATATGTACTGTTACCTGCTCAGGGACACACACTGTATATATGTACTGTTACCTGCTCAGGGACACACACTGTATATACTGTATTGCTACCTGCTCAGTGACACACACTGTATATACTGTATTGCTACCTGCTCAGTGACACACACTGTATATACTGTATTGCTACCTGCTCAGTGACACACACTGTATATCCAGATCGACGCACACGCGGTTTATAGACAGTACACGGAATGACTCCTGTCTTGTTCTCGGCTGTTTTTTGATTTTCCTCTGGTTATAGCTGTGTATAGATTACTGAATTTATAGAGAATCGGTGTGATTTTTGGGCCTTTCAGCCAGAGGTGGCTTGAGGGATACAGAGTGCTCCGGCACGGCTCTGATGTGATTAACCCAATACATATACAATCTCCGCGATCTATCTCTGCAGATCAGTGTGTGTGGGAATATATTTATTTCAATGGCGTGTGTGTAATGGCATTCAATGAACATCTTGTGAGGCCAAAGGCGACTGCCTATTTTGCCTAATTCTAGAACCTCCTCTGAGCTCTCATTGGCTAAAATGAGCTTGGCTCACAGTGGTCGAATGGTCCAGGAGCGAAAGGGTTAATAGATGAATGTTAGTATAAAGAGATTTTATTGCTGTGCTTTGAAGAGCATTTACTGCTTTGTTTTGGGCGTGTTTTCCTTTTTTTTTTTTGGTCCCCGTCTTTATAGGAGCCCAAGTATTTTCTGAATCAGTGACTGTCGCAGGTATTCATTAAAAGAGACACAAAGCGGATTCTCTGCTGAATTTCACATGGAATCTATCAGGGAATAATTAAAAGAGAATAAAGTCTGTGAGTCAGAGAGAGGCGCAGGGTGAGAGGAAATACATTGGGGGGGGCATCAAATGTACAGGGGGCAGAATGAGGGCAGTGAGTGTCACCAGGGGGAAATATTTGAGAGGAGAAAGGGGAGAGTCTGACTATCCTGATTATGTAACTCTGTGCATTAAACCCCATCATTCTCAGCCAGACACTAGATCAGGGAACAGGAGTCTAAGCTCATCCTCACTCAGCTATGTTACCTCCAACCACTCACACTCGGCCATCACTCATATTTACTCTGTCACTCACACTCGGCCCATCACTCATATTTACCCTGTCACTCACACTCGGCCCATCACTCATATTTACCCTGTCACTCACACTCGGCCCATCACTCATATTTACCCTGTCACTCACACTCGGCCATCACTCATATTTACCCTGTCACTCACACTCGGCCCATCACTCATATCTCATATTTACCCTGTCACTCACACTCGGCCCATCACTCATATTTACCCTGTCACTCACACTCGGCCCATCACTCATATTTACCCTGTCACTCACACTCGGCCCATCACTCATATCTCATATTTACCCTGTCACTCACACTCGGCCCATCACTCATATTTACCCTGTCACTCACACTCGGCCCATCACTCATATTTACCCTGTCACTCACACTCGGCCCATCACTCATATTTACACTGTCACACTCGGACTGTCACTCACATTCTGTCTCATGGGTGTAGGGACGGAGTGGGTATTAAGCTAATAATTGAGCTTTGTAACTATATTATGCCTTTGTCACTCGCTTTCTGTCACTTACACTCCTCTATGCCATCTAACATGTCTCTGTGTGTAACATGTGTCTGTGTGTAACATGTGTCTGTGTGTAACATGTCTCTGTGTGTTTGCAGGTTTCCATTACTACCAGTTTATGTGCGGCTGTGAGCTGAGGGATGACGGCAGTATCAGGGTGTATGATCAGTTGGGTTTTGACATGAAGGATTTCATCTCCCTGGATACTGAACGTGGAGTTTATTACCCTCTCACAGACCAGGCTCAGGCCACCACACAGAAATGGAACAGCCCGGAGGTGCGAGCGGGGGAGAGATGGAAATATTACCTGGAGACTGATTGCATCGACTGGCTGAAAAAATACATAGAGTACGGCAAGGAGGAGCTGGAGAGGAGAGGTGGGTGCAGGGTGTGGAGAAGGGTCTGGAGAGGAGAGGTGGGTGCAGGGTGTGGAGAAGGGTCTGGAGAGGAGAGGTGGGTGCAGGGTGTGGAGAATGGGCTGGAGAGGAGAGGTGGGTGCAGGGTGTGGAGAAGGGGCTGGAGAGGAGAAGTGGGTGCAGGGTGTGGAGAAGGGGCTGGAGAGGAGAGGTGGGTGCAGGGTGTGGAGAATGGGCTGGAGAGGAGAGGTGGGTGCAGGGTGTGGAGAATGGGCTGGAGAGGAGAGGTGGGTGCAGGGTGTGGAGAATGGGCTGGAGAGGAGAGGTGGGTGCAGGGTGTGGAGAAGGGTCTGGAGAGGAGAGGTGGGTGCAGGGTGTGGAGAATGGGCTGGAGAGGAGAGGTGGGTGCAGGGTGTGGAGAAGGGTCTGGAGAGGAGAGGTGGGTGCAGGGTGTGGAGAAGGGGCTGGAGAGGAGAGGTGGGTGCAGGGTGTGGAGAAGGGGCTGGAGAGTCCTCTTGTCTCCTCCACTCCCCACAACCAGACAATAACCAAATGCAGTTGTTATCACCTTGAAAACATTGGTTGTATTTGCCCCTTTCTGACACAAGATACGACTACGGTGTTTGTCCAAATGCTTATCATATTACAACTTGAGAACTGTAACTTGCTCTTTGCCTCCCTCCCAACGCCCACATTGCCCCCTTGCTATCCGTAATAAATGCAGCTGCCAGTCTCACATTTCTCATTCGATGTTCTTCACCTACCTCCCGACTCTGCCAGGCTTATATTTCTCACCCGACGCTCTTCACGTACCTCCCAACTCTGCAAGGCTTATATTTCTCACCCAATGCTCTTCCCATACCTCACAACTCTGCCAGGCTTATATTTCTCACCCGACGCTCTTCACGTACCTCCCAACTCTGCCAGGCTTATATATTTCTCAAAGAAAAAATACAAACAAATGTATTTACAGGGGCGCAGCACATATATTAATACAAAGATAAAGATAAACTTAGCTTGGGAATATCAGAACAAGATTAGGCCTTCCCATTCAGAAAAACCGGAAATATGATAACGTTGTCCTGTATGAAAAGAGAAATTTATCGCGTAGTACAGTATGGTAGGTATCACAGATATAATAGTGAAGATGATCACACTCACAAAGATGGAGCCCCCAATGGCTCGTAAAATAGGCTTTTAGGTCTCTTATTGGAGGGGGACCTCGCCCACGTGTAGATGTCCTTTAAGATTTCTTATGATGGCGTAATGCACCTCAAACAAAAAGAATATTGCTATGGTGCATTATCGTAGGCAAGTAGATATATGTAAACAACAATGATCAACTCACGTGGTTCAGAGCCTTCTGGGATGATGGCTCTGTAAATAAAGCATATGGACCTCTAGTTGATTAGAGGGGGTCCTTCCTCCAATTGAATGGATGTGACTCAAAAAAATTCCCAAAATAAGGAAAACAGATAAATTAGATAAAAATAAATAAAATTTTAATAAATCAGATAAGTCTTACCGACTGAGGAGGCTTGCAGAACGCAAGTGAAACGCGTTTCGGATTTTTTTCGTATTTATTTTCGGATCTTTTATGTGTATTATCTGATTTATTAAAATTTTATTTATTTTTTTATTTTTATTTATTTTTATCTAATATGCTCCCTGTAAATACATTTGTTTGTATTTTTTCTTCGAGACTTTGGAAGGTGAAAGGTACGCCTAATAGGTGAGCAGCAAAATAGATCAGTATTCTTCATATAAACAGATAGCGCCGAGTACTCTGAACGTTTCGTTCAATTTTTATATATTTCTCACCCCACGCTCTTCACGTACCTCCCAACTCTGCAAGGCTTATATTTCTCACAAAATGCTCTTCCCATATTTTCCAACTCTGCCAGGTCTCACCCGACGCTCTTCACATACCTCCCAACTCTGGCAGGCTTATATTTTTCACCTGACGCTCTTCCCATACCTCCCAACTCTGGCAGGCTTATATTTTTCACCTGACGCTCTTCCCATACCTCCCAACTCTGCAAGGCTTATATTTCTCACCCAGTGCTCTTCCCGTACCTCCCAACTCTGCCAGGCTTAGATTTCTCACTCGGTGCTCTTCACATACCTCCCCATTCTGCCAGGCTTACATTTCTCTCCCAATTCTCGTGACATTACTCCCCCCTTTACCAGTTCCTCTGCTGGCTTCCTGTACCTTACAGGATGCAGTTTTTTGACTAGTGATGTCCAAGTTCAAAGCCCTCAATAACTCGACTACTTCTTACATGTCCTCCCTACTCCACAAGTACACCCTTTCGAAATCACTCCGGTCTGCAAGGGACCTCCGCCTGTCCTCTTCTTCCATCCGCAAAGCTAACTCGTGCCTCCATGTCCAGTCCTGTGGAATAACACTACCTTGCTGTACTTGACCCTCCACTAATCTTAGGTCCTTTAAGTAATCATTCAAAACCCTTTTTTTTTACTTTTTACAGATTTCCACACTCCTGACTGATCTCTGCTCTTCCCTCATTATCATTGCCTTCATAACTTGTTTTACTCTCTTGCCCATCGCTTTTACTGATAAAAACACTAGCATTAGAAATCCTCACCACTAATATGAAGGTAACTTCTTTCGTCTCCTCCACTAGATTGTAAAGTCCTCTAAGCAGGGACCTCTAACAACTTTAATTTTGTGTTCCTAAGATTGTGTTAAATTTGTTTAATTTCCCGTCCTTTATAGTAAAGTGATGCAGGAACTGTTGGGATATGTAAATGATGCTAATAATAAAAATAATAATGAATAACAATCAGTAGAGACTCTGCAGTGATAATGATAGCATCCGTATGGTGCTTATAAAAACATGAAAGACATGAAAAAGGTAGGTGTGAGACCAGGCGTCTCCTCAAAAGACACTCTGTAGAGGAGGTTACGCGGGCTAGTCCAATCAGAGGTGTAATGTAGGGTGGTCCCTGTGTCCACGCACATAATGCTCCCCTCGCCATCAGTATCCCGCAGGATTACTGATTCTGGCCCCGAACCCAGGCAATAACACAGGAGATCCTTGCAGGTTGAAAAACCAAACTCAGACTGACTTTATTTTACAGTTCACAATAGGGAAAAACACACACACACACACAGGGGGAATGTACAGGAACAATGGAAACAAGCCCCGTATTAGAACAAAGGATCAGGGAGTGGTGATCGAGCTAAAGCTGGTTCCAGGGGGGAGGGTGATACAAGCATGGCCAGACAAAGGGATCCCAAAACTCACAAATACACAAAGCAATATATTCTTACAGAGGGAATGTAGTAATACAGGGGTTACGCTATACAGAGACAGGATGTACACCGTATATACAACAGGAGACTCTACAATAAATACATACATAAGGGAATATTAATATAACCCAGACATCAGGGAATAGAGCACAGAAAACACAAACACCCTGCATCTAAAATTGGAGATACAGGGTGAATTTAACAAAGGAAAGGGCTGGAAAACAATATGAAATTTCATGCATGCACCTCTCAAATACATCTCAAAGCCTACGTACCCCGAGTCCAAAGTGATGCACATCGCAAGAGGTAGTTGTGGCAGAACAGTCCATTCGAATGTAAAGACAAGTTAAAAAAGGGGGAGAAGGGGAAAATAAATATATTGGGACAAAGGAGAGCGATCAGACCCTGGGAAAACCTAACGGACAAGTGCTGCTTTGGCAGTACCAAAGGTGAGGGTGAGAAAATGCCCTGAAGATCAAGAACAATTGAATTTTACAATGCAGAGCTCCTCCAACACACGTCCTCTCATTGACTGTTGGCTTAGACCCCCCATTGTGCTTAAAAGAAAGAAAGTGAGTTTGTGTATCCTTGTGAAGCGGCCAACTTGCTGCTAAAGGGTTAAAAGCACTCCAAAAATTTGACTTTAGCCTTCTCCTTTCCTATCTCTAATTAAGAAGGTAGGTTAAGAGGTCCAGATGTCCTCCTAGCTCGTGCAGTTCCAGGTGGTCCATCATCTTTCAGCACTGAACCCTAGCATCAATCTTAGAAGTGAAAACATTGGGACAAATAAATGTACCCAGTGATCTCAT